>OX940983.1:23353774-24652948 GCA_954871275.1 Leptopterna dolabrata
CTGTTTGTCATCGGCAGAATTATTTTAGCAACATTCAACTCGTGATTTAGGTAGGTACCTAGTAACGAGTACGGGGTTAGGTACTAACCTACGGAGGGTCTGCGATCTACATAATATGTGTAGAATAGTGCATATCATATTATATAGACGGGTTATCTATACATAGAGCTGTGATCTGTAACAGAAGGGTATTCTATACAAAATAATAAACCGTTGTGCAGGGATTTGCAGCGTTTTTTATATGTATATATATATATATTTATTTATATATGTGTCACTCCAGACGATAACTCTCGATAGAATTGAGATAAACAGCTCAAATTTGCACAAAAAATCTATCTTGGCAATCGAAAGGCTAAGTTCGAAGATGGGCGAAATTGGCCTACTCTAAGGAGGGTTTTGGCGCATTTAAAGTGCGCAAAAATTACCCAAAAATCCCCAAAATGTTATTTTCCAACAAGTGACCCCTCATTTTAAAGGTTTTTGCACGCTGAACACGATGGTGGAATCGGATTTTAGATATCTTGATCCGTTCTCAAATTAGAGCATTTAAAGTGCGCAAAAATTACCTAAAAATCCCCAAAATGTTATTTTCTAACAAGTGACCCCTCATTTTAAAGGTTTTTGCACGCTGAACACGATGGTGGAATCGGATTTTAGATATCTTGATCCGTTCTCAAATTAGAGCATTTAAAGTGCGCAAAAATTACCCAAAAATCCCCAAAATGTTATTTTCCAACAAGTGACCCCTCATTTTAAAGGTTTTTGCACGCTGAACACGATGGTGGAATCGGATTTTAGATATCTTGATCCGTTCTCAAATTAGAGCATTTAAAGTGCGCAAAAATTACCCAAAAATCCCCAAAATGTTATTTTCTAACAAGTGACCCCTCATTTTAAAGGTTTTTGCACGCTGAACACGATAGTGAAATCGGATTTTAGATATCTAAATCCGTTCTTAAATTAGAGCATTTAAAGTGCGCAAAAATTACCCAAAACTAGGATAATCTTTAAACTCTTACCCCCACCCCCTTAGAGTGGTCAGATTGAAAAATGTGAGAAGTATTAATTGAAGACGAGAGTTCGAAGCAAAAAAGGGGGAGGCAAACGATTAGTACAACTCCTTGAATTTACCCACAGCGATCAAATAAATAAGCACTTAGTACAATTACGTAATAAAAAACCACAGTCATGCAGCATGGCTATAAGAGCGAATTTTCGAAGTTTTCGGCATCTTCCTCCTCCGCCTAAAATTTTCTGAAAATTAATTTTCGGCCAATGTTTTCCCAACTTGATACAAAATTAAAACAGGAGTAGTTTTACGCAAAGTAAAATTTGGGGTGGAAGGAGGGGGAGGGGGAAATCAAAAATGTTTTGAATACCAGAAGAGTAGGTATTGGGTACGTAACAAATTTTTTGTTCCATTTTTTGCCGAGTAACACCTCGGTTTGTAGATTTTCCAACGCTGAACACGATGGTGAAGTCAGAATTGCGATATCCCATTCCGTTATCAGATTAGAGCAGACGAACCAGGAAGAACATCTCAAGAAATAACCACGTTCCTTCATCTTCAAAGTGCTCCAGTTTGAGAATGGAATGAGATATCGCAATTCTGATTTCACCATCGTGCTCAGCGTACAAAAACCTTTAAAATGAGGTGTCACTTGTCAGACTTTTTCATTTTGGGAATTTATGGGTAATTTCCCCCCCTAAAACTCCCCAAAACTCCCCCTTAGGGTGACCCGATTCTGCCCATCTTCGAACTTAGCCTGTCGATTGCCAAGACAGATTTTTCGTGCAAATTTGAACTTTTTATCTCAATTCTTTCGAGAGTTATCGTCTGGAATGACACATACATATATAAATATATATATAAATATATATATATATATATACATATAATTTTTGGTGTCTTTCGGCAGGGAATTCAGGATAGTCTGAAACGGATTTTGGTATAAAAATCTTTTGGAAATTCGAGTTTTAAAAATTTTGGACCGAGAACAATAGCTTCCTTTTCTTCGAAAATTCGCTAACAAACGGTAGAATCAGGATGTTTTTGTATTATGTGAACTGGTTATAAATCCTGCTGTGAGCAACCATTCTTTGTTCATTATATTGTGAAATTTGTTGATCGTGCTTATGGAGTTTGATGGTCATTTCGCTTGCCATTCGGACTTTATCTTTTGAATTGGAATGGAAAAATAACGAAATCAAGCTGCAGCTCACTCCATAATCTGTAGTGCTGTGCTTAAAGCTATCCTTTTCCACCAGGAAATATTTATTGCCTACCTTTTCTGTTCGCAAAACTTGCTCCTTAGTATTTCCAAAAACTGGTAATAGAATCCTTTCTGTGGTTGAAATCATGGAACATGTAATAATGGTGAATTGTTTACATGAATTCGACCATCGAGATCGGTGTAATTAGGACTTAAGTACAGCTCCGATGAGAGGTATAGTGAATTCGGCTTTTGAGTAATCTCTAGCTTATCAAAACCGAAGCCTCACTTATTCCAGGTATAAAGGGTTATTCAAGATCAGTCTGCGTCCCATATTAGTATAAGATATCGTCATTATTTTAAATTCACCGAAATAGCTTTGGATAATAAATTCCAGCATTGAGAACCAAATAATCACTTGGCAAATGTGATGAGCTTTTGACTCAAAAATCTGAATTCAGAATTCAGAATCTGAATCCTTATTATTTAGACTTGGGAATCCTACACAAAGTTCGATGCGCATAACGCATCGAGTTTCTTTTAAATTCGAGGAATTCGGAATTCCACTTCATAGCACTCCCTACACCTATTAAATTATTGATAACTCGTCATTACCTAAATAAAATTACCATCAAGTTTGATAGCTGATGATTGAAATCCAATTGAATTCCGACAAAATATGGAAGTGCTAGTGGCGATTGCTTGTTCAAGGATGTTGCATAGTCAGTCGAAACTACATCCGTTTAATTGATTGTCTCATCTATTCAATTGGTATTCAGTCTATCAGTGTGTCCAAACGGTGCAGCGGTAACTCTGCAGTTCGACCCTGACACCCTGTTCCAACCCATGAAATCTCTTTTCACTTTGTTCCCGACGCGACGGTGGCATCTTTGAAATCCATAAAAAACCGAATTTGTTCCAATCGGATTCGACCCGGGGCTTTACGACATTTCCCGTCTACAGCAATAACGATCGACCTTGGAGGAGGTTTGAAATCAATCACGAAGGGATCAGAAGCGTGTCCGGTCTAGCTGGACGGGAACTTGCAGGATCGGTTATCTATTTTTATTCAGTTAATTCGCCCGTGGACTTCTGTAAAGACTTGCCGGGGAACTTTTAACAGGCTTGTCATCGGGCGTGAAGGTCTTCACCATACTCCGGTGCACACGGCTTCCTCGTTTGTTTAGAACGGTTCGATCGAACCGTTCTACAAGTAACCGGTATCCAGTTCTGTTACCATGGTCGTTAGTTCCATGTATTTTTTTTTCCACCTTTACAGCAGATTTTTAGGTGTTGCCATTCATAAATGTCCTGGTTCATAGATGTTCCTGGAAAAGTTACTGACACCTGTTCATTATTTGCTGACACCAACTTCATTTCATACTGAAATACTCATATAACTGTAGGTTAAAGTTCCAGTCATGCTGGATGTCTATAAGAGAGAATTTCCAAAGAAATATTCGTGCGATTGTGTAAAAAGATGATAATATATTAGAAAACCATACCACTTTTCATAAAACTATATATTTTTTTC
This sequence comes from Leptopterna dolabrata, assembly GCA_954871275.1. NCBI lineage: Eukaryota > Metazoa > Arthropoda > Insecta > Hemiptera > Miridae > Leptopterna > Leptopterna dolabrata. The sequence goes on from OX940983.1 coordinate 23,357,525, forward strand.
GTGGTTTTAGCCATTTTAACCGATTTTTGACCCTTAGATAAAATTTGACTCACTATTTTTTGAGAAAAATATTTTCATCATCGAACTAGTCCCTCCGTCGTGAATTTCCGTCCCACACAACGTCAGGTGAATTAATATTGATTTTAGCCCTTAATACCAATGTTTGACCTCCAAAAATCCAAACGTTTTCCAAATATTCAGTACCTATGAAAAAGAACTGAAATTGTATTTTTCTCTTTACTTCGTTTTTACTTCCACACCACTTTCAGTGATTTTATATCAATTGTTCGCGATTTCAGCCGTTTTTACCTATTTTTGACTCGTAAACTCAAATTTGACTCGTTAGAATTTTTAAAAATTGCTCGTACTTTTACCATAGACCCAAGGACAGAAATCGTCTGGAGCTTAATTTTCTTTGAAAATTCCCTAAAACGCTGCAAAAGATTACACAGTGGTTTATTATTTTCCTGTATAGATACCGTCCCTTCTGCGTAGATCACTGAATGTGCAATTATCATGAATCTGCAAAGAACACTCTTGTTACTGATTTTATGATCATCTTCCTTTACGAATTTGAAAAAAATTGTTTAGTTGAAGGAAAAGTTGCTTTGTGGATGAAGAAAAACAAGAAAGAAAATGGCGATTCAAAGAAGCTGCTAGCTTACACGCCACGCGGCTATAACGTGTCGACTGGTCATCTCCCATCTGCTGCCGCTGGCCAGCCCTTTTCCTCGCCTCATTTTTGAAATTTCAGAGTTGGAAGTCTCAAAATATGAGGAAGCATTCTCCCTATTCGTTCCTATGATCGTCTATCTCACATCATGAACGATTGAGACAAAAATGCAGATAGAATCATGGTAATGTCCCATTCTTATTAGCGCAAGTTTTTTTGCGGTGGACCTACCTGCTTGTGGTTTTCAGAATGCCTCATCTCTTGGAAGCAACTCGTTATTTTAGACATTTTCATTTTACAGGAATGTGCTATTCACACTTCGGAACTTGGGTACCGACACACCAAGATGCCTTAATTTATCATGTTTGATTGTCCAAGTGAGGTATGTTAGGCATATAGAATAAAAAAGTACCAGGTTCAAGCTATAAAGGATTTACTCGCATCGGTGTTAAAAGTAAGAGGACAAAGGAACAACAACCTATAAGAAGAAACCAGAGCATCGAACCACACGACGTTAACGGACTGGAAAGCATAGCACAAATCAACTGCACGACATCGGATAGAAAAAAACATCTGGGGCTAATGGGGAGGGTAAAGCTCTCATAAAAGTCACGGACGGTGGAAAGTTATGGCAGGAACTTTGAGAGGCCACTCTCGAATCGAAGTGCGGTGCTCGGACGGGATATGAGAGTTGGTTTAGTTCTGGGATAACGAATTCTTTTGGGATAAGAGGTGAGGGGCAGTCCTCCTTTAATGACTGTCATTCCAACGTGGTAGTCTTTCGAAGTTGGGGTTATGACGGATCTTTGTTATGTTGTGGTTCTTGAACTTTTCCGTATACTTCTAATATTAGGGCCATTATGATTGTTCTTCGGGAATGGCTGGCAAAATGAAATCCGATATGCAGTGCCAATATGTGTTCGCCAACTCGTAATTGTTTGTAGTCGTTTATTTCTCCCTGTATCTCCCTTTATATATATATATTTTTTTTGTAACATAAATGTGATGTTAATTCCGTATCTGGCGCATGAGGTATTGGTCTGGTTTATGCAAGTTCGGATATTCATTTCAGACATTTTTCATCGATGCTGTGGCAGATTTGTGCTTTGAACCTCACTCGATAACCCGCTAAATAATTTTATACTGCTTTTGGTTTATTGTTTTCAATAAACGGACCTTTGGAATCGAGCATGAAAATACGGCGGACAGACAGAAATATTTTTATTGCATTTTCGGATTCTACATACCTTGAAACGTAAACCATCACATTTTGAGGGGGGGGGGGGGGGGTAGATTTTTTTTTCCATGCTCGATTCCAAAGGTCCGTTTATTGAAAATAATAAACCAAAAAAGAGAATGAAAAAAATGTTGGTATAAAATCTTGGTCTAAAACCGTCGTTCTTCCGCACAGTTTGGGCCCACATTTGGGTAATAAATTTGGGTCCTAGTTGCGCTCCGAAGCTCGGCAGCCTGATCTGAATACACCCAGGTATGGGAGTAAAATGGGTGTAAAAATAGCGTTTTTCGTGGTTTTTCGAGGGATTTTCGAGGTTTTAGTGAACATGAGCTTCTGTTGTATTGTTTTCCATGTTTTTTAGGGCGATAAGACCGATATGAAGTTGATTTTTGACCAAATAGGGAAGAATTGAAGTTGTAACGTTAAGCTCCCAAAATTCATTTTGTATGAGTCAAAAACCTGCGAAATATCCTGAAATCACCATAAATTTCTATAATAACACTGGATGTAGTATTATCAAGCGGATCAAGACAATTAAATGGCACTATCAATCATCACAGATAATCTGTAGAGATAAAAAAAAAGAAGAGATTAATTCGTGTTTTTGGGGGCCAAAATTGGTGGAACCATCAAAAATAACTATTTCAGTTATTGCGTATGAAAGAAAAAATAAATGAACAGCAACATTTCTGCAGGTATTTCCAATAGAATAATAAACCCAAGTTACAAGGACTTTCCAGCGTTTTTGAATTGACCTCGAACTAAACAATTTTTGTAGACCACTCGGAGCATTGTGCGACCAGCCGGTCGTTTGCTCCGTAAAGCTTCGTCAACATGATCGTGAATCAAACGGTATAAATCCTGCCCTGATAATATATCGCTAGGGAGCACCTGATTATAATCACGGATGGCTGTATCGAATTGGTTGTTCAGCGGTATTATTTCATTTGAAAAATGATGAATTTTTTTGATTTTTGTGGTAGGTAGTTTTGCAACTCGAACAAATTGCAATGATTGAACGTTGAACGTTGTTGATTGTTTAAATTATTACACAACGGTTTGTTATACTATCTACGCAGAAGGGGCATCTATGCAGGTAAATTATTACACAACTACCTTATGCTTCATGAATAACTACAAATAATTAGTTACTGAATTATTGAGTCCCGCGGATTTGTATGAAATTTTAATTCCCGGGCCGGCTCCAGTACTCCATCTAGGGCTTTCCTGGGGGAGTTCGAGGGTATTGACCACAGAAAACAGTGATCTACGTAGAAGGGGCATCTATACAGGTAAATAATAAACCGTTGTGTAACAATTTGCAGCATTTTTTCTTTCTAAAGTCGTGCAGAATTAACCAGATCTAATTGTGTTGATGGTACCATTGATTTTCTATATTCATACCAACGGCGCAGTGTTCAACTGATCCGTAAACAGTATTCCTTTGTTTCTCTGCCCCTATTCGACGATTTCCGTTTCCAAGTCTTTTGCTGACAGGGAACTCGCAGATCATGTTCTATTTAGGTCGTAAGTACCCTGTTTTATATCTTCCTGGGGTCAAAACAGGCCGTTCAGAATCATAGATTCCTGCTTGTTGGAACGGTTTCAAGCAATCTATGAGAATCGTTCTTTGTAGTGTGTAGTAACTGCCGTGCGATCTAAACTGATTTATTTTTTGACACGCATCGGTATTGGAGCAATCCCTTGTTCATTTGTACGGTCGTCAGTTATATTTTCTGGTACCGACTTGATTTCTGTCCAGGTAATTGACAGACCCACTGTCATATCATACTAAGGCAAACCTAACAAATGGCGTTCCTATCCGAGAAGCGGTCGCAGCGATGCATGTGGGCAGCGCCTGCTGGCGCCGGCAAAAAATACCTTGGACAATCAGTCTGATCTTTTCTTTTCTTCCAACAAATCACTTCTTTTGCGTAGGTGGTATAGAAAAAAATCGCCGCAAGTATAAAAATTAGGTATACTAAGAGAAGTTATACCTAGTACCTCATCGACCTTAACTAAGGTACTACTTGACTCATTTTAATTATAATGACCAAATTAGAATGGATTAATTTGTTTATCGTTGATTGGGTTCCGGAAATGAGTTCTGGATTGAGCGCTAAAGCCTATGTTATGACCAGAGCCCTTCACAATATGGCATTTATTTTTGTGAAATAGGGCTCTATAAAATATGGCAATATGGCACTTATTTTGGCCCAAATATGGCACTTATTTATCTCAATATGGCACTTATTTTTCAACCCTCTCCGACCACCCTAGATATTCTGAGACGATAATATCACAACATGCAAGTTATTTATGCTAAATAATTTATTTTATTTACAAAGCTTTATACAAATAATAATAATAATAATAATAATAATAATAATAATTATTATTATTATTATTATTATTATTAAATAACAACATCAGGTTTGCTGCAACGCTTTCCATTGAAAATCCCAGCCGTCGATCACTCAGAAGGTATTTCATTTTTGAGAAAGTCCTCTCCACACCAGCTGATTTTACCGGGGCGTATTTCATAGAGAGGACATCAGCAGGTTCCCAGCCTTCCTTCAGGGTGGCGACCCGTGGAAGCACCCCATTCCAAAAGGGTTAGAGGCTTTAGTAATCCCTCTACACTAATGGCCTCAGGGTTCGAGAAACCTCATGTCATTCAGAAATTTTCACTTCAAATTTTTTTTAAATTTTTTTGAAGGAGTTTCGCGAAAAAAAGGCAAAACATGGCATTTTCCCAAAAATCGGCCGAATATGGCATTTTACAAAAAATTGGCAGAATATGGCATTTTTGTATGGCGCCATGGCAATATGGCATTTGAAGGGCTCTGGTTATGACTGATGTTATGGTGGGCTGTTCTGAGTCCGATGTGGCTGTCAGAGTGAGGTCGGGTCGGCTGAAGGGTCGGTAACCTGAAAGTTAAGATGTTACTGAGGATGTGGGATTGGCGGTGCAGATTCCCATAGCTAACATTCCAACTAATTAGTTCCTGTACTATACTATACTATAGATTGTAACATATTTGATTTATAATGCTTCCGTTTGTTTGGCCTCTTCAGTGATATTGATACAGGAAGATTACCTAGCATTTCTACCTAAATTAATCATCTTCCTTCATTTTAATTGCATATTATACGGTTTAGGTATGTATAATATATACCTAATATGTCATTATTAATATATATTAGGTCGAGTGGTCTAAGGCGTTGGCTTAGGTAAATCTGGTTATTAAGAGTATGGTCCTATTTGCAGCTTTGTTCTATTATTGTGTTTTTTACTATAGTAACGTTTTTGTTTTGTACTGTATTACATCTGCCCATTGTTTTGAAAACCGGTCAGTTGGTTTGAATTTTATAAAAATCTAAGTTTATGTCATAAATTTGTTAATTTAAGTATAAAAATCAGTTGAGACAGTAGTGGTAGAAGTAGGGTTGGTTTGCTTTTTGTCTTTTTGTCCGTCAGTTGCCCCAATTTTAACTTCAACGTCGATTGAGTAAACTGAGTCCCTAGAGCGGTTTCATGTCGCCGATCTGCTCCAAAAACGTCCATAAATTTGTTCATCTCGGCATGCGTTTTATCAGCAGAAGAAAGTATGTACCGGTCCTACGCACGTATTTACCCGGATAGTCCATAAAGTTACTCAATAAAATAGACGCTGACAGTTGAATTCGTATTTTTATATCTGGAATCTTAATTAAATGTCTTTTGAAACATAATTATTAAAACAATGAACCTACCTTTCCAAGTGGAAAGCGAATTATATCTAATTACAAACATTAGTTAGTAAAAAATCTATGAATGTTCGCATTGCTTTTTTATGGTATTATCTGCTGGTGTTCAGCATTGGCATATTTGATGTCGGAAGCTGTTTCTCCGTTTTTTCAATTCTCAGTCTTATCACTTGGCGATTTTTAGGATTCAGATCGGTAAATTATTTCTCTTTGGTTCATAAGTAAGTGGAAACCACCCGAAGTAAACCGATGCTACTTCGAAACCAAGGAAAGGTCGATGCTACCTTCGAACTTCTGCCAGCAACCCTGGGGTCCCTGGAATCCTAAACTAGCGCCTAAACAATCAGACGGAGAACTGTACAGTGTTCCTAGAAAACCATTTGTTTTGTTTACCACTTTTAAAATTAGAACTCTATCTTCGGATTGTATTAGCTTATGTTTCCCTCTTGTATTAAGTCCCACGTGGTGGCTCAGGTATGTAGAAGAAAAGTTTGACATTGTGTTTTAAGAACGCAATAAATTCACCCACCGTTAATATTTTTAGCGTCTAGCATTGTGAAACATGTTATTCAGTGATCATTCGTCTATGAATGAGATCAACTGTGAGTATTGTGTTGTAAGTATTGAGTCTGTTGAAAAATAACTTGCTTTCAATTCGTCCACCATTACTGGTGACATATTCTATGAGGTAATAGATCTCTCGAGATACCTGTGCATAGGATGGCCTGAGTAAAAAGTGGTGACATTGTAGGCTAGATGACCCAGGGTCCAAGTGGAAGTCTGGACGGAGATATGGGCCAAAGGGATACTATGACCAGCCAAAGATAATTACCCTGTCTAAACTTGCTGATTTTTCCCTCAGATAGCTTTTCATCCTGTTCACCAATGAGGTAATTACTTACTTGAAAGAAAAAGGTATTTGCTTGGTTTACAAAATTACCTACTGACCAGCATTGGCTTCACATCGCACCTCCAATGCAATAGGGCCACATGTCGACTTTTGTGAATTTTTCAGGAGGAGCATTTAAAGTTTTTGAACGCTTGTTGAAAATTCAGGCTACGGTCCCAAAACTGGAAAGAACCAGAAAAGCTTTTCAATCTAGGTTAGAAACCGTCCAAAGTCGTTCTCTTTGATATTAGTTAGATAACTTAGGCCCCATACGAGGTATGGCCTTATTGCACTGAACATTTCAATGCAATAGGGCCACATGTCGGTTTTGTGAATTTGTCAGGAGGAGCATTTAAAGTTTTTGAACGGTTGAAGAAAGTTCAGGCTAGGGTCTCATGTTCTACAAGAACTATTCAATATAGGTTAGTAAGCGTCCACAGTCGTTCTCTTTGATATTAGTATTTAGATAACTTAGGCCCCAATCGAGATTATGGCCTTAATGCACTGAAAAGTTTCAAGTTTTTGTAGTTATGACTTCATTTTTGTTATACAGATTCTACCTTTACTAATTTCCAGCCTTCAATAATTATTTTTCTCGCTGTTACGATTTCGTACTTTTACCTTTCAAAATAATAGTAATTATGCATTAAAAAAGGCCTCCCCTAATCACAGTTAGTGATATATACATCCAACTATCCTTTATAATTTTACTGATTGTTTGATGGTCGTCTTGTCTTATTTTCTTTATGTGCTTCCAGTTCATAACTTGATCAACACAGAAAACCGATATTGAATGAGGTTCACCCTAGTGTTGAAGGGGGGCGAATAACCATGGTCCATTATAAAGTTATTGTCACGTTCAAAAAAATATAAACGAAAAAAATCACCCAAAGCCGTAAAAGTAGATAATTAATTTATTAAATATTTTTTTATGAACATGACTATTATTTTAATTAGTGGTGCTACAGCAATATCATTGAATAAAATTTTAAATTATTTTTACAGACTTTCGTAGAACTTGTGATGTATTTTCGGGATTATGTTTTCCCGACATAAGTCCATTAGATCTTTCGCTTTTGCTGCAGCTATCTTAGGTGGTGCCTTGTAAGCTGGATGCAGCAAGGGAGGCGGACGGCCAGCTGTACGCTTCCGTTCAAAATTTATTTGTTGGAAATCCACTGCCCTATGGTCATTCTTGTATTCACTGCAACAAGGACGAATCTCGATATCTGGCTTCAGGACCGAGAAATTGAATTTTTATTTTCAGTGCAACAAGGCCACTTCTCGACTTGTGGCCTCGTTGCGGGAAATTAAATTTTTATTTTCAGTGTAACATGGCCGCATCTCGAGTTGTGACTGTGTTGCATTAATATATTTCAAAAAAACACCAGTGCAACGAGGACGTTTTAATGTTTTTCTGTGGCTTAGATACGTAATTTTAATACAGGGTCGAGTGTGCTGAAAGAACTCATAGTAGCGATGTTTGAGGGCGAATAAATCAAAAATCACAAATTTTCGAGTTGTGGCCCTATTGCATTGGAGGTGCGACATATTGATAGTTCTTCCTCGTCTCCGCAGTTTGGATGATGCCCAAAAATTACTTTCAGCTGGTTTCAATAACTTCTTCGTTAAACTGCCGTTTAACTATTTTGATTATACTATACTATTTTTATGTACACTACTAGTTTAAATAGTTGTATAGTACCTGTATACTTTGATAATATACTTGGATATGTACTGTTATAATAGGTAATGCCTCAACCGAGCCAACTGAGTATCCTCCAGAGACTTCATCAAATCTTTATGGTTTTTTGATAAAATAACTGGGAACGTCTGTTGAAAATTCAAAATGTATTCTAATTAATCTCAGTCTGTACCTACTTTGAAATAAGACATTTACAAAAGTACTTTAACTCCTCACTGGCTATATAGAGCCAAGGATGACCATCACCTGCTGTGAAAAGACGTAGCTGTATAGATGGGTAATAGCTGCTTAGATGGGTAAATTGCTACCAATTTCTGAGTCAGCAACTACGGGTTATTGAGAAGGGTAGGCTGGAACGGCAAACTGCAGTAGATAAAGCCCAAGGCGTGCGAGTTGGATGGAGGTTAGTGAAAATGCAGCGGGCTACCTGGGGCCACGTGTGACAGGATGAACTTGGCTTGAATATATATCATCAAGAGACAGGAAGACGTGGTGGATACGTTTATTGGGTGGCCTGGGAAAGTAAATGTATGAGCCAAGTAAGTACTGTGGTGGAAAAATTGTCCCATCTCTTTTACTAGCTGTATTTGATGCTCATGCTTCGTCAGCACTTTGATGAGGCAAAGACTGTTCTAGTTGGACGAACCTACTTAACCTTGGAAGTGCAGAAATGAGAATTTACAACTTTCAAACCTTCCAACTTCTTACGTTTATTTGTTACCAGTTCACTCAAAACCTCTTTCTTTTTCGATCGCTAACATGCCTTTGTACTTACAATAAAATTGGTTGAATGCACCGCCGGTGGGCTGCCTCCATAAACTCCGTGACTCCTGCCGTAGCCCCAGCGTTGGATTATTTTTAGATGTGAACAGACATCAAGTCCGCATTAGCATTAACTGGGAGGTGGAGCCCACACCCTGTCTATCCGTTTGACTTAGCCTTTCATACTCCGACGTTTTCCAATTGAGTTTATTCTAAAACATTCCTCTGTATTATTATAAATGGTCCCAATCACTATAAATAAGATGAGATCATTTGTATGGTACTGTGCTGACTTGCCCATTGTCGGTTTAAACTGGTTTGGGGCGAGCGTTGTTTTGGGGCTTAGATATTCGTGAAATAACGTGTCCTATGTACCTTTATGACAGGTATTCAATTGCGAATCAAGAGCCGGGGCAACAACTCATTAGTCATCCACCTACCTGTACATACAATATTTTGAGAATAACGTAAACATGATTCATAAGTAGAATGGCCTGTTATGATGAGCAAGGAGTAAGTGCTTAGTATTGCGTAGGAGGTACTCCTTCATAAATTGTAAGCTGATCTTAATAAAACCCAACCAAAAGAAGATCACAGATGATCATCACGAGGAGGTGTATAGCAAATTTAATTCGAATACGACTGCTTCATGCCACGTTAACTTCACGTAGATAAATATGTATTCTGCACTTATACATGCGCCGACCCGACAATACATCAGTGCACTTCGCAGCAACATCAGTAAAGCAGCCAGCCCTGCCCTACAGGGGATCAGAATTAGAGCCGGTTTCACCAATACTCTCTAACCATGGTTAAAATAGGTCATTGTTGTATCGAATCGGAGATCTGAAGCGTTGGTTAAGTACAAGTGGGTTTCACGGTAATCAACGATTATAATGTTTTCATAAAACGTCAATTTAACGGTATCGTGGAGGCATTGGCCCGCCAAAATGGAGGCATTGGGGGTGATCACGATTGACAACGTAGTTGTTGACGTGGATTGTGAGGTCAAGTAGGTACCTAATTGTGTTGCTTATTTTTTTTTTGCGTTCAGTTTGTTGTTTATATTGTTAGTTGTAGTGTTAAGTTTCTTTTTGAAAAAAGTTTGTTGACTGTTGAAATCGCGGAAACCAGCACGGAGCAAAAAGCCAGTGAAAAACATGTTTTGGTTGACACTTGTTCGCAAGTATTTCAACATTATTGAGTGTAAGAAAACGGGCGGTTCTTTATACATCATACTGTTATAAAAGACATTTTTTATGCAGTAAATCATAATTATTATCAATAATTATGTGTCCCGGCGAGCCTACCAAAGTAGTCAGGTTATGTACTTACACAATTTCTCACTAACAATTGGTCCGATTTCTCTCAGGTTTGGTGGGCAGGCAGTTGATTGTCCTTTATGAATTTCATTTCGATCGGAATTGTATAATAGTATTACTAATTTTAATTTTTATAGCCCAACTACGCTTGCAGAAAAATCTATTCTCTCGAATCGTTAAAAATGGTCACAAAAAAAAATCGCTATATTAATTATCCAAAGAACTGCAAGATCGACTAGAACTTCTTGTTGATAGGTAGGTAAAGATCCTGTACTCTCCCATCCCTTCAAAGAAACGAGAAAGCTGTGTGCCTTTTCACTTTGATTATGTTTTACATAGGTACCTCGTCACAAAATCGACGTCATCGACCTCAAAATAATTATGTTCTCAAAATAATCGAGGACGGCGAATTGTGAAGTCTTCATCTTCGTCCTCCTTTACCCACCGAAATGGCCTAATCAGTCCCCTACTCATTTTTGTGGATTTAGAATAATAATAATAGCAATAGAAGAATGTTTCGTATGAAAACTTTCGAACTGGCAAGATCGCGAAGTGGTAAATGGTTGATTTAGGACGCTGACCACCCAACATCGGCTGTTAATTTTGATCGTTGATTTATCTCTTTTGATCATTGGTTTATCTTAAACGAGGTTGGTGAAACCCGACATCGTTGTTTAACACCTGAGGTGTTCGGTTTAATAGGTAAACATTGATTAAAAACTTTGGTGAAACCGGCTCTTAGCAACGAAACCATCCACCACTGTTATCGAGGTTCGAATACTGGATGCTAGAAGAAGTATAAACATTGTTGGCATAGGCGCTGGTCTCCTAACTTTATTATTTTATTTATTCCAATGGACTACTCACTCTGACTCATCATACTCAGTATGAAACCAACTGAATTTTGCAGAACCCATCATATTCGTTAGTATGAAAGATGTGAACTCGTGAGCTCACACATCTTCCATCTCTGAAATGCTCTACTCGTGACGCGCAAAGCACGCGGAGATCTCCACTTGCCGCATAGTTTAGCCGGAGTTCCCTTGCCAACAATCGGCCCATTCCTGCCCCTACCTGTTTTGCTTCTTGATTTATGTATTCATCTTTGCAAGAAAACAACTCAACAATCCTGGGTGCGCAGATACTTCGTCCCAGTGCCGCGCAGGCGTACGAGGTCGTTGACATAATACCGCTGCCGTTATCGATGTGTTCGTTTGATGATTGTGATGCGTCGAACGTATTCGGTATCCCAATTCTTTACAAGCTCCGCCGCTGTCTTACGCCACGCATATACCTATTGCGCGTTCGGGGGACTGGAGCTGAATTAGCGAGTTCTAAAATTAGTCCGTTGCTGCGTAGTGCTTGCTACGCGTTTTACGTCTCAACGACTACAGTACGTATTTTGTAAACGGTCTGAATATCTGTTGCTCTGCCTCACTCAGTTGATACTTATTGATATTGATATTCTATATGCATAGGTATAACTGGCTGCTAAGCCGATATAGGTAAGTATCTACCGAAGGTCCATCTCCACCATCATCAACTATTCCATTTTTCTAGAGGGCTAAACCCTTTCACATTGACACCACCTGGGGGATAAAATAATCGTACTACATTACTCATTGAAAATTTCTCGATTTGCAGTCGTGCAATGCAAAGGGTCTTTGAAAGTTCTGCTGCATCTATTGGTCAGCCTCTCTTTATTGTTAGGGTGGTTCCCATTGGTTTTTCTACTATGGAGAGCCGAATGAAAGAATTGACGTAAGGACCATCCACCTCTTCCCTTCAAAAGACACCGTCTAGCCCCTCCCCCCTTCCCCCCCAACAATGTAGTCGTTTCACATTAACTAGGGAATAAAAATGGTTGTACTAAATCATTGAGAATTCGTCGATTTGCATTCTTACGTGTGTGTGTCGGCGCTATTCTCACTGTAACTGAAATGAAACTTTGGAACATGAAAAGGCTTCATTCTAAAATTGTAGGGACCATTAAAAAACGTAACTCGAGCACGTCAAGTTTTCAGGCGTTTCGCAGTTAGATTTCTTGGTCCACATCAATTTTACATATAGTGCAATCGATTTCGACAATTTTTCGCAGATGACAAATTAATAACATGCGCGATATTTTATGATTTTATGATTTTATGATTATTATCCCGCTTCCCTCACCACCACCCTGTGATGGAATTTTTACTGTCTGTAATGACGTGCAACTGAGGTTTAACTAAGAGTAAACAAAGAGTAAACAAACCTATAAACCCGAGTGGAACGTGCCCAGGATGTGGGCGTCATATTGAAGAAAATATAACTTGGTAAGATAGGGGGCACGCTATCCGCACTGTCCAATGTTCTCAGGTAACGACGGCATGGAATCTGTTTCTTACGCTGGATAGCATGGAAATATGTATATATATTTATATTCCCGATGTTCATATATTTCTCGCGAAATCACTGCGTGGCCCTGCATAATTATACGCTAGTAAACTATTTAAATTATTTTCAACGAGCAACACAACCTCTAAGATGCCAGCGAACGTCTAGTATTCTTCCAATAGGAATCTGATGTCCGGATCACGTTTACGCTCGCACTTAAAATTTTACTTCATTATTCAAAATAATTTCGTCGAATAACAGTAAATTTGTTGTATTAACTGCTGGAAGAGTGTAGAATGTAGATTTGTAAAATAAATTACATTCAAGTGGATTGCTCATTTTTCATCTAACTTTCAGGCATTCATGCAAAGTACCGCGCAGTTACTATCGAATCGACATGTTGCGCGTATTTTCATGTGCAGATATCCCTGTTGGTAAAACAGCTCCCTCGAAATAAAAGCCAGGCTATGAATTATTTTGTTGAGTTGTGTTGTTGTTTTAGTTGGATGTCACGATACACAGATATCTGGATGATCGCTGAATTTGAAATAACTACTTCCATCCTACTGTAAATGTGAATGAATTTGTCGAACTAAATTAGGGGAGATGAAAAAACACTTACAGATTCTACACGTAAACTAACTTTTATTCAGGAAGAAGGCAAAAGAGTAATAAGGCGTTTGGCTACGCAGCCCGCACTACCGTTAGTTTATGCGTCTAGACATAGCAATATCACATCACATCCCATGGGATTCTATTTCTTATTCTGTGCACTTTTCTAGGAAACCGGAGGTTACTTGCATTTTGAGCGTTCTAAGCACATTCCCTTATTCGTTTGAAGTGCTTCTTCTTGCATAGGTTTTTTTTTATCCTTCTCATATCTCTCGTCTTAAGAGACCACAGCAGTAAATATTTACTTTCGTATCGCTTTCGTACTGGTTGGAAATTATCAGCGTTGTCACTCTGAATCTAGAGCCTTCCGGGATTCTAAGTTCAGCTAAGAATCAACCCTCAAATTTCAAGTTAGCCTCTCAAGTTAGCGCATCTTCTGTTTACTCTTTTGGTTTATTATTTTGTGAATAATACACCTATGTATTCGCTCAGCAAAAATTTTTTGTAATACCTCAAAATTTTGTCTTTTACGTTTCAAGGTGCGTAGATTCAGAAAATGCGATGTCCGTCCACCGTCCGCCGTATCGTGCATACCGGCTTCATTTTTGGTCTAAAAAATTCGTTCTTTCGCACACATGCTCCAATTAGGCCCTAGTTGTGTTCCGAAACTTTTCGGCCCGATCGGAAAATCCCAAGAGAGAGTTATGAGTGAAAAATGGGTGTAAAATAGGTATTTTTTGTGTTTTATTAACATGAGGTTTTGAGGTATTGTTTTCCATGTTTTTTAGAACGAGAAGACCGAATATGAAGTCGATTTTGACCAAAGAGTGGAAAATTGAGGTTCTAACTAAGTTTCAGCCTTAAATTTACGTTAAATTTTGGTATAAAATCGTCGTTCTTCCGCACATAGTTTGGGTCCCCATTTGGGAACACATTTGGGTCCTAGTTGTGCTCCAAAGCTCGGCAGCCCGATCGGAATACACCCAGGGGCGTTATGGGAGAAAAGTCGGTGTAAAAATAGGGGTTTCGAGGTTTTTTTGAGGTTTTAGTGAACACGAGCTTGTGATGTATCGTTTTACATGTTTTTTAGAGCGAGAAGACCGAATATGTAGTTGATTTTGACCAAAGAGTGAAGAATGAGGTTGTAACGAAGGTTAAGGTTCCGAAATTCATTTTTTATGAGTCAGAAACCTGGGAAATTGTCTGAAATCATCTAAATTTGTATAATAACACTAGAAGTATTATTAGCAGAAGAATGAAGACAATTAAATGGCACTATCAATGTTCAAAGATAATCTGTAAAAGAAAAAAAAGGAGTCGAGGTCGTGTTTTTGGGGGCCAAAATTGGGGGAACCATCTATAACTATTTCAATTACTGCGCATGAAAGAAACAATAAATGAACAGCAATATTTCTGTAGGTATGTCCGGTGGAATAATAAACCCAAGTGATTTTGCAGGGTTTTTAGTTATTCTACTCTCTCCATTTCATGCTCTTGCACTTTCTGGTTGGTCTTTTTCATCATATTCTTATTATCCGTCCGTCCTTCTTCTTTTATTGTACCACCATTTTCCATCGTGTGGATCCAGGTACCATATACTGGAGGAGCATCTTGTATAAAGTTCGTCATCTTTCTCATTTCTTCTGAATGGCTTCCTGTAGCCACCTTTGCTAGTAAAATTAAACCAGCAGCCTCGAAAACGTTTTCGTCCTGATGTCCAGTTATAATCTCGCGGTTCCTGTCATTGGTTTACCTCGTTTTTAGCTGCCCCTGGGGCACTTTTGTAATGCGATGCTCATGGCGGAGTAAAGGCATCACCCATTGTTGTCATTCGATATCCTTTTCTTCCTATTCCCCCGCACCGGCTCCGGTTTCAGACCAATAACAAAAACCCACTTACAGCGGAGTTTTTACTGTCAGCCTTTACCTTCTGACCAAGCTTTACCTTAGTTAGTGATGATTCTCGCTAAAACGAGCAAACAGGAGACTAAGTTGTAGAAGCATCTCCTTCTTCGGTCATAGGTACCTACTCGCAGTTATCACTCGCCTCTTTCTATGGAGTCGTATCAAGCTGATTTTCAAGTTTTTGCACTTGAAGAAAAAAACTTGGAGTAAAAGGGAATATGCGTTCTACAAGCGCTGTTGTTGCGTTATTGAATTCTAACATCCAAAAAAGGTACTTCGCTATTGGTATTGTGTGTGGTCGGTTTATTACAGAACTTTACGGTTTACAACAGAACTTTTTGGTGAATCTAATTGTTGTTGTGTAAATTCCAGAAAGATCTCGATTGAAAGAATCTTATCCAAGAAACATCAGGCGCAAGGCATCACATTATGTACCTTTCATATCAGTTTTTACTAAATGGGGTGGGTAGTGTGTACTATGGGTCGTTTCTTATTAAGAGTAATGTTTCTTCTTGCGTGTTACTAAAAGGTCGATAGTATTGCAAATAATAAGACAAAAATTTTTCTCCTGTTCAGCCTTCGATCCTGTTACATTAAACGAGGCCTCCTTGTTACAACTAGTTAGTACTTTTTGATTCAACGTAAGTTGCTGAAATATGACATGATGCCTCGTTGAGAACTAGGCGACGCAGCGTAAGGAAGCCTATGTTCAATACATACCTACCCAGGCGTAGTTTTTATTAGAAATAACCCTACTGGCTTTCTTGAGTAAATAGTCGGATAATTTTGGGGGAAACTCATCACCAAAAAACGACATTTGTCACTAAGATGCTTTATATATGACTTCTTACCAGTTGATGATGTAGAAATGCTAAATTGTTCTGGATTAGGGCTGTTCCAGTCTAAAAATGGTGGGGGGGGGGGGGGGGGGGGTTGTTTGCCTCTTTAAATTAGAGAGAAGAGAGTAGAACCCGGTGTACGTCACGGAGAACAGTGTGTTTCTAAAAGATCGAAGATTTAGACGGTGATATAAGTTCTTCGTATTTTTGTTGCTACCGACTTAGAGCTTAACGTTGTTGAGAATCAAATTAGCGTGGTGGTTGTGCTCCAAATGGTCAAAGAATCCGAGCTGCAAGGACGACCGCCCTCCCGTTGAGGGACCCCCTACGTCAAGGAAGTTATACTCGTAATTTCTTTATTTATCGCCGTTTTAACTTAACGGTCTGTTAACGTTGGTATCCTCGTTAAACGTAGACATACGCTCTCGATTTCCACTTGAGCAGTAAGCTCAACTTGCTTACTGCTACTAACTTCACACCGATTCCTACCTTTACTACAAGTTGAGAATTAGAAAATGAGCAGTTCGATGGGTTTCTCTAGGTCTTTTAGTATGATCTTTTACCAAAAATGTATATTTATGTACTTACTTATGCAGTAGTATTCATTTTACACTACAGACGACGTCTTACCTTGACTACATTATGGAAATGTTGTCAAAATGTTTGGAATTACAAACAAAAGGATGAATACTAAGATCAGAATTTTAGGGAAATCAAAAAACAAAATTTGAGGTATTGTAAATAAGTTTAAAAAAAAAGTATGTAGCTATTTTAATAGCCATAGGTATATTTTTTTCTCACAGTAATGAAAATTGAGTTCTCAATCTAAAAATTGCTCAACGTTAGAATAAACTATTAAACATCCCGTAGAGTAATGCATGCACCATGAGGACGCCCCTTATGGTGGTGTATAGATCACTCTCGGTGGTGGATTTATTGCGCAATTTAATTACCTAATTTCGTGACTAGTGACCGGATATGAACAGCTTACGTACATGTCTGACTTCCTATATTAAATTAGGTGATTTTACCATCATAACAATGCCCCAAGAATATTGTGAATAAGTTGACTGATTGATCTAAGATTAGATTGCTACCTACCTATTGTTTCTTATAGCTCTATGTCGTATGGCAGCTTCAAAAGTTGAGAATACGGGCAGCGGACATAAGGTTTGCAGAAAATCCTGCGTTCTCCATCCTGCCCCTATGGAAATAAATTTCAAAATTCCGGCGATGTAAAAGCATAGCTAGACTGAATTCTGCTTCGAACAAAGAAATAAACACGTAAATCGGTTGATTATGAAGCCCTGGGCAGCGCACACAAGAGTTTGTCGAAAAACCACGTTTTCTCCGGTTTCTGTTTTCCGGTTTCCTCCCTCTAGAAATAAATTTCGAAATTCCGGCGACGTATTACGCAACTAGACAGATTTCTGCGTTGAGCAAAAACTCTGCAAATAATTACACAACGGTTTATTGTTTACCTATATAGATGCCCCTTCTGCGTAGATCACTCACTGTTTTCAGTGGTCAGTACCTACCCTCGAGCTCCTCCCGGGAAAGCCCTAAATGGAGTACTGGAGCCGGCCCGGGAATTACAGTTTCAAAAATTCACGGTTTTGGATTCGGTGTGTGTGATGGTGGATTCAGGATGGTGTGAAACGGTTTTGAATGTGGTTCTTTTCATTCTCGGCTGAGCGTTATGCTGTTCTGCCCAGGACAAATAATACATAAGAGCGTCTCTTACTACTTAGATACATTCTAATCAGAAATTAAGGAAGATGGTAATTTCATTCACTTGCAATTATTAGAATATAAAAAACGTTTGGGGAGCCAAAAAGTTTTAGGATTGATATAGCTAAAACCCGTGGACAATGTTCGATGTGACTTGAAAAGGTGAATTGATTTGAATTGATTGATTGATTGTTTTGGCGTTACTTAGAAAATTCGTTCTTGTTCGTGTCGTAGAAAATTCGTGTTTCGTGATTGGAACTTTTATTCAACGAAGCCAGGTTTTGCAGACCCGAACCCATCTACCACCAACAACATTCCCCTGGCAAGGAGCACTTCACTTTTCTATCGAGATTACACGGAACCTTCCATCAACGGAAGCTTAACATTCTGTCATTTGACAAAACCGTATATCTCCTATTCAAGTAACGGTGAAGAAACCGGTTTTCTGAATGAAAGTTCCTAATTGTTCAAGATAAGGTGTAAATCATCGTAACGGATTATGCCAGCTTTTATTGCATTCAGTTTTGCTGCAGTCTGCCATTTCGAACAAAGATCGTTTTTATCTCCATAGCAATACTGAATTGGAACTGTAAACATTTTAGGGAAAGCCTGGCTCATAATTGCGACAGCAGATTAGTGGATTCATTGTCCTCGGTAGGAACTTTCTCCGGAATTTCCCCTCCAAGCTGTTGATAGGAACACAATATGTCCCTCGCTCGTGATATCGAAAAACCACCGGAGGTAATCAGACATAAGGAAATAACGTTATCTATCTGAACAATCCTTTTCATACCTTATCGGCTCAACGTTTTAAAAACTTTCTACGCAGCCGAGGGGGCCGGGTCGATTGTTACGCACCACGAACTAACATTTCCCTGGAGTTTGAAGAGGCAATTCCATGTGATACGAGATATCGAAGGTCAAGGCGGTAGGGGAAAAAATTGTTTGGAACACGGAATCTGATCAAATAGGAAACACAGGCTCTTGGTCAAGGTTGCGAGAAATTTGTGTTGTGTCACGTAGGCGGGATAAACAGAAATGGGCTTCTAATGGGTAAACAGTTTATATTCCTTACGCGAACTGCCGAAATAAACATTTTTGTTGCAATCCATACCTTATACAGTTCGTGATGCCGAATGGGTATTGTGGGCAACGGCAGGCTATGCAATAGCGTTTTATTAGTGCTTCGCTTTATTATAAACAAAGTTGTTGCGGCTTTATTTGGTCTTGAGTTTATCATTTCCTTAACTGATTTCATCCAAAACAACATAGAATAGCGTTGTTCCAGCCGACGCGTGTTTTG
Organism: Leptopterna dolabrata; assembly: GCA_954871275.1. Lineage (NCBI taxonomy): Eukaryota > Metazoa > Arthropoda > Insecta > Hemiptera > Miridae > Leptopterna > Leptopterna dolabrata. The sequence goes on from OX940983.1 coordinate 23,376,626, forward strand.
TAATGAGTTCTGCGCACAAAAACTGTGTTCCAAACACAGCGAGTTTCATCTATAAACCATGGTTTTATCCGTACTGTTCCAACCGCGTCAGGTCCGGGAACTGAGTTATCCGAGCTTCATAACTTCTCGCACCCAATCTGGGATGGGGTTTTCCAACATAACTGAAAATAACTCCGCTGGAACCTTCCCAAAATCTCATTTCCCTCCAGCTTTCACGTTAAACGGATCTTCGTCTCTGTGGTACCCGTTCAGCAGTTTTCCCCGCTGAAGTCATCGCAGTTGTTTGGCGCGTTTCAGAGCTGTTCCAGCCGATGAGCTGTCGAACTAAAACAGTTCTTGACTCATCCCCACCCTTCAGAAAAACTTAGGTTTTGGTTTTAAACCGTTTTAAAGCCAGTTCTGGTGGCTGGAACATACCTAATGATGTGCGTTCCATGTAATTTTGCAGTTTAATCAAAATCAAGCTCAAATTTTATTGTGAAAATATAATAAAACAAACTCATAAATAAATATTTGTAGTTGTGCAGCAGAAAATAAAACAGAATAGGAACTATTAATCTAATGAATCACCATCCTTCCCAATATTATATTCTTACTGGAAGTTGTATGACTTGACATCTGGTTGTAAAAACTATGTTGATATCCTCTTGTACTACGTACTAAAACGCTGCAAATCCCTGCACCAATGCTTATTATTTTGTACAGAGTACCCTTCTGTTACAGATCACAGCTCTCTATATAGATAACCCGTCTAATATAATATGTACTATTCTATACATATTATGTAGATCGCAGACCCTCAGTAGGTTAGTACCTAACCCCGTACTCGTTACTAGGTACCTGCCTAAATCACGAGTTAAATGTTGCTAAAATAATTCTGTCGATGACAAGCAGTAACTAAAACGGCAAAAAGAAACGCAAATAATGAATTTCTGAAGGAAAATGGTTGATGTGGAGTGAAATAGGTGCCCCTTCTGCGTAGATCACTGTTTTCTGTGGTCAATACCTACCTTCGTGGTCAAGTATAATGAACCGTTGTGTAATAACTCGCCCATCAATAATACTTCAACGGTTGTTCAAGTTGCAAAAGTACCGATCAACAAAATCCAGCCCCTTCTTGGTTGATGAACCGTTGTGTAATAATTTATCGTTGTGAAATGAGTTACTGTTGTGTAATAATTCACCGTTGTGTAATAATTTACCATTGTGTAATAATTTACCCACCAATTGTACTTCAACTTTTGTTCAAGTTACAGAAGTACCTACCAACAAAATCCAATAGTACATCACTTAGGTATCAAATGAAATAATATCGCAGAACAACCGACTCGACTTCATACAGCCATCCTTGATTATAATCAGGTGCTCCCTAGTGATGATTATCTGGGCAGGATTTATACCTGTGATGAATTTAAATTGGCGTAAAATTCACCACGAGAGGCGAGGGGGGAATTTGCCAGTTCTGGTTAAGGGCGAACCTCCACCATCAGCTGGATCTTTTGGGAGTAGGAGAGAGATATGGTAAGGAGAGAGAGAGAGTAGCCAGCGGCTAGAGGAAGCGTAGAATGAGTAAAAAGTCGAAGGAGGCGAGTATTTATGTCACTGGAAGTCGTCTCCCTCCATCCCCTATTTGGTAGGGGATGGTGGGGATCCAGGTTGTGCTCAGACTCCTGCGGCTTGTTCCCCACTCATATGGTTTATTTGGTAAGAACTAAAGTTGGCTTATGAAATATTTGTGAGAACTTAAATCTGCTAGGAGTAGTTCCGGGAGGGACTCACGACAATACCGTTTGATTCACGATCGTGTTGAAGAAGCTTTTTGGTGCACACGAACGGCTGGACGTACAATGCTCCGGGTGGTCTCAAAAAATTGTTTAGCTCAAGTCAAATTTAATAACGTAAAAAAACCATGCCCTTCCATCGAAAGTTTTCGAGCTCCGGCGTTCTGAAAATTGCAACCCCTATTATGAACCCCTTAGAGATGACTCACAGTAACGTCGAGCTTCGAGGACCAACTGGACCCTGAACGGAACCTATAACCCGAATTTCATCAATTTTGTTTCATGGTAACTAAGAAAAGTGGTCAGTACGGCGGGCAGACCGAAATTTTTTTATTGCAGTTTTGGATTCTACATACCTTGAAACGTAAACCATCAAATTTTGAGGGGGGGTTAGAATTTTTTTTTTTCATGCTCGATTCCAATGGTTCATTATTGAAAATAATAAACCAAAATAAATCCTACCTAACTTGAATATTTCTGGAGTTAGTAAGCTCCTGGATTCACCTCCTGCATCTGTTCAATATTAGGATTCAGTATTTTGTGATCGACAAACCGATCCTACCACATACTTCAAAACTCAAGGTCAGAGGCTAAAACACCCTCAATATATATGTAGATATTTCACGACGATAGTATCCCTACAGCATTATAATATCTACTTACTTCCTGCAAGGGTTATTTGTTGACAAGTCGAGTACCACGTTGGGTATTTCCCTGAATTAATCAAGGCCATATGGCCATATGGGGTCAGTAACTTTGGTTTCTTTTTCTCGTTAGTCACCTGAACGCATTAAGAAAACGAGCCACGAAACAGTCGTAATGAGTTGAAAACTTGGGCCGCGCCCGCAGTGCAGTTGAGCAACCTTCGTCGGTCCTTAGGTGCAACAATAGAGACGAAATTGGGGGACCCAAGGGAGAATCCTTACAAGACCAGACAAAAACACTTCTAGAGCCCTTGCTAAGTGCAATTATACCACCAGCGTGGTACCTACGTAGTTACCGGGGTAACCGTCAGACCTCCCCGGTTAATTACGGACGGAGCCTGTCTGAAAGCAGATCCTCACAGCACGCGACCTGTCCTAAAGATGCTGTCGCAATACCGTAATACCATTGTCTATCGAATAACAACAGTGTTGTAACGCATTTGTATAGGCGAGGTTAAAAGGCACCGATTGGGGCCATCTATCGCCTCGTAGTGACAGTCAGCTTTGTTTTGGTCCGACAACTCATTATGTGAAGGTGATTATGTGTCGTAGGGTCACCATTAGCGTCACACCGTTGGTTTGGTCGTTGAGCAACATGAGAGAATTATTTTCAAATCAAGTTTTACGGTCTAAAATTCAAAGATTTCGAAGGAATCGACTGTAGAGTCGAGAGTGCTTGATGAAGCACTCGTGGTAGAAAAATGTTTGTCCTTCAAAATCAAGAATTATTCTCGTATATTTTGCGTATATATGATACACCCGTTTTTTGTAATAAAATCCGTTAAAGTAAACTTTCGTAAAACAGAAAACTGAATATTTCTTTCTTTTGAACACTAAATGCTTGAAGTTGATATTAGAATCAAGGTTATTACAAATTTCTATGTTGGGTGTAACTGGAATCTGTGTATGTATTCCAGAGTGGAGTGAATATGAGTACCATGAGCTTCGTTCACGTTTTCCGCGTTTTGTACCACTGTGTGATGCCTCGAACCCTATCCTTTTTTCTCATCATTCGACGAGCTTTCACTGCTAGCGCTGCCCAGACCCAGACCCTACTCAAGAGGTCTTTCTTTCAAAGACCTTTAAAATCCCAGTTCGCCCCAATATCCCAGTTTTCCAGCGATGATGCGACGTTTCTTATTAAGGCGTAAAAGTCAGAAAGCAGAACAGTTCGTGTTCTCCAGGCTCAGAGCTACGAATATAATGATGACTTGAAATCAGCTGCCTTCAGTTTCCCTTCTTGATTCAGGCACCTAAACATTCTCAATGATGAACTAATAAATAATTTTCCTCCGTCGAATTTTTGAATCCCAATCAACTAGGTACAGTGGTTTAAAGAATTATACATACGAGCTAAGAAAACGTGTTGAGCACTACAGTGTTTTAATTTTTAAGCGAATTTTCCAAGAAACTACGCTATGGAATGGGTCAGTATTCGTACATGAATTTTTGAAAATTTGCTCCATATAAATCCGTTTCAGAGCATTCTGAAGGCCTATATTTATGTGTGTGTGTGTCGTGTCATGACACGCGAATGAATGAGTTCAAAGTGGGGAATTTTCATTGGGGGGGGGGGGGGGGGAGCCAAATTTGAGTGTGTTGGTCAAAAATCAATAAAAATTGCTGTCACTTTAGATGGTGTATTTCTGTAGCGACTAATGTTTTCCGTTGTAAAAGTGGGACAGACAGGGGTTATAAAAGTGTGGTGGGAGGGGGGGTATTGAAACATTGCCTAATGTCTATTCCTGCGTCTGCAACAAACCATAAAGTTTGTTTGTTACCTACTGGCTGGTTTGATCTCTGAAACCGGTATAACAGCATGTTTGTTCTTAGTGTAAAAAACGCTGCAAAGTCCTTGTCACATGGGTTTATTATTCTATTGGACATACCTACAGAGATGTTGGCTGTTTATTTATTGTTTCTTTCATATAAAATAATTGAAATAGCTATTTCTGGTGGTTTCCACCAATTTTGGCCCCCAAAACACGAATAAGAATTCATTTATTTCATAAGGCTTTATTTTATTTTATTTTATTTATTTATTTTTTTATTTTTTTAAAATAAATTATCTCTGATCATTGATAGTGCCATTTAATCGTCTTGATCCACCTGTTGACACTTTTTCCAGTGTTATTCTACAAATTGATGGTGATTTCAGACGATTTCCCAAGTTTTTGACTCATAAAAAATCAATTTCGGGAGCTGAACATCTGGTAGAACCTCAATTTTCTATTCTTTGGTCAAAATCGACTTCATATTCGGTCTTCTCGTCCCCAAAAACATGAAAAACGATACCTTAAAAGCTCATTTTACTACTATGTTACTAAAACACAAAAAGTACCTATTTTTATACACATTTTCACTCATAACTCCGCTGGATATATTCCGATCGGGCTGAAAAGTTTCGGGACACAACTAGGGCCCAAATGGAGCATGTGTGCGAAAGAACGATTTTTTTAGACCGAAAATGAAGCCTGTACACGTGATACGGCGGACGGCGTACGACGTACGGCGGACGGCGGACGGACATTGCATTTTTGGAATCTACGCACCTTGAAACGGAAAAGAAAAAATTTTGAGGGGGTGTTATAAAAATTTTTTGCTGAGCGAATACATAGGTGTATTATTCACAGAATAATAAACCAAAAGACAATGATTCAGTAGCTCCGTTTTATGTTCAGTTAGGTGTGTATTTGTAGATACGCCAAATTTTACAGTCTGAATGTTTATTTTAGTATGGGAGGTTGGTGGGGGGGGGGGGGGGGAGAGAAAGAGAGAATATGGATTTTTCCTCCTTCCCCCACCCTCCCAGCTCAGAAAAGTTATCTGGATCCGCCAGTCCACATCGATATCAAATCCTCTCCCCCGATGTAATACAAAGGTTTCGGAGGGAAATTTTGTATCCGCCATCACTGATCGGTGTTCGATCAGTTCGGAGAAACCCGGGGACACAGCACTCTGGCGCCGTTGAATAATTGAGACGACGAGCACGCTAGCCGTTCGTCCGCCGTCTCTTCGAGGGGTCAGTTCATATTCGAGCGGGAACCCAGCATTGTCCTAGGTCAGGCCCTTCCTGCCAAAAATATCATCTTCCATACAAGTAGTTCTGATAGTTTGAAATATGGAATGCGATTTAGGTTGCACTCGTACAATTTCAACTAACCTACCGTTGTTAACCCATAAATAATTTTCAATCTTGAAATTACGCGGTGAAGTACGAGCAGTACCTCATTTGACAAAAAATGTCTGAATTATTCTGGCTTCTTTCGTTCTTCGTTAACACCGTTGTACAGTTTTTCAGTACGTACTGAACTATGCCAGGTAGGTACCTGCGACATCAACCATTGTTCATTGTTGTTGAAGAGTCCTACTTTTCTCCGTTCTTGTCGAATTTTCCCCTTTATAAAATGCAGCGTAGAATTTATTAGTTATCGTGCGTGCCTGTATTACCTACCACAAAGCGATATGAACTACTGATTGGGCGTGAAGGAACGAACGATTGATCAGAGTTGTGATAAGTTCGCTGCATGAAAGCAGCATCATCGTACCCACATGCCACCGTCAAGGTGAGCACCCATGTTGGTACTTTTCAGATCATATTACCAGGTCTCATGCACTTGCAGTTTAAAGCTTAAGTAAATTGTCATGTTGTTTCAAAATTTTAAAGTAAAATGTAGTCGCTCCACATTGTAGATTGTGAGTTATATTCGAGCCAGAACCTAGCCATGGTCCTAGGTCACATCCAAGTCAGGTCCTTCCTACCAAAAATATAACATCTGCCATTCATGGCCTGCGTCAGCAAAAGGTTCCTTCATCAGCAATCAGTTCGTCCCACTGGGAAATCCATTTTGGACAATATTAGCAGCTTCAGTTTTCTATAAAGAAGCAGCAGCTGTTGAATTCATTCCAATCACCAACAAAAAATCGCTGCAAATTATTACGCAACAGGTTATTATTACCTGTATTGTGTAGATGCCCCTTCTGCGTAGATCGCGGTTTTCTGTGGTCGATACCTACCCGTGCTTCTTTCCACAAAGCCCTAAATCCAGTACTGGAACCAGCCGGGAAATTACAGTTTCATAAACATGCGGTGGATACAAGAATGCTCTAATTAATTATTTATTTGTTGTTATTCATGAATCATAAGGTTTGTTAAAGTTGAAAAAGTACCTATCACAAAATTCAAAATAACCATCATTGTTCATATGAAATAATATCACCGAAGAACCAACTCGATTTAATACATGCGTGATTATAATCAGGTGTTCCCTAGCAGTGATATCTGCTGGATGTATACCGTTTCATTCGTGACGATCATGTTGACGACGCTTTTCTGTGCAAACTTTAGGGTCTTACTGTGAGCGAACGGCTGGTGCTTCGGGTGGTCTCAACAAATTCCCAAGTTCACCGTCCGCCGTACTTCGCACTTTCCTTACTTACCATGAACGAAAATTAATGAAATTAATGGGGTCTAGCTGGTCCGCGAAGCTCGGCGTTACTGTCAGTCATCTCGAAGGTGTTAAAAATAGGGACTGAAATTTTCATTCGAGTTTCCAAATCATTGTTTGTCAGATACAATAAACATTAATACTTTGTATTTTTCGGGGGTCCCGTTGTTGTGATGCTTTAACGTTGTTCTGCATTGATTTAGTTTCCAAATGATGCTGGTTTTGGGAGATGTGAAAATTTTCTCATTTCCGAGGAAAAACATCGAATGACTATATGACACGATGGTATTTAATAGTAATATGAGTCAGAAGGAAAACCTCTTCATAACCTTTGAACACAGGTCATGATAAAATGACATGTTTTATTTGCATAGTACATAGTTTTTCTTAATTTTACGTAGGTACCCAATAAATTGTAAATTAGAACATACCTACTTATCGCCGCCTTCAAAATGGTCACAGAGTGTTCCTGACTGAGGAAGAGATGATAATGTCGTTATCTATTTATTGCAAAATCCCCCACCCCACCCCACCTACCTGTTATTGGTTGTCTAATTTTTTTTGTTTCTGTGTTTTACAGGTAAGAATGCATGTTATGCTCGTACTACCTCATCCTATAAGGTTTCTTTCGTGAGTAAATCTTCTATAACTCTACATACAGTCGATAGTTGCTCATTATTTAATATAAATTATGTTGATCATGGTCGTAATATATATAGATAGGTATTTTTCATTAATATTTTGTTAGTATGTTGGTAATTATGTAATGAACCTGAATAAGAACAAACCCATTTAGTCATGTTGGCACTGCAGTTGAACTAGGTAATATCCACAGATGTAATAATGTATAGATTGAGTTAAGCCACAGCTCATCTACGAGTTCATTCATTCCCTTCCCATTTTTAGCACCATTACAGTACTAAGTACATTATAAAATAGCATTTCATAATTTATTGTACTTGTATCGCATTCACTCTGTTAGTAATACTCCTTACTTTCCTTTATCAGCCAAGGACTAGGTGACGTCTAAATATTTGAGGGTTTCAGGTTTCTACAGTACTTCCTGCACCTAAACCTATTTTTGTAGGTATTGTTGGTACCGGCTGTTGTAATAGACGAGGAAATGGGCTAGCCCCATGTGTGCTACGTGTCGTTAGTTAGCGTCAGTTAACTTCGTTATGTTAATTGGCTGATTTCTCGGACCGGTCTATCGCCTCACTTTGTCTCATCTACAGCATTGAAAACTTCACTTATAGAGCGAGCTATTTCTTGTAAAAGTTACCCGTCATCGTTACTTCTTGAAGAATATTTCAAAATGAATTTTTGTATTGAGAACGAGTTAATTCTTCTTGGAGCATGAAGATTTTAGGTATTAAATGCAATAATTAATCATTACTTATTACTGCAATAATTATTCCCGAAACGAATTCAGCTTGTAATCTGCCAATTTTGCGCTCGTAACTTCTCTTAGTCAGTAATGAATGAAAAGTATGTCGTCAAAGCAAAATGTTAACATTTGTAGAAAATTTATAATTTTTTAGAATGATCCGTTCAGTAGCAACGTTTACTTGAGGTGAACAGTTAACTGACAAATAACATGGATACCAAGTTAGGGGTAGGGTCACCATACAATAGTTTTATCAATGTGCCGTATTTGTCTTGATTTTAAATAGCATATTGCGCCGTATCCGATGCAGCACTGAAACGGCACTCTAAGTTCTCTTCAAGTCCAGTTAGCTGACTCAAGCGCAATACCTCATCATTTCAAATTTCCGTATTTCACCATATTTTACGACCAAGTTTCACCCAACTTGTTAAACTCGACTACAGATCCCCCCCCCCCCCCCCCCCCCCTTAAGACTCGTGCACAGTAGCCATAACTTTACGACTCCGATATTCCCCACATCCCATCCGGCGAAATACATCCACGTGTAAAACTACCTATAGTTCCCATGTTGGCACGGAAGGTGCTGCAAAGTTTTCGACCTACACGTGTTCGCATGTCGGCAGATTTCTCCTCGACGTTACAGTTTTCTCCCCCTAGGCACCAAGTTTTCTCCCCTAGAAACTCTCTTTGTTAATGAACTGTCGCTGATTTCGTATGCTGTGCACGCTTCGGTCGCGATCGACCATCGATCCCATAAGGTTGCGTTATGAAACACCCGTTCGTATTCTTATTTCGTTTCCTTTGGGTCAAGCAGGAATCAAGTCGATGAACCAGTCTGGTGGACGCTGACCAAATGTTGCATAATAGTTTACACCTACGCCATATCACGAATTATGCTTGTCATTCAATTACATATGTACTTCCATACTTATTGTGTGTACAGTCCAATTTACTGTACGATTAGTCCAATTTCTACTGTTCGTCAGAATTATCTTACCCCTCATACCAGCTCCTTGCTCTTAGGTACGTACCTACTCATCTTACCCATAACAATACCTTCAACTAGATAACATTTTAACAATATTACGTTTGTTTATTCATACTGTTAGTAGCTATAAGGTAAAATAGTTTAAAAATTGATTTTTGAAATTTCAAAAACGATTTTGCCTTACTGGCCCCTTTTCTGGTACTTTTCATGTACAACCATTTCGTTGCCATGTTGGTACAACTTCCTTAGTTTTGATGTTCTAAAAATCGTTCACCTCCCATTTGAAAGCTATCAATTTATCTCAAAACTTCTCCCTGTGAAACCCACCTTGATGATTATTGCCTCGCTCTGAGTACCGTTCAAATAGTTACTTATATCCTTAATTATTGTTCATGAACACACGGGATCTTTTCGGGATCTTCAACATAATCACAAACATGACAACTGTTACATACCAGTATGCCTTATCATCGTGGGCTAAGAATATGTTACACATGAGACGTCAACAGAACCTTGGTCTGGTCACTTCTGTATTGCCGAATAAAAATGTACGAGCATTTCTCGGACTTTTACCGAAAGACACGTGTCATATCTGTCATTTGAAAGAGGCTTGGTTCGGATAAGTCATGCACATGGTCCACGTTCTTTCGTTTGAAGACCGGAATATGCTTGAAAATGTTAAGTAATAGTGGGAACGGAGATTCTTCTGAGAAGAATACTTCCCTGAAAAAGGTGGGCATCATTTGTGTGTGCAAAAGCATAGGTGTGTATTTTATTTCATCCCGATTTGCTTTTTATTTCGAGCATGACGACGCTCTGTCGCGATCGATCACAGCCTTATTGAATGTTTCAGTTCCCCTTCAGCTTACGTCACAGCTTTCAATAATTATAGCATTTTTTAAATGAAATGGCTGACAAGAATGTCATATTTCTGATGATGACCTTGATGCGTTATTTTCCTGGTTTCTTGATATGTTTGAGTTTGGTAACTGACATAGTAATTATCTCTATATCTCTAAAGCTTAGGTTCAATACGTAAATACGTAATTATATAACTTTGACCAATACAATAAAGTACTACAAGAGTTGAGTAGGTATCTGATGAATACAACCGAAGTTGAAAGCATTTCATGGGTATCATTGTTTCAAAAAAATGCATGAGGAACTAGCTCACACCAAGCCCGACCAGCCAGGAACGCCCCCATTTACCCCTTATATTACACCCAAAGTTGTTGGCTATGCTTTCGTCGGCTCCCAAATCTGCAGCTGATAGCTGGCTTCATCGGCTGTCATCCTAGTCTTACTGATGACTTCAGCCCCTTAACGGTTTCCAAAGCTGGACTAAACCCAAAAACAACCGCTAATTATGTTAACAATGTCCTCGCATTCTTCTTCTTCGATCAGCCAGTCAGAGCTTTCCAGATTTTTTTTTTTCTGCCACATTTTAAACCCCTAATCTCCTCCAATGAACTTAACCAATGTTAACGTTCGCTGATATTTATCTACTGGTGCTTATCTGGTGGTTGTAATTTGCTGCTGACTTCATCTCCCTAATGTCACCATAGTGTCCTTCTGATGGCTCCCTAATGGTAAAACACTCCAATAAAACTGCACTCGTTAATGTGTGGTTTATCGGATTAAAACAGTATATTAGCGATTGTAGTATTGGATTTAGGTAGTCTGACTTGGATTTATTAGTTGCAGATTTAGTTGGCTTGTGGAATCGTGATGACAAGAGGTGATCGTTTATATCAAACTTTATATTAAACTTTGGGGAAAAGAAAAGTCAGCTTTGTTGATTGATGTGTTGTTTCAGAAGTCACGCAGAGGGTCGCATAGCAAAAAGGCGAAATTTTATCACAGTTGGGACAAAAAGAATTTAAGAGGCAGACCGTTCAGAGGGGTCCCACCGGTGATATACTGCCCTACCCTCTTGGAGAGAGAGAAAAACGACAAAGGTGAAGGGTCTGCTCGAATCTAATAACAAGTTGACGAGGGGTGGTGGGGGTAAAAACGTAGTCGGAATAAAATATTTTCGTCTGCCTCGGAATACGAGAGGAGCCCACAGCGATACAAATAGGGACAGAGACAACATGTGGCGCGAATCACATACAGGAATATAGTACGTCCCTGAAGACATCAAAACAAGGGGTGAACACAACAAGTAAACAAGCTAACGTGAAAACCGTTTTGACGTTTGAAATTCAATTACGGGTCTACGGAAATTAGAGGTCCCCTCCCCAGAACGTCATGTTATCACATGGTCGTCGAGTTTCTGCTTTATCAACGACAGGCTTGAATATTGTGTGTTCGATCATTTCACATGACGTACATCATATGCCGTTATCGATATACCTCTGAGCATAACCCGCTAATGTTTCAAGCTATTATGCCTAAGTTGGAGAGGAAAGAAGAGTATTTCTCTTCTAAATTCCCAACAAATTAATTGTATTGTTAGGGATTGACTTAAACCGGGTACTTTGCGGTTACTCCGCACAAGTACTGGTTGTAACTATTAACTTGTTTTGAGCTCATTTGAGAGCGGTTTGAGAGCTGAACTTGAAGTCAGCAGTCGGTTTGTAGGAGCCATTTCAGAGCTCGGGTTATCAGAGTTGTTTTGGGCGAGGTTAGCTTTGGTAGCCATTAGAGAGCTGAAACCAGCATCTGGTGGGAGGCGATGTCAGCAGAGTCGGGTGTGAGAACCATTTGGGATCTGGAGTCTGCGATGTATTATTTGGAATGCGATGTTAGCAAGATGTAGGCTCCATTTGTATGGCATTCCTCTCAATTTTGAATGAGTATTATTGAAATTTTTCTACCGAGAAGAAACCTGTGGTAGGTAAATGTAGCCGTAAAAGTACGTCGGAAACCGGAAACTGTCTAGCTCGAGTGGTTGAAGATGCTATTCATTTTTTTTTAGAAGCCTCTTAACTAAGTTGGTTTTACGTGCTCGGCGTGTAAGGTGCAAGGTTTTTGTCCATTTCCTTCTCTTGTCTTGTGTGAAAGTGGATTTATACCATCGGGATCCTCTCAACGAGAAATTCGCACCGTGGAGGCCAAGGCTCTCAAACCGTCTGTACGTGAGACGCGGAAAAAAAAAGATTGGAAGCACAATACGAATGGAAAAAACTCGAGAGTTTTGCTTAAGACGAGTAGAAAGTGAAGGCCCGTCGTGTACTCCACTGCTTGTTTTTAGGTTCCTTGTTTCAGCACGCCCGCCTCTACGGACGTGCCCGCTTTGTCAAATATATCTCCTTTCCACGAGTCGTATGGTGAAGAAATTCTGACGAAATCTGTAGAAAAATCGAAAGTTACACAATGACGATCTTCATAATGTTTGGAATCATGAGTATCCTATTTTGGCACACCCGGTCAGGGTCGTTGAAAATGTACACTGGTCTTGGATACCTTCATCAAACAACTTACAGTCAAAATATCTGTATTCTATTTACTCATGGTATTTTAACGTAGAGCAGAGTGAGATTAAAAAATAAACTACAACAGTATTAAACTACAACAAGAGTGATGGACACCCAGTATTATTTCCCGTATTCCTGTATTATTTCACGTATACCGTAGGATTACGTGGAGTTTCCTAGGATCAAGTTGGAATGAGGGCAGCTTAAAGGCTGTCTGGTTTATAATGACGGACTAGATCCTAGCAGTCCACACGCTAATGTTACGAATCATTGGGATCGACTTATTGAGAACTAAACGACCGTGGGTGTAATATTTGGGGTGCACCAGGTAGGCGTTCAAATGGCACAGCGAAGAACCCCTCATATCCTTGAGCGATTTCAAGAGAAACGCTTAAAAAGAAAAGGCGACGAATGGAAATGGGTTTTTGGAATATCTCGTAATCGTGATCCTCGGTCTGTCATTGTTAACTGTCGGTGATCGTGGGTCGTTAGAAGTGACGATTAAATGGAGAACGTGTCATGGGAATCCGCCTACTGCGTTCGGAGAATCCCATCGAGAAACAACCTTCCTCCATGATTGGACCATGTCTTGTTGCAAAAAGAAATTGGGCGTTCCCTATGCTGTAGAGATGTTTTCATTTATTTTCATTTATTCTTACATCGCTTCATCTGCGGGGAATAGTCTCGAGCAGCCAGAAGAAGTGAGTGTAAGGTTGCGAAACATCTCGATTTCGGAAGAAAATATCCGCGTCCTTACCAAAGAGCTGTTAGGATACGGATAGTCCTATGTTTCCTCGACTTCCGAGTAAACCGGAACCGTTATGCTTATGGAAGTATGCTGAGAAGTTTGGAGTCGCTTTCCTTGTTTATCCAGGTACAATTTTGACAGTACTTATCTTTATTCTTCTGTTGAGTACATCTTTATCTTGATAGGTAATTCCGAATCTGTAAGTAGTGTGACAAGCGGTAGTGTTCTACACAAAGTAGTTTAGGTATTAGTCTGTAGGTGGCAGCGATGTGTAGCAGTGATGTATTTGGGGCATTGGCGCCAACTGTTAGTTACAAGGAAGACTTTATGCAAACTTTTTTTTTTGCAAATATTCTCAAAATCTGCCATATTTTATTCAGAAATATTTATTTAGAACTGGGTTCCAACTTGGAATAACAATAATCGGAGAGACCTGCTAATTTCCATCAATATTTGAGGTAGAATGGGTAGGTACCGTGCAAGTTTGGCAAGGGAATCAACAGAAATTTAACTCGCTTTCACCTGTTTAATTGCTCCGAGCGCTATGAAAATTCTTTGGTCCATTAAATCGTGACTCAACCCTGTGTATCATCCAAATCAGTTCAGTACCTAGTTCTACAGTAGTGAAATGGTTTTAGAGATTCGGATGACAATCGCTCGGCGATGCCCACCTGTTGAGTTTCAGACATGTTTATTATGCTGTCGTTTCTGTCGTTCCCTCATCAAGTTCGGTTAAGTGGCTCAACAGACCACAGTATGTCCACGTTGTCTATTACAGGCGAACACGTCTGCTCCCCATTGGGCATCAATATTTTCACCTACCTGCTGTTGTACATAAGCGGGTATTTGTTGGTAGTGTTTAGTGTTTCAGGATCCGTATTCGCCTATCCATGATCTTCATTTTCGTTCATTTATTTTCTTTCATTTACGATTTTTATTTTCCCCATAATATCCATTTTCAGTGAACTAGTTAAACTAGTTAAGCTAGTTAAACTAGTTAAACGCGCATGTCGTACGAGTAGGTTCGTCCAAGGTAAAGTTAGTAAAGCCAACAGTTCAGTAACAACAAGGTGACCTTTTCACCCCAGACATCAAGTCGAAAAGTTAGATCTTTATTAAACCTTGGTTTCGTACCCCATTAGTGCCTCATAATTTCCGGGTCAGGCTGCTGTCCGAAAAACGGCATCGAGATTGGGTCCTCAGGAGATGTAATTGACCCGTTTTTCAGCTTCCGACTGGTCGTTCGGCCCTTCCCGTCGAAGTTCCTGAAAAACTTGCGCTTCCTGCTGCGTCCGTAACGCCGATATCCCGATCATCAACTCGTCCACCGAGTTAGTGAGAAAAAACTTCGAAAGTCTATTTTTGACCTAGTTTATCAAATATGCATTATCTAAGTTTGGCCGTTCTGTATCCGCACTTCCTAATGTTTCTTATGTCACCACTGTAGCTCCTATCTAACTAGTTTTTGTCCCCATGAGCTCAAGAATGATCATCGCGAGTGTTCAGATACTTTGGTGCTTGATTCATCAACACCTCAAAGCAGTTCTGATCGATTTGAAACACTACTAAATCGTTTTGTGATGATCCTAGACCCAATCACCCTTGATCATTGTTAGTGAAGTCATTCGTTCATTGAGCTCCATAATTATTACCGTACTAAGCAACAGTAAGACTATCTGTAGCCCATTCGTGTTACATGAAGTTCACGAGTACTGCTTATGGCCTCTCAAATGGTTTTGTTCCAAGAACAAAGAAGTGATGGACCACTTCAACGTCTCTTATCGTGAACCACCTACCGGCTTTTTGTCCTCGGTGTGATCCCTAATAGACTTCCCTCCATCTTCACCTCACAGGCCCATCACCAAGCAGGCAACCACGGGTGTATTCCCGATGACTTTTTTGAAATTTAGAAATGCGCTCCTTTCTCTCCGATAAAATTGATAGCAGGTATCTCAAGTTACTTTTGAGTACTCAGTGCACTTCCGTCCTCTCAGATACGGTGTCCTCGTTTCACTAGCTTATCCCATCTGATAGTTAAAGAGGCGATATAGGCAACCTACGTTCATGAGCAGTACCGCGCTAATCTAAAAAGCATTTAGGTGGTTAATTAGTGGTGAAATAAGCAATTAGTTTAACAAGTTAGCTAGATTCCATGTAGAAAATTATACTAACACAGCATTATTTAGTACAACATTCTCACCTTCCGTTTCATTACTCATATTCAAAAAAAGGACACCATCGGGACTCGTTCCAAATTTCGATGATACTGAGCATTATATGCAGGAATGGCTCCCGTTTAATGTTCATCTTGGTATGGTTTCTGTTATAATCTTGCTCATCAATATTCTGCAGTACTCGACCTCGCATGGACCCCTCGCTCTTTGAACAGAATCTGTATTGATCCGATGGCTAGGTGAAGAAATTTTGGCCCTTCATAATTAAAATCGATAATTTATTGTAGCTGTATACATTTTAACGGACTCTTGATTATCCTTTATAAATCGTAATGAGTAGTAAATATTCAACCTTGGCGGATCACCTTGACTCTTGCATCTGTATCCCTATAATAATAGGTTTATACTCATGAAATACTGCAGGATGGGTTTGCTTTTGCAATCCAATCGCCAGAACGATTATCATAAACATAATTTCCTACAACCTCTGTGAAAAGTGGTGACATCCATAAAACTGCTTATGCAGGCAAGTCGCTGGTACAGCTAACAATAGACACAGGCGCTATGTTGACTAGGCGTATTAGAAAAGACTTATCTCCATTCACCAACGATATGAATTTTAAATCGGTACCTAACTTTACGATTCTCAACATGGCGTTAGTCCGTAGCGCCTGTTGCAGTTCACATTATATTCAAATTATGGCAATTGAATAAATCTTATCTATACAACTAAAAGTTTGTATGTATGTACTTATTTCTTGAGTGGATGGCCAAACGAATGAACGGATCTTGATGCGTTTTTTCCCCGTCATGCTCTTCAAAGACCGGCGGGTAACATAGGCTACATGAATTTCCCGCACTGATCAGCTGAGTGATTTCCTTTCACCGGTAATCCAGCTGGTTAAAAATAAATTAAAGTTGAAAACGCTAGATTCCCAGCAACTATGATACCTGCTTAATGAGGTCACATCGGATTGATGAACAATATCTCCACATCATTATCATCATAAAAAGCTAAACCGCTTTATTGCCACCTACTCAACATATACCTTGTATGGGATTATGAGGGATTTCTTAATTTAGTTTAGGCGTTAGTTTAGGGGAATAAAGGCGAAAAAATTAACGCAATTTGTCCGTGGGAAGAGAGGCGATGAAGTCAGCAAGTAATAGAGTGTAGGTGCATAAGGTCGGGGACAGGGGCCATCTATAGCAGTTTCTGCTCACAGACAGTCTGAAAGCTGAATCTTTTCAACGGACATGACTTAACCGGTTTGTCCCTCGTGAATCTCATTGCGATCATCGAGGATTGATATTGATGTGAGGAAATTTTTCGAATCTTTTACGAATATTAGGCTTTCTTTGGTGCCTTCATTTTTGCTGTGGCAGTACTAAAACTCACTAAAGGTGCGCGGAGCAAATGGAGTTGAACCGGTTGTTTGGTACCTGTAGCATGAAATTTACATTTAGGAACTTATATAATCTCTTGTTTCTAATAGACCATGATGGTTATAATATGGGACTACTCCACTGTCATGTGTTCCTGACTTTGTGGGTGAATGGCGTAACACGAATAATGATAGGTTAGCAGATGAAGTTACAGGCGTTATTTACATCCGGGAATTGACGGTCTTTCCGCGCATTAGCTCCGTTGAGACTTAGGAGTTACAAGATCTGGGAAGCGACTTGAGTGAAAAACTATCTCTCGAGATTATGGTGGGATCATAAACGGCCGATTATCCATAAAAAGGTCAGGAGGACATACGCGCCCTGTGGGTGTAATATTGTGTGTCACACGAGACTTCCGGATATATTGGGGGTTTGAAATACATCAGGTCGGGAGAAAGTTGTTTCGGGACCGCAGCGGGGCCTCTGCGGCCAAGTCCGGTTTTTCATCTGCGGAAAGGAAGTAGGGCCAGTGGAAAAAAAATCAACACGACCTGACACAGTTTTGCTTTTTACCAAAACACATTGAGAAGGTAAGATGGTCTTCCTCCGTGCTTGTTATCACGTGGCTTCGAAACTCCGTACCTAGTTAATACTTCGAATATGTAAAATAGTAATGCACGAATTACTTATATGATAGGGCAGTCACAGTAAAGGGCAATAACATCACATCATTATCTTATTCACGGTACAGTTTCTTAGACCAGTGGGTTATTTGGGGGGGGGGGGGGGGGTCACGAGGGTAAGAATGGCCACAGAAAACACTTACCTACGCAGTAATTTGCCCCTACCCACAACAACTCAAATAAATAAAAGAATGAAAAAGAGTACCTAGTTATTAATTATTTTTAAATAATTTATTTAAAAATAAATAAATTATTGCGTAGTTCAGTGTTTTCTGTGGTCAGTACCTACCCTCGTGGCCCCCCCCCCCTCCCCCCTGGGAAGCCCCTCACCAGTAATTTTTGAAATTCTGATGGTCGCTGAACCTAAGTAGGACCTTCCACATATTCCCGAATTTTTGTAATTTGTATGATTCGTTTGGCCGTGAACAACAAACTTGTACCTACCAACAGAGAGTAAAAAAGGGCCTATCAGCAAAATGCAAAATTACCGCATGTTTCTTCAAATGAAAAAGTACCACGGAACGACAAGCTCGATTTCATAAAGTCATGTGTGATAATCAGCCGTTCCCTAGCAATGATATTATCTGGCCTGGAGTTAGGTATACCTCATGATTCACACTCATGTTGACGAAGCTTTTCGGTTCAAACATACTGTGAACGAAAGGCTGGACTTACAATTCTCCGAGTGGTTTACAAAAATCTTCAAGTTCGGGATCAATTTAAACGTCAAAAAGGTACCTACACTTCTGCTGAAAGGGACCTACAAACCAAATTTCATTAATTTGGTTCATGGTAACTTACAGTACTGTAACTTAAGTACAGTAACTTACAGGTAAAGTACAGCGGATGGACAGAAACTTTTTAATTTATTTTTCGGATTCTATACGTACCTTGCAACGTAAACCATCAAATTCAGGGGGGTGGAGGTGGCGGTATATAAGTTTTTATTTCATGCTCGATTCCAAAGGTTAATTATAGGCCAATGAAACTGTTGAGCTGAAATGTAGAGGTAGATGTGGGTGTAAGCTCTCGGTGATTCCTACAAATTTAATCAAATTCGTGCTGTATTTTCTTCTGCACATGAGATACCTGCCACGCTCATCACTATCCGAAAGAGTAATAATAATAAGCTGAAATTTGAAGGGCAGGTGTCGATCATGTGGGACGGTCCCATAGAAATTTCATAATTATCGGATTTAACTTTTGTCTGCGCACGCGATACTCCTATCTGTTGTTCTAATCAGCAGACTATGAGGACCTTCGACCTATACTAGTATCGATCTGTGCATCAGTCATTTTCTACGTCTATTCTTATTTCAATAACCCTCTGCGCCGAATTGTTTTTTTCTTCCCAGAACCATAACACGAGGTTTTCTTTTCCTCTTCTCCTCCCCAAAATAGTTTTTTCTTGTCGGTTTCGAGGTAAAGGACGTAAATAATATTTTTTGACAGTTCCATTCGCTAAATCCACCTGTCGCCATTCGCCAAAAATATCTCTAGAATGTGACGCGTAGTCCTGATCTTGAATCAGAGACCAAGTTAGATGTCCCGTACTCCCCGTAAGTCGTACGAAAATACCTCAGTGTTTCGGGAGTCGGTTGTTTGTTGTGTCGGTTGGCTATAGCTATTCCCTCGATATTTATATTATAAAAGTAATTGAAATGCGAGCCCGATTACCGAGAATCTTCTTCGAGGGTCTTTCTTATAGGAAATTTTGCGCTGATTCCGACTATACCATATTCCCATCCCATGCCATACCTTATTGTTGTGATCGGCTGCTCCTCCACAACCAATGTAATGTACATACATGTTGTACCTCAGAGTGGGGACCCCCCGACCCCCCTCTGATCATGTCAGGGGCCTATAAAGAGCCGAGGGAGAGAGAGAGAGAGAGAGAGAGAGAGAGAGAGAGAGAGAAATTTTATTGACAATATTATTATGGACAAAAATATTACTTATACATATGAATATATTGAAGTACAATAAACTCAAGTATAAATCACATGAAAAATTAGTTCGTTGTATATACTTATTTTAAGTGAGAAAAACAAAGAAAATTATGTCAATTTTCCACAGCACTAGAACAAATTCTGTGTTGCTGCGGGGAGTTGTTTCGAGCAGGTTAATTACTTAATGGAAATGAATGATTTATATTTTGTATTGGAAGATAAAGACTATATCAAGGGATCAAGCTGGTTAGACGTATTGGCCAACAAATACATAACCATTCTCAAGCGTATGGGAGTCTCCACTCTCTGCGCCGCATGTCCAATTTTACTCCACATTTTTTTAAACTCAGACTTACCAATGCTTTAGTTGTCCCTCACTTGCTGTACTGTTCTTCCTTATTCTCATGTTGTATCTCTTTGCCCTTAAACCATAAATTGGAAGTTGCTTATAAAGCTTGCCTTCGCTATGTGTACAACGTAAAGCCACGCCACTCGGTAGGTGATTTAAAACTTTTGTGTCTGCCTATAATCAAGTATTACACATACAGGCACCTTAAGATGATTTTCAAGTTACTTAAAGGGTGTCTCCCTCCATACCTTCACACGACTATTCGCCTGGCTTCTTCGAACCGCTCAAATGCTTTGTTGATTCCCCAACACAGGAGTAGATTTATAGCTCACTCTTTTGGAGTTTCGGGGGCTAGGTACTGGAACGCGCTAGCTGTCTCTGTGCGGTCTTTGCCCACCTTGGGTCGTTTCTTGGCAGCTGTACGTAAGCATCTAAGTGATGCGTAATTATATTATCAGTAACCTAGGACCTATTCCAAATGCACCCCCCCCCCCTTTTTTTTATGTTCCTTTAATTAAATACCAATAACTACTTTTTGTGTGTAAAGCGCCTTTCAAATTATTAAGTGTCTGTTTCATGTAATTCATGTGTGCTTTATATAGACTGCAAAGTCTCATGCACAATAAAGATTATTATTATTATTAGCTAACTTTCGGCCTCGTCTGTTCCATCCTTAATCACTACACTGGTGACCCCGAGTGGTGACACGCAGCCTCCGCCCGCCGTCTGCGACCGCGGTGCGACGACAGCGCCTAGCAACGACGAACAACGCCGCTCAGCGCCCGCCGACCGTCTGCGACGAGCCCCACCTCCGCAGCACTACGCCCGGCACACGCACCCCACTCCGATGCCCCACAGCACCGACGCCACACAGCGGCGCCCCACTCCGACGCCCGCCTCGACGCCCAACGCAGCGGCCCCCCGCTACTTCGCCCCACCATCCGATTCCTATATAAGGAAACGGACGCCGGCGCCTCGCACACTTCCTGCTGACACTTCCAGACGACACCTCTCCGCGACTGGCGCCTACAACGAGAACACGGACCCGAAACCACCGACACCCGCAGAAACGACTCCACCGACATCAACGCTCCAGCTCCGGCCGTACGACCCCGCATTCCCGCACGTCTGATTCGCCCAACTCGAGATCACATTGACTCACGGAGGCCTCACGACGCCGCATGCTAAATTCGCCCGCGCCTTCGAGCCCCGACAAGCGGACCTCTACGACGACCCCAACCGACTTCCGAGCACGAGAATCCGTCAGTCCACGCCCGCCGACTCCGTATAGTCCTCCCGGCCGACACACCGCAACGCGTAGAACATCAAATCGTCACGAAGGGGCCTCCATGCCACGCAAAACTTCGCCGAATATTACCGGACCTCAACGCGAAAGCGTCGGCCCATTTCGGCGAATTACTAGCGGCTGGCACCATCGAACGCCAACAGCTACCAGACGTTGACAACTCGCCTTTTCGCCACGCACGCACCGTCCGACGGCTCCCGGCTCACCGCCTTACTCAACCGACTTCCGACGACGAACTACCGTCAGTCCTCGCCCGCCGACTCACTCGAGCACTCCCGGCCGACACACCGACCCCGCTCGTTCGGCAGCTTTTCACACGCGCCCTTCCAGACAGCATTCGCCTTCACATAGCGGCGCGACGAACCCGACGTCACGAAACTCGCTGCTCTCGCCGATCGCCTCAAACCCTTCGCTCCCCCTCCTCGAGTGGCTACCGTCACCGAAGAGGTTCGTGTGATTCGAACAGACGACAACAGCGACCGCCGACGCAGCCACGACCGACCACACACAGCGCGGCTCGTGTTTCTACCGCCGCACATGGGACCCCCGAGCACAAAAACGCAGCACCCCATGCACCTGGCGCCCGCAACAACAGCCGCCGCGGCCGTACCCACGCACTCAACCAACACCCCGGCTCTTCATACGTCGCAAACGTACCGCCCCCAACGACACCGACCCGGACAGCCACAGCGGACCACCGCAACCACCGCAACCAGCACACGCACCTCCCACGCCCGACAACCGCCACCGCAACAGAACAAAATTTAATTAAATGCGTTACTTAAATTCTGGGGGGAGCAGTGTTGTGATCGGCTGCTCCTCCACAACCAATGTAATGTACATATACATGTTGTACCTCAGAGTGGGGACCCCCCGACCCCCCTCTGATCATGTCAGGAGCCTATAAAGAGCCGAGGGGCCAACAAATACATAACCATTCTCAAGCTAACTTTCGGCCTCGTCTGTTCCATCCTTAATCACTACACTTATGTACACCATATGTACGTATGTTCCCTTACTTAAGATGCTAGTTTCACTAAAAACGTCAAAAAGCTCGTTTTTAGCTATTTTTTACCCTTAAATTTTGAAATTTTACCCCTACAAATTCTCCTCAAATTCTTGCCTGCTGCATCATCGTTTCTTTTGATATTACTGACTCCTTGGCACCAATTCCGGTTTTTTAAACCGTTCGTGTGTTAGATGTCATCAGGAATGACATGTATCATGAATCATGATGATACATGTCATTCAGACATCAAAATATCATGAGATGTATCAGGAGTGGCATGATATTTTATCAGGTGTGACGCAGATTTGCGAATTCAAATTTACTTTCTTTCAAAAGTTATGAAAATTACTGCATGTAGGTAATTGAAAATGTGAAAAATCTGTTAAAATTGTGAAAAAATTAGGGCCGATTCTGAAGAATGTTCATACGCAGACCTAACATTTTGGGTAGTAGAGCGTACACATACAAAATTTAGTTGAAAGTTAGGGTGCATTGCGACTGTAACATCCCCTTGTCCGTTTAACACTGTAGAATTCAAATGGAATGGTCATCGTTTTCACCTTTCGAATGAAGCTATAATATATACGAGTGATTCTGGTGCGGTGCGACGGAAAGTAGAAAAGAATTACTGTAATGCTTATAGCAACATAAGCGGTTGAAACCGGCGGGGTTTGGTTCAGAAACCCGATCTTTATGGGGGAAATTTAACCCAGACTTCCTCTCCTTCGCCGTCCATTCACCTCAATACATGAGACCTCTGTGGATGGAAAAAAGTTGAGGAAGTCGAGCACGGGAAGGCCTGGAAGCGTACCATGGATGCTACATCAGTTAGTAATAGTATCCATGCCGGTACCAGCCGAGCGAGGTGTCTCCGTTCAAAACATTTCCATCTTTGGTCATGAACGGACTCTGATACGAG
This sequence comes from Leptopterna dolabrata, assembly GCA_954871275.1. Classification (NCBI taxonomy): domain Eukaryota; kingdom Metazoa; phylum Arthropoda; class Insecta; order Hemiptera; family Miridae; genus Leptopterna; species Leptopterna dolabrata. Next base: position 23,399,876 of record OX940983.1, read on the forward strand.
CACGCTCTCGCGAGCCGCTCACCGACTGAGAAAAAACGCGTTTGGACCCACTTGAGCGAGCAAGCGTGAAAAGGAGCGAAATTCAGGGTCCCGGATTTTGATATTATGAGTCAGTTACACTTTATTGAGGATGTAACAAGTATAATGGACAGGCGAATGTTACAGAAAAACTTTCATTATAATTTATTGTTATCCGAAGAGTTAACGTTAGTTAATAATATTCAGGGTAAGATTGGAATAATTCATATTTATCCTGCAGAGATTGCTTTCCATTAAGGCAAAATCAACTCTCCTTTCCTATTATTCTTCCTTTGAGATATTTTAATTATCTCAGGTTGTGTATAAGAATTTATAATAACAGCAAGCGATTCTTCGAAGGTATTAGTCAAGTGAGAACCGCAAAACTGTCCATCTTATATTTTAGTCGAATTTCGCGTTTTAAAAATTCGGTTCTGTGTCAGCCTGCTTGTCTGAACCTCGAAACAACAAAATTTTCGAGGACGTACAGTCATAGAGACAGACCCTCAGCTGATCCCATTTGTCGTAGGTACTCTCCTCTGAATATGCGCAATAGTAAGTTTCCTCATTTCAATGGAATTACCAGGGATTATGATGGTTTGGTTCCTGATTATGGGTAGGTATGATAGGCCTGATGGCAGTGATTGCAGATTTATTTGGATTTAAGTTTTTGACTCACATATTGGTTTACGAATTCCCGTTGTCAATTTAGGTAGTACTATTATGTGAATATAGCAGGTATTGGTAGTAATACAGGAACCCAGTACCGATTAATACCTCAGACTAACGAGTTCCATTTCGAATTCATACTCGACTTCCATTTAGAACCTAGTGATTCTCCACAGGACATCGTCGGTTTCAGAATAACGTCGATGGTCTCCCATCATCTTGTAGTTATTCTTTGTGTGTTCGGAAAGACAGATCCGCCTTATTCTTAGACCATCCCACGGCTTTTGTCCGAAGCGCATCTTTGTTCCATTCTGTTACTTTGCGGGCAGTCATTGAAGTCGGCCATTGTGTAACGCTGTTGCATCCTGTTGGCGCCCTCATCCCCATTCATCTTGGAAACCCCTAAATTACGCGCTGCAACAAACTGACCATTCATGTGGTGACTGTTTCTTATTTCAACCTTCAGATAATTACTTAGTTATTTTCAGAATGTTGGATATAGCTCTGTCATTTCACTTCTTTTATTTTTATGCCAAATGTCATATCACGTTTCCCACACATTGCTCATACCGTTACAGTTCTTCTGAAAATACTTTATACTTTATACTTTCCCACACATAGCTTCATACCGTTACAGTTCTTCTCTCACGAAAGAGGAGTTACGTGGAAGCGTTCAAACTTCAATATTTCATAATTAGGAAAGTATACAATTATTTGAAATTACCTGTGTACTCGAAATGAATGTACATAACCTCATTCATACATATCTGCCTTCTTCCCTCACATTTCATTTCAGTTTTATGCACATTTTGGTAAGCAAATGTTATGCACTGTTTCACTGCTGTGGTTCACACACGCTTTCTATTTCCAATCAACAGATGATTACAGTTCGTGTTACTGTTGAAGTTGAAACTCAATGCAGTCAAGATAGTTGTTAATTTCGCTCGAATCTGCGGGTTTATACTTACCATTCGTCAAAAGGCCCAATCACAAGTCAAAAATGTGTATGTATTCGAAGCTGTGCAACAACATCCTCCTGCCTATTGGTTTATTATTTTCAGTAATGACCCTTTGGAATCGAGCATAAAAACAACAATCCCCCCTCCCCCTTAAAATTTGGTGGTTTCCATTTCAAGGTATGTTGAATCCGAAAGTTGAATACAAACATTTCTGTCAGTCCGCCGTACGCCGTAATTCGCACTTTCCATTGTTACCACGAACCAAAATTGATGAAATTTGGTTTAGAAATTTGGAGTCTGGTTGGTCCAAGAATCTCAGCGTTACTGTCAGTCACCTCTAAGGGGTGAAAAATAGTGGTTGAAATTTTCAGAACTACATAGCTCGAAAACTTTCAATGTGTGGTGATAACGAGATTGAGGTGGGTGAGGTTTGGGTAGGTGAGGTCGAGAAGAAGAGCGTAGATTATGAGGTAGCTGGTATCCAGAAAGGTGAGAGCCAGAAAGGTTACCATCAAGTTGGATACTTGAGGTTGTGCCCAGTAAGGTTACACCACATTGGCTAGGCCAGAAAGGATCTATCATAAGAGATGTTGAGGAGGAAGGTAAGGTGAGAGAGGGAAGTTCTCAAGTTCGAGTGAGATGGGTAGAATGAGGAGCTGGGCAAGGAGGGCGCCTTATAAAGAAGCCTCTACCCTGTCCCAGCCTTTGGGGGTCGATGGTGGGAGAGCTACCTGGTCGTGACCCTCCTTCTCCTTGGCTTTATTGTAAACAATCTTAAATGTAAATTGAGTGGTATATTATTTAGGGGTACCATGACGCTATGGTTTTTTCAACGTTTTTATGTTGATCTCGAACCTGAGAATGTTTTGAGACCACCTGGAGCATTGTATGTCCGGCCGTTCGTTTGCACCGAAAAGCTTCCTAAACATGATGGTGAATAAAACTGTATACATCCAGCCCACATATCATTGCTACGGAACCCCTGGTTATAATCATGTATGGCTGAATGAAGTCGAATTGGTTGTTCCATGATATTATTTCATTTGAAGACTGGTGGTTATTCGATTTTTGATAGGTACTTTTGTAACTTGAACAGACGTTATGCTTAATAACAACAAATAAAATCAATGACAGAATTGTTGAATCCACCGAATATTTATATAACTGTCGTTACCCGGCTGGCCCCAGTACTCGATTTTGGTCTTCCCTGGGGAGAGCACCAGGGTAGGTATTGACCACAGAAAACAGGGATCTATGCAGAAGGGGCATCTGTACAGGTAAATAAACTGTTGTGTAATTTTGCAGCGTTTTTTAGCTCTGTGTTTAGCGTTGTTGATTCGCAACGTGATAGCCCATTGCGACAGCGGCTTACATTATGCGTAACTATGGTAACTAATTAAATTCCTAAAATTTCGTGCCAAACACTTTCATAATGAATAGAGAGTGCTCGGGTAAGTGTAAATTCTCACCTCTTTAGAAACGTCGATTTTGCTTTGTGTTATAATTGTCTTACCATTTGACGAAGTTTAAAATTATATGATGAGTGAAACAGATGGATAATTTTGACAGAGTTCGCGACAAAACGGTGGTGAATTGAGGAACGAAGTGGCCTTATTATGTTAATCTACTGTAATCCTTGTGGATCTATGGAGGAAGCGTCACAGCGGGCCACCCACAGAGCGCTCTAACCCAGTCATGTGCACGAGGCCTATATTGTTTGTTTCCCTTGAAAATACTTGCACAGTACAGTGATTTTCATGTATAAATTCATGTATGGCACCTACTCTTGAAATTCCAGCTGATTATGACGGTCATCCATATAGCTAGGTAATAATAAATGATAAGTTGTGAACGTTTGTTGTTGCTATGTCCAGACTCGCCGCTTGCGAGCCATATTACATTATAATAGTATGACGGTAAAAACGCAACCGCCAAAAAAATCTGGGGAAACATTCGCATCCACCTCTGCTTGACGTATCTACCTGACGTACTGACTACTGAGATACTGGACGTCCCATCTCTATCCAAAAGGCTGGGGATTTTGGGCCCTGTTTGTCAGTAGCTACATGTTTCTGTGTGTTAATCCTTCCATACCGCGCTCGCTGGGGGTAGGCGGAAAAATCCGGGAGAAATTATGCGGCGAACCGCCTGCCGCGGCTATAGACCGAAAGTTTATCATACAAACTTAATTTACCGTTGTTGTAGAATTTCGAGCATTTTTTAAAATTACTTTCTGCGTGACTACAGGGGCCTGTTAACAGCCTGGTGGAGCATTTTTCATTTTATGATGCATTAAACTGAAGGATGGTCATTGGCCTTTCAACATACCTCATCCCCAAACAAGTACATACTAATTTTTATTTGTAATGTTGGTACCGTATGTCGTTGAATTATAAACTATTTTTCATTATTCAAGATGAGACTAAACTAACAGTTTTTTCCTTCCAAGTGATCGTGTTGGCTGGTCGTTGCTTTTACCGTTCTTATCTGATCTCACGGCATGTGGGTCCCGGTGAAAAATGCATCCCCATGCTAAGACTTTCTTTGCCTTAGTTCCTTTAATTAAGAGCCCGAAACGTTCTCGACTTTTACTCGTTCGATCGATGCTCAATAATAATTCAAATATCTTTATTCACTCACACATTCACATTCGCTCACTAAATTCTTATTTTTGATCAATTTGATGATTTGTATCTATACACATATTATATCCGCTGCTACTCTCATGATTTCCTCCATTGCTGGAACGTACTGGTCCTGAACGTTCAATTTAATGTTTGCCTTTTTCCATCATTCTTAATTGTTAATATTTTCTGTTTCTGGTATGCATGATTGTTATGCTGGCCGTTGTGGAAGATCGAGCTGTAGAGCCAACTACAGAAAGAAAGAAAGAATGATTGTAAAATCATAAACAGGTAAATGTATATACTCGGAACCCTGAGCTGTTTGTAATTCAAGTCTGGACCTACCTGAACATACCATTATTTAGTCAGAGATGGTGGCGGAAGTGAATTTTTGATTACAGACACTTGAAATTTATTATTAGATAGAAAGATTTTAGTCAAAATCGGGAATGTCTTAACAATTTCTCTCTCCCACTGACGTGAGTAATGAAATACTTGAGTTTACCGTCATGGAGTTTTGTGGGCGATTTTACACCGAACTTTGCAGTCCTCTCTCACTTGAAAAACTCTCCCGTGAATAGTTAAACAAATCTGTTTCAGCCGTTCAGCATGTGGTGAATCCTACAAACGTTTTCCAAAGTATTCATTCAAGAAGTTTTTTTGTTTACAACAAACTTCTTCTATTCGAGAAGTAGGTAGGTATAAAAATTTAATTTAAAATATCAATGCTGTATATACTCGTATATTGTAATATGAATCGTAAATAAAATTAATTCATGGTTATGGCTAATTGCTAATGCCAATTGCTTTTTTTTAAATTTGAATTTTATGATCAATTTTGTTCGCGGACATCGCTTCAAGTACAAAGTGTTCTCTAATGGTTCTGTCGAACAATCGAATGAAAATTACTGTCTGGGCATCATCAAAATGATGAAAGATATGATATTGGATTCGTATCTGAATAGTTCTCTCTCAGGTTGTCCTAGTTTTCAAACTAGACAAAAACGATGTGTAGAGGGTCCGAGTTTTCGTAGGGTAATAAAACACTGAGAAGAAATATTATGACAAAGCTCGTTGGCTATATCGGCTATTTAGCATCATATCTGCACTTCCGGACCTGGTTGTTTTTATCGGTGTTCCACTGAACTATTGTTCAAAATTTCTCTTCTCACAAGGAAATGTTGATTCGAATCGGCAATCTACGTAGTTCACTTTCTTGTCACCCCTGTGATTTCCGTATTCTAGACTGACGATTCAACTGGGAAGTTAGTTTTTCTGTCGGTTTCTCCTTGGGCGCTTTTCGTTACGATTCGACGCGTAATCGGTTTCCTTTCAGAGGTTCTCGATCATTATATTTTTTAGACTAGGTCCATCAGAACGAAATCGATGCCTCATGTTTTGACTTGGATCTATTTACAGGCTTCCTTGAAACGTTACTGTGGATAAGTGAAATGGATGGTAGATGAAGCAAGTATAAATTGCATAGAAATTTCTTCGTTGCCTTGTGATGGTTGAGCAAGGATTTCAATGGGAGATCAAGCAACACGTGAATATTGATGATATATTAGAATGAAGTGAATATTAGAGTGAATATTAGACTGGTCAACAAACTGTCCCATTTGGCGTATTATGTACCCTTCCGGAGAAAACCATTGTCACTAGCAAGTCAAGTACCTATTGGAGGCGAGCGCTTTCGGTTAGTGTTTACCCGAGTACGTTCATTGTGGACTTCAAAATTGGTCAGGAACATTACTTATCTCTATTCTTAAATTTTGGGGTAAATATTGGGTTTGTTTTTACTTATGAGATTTTCTCTGTGATTTCCGGTAAGGTGGAGCCTTCAAGTTCTCCAAGAGAACTCTATAAGAGAGATACTCTATAAAATGCATGCTAATCCGTCCAGTATAATCCATGAGCAGTCTGCTGTTTTCACAGAACTCGGTAGTAGGTATCCCCACTAAGAAACAATCGCCGATTCGCCCGAACTCGCTCGCCTAAAAGCTGTCGCTACCGAATATGGGATGAGGTCTCCCCTCGATGCGGAGCCTTGAGGATCCCCCAACACAGCCCCACTCCTTGGATACCATCGGATCCCTCCTTTCTGCCTTCAGTTCTCCGACTCGGAGCTCTGACTTCAGTCGTCTCACAACGCCAGTCGGTTCCGAATGATCCTATTGTTTATAAGTCATCAGTTTCGCGAGGTTTCCAGTGTCGATAATAACATAAACGCCAAACTCACTTCGTTTTGAGTTTTTATCGAGTTTTATTTTCGTTCGAAGACTTTCATCAAAACGCCTGACGGTGGTTCGGCTAAGGAAAATGGGCCGGCAAGTTCGGTTAGTAAATTTGGGGCTTACTTTTCTTGACTCTTACTTATGTTCTCACTGACACATGCCTTACGCCGTATGTTCAGTGGTATACCATACTTCATACACCGCTCTCTCAAGAATCTGTGCCCTTTCAGGTATTTTCTCCCAAAAACATCTCCTAAAAACTAACGTCAGTGCCTATCCTTTTTTTGCAGTAATCGCCTTGAAAGAATAAAATAAAATTAACCATTTTGATGTAAAACTGAAGATCGAGCTGATGGCAATTTCACTTAGACTAAATGAGACTAAACTAGTTATTAGAAACTGTTTCAATAAACTTTTTTCGCTTTTCCACAACCTTAGTAAGTTACTTCAATTTTGCACACATCTCATTGTACAATACATGCTTGTGAAAGAAATTGCATTCAAATAATTGACTTACTCATAATGAATATACCTATAAATTCTAACCACTTAACAGACCTTACAGAATATTCAGTTTCTTATATCTTATTGCGGCTTCGCATAAAAATTTTAAATTGGATGCATAGGTAATTTAGAAGTCGATAATTGTTTGTCCTGCCGAAGTCTTAAAGTAAATTTGATCGGTTTTATTGAACAGTAATAATTTATTATTGCTAATAGGTACCTACGTAGAATTTGCAGCCAACCCTGTCGAGTTGGAAGTTCACTATGCTCAGTAATACTCAAATTAGCCTATTCATTACGTCAAAGCGTATTGTTCCCCGTAACTCACTCTGTTTAGTGTAATTTTTTTATTTCTGTCGGTTGCCAGCTCAAGTATATTGGAAGTTAAATAATTTATACACCTCCATACACATTTTTACAGCAGTTTTATTATTGTATTATTATTAGAAAGTTAAGTGAATTAGTGTGCTGGCTGGCACACTAATGGATTCTGCCTGAATCCATTGTATATTTTTATTTTTAGAATGATTTCAACTCTCTTAAATAGTTTTGAATTGAATTATATACAGTTTCTTCTCTTTGTAATTGGTATCTAATCAGTAATAGTATTCTTCCATTGTATTGTTACCTGAACAGGAAGTCATGATACTTATATTCTAACTATACGCATGGATTTGTTTGACAGATCAATTCCGTCCGGTTGGTTGTGTTTACAGCAACAACAGGGGCTAAACATGTCTACGAATTCTATCAGTACGGGGCCAAAAATTTCGAAAATAGATTTTAGTTTTATCAGGAACAAAATGAGTTTTGTTTATCATAATTGTTTCGGTGATGAACTTTTCACTCCTTGAATGGTTAGTTGAAAGTGTCGAGCGCCATAAAATCTAAAAATTGATTTCGAGATGAAACGCGATAATTGTACTCTACTATACCTCAGTCGCGAAGAGGAGTCCACTCGAGGTGGAATGCATAGCCGCGCAGTTTCTACCATCCACAACCAAGGTATCTCATTGGCCCCAATCAAACCGTCTACCATCATAATTTTAGTTTAACCTCAGAAAACTAATGTCACCTCACGAAAATTTACTTACATTGTGGTGTATGTTTGTGTTCCTATTTGAAACATGTTTGAATGCAAAAAAAAAGTTATCCCGGCAGATACCACGTTGCATACGATATGAGCTGAGCAGTTTGAAATGCTCAGCTTATATTCCTCAAAATATCAACTGTTGTGTTATTAACTGTATGTGATTTTCTTTCCGTTTCAGTTCATTGATTTAATCATTTGTTCAGAATGGTTCATTAACCTTTACCTTCATCGCTAGAGTTTATATGATTTTCCTGTTATTTCGGTCTAATGCGGTTCCTTTGACACACGTTTAGCTTATAATCACGTCAACATTTTCGCCGTTCACCGCATTTATCGTTTTCTGCGGAGATAAGTTGGATTTCCTATTGTGATTTCCCTTGCCCCTGTCGTGATGAGTTTTTTCGTGAGGTCGTTGACTTTATCGTGTTTTTAGCCCACCTGTGATAATGCTAGGGGAGGAAAACACTCTAAATCCACCCTAACTCTTCATCCTTTTTCACCATAAACCTTAGAAACTACCTGCTACTAATAATAGGACGGCATCCAGGGACTGACTGCCATCTGCTCCATCGTGCTCTTTGTTCCGTTCCCACCAACTCGAGTTTATGCTCAGCGTACTTTTCAAACTTGTGACTGGGAAGATATTGTAACAAATAATTGGTTTTCGACCTGCGACAGAATTCGTATGCGGTTTTCATTCTCAGCCCCTCAGCTGCGTTAGGTTCAATTTTCCACTTGGCAAACAGAAATTTTGAACAATGAAGCTTTTTTTCTCATTAGTAACCATCCTGAACACGAGTCTGACTGTAAAATCCGGAATTCTAGCTCTATCAAATAGCAAACGTTATCGCAGACATTACAGAATTATCTCCTTTGATTATTTCATTGAGTTGAAATTGTGTCGAACAAGAATTTTACCTTTTTATTGTGTTTTTGAACGGTTCTGATAACCAATTCTATTGGTGCCTTGCAACTCTACTTATTCTTATCTAAATAGAACAATTACTTCAACGTTTTCGGTAGCAGACGGTTGAATTGTAGATACTGTGACAAAAAGTAGGTTAGCTTACTCAATTGATTGGTTGGTTTAGTCCACAAATGAACTTACAAATAAAATTAATTCATCTAGTGTTACTGAAACTAGTTGTTGTATTTACAATCCTAACGTACTTTATGCTAGCCTGTATACGAAAAGTATGTATAATAGGTTATTTGTGATTGACATGGCTACTCCGAAAATCTGAAGGACGTAACGCAGGGTTTTCCTTTCAGAAAGGTCGAAAATTATAACTACCGGACTGGCAGACAACGGCTTGTCATATAATTCTGGTTGTATTGTGTCCATCCGTGTTTTTTCTGACCTATTCAGAAGCCGATTCAGTTGTCGAGACCAACCTTCAAAGGAGGTAATTGATTTCGTACGCTCCCAACTGAAAGGGCTTTATGGCCAACGGCCACCACTTTCCCGATTATAAGAGTAAAACGCTGCAAAGTCCTTGTCACATGGGTTTATTATTCTATTGGACATACCTACAGAAGTGTTGGCCGTTCATTTATTGTTTCTTTCGTGTGCAATAATTGAAATAGCTATTTCTGGTGGTTTCCACCGATTTCGGCCCCGAAAAACACGAATTAGGCTCCTATTTTGGACAGATTATCTTTGATCATTGATACTTCCATTCAATTGTCTTGATTCACTTGTTGATACCAGCTACTTCTAATGTTATTATACAAATTTATGGTGATTTCAAACAATTTCCCAGGTTTTTGACTCATAAAAAATTAATTTAGGGAGCTGAACCTTCGTTACAACCTCAATTCTTCACCCTTTGATCAAAATCGGCTTCATATTCGGTATTCTCGCCCTAAAAAAACACGGAAAACATAACTCTCAAAAAACCCTCGAACACCCCTATTTTTCACCCGTAACCCTGGGTGTATTCCGATCGGGCTGCCGAGCTTCGGAGCACAACTAGGGCCCAAATGGAGCCTGTGTGCGAAAGAACGAACTTTTTAGACCGAGAGTAAAGTAGATATGGATGATACGGCGGTCGGCGTACCATTTTTGGAATCTGCGCATCTTGAAGCGTAAAAGAAAACATTTTTCGCTAGAAAACGTGTTCAAAAAATGTTTGCTAAGCGAATTCACAGAATAATAAACCAAAATTCTGAGATATTTTCATAGGGATTTCAACTTTACGATTGTTCTCTGCATCGAAGTTACGTAAAAGTACGAAACCAGCCTTTGGAGATAATTTAAAAACAATTTCCGAAAACAAAAGTATTTTGTAAATTAGGGAATAATTATTACTTATGGTTTGAAAATAATTTATTTGGATTTGTGGAATATTTGGTGGAATATTATGAATATTGTATGAACGATAGTAATATTATTGATTGATAATAATTTTTATGGTTCGAGTCGATCAGGTTTTAGAGATTGAAAAAAAATACCCTCAAAAATCCAAATTAAATTCCTGACTTCAGTTCTATTTCATTCGACTTGGTGTTTCCCAGGCATTCTGTTGATTTTTTTTACAAACACCGTCAGATCTACTTGTACTTGGTTGAATCATCTACGAGTATTATTTGTAGGTATCGTTTTAGGTGTTGTTTAGCAGTAATGTAGTTGTAGTTGGTTGCCAATTTCCTCCCTAAAGGCTGCTCAAGATTGGAGTAATTTTGAAGTAGTTTTTTCAGTAATAAGAAGAACAATTTTCGACCGTGAGATGCCAGAAGTTTCCAGTTATGTTCTATACTACAGGTTTACAGGCATATTTCACTCCCAAGTGAACCGTTCGCGTTGATTTACGCCTTTCCCTTACCGAAACGCTAAGGACTGTAACTAACGAGCTGCTAAACGAGGCAGTCATCCCTACCGCTAAATCATCTTACTGATTCTTTGCAGTTTCCTCTCTGAACTTTTCTCTAAAATTGTGTAACCGGTACAAAAAAACTGGCTTCAGTCGTTTCTGTCAACGCCCTAGCAAGTGGCTGTGCTTGTTGGTTTGGTCCTACTAACCTCGATTTCACGCGGTGCTTCCCATTTTTCACTAGTTGTTGAATTGAAGCATAACAGAGTAGGCAGCTAAAAAAATCGCGCAAAATCATCAAATCTCGAACATGTAAGTAAAGATTGCAAATAAAATTCAAATAGTTTCTGGTCAATTCCATAGCGGCAAAAGATGTACAAAAACGACCCCCCCCCCCCCCCCCCCCCCCCCCCGAAAATTATAGCATCTGAAGCATCTAGGAAATCGTGTTATTTGGAAAGCGTTCGAGTTGGTTGAGAAATATTAGATATGCGTTCTTCCTCAGACTAGACGAAGGTTAACTGGGGAAAGTCGCGAGTTACAAGAAGTGTGACGCACGCTCGCAAGGATCCCGGATCCTACCGCCTACGACAACCGTCACCAAACTGGGTGCAACGGACTGTAGTAACGTGATGCAACTACGCTATTTTAATTTTCGCTGCACAAAAGGAGTGGTAATGGCAAACGAGCTGAGAAAATTAAATTAAGAAAGGAGAGTGTTTCAACAACAAACGTCTCATTATAGCTCGTGTCCATCATACTTCTCGTCATCTATCTCAAAGTTTCGCTTCCTCACTACGGTTATAGTCAGAGATACTCGGTTGGTCCGGCAGATTTTGCTGCACTTTTCAGGGATCGTGCAGGTTCAGTGATGGTTCCCAACGGATTCGACATTGATGGGAGCAGCAATAGTTTCTAATCATGCTCTAATAACACACCGCTTGTTTGTTCGACAGCGTTTGATCTAGTTTTCATGAACCGTTGTGGAATGTTTTGATAGAGCGCTGTTATCTCTTACCTAAACGTCAATAGTTGGAGTGCGGTCCCTTCTATGAAACAAAATAACAGCGTGAGGAAGTATCCCAGCCACCAACCCAAGTGCCCAACCACTTGGCATACTTTTGTCTCCTCTAGTAAAACAAGTTGTTAGTCGGACAGTATAAGGAGTCCAGCATTCGGGTTTGTAGGTACCTACCAGCCATAAATGTTGACTCCGAGCGTCTTGAGGCGGTCGTTAGCAGATGAAGACCGTAAATCGGGATTTCTACAGAAAACATGTTTGGTATAACTGAACTACCGTTTTGAAACGATCAAGTACCACTGTCAAGTCCGAAAGAAATTGCCTACTCAAACGTGCCATGATGTTTTCTTTGTCGGAGGGCATCTTTTATTAGCTGGACTTGCCTGTAGATAGTAGTTGGCCATAATAATGTCGCTACGGTAATGTTTCCCTTGCTGTTAGAAAGTTCTGTGAAAGGGCAAGAATACTCACTATTGTATCTAGGTAGTGCCATTGTGTTGGGGCTGTTTTGCCCATATATTTAATATTTTGCCCATATAAATAATAGTATTTGCCTCATGTCAAACCATTGTAAATGAGGTAAAACGTCAAACTATAAGCAGCTTATGGTACATGATGATATATGATGAATAATGCAGACACCCAACAATATAGAATACAGCGTATCAGCATGTAGATATGTAGATATGTGCGAGGCACGAAATACCACCAATCTTCTCTTGCAGTAGATTACAGTGATATGCTGTTTCCTGCTTTTTTCAGTAGTTTATTCACATCTAAAAAGACACAACGGAAGACCCATTGATATTGTACCCTGTTGCGATAATTCGAAAAATCTTGCGAAATTGTTTGCTATCATCCCGTTCCGGCCTTATCCAACCTTCCTTGCTCGTTCCAACAATGTTGGAACTAGGCCAAGTTTATCTACACTTTACTTTGCAGGTTTATCAGAAGGATGTCGCGTATAATCATTCACCTGTTTCCTCCAAGATATCTCTTTCGCATTACACAACGTAGAAATGAAAGCATTGCAGAATAATTAACCGACAGCCATTTGCAACATATCTTCCAAGTTATCAAAGATATTCTGTTGATAACCTTCAGTAGAAAACACCACGATTAGCATTATCAAGATCTCAAAGTTTAAAAAGAGAACTCATTGCTGTCGAAAAAGTTATATTACCTAGTACGAAAGTATTATCTGTACGTATGAAGGTGTAACTTTTTTGGGTAAGTCCCATCTATCTCTTCAAGTAACTCAGTTCTTTGTGTTCCGTTCAATTGGCTATGAATTATATCGGAGATGGTGACTACAAATTAATCAAGAATCTGACTCCAGAAAGATGCTTTGAGAAGAATGGAAATTCTTTTGTTTTTCTTAACGAACAAAACGACTTTATACAAAAAGGTGTTGAAGAATTTTGATTGAACTTTTTGTAAACATTGTTTTTGATCGAAAGTACGAAAATTGAATTTCGGTGACATATGATCGCAAATTGGAATGTGGAAAAAAACTACAGTGCCGCCACAGTATCAATACTTTCACTAATGATTATTCCTGAAAGTAAAGCGTGATCACCATCGGATCTCGTGAAATTTTGGGAGCAGTATTTTTCCACGTGCCGGTGGGAAGTGGTCGGAGCTAAAGGTAACTGACCTCATACGCCTTTGGGAAATGCTATACCTAAAGCTTAACAATAATTATAGTGGGGTTTTCAAGGGTCGAACGCGACGTACAAATATTATCGACTGTTCTTCCTATGATAAGCTTATACCGATCGCAATATTATGAAAAACATTGGTACTCGATCAGGGAAAAACAGTATTAGAAGTCACTGTATACCCTGACGCTTGGTAATTTCGATGGAAGTGTCAGCACTTGTAGAAACTGTTCACCGTTTTAATCCAATATGAATATACGTAGTGGAAGTTACAATTATACCTACGTTGCTTTGTTTTCGATTGAAGATATGGGGACAATGAGTTCGGGCCAAAGGGCAGCGATGCGTTTGGGCCAGTTATCTTCTTTGCGGTTGGTAGATAAATATCTAATACCTAAATACCTAACTTGAAATAAACAGTACCTGAGATAGTCTTTTTCTCCTCGAATCGCCATTCCATAACACATTTAGTGATTCAGTTTATTGCGACTTTGGCCATTTTTACCCATTTTTCAAATTGGCAAACAAACTGACTTTGGATGCAGTATGAAAAGGTTCAGGGATATTATGAGTTACCTCAGCGCCTTGTGTAATCGGTAAAATTTTGACTTCCACGACGAATATTTCAGTCAGATTAAGGTAACATAAATTTTCCTTACGCATTCGGCTCTTTCCTTCGTTGGCCCAAACCATTTACTTTTGCACCTGACGTGGCCTTTGACGTGGCCCAAACACATCGATTTTTTGGCCCACGTACCATTGGCCCAAACTCAGAGCTCCCCCTCCCCTCAAGATGTTTTTCAAAATATATCCACGTTTTGACTACTGTCGCTTTATGATATCTCCAAATGGCTGTTTGAGCCCGATGACGTTGCTATCGAGATCTACTTCGTTACCCTAATGACAAATTGTTGCCGTTCCAAGGCCACCCGTTGTGGTATATCACCTTGCATATAGCTTATCGTATGAGTTAATATGTGGACCCGTGATATTAATATAGTATTTTGAGCGCAGCTTGATACGCACTCACGTCACTAAGAAAAATTGTTATGTGAGCGTCTCTTAATATGCGCACGATATGGATTACACATTGTATTCATATCATAAGCGATAGTAAGTTGTGAACGCACTTATTTCTTTCTTTACTGGCATCAGTATAGTAAAGCTAGGGGTTTACAAATTAATAGAGTAACATAATTTCAACATGGAATTCAAATCTCCGACAATACTCGTCGAAACCGTCTGGGAGTGTTGGTACTTCACTTTCTTCTCTACTTCTTCGTTCCTGTAATTTTCTTCCTCTTCCTGAACTTCTGAAACGGTACGAAAGCCCGGTACTCGTCCGTTACCCTGCTTGGGAGTTTGCGGGGCCCAGATGAGAGGGGGTTGGCCGGCAGACCGTGTAAGGCAGTGACCCTGGAGGAACACTGGTTGCTCGTCAGGATCAGGATGAACTGCTGTTGAACTTGTTCTATCACAGAGTTTCCTGTCAGTTGTGTGTCTTCGAGCTTGGTGTCAATTACAGCTCGCCGATACCTGCTCGAACCGAAACTTTTTGAAGCAATTGTACTGTCATTTCATGAATAATAACTCTCCGACACCGAGCTAGAAAACACGAGCACTTCATATTACTGTAGCGATAGACCGAAATCCATGGCCAAGCAAGGATTGCTTTTTGCACTTTCTCATCTTGAGACAAAAAAATTCAGTAATTTCATATTTTCTCAAATATCTTGGAAAAAGTAGGTATCTACCTCACTTGCAATACCAAATTTGACCCCAGTTGGGACTCTAACACGGCTGTATCTACGGAGTTTAGCTGGTCACAGCATAGTAATCCAATGTCCGTTCGATCATAGCTCCCTACGCCAGCTGCAGTATCATAAATGTCGTGTTTGCCAGCTGTACAGCTGAAGGATTTGCCCTCAATTGTTATTTGTCAGTAAACCAAATCTTCTTTAATTATAGTCTCTATGGGTGTCTTCTACGACTGTCACCTAAAGAGGATTGTTTTTTAATTCCTCCAAATTCTCCAAAAATATTTATAGCAGTTGTATCCGTGTCCGCTCACATACAAAAAGTTATAAAATAGTTCGGAGCTGTTGTCAGAATTACTCCATGCGAATTTCATCATAATTGCTTAGGAGCTGAACTAATTGAACCTTTATCCAAAAATTCATTTTTGAGTTAAAAAATGTAGCATTTCGACTGAAATTAGTTCTACTGACTCTGTGTACTTACCGTAGTGGTACCAGCTTTCGTGTGTTTTCTTCAGTAATAATTGATGGCCGATTGAATACAGTGGTGATGCCTCGTTATTTCTGGTACCAATTTATATAGAATTTGGTGTGTGTGTATATCATGAAATCCTTCCAAGGAAGAAATTTTTCTGCAAACCTAGGAAATATCGTCTTACGCAATATAATATATAGTTATGAACAGTGCTTTCGTCGCGTGTCGGAAACTGCAGTTTATCGTTGAGCCGCTCAAGTAGTTTTAATGAAAAATTATTGGGGGGGAAAAAACTGAACAAGTTGTGTAAGAATTTCTTCTCGAAGTAAAATGTCAGTCTGTAGGTCGAGCCAGGATCTTCGGAGGGCCGACGTGCTAATTTGTATGCGCCAGGGACTTCCTTCCTATCCGAGTCCGTAGTTACGGACGATTGTTGACACTGAAACTAGTACTGGAGGACTTTCTAGTCCCAGATTTAAACTCAAAGTATCCCCTTCGTCAAATTATTAACCTCTTCTGCTGGAACACTTTCTCTCCGGGCTTACAGATGAGGCTCGGCGAATCGCCATGATATGTATTGCATAAGGCTTGAAGATGGACGTGGTATGATTTAATCGAGTTGGTTCCATCCTAGGAAATTACGGTAATTCATCTCTTCCTATAATTTTGAAGAAACAATACAATTACTGTATGGAATACAGTTAGTTATCTTTAGATGGTTCAACTTTGTTATTTATGAGTTAGTAATCACTGAATCAATTTAACATTGTGCGTGCATGCGTGGTCCGATTTAGTCTGAAGTATCTATATTATAATGTAAGAATGATTATCACCACAGCTTTTCTGATAGAATACATAATTATTACCTACATATTTGAGTTGTCTACTAAATTTTGGATATTAATTCAAATTTCACTCAAAATTTGAGTTGAACTCCATTGATGTTTGTCTTCATGTATTCAGCTCTGGTACCTAATCCTAACGAGCCATAATTTAGAACCTAGTTTTCGCGGAAATAGCCAGCACATTCCCAATTGGACTGCAGTTTTAGAGCCAAATTTTACCTCGGCTGAACTGTTCCACTCGTTTCCACTCGTGTTGTCAGCATTTCTTACGTCAGCATTTCTTACCAGAATTATTTATTTATTTTATTGAGTAAATGTGACGATACGACGCTTTCTGGGCTCTATGAGTGAAGTTCAGGCAAGAATAATGTGAAAATGTACATAGGACAGAATTTTTGGTTGGCTATCCCTACCTGGTTCAGTAGAGTTTGCCCAAACTCGGTATTGTTTTAGCTATTCATCGTAAGTTCTACGTACCTGCCTATCAGACTATCAATACACACAGACAGACCCTCAAGAATGAACAGTAGCGAAGTTCAAATCTTTCAAATAACTTGATCCTGATGGGTGGCCAGCAACAGTAATATTTCCGCAGTCTAAAAATCAAGACAGTGAGTGCCCTTGAGAAGTAACTTTCTTCCCAACAAAAGAAAGAAGGAAGTAATATTCGGGCGTGGTAACATAGATTAAAGAAATGGTGAAAAGAAATCGTTGAAATTCCAACGGCCCGATATTAAAGTGCGATAAAACGGAAATCTGTCTGAAAGATCGTGCTATCACAAAGGAGGGAGGTGGATGATTACGTAGAGAAAAAGGAGATGATCGTGGGAAGGATGCTTCAGTAAGAAGTTTCCAAATCCCACGGGCCATCCGCTACCATATAAGGTAAAAACGCTTGCGTTCACCTGCCGGCTGCGAACGGTTTTTCGCTGATTTTGATTGTAACAGAGGACGAGTTATTTGTTGGAATGTGAATCACACCAACCGCCTTGAATGAAAAAGTTAGTCGTGTAGCATACGAGCGAATTTTCGATGTATCATCTTGTAAACATAGGTACTAGCTGGAATTACCCGTGACTTGCACGGTGAACAGGCATCCTCTTATAACGGACGAACGGTTCCACAGAAATCGTTATGGTTTCATTGGAATCAGCGAGAAAATCTCGTTCCATCATATCCTTTTTCGTTCCAAATCGCTTCCTCATGTTCACCAATTACAAAGTCCTGTTTGTCTAGAACTTAATCAGTATGTGTTTCTGGAAATCAGGTGTTCAAACCAAACTCACTGACTCAATGTAAGAGGGAACATGGAAATGTAGCGTAGTGTCTCAGTTCTTAAAAATAGTTACCTGCCTCTATCACATCCTTTATCCATTCTAACCACTATTCTCCATTCTCTGCAAGGATCACTCACTGGGAAAAGATTCACTTGAAATTTAGTAAAATTAGGGGTTAGAAAATGTTATATCTATTGAGGCCCAACAAGTCTTCTACAGGTCTTTGAGGTTCTTGCCGCAGTGGACCGGTAGCACTCACTGATGAGCATTGTCAACTCTTCATATTGGAATTCCTATTTGCAATGTCCGGTTAGATTTACGAATTCCCTGTATCGTCCTGTGTACAAAACATGATCGAGAATTATGTTCATTATTAATGTTTTCATTCCGTACTGTGCGGTTTCCTGTTGCGTATAGCGTTAGCTGTGACCAGTAGCCTCATAATAGCAATTATTCCGTTATTGCCCGTCCTTGCTGTGGGACTTGATTATGAATTAATGAGAAGGTGCATCGGGGTGCGCCCCCTTGTTGGCACCCTGCGTTCCCACGAGATCCTCTTTCAGTTTCCGATCAGATGGCTGGCGGGTGCATAGGGGGAGCAGAGTTACCCTTTTTGGCCTAATAACTACCCCCCCTCGCCCTGTAAACTGAAAAAAGCCCCTGTTTAACAAGCATGCTTAGTGGGGTGCGTTTCCGATGTGTCCATTTTTTCCCAACACCCTCAGCGACCAGTTTTTATAAAAACCTACTTCTCACGGTAGCTCCCCTTGGAAAATATGAGCATCGAGTTGTGCCACTCTTGAATGTTACCTACATATTTATGCACCGAAAAAGTCTGCCATTTATGTGATAATAGCCAATTTCTAGTATCTGACGAAAGTAGCCGATACTGCTGCATTGATCGTGACTTGGGGATACATTTTGTAACTATCAAGACACATGTTGATCAATAAACTTACTAAATTGCGAGAATGTATTTACTCCATCTCCCAACCCGTTTGACACAAGCAAGACACTACAGCTTTCGGCGGCTCGACTGTATTGTTCTGATTTGAAACTTGACTTGAGACCAAGTTCTAGCTTCTGATATGGAAGTAAATAACAGTTTCGTTGTACTCGAGATATTGATTGTGACCCGATACCAGATAAATATGATCACAAATTTTTTCACCTCAAGGGACGTTTTGATCAATCAACTTGAATTGGTCAAAAATCAGCCAACCCATTTGGTAGATACAAGGCACAGTGGTTAGCAGCGACTTGCCTTTGTTTTAGGTCTGAAACCAATAATTCGAATGTCAGTAACTTAGTTGAATTTATAAAGCTGACTGAAAAACACGTCCTGTCTGAAAAATGTCTCGTACCCATGCACTTTATTGCCATTAACCATACTCTATGATATATATTATATTATACTACAATAACCGAGCCATCGCCTAACTACTAGTTTTGCAATCGCTGCACCCTCAGAAAATGCAAACTCTGCATTTTCTGGGCGTCTCGGTACCGGTTCTTTGAGTGCACCATTTTCTCACGCTGCGCCTGAAAATAGACCTACCCTACCTCCGAAAAATGGGGGTAGTTTTTCTATTGTGTCGAACAATAGAGTCGCTTCGTACAACCCTCCCGACCAACTCACGTTTTTTCCCCAACATTTTCAATCGAAGATTTCTTTCCCTCCCTTAATAATCTTCCTTATAAATCGGCCCATAATTTTTTTTCAGACCTCAAGTCTTTCAGCTGCCCATCCAAAACCGCCCCAACCCATTAGTTAGGTTTTTCGTTTTTCATTGCAGATCGTTTGTCATAGTAGAACGGCTTCCATTTCAGGACGCGTCCCTTCCCCCCTACTGTATCAGCTACAATAGATTCACGCCTATTTAATTTTATCCCTCATCAATTTTTCATACCCGCTCAAAAGCTGAACGGATATATCGATTTCTTTCTCCTCCTGATCGTGTCAGTGACGGTATTTCATATCCCATTAGTTCCTTTCTCACTTATTTCGAGCAAAAACTGCATGGAAACTCACATCGATATGTGGTAAGAATAAGGCCTGGCATCGAAACCCATATTTATACCTAAGAGGACTGGCACGAAAGTCTCTTTAACGGTCTACTGCAATTCATTCATCAAGTAGGCAGTTAAAATACCTAATTGTCGTGAGTCCCTCCCGGGAACACTCCTCTAGTAAACTTAAGTTCGCACCAATATTCAAACACAAAAGTTAGTTCCGTCAATAAACGAAACGAGTGGGGAGACAAGCCACAGAACCCAGGGTACACAGCCTGGAGCCCCACCATCAACCCCTAACAGGGGGTTGGAGGGAGAGGCCTCCTTTTCCTATAAAACCCTGGATCCTGCGACTTTAGATTCATTCGACACTTCCTCTAACCAGCTCTCTCTTCTCTCCTCTACCTTGCTCTCTCCTCCTCTCAAAAGAACCTAGATGTCGGTGGTGGTCCGCCCATAACCGCCTAGGCAACCTCCTCTTCCAAAAGATTCCAGATGTCGGTGGTGATTCGCTCATAACCGCCTGGACACCTCTCCTCCAAAAGATCCTAGATGTCGGTGGTGATTCGCTCATAACCGCCTAGGCAAACTCTACCACTCACCTCTCATCTCTCCCAAAAGATCCTAGATGTCGGTGGTGATTCGCTCATAACCGCCTAGGCAAACTCTACCACTCACCTCTCATCTCTCCCAAAAGATCCCAGATGTCGGTGGTGATTCGCTCATAACCGCCTGGGCAATTTCCCTCACACCACCGTGATGCAACTTTAAATTCATCACACTAATGCTGCTCACTGGGACAAACATTCTTATTCCGCAAGCGGAGCTGCCCTGTAGAACTCACATGGAATAGTTTCCATAGCCTGAAGGTTCCAATATTGCTAATGACATACTGAATTAATTCAAGGTCAAGAAGAAAAATGCAGTTGTTCGTGCTACACTCCTCTTTTTAAATATCCCAACCCGGATCCTTACATGATAATAATGCGGTAGGATTATCATAAATATTACCTGTCTTTTGAAAACGTATAGTGGCAAATTGTATGGTGTTGCGTATGGAAGTGAAGATACGGGTTTGAGATTTTATCATATTAATATCGTGTCTTCCATTGTAGAGTTCTAATAAATCTTTGTTCAACTGTATGTGTTGTAAGATACTATTATGGGCATACTGGTATGTGCAGAAATGAGTGGTTGTGCATAATTTTCAGCGGAATCTAGAACACCTGAAATACGTTTACGTCACGCGTAGTCTTACTAACAATGTTATTGGCAGATCATTCGGAATTTTGAGTTGAATATTGGCTTACAGGCATTTCAACTAGATCACTAGAGTTGTATGACGTATATTGTATGGAGTATTTCAGGGATTTTAAATATGACCCGTCATACTAGTATTTCAATCCATATTCTCTGAAGCACTCATTGATTTGTTTTGAAAGCCAGGCATCTTTGTTATGGAGAATTTCAAAGCCTACCTACTCGTACTCTCAGTTTCTTCACGGAAGGATGTGGCGACGGGCCTTATTGTTCTCAATTAGGGTAGGAATTCGACGGTTTAAATCGGTAAACAGATGCACCTGTGGTGAGTTAAAAAGCCCTTTTATCTTATAGCATCTTTGAGGTTCTGTTCAGGTCGGGTAGAACCAATCGCTATAATGGAACTAAAGAATAATGAAGACCCATCTGAGCGTCTTCTGTTATTGGAACCTGTATGGGTAAAGGAATCTGCCTCAGGTACAGTGGAGGCATGTCCGTGCAAGCAAGACAACTATAACTGGTCCATCTACAAAAGGGGGAAAGATGCTTTATGGTGCTTGTCGAAGACCTGGCCTGACGGAATGTTGCACCTCGAGGGATGTGGAGAAAAAGGGTCCCCCGATTTTTTGTTGAATCGGCTGGCAAGACGTAGGGGTCTCTCAGCACACCCTTGTGAGCCTTTTGTGTAAAGGTACAGAGCCCGACGACAGTTCGTTTGGAAGGGTGTGTTGCCCCTGAAATGAAAGAAAAACGTTAAACCCTGGGATCGCTCTATTGAGGAGGGATGTTCGTTGGAGATGCAGTTCCTTGACAAAAACCAACATTCCTTATGGGTTGGAGCCGGAAGATAGCAGGCGTTTCCAAGGGAGGAGCTGATATTTATGAGGGAGATAATGGAAAATGAGCTTCTCCTCGGGAAAACTCCACCCACGAGGCGAAAGTGCCCGAGAACTCCTTATCGTGGCCCGCCCGTAATGACCCTGGCGAGCGTGATGATTGCAAGAAAAACAAACTTCTTCAAATAAGAATTATGGCTCATTCGTACCCGAGCAAATGTTCTAGCAGCTGTCTACTTCCGACTTGTCTGAGTTCAAGATCTTGATAACCTTATCGTTCCAGTTAAACACAAGTTGTGAACTACCATTACCTGGCACCCTTTTATCCGCTCAAAGTAACGATTATTCGAGTGTGCCGTACCTTCTTCGTTCCGTATTCTTTCCAGCAGGTGATGCTTGGAAAGCTGTACGTGTCTTTTGTGCATAACTGAGAATTCAATGATTTTGCCATGCCAGTGGTCAGGTAATGGTGGTGGTGGTGGTGTAGTGGTTCTTCACTATGCATTCCGTTGATCTAGACTTGTAAATCCTGGGGCCATCTAAGGGAAATGCAGAATGTAATACGAAAAAGTTCTGCTATCTACCTACTGTCTGTCGGTTGAGTTTAAAAAATTCAGAATTTTAGATTTTCCGTCGTTTTAAATTTTGGTTTTGAAAGAGTAAAATTTCAATAAACGTCAGACTCCAAAATTTCAGTTTAGTCTTTACATTGAAGCGTCTGATATTACTAATGGCTATAGCATCCCAGTCTCTTACGTTCACTTGGCGCCTACCAATATTACGTTGAATCCAGACCTTTCCTGCCTTCTGGTTGTGGCGTATCAAGGAAGTAAAATTCTAAACGCCAACCATCCACTCGTTCCACCGTCAAGCCCTGTAAAGCGAACGCCGAAGACCGCTCGACTATTTTTAGCGCAGCCCCAAGGATTTGCGATATTTCCTAATTTGTACAGGTTCCCCTACTTGTTTTGATCGCCATAGAATCGAGTTTCGATTCGATCAAGCTAACACCTAAGATTTGCCATTATCATATATAGCACGCAGGCATAATGTACTGAAGAATCTGTAGATATCTCAGGCATAATAGATATCACAACAGTATCGTTTATCGAGGCGGTCTCTGCTGTTCAGTTTGCAGCGATGACTCCGGGCAAGTGAGGCTGGCTTTTCATGTCTCCTTATAATATTTAAAAACAGTCACATCTCATCAGTTTCATAGGTATAGAATACCTACCTGCCTCGTTGATAGTAACCAGTTAAATTTATATTTGATACAAATTAAATCTAGGCTGACGTGGCATCCCTTTGGTGCCTTAACTAATCATACTTTCTTTGTAATTCATTGTCATCTTCATTTCTTCCTGGATTGTTGATATCTTCATTGTAATGCCTTTATAATGTAGTTTTTGTTGTTTTACTGGTAGAAGCCTTACACTCGCTTACCATTTTGTGTTTTTCTTTTTGTTTGTCCAGGTCGGCGCTGCAAACTCTGCACAAAGTTAGCGGTAAGGCTCGAGAGCACAACTACTTTCTAGGAGGTCTAACGCACGACTGGGTCTCCTACTATGAGGGCTGCATCACGAGCGATCGCTCCTGCCTCAACGAGTGGCACGCGATGGACAGCCTCGAGTCCCGGAGGCCACCCAGCCCCGACTCTGTCCGCCACAAGTGAGTATGCCTACCTGCCTGTCAATATTATGGCAGTAACCAGTCCAAAAGTGCCATCTCGAGTGCTGAGATCACGAAAAGCAAAGCTAAATAGGTGCTAGTTATGATAACCCTCAGCAGCAAATAGCTCACTCGTTGGTCCTGCTGAAATCGTGTTACTTTTAGTTAGGTATTTTATTGGCCCATTGCTCCAGTCAACAAAACCGTAATGACTTGCGCCAAGTCGAAGAGGATCCCAATTACGAATAAAATATTTCAAGGAACAAAAACGAAAAAATACTCAAATCGTATATTAACATTTGAAGGCGTCTAATGACGTCCGCGTAAAAGGCACTCGAGAGACCAAAGGGAGTATTAATGGTTCTCCCAGGTTCAATAAAAGCAAGTTTACCAATTCCATGTTTGGAGTGATGCCCCAAGGCCGTTACACCGTTCACTCCCGAAGCCTTTTCCTTATTGACCCGCAAACACCTTTCAAGATGCCGATGCTCACCCGCATGTGTACCTACCATTCCTGATGTAACTACGAGGGTATTGGTGGCATCAGTGATCAATACGGACTTGATTAGAATCTTTTACTTACCGTTGATGAAATCGCACATTTTCACATTTCTTACATTAAATGTTGATATTATGCAAAGGTGATTCAATCAACATTCATTTCCTCTACTTGTATTTCCTACTTTCAAAAGTGGTAACTGCTACAAAAAACACTTAAGAAGAAAGGGTTGCTCAAAACCACATCTGACTCTTTCTGGCGTTGATGAGACATTGAAGTGGGAGGTTTTAGCGGTTTTTGAATTAGGTCGCTTGCGATTTTCCATGTGTCTGAGTGTCTGCTACGAACCTTATGAAGAACTGAATTTTTACCAGTCATTACTGTCTTATTTGATATCCTCACCAAATCCTGTTGGTCCTGTTGGACTTACCTATTAG
Organism: Leptopterna dolabrata; assembly: GCA_954871275.1. Classification (NCBI taxonomy): domain Eukaryota; kingdom Metazoa; phylum Arthropoda; class Insecta; order Hemiptera; family Miridae; genus Leptopterna; species Leptopterna dolabrata. The sequence goes on from OX940983.1 coordinate 23,424,539, forward strand.
TGGTCAGTCTGCCGCATCAAACACTTAAAGACGTGCAATTTGCTTGATTCAGTAAAAGCCTTCATAACATCGCACAGAAACTTGCGTATATAATAACCCTTTCAAACGTTTATGGGAAGTAAAAATCTTCTTCATCGTAGAAGGGCTTCATTTATTCTAAGGCCAATGGAAACGTCACTGGTGAGCCTTAATGTATCGGTAGGTACCTATAATTATTTGAGTGTCACTAATCACCACACGGTCACTTACTTAGAACTTTTTGCTCTACCGCAGACCGATTGAAAGGGAAGAGACGGAAAGGCTGATCCGGTCGACGCTGAAGGAGATCATGATGAGCGTCGATTTGGACGAAGTGACGTCGAAGCAAGTACGCTCGAAGCTCGAGGAGTCTCTGGACGTCGACCTGGGGGAGTTCAAGAGCTTCATCGACGAAGAGATGCTCGTTATCTTGGGTCAGATGGACGAGGCTACTGAGATCTTCCCCCACGTATACCTCGGCTCCGAGTGGAACGCCTCTAACCTCGAAGAACTCAATAAGAATGGGTAAGCGTTCATTTTGCATTACATCATCCTGGTTGGTTTGAACCTTCTACAGATATTTCTCATTAGGTAGACTATCAGACTATTGAAACCTGTTCATCTACTAGATCCTCGGTCAAATTCTATCAACTTTTTCCTCCCGGTAACCTCAGGTTTTTCGGTGGTCGCTCGCTCAGTAATAAATCGATAAATTTGGCGAAACTTTCAGTATTGTTTGCCAAAACGAAGCAAATGTGTTTGGCAGCAGGTTTGTTCGCAGTGGCTTTTTCTGACAGTTCCAAAACCAACTGCCAACTTCTAGAAAACCGTAAGAAACCATTCATGATCCAGTACTATCTTGACAAGCGTTAAGAGGGGTTTGAGTTTGATAATGGTTGGAAATCGAGAAGGCAGTGAAAGTTCATTTTCTCGTCAGCCCTATTTCCTGTGTACTGGAATGGCGATCATGGAATAACTGCGAACGGCCCAACGTCTTTCTGACGGCCAGATAACCGTCAGACGGTCACTGCGAACAAATCTGCGAGTAATATTCTTGCTGTGTTTATATTATCCAGTACGTTTGGTGTTATTTCACTCTTCACCTACATTTCTCACATTTTCAGCGTATGCCACATCCTGAACGTGACTCGGGAAATCGATAATTTCTTCCCTGGGATGTTCGACTACCTCAACATCAGAGTTTACGACGATGAAAAAACTGATCTTCTTAAACATTGGGACAACACCTTTAAATATATCACAAAAGCCAAGTAAGTATTCGATCAGGCATTCCACTGAGTTGGCAGTTTCGTTCTGCTAAACCAATTTTAAAGATAATTAGTAACATACATGATTATATTATATTGTCGTGGATGAAGATCGTGGCAATAACTTACTTACCTAAGTACCTGTGTTGGTTCGAGTTTATCTATAATATGTATATCAGTGAATCTAAGTAGGCATCTACCGATGGTATTCAATATAGTTTTTACTTAATGGGTGTTTAATTTGCGTTTTGCAGGAAGGCAGGTTCAAAAGTCTTGGTCCATTGTAAAATGGGAATCAGCAGGTCTGCTTCCGTAGTTATAGCATACGCCATGAAGGCATACAGCTGGGATCTCAAAAAGGCGCTGTCCTACGTTCAAGATAAGCGGCAGTGCATCAAACCTAACTCTAGTTTTATTTCGCAGTTAGAAACCTATCAGGTATGTTATACGCTTTGATTTATTTCTTTGGAAATGCATGAGCGAGCATATATTATATTATCACCTGTAAAAATATGGATGTTCTTTATGGAAATGAGCATGAATTAAGTACCTAGCTAGAAACCGTTGTGCTGTACTGACTTTGGCACTTCTGTCTGTTCTTGTTGATGGTTAGATGTAGAACCAAACGGACCTTTAGCTTGTTCTCTGATTTCGCTTGTTTGTTTCTTGAAGTTCTGGCTGGCCGCCTGATGAGCGCTCGTTCCATTATAACCCATATTTCATTTGACCTTATGGTTACCGATTTCTTTTATCTCACCTTTCATTAATTTACAGGGAATCCTGGACGCTATGAAGAACCGAGAAAAGCTTCAAAGGAGCAAGTCTGAGACGAACCTGAAGGTCAAGAGCGGTAGCAGAGGGAAGGGGTCGACGACTGAGTCGGAAAGCGAAGGCGGCCGAAGCGTCAGCGAGGGCGAGGGTGAGCGCGAAGGAGAAGAAGAGAGGTTACCGCCCCTCCACGGCCTCTGCCGCCCCAAGTCATGGTCCCCAGACCACGTTACCGCTACCAACATCTTTACCCACCCTCCAAGTAGGTTTACTACTTATGTTACTTGCAGATGCTTATGCTGGACCCTGGGAATGCGAGCAGAAGGAGGAAGGCTATGGTGTCCTACCTGTGCATGGTAGGAGCAAGGCTTTCCCTGGAAGGCATTGTATTCAGGTACTTAGGATGGGATTCGTAAACTGGAATCTCAAGTTTCTTTAAGATTGCTGCACACACCTTGTCAAAAGAAAAGTTCATGTTTTCTAGTTGGTCAACATTTGAATATTCTCACAATTCTCATCATCTAACTGAGGAGTCGGTATAATTTGATCTTGAAATAATTGAGCATAACTCTTTCCTCGTCATCAGGCAATGGGAGCTTGATGTCCTTGGACAAAGAACCTTCGGAGGATGTGGAAATGGAAAGATGTGAAAGTCCCGCACCCGCGCCGCCTCCGCCGCCCCCGCTTCCTCCCCTGCCCGTACCCGAGGCTCGGAACTACAACCTCAACGTTCGAATGCCGTGTGGCAACGGCCTCGCGTATTCAGTATCTCAGAACAAAATACTCCACCTCCCCTGCTCACAAAAGTAAGCTGATTTCATTTTTCAACAGTCAAAAGCTCTCTAAAATCCTAGAAGCATCGCTGTGGATGGCTAAGATGCTCATTCTGTTAGACATCGGTGGTTCATGTCGGGTTTCATCAGGTCAGGCAGTTAACCCGCTAACTATTATTGCAGCTCTGACAACGGCCTGTCGTCAGTCAAGCACAGGGTGAGCGCGCTGGAATCGGCAAACAGCTCAGTTCAGAAGCCCCGTACGGATCGCAAAGGTCTCGTTCTCAACCTCACGACGCAGTTCGAGGACGAAAAACCACCGGTGGCTGCTCCAGCGCCTGCGGCGCCGGTCGTTGAAAAGAAAAAAGACGTATTTTCTTCGCAGCTCGACCGGGTTTTCGAGAAAGAAGAAGTTATCAACCATGAAGTAATTTCCATTTTTGAAATCTTTCACGACTAATTCTTGGTATGTGTGGGTGCTTGGAAATCATAAGCTTGGAAATTCAGCTAGAAATATTAGACTTAATTGAAATCCAGTAGAAGTCGCTAACCATCTGAACATGGATATTGACTACCTATCTCTTCATCTTCCATTCCCAGTTTCAAGAACTATTGGGGAATAGATTTACAATTCGTAAATTGTTCGATTTTTCTATGTAAATTTATGAATTTAAAACAATCCAGTGAAAGTGATTTTAAACTTTTCCTATTTAAAAGAGGCTAGATATGAAATAATTATAGTACTACTACTTACCTAGTTTCTGAGCTGGCTGGTTAGGTATTTATTGTTAGTGCAGAAATCGACAAAGGATAGCGATTGTTGAACAGGTTCTATTTTCTGTTGAACAATTTTAGTACTCAAGATCCAAGAGGAAAGCGGTAGATACTCCGCCAAAAACAAGAAAAACCCATATGCCCTTCACAAAATACCTGCTGCAAATTAATCATGATCTTTTACTTGTTAATTTTCCACGAGGAGTGTGAGGCTCTTGAGAAGAAGTGCAGAACATCTCATTCAGATACCGTTGAGAATACACAAGAGCATAATTCCTCGTTTTTCAAATCATTAATAACAAGATAAAATCATAAAAATATTATTAATTTAAAAAAAAAAATAGCCACCCTGAAGAAAATTATAGCTGAAAACGTGATTCACAGGTCATAGTGATCTATAGGCCAAATCGTAAATAACTGGGAATCTAGACGTAAGCAAAATTTGTAAACTGCTTAGGCTATATCTACAAAACTGTATTTTTGTGTGTGTGTGAGTTCCTACATGCTGCATCTCATCATTTTCACATCTTGGGCTTCAGATCCGTCGGGTTGCAATTATGTAGGGTGTTCCAGACGTGTTATGCCTGTTATGTGCACTACTTATCGTACTGCGTACACTCATTTCTTCGGGTATTCATTTCACAGGTATCGCGGCAGTCTTCGTGGAGCTCGTTCGACAGCGGCATGACCGCCGGCGGAGTCTCCCGGCAGAGCAGCTGGGGCTCCGGGGACAACCGCCACGGAGTCGCTCCCTCCCGCAACAGTTCCTGGGGCTCCTACGACATGAGGGCCCAGTCCGAGATCCGACCGCCTCCCGAAGTCGGGAAAGTCAAGAACCTCAAGAAGGAGTTCGAAGCCAAAAGCGGCTCTGCGGGTCCCAAGTCCTCTGAGAGAGACGAAAACAACGGGGAACTGGCGCAGAGCCTGCCGTCTTCTCCGATCAGCGATCGCTGTGAGCGACCTAGTCCCTCAGGATCCCTCGAAGAGCTTTCAGTCCGGAAACTCGTCGGACGTTATGAAAAACCTCCTCAGGTAATCGAACCGGTGAGTTTGCATTACCTACTCCTTAAAAAAAATCCATTTCAACTCATAAACTGAGACATCCATACAGATCTTGATAAACTTTTTTGGTTCGGTCATGAATTTTCAATTTTCCCCAATAACGAGCTATCGAAATCCGCACATGATTTTGGGTATCCACAGCAATGTACCTGAACATAGTTCCTGAACTGAGTATCCACTTCTTGGTAGAAATCGGCAGTGTACCTAATTCCACAGAATGAACATGGTTTTAAGTGGGTAGCTTACTGTGATGCCCTGGATTGTTTTGCAACAATAGTCTAAGCTGACGAAGCTAAGTGAAGCCGATTCCACTTCATTTATTCAGCTGTTATTAACTATTAGAAGGATACTATGCTTCAGATATGCTCGAAGAGCAGCAAGACAATGATGAGCTGTAAAAAATTTCATGTAGTAATAGGATTACCTTTTTTTCTTCTTTTTTTTCAATGAGGAAATGAAAAATTAATTAGTATTTGGGGTTTATACTGTTCACGTTTTTGTTATTCCTTCTCGTGTAATTTAGTTTTGATGAACTTTTCCACTACCCAAGTAATTTAGTGTGCTCACCTGCCTATAAACTAAAGTGAGGTCACAAGAAAAATCGGGGGTAGACGGTGAAGTGCCTCTAAGGAGTTTAGGAACAATCAGTTTTCACCCGATAAGTCATAACTGCCGAAAAATTTGTTTTTTACCGTAGAAATCTGTTAGGTACAATGTGTTGCCCACGTGGAACACATCTGAAACCATCTTGGAACGGTACGGAATTGTGGAATCCAAAATTTCAAATCGTGGTTCCCAACACTTTGTGATTTGTGGGTTAGCGCATTGTTGCGAAATGACATCCATTTATGTGCAAGGTAGGTATCTTGTAGTACTGGATTGATCTAAGATGGCATACCCATCAACATGGCTGTATATAAGTGAAGCCAATAATAACGGGGGGGGGGGGGGGGGGGTGGTAAATTTTTAAATGCAAGGCTTCCCCTATGTGGCTGGGGACACACAATGCGTTTTTCCACCGGACGTTGGTGCGTTGGGCAACGTCCGTTGATTTTTCTTAGAGGCTACACTTACTGCGTTAACGCAGAACTGAAGAGTGGGAGACGTCTCTCTCCTCACAACAACCAGTTCAGTCTGTTGTATTCCTCTACAATGATTGAATGTAATTTCTAATAATACCGATTGGGAACAACTATTACTACCTACCTCAATGTATTGTTGCATATTATAAACACCTACCTAATATGTACATATTTTCTTTTTGTATAAGTACTTACGTTGCACATTTCTTTGCGATACAGACAGGTCCTCCCATTTCTCATCAAGAGCTTTAGCAATTTCCGTCCAGCATTTTTCTTTAACTGTCCTATCTTTGTACAGTTCGTCGCTTTTGTCCCACAATGGAGCTTTATCTTCAATAATTGCAATCAACTTATCGCAATCCATTGTGAAAAAACAAACAAAAAACCAATGGAACTTGAATGAAATGCAAGTAGATGCCTACACAACGGACGTTGAAACGCAACTGATGGAGCCAGCTCCATTTGATTCTTTGGGTTATGCCTCCCCACCCCAACGCACCAATGTGCGTTCCTACCGCAACCTGTCGACGTTGGAAATTTCCACCGGACGTTGATTTTGCAGCACCGCAAGTGTGTAGCCCATCCCATTGCTTAAGCCATGTTCCCGTTGCCCTCCGTTAACGCAACGCACCAAGGTCCGTTGGAAAAACGCATTGTGTGTCCCCAGCCTAAGATTCCTCAATCAAAGGCGTCGGCCTCGTTTTGAATGAAAAACCAGGTGATCTCTTGGATTTCCCTGTGGCAAAAATCGTGCTTCACTCTCACAACTCTATCTCACCACAGTATACACTCTTTCCTCACACTCGTCCAACTTTGTTTTTCTGGAGTTCCGCAATGACCTTTTTCCCACTCGTTTCCAGGTGCCCCCACCGCGGCGGCCACCGCTCGTCCCCGTCGTCAAGGCAGTGCCCCCGTCGGCCCAAGACATCATGAGCAGCGTTCTCGCTAAGGCACAGCACAAGAAGCAGCAGCAAGGCAAGACACACCCTCTCGCTCGGCTCACCCGCCACCACCAGAATCCCGTGTATAATACCATGTGAATATACCTCCGTTTTCCATCTCAGAACTGACTCTGAAAACCTTTTATTCATCTTAATCTCGAGGAAAAAATCGTTTTCTTTTCCCCTTCCCATTTTTTTTAGAAACTTATTTTCGATTTTGTATTAGCAAATTTATTTTTATAACGTTTTGATGCCCCACTGCCGCTTCTCTCCTCTCTTTTTTCATCGTATTTAATCGATGTTTAAAAAACGGTATTTTTTTCTCTCTGTACCGGCTTGCCATTTTGATTTTCGTTGTTTAGAATCTCTAGCTGTAGTGAAGTCCCAAATGCCCATGTATCTAGTCTCAAACCTCAGCGATAACAGCGGTGTTTTTTTTTTCTACGTTATTCGCTAGGTAATTATGTTATGTGAAATGTAAATTTTTGTATTATATAGTTTCTATGAAATAAGTGAAAGAATATAGCTTGACCGTTTATGCGATTCGTTCTTTTTTCCTTTTCCTACCATACCTAAACTGTTCAGCGTGAATGTGAGTAAGTGAATAGTCTACATGACACGTTTTTAGAAGATCATGGCTGACACAAATTATTTTATAGTTCGATATATTTTAGTGTTCGTAACTCTTAAAGTGCAGCAACTGGTTTTTGATAAACCTAAAGGCCCATAAGTATAACTAATTTGTTCATTATTTTCGACCTCATAACTATTCATGAGGGAATTAAGCGAGATGTACCTGTATAAAGGAATTTTATTAGGGCCTTTCTATATAATTTTTATTGAGGTTCATTTTTGGTGAAAAAAGTTGAACATACCTAATGATGATTATTGCCGGACGAAAGATTATGGCTGCGCCTTTCATAATGAAACTTGCGGCCCATCTCAGAATTGTATAAAAGATGACATGACAGAGACCGAGCATTCCTCGTACTTCTGATATTTATAATAAAAGGTGCTCAAATATTTCGGTAGTAATCTCAAATACAAAGTGTGAGGTATTTCTACGACACTGGTCTGACGAGAGCTTAATCGTTCCGATGCTGATAAGGGAAGTGGAGTTGCTGGTTAATACCCTCCATGGCCAAGTCGCTTCATACCACTAAAATAGATGCTATCCATGATAAGTGAAGGCCTAAAATGCTAAGATATCCAGCGGTAAGGAAGAGTAGAGAAAAATCTACGTGTTGCCCAGGGATGAATTCCTAAAGACTCTTCAACTTTTCACTTTAAAAGTCTTAATTTATTACTCTTTGCTAATTATGAAAAGTAGGCGAACTCTCTGTTCCTAAAGGCTTGCTTTTCCAACTCTGTTCTACTCGAAACTTGGTTGTTCTGAACCTCCAATAACTGTTACAGTTTATCACTTTTGTTTCCGATTGTTTTCTTCGATTTCAAGTTTTCGACCGTGTCGTCGTAGTCTTCAGCTCTTCTGCCCCTGGACAAGAAGAACGACTGCCAGCGACAATGAGGAAGAAATTTGTGGATAAGAAGCCTTTAGCCCCAAGCGATCAGTAGTCGGATCGTATTACAGTCATTATGACAGAAACTGAGTATGTAGCCAAAACTGTTAATTTGTTGAATGACAAAACCACGCTTTACAGAAATGAATCCACATGCACCTAGGCTGAAATGCGTCTGCCAGAAATGCATAAAATCGAGCACCAATGAGATCAGTCGTATCGTACACTGGTACTCCTGCTTATAAGTTGGCGAAAAAGTTAAACAGTTTGTTTAGAAGCAAAAAGTTCTTGGTTCATATCATACAGAAATTAATAACGTAGATCCATTCATTAACTTCACCTTAGAATTCAGATGTAATCATCTAAATTTTCTTGACTTTCCATTCCGTTGAATAATTGGAAACATGAGTTTTCCATATATAGAAAAAACACTTATAGCGATATTACCCTTCATAGTAGGTACATCAAATCATCATATAGTCCTCAAACATGCTGCTTTCCACAGTATGATTAACAGAGCTTTATCTATACCGATGAGGCTATGAGGGAGATCTCAATGATGCAATATGGAATAGGATTTTTAGGAAAAATAGTAGGGAAAGAGTTTCAAACTTAGAGAAGCTATGACTGAGGAGAAGATTTGGATGAGTATACCGTATTATGGAACAATTTCCGACAAAATTGGTAAAATCTAAAGGGTTCAAAGTGGGATATAAAAATAAAAATAATCTCAGATCGAGATTTTGTGGTCAAACTGGTAGGAGGTGTAGAGAAAGGATAAAGGAACATGAAAAAGATTTCAGGGATAATAAGGGTGATTCGGCCTTTGCAAGCAATCCAGCAATGCATCCAGTCTAGCTTCAATTTTGATCTTTCAGGCAGACAGTTTGTGCAGTACCCTCATTTCTGCCCAGAAGGGAGCATGTTGGATGTACTTGAAAAATTCGAAATTATTTTGAGTGATGGGTTGTATAAATATTTGAATGATGTAAGGTAAACGACCCAATAGTGGAACGGTCACCAGTAGTGGAAAATTCGACAAAGAAATGCAGAAAATAAGGTTTTGAGACCACTTCCGATTGTGTTCCTTCCTCCTTGGCAATTCGGTGGGTCTTCCAGACAGAGTGACAAAACATGATGTAAGTTAAGCTGAACGCGGGATAGCGAGTGTTAAAAACATTGTAGAGCGTCAGGTAGTCGTCGCCGAGCTGTGAATGCTTGTGAAAGCTGTTAAGGTATGCTCCTCCAAGATTAAGGTTTTATCTGATTATTTTAGTTCATTTTTACTTCAATTTTGCTTTCACTTCGTCCTCATTACTTCTTTTATATGTTTTTTTTAGCATAGAACGTCCGTATCAACAAATTAAGTGATATATTTTCTAATTTCCTCTATTAGTACACTGTTCTCCCCAATGCCCCCGTAGCGGAAATTTCCTTCCACTACTGGACCAGAGCTATTTTCTTCTAATTACGTTTTTGTTCGTTTAAATAATTATTCAGAGTTGATCAAATAACACATTTACACTTTAAACCACGTATCGACACAATGGCTAATAGTGGAAGGGGCTTTCCACTACTGGAACTTTTGGTTTCACCTTTTGGGTCAGTACCATATGAAGTCGCATTCAAACCTTGCTTCAGTGCATCTGCGTCATCTGTATGAAATTTTAACCAATCTTTAAGGTGGGCCGTGAGAAGGTGTGGTGAATATTTCAGTATTATCGGATGATTCAGAAAATTCTTAGAATCCTTTGGGTTTTATAAGAAAACTTTTGATACTGTTCAATTACTCACACCACACTGCTGATGTTCTGTTTAAGGATGGCGCCTATTGCTGAACATTTAGGTACGGAAACGCTTTTCAAGGATGACTGGCCCGAGCAAATGGTACGAACTTTTTTTAAAGAGACACCCAGAGATCTCTGTTAGAACCCCTCAAAATTTGACCTCATCAAGAGCATCCATCCAACGCGAGGATATAATATTCAGTGGTCCACCACAGTTTACAAATATCTTGAAGAAAGTAACTATGAAATTATTTTGCTAAACCCTACGCGGATATACAATGCAGACGAGTCTGCTTTTTTTAACCCAAAAAATTAAAAAATCTAGCTCGCAGAGGAGATCATTCAGATCAGATCAGTCAACAGTTACGAAAAAGAGTGTCTTACCGTATTATTAACCGTAAGTGCAAGTGGGTAGTTGGCACCACCATTAGTGGTGTTCAAGTACGAAAGGATACCAGAGAATGTAGCAGGGTGTGTACCAATTGGGTGGGCTACTGAAAACGGATGGATGAGAGGAGCTGCATTCTATGAACGAAATCACATTACCAGTATCGTAAGCTTGTGCGTGGGCTTACGACAGGCTGACGGAAGGTATATGGTTGGTTTGGGTGGGGTTGGATGATGTCGGTTTGCATGGATGAGTGAAGGATGTGCTCCGTAGGAGTCTTGCTGGCGCACCGCGGTTATCACCACAGCAGACGCCGGGAAGGGAGAGAATACCCCGCAGCAGGTATTCCAGAAGGGAGCACCCCGCGGTTATCACCACAGTAGGTGCAGGAGAAGGGTAGGAGAGAAAGAAAGAGGGCGAGTGAGAAAGCGCATAAGGAGGTTGAGAGAGAAGTCGCAAGTCGGAGAGTGGTCGCTCGAACGAGGAGCTGGGCTGGCCGGGCTGTTTATAAGGCCCCAATCCACCCGTCCCCCGCCAATCAGTGGCCGTTACAACTGTTGAGGGGCGATGGCGGTCGATGGAGGGGACCCCTCTCCTACTTTCCCCGCGGCGTCGCTCAGCTCGTCATTCCCTTCGTTTATTTGGTTAAATCTTTACCATATTACATAGGAGTGGTAAATGTAGGAATGTGAGGGGTACCACGAATACTAGTAATACTGCTCATCGAAGGGCACAGTTCGCATATGACATTGCACACAAGTGAGTTGTACAACAGGAACGGATTTATCCTTGTCACACTTCACCCAAACGCCACTCATATAGTCCAGCCATTAGATTGCTGTTTTCAAATCATTAAAACACAAGTAGCAAGCAGCAGTTCCCGATTTGGCGCATGAGAAATATGAGTCAGCAGTTGAAAAAGAAGGGCTTCTGCCCTTTGTTACGTGATGCGTTGAATGGCATTGATCCCAAGATTGCAAGAAACGTTTCCGGAAGTGTGGTATTTTCCCTTGGATCCGTGAATCTTATTAACTGCCGTTATCTTAAGTTTTTTTAGTGATGATAAGCTCATCAAAAATATGTTTAAAACATAGAAGGAAGATTATTCAGTTGAAAATTATCACCTTTCCACTAATGGAAAAACAATTTCCAACTCAGGAACATCCAGCGTTTTTAGCCTTCCACTATAGGCACATGTCAGGGGTTTGGAAAAACGGATTTTTATCCCAAAAAACATACTTGTAAGCTCTTCCTTTTGTATACTACATTAAAAAGTAAATTTTCTGGAGTCAAAGATGTCAAAAAAGTTTCAATTCTTGAAAATAAAAATAAACCACAACGGAAAATATTTTCATTTCATAAGCTAAGAACCTTAACACTTCCACTATTGGGGTGTTTACCTTAATTCCTTAAGTTTTTCTCCATTATTGCGTTAATTTCTGTAACAGCTTGGTTCCTCCCCCCCCCCTCCCGTCCTACCTTCCTTTCACTTTTTGGCATTCACTTCCAGGGCCAGTCAAAATCGACCCTCTGTGTTCCCTTCACCATTCATCTTCACAACCAATCCCAATCGACCACCTTTCACTTTTGGGACTATTTATAAGATCACTTCTCTCCAATGTGCCTTCAGTTATTCAGTTGTTTGTTACTGACGATGGTTTGATCACCGAAACCGGTATAAGTGTATTAGTGGAAATAGACAACCTTTCAGTAGCTCCGTTTTTCTTTTCTTTTCTTTATATATGGGTAAATAGGCAGCCCCCCCCCCCCCCCCACCTCCCCTCCCCGTCGACCTTCTGGATCCGCCACTGTCCACGTCCATGGCGTGCCTGGCTAGCGAGTGTAGAGCTGGATGGAAGGCTCCATCTTTCTGATGGCGGGCGCATGACTGTACCTCTAAACAATACTTGAACGTTTGCAAAAACAGTTTTATTGGAGAACGTTGTAGCTGTAAAAGCAAGTTTTGATAGTAGAGCATGCGCTACGATCTTACGCGGGAAAAGGAACGAACTTTTCACTGAGTAGGAATCTGCAAGCGTGCTTTTGCTCTATGTATGTAGGAGTTAGGTACCTACCTACTGAATTCAACGTTTTTATTAATTTGTGTGTCTCAAAAGGATGATTGGTTGCTCTTTGATGAATCAAGATCCGCTTTAACTGATCAAGTGTCACTGGTGTACAAATTTCAAATCGATCTCCGAGAGGGTTTCTCCGGCAGCGAGTAGAACCCTCGTGTTGATGACGTTTTCTTTCTTGTCTCCTCCTCTCTGATGAGTATCGACACAGTAGACACCAATGGCTCCAGTTTTGTGAACCACGACGCTCTGCGTGAAAACAAATAGGTACCTACACGTAAGTACGATTCTTTATTGAGCAGATAAGTAATCACTTGGGATAGGATTTTTATGTATTTAAAAAAGAGAAATATGAAACTAAAATATGTATTTATTTGTTTGAAATGTGTGAAATATATAAAATATTCTCTGAAATAAGTACGTGAAAATGGTTAAAAATTTTGAAGTAAAAATAAATTGTGTAAAAAACTAAAAAACACCCAGAAAGTCACGTAGTCAATTCGAGTCAATGGAGTACGCGCATGGGTCACAAAAGCGGTTTATATTATTTTTTAATGAACTAGATTCCATTCTGAGATCTTTGACACCAACCGCACTGTCCTGCGGTTAGTAGTTCTTTTTCTATGATTTTTCAAAGTTTCCAGAGGTTCCTACTACGTCACAGTGGGCAGGGGGGGGTCCGCTCAGGCGAGAGGGGTGCAATGACGTAGGTTTAAAATAAATATGTGCGCAGACCCCAATCGTCTATTAGAGTGTGAATTTCGCGGCATTTCTCATCAGAAAACAGACTGTCCAAGCCAAAATGAGTTTTCAACAGAGAGCAGTGTAATGCAAAGTAGGTACGGTTTAACAGCTCCCTACAACCTCCCACAAATGGCGGAGTTCTTCAGAACTTTAACAGTTGACACTGAAAAATAGGTGTCTCTTGAAATATTTGAAAATATGTATTAATAGCGAAATATGTGAAATTAAAGCGTGGTAAAACGGTTCAAAAACCGTCAGTATGAACACATCGAGTTGGAATTCTCGGATACATAGCCTGGAAACAAATATGTGAATACTGACGAATTCTATCCCTAATAATCACAACAGGGGGATTTTTCATTTTAAATTATATTCTTAACCTAATCCGACAGCAGACGACTTATTGAATAAAATTCTCGAATGGGGCTACTAACCGCCATGTTGTATAGGTTGATGACCCTCACGTTGCCCGGATCGGAACTTCCAGTGACCACGAATTTAGGCCCAAGGTACTTCCCGCAATAGAGCTGAAAATTGTCATGAATCCTTGAAAACATGTTAACGCTGTCGTAGTTGGTTAGTAGGTACCTACCTACTTACTACAGAACGTAGAATCAACCGTGGATCTGCCGATAGTCCAGTAAATAAAGCACTTTTGCAAGGCTTTTAATTCTAACTTCTATTTAGGACCAGAAAAGGATAAAAAAAAGACCTTTGCGATTCCTGGGGTGGAAAGGTGTTTCAGCAACCGACGATCTACGATTTATGGCCTCCATTTTGGGTCTTCGTTTACTGGACTACACGGGTGTAACAGTTGCCCGCTAAAACTTCAGGAGTCGATTCTACAGCTAATTTCCAACAAAAGTTACTCCTAGACTTTTATTAACCTCCTTATTTTCGGAGTATTTTCACGTATAAGATTTTTTTATCCCCATTTGACGTGTCCTTATCACCATTTGAGAAAGTAGTAGGTAATTTTGAAAATTGTAGAAAATGTTCATTTCGGTCCAATTTTCCGCCCACTGAATGAATCCAAAATATTCTGATAGGAAACAACACTCTTTCCAGCGGTGTCCTTATTTTTAATTTTACTGCGTAATTTAAGGGAGTTATTGCCATTTTAGTGGTAGGATAAGGCAGAAAACACGAAAAAAAGCGCTGCCTTAGGAGGCGTCTAGCCGCCAGTGGTTTGTGTTCATGACGGTACGTTTATTTTCGAATGAAATCTGGGGGACACCCCCTGACCCCCGGATTATAACAGTTTAGATCAAGGATCAAAGCAAGGAAACATGGAACATGTTTTTCGAATAGGTACATGAAAACAGAGGATATGGAGATATGTAGAAAAACGTCTGCCATTTCGAGTAGGCACTATAACTTCCTCACTTGAATCACATGAACGTATAGACTAGTTGGGTAGGTTCGTTATGATACGGGACCATCTGCGATCCAACCCGCCTGTACCCTCAAAATTTCATCTCTCTACGACTATTTTTCGCGTAGTTAGAAGCGTTGTAAGGAAACGGTCAACGTTTCATGTTTGCGTATGCGCAGAGGGAAATTACAGTAAGACTCCAATGAAGTTCATATGGAACCATCAAAGTATTATACTGATCGACCTTCCAAATGTGAACTAATTTCAACGATAATTAAGGTAGTTATGGGTACTCCAAGTATTTCACGTTTGCGCATGCGCAGACTAAACGATTTTTATGATTTTTAAACGGGACCATCTGCGATCCAACCCGCGTATACCCTCAGAATTTCAGCTCTCTACGACTATTTATCGCGTGGTTAGAAACGTTACAAGGAAATGGTCAACATTTCATGTTCGCGCATGCGTAGATCAAAGTTACATTACCATTCCAATGAAATTGATTTGGAACTATCAAAGTATTATTTCTGACCGATCCTCTAAGTTTGAACTCATTTCAACGATATTTAGGGTAGTTATGGGTGTTCCAATTATTTCACGTTTGCGCATGCGCAGACGAAAGTTACGGTACTTTTTCAGTGATTTTGGTATGGGACCATCTGTGACAACCCGCACCTACCCTCGGAATTTCAGCCCACTCTGACCATTATTTCGGGTAGTTATGGGTGTTGCAAGGAATTACCACAGACAGACATGGAACCAAATATGTTCCTCGATGTCTGAAACGGAAAATGGTAGAGGAAATTTTCATTTTGGAGGACATGAACTTTTTTTTACTCAATCACAAATTCAAGGCTTCCCTGCCTTCGGTAGTGAGGAAGCAAAAAAACTTCGTGGGATTTCCAAGCCTCGGACCAGTGGCCTAACGCAATGTAATGTAATACACGTCAGCTGCTTTCAGCGTTTTTCGGGTAGGTAGAACCCCCTCGGCAGTTTTCGGTGGAGTGGGGTCTGGCCATGCTCTCCTCCGAGAACGCACCACGTGTGGTAGGGGTGGAGGTGGGTTGGGTGATAGGAGTGGGGTAGAGGGAGAACTGTGCGGGCGACGGGGAGGGAAGCCGAGTTTACAGGACAGGACGCGGACGCTTTTCAGCCCGGTTTACTCCCTTGAAAACATGTTCCATGTTAAAAAATCTTGGAAGTGAAAGTAGGTACATATACTCCGAAAATAAGGAGTTTAAAAAAGTTTTTGAGTAACTTTTTGTTGGAAATTAGCAGTAGAACAGACTCCCCAGGTATATTAAGAAGTAGTCTACCTACCTACGTTATGGTTTGCGTATGAAGGTAAGACAAATCGCTTTACCTTAGCAGTTTCAGCTCCTAAGACGAGGTATGGCCGTGCTGTAGCATAGTTCCAAAGCCGGCAAGTATTCGACGGCTGATACGCGCACGTCAGAACCTAATAATACCCAATAAAATTGTTACTATTACATTTGTAAATGATTAAGCTAGTTTTAGCTGAACTTTATTGTAATTAAAGAAAGAACAGTAGGTCATCAAACATAGTAAAGCTATGTGTAGTACACATCCATGTAATAATCATTCCTTCTAAAGTAATAATTCTTATAGGAAGGCATCACTGTAAATGGTCTCGAACGTTCTAGTCTAATCCATTACCTATAAAAAGGGTTACTTATCAATAAAAGCTCTCTTCCATGCGCACCTCCCTTCGAGTTTTGCCTTAAAGAACGTTAGGTACACTATGTTCGATCCCACTTCCTACCTTTCAGTTTTCTGGGTTGGGAAGGTTCAGTGTCTCTGCTGTGATAACAGTCTCTGTACCAACTAGTACCTACCTACAATAAAGATCGGCCGTCAACCTCAATGTTGTTCAAAGACACCTACCAGTTCTCCGTGAATGTCCAAATCCAAGCCCTCTCCGCATATGTGGGCACCGGCGAAGTATCTGATGGACTGGGGCTTCCTCATGTCCCAGAACTGAACTGTGTCATCCCAACCACCTGATATGAACTCGTTCATGTTCTTCGGGTGGAATTTAGCTGCAAAGATTTTTGAGTCATGGCCAGTCATTTTGTCTTTGGTGTAGCTGCAAACGTGTTCACACTAGAATCCATTCTTGAAAAGATTTGAAGACGGTAGGTATATTTGATACAACAAATATATCTATCAGACACCTCATACAGGCACTCACCACCTGATAACACTCGTAGGAGGTAAACACACTGTTTCCTACCAACGTTAGTCGAGTACTGCCAAATTAAGGAAAGTAGATAGGTAGGTACTTAAGTAGAAAGGTAGGTGCTGATCAACTCTTCAGACTTGTGTATAATTTTTGTATGGATGTTTGGATTCTACTGCATTGCCACAGGTAGGTAGGTGCATACCTGTGTACTGTAGGTACTTACCTACATATTCAATATTATTATACCTACGTATGTCATAATATTGATTCTAAGGAATCAATTGGGTGGACACCTTTTATTTACGTAAGCACTGCTTGGAAGGGTTTTCAATACCCAAAAGAGGATACTAAAAATGTTGTTCAGCAAATCTAGACGGCACCCTACTGCAACTCTTTTTAGAGAAATAAACGTAGTTACGGTCTACCAGTTATACGTCCGAAATATGTTCAAGTTTATCAGAAAAGAAAAACACTCTTTCTTTGTACACGTTAGGCAACGGAAATCCAACGCCTACAGATTAAAACTTCCCAAAGTTAAAAACAGGTACTCAGGGATGACTGCCAGGTACAAGGGGATGCAAATGATAAATAGGGATTTTGATAGCATTAATGAGATCATGAGGATGCAAAATAACAACTTAGCAAGTAAGAAAACTACAAAATTGTTGATAAACCTGCAGCCACGCACGCACTTCATTAGGAACGAACTTCCGATCCAAGACGCAATTCATATTCCTATAGGTCCTCATGTAATCATATAAAATATAAGCAACTACCTAAATTGATAACGTCAACTCCGTGTTGGGCCCGCCCTGTGACCACTACCCAGAACGGTCATCGACATTTTCCACTGGAAGAAATGTTATTTCTATTTATTAAGAATTTATCTTGTCAAAGCTATGTTGTATCGGTATCATGTGTCGGAAGAAAAAGGGTGCCAAATATAATATTCATTCATTCAGCAGTACCAATGCTCCTGTATTATTGGATGAGCAGACCTGTTTTCGAACGTCATAGCCAGCTGACCCGTTTTCATGTCGTACAGCCTCATTTTGGCATCTTCTCCCAGCGTAAGGAATTTCTCTTTCCTCGAGTGAGGTATGACACCGAGAATTTGGTTTTTCTCCTTCACAGTCGTCAAGCACGTGTTGCCTCCTGCATCCCAAATCTTCACCCATCCGCTCACATCTACACAACAGTGTCATAATAACTCAAATGAAAAGTGAGCTACATTTAAACTGGAAAAAGTTGGAAAGACAAATTCGAAACAACAGTAAAAAATTCATTGACAATTTTCATTTACCTTCATGGTAAATGGGGGGGCTGCAAGGCTGTTTTGGTTTCTAGATAAATTTTTAGATCGTACCTAATCCATATTGTTAAAAGTACCTAGTTGAGGTATACCTATACCTATTTTATTTTTATTTTCATTTTTTATTTAACGACCTTTTTACAGTATATAGATCATGCTTAACGAACATGTAAAAAAAATGTTCACAATGAAGTGTGTGCAATAGTAAAAATAGTTGGAATAAAATAGGTAGGTAAGGAATTAAGGTAAGGAAGACAAAATAATTAGTCAATCCGTACTCCGTACTGGGTGTTACATTTTTAAACGTTCTTATGTTTTTCAGTTGGTGAATAAAGTATTGAAAATGTCGATGTCATGTGATTGTTATTGCCAATGCGTTGAAGAGGTCTAAGGGAGAAAAAAGCGTAGGTACGTATTATAATGGAAAGCTGGAGAAAATGTTGATACGGTGTATTTAATTGTGGAACAAGAAAACTAATTTGGGAGAGAAGTTATTACGTTGGTTCTTTAAATTAGGTAAGACCTGCTTCCGTCGACTACTCTCACTCAAAGAAAATTTGAAAAGGTTGTCATTCTTCTAGATATAGTAATAGGTACATATATTTCACTGTTCAATCAGTTTTAAATTATAGATTCAATTAAAGATTTTATTACTTTTCGGGTAAAACTACATTCAAATCTTTTCATCAACTTCTTCCTACAACTAAGTGCTGTCAAAAGGTTAAATTTGAATGTGAAAAGGTTCAACTCAAAAATGAAAAGTTCCAAATTGTAAAGAAAATGTTCAACTTGAAAGTAAAACGTTGTGTAGGTATAATCTGTACCCATCTAGAGAGAAAACTTCATGAACTAGGTACCTAACGAAATTAAGCAAAATACCTTCCATTATGGGCCACCTACGCTTCTGTCAGTGTCAGGTAAAAAATATATTTTGGTGTGTTCATTAGTAATTGCCAAAATGAATACAAATGAGTTCTTCTGCCTGCAAGCTGCTGCTGTCATTTTTGACAGGTCGAACTCAGGCTGTTGTGAGTCGGTGAAGTCTCATCTAGTTTACCTCACAGCAGGAGTTCCTCAAGGTTCGGTAACAGGCCCTCGTATTTTCTCCATGTACGTAAATGACTTTAGTGCATGCGTCCAAAATTGCGGAACATATCAATTTGTGGAAGACATTCAGGTCTTTTTGCGGCATGCACCGGTGACCAGGGCAATGCTCTGATGAGTGAGGGTCTGAGATGAATTCAACAATGGGCTGGTGCAAATTTCCTTTGTCTGAACCGCCCCAGGACATTAGTTGGCTCAACTATGATCTGTGGTGGTCTACCCATACTACTAGTATCTGTAAGAAAGTCTATGGGTCATTACACTCTATGAATAAGCTGTCATATTTACTCCTGAACGTGTTAAGCTGGGCATTCATTAGGTCGGCGCGGTGGTGCGGCACTGAAATCGTGTTCTAGAAATATAATGGAAAATGAATGAGAGCCCGTCCACTGGGTCGGTAGAGTGGCCTGGTGCAGGGCGGTTGAAAAATTTCCGTGCTCGATCGCCCTGGGAACTTCTTGAGCGCGGCACGGCGCGACACCGACTTGCACAAGTGCTGCCCCACCGACCTGATGAACGGAGGTCAGGGCGGTAAATTTCCGACCTCGGCCATCCGCGGCAACGCTCGGCACTTGTGGCTTGATTAAACCGCGTTCAAAAAATGTTTCCTGTGAGATTTTGAAATATTTCATGAACTTTTATTCCTGTCTTTCAACTGGTCTTCAAAAATGTGGTGAAATTCTCCTAATTTTTGACGTTTCGTGTTGATCTCTTGAACCCATTTCCTCTTCCTCTTTCTGCCCCTATCTTCTTCCTCTTCAGATTCGAGTGCTGCTGCAAATACATACATTTCTTCATCTTCAGAAAACATTTTGTTCAAGATGTGCACAGCTCGCAGATCAGTGTGGTACTGGTGAAAAGTAGGGATGGTTGGGGCGGCCGACCAGATCCGCCCCATTGTTTCGCCCTATAGTGGACGGACCTCGGGAGCTTTCGGCGCCGCTTCGCGCCACGCCGTGCCGATGCGCCTCACTTACCTAGTGGACGCCCAGCTTCAGATTGAACCTTGTCCAGGTCCCTTTTAATTCCAATTTTCACATAAGGTGACTTTCCATTAATATTTTCTGCCAATTCGGCATCCCTGAAAAGATATGAATTGGCTTTCAGCGATTGTTTGAGATATATTTTTAAATTAAAACCACGAGGGCACCACCCTATGATGATCGGGTGCTGGGCTCTGGTTTAGTTGATTATATTAAAATACGTTTGTTCAGATTTATTCACAAATGTGTCAACAATTCGCCATCAATACCCATGTAGCTGAGCAACATGTTTTCTCCGGGTCCTTCCCCCCGTTTGGGTGCTTTGGCTCAAATTCATACGGGGAGCAGACTATTTTGTAATTAAATTAAGGTGGGTGGAACAAGAATGTGGAATGGCTCGCCACTGGCGATAAGGTCCCTCCCATCGCTTATCACCTTCACCCGTATATTGAAGGCGCACTTGGGGAAATGAGCACTCCTCTCATTTCTGCTTGCTATATTCTCTCATTTTTCTCTTCCATTCTACTCTTTTCTCTCCTCTTCACTTTCTTCTTCAACCTCCTCCTCACCACCTTCTCCGTCTTCATTTATCTACCTTTATTTTACTCTTCTCTTCTTCGTAACCTTCTCCATTCTTTCAATTTCTCTTCCATTCTTTTCTTTCCTCTTCTACCTTCACCTTCTTCTTCAATCTCTTCTTTTCCCACCTTCTCCCTCTTCATTTTCTATTATAATTTGTTATTTTGTCTTTCAATGTTCTTTTCCCATTCATTTAAATTATGTGTTTTATATATATATTATTTGAGCTTTCCAAAGCTAGGCGGGAACACTGTTCCTATTTTGGAAATAAAGTTATTATTATTATTACTTTGGGTGCCTACCTATCTTCTTCCATGGTTCCTGCGAAAGATGACCCACGTCAACTTCGGCAGTAACCAATACAACAAAGTTAAAAAAGAAGGAGAGACGACTGTTATCAATTATCTTATCATTTGGCAAATTTTGTAAGAGCTAGCTGGGGTTTCTGAAACGTTAACTTTTGATTGTAATTTTCTTTTAATAAGCAAAGAGATTATTAAGTATTTTTAGTGACATTATTTATTTAGTGTAATCGCGATGGTGGCTGACGAAATTCTTCTGGAACTTCTGCACGCCGAACTCGTAAACTACGTTTGCTCGAACGAACCCAAAGAGAAGGAATCTGTTGGTCAGTTGACCAAGCACTGCAATCTGTCCACTCTGGAATATTTTGGATTTTCAACCGGTTATAAACTCATTGAGAGGTTTACAAAAGATTCCCCTCGTTTCAAAGATGAGCTCGACACCATCAAGTACATTTGTACTGATTTGTGGACGTCCATCTACAAGAAGCCCATAGACAACCTCAGGACGAATCATATGGGCGTTTACGTATTACAGGTACGCACTAAGGCTTTAGGCTATAATTTTCATGCTGTACAGAACGAATAACAGAACAAACTGAGATTGTTGGAAGTAAGGATTGGACTGAGCCAGAAGCGTCAAGGATCCCAATTTACTTATACTTTCGTCGTGCGGTCCTAGGTAGTTGAAACTTGAAACAGGATACAAAATAGCTTTGTTCATGAATCATTATGTACCTCGGTTCTTGTTCAGTGTTATTCGCACATGCGCATTGAGGGTGGTGCAATAATTGGGTGTTCAAGGTAATCAAGAGATCCAAAAATGGCACCAAATACGATCTGAACAGCCCCATCATGCTCCAGGGTGGTGCTTACAATCTTAGTGAACCGAACAAGGCACGGGTTCAAAGGCAGGTTGTGTTCCAGAGCAGTTTAGTTCTCAGGGAACAGCTTGAACGATCGTGGAACAAGTTTATAGCATAGTGCACTCAGTAGTAAAAGGATGACCATGGTCCATCGCTGGAGCAAATGGGAACTGTTCAGTTCTTTGGCTAGCTCCAACCAGTTCACTTTCTGTGAAACTCCCACAGGTTCAGCTTGGGCACCGCCCTCAATTGTTGCTCTGAACAGCAATCGATGCAAACCTACTCTGCTTAGTGAACGTGTTTCACAGCCGTTCAAGCTGTCCTTGTACCAATTTTTGGAACACCTGCACCGGTGTAAGGTTGCCCTTGTAGTGGTCTTACCAAGCTTGAGCTGTTCGGTTCCATCTTTGACTGGCTTGAACACTGGTATACCTGTACTGTAAACAGCTTGAACAGCCACTTCTTGCACCAATCTCAGTGCGCATATGCAGGTTGTACTGGACAAGAACCGAGAGTTTGATATCCAACCTGTCCTACTCAGAACCGAGCTGCCTCTGCTCATTTCACCCTGGTTCGGTTTAGGCAGCTTGAACAAAGCTAATAAAACAACGAATTGGATGTCTGCCATACCTTTACAACATCTGAGTTGAACATGGTGATCTACTTATTTCATCTCTAACCATAGGCATCTAACCATCGCACAAATTTTTCTTTCTTTCCAATAGGACGACGCATTCAGATTCATTGCGAAAATCAGTAATGGAACCCAATATCTTGACATGGCTCCTCTCTACATCGCTTTCACGTCTGGCCTCCTCCGAGGAACCCTGGCCAATCTGGGATTCAACTCTATCGTCACAGCAGAAGTTCAGACGATGCCGGCTTGTAAATTTAACGTTCAAGTGCTCCGAAATCAAATGCCCTAATATAAGTGCTGATTCATGAAGACTCTTCGTTTGTTACAGAAGGTTCGAATTATTGTTATTATAATTGTGTTCGGAAAATCTAGATGTTTGCGTCATTCTTAGCCAGTAGGTACATGGAGAAGTTATTGTCAGAAGAACGGTCGAACGGGTGTTGGGTAAACGGCGCTGAATGTTTCAAACTATCAGTTTGCCTGAGTTATTTGCATTTCTCAATCCGTTTTGGTATATATGCATACTGCCAAGTACTTGCATACATGTACAAGTTCTCATATCTGTGAGCTAAAAGGCGTTTTTCCTCCCCAGAAAATAGTTGAATAGTTGAGAATAGTTGAATTTTGGGTTTGTTCCTCATGATCTTCTCGTAAACATTCTCCCTGAGGTTGTACAGTTATTCAAACCATTTCTGCTGTCCTGTGAGAGCATCGTAGGTACTTGGAATCTCAACGAAAAGACTTTCAGAAGGCCATCAAAGAAGTACGATTCAAATCCATCGACTCCAGCTGGTTTGCTTACAAGCAGGTTTGACTGTTTTGTGAGTAACTATATTTACCTATGTAAGTAGGAACCTAGCATTCCGACTTATTATTAAAAAGTTATGTATTTATTATATGCAATATAAGTAAATTAAGTAAATAAAATAAGCCTTTATCTACCTACCTATAATAATAGTGCTTTCAAATTTACGTATCGTATCAAGTAATCTATATTTTGGTTTATTATTTTCAATAATGAACCATTGGAATCGAGCATGAAAAAAAAAATTCTTACCCCCCCTCAAAATTTGATGGTTTACGTTTCAAGGTATGTAGAATCCAAAACTGCAATAAAAATATTTCTGTCTGTCCGCCGTACGCCGTACGCCGTACGGGCCACTTTTCTTAGTTACCATGAAACAAAATTGATGAAATTTGGGTTATAGGTTCCGTTCGGCGTCTAGTTGGTCCTCGAAGCTCGACGTTACTGTGAGTCATCTCTAAGGGGTTCAAAATAGGGGTTGAAATTTTCAAAACGCCTATACCATTTTTTTACGTAAATATTTTTACGGTTTTAAATAGTTCTTGAACTTGCGAGTTTTTTAAGACCATCCGGAGCATCGTACGTCCAGCCGTTCGTTCACAGTAAGGCCCCGAAGTTTGCACCGACAGGCATTTTCGACTCCAGTGTGAATGAAATTGTATACAATTCAAACCAAATCTCGTAACCAGAGACGCGCCCACAATAGGAATTTGTGAATACGGCCAATCATTGGTAGGGATCACCTGATTATATTGGCGGAGTATGAAGTCGAGTTGGTTGTTCTGTGATATTATTTAATTTGAAAAATGATGGCTCTTTTGGAGTTTGTTGGTAGGTAGTGAAACTTGAACAAACGTTGAAGTATTATTGATGGGTAAATTATTACACAACGGTTCATTATACCATCTACGTAGAAGGGGCTGGAGTTTGTTGGTAGGTACTTTTGCAACTTTTTTCACTCCTAATCAACAATTTCTTTTCAGAACTTCATTATGTGTGTTTCTTTTTGTTAGGTACTGTTTGTCATCGGCAGAGTTATTTTAGCAACATTTAACTCGTGATTTAGGTAGGTACCTAGTAACGAGTACGGGGTTAGGTACTAACCTACGGAGGGTCTGCGATCTACATAAATATGCATAGAACAGTACATATCATATTATATAGACGGGTTATCTATACATAGAGCTGTGATCTGTAACAGAAGGGTATTCTATACAAAATAATAAACCGTTGTGCAGGGATTTGCAGCGTTTTTACATGGTTTTATTTAAATCGGTATGTCCTTATGGGTATGATCTTGTAATCAACTTTTTGCCCACTTTCCAATGCCCAGTTGAGCTGAAATTTTTCATAGTCATCTATCTTCGATGACGATTCGTGAATCAATCATTAAAAAATCCATTAATAAATAATTAACCAGCTAGTTTATTAAGGACTAGAACCGGGAACTGGGACTTGTTCCCGGGTAGCAGAAACAAATTAGTTTATTCTTTTTAGATAATTTAGAAATAAAAGGTAGGTAGTGTTTAAAAAAAGTTGTTTAAATTTATTTGTATTACCTACATTGGTAGGTATGTACCAACTACCGAGCCACTTGGCTCCCATTTTTAAACCAAGAAGTTTTAGACGCTACTTAGAAATGTGCTGAATTCTGGAGTTGTTTTTAATCAGGCTACTCACGTGACGTAAAAAGCTTGTTTTCATTGTTGATCCTCACTGGCATGACGCTCGTTATAGGAGAATGTTTATTTTTCATTTCTTCATCTTCAACCTTGAACCAAACAAATTATTGATGGATTTTCATCCGCAGGCATTTTCGCAACTTAGTTTCTGGCGAATTCTGAAGGATGTATTGGTTGAATTACAATCAGCCAATACATGGTGATGGGAAGGAATTCCCATATTTAACTGCATAATTCAGATTCTCACCCTGTCTGGACCTACGGGATACAGCTCTGACCCTGTGCCAAGAAATCAAATATTTAAAAAAATGCAAACCCTCCAGAACAAAATACTGTTTAATATTGTGCTATGCCAACAGTAGTTCAAATGAAACAGTGTTACTGATCCCGTTATAATGTATTGGATAGGTTTTTCTGAAACCCTACAGTGAGATTAACTTATTATGAAATGAAATATTGCTAGATTTCATTTGCAATAAATAAATCACGTTCTGGCACGGCCACATGGAAAGTCAAGTGAGCTCAACCACTGTTCAATCTTGGGTCACTTGTACGTTATTACATGTAGATAGACGTACTTCAAGAGAAGTACAAAACTAAAACTATCATCACAGATCTATTTGTAAGGAATTTTGTGAGCTGTTGGTAAGTAATAATACTGGATGGAAAAATAGTGCAGTCCTTGGCAGCTTCTCCTTTTTCAAGGATGTAGGTCCTCAGGAATTTTCTGAATACTTTTTCCAAAAATAAATAGTTTTTATTCAGCTTTCTTATTTGTCTATGATTATGCATTACCCTTACCTAGATATGTGGGTTTTGAAGAAAAATATAGGAGTGTTAACTAGCATTTTTTAATCTTGATTTATTCTGCTCAATTTTTACTGTATTAATAAAAGTAAGGAAATTCTGAATTTAATTTGGAAAATTCTGACTATTTCTGTTTTTTGTTTTATTGTTTCGATAGCGATAGTACCTATTGTCAAAAACTGTCGATAGTTCCTCATCTCCAGCTGTCAACGACTCACACTAAACAGTACTTGGATTTATAAACGTTCCTTCATGCCGTCCTTGAAGTGAAGAGAACTCGTGATTATTTATTAATTATTATACTACCACATAGGAAACAAGTTCCACCGAGTGTGGAGTAATCCGAACATCAATAAGATTGATTGACCATCAGTAAGTTGAATTATTTAAAAGGAAAACACACACACACACGCAAATTAGTATAAGTACAGATCATTTACCAGACAACGAATTCTCATGGCGCATAGAAAAGTACATTTTTTGGTACCTACTGACAGTTAAATAGTAAGTGACATAAAATGTATATAAAGAATCCACTCTTCGCACATTAAAACTTCGGATTGGCCAATAGTCCACGAATTACCCTAACATAATTATGGTCCACTCTTGACATGCTACACTTGATAGTTACCTGGTTGAGCTTCTTTAGGGAGCGGGACTCGTAATGGAAGACTTCGCCGTTGATGCTGCCAGCAAATATTTCGTTGCCATCAGCTGAGTAATGAGCCGACAGAATATCACCACTCTGCTCTCTGCCAGGATTATACAACACTCTTTTAGATGTGGAAATTCGGTTTTCGTAACGTGTAATGATCTTCGGTGTAATTACCTTCAGTTCTAGTTCAGAGATTTTTGGTTTACTATTTTCAATAATGAACCTTTGGAACCGAGCATGAAAAAAAAAAAGTTAACCCCCCCCCCCCCCCCCCTCACAATTTGATGGTTTACGTGTCAAGGTATGTAGAATCCGAAAATGCACTAAAAAAATTTCTGTCCGTCCGCCGTAATTTTCTTAGTTACCATGAACCAAAATTAATGAAATTTGGTTTGTAGGTCCCGTTTGGGGTCTAGTTGGTCCTCGAAGCTCGGCGTTACTGTCAGTCATCTCTAAGGGGTGGTAAATAGGAGGTTAAAATTTTCAGAACGCCGTAGCTCTAAAACTTTCAATAGAAGGGTATGGTTTTTTAACGTTTTTAAATTGATCTTGAACTAAAGACATTTTTTGAGACCAGCCGGAGCATTGTACGACCAACCGTTCGTGTGCACCGAAAAGCTTCGTCAACATGATCGTGAATAAAACGGTTTAAATCCGGCCCAGATATTATCATTGCTAGGGAACACCTGATTATAATGAAGGATGGCTGTATGAAGTCGAGTTGGTTGTTCTGTGATATTATTTCATTTGAAAAATGATGGCTGTTTTGGATTTTGTTGATAGGTACTTTTGCAACTTTAAGAGATGTTGAAGTATTATTGATGGGTAAATTATTACACAGCGGTAAATTGTTAAACAACGGTTCATTACACCATCTACGTAGAAGGGGATCGATTTTGTTTATAGGTGCTTTTGCAACTTGAACGAACGTTTAAGAATTACTGATGGGCAAATTATTACACGACGGTTCATTATACTATCTACGTAGAAGGGGCACCTATACAAGTAAATTATTACACAACTGTTTATTATTTTCCTTATGCTTCATGAATAACTACAAATAATTAACGATTGAATTGCTGAATCCCGCGTATTTGTAGGAAACTTTAATTCCGGGGCCGGCTTCAGTACTCGATTTAGGGCTTTCCTGGGGGGAGCTCGAGGTTATTGACCACAGAAAACTGATCTACGCAGAAGGGGCATCTTTTCAGGTAAATAATAAACCTTTGTGTAGTAATTTGCAGAGTTTTTCCTCAAGAAACAAGAAAAAATTTAATTTTTCTATGGATAAAATACCGGGTAGGTAGTTCTGTTTTCTTCAATATTGAATGCCGAATTTTCATCTCAACGTACCTTCCTACCTGCTATTCCTTGACCACCGTAGTAGTCAGTACGATAATTAGGTAGATTTCTGTTACCTGAAATTACTCACATTTTACCTAAAACAGTCAGCTCCGGCTTATTGGGTGTGATGGTCTGGATCTGAGAAATTCCTGTTGGCGCCGGCGTCTTGGACTGTCTTTGCGTCGTTGCCATTTCCCCAATTTATTGGACGAGTCCGGAAATTGAAACTCACTTTCCACAAAGAGAAAAACCTAGTGTTTTCTTGTCATGTTCTACGTAAACAATCTAGATTTCTTGAAACATGTGTATTTGACTATTTTGTAGGAGTTTACTTTTTTCATTAGGTACAGTAGGTTGTTTCAAAATAGCGACGCGAGCGGGATTTGAGAATCAGGAAATTAAAAAAAGGCATTACTTGATAGGCAAGTAAATTTATTTCATGAAATTTAAAACATGTAAAACATAAACAATGCTCCATTAGCAGAATCAGGATAATTTATGACAAGTAACACAAAGCGGCTACACATTTGTGTTCGTTATTATGAATACCTAACACACAACTATAAATTTGACACCTACCAATAGGTACAAAACTAGCATCCGACAAGCTAAAGGAAGAAAATATTTACAAGGAGTGATGAAGTCTTCATGTCTCTCAAGGAATAGGTACGTACCTACAGAGGCGCTGTAGAAATAAGGTCATTATTGTATTTCTACAGCGCTGTCGAATTTGACATGGAACGTATCCGTAGAAGGACAATCCAAATTCTAGGACGACAAAGACCACCGTGAATGTAACACACAATCCCTCTAGTACCCTTATCATCACAGAACCAGCTGAATTCATATCACTAGTACTCCATCTTACAATGAGCAATTACCGTGGTAGTTTTTGACTCTTGAAGAACAAAAGTAGGGTTGAATCTGGGGATTACGCTCTTTATTTTTTCTGAGACTTTAAAGGCGGAAATACTTGAGATAATGCGTTTTTCGGATTCTTGAAATTGTTGATTGTAAAGCTGTTATCAAATCGTTCAAAAGATTGTCCTCAAATCAAATTTATATCACAACCATGAAGTTCTACTGATGAATCTCGATTATTCATTTTAAAACAAAATGTAGGAATATAAAATTATGAAAACCTGTAAAATACATAACACAGAACTCCGATGAAGAGGTGCCTACAGATTATGCATTGAATTAAAATGAGTACTGCAAAATTCCACGAGAAGCCCCCACATGATGAAAGTAAGTGATAGATCTGACGTTGGACTAAGCGAAAGATGGGTATTTAGAAAGATCCTTCCTTGTTGTAGTTGTCCATAATTAATTCAACCACATTCCAAACGTCTTCCTTTCGCTCCTTTGAGAAGACCTGTGAAACAGAAATTATAAACTTCAATAGGTACGGCAAACAGTATCAGAAAGCGTAGGTGCTAGGGTGGGATGGAATTTGGAAACCCTACGCCAATTCTAGCCCTCTGGTCCTGCTAAAAGAATAAACAAGAGAAAAATTACAATTTGGTCGACACAGTTGAGTACTATCTATCCAGCTGTGATAACTGCTCAGCAGAACAGCCCCCACCCACCTTACCATTCGCCCTAGTAGCTGGATACTGATCCAGCAAGTATAAAGAGTTTTAGTGGTGGGTAAGAGTAGTTCATTTGAGGACTCAAGTTCAGTTAGTTCACTCCTTGAAAGGAGCAGTTGTTTTGAGTTAGTTCAGTAGTTTCATTCCAATTCCTTTTTGTTTCCAATCACAGCACACAAACAATGAACTAGAACAAAGATATACGATACCAAATTAGTTCCTTTTCTCTTTGAACTGTCGTTCCACGATACTATAAACTCCTTATGTAGTATCCACCCCAGCTGAACTATCGTTTGGTGGATACTATCAACCCATAAAGTGTAGTAATGGAACTATCTCTGTGGATACTATAAACTCGTCAAGCCGTATTAATTCACCACATCTGAATGACTCCTAATGAACTCTATTGTTGAGGGATACTAAAAACTTCTCATGTGGTAAAGGAACTATCATTGCATGGATACTATAAACGCCTTGGTATTAATTCACCCCATCTGAATCTCCTAAGGAACTATAGTTAGTGGATCCTATCAACTCCTCATGTAGTATCCACCCTTCCAAAGAACTAAAGAACTAACTCAATTACCTTGTGAGTTACTAGTTCTTTAGTTATTAATGCACAGAACAGCAGTTCTTTAGTTCTACCTTCCTACATCCAATATCCATCTCTAGACACCGGGTCCTTGATTCTTTTACTCTATGGTCCAAGTGAATGAACGTTCGGTGGACTGAACGAAGTCGAGTTCAGTTGGCGAGTTTGTTTCTTCAAGAGTAGTTCAGTCAGGAACTACCCACCTCTACTTTGATGAGTTCTATGTCTGTAGCTTTATTTGCTGCGCATTAGTCAAACGGTCTGAAGGGATTTCAAACTAAGTGACGCTAATTTGAAATCGGTGTAGTGTGCTTGTCTGACCAATGCCTTTTTTCCATTAGTTTGAAACGCTGAGTGTACAAAGAGCGGATTTCTGACTGCAACAATGGTGCAACCTAAAGTATAATCTGATTGGTAGAAATTCTGGTAGGTGTGGTAGGGGCGAAGTCAGAAGCGACCAGATAAAGTTCTTCTGACTGATATGACTGTTTTCAATTCAGTTTCAAATCATGAGAGGGACACAGCGGATCATGGATGCTACAGGTACAATGGTGCACGTATTCAATTTTTTAAAATGAAAGTAGATTCCATGCTGAGAATTTTGACACCAACCGCACTGTCCTACAATAACATGTTCTTTTTCTATGATTTTTCAAAGTTTTTCACCAGTTCTGGTGCCACTGCACCCCTCTCGCCTGGGCGGGACCCCACTGCTCTCTGTGACGACATAACTTTTTTTTTCAAGCGTTTAATTTTTATTAACAACTAGTTACACAATGTAATTTTACAAGTAACTATCTAGTTATTTACTTCAAATATCTTAACGCATTGTTTTTATGGTGAATGTTCACAAGCAGGCACCACACTAGTTTTTACACTACAATCAGCATCCAAGATCCAGGGGTTTGGTTCTTTTCAGACGCCAAACTAGGTAGTTGCGAATTGTCCAGTAGCTGAAGAGCTTCTATATTTGAGTGCACGTGGTTTTTTTAACGGCATCTGTGACACTCTCCACGTGTAAGTCTCTGTGGAGGTCGCCGTTTTTAATGTACCAGGGAGCATTTACAATACTTCTGAGCACTTTATTCTGAAATTTTTGAATCATCTGCACATTTGTTTTGGCCATACAGCCCCATAGTTGAATTCCACAGGACCAAATCGGCATCAATACTGTCTTATATAACAGTACTGTAT
Source organism: Leptopterna dolabrata (assembly GCA_954871275.1). Lineage (NCBI taxonomy): Eukaryota > Metazoa > Arthropoda > Insecta > Hemiptera > Miridae > Leptopterna > Leptopterna dolabrata. Next base: position 23,455,771 of record OX940983.1, read on the forward strand.
TTTGGGTGGTGAGTTGAGAGTATCGGCCCATCAGCCAATATAATTTTCTTTATTTGATTGAGAGCTCTTTCTGTTTCTTCTTGACATGCTCTTTCCACTTTAGCTTTGCATCTAGAGTCATCCCTAGATATTTCGCTGAGTTAGCATGAGGAATGGTGTTGTGATTGATCTCCAATTTATTATTGTTTTGTAGGTGAAGTAGACATGTGTTAATTTTGTTTCATTCAGTTTTAGTCTTCATTTCTTCGTCCATTTATCAACTGCAATAGTAGCTTCTTGAAGTTTTTTTGTCGACTCTTCTACCGAATCTGCAACGGCTAAAATTGCTGTGTCATATGCGAAGGCATGTACCATTAGTGACTGGGACGTCTCAGGTGTGCATTGAATAAAGCAGAGGCCCCAGGACGCTCCCCTGCGGAACACCTCCTTCAACTTTTTCTAGTTGAGAATATTCATCTTCTATTTTTACTCTGAAATATCTGTTATCAAGGTAGGATTCAAGTAATTGACAGTATTACTGTGGGAGAAATCCTTGTAATTTATTTACCAGCCCTTCGTGCCAAACCTTATCAAAAGCTTGTGACATGTCAAGAAAAACCGCGCTGCATACTCTCTTATTCTCCAGCGCTTTCTCAATCTTATCCGTTATCCTATGAACTTGTTCAATTGTGGAATGTTTTGCTCTGAAACCAAACTGTTGGTGAGGGATAAGGTTCCTGTCTTCTATAATCCCAGTGAGTCTCTTCTTGAGGAGCTTCTCAAACAGTCTTGAGAGAATTGGAAGTAGGGAGATAGGTCTGGACGACTTGACATCTGAGGGCTCTTTACCTGGTTTCAGTACCAAAATCACCTCAGCAATCTTCCAGGGAAGTGGGACATGTTTGAGCCAAAAAGCAGCATTTATCAAATATAAAAGCTTCCGAAGGCCTATTTCCGGTAATTCTTTGATAACTTGACCAGTAATAAGGTCGTACCCTGGTGATTTTTTGGTTTTAAGTTCATGCTTAACGCATTCAGTAAGTTCCTGAAGCTTTACAGGTTTGATAGCTACATAGTCCGCCCTAATACTATGAGCAAGGTGTTCTTCACTCGATTGCTGCGGTAAAGGAGGGAATGTTTGAGAGAGGTGATTCACAAATAACATTGCTTTATCTTTTGCACTTTTGGCCCATTTACCACACTTCGTTCGAATAGGAGAGATCGGTATTTTAGGTTTCCTCAGTCCTTTGGGTGCTCTGTATAAACAGTAATCTGTGGATTGTTCCGCTGACAGGTTTAGAATATTTCTAGCAAGTGTTTCTTATTCTACTTCATTTAGTTCAGCCTTGTGACGTCATAACTGGTGGAAACTTTGAAACCAGTCATGCAGCATCGCTATTAGAGCGAATTTTTAAAGAAATATTCGTGCTATTGTGTAAGAAGACGGTACAGCGAGAAACAATACCACTTCTTAAAGTTATGTATTATTATTTTTCGTGATTTTAGCTATTTTTACCGATTTTTGACCCTTATAAAGTCAAATCTGACCCACTCTTTTTAGAGAAAAATATTTTCATCATCGAAATAGTCCCTCTGTCGTGAATCATCATCCCACACGTCAGGGTCTGCCTATTAAAAAATGTCAAAATCATATTCTGAAAATTTTGGACCCATTGCAATAGCTATATTTTCTTTGAAAATTCGCTAAAATCATAGAAAAAGAACTACTTACCGTAGGAAAGCGTTTGTAACCCATGCGCATACCCTATTTCTTATTAGGCTGAAAGTGCACAGCGAACAAAGCTTGTAATGATGTTATTTACTTACATCAAACCAGGACAACTCATCAGTTTCTTTGATACATGGAACATCAACTCCGTAGCACTGCATGGCCAGGTAAATGCAGGAAATGGCAACCAATTGAGCCTTGTAATCCAATACAGCGGGATCGTGGTAGAAATCCTGCACGGACAGAAATCAACGACACCACTGCACCAGTTCTATTCTGAAATTCTATGAAATTTTGAATCCCTGATTTATAGAACATTTACCTGAAGGAATGAAAACGAGGCTTGGCAGAGAGGAGTAGAATCCCAGATCGTTTTGGACAGCCAAGACTTGAGTGTGATCAAGTAGTGCATCAAGAACTAGAAGGAACAGAAGCAAAATAAAAAGAAGTAGATCACTTTTATTGACAAGGCGATGAAGTAAACCTGAAATCTTTGGTACAGGTAACTTAGTATCTTATTATGTATTTTGGGCTCTGGTATTGTATAAACCAATAAAAGAATTGAAAAAAGAAGGAGAATATTAGGTACTCATGTGGGTACATAGAGTATGTGAAGCACTTACTTTATGCGCAGTAGGAACCTGGAGTTGGAATTTGAGACCTCTCATGACGAGGAGTTCGGATTGGACAATGGCGTCCCTTCTCATCCAGTACTCCTCCTTCAGATCCAGTGGTGCTGACCCTCTGTGGAGTGTCGCATGGGCCACGTTCACAACATCCCTCAACATGTATGTTTCGTCTCTCATTTTACCAGCAATGTACAAGCACGTAGCGCCTATCAACTGAAAATTGGACTCGACTGTAAGTAAAGTAATTTCAAAAGTATAATCTTCAATTAATTGATTAGCGCAACATGCCATAAATAAAACGCCACTTTTACCAATTATAGTGAGTTCTATTTGTCTGTTTTTTCCCCCTAAAACATATGCTGAACCGAAGTTTTACATTAGAGAAACACTAGTTCTAGCCCACAACTTCTTTAAAGTGAAAATTTCTCTTGTTTACAAATGATCTAGCCAGAAATGGATGACCAGAAAGCCAAAGTTTCCAAAACGCTTCTTATTTTTGTTAATGTTGGAATTCAAGGGAGTTACGGTTTTTTGAGAATCGGGGACAAAAAGATAATACTCACGTATCGGTCGTATGTGCTGGAATCGAACTCTCGGAAGAACTGGTGATACAATGAAGAGGCTGTGGCAATGGTGATGGGATGAGCCTTCAATTTATACCCTGGAATCGCACGACCAAACGCAGCTGAGTTAAGTATTGTATTATTCTGTATGAAATAACGAAATAAAACCGATAAGAAAGTTCCAGTCATGCAGCATGGCTATAAGTGCGAATTTTCGAAACAAATCGTGCTATTGCGTAAAAAGATTATAATTGTAGCGAGAATCCGTAGCACATCATTTTTTCGTGATTTTTGCCAATTTTACAGATTTTTTGACCCTCATGAACTCAAACTGGACTCACTCTTTCTTGAGAAAAATATTTTTATCGTCGAAATAGTTCCTCCGTCGTGAATCAACACCCCACACGAAAGGTGAATTAATATTGATTTCCGAAATATCCAAGTTTGACCCCTATTCCGTGTGAATAACAACTGAAATACTGCTTTCAATTATTTTATATCAACTGTTCGCGATTTTAGCCGTTTTTAACAATTTCTTGCCCCTACAAACTCAAATTTGACCCCCTTGAAAATGTTGAAAATTGGCAATTCGAACGTTTTTGGCGAAATTTGGCATTTCTATCAAGTACCCACGGTCAGATATCGTCTGTAGTGAAATATACCTATATAAACACATACATAAATATATACCTGCATATAAATTTTTGTTAAAATCTAGGGATGAATTCAGGATTCTCTGAAACGCCTATAAAAAAATTTCAAAAATTCATGTTTTGAAAATGTTGGACTGCTTGCTTCATTTTCTTTGCAAATTCGCTAGGTAGTACATCAATAAGTATAATAATGGATCTGTCCAAAGATTGTTTTTCTCAGCCGGGGTTCAATACGCGTAGGAAATAATTACATTTTTCTTCCTCTATTAACCCTAATAACTCGTGGACCCCATGAAGACAATAGGTCCCATACTTAATCATAATTGATATAAGGTTTCTGTTTAGATCGTGATAGCTTTTCATCGTTCCTAACTTCATTCTGGAGCCATAAGGAGGTATATAGCATTTCCAAGTCGAATTCAACCTTTTCCAAACCAAATTCAACTTTTTCCAAGTCAGATTCAATTTTTTCCATTTCAAATTCAACCTTCCCGGACTTCAGCAAAAAATATTAATTTTAATAAACTGAATTGTGAACCCCATTACTTACTTTTTGTTGCATTATTTAAAGCATAAATTGAACAACACTACAGTGCATGTACTACGGATGTGTTTTTCATTTTTTCATTACAATTTAAACTTCTTGTTTTGTGAACCTTCAACTGAAGTAAGGAACATAACTTTGGCGTTAGCAAATTCTTCGTGTTGTACAAAGAAAATGTCTTCATCATGCCTATTTCGTTGCCCATCAAACCTTCTGATTAATCGAACGCACCACATCTGATGGCATACCGTATGTACAATTAGGTTAATTAAAATTTATATTTTTGCTGAAGTTAGGGCAGGTTGAATTTGAAATGGAAAACGCTGAATTTGAAATGGAAAAAGTTGAATTTGAAATGGAAAAAGTTGAATTTGACTTGGAAACAGTTGAATTTGACTTAGAAAAGATTGAATTTGACTTGGAAATGCTATATATTTCAAGGATACCCAATAAGAACACGCTAATTTAATTAATTAATAATACACACCACATTCGAATATATAACGTGCGCCCAAGAAAGAGTTGTTGTAATTTTTGTAGTCCACTCTCCGAGATTTGAACTTCAGCTCTTCGTGTTCTCTTTGGTGGCTCATCAAATCAATGATGTTAGTGTTGGGCTGATTCATGTTCTGATAGTTCCCTGAAGACGAGGTGAGCATTTCAAAGACATCCAACAGTTTGTGAATAAAACAACAAGCCAGTAAAAACAAAAATTTCCTGTGGGAAAATTTTAGTTTGTAGTGGAAGTACCTAAGGCAGATAACGAACACGTAAATTTACCTGGCTCGAAGAAAGCGTTCATGGCTACTGTTCTTGTTAATTCAGATAATGATAGGGTAATAAAATCAATAAAAGAAGACACTTAAGTCTTAAGATAATCATAAATCACTCGAACGGGTAACGAGTAAAAACCGACAACAGGAGAAGAGGAGAACAGACAACAGACGCCAAATGTTTGATATTTGTTTTACTGCCTTGTTCATACTTCCGTGGCGGACAAATGTTTCAATCGTTTGATAAAGAGCATGGTTTTCTATTCACGTTGGCGCCTTATTTGGAATGTCATTAGGCGAGGTGTGATAGGTAGGTACATGTTTGTACTGATCAGTGGTTGGGCTTCCCTACTACATGTGCATGTAATAGGGAAGATGAATATAATAATTCATGGCAAGAAAAAAAAAGTGTTTTACATCCTGGTTCAGTTCGGTGTTGATGAGAAATAGGTACCTACCTGCTGACTTCTGTGTGCTCTGCCCAGATAAATTCGAATTACCGATTCATCTAAGCAAAATCTGTTTTCCCGGTTCGTTTACAATGTTTTGTAGAAGTCATAAACACATAAATAACCCGCACGAAAATGTTCCGAAGTCAAAAACACTTTTCCAAATTTTTACCTCACCACCGGAAAGAGCAAGTCGAAAATAGGGGAATAGGTAGGGCCTATTCCTTTGAATTAGGAATAATTAAATAATTAAAATAATAATAAATAATTAAAAAGTGTAGTATCCTCGTCAAACAACAGCTCGGATATTTGAACTAGAGCAACAGACACACAACATACGCATCCATTTCCATGCTTCCATTTTCCATTATCCATGCATATCGCTCGCTTGCTTGGCTGATTCACTTTTTGAACTTGCTGCACTCACAAACCTTCTTTCTAGTCTTGTTATTATTATTTTCACGTTAATTGATGAGCTAAGTACTCGTGATAATTACTCGGTGTATTCAAAAAGTCGAAGGCAAAACTCCTAGCAAGGCTGTTTTCATTCTAAGCCCCTTACGACTGATGGCTAATGATGCGGACGCCGGGGTTCCCAAGAAGAGGAAGCCTGAGGGGTCAGACACGACGAATGGAGGTTCCGAAGTCAAACAACCCAAAATGAATGTTGACGAGAAGAAGTCAACCTCAGCCGGAATGTATCAAGTACGTTTAATAACTCGAACTAAGCACTAACCCCCTGGTGTCTGTGGTACGAGTACAGTACCTGGTCAAACCAATATTATATTTAGTTACAAAGGTGTGCATGTCCAGTAACTAGGTTTCAGTTGTGTGTTGCTTCATACATATATATGTTGCATGTTACTAATTAGCCTGAAACTTATCCCTCCCTACCCCGTGCCTGTTCTCACGAAAGCTCTGAATGGGAGTCAGGTAGGGAGGTAGTAACCCCGACCTATGTTTCGAATTAGTTCAGAAATACTCCAGATACTTAGTACTGTTTGCACTTAAGTAGACACAAATTTCAACGTAATCTGGTTCACACCAATTACCGTCCTACGTTATAAAATTATTAGAGAGTTACGGCGTTCGAGGAGAAAGAGGCGCTGGAAAGGAATTCTGCCGTCGACTTGGAACAATACCAGGCTTTATGCAAAGAATTCTCAGATCATATCTGCAAAATAAGCGACCTCCTGACGGCCAAACCTGAAGGGGTAAGTGATGTTATAACGATTATCCTTACTGCTTATTTATACCTGCTTAGTCTACAATAATGATCTAGTTCTCTCGATGGTCGCTTTTATATTTACTGATTTGAAGTCTATAGAAGTCTTTATATTGTATTGCAGTGGGCGGATGAAGTGAAAGAAAGAAGGATGGAGGTTGGTTTATTGACCATTTTCATGAAGAAACTCAACAGGATCGAAAAAATCCGTAACAAAAATGCACGAGAAAATGTCACCAAAAAGAGACAGCAGGTTGACGTTTCGCAACTCCAGTTGCAGAATTTAATGTGTGAAATTCAACACCTCAGCCGTGAAGTTGACAAGTGTTTGTGTTTCAAGTGAGTTTTTAAATGTTTACCGTAGATTTTGGTTTATTATTTTCAGTAATGAACCTTTGGAATCGACCATGAAATTTTTTTTTTTCTCAAAATTTCATGGTTTTACGTTTCAAGGGACGCGGAATACGGACATCGAATATAAATTTTCCTTAGTTCCCATGAACCAAAATTCACGAAGTTTGGTATATGGGTCCCGTTTGGGCTCTAGTTAGTCCTCGAAGCTCTGTGTTACTGACATTCAACTCTATGGGATGAAAAATAGGGGTTGAAATATCCAGAGTATCCCCATCTCGGAAAATTTTATTTTGAGGTGTTGGTTTTCTCGCATTTTTAAATAGTTTGATTTTTTTCTGCATTTTTGAGACCATCCGGACATTCTGCGATGTTGCCATAAAATTTGAATTTGCTGTAAAGAGCAGCGTGTATGCAGGAGTAGTGTGGGCCATACCTCCTCCTAAAGGAGTCCCGTTAGGTTACCCACTGCAGTGATTCAGTGGGTATTCAACAGCAGATCCCTTTTCACATGCCTCGGATCAACCGGTCCTCGGATTAAGCTGCCTATCACGTGGAACAGCTTTTTTTTCTTTTCTTTTTTCTGGAAAAGAAAACGACGTCAGATCCAATTTTCTTCTCGTTTGCAAGGTCAGATATCGTGTGGAATAGTGTTACCAAGCTTCCCAGTTCTTGAAAAGGTGGCGAGATGAATAACAATAATGAACAAAAAATTCAAATAATGATAGGAGGAAGAAACGATTTAAAGACTGCGGGAACAGAAACAAGGGAAGTAGAAGTATTATCATTATAAGCGCCAGGAAGCGTTAGTATCACAGGACATAGCGGACGGGGTCTAGATCCTCCTAATTTTTATACAGCTGATCACACAACTAAGCCATGAAACAGAACAAAACCTTACGGTTAAACACTGAAATGCTAATTTGTTTCAGGTCCAAACCTTTAGGTGTTGATTTGGTACCTGTGGAAGAATTCATAGCTGAAGCTCCTGAAAAAATAAGGCGGCCGGTATGTTAGTTTGATTTGAGATTTATATGCGTGTGCTTGGTTACGTATCACTTCATAATACCTACGGATTTACTTTATTAGTTAAAATGTGCGCAACATTCATATGGAGCAGCCCTAGCTAATCAAATTTATCGATCTTCCGTCTCATATTCATTGGAAAATTCAATTGATAGGAAACCACAAAATCAGACGACCATCAACTACTGCTTGCACGCCTGGAATGGGAGCTGTTCCAACGCAAGGAGCTGTCCGTTCTGTGCTCAAAGTTGGAAGAAAAGAAAAAATCCCTCTCATCGCAAATAAACAAGAAACAATGTGATTTGGACAGTTTAGCGCCCCTCATCAAAGAAGTTCTAACGGTATACTGGTTCACTTGGTTCATTTACCTAGTTACTAATCATTGTGAGAGTGGCGTGTGTGGGAAGGATCGTTGCGAGTAAAGAATGAGGATAGTAATTACTGTGTCCTTTTTAGGTAACGAAACCTTTGCAAGACAAGCTGGGGTATTCGTCGGGTCCATCAGCTCTGAAAACGGATAAAGCATCGCTGTTGCCACACTGCCTGTATTTCCTGTACATTCAGGCATCCGCCTACAGAGACGCATCAGGTGAATTTGCTGAAAGACGTGTAATATCTCCATTATGAACAACTCTGAGCGACAAGTGTGGGAAATTCGGAATATTTTTTCGCTTGTATTAAAACTCAATTTCGGGTGTCAATTTGGCTAGTGGCTGTCAATCTGAGGCATCAACAGTTTTTTGTTTAAGAATATAACCCAATTGTTTAGGCTTCCCATGATCTTTGAGTGGATCAGTGGTGAAGAGCTAAGCTACCAGAACATGAAAGTTCATGCAAGTTTTTTACGCTTGTATTGGTACCTGGCCGAGGTTTGAACTCCGGTCGTCAGGAACCTTTATCACTCACGAGGTAAGGAACCCAACGCCTTGGTCCATTGGGCCACCTTGGCCCCATCTTAAATACATCAATATCTTGCGGAATATTCGTCAGATTTACCTGTGGCCTTAGCAGGGATGTAAATATTGAAAAATCATATCAAATATCGATATTTCGAAAAATCATATCAAATAAAGATATTTCGAAAAATAGCTAGGAATGTACAGATCCTTTGAAATTTGGGGAAAAATCGAATGTAAATGAACGCAAAGAAACGACGTTTCAGAGAAAATAAGCTTTTCTGGTCATTCAGAATTAAATCAACTGTGCCAGCCAGCTCCACTTTCTAAATTTGACGAAATTTACTCAGTACTCCTAGCAGCAATCTAGCTTTAGTCATCAGTACTGGAAGTGCTTCAATATGATATTTAGGACTCTTCAGTTTTCGACGAAATCGCAGTGGGGTTTCAATTTTTCTGGATCCAAATGGTAAATTGAGTTGAATGAAAATTGTTAGTTTCTGTTTCACATAATCAATGTCGATATATCTATATTTTTCAACATTCCTAGGCCTAGTTATTAACTTTTCCGTGTCCCTAGGTTACTGGATAGATTGAATGGGTAGTCGAGGTTAATAGGAATCTGCTGCTACAAGTATAAGGATTACATTACACAGGCTATTGAACCACGGATTAAACTTGATGACCATCTGTCCAGTTTACCATAGTACCATAGCACCTTCTGTCGTAGTTTACCATAGTTTTCTTCCTTACAGATAACATGATCAACATCGAAATTAATGGTAATGAAGATTTGGCTCGAGAAATTTTGAAGCAACAGGCTCACAGCGGGGAAAAATCTGCATCAAGTGGCGAGGACTCTGATTGTGTGGTAAACCTTCATGTTTTAATGTTTTAAATAACTGACCAGTATTCAAACCAGTAGAACTTGCACGTCAAGTCGTCGTCCACTTGGTTTAAATAAATGTATTTTTATGAAACCAAGGAAATTGACCGAGCAACCAGGAGAGATGTCCGCAGTAAATTGGAGAAAAAACGTGGACAACTTCTAGAAAAGCACCCATTGACTGTCGCACTCAAGATAATATTTAAAGGTAGTCAACAGTTCTTATTTTGATTATTGTTTCATTAATCATGTCCACACTGATTCAAGATTGGGTCAGTAGTAGTTCTCCACGCTGCCAGTTGAAGCGCTGCTTAGCTTGCCGTGGCAGCCTGATGAACTATCTAGCTTACCTGGCTGGGTTGGTCGTATAGAATAGTTCCCAGACCTTTCCTATCCGCCCGCCAATCATACTTTTTCATATTATCCGCCCACCACTCCAGTTTCTCTCGCTACTATCTCTTGTGTGTCTTATCTCTTTTGTCATACTTAGCCGAGCTTATGTGGTGACAGTTAGCTGGGGCCAGAAGTACCGATTCTTTTGATACCATTCTTCGGGACAGCCCAGTTTCTGGCCCCTCCTACAAGCCATATAAAATTTATTTTACATTAACCTACATTTTTAATACGTAATACATAAATGTTATGAAACCCTATTTACTGATCCTTTTTACGTAGGTAATTACCCTTACATAGTTACCCTTCCCGACGAGCGAGTGGCAGGTTGATAATAGAAAGAAGTGTAGTTGGCGAGCGACTAACAGGAAAGGTCCTCGTTCCCGCAGCATCGTAGGGTCGGTCAATTTGTAGAATGTCACTGTGCCAAATGTTGTATAGTAGGTATGCTTACTGATGGCCAAATGAACGCGTGATAACTTCTGCATGGGATAACTTCATAAATAAACTTGAGGATTATAAATATCAAGCTGAAAATTAACAAATTGTTAACTCACTCGATACTTTTTTTGTGTGGTTTTTAGATGACAGCTGCTTGTCTTTGGAGTTCTCATACTTCATGAAGTTGAACATAATGACTGTACTACCGTCGCTAAATTTGACCAATAGCCAGCTAAAAGGTTATGATTCTGGGTGCGTTTAAAATATTATTGTATGACAAGATCCATTAGTGGTTATTTCTGTCAACCGGCAATATTGTTGCTTTGCTCAATTGATTGTTACAGGGAAGCTCTTCAAAACCGAAATGTACTATGTAATCTATTTGCTGGCGATGACGGCACTGAGAGTCCTAATGTCTCTAATCATTACCAGCTGAATGAAGTACGTGATGGATAAAAAAATCTTCAGTACCTATTGAAAATATCGAACTTGGCTGCCCATTTCCATCCCCAGTATCTTTTGTTTTCACTTACGCTGACTGTATTTTTCTGAACGTTCCAGGTTGGGTTGGAAAGTTTGGACACCAAAAAGTATGGATTCCCATATGTCTGGGTTCAAAAGATCGGAGGCCTAGACTTTACATCTGCTATGGATGGCATTTTTGAACCCAAGTTGGAAACGTCCAAAACGAGCATTCCAGGCGTGATGAAAGTGATCAGAAGACGTATTCGCTCCAGAATTGCTCTCATCAAGCAAGTTATTGCTTTGGGTGAGTTAGTTCGACGCTTACTGCATTTCAGTAGCAGATTAGCGAGGAACTTGTTTTTTACTGATTGTCTAGTGCAGCTGAAGTTTTTAGTAAGGGTTTGAGCTATGTTCCACTATAGGGCATGGGCGCATGTGTGGTATACTGCCGTCCTTACCAAGAAGGGCGCATCTCGAAAAATTGGTATTTTCGCTAGAAGAACCAGCTCACCGCGATTTTAATATGATTTACCGTTATTTTTGAACCCAGTAGTTAAAACTTACTCTATGTGATTAGCCAGCCCAACGAGTTTTGGTGGAAATTATGCTCTGCTATGCCAACTCCCTTACTACACACGTGTTTGATAAAAATTATTGTTCTACTGAGTTTTTGTCTGAATCGATATTAAATAATTGTATCATCTCAATCAATAAATTGTGGTTTTAAGAATTTTTGTTTTGTTTTGTTTCTATAGTAGGTATCAAATAATAAATCGGGGGGATACGGCTTTCTTGCTTAGAGAGAAATTTGTCCCTCATGATATTGTCTTTTTTATTTGGAAAAATTGTGTGGGCCCAGTTGCCTTAGGATTTCAAGAGAATTTAGAGAAACGCCCTTTTTCACAAGCGTTTTCCTGTACCTAATATGGACGAGGTATCATCAGGTGAAGAAACCTCTGAAGGTCTTAAATATGAAAACACAAGAAAACCACCGCATTTTCTTGCTTAGGACGGTAGCATAGATGTCTGATGAGGAAACACCAGCTTGGATGCTACAAAGTGTGACCATAGGTTAGCAAAAGTGATTTTGAATAACAGGTAATGGCTATTTCGTCGTACTATGGTGAGGTTCTTGACTGCTGGAATAAGTAAGTTAGGAGGTTCCTGAGGTTCGACCGGTAAAAACGATTTTCTTTAAACGTTGGCTTAAAGAAAATCGTTTTTACTGGCCGAACCTCCTAACTTAGCTATTTCGTCGTATTTCGCAATTTTGGCAATTTTCTCCGTTGTGGAAATCAGTTGTAGACAAGTTGTCAAAGTTGCATGTAGGTATCCCTGGAGTCCGTATCAGCATGGGTTGATCAGTATGAGTTGATGAAGACGTCTCGAGAGGTCCGTGCATACAGCCACTCTGAATAGGGAAAATTACAGATGACTGTTTCCGGTTGTAGCTGTGTGGAAGTATGTGTCCGCAGAGATACTAAAACTGAGTTAACACATTTTTCGAAACCAATAACTACCAAGAACCACTGGGAATCAAGATTGTACATAATAAAGACTTTATTTGACTAGCTAGATCAGCTAGGTTTGTAGTTGTTTCTCACTGGAGAAATAAAATTATTTTTCATAGGATATTATTTGTGTTGTAGAAAACAAAAACGTGGTTGGACCTCCCGATATGAAGTCAGTCAAGTTGTCATGTGTCATCAAGTCCTGGAAGCCCATCACCTGGGAAGAATTCAGGGAACATCCCGCTTCTGCACACCTGAGGGACTCCTGTTATGTTTCTCCTCATGATTTATTATTCAGCGCCTTGATTGTCCGAGGAAAGGGTGAGTACATATCATTCTATTTGAACTTGCAACGTTTAGTATGACTTAAGAGCCCCTTTCACGACCCGACCGTTCTCACTAATTAGTGGCCACGCCCCGTCGGCCCTAAAAACGGGTGGTGAAAGTGGTGCTCTTGGTCCTGTTTTGGGTTGGCGACCAGGAAGGGAGAACGAGACACATTCTCTTACGGTTTCAGGTGGAAAAGAGGGGGTAAACCAGGTTCCCACCCTTTTACCCTCACAACCAGACGTGAAAGGCTTCACCTGGCGGATCGCTTCTTGCACCTTTTTCCCTCGTTTTCTTCTTTTTCCTTGGCTTTTTTTGGAAAGTGTGAAAAGGATCGGGAGGCTGAGAGCAAAGTGGACGCTTGTTAGATACTGGTGATGATGCTGCGGTAGGTCTACGCACCAGGTCGAGCGTCGGGTCGTATAAAGTCAACTCTCTGTCGAGGGGTAGGGAGAAGGGAGACAGTGAGATGGGGACCACGGACGGGTAAAGCGGGGATTTCACGACGCGTCCCCGACCGCCCTTTCCCATTCATGGTCCCGATCTCCCTGCCACTGTTCTCTCCTCTCCCTCGCAGAGCGTTGTATTTTCACGACCCGTTCTGAAGCGCCGGACCTACTGCTCAGCTCGTTGCTGAGAAAGAAAGGAAGAAAAAGAAGATGTGGATGAAGCAGGTGTAGCGCGAAAGGCGCGTACTGAGACATGCAAGACTTATGGACGTATTGGATGCTGAAGATCTCCGGAATTTCTTGTGTATGACACCGAGGTTTTCTCCAATTTTCTATGGTGAGGCCTCATATCGAGAAAAAAAAGTTCGGTTATCCGTGAAGCAGTGAGTGCATAGGAACGGTTGATAGTCATGCTTCGTTTTTTGGCCACTGGTAGGACGTAGGAAGACTTCAAGTATAGTGCTGCTATATCACCATCATTGATGTCGTGGTGGTTGAGAAGTGGTGGGGGCCTGGTCTGTCCCCACCCTTCTACCTGTAATCGGTTGGAAATCTCTCCCGACCTCCCTGCCTTGTCACCTCCCCAAAACGTGACCAGCAGCACAGATTTTCACCATCGGATTTCAGGGCCGGTGGTGATCGGGCCCGATTTAGGGTCCCGAAAGCAGGTCGTGAAATCCCCCCTTAAGGGTGATCATGAACGGGCCATGAAAGGGGTGCTTTACAAAGGTCTCAGGCATATGGCTCAAGTACAAATAACATGTGGTAGTATCCATGGTGAGCAGCCTCAATTCGGTTCGTTTGCACTGCTTTTTCTGACGGTTAGTTGACTCCTAGAATACTGTAAGGAACCATTCATGATCCAATACTATCTTGATAAGCGTTTGAGAAGGGTTTGCCGTTTCCCATGCCGATCTTATGTGGAATGGAATGACGATAGAAAACTGGCTTTGGATTGTTGAGGAAACACATGAACAGCCAGCCGGTCAAGGAAACTATAACGTCAGAAGAGTCCGAGAATCACTGCAAACATTCCTATGCCTTCCTAACAGCCACGTCACTGTCAGTTGGTCACTGCATACCAACCTAATATGACTTGTTGCATGCTTATTTTTATTATTGCAACAGTTGAATGAATAATTTTGTATTCTATGGTAGCGCAGTGGTAGATATGTAGAGCTAATTTGGATTATGAACCATCACTCTGTGACCAGTGATCCACAGAAAGGATTGTGTTCAAGAACAATTTGCAGTTCCAACCACCATAATATCTTCCAAGTGTGCATCAACAGCAGTAGCAATTCGGACATGCCGTTGTGATCGTGCACTCTCCACGGTTCTGCCCAGTACAGTATCCATGGTGTCCCTTCATCTGAACACCCTGGCCTCAGCTACACGAACTGTGACCCGTCTTAACCCCAAAACCGGGATTTCCACTCCTCCTTTTCTACCTCCATGGACGGAACCAGGACTGATAATATCATAGACCGAACTACAGAATGCACCAACTATTCAGCTGCATGAAACCATCTCTTCCACAATATTGACGTCCACGTCCCGTACCCATTCAACCCTCCTTCATCATCAAACCCTACAGTGCTCAGTGCTTATGCAACTTCCTTACCACTATAGACATCTCTATAATGTAGAAATTATTTACATCATAAACAAACTATTCAACTTTTACTTCTACTGTTAATTTCATTCAGTTTAGAAGTGAAATTTGTTTTACACGGCTGTAATTAGAAGGCAGTGAAAAATGGGGAAACTATGGTATCTATGCTGCACAGATTGACCATGAGGCAGTGCCTGCAAATATTAATTAACTGAACTAATACCCACATCCCTTCATATCATTCACATATACATGGCAATTGTTGAGCCACGTACCTTGAATAGCTATGTCACAACAGTTGCTCCTCCGATGTATAAATCATATACCTGATACTAAAAAACTTCATGCAGAGACATGTCTATGTTTACAGAAGCACACACGAAGAAGCATGATATTGTAATGTACAAATCATATCGATACACTAAATAATTTATTGGTGTTTTTGCAGCTAAGATGACGGTTTTAGCTATCATTAAATGTGACTACCCCATGGTTCCCTCCATCTACGCTATCCAAATCGAGTGGAATGACTACGTGATGAATGCTAGCAACTGCTCCAAAATAGTAGTGAGTTTTATATGTTTCTAACAATTTTTTATCAAAAGAAACTCATATGAATCATGCTGTCATGTGAAGAAATTGGGGAAACCGCCAGGAAAAACTTAGTACAAATTTGTAAACTTAAAAAAAAAGGTTTTAGGCGGTGGTTACATTGGATCTGAGTTTATCTGAACTCATGCCAACAGGTCGTGCGAACTGGTGTTTCGCAGGACGATGGACCTTCTCAAAGAAGAATATTTTGGGATATGTTGTGACCTTTGATTCGATTCTTTGTTATTGAACACTCTGAAATACATGAGTGGGTATAGCATAGTGGGTATTCCAGTGAATCTAAAAATAAGATGATTATTGGAATATTTTAGTACAAGTAACTGTGAAAAGGACGTAGAATGTAGGAGAAGGTGATAATATTGTATAATATAAGGAAGGAAATACGAAATAAAGATTTCTGATGTTGAAAAAGCGCGTGGTCCTACATCCAGACTGTGTGTGCGTGTGCGTGCTTAAAAGCAGTAAGGTATTATAGTATCCATAGGGACCTGGGCGATCATTTTTTCCAATCGTTCTGTGTAACATTTCTTTATCGTTCAAGAGTAGTCAATTAACGTTAGAGGAAACCACTATTATGTTATTTCCAATCTCAGTCTTTGTTTATTCCGTTTCAATTTGTCCCTGATATTTTGTGCGTTTTTGTGAAGATTGAGGAGGCAGATCTCTATGTCTCGTCCGCCTTTTTTTTCAAACACAATTTTTTTTGCTTCTCTAATTTTATGTTAACGTATTATCGACTAACAGACCCGATTTTTGTTAACCCCAAGCAGTATACTCATACGTGGGGGGGGGGGGGGGGTATTTAAAAAAATAACTGGAATACCCCATTTTTCAATCTAGAAGTGAAAATGGGGAGTTTGGTAGGAGCTTGCTAAGTGGAGCTCCGTAGTGATGGTACACATTTTTTTGTGTGGATATACTCGAATGTCTCTTACAACGTTTGAATGATATGGTATATTCTAAAAGCGACAGGAGAAACTGCATAAGTACTTTTGCTCCTGTATCTCTCCAGATCCTTTCTTTGTATCTCACAAGGGTCCCCTCTTGTTCGGACGAAGTCGTGCGAATTCATGCAGAGCTGCCGCAACCAGTGTAACCGCTCCCGCTGAAACTTCTGTTTTAATGGGTTCTGACGGATTTGTACGAATTCATACGACTGTAATTTCTGACGAACCCCAATCCAATTTTACCACCGCCTTTTACAACTCTACTGCAGAATCAGGTCTGCTAATATTACAATATAAATTTCTGATGTTAGAATAATCTGTCCTTGGAATATAAATTTTACCTAAAGAATTTCTGTTGTGGCCAGGATATAGAGAGAGAAGTCAACGTGTTTTGGAAGGACCTGACTGAGGAAGCCTCCTGGACGTCGACTCTAGTACTGTTTCAAATTCATCGGTTGATGTGCAGTTTCGATATCTTCTTGGAGTGCAGAGATCCCGTTAGGTTTTCTGCTGAAAAGAAAACGTTCCTCCATCCGCACAGGTTAGAAAGATATGAGGAATTTCAAGTTTGACCATTTCAGCCCCATTGCAACACCTTTGGTGAGACTTTGGTCTCAATCAAACCCTAGAACAGTAGCGGTGCGTGGGCTCTGAAAACGGTGGGGCATCAAACCAGAACACAAAACCCAGATTTTTCTACAAAATACCTCAAGACAACAACACCCCCCCCCCCCCCTTTATTTACTGATTGATATTCAGCAAAGGCTTTTATCTTCCTAAACTTTTAATCAGTACTCATCAGTACTCTATCCTCTTAGGAAAACGAAGTTGTAATTGTTATTTGATTAATTTCCCAAATTCCTGAAGCAAATGTTGGGGTCTGGGAAAATAAGGGAATATCATTTGGATTTCTCTATAGACACCCTGATTATATACATTTTTGGTGTCTGTGTGTGTGTGTGTTTGTGGGTATTTAAGTATCCAGAGCAAAAAACCACCCTTTCAATTCAGGTCTTACACTAATTGGAATTCAGTGATTGACGGAGAAGGGGTATCTATACAGGAAAATAATAAACCATTGTGTATAGTGCTGCGTTTTCCCACTGTGCTCACGAAATGCACATCATTGATAGAGTAATTTTCGTAGGTTAAAAAATTCTATTTTTTGGGGGCAGAATTCTGTTCAGTAATGGAAATTAACAATTACTAACCAGATCATGTCAGAAAGTGTAAGCATAAAACAAGTGTAAAATTGGATTTTCTCAATTCCCACTAGAAATGACGTGACAGGTAAATTGCCAAGTAGTTCAACTCAAATCCTGCTTGAGAGCGCTAGTGCATCACTTTAAACGTTGTGCAGAACTGCAGTGGATGATGGATGAAACCGCAAATTTATAAATAAATGAAGAACACATCCTCAAAATAAAACCGATGGGAGGTTCACAAAAATCACGGCAAAGTTCTTGAAGGTTGCCTGGAAGGTTTCACATTTTCTAATGTTGGGCTGTTGGCAGCACTGAGCACCTTCGCTTCGGAAGCTTTGCTCCGCCTCCTTGGAGCAACAGCCAGTCAGATGTCAATTTTAGACGTGATATCTCAAATTTTGCCTCTTTTTTTACTTTAAATCACCCTCACTTAAAAACTACCGCTATTGAAAACGGGCTTCAAACTACCATTTTTCCAGGAGTTATGAATATTTTTTTCAAAAAAAAGTTGATGAAAATTCCCCACTCCAAGGTGAATGTTTATTTTAATATAATTTGAATAAGATAGGAGACCATAATTATATCCTCAGTTGTACAAAACGCAGAAGAGCGAGTTCATTATACCTAGATATTTCATAGTTTTAATTCATTAACTTGGAATCGCTCTTGTTGGATTTTCAAGGAAAAATCCATAGAGAATAAGTCACGTAGGACTTGAGCCTTTTAGAACAAGCGGAATAGGTAGGTAGGTAGGTACCAAGGTAGGTGATTTTTGTAGTAGACCCTCCTTATAAATGGAGCGCGTATTTAGGGATTACGTGTGACAGCTTCTCCGTAACGTTGTTATGAAGATTCGACATTTTCTCTCATGATGAATTATTCTAATTTTCTCCTTTTTTTCAGGGGTAGGACGCGCGCGCACCCTTTCAAATACGTGCAAGTGGGCGAAGGTGTGTTTTTACAGAGGTGAAGATTTGTATGACAAGATGCCGCATTGTGATGTGTGTGTTTACGTTGTTTCCACCAACTCTCATTTGTTCCCTGCTGAGGGGGCAGTCCATGTAATATGACTGTCAAGTTTGTGTGACTGTTCACAAAGATACCATGTTCACTTCTCAGTTTATTTATTTTTTTCTCGGTGTATTCCAGTGGTCAAGATTTCTGTACAGAATTTTGTAACAACGAGTGTGATTACTGTTTTGACCTCTATTAGAGTGCTAGCAGGTAATACATTTTTCTGGTTATCCTCGTCAAACTTATTGAAATTCTTCCATGTTTACGTTCCTATGTTCCCCGCATTTAATGTTGAGTATATTTGTTCCGAATAACTTGAACAAGACGCTCGAAGGTTCTTTATGATGTGAATTATGTCATAAAATCTGTTAACGTGACTGCCTAGCTTATATTTATCAACGAAAATCGTGCAGTTCCTTGAAGGTCGAACAGTTGAGACACATTCACAATGAAGAAACTCAAGGTAATTGTAACCATTAAACAGTAATGGTCGTGAGTCATGAAGATGGTGTCGACCTGTTCTTTCGCTACCTATTTAGTTATACCTACCTACTTACCTACCTGAAAAGGAAATTGTATCCGAGGACTGAGGTATAATTGCTTTCGCTCCATCATCGATGATTGCACGAAATAATTTGAAACCGGGGATTTTTTTGGGTCGGGATAACGTTAAATGTGAAGAACATAGTAAGTAGTTATGTTCCGTACGAGTAAGAAAAATGGTGAACTGGTGTGTTTATTTTCAAGGAAGAATTCCCTGTGGTTAGGAGGAAAATTAGAGCGCAGTTAAGTGAAAATGGTCAGGCCAGAGATAAGTTACAGTTGGGCCAAAACAGTTTCAGGTGACACCAACGTGCAAGGTGGGAAGTGAAGACTTGATGAACTAGTGTATTTAGTCGAACTACTCATTATTGTTATTGATCTTTGGCATAGAAAAACGTAAAGTATATTAAGCCATTCCTTGATGGGCTTTACACCCAAATGCCTTACAGGCGTCGCAGTGCCCAATAGATTTCTTTACGAGGCGTCTTCTCAGGAAGATCAGAACGTGATCATTCGCAAGGCCGCCCAATGAATGCTTCACTGCCCCTGGATGAGATTCGGTCCGATGGACGCAGTCACTGTGTGGAAAACCAAAACACAATCGTGTGGAAAATGGGCTTACTGGACTACAAGCAGTAAAAGGTTTTCGGCAAAAATACGCCATTCCTAAAGGACCCCGCACTATTTCAATGTAAAAGTGGTTTCACTGGAATGTTCCCATATTTTGCAGGAATGTAGCCCTTTGGATTCTGAACAAAAGTCTCCATAGGCACAACGAATTCTAGACAGGATTTTTAGTTATTGGCCAATCAAAGTTTGGCCAAAAATTGAAAAACAATTTTTTCGCCAAAACAAATGTTCGTTTAGGTTTATCGGTCGATTTTAAGACGATTTTATTCGTGCACTTTTTTCTCAAAAATGCTTCCTTGATGAGATATTAGCGGTTTAAAATCGATTTTTTGACATTTTCAATTGCTTATATCTCATCAAGGAAGCATTTTAGAGAAAAAAGTGCAAGAATAAAATAGTCTTAAAATCAGTTATTTTTGCACTAAGTGCACTCAGATAAAAAAGATGCACTAATAATTTATATCTGGATGCTTTTACTGCCAAATACTGACTAGATGTAGTATCAACAATATTAGATTCACAATCTCGATAATATTCGGCGGGTTGTTTATATTCACGACTATTGTATAAGAGAGAGCGAGAGAGATAGCACGACCTACGTAGGAAGGCTGTTTATTCCATTCGATTATCGAGAGTGGGATGTTGTTTATTTTTATTTTTTTGAAGTCGCAGACTTTTGTACCTATATGAATAAACTATACATCGTGTACTGGAACAGTAACACCAGTTTTTCCCCCCGAGAATTAGGAAACGATATTTTGGTCAAAAAACCGCTTTCTGTAGGTTTTTTGACTGATTTTACGACGATTTTATTTCTGCACTTTTCTCTCTAACATGCTTCCTTGATGAGATATAAGCAATTGAAAATTTCAAAAAATCTATTTTAAACCGCTCATATCTCATCAAGGAAGCATTTTGAGAAAAAAGTGCAAGAATAAAATCGACCGATAAACCTAAACGAACATCTGTTTTGGCGAAAAAATATTTTTCAATTTTTAGCCAATAACTAAAAAATGCTGTCATAGAATTTTTTTGTGTCTATGGGAGCATTCCAGTGAAACCACTTTTACATTGAAATAGTGCGGGGTCCTTTGTAAGACACGTTTTTGGTTTATTATTTTCAATGCTTTTTTTAATTGATCTTGAACTAAAGAATTTTTTGAGACCACCCGGAGCACCGAAAAGCTTTGTCAACATGATCGTGAATCAAACGGTATAAATCCGGCCCAGAAATCATTGCTAGGGAGCACCTGATTATAATCACGGGTGGCTGTACGAAGTTGAGTTGGTTGTTCTGTGATATTATTTCATTTGATAAATGATTAGTAGGTAGGTCTTTTGGATTTTGTTGATAAGTACTTTTGCAACTTGAACAAACGTTGAAGTGTTATTGGGTAAAGTATTACACAACAGTTAATTGTACTCTCTACGTTGAAGGGGCATGTATACAGGTAAATTATTACACAACGGTTTATTATTTACCTTATGCTTCATGAATAACTACAAATCATTAATGATTGAATTGTTGAATCCCGCGCAGTGGTATGAAACTTCCTGGCACGGCTCCAGTACTCGATTTAGGGCTTTCCTGGGGGGAGCTCGAGGGTATTGACCGCAGAAAACAGTGATCTACGCAGAAGGGGCATCTTACAGGTAAATAGTAAACCGTTGAGTAATAATTTGCAGTTTTTTCTAATACATATTCGTTTTAGAGCATTCTGAATCCATCACTAGATTTTGAATATTTTTTATTTTATGCATAGGTACCTACTACGTTGTCATTCAGGACGATATCTGACCTCGGCTAAAAGATACAAATTCAAAATATTGCAAGGAAACAGAAGGATTAGTTCGAAGATGAGCTGTTTTCGTAAACAAAAGTGAAATTTGTGTAAATTTGAGTTATTGTGAGTCAACAACAGCTAAAAACGGTAAAAATGGCCACAAAAAAATCCAAATTTGTATAACACACCAAAAGTGGTATAGAAAAGAAAAACACCATGTATTTCAATAATATTTATCTAAAATGAGTGTCAAATTTGAAGTTTTGTGGGTCAAAAACAGCTAAAAACGGTAAAATGAGAGAAAAAAATCCAAATGTATATAATTCACCAAAAGTGGTTTAAAATAGACTCCAGACAGTAAAAGGTTGGGTAGGTGACTTTTCAAAATATTTGTCTAAAACATGGGACAAATTTGAAGTTTTTTAGGTCAAAAATAGTCACCAACTTTCTTTGAAAGTGAGAAAAGCCATTTGGGTGAAGTTGATCGACAAACCGTTGGAAAGAACTGATTAGTTCTCATGATATTGGCTGTTCTCGTGGTATTCGGGAGGACTTGGGATATTTTATGTCTTTGAGCGGGAAGTACAGAAAAGGGGCTACGCCAGCACTGCACAAGATACTATTTAAACAAATCGCAGTTTCACAGGATCTATGAAATTAGAGAGCACTCTAGGATTTGGTAGGAAAAGGAGTCTTAGGTTTCTTTTATAAGAGTTCCAACCCAGGCAGGTGTTTAGCCCCTTGAAATGATTCTCTGATTAATTAGTTCCTATCAGCATGAAGTAGCAAATTACAGGGTTTGAATCTTATCTTCAGCTTCGGTCGTGCCAAAGAGATGAAAAATGATATGATATCTCGACTAATGGATTTTTAACGCCCTTGCCTTCTACTCCCTCCCCGTTGCTCGTCCTTGGTTTTTTGACTTTCTTCACCATAGACCTTTGCCGTCTTGACTTTGCTGTTCGCTATTCAAGCGTTAACTCGGTCAACTTCGTCTCAACCTCGACTTTGCCCGTGGAAACTGGCTGCTTTTTGAACAGTCCTGCGCACCGCGTGACAGCCCCTGATTCACTAACGTAGGAAAGAGCCATGTTTCCACACACCATCACGCCCGTTGATGAAGGGCTCAACGGTTCACTCATGAAAGATTTCGTCGGGGAAAGCAGCGGATTTTGCCAAGTTGGCAAAGAGAAATTCGTTCTGCCGATTGCTTATCAGAAACATGCTGAGAGCTACTACACCGTACCATTGAGAAGAGATGACATCTGGGTGGTCACATTTCCAAGATCAGGTGAGTGCCTACCAAATAATACCGGACTGTATAATAACGCAAAGCCAACATGAGTAATGTAATAATAAGTCGGAAATAACTTCTGTAAAGCCAATAGAACCAATTTTCAATTGAGTCAAACCTTTCCAGATTCAATTTCTCAAATACCTAGGTACGCATTTTCATATTTTTCGTGGGCTTTAGTTGGAGAAAACTTCAGTCTGGATGCTTCGGGAGTCACTATTTGGTTACATGAAACACTTCGAAGTAGGAGTCTACAACTTCCGTTGTGGGAACTTGAAATTATGCAGCAGATCTATTATAATAGTAGATACTTAGGCCAATAAGAGCTGAATATAGGTACCTACCTGCATTACGGTGTGACAAGGATATATACACAGGGTGTAACGCGAGTGAAGGCGGACCTCTCTCCTACGTGTTCTACAGCTAATTTCCGACAAAAAATGCCTCCTAGAAATTTTTGATTAGAGGCTTCAGTTTCAAGTTATATCGTTTTTAAGATTTTTTTCGTGTTTTCGACCTTACTTCACTAAAATGGCCATAATTCCCTTATTTTGCATGCAAATTCAAATCCGAGGACACCATTGAAAAGTGCGTTAAATTTCCTATCTTTTCAAGGCCTAACATAATTTTTTTAGGTGGATCTGGGGAGTCAAAATTGAGTCCAAAAAGCGATTATTGCCCAAATTCGAAAAACCTAATGTTTTTCAAACGGTTGGTAACCCTATTAATTCTTGCAGCTGAATTGTGAAAGTTACCTAAAAAGGCGCCAAAACGTCAGCTTTCCAACGGTATACTCAAATTTGAATTTTCTGTTGAATTTAAGAGAGAAAATTAGGTTTAAATGGGAAAAAAAGTGTTTTTTCCGTCTAAATGTTGCGTTTTTCATGAAAAAGAGATTTATTCGTTATTTTCACTTTAGGGCAGGGGTATTGACGATGGAAACAATTGAGCTGAAGAAGTAATTTTTACAATTTATTGCAACAATTGCTCAAAATGTCCCCCGTTTTGCCGAATGCAAAAACCTGTCCTCCGGTGAACTGCGTCGACGGCATTCCGCAGCTCTGCCCGGTTCTGTCCGATGTCTTCTGCGCATTGTGTTATCCTTTCGATCAGGTGCCTCTCGACTGAATCCTGACCTCGTTCACCTTTGATTTCAGGGCCCCCCAGAAATAAAAATCCAAAGGTGTCAGGTCAGGACTGACTGCGAGGGGGCCACCTGACAGGTCCATTTTGCGCAATCCACCTACCATGGAAAACAAACATAAGTTAGGATTTTGGGTTGGCGGGCAAGGCCAGGATGGCCTTGTTTCCTTCTTCCATAAGAAATCAACAGTAATTTCCCAACTAAGAGTATTCGCGAAAAATGAGCCGATTTTAATGTTTGAGACTTGAAGTTTGGGATCTATCGACGAATTCTGTCGCAACACATTTTCGATGGTACTTAATATTCATCCAACAAATAAAATAATTTGAGGGAAGTCCCCTTAGCTGTGACTTTGTCTATGAATCGCTACTTCCAGTGATGGTGGATGATGACGATTGTATGGCCTTGCCCGCCAACCCAAAATCCTAACGTATGTTTGTTTTCCATGGTAGGTGGATTGCGCAAAATGGACCTGTCAGGTGGCCCCCTCGCAGTCCTGACCTGACACCTTTGGATTTTTATTTCTGGGGGGCCCTGAAATCAAAGGTGTACGAGGTCAGGATTCAGTCGAGAGGCACCTGATTGAAAGGATAACACAATGCGCAGAAGACATCGGACAGAACCGGGCAGAGCTGCGGAATGGGTGATTCTCAGAAAAAGGGCAATTTTCATAAATCAGATCAACCCCAGCTCTCAAACCAGCGTGAACTGGAAAAATTTTGTTCACCTCTCATTCTCTTATGCTCCTGCTATTTCGCTAATACATTATTTACCCACAGAACCATGGTTTTATGGTAGATTTTTTAGGGCAAAGTTAGGAAATGTCCGTAACGTGGGTGTATCAGAATACGATTTGAAGTACTGGGGTGTACCAAGCATATGCGAAAAATGCCGGTGGGTGATAAGAGCTTCATATCCTGATTTTGTGATTTACGCTCAACTATTTACGCTGTTTCCTAGCCTTGTGAAACAATCACGGGTTGCTAAGGAGTTTCGCAAACTTTGCATTGGTGAAGTCCGTCAGTGACGTGGATTAATGGAAAAGGTGCCGTCCCTCCAGCAAAACCGAAGGTACGGACAATTTTTCGCAGTCATTTTGTGTTGGCAGTACTTGCTGGCGCGAACGTACATAGCTTCTCCCCCGCCGGCCAATCAGTCGCCAGCAAAACGGCATGGGGGAGGAGTGGTTGCCGCGTGTTTTTATTCAGGTCAGTAACGTGGTTCAATGTTTCCCTGGCTAACGTTTACATTTCAAATCTAACTTTTGCCCATTTTTGTTGTATGTATCGTGCAGAATACTGACATGATTTTATTTATTCCATTGGCATCTGGAGAGAGGTGTGGGCTGAGGTCAAAGTTAGAAATGTCAGTTACGTGGAACAATCGTAGTCAGTCATGTGGAAGTATCATTGATCCACGTTACTGACGATACTTCCACGTTTCTGACCAGTTTACCAAAAATCGACAAAACCATTTATATATTCAATTTTACAGAGGAATAATACCTAATTGAGTCAATGCTCTGAGAAACACAAACCGCAAACTCCACATTTTCTCAATTTATTTTTTTCATTTTTGTATGTTGCGTCCGCCCTATCAATATTTTGCGGAGAAAGATATATCCCACACCCCACATCTCTTGTCTTTTTTAATTCAAGTGCCAGGTTTTTGTTGACTTTTTGTTGCATGTATGGTTTTTATATTTTCTTGCTGAGACACTAGTATAGCAGTTCCATTAATTTTTATTATATTAAAAGGTTTTCAGCAGAAGAGCTGAAAGAGAGAAAGCGCCTGGCAGAAAAAAAGAGAAGAGAAAAAAGACGAAATAATCCAGAACTAAAGCAGGAGGACCAGATTAAGCAGCATATGAGGTACAATAAAAGAAAGGAGAGGGGGCTGAAGCTGCTGATTTCACAAATGTTCGGAAGATCAAAGCGGGCTCAGAGAAAAATCTGGAAGGAACAGAAAAGAAAATCCAGAGCAAAGCAGAGGTTTTTTGCTAAAAAAACAACCCCACAAACTTCTTCATCATCTGGTGGACTCCCTGCATCTTCCAGGAAAAAGGCTGGAAGAAAAGTAGTCTGCAGGTATCGGTCGAAAGCGGCTCGAGACTTGGCAAAAATGCGTGAAGAAAATAAAAGACTAAGAACGGTGATGTACAAGTACAAATCAAGGTACCAGCGGGCTTCAAAAAAACTGAGCAAAATTTCTGAAAGCCCTAACAACAATGTCAACAAAATTTTGGCTAGGAGCACCACACCTGAGGGCAGAGAAATCGTCAGAAAAAAGCTCTTCACTGCAGAAGTAGTACACCGTCAACTAGTGGGCAGTGTTTCCAACATGGATGGGAAACAAAAGAAGAAGTTTATTGAAATGGTTGGAGGTGGCATGATTGCTAAGATGCGATTTCTGAATGCTGTTGGAGAGTTTTTTTCATACAAGTTTTAACAATTTTTTTTAACAAGTTTTTTTCAAACAATTTTTATTAAACAAATACACTCGTTGACTCAGTATTTTGTTAAACATCCTCAGTGTTGTCAGTCACGTGGAGGGATGGTCAGTGACGTGGCTCTATTGAATGTTAAAATTCGAATTCTGGGCTTGAAAATGGAGTTTGACCTCTAAGAACTACTATATTCTGTCGGTTTTCATATAAGGAACGCGTGAAAAAAAAAGAAAAGCAATCTGAGCACTTGAATTTTTTTGAACTACAAGGGGTAGAAAATTGCCCTTTTTCTGAGAATCTCCCGAATACCGTCGACGCAGTTCACCGGAGGACAGGTTTTTGCATTCGGCAAAACGGGGGACATTTTGAGCAATTGTTGCAATAAATTGTAAAAATTACTTCTTCAGCTCAATTGTTTCCATCGTCAACACCCCTTCCCCTAAAGTGAAAATAACGTTGGAAAGCTGACGTTTTGGCGCCTTTTTTAGGTAACTTTCACAATTCAGCTGCAAGAATTAATAGGGTTACCAACCGTTTGAAAAACATTAGGTTTTTCGAATTTGGGCAATAATCACTTTTTGGACTCAATTTTGACTCCCCAGATCCACCTAAAAAAATTATGTTAGGCCTTGAAAAGATAGGAAATTTAACGCACTTTTCAATGGTGTCCTCGGATTTGAATTTGCATGCAAAATAAGGGAATTATGGCCATTTTAGTGAAGTAAGGTCGAAAACACGAAAAAAATCTTAAAAACGATATAACTTGAAACTGAAGCCTCTAATCAAAAATTTCCATGAGGCATTTTTTGTCGGAAATTAGCTGTAGAACACGTAGGAGAGAGGTCCGCCTCCACTCGCGTTACACCCTGTATAATTGAAAATAAGATAGGTATCTGTGATGACTCTTGTTTGAGATATTAAAATTTGATGAGCAGTAAAATTTGACTGAGTGAATTTGACTGGATCGGAGTTTTGGATAAGATGTAGAGTAAGGAAGGAATATGAGTGGAATGTATCCGTGTGGTCCTCACCTCCTTGGATACGCCTCCGGGAATTTAGGTAAATATTCGCACAGTTTTTACCTCGCTGACTATTTGGAAAAGGTGAGGAAGATATTCGCCCGGTTTTCACCTAGTTGAATATCTGGGGAAAATACTCGTCCAGTTTGCACCTCGTTGAAGGGATGCACTCGCCCGGTTCTCACCTCGTTGAATGTTTTTAAGGAAGGAAAATGTTAAGTTTGTGAGAAGGGAGGGTTCTGAGAGAAAAAGTGGACGTTTGAGGAAAATAGGATGAATGATCCGAGCTAGGCATAGGCCCAACTACCCTCCTCAGGTCCCGTCGGAACGACCACTGGAAGCCGTTGGAGGGAGAGTTACCTGGGCTGTGTCCCTAGCGATGCATAGCTCGGCTTCTCTGTCTTTATTGGTAAAATATTATCACGTATACAGGATTGGTACATTAAGCTTGTATGTAAGGTTACCAGGACAATATCTATATTATAGGCAGGTAGGTAGGTACCTAAGATAACCTACCTATGGGTAGGACCTAGGGTTAATGATATGTGCCGTCAATAATTGCAGTGGAATTCACCTATCGAATTCATCCGACTAGAACTTGAGGAGGTTGGACAAAATCAGAAGAGCCCTTCGTGAGGTATTCCGACCCACGATCTCTATAATATAAAAACGTCTGATTGATCAATTGGGACGGGCATGAATATTTCAAATTAGAACTGAGGAAAAGTAAACCGGGAGAAAAACATTCCAGTACAAATCAAAAAGTTCCGGTCATGCAGCATGGCGGTAAGAGCGAATTTTCGAAGAAATATTCGTGCTATTGTGTAAAAATAAATGGTTTATTATTATTATTATTATTATTATTAAAAGATGATAATTACAGCCAGAAAAAAGCGAAATATTTGTGCTATCTGTGGCCAAACCCGCACCTACCCTCCGAATTTCAACTCATTACGTCCACTATTTCGTGAAGTTTAGCCTGGGAAAAGGAATTGACCACTGACACGAAACCAGTAATTATGTTCCTTGATATCTGAAACGTAAAATGCGAGTGGAAATTTTCATTTTGGAGGGCATAATTTTTTTTACTCCAGCACGAATACCTCCATCTCGTTTGTGAGGAGGCAAACAAATCGATCGGAAACGACCTGAAAATCGATTCCGGGACGCCTTGAATAGTAGGTAGGACCTACCTAGTATGTCAATATAGTAGGGGGAAGTCGCCTATTATGAGATAGTCTCCAAATATGAGACACCAGCTGATCTCGTCTCCTGAGTAACTCTATCTATCGGAAACCCCGTGAACTACATGCTTCCAAGTCTACAGTGACGCTAGTGTCGTAACCTTACCTTAGGTAACCTCCATCCAGCTTCAAACCCAAGAAAAGTGTGGAGTACAGAAAACAAAGTTTGGCAAGCTTTTTTGTCAGCGACGTTTCCAAGAGTCAAGGTAAGTCATTTTTTTAAATTTCATTAGTGGAAATTGTTCAGTTTGACTTGTAGTTTCTGAGGCTAGTATCAGTTTTTGTTTATTTCTACAATTTCGTTACTCATTTGATGAAATGTTTGAAAGTACAATAGTGCCCAATATGAGAGACCTAAAGTCGCCTAATATGAGATATCTCATATTAGGGGTTTCAGTTGTTTTCCATCAACTTTCAGGTTTTTAGGGTTTCTGAAGACCTTACTATTTAATTTTATTTAATTAAAATTTACTTAACTTACTATTATTTATTTAAAAAATTTATTTAACCTTACTTCCTTATTGCAGATGCCTCCCAAAAAGAGGAAACAGTGGTCAAAGGATGCAATGGAATGTGCTGTCAATGCTGTCCTTGAAAAGAAGATGGGATACTTCAAAGCTCCTTAGGAACAATCCAAGGGACGTAGTGACACTTACGGCGATGATGAAATTATTTGCGAATGCTTACACCAAATCTGCAACGATAGAAAACTCAATAAATTCCTTCAGGAAGACCGGTCTTTTCCCTTGCAACCGTCACATCTTCGACGCTGAGTTCGACATCGACTTAGAAAGTTCTCCAGGTCAGCCTACTGATCACTTCAACCAGCCATCGACCTCTTCAAAACATCCTGATCAACCTCATGGAGCAATGCAGATTCCAGCAACATTGCCCTTGATATCCACACCACCATCGACGCTTCTGACACAGCAATTGGCTGAACCTGGACCCTCGAGGGTGTGGGTTAAACCTGCTGATGTCAGCCCTGTGTCATCACGACCTACTTCACAGCAATCCGCAAGATCTGGTACCTGCGCTGTATTGACCTCATCTCCTTACAAACGCCAACTTGAAGATAAGGCTCAGGAAAAAGAAAGGAAAATTCAGAGGAAACTTGAAAAAGAATTAACGAAGAAGGTCAAGAAGAAGAAGGAGACGAGAAAAACCCAAAGTACTATGAAGCCAACCTCGAAAATCGTCAGATCGAAGAAGACTGGGAAAAAACGAGATGAAGAGCTGGAAGAAGAATCAAGCGAGGAAGAGCCTCCCCTACAAGATTCTTCTGATGGCAACGAGTTCGACGATGAGGACCCTGAGTGCATGTTTTGCTTCTCACGGTTTTCAGAGGACTCTCGTGGTGAAAAGTGGGCTAAATGCCAAAAATGCGATCGCTGGTCTCATGAGGATTGTGGAGAAATTAAAGAGGCTGTATTCGTTTGTGAATTTTGTCTTTCAGTTTCGATTTTATAATTTCTACATACATTTTTAAGATTTCTACATACATTTTAAAGGTTTGTTGCGGGTTATTAAAATTATTTGCAGCATGGTTGCACTTTCTATGCAGACATCCTACTTTTTCTCAGAGTGCACCTAATATGCGAAACCATCTCATAATAGGAACCCCTGGTGTCTCATATTTGGTGCCCTTTTCCAGAGCTCCCAACTTCGGACTTTCTTCAGAAATCTGAGTTTTCACATGTCTAGGTAACATTTGATCGAAAAAGGGGCCCACCGTTAGGAAGAGCATCAGTGGCAGACTTAGAACCATATGAGAAATTTAAAATAAACCTTATATTGGAGACACCTTAGCTAATTTAAAAAAAGTATCGCATATTAGGCGACTTTCCCCTATATAGGTATTGATTAAATAGAATGGTAATTAATTCTGTTCGGTTGGTAAAATCACGGGATTTCATGTTAATCTCTCGTTGCATGCCATTTTTGGAGAAGATCGTCATAATTATCTAAACTTCGCAATCACCTTATGGCTAAATGAGTAATTCGATTGAAATTTCAGAAATAATACCGAGCTTGAATACTCCTAGTTCACTACCTAGTTACCTACTTGAAACCTATGTTGATGGCCTGATTTGAATCGATATAGAACAGGTCCCAAGAATATTGTTGAAAAAATTCCATTTTATAGGTACCACTGATTTCGATTATAGTACCAAGCTGGTATTAGTAAAGTAGAAACAATCTAGAGAGTGGGGCAACCAGTAAAAACTCATTTCGGTTGGTTTTTATTAAAAATAACAGGTAGATATGTAAATGTACATCCAAGCTCCGTTAGGTTTATGGAAAAATAACCCAAATCGTGATAGGTACTGTCCTGTGCAACGCACGGGTCATTCAGCTAGTTGAAGAATAATATACCTACTGCGAATGTCCGCGACTGCTTAGGAAGGTTCACTTCGAATGGTTTATTCTGTACATCATCAATAATTTGACGTTTCAACCTGAAAATCTGGCATTTTCAGGAACCACGATATGCCAGGAACTCGTTTGGCTCGTGAACAACAACTTGGACTACGAGACATCGAGCAAAGTCTCCCTGCAAGATCGCTTCCCGTTTTTTGAGTAAGACCTTCAAGTTTTATTGTCACGCCTCGTGTCCCCTTGAGCGTTTCTATTGAACTGGATCGAAACGAGCTTCTTAGGTACCTACCGATAATTAGATAACTTGGGAGCGGCAGAACCCGAGCTACGTCGTCACCTTTACCGCAATTATAGGCAATAACCAACCTATGCGGCTACTATTGGGCTTCTCGTTAGATATTATAACTCCTAAAAAAAACACTCCCTGTAAAAAAAGATGCCAAGCTACAAAAGGTGTGATATCCAGGTTGTGCCAAGCACTGTGCCTAATAATCTTCCGTCCACATCCGACAGTTCATTTTCGACGTTAATTTTGAGGTACGTATAGACTAGACTTAGCTAACAGGGTGAGGAGTGAGTTAATCTTTAGGAAGTGTGCTGCTTGGCCGGTCTAGTTACTGATCTATTCAGTTCCTACACGAAGAATTCGAAGCCATCAAAATTAATTATTCACATGCTATGTGCCTGATATGTCGTAGACAGACAAGCAGTACACTTCCTAAAGATTAACTCACTCCTCACCTCAAAATTAACGTCGAAAATGAACTGTCGGATGTGGACGGAAGATTAGTAGGCACGTAGAATTTGAATAATTAATTTTGATGGCTTCGAATCCTTCGTGTAGGAACTGAATAGATCAGTAACTAGACCGGCCAAGCAGCACACTTCCTAAAGATTAACTCACTCCTCACCCTGTTAGCTAAGTCTAGTCTATACCTCAAAATTAACGTCGAAAATGAACACTGTCGGATGTGGACGGAAGATTATTAGGCACAGTGCTTGGCACAACCTGGATATCACACCTTTTGTAGCTTGGCATCTTTTTTTACAGGGAGTGTTTTTTTTAGGAGATATCACAAATTTTGAAAGGTCGCAAGTAAGTTTCGAAGCTGAAATCAATGTGGCTCAATGTGGCGCAACAATATCCGAAGCCTGAATGAATGTGGTGCAACAATATCTGATCCGAAGCCTGAATCAATGTTGTGCAACGACGATATTCTCACACAAGCAATGCTAAAAATGCTTGACACTTCATATTGGAAAGGGTAGACCTCCCGTTATTCGCCATGTCACTTCGGCGTTACAGTTTCTAATTTTCGTTTGATGGAAACACCCAAAATCACTTCACGCATTAACATGATTTGGATCGGTACTAAATTTCATAAACATCGGTCGAGGGGAAACGGTAGAAGTGGCGTGACAAAGAATGGGTGGAAAAAAAGCAAGCCCCCTCCCCCGGAACCCCCCCTTTGCTTCCGCGAAAACGGTTAAAACTCCCAAAAGGCACTTCACCACGCCAAACCTGATCTACATACCAAATTTCATAAACATCGGTCGAGGTAAAAGGGTTGAAGTGGCGTGACAAAGAATGGGTGGAAAAAAAAATGGGAAGAAAGTCACCAAACACGTATTTTGAGCCTTATTTTTCGCAGGTTTTCGAAACACCTACCGCTTCGAATTTGGTGTCAGGCGACTCAGGGTGTTTGCCCCACAAAATATATACGCGCGAATAAAATATAGAAATAACGGGGAAGGCCCGGGAGGGGGCCAAAGTTGGCCCGATTCTTCGCTCAGTTATATTTAGGCTCTGGGGCAGCCGGGCGCGGGTTCATGCTTGGCATCGCTCGGCTACCGCCTCGCTTGATACTAGCTACTTACCTGTAGTAATACAAATAGGTACCTACCTACCTCATAGTTCTCAGCGTTCTTACCTATCCGAAAGCGAAGTTTCTTGAATTTTTTGCCAACAGCCCCTAGGATTTGTTTCGTATATTTCGGAAGTACAATGGTAGGAAATCAGGAAGCCATATTGCATAATATAGCTTCCTATATCTATATAGGAAGCAGGATATTGAAATCGTGTAAGTTAGCCACAGGCGGTTTACTCAACGAGTTTCAATTTTGACTGACAGTAACGCCGAGCTTCGAGGACCAATTAGACCCCGAACGGAACCTATAACCGGAATTTCATAAATTTTTATTCATGGGAACTAAGAAAAGTGGCCCGTACGACGGACAGACAGAAATATTTGTATTGCATTTTCGGATTCTATGTACCTTGAAACGTAAACCATCACATTTTGAGGGGGGGGGGGGGGGGTAAGATTTTTTTTTTTCATGCTCGATTCCAATGGTTCATTATTGAAAATAATAAACCAAAACGAAGTACGGCGGACAGACTTTTTTTAAATTACATTTTCGGATTCTACGTACCCTGAAACGGAAACTATCAAATTTTGAGGGGGAGGGGGGTTTAATTTTTTTTCCATACGATTCCATATATGTTCATTAGGCATTTAAAATAATAAACAAATAAACCAAAAACTAACTTTGTATACCTCTGCTAGGCGACGAAACATTCTGATTTTGCTTTTGAATTGCTCATCACTGGTCGAGGCAACGATTCCATTTCATCGATCCATTGGTACTTATTGATTTAAATAAACCACATAACTGATCCATTTTTACAGAGTGAATACGCTAATCCACGATGACTTCGCCCAGGAGCTTATAGATCTAAATAACGAGCCAACAGTAACGAAAATGATCAAAAGCTGGAAAACTCCTGGAGCCCAAGTCCTCGATCAAGTGGCTTCTCCACGACACATCAAGACTCATTTGCCTTTCAAACTGCTCCCACCGGCGCTCTTGGACACTTGCAAGGTAGGTAACTACGTTATTTAAACTAAATTAAAAATTCATAACTAAATATAGAAAAACTTATCTACGTACAGACCAATAACTGACTGCACGGACACAATATCATTTATCACCATATTGCAGCTTAGGTAATTCATTTCCTCCAAATTAAATTTGTAAATAATTAACACTTTGTAAATAATGCACACTATGAGGGGCAACAGCCCTAAGAACGATAAACGTTTTTACATTTTCATTCAACTAATAATCCGTGAGTACTGTACCTTCAAAGAATCGACTCCTTTCCAGGAATGCACAATCGATTTCTGAACAATATTTAACGATTATATTTGAATCAGAACCGTTAAATCTCAATAAAATATGCTTTAAAGTCGTTTGTTTTAATCTAATTAGAATGGTGAGAGTACTTAGTTTCAATTCACATCTCGTATGTACCTACCTACTAAGTACCTAAGTACAGTTTGAATGAAAAACAAGTTTTGAACTGTAATTGAATTACCTACTAAGTAATTATCAATATATTGTCCAAAAAAACGCTGCAGAATCCTTGTAACATGAGTTTATTATCCTATTGGACATATCTTCAGAAATGGTGGTTGTTCATTTATTGTGCGGTGACTGAATAGCTGTTTTTGATGGTTTCTGCCAACTGTAGCTCCCAACAACACAAATTAGCTCCTATTTTTGACAAATTTTCTTTGATCATTGATAGCCATTTGAGTGTCATTTAACTTCTTGATTAACCCGTTGATACTATTTCTCGTGTCTCACGCCGGGTTAAGCTTTGGATTGAATACCTAGGTGGTAGACTCTACCACATAGACCGGAGTATAATACCTTTCCACGCGTGTAATGATATATAGGTATTTAACACGTAAAATTCTTTCAATTTTCAGGTTTTTTATGTAGCTAGAAACCCAAAAGACGTCGTTGTTTCGTACTATCACCACAATCGCCATGTAAAATTGCATGACTACAGAAACGATTTTAAAACATACTGGAATTATTTCAAAAATGATGCGTGTAAGTAAACCAACTTGGTACCTAGGTACCTACTAGAAAGTAAGGGGAATTCTAATAAAAATTATAAGCAAAAATTATGGAGACAGATATGGTCGGTAAAATCTAAAATATAAGTAGGTACAGTTGATAAATACACTAGGTACTGATACCTACATAATCAAATTTCGAATTCCAGTGGTATTTTCCCCGTATTGGGCCCATGTTAAAGATGGATGGGAGCGCCGAAAACATCCCAACCTACTCTTCATGTATTACGAAGACATGATCAAAGTAAGCTAGGTACCGTTGTGTATTTAAGTATAGCATATAGGCTATGTTATACAGACACAGTAACGCAGTAACAGTCTGATCTAACAATACTCAATAATTTCTTGTTGTTTGCAGGACATGCGTACTGCCATAGCAAAAGTTGCGGAATTTTTGGGCAAAAAAATGAGCAGCGCTGAAATTGACAATTTGGCCAACCACTTGCACATCGACAACTTCAGGAAAAACGTGCCTCTCTTGACCAGTTCCCCTCTGCAGGGATTCGTCAATACCAAAGAAGAGGGGTTCATTCGTAAAGGTGAAGCATTTTCGGATATTATGTTGGAGCTTAATGGAACGGCGAATTTTTGGTTGTCCAGACGAGTGTGGGCATTTGGTATAGAAAAATCTAGTAATGCTGCATAGTACGCTTGTGCATGAGCGAATTTACGAAGTATGTACCACCCAATATCATTGTGGCGATTAATATAATTTAGATGTTTTAAGCAATTTTAACCCGATTTTGACCCACAAAAACTCAAATTTGATCCACTTTTGAGCCATTTTCTTTGGATACTGATGAACTCGTCTCAGTCACCATTCTATAGATTTTTAGGTGATTTTATACCAATTGGTGGTGACATTTGAAATATTGGACAAAATATTTGGAAATATTTGGATATTGGAAATATTGGACGAATTTCAAATAATTTTGTTAGCTATTTATTGGTTAAACCGCCGGATCAACAAATAATACGTCCACGTGTTATTTCCAGGACAAATCGGAGGTAACAAAGAGCTGGACGAAGAAATGACGAAAGAAGCAGATGAGTGGATCGCGAGAAACCTCAAGGAAACAGGAATCAATCCTTTCCCAGCCCACTGAAGATCCGGCTTTAACGATTTATTTATTTTTCTAAGATTATCTCGTACATTGTTCAAATACAAGGTAACAGTTTAGGTCTTTCTGTCAGGCCACCCCCACATCCTGTAGGAACTTACACTGACACAGCGAGTTTCGGTGGTACCTATGAATGAAAGCGTCAACCTGCCTACTCAAGTGAATGAAGCCCTACTTTTATATATATTTTACTTCCAAAGAACAATCTTGTAACGTTGTTAGGTACCTACTTACCTATTGTTGGGAATTATACGAAATAATTAGGTAATTAAACACTGCTTTACATGATGTTTAAATAATAGTTACAAGTAATTACACGCACGTACCTAATTATTTCATTATTGTAATTTTATTATAATCAACTATTAAAATGGTGCTTTTATTTTCGAACCAATTCTATTAATTTTGACGATCCTGATACTAAATTGGTAGGTACCCAACTAACCTAAGTTGTTATGTAAGTAAACATGAACAATAGAAGAGGACAAAATGTTTTCGAATGTTGCCATGGGGAAGGCTACTCGACGAATTAGGTGACTACCTACGTAACCGCACGCTTGGCATTTGGTGTTTTCTCGTGATTAGTTTATTGAAATTGTTTAATTATTCAACTTCAGTCATGTAAAGAACCTGAATTATCACCATTATTATATGTTAAATTATTCAGTCATATCCGAGAAAAAGAGGGAGCAGTCTTTATCAAGGACGGGATTGAGGACTGGAGGAAAAAAAAATACAGCGGTGCCGAGTGGCGAGTGATCAATCAGTTCACGTTCTTCCTGCAAACGGATCGGAAATGAGGAGCGCAGGAAGGTACTTGGTGGGCCTGGCGTTGCTCCTCGTCTTGGGAGGTGCGCTGTCCCATCAGCCAGAAGTCGAGGTCGAGGAAGGCGTTCTGAAGGGGAAGTACATGACGTCGGAGGAGCAGAAGAGAACGTTCCTCGCCTTCCTGGGTGTCCCCTACGCCTACCCGCCGATCGGCCCAATGAGATTCAAGGTACAACCCATAAAAGAGATGTAGTCCGAGAACTGGGTCGGTACCCACCTAACAACATACTTACTTCAATACAAAGTTTCAAGCAATATCGGTCTATTTGTATCGTAATTTTGGTTTATTATTTTCTATAATGAACCTTCGAAATTGAGCATGAAAAAAAAGCCGCGGACAGCCGCCGGACGGAAATTTTTTATTCGATATTCGTATTCTACATCCCTTGATACGTAAACCACCCAAACCAAATTTTGAGGGGGTTACAATTTTTTTTTTCATGGTCGATTCCAAAGGTTTATTATTGAAAATAATGAACCCCCAAAAAAATTAACCATCCCCCCCCCCCCCCTCAAAATGTGATGGTTTCCGTTTCAAAGGACATAGGATACGAATATCGAATACAAAAAAAATTCCGTCCGAACGCCATAATTCGCACTTTTCTTGGTTACCAAGAACCGAAATTAACGAAATTTGGTTTGTAGGTCTCATTTGGGGAACAGTTGGCCCGCGAAAAGTAGGGGTTGAAATTTCCTGAGAGCTGAACTCGAAAACTTTCAGTACCTACCTACCTATATATTTGTTTAACGTTTTTAAATTGATCTCGAACTTGAGCATTTTTTGAGACCACCCGGAGCATTGTACGACCAGCCGTTCGTTTGCACCCAAAAGCTTCGTCAATATGATCGTTAATGAAACGGTGTAAATCCTGTATGAAGTCGAGTTGGTTGTTCCGTGATGTTATTTTGAGTTCAGTTGATAAGTACTTTTTCAAATTGAACGAACGTTATGCTTCATGAATAGCAACAAATAACATTAATGATAGAATTCTTTATTCCGCCGCATAATATATATATATATATAATATTTATGAAACGTGATCACTTGGCTGGCTCCAGTACTCGATTTAGGGAGCACGAGGGTAGGTATTGACCACAGAAAACAGTGATCTACATAGGAGGGGCCTGTACAGGTAGGTAAATAATAAACCGTTATGTAATAATTTGCAGCGTTTTATAATGAAATAGACAATGCGTCCACCTCTTATTGACCTTCTTATGAATCACTTAACCTCAAGGACAGCAAGTATTCATTATGAGGCTTTGAAATTGAAGCGCTGCCAGTTGGTAATAGTAACAAGCTAGAACACGTATAAGAATTATAATAGCTCACGTCAACTATATTTTTTATAGAAGTAATTATCAGCAACCAGCAGAAAACGTATTGTCAGCGTAACATCAAGGGCGACCTTTCCTAGCAAATGGATGATTGAGAGCAATTACGAGTAGGCAGGTACCTAATTACTCAGGTTTAGAATATGAAAAGAATTATTCCAATCCGGAGAGTTTTTATGATTATTCCAGTGAGTAGGTAATATGAATTATAATAGCTCACTTCAACTAGTATCTATCTATATGGAAGTAATATTATCAACTATCAGCAGAAAATCTGAGAAAATGTGAGCATCGCTCGATCTTTCTTGGCTAACAGATGGTTTTTTAAATTAAAAAAAGACCGTATTAATTTACAAAAATAAATAAAAACATTACATCAAGTGAAAATCAGCACAATACCTATCAAAAGAAAAGTAAGCCGTGGGATATTACGGAAATTATTCCCCAGTAGTGGCGAGGGGCACTGACGCGGTAGAGGAAGTCTGATTAAAAAAAAAAAAAACCATTCCTAGAGATACCTACATACTACATAGTAGAGATCTACATAGTCACCTACGACGCACAGTGAGGCCAAATACGATTCTAGGTGGACAAAATTATTTTAGGAAATTTTGCGCCGACTCCGCATATACACCTACCCTTAGTTCCTATGCCCAAAAATAGCTCCTTAATGCAGTTTTATCGTAAAAACCAAGATGAATTTGAAACGATTTTCGTTCAACGTCGAAGTAGACAACTAAATTAAGCGTCGATTGGTCACCAGGGTCACCATTATCGAATTTCGAAGTTTTCCGGTGACGGAAAATACCGTTTATTGTCATTATATTAGAGGTGAAACTTGTCCAAATACCGTTTATTGTCATATTAGATGTCAAGTTACTCAAAGGAGCAGAAAAAATGCAACGTCAACGTGAGCATCGAGCGATCTTTCTTAGCAAACAGATCATTGAGAGCAATATTATTATATTATATTATATTATTATATTATTATATGGTATTATTATATTATATTATAATTGCTTGAGATTATAATTAGAATATGATATTAATTTATTTAGAATAAGAAAATAATTATTCCTCCTGTGGTTCGAGGACAGACAACGATGGCCACGTAATTTAGAGCAGTAGTTTTCGATTTGGTACAATCTTCGTTCCTCAGTGGTGGGATAGCTCATGAGAGTCATTCAATTCGTGCAGGCATTTGTATGTACAATATGAAGCTTTTGTGACTATATCGGACGTTTTGTATGTTAAGGAACCTGAACCAGGAAGACGATGGCTCGGAGTCCTGAATGCAACAAGTTACGGGCCGAGTTGCATCCAGTACAGCCATTTTACTCAGAACACTCCGTTCGAGGTCCACGGATCGGAAGACTGTTTGTACTTGAACGTGTACACGCCAAAAGTAAGTAGAACTTCACAGACGTAAAGAACAAAGCAATTGATATTTTTGAAATGAGGGTAAATACATTCCATGTGTACATTCGATTTGCAGCTACCAAGTTGTGGAAGCGACAGTGACTTGATGGATGTTATACTTTACATTCACGGAGGCGCTTTCATGTTTCATTCCGGAGATCCCTTCGGTCCAGAATATTTAATGGACAGGCAAATTGTCTTGGTCACGTTAAACTACCGTTTAGGACCTCTAGGTAAACCAGAAATACCACGATAAGTACCTACATAAATTATGTTGTTTACTGCGGCGTTCAACATTCTGCCACCTATGAATGAATCCCTAGGTAGGTACCGACTCTTGGAACAGTACCTACGTTCTGCCACTGATTTCTATAGCGAAAAAGAGACATTCTGCCACCCCATGTACATTGGGAAAATAACAGTTCCAGACCCTGAGAAGTAGGTACCTACCTATGATGTCGGCAATAAAAGTCCTATTATTTCCATTTTAAATATTTTAATGAGCAGCTTTCTACAGCCCTCTGGCTGTCATTGACTATTGATAACATATTCAGAATCTGCCTCGCTCACTGAGACGTTTTGTCCTGCAGTTTGAGTTGACAATGACGGAGGGCTGTAGGAAGCTCCTCATTAAAATATTTAAAATTGAAGTAATTGGACTTTTACTTTCGAATCCCACCTGATTGAAAAAAGTCCGAAAAAAGAAGACCCTGTTTACCTATAATGTGAATGTTTATTTATTCTCACTGTTTCTAAATTATAGTGTTTTTTTGTATATTTTTATAGTGATGGTGAAGATAATTCATAAGGCTAATAATAATAATATAATAATAATATATAAACTTTACACACATACGTAAGTAACTATACACGAAAATCAATCACAACGTACTTTACAACAAAATTATTAACTAAATGACCACTTTAATAATATAAAATCACTGCTCAAAAAATCGCCCAAATATAGCCTAAGTAATTGTCATAAAATCTAATGTTTCTCAAAATTCACTTTCGCTCTTTCTCCTATTCTTTTGCCTAAATCAGTCTCGCTGTTGACTGTACCGAGTGAATGTGACTCCTGACATGGGTAGTTATTTATACAAGTGGCGGAGTGTAGGTAGGTACCTATGCTGTTTTAATTTCCTTCAACAGGTGGCAGTGTCTTGCGCCCTGAGCCTCTCTATAGTAAAATAAAAATACCGATCACTTTCGGCAGGTTTCCTCAGCACTGAAGATACGATAGTACCGGGGAACAATGGATTGAAAGACCAACTTCTGGCTCTGAAGTGGGTCAGAAGGAACATCGATAAGTTCGGTGGAAACCCAAACCGAATTTCACTGGCTGGAACTTCAGCAGGTGGAGCAAGCGTTCACTATCACGCGCTCTCCCCGCAGTCTAAAGGTCTCGAAAATTTATTTAAGGACGGTCATAAGACTACAATTACTTATATATTTACAGATAACAGGAATTTCTCCGCTAATATTCTATTCATAATCTCAACTTTTCATGGTGTTTACCACTTTAAAGAAAAATATCGTCAAAATATTACACAATCTATGGTGAACAAACCCATTAACGCTGTCTCTACGTAAGTACCTATATAATATAGCCTATCTCAAAATAGTTATCTCATGAATGATCCAATTTAAAGGTTTTTTTTGTGTGTCCAATGTCAAGGTTACTAGGGAGCTCGAGTGGCGTTATTACTCTCGTGGTAGGATAATTTTTTTCCTCCCAAAACCCTGGGAGACCTTTTGGGGCTCAGTGAACTGTTCATCACCGGTATCAGTTATAATTCAAATACGCTGAAAATTATTACCCAGTGGTTCATTATTTACCTGTATAGATGCCCCTTCTGCGTACATCACTAGGTATATGTGGTCAATAGCTCCCCAGTTAAGGGCCAGAACGGAGACAAATTTCACCCAATTAGGACGATTCGTTGGACCTGTTTACCTATCAACAAAGAAGTAGGTGACTATCAAAAAATTCCAAAATAACTATCGTTCTTCAAATGAAATAATATCATCTACCTACTTTTCACCCCTGATGACTGACAGTATCGCCGAGCTTCGAGGACCAACTAGACCCCAAATGTGACCTACAAACCAAATTTCATTAATTTTGGTTCATGGTACCTACCAACTAAGAAGTTTCGCGCAAAGAAATGTTTCTATTCCGTTTTCGGATTCTACGCACCTTGAAACGCAAACGCAAATTCTGAAGAGGGTCTTGAAAAAATGTTTTTTCATGATCGATTCCGAAAATTTATAACTGAATATAATAGGTAAACCAAAATTCGCGAGGATCTGCAGAGGTGTGCTTTTTGGGCATCCACCAAAATTGCTCAAATCCAAGGTATGCACGGTGAGTCTTGAAATGGATTTTTGCATATGACCCAAATCGTAATTAAAAATGGGGGTTCCTCATTTGAGAAATAAATGTTGCGCACAAATAAAACATTTGTATTTCACTCAAAGAATTGATGGGGATAACCCCAATAATTATTTAAATTAGTAATGTCAGTATACTTACATATTTAATTAGTTACCTACATTTTTTGTAAACCTGTCTAGGATCCTCATGTATTTCTTTTAAAATGGCCAGGGAGAAACCATACCTATATTGACACCACCCAGAAAATGTATTTAAATTTTTAATTTGATCCATATGTCCTTAATTTTTCTTTTGCGAAGGACTTTTCACCCACGGTATAATTATGAGCGGTACAGTTTTCAATCCATGGCCTCTGACTGAGAATTCCTTGGAGAAAGCCAAACGAATCAGTAGCGAGCTGGGTTGTCCAGTAGAGAACACAGCACAAATGGTGGACTGCCTTAGAACCCGACCAGCGAAACAGATCGTCAGCAAATCTAAACTCTTCATAGTGAGTGATTTTACATCAACCTGCGAGAAATTGTATTGCCATACCTTCTGGAGGAGTCCGTCGTCACTAGCTGGTTGAGTACTAGAGGCGTGCGCTTTAGATGTAAGGAAATCATCATCAGGCCATCGAGAGAATACTCTCTGATGAGGATGTCCTTACATCGAAAGCGCTCGCCTCCAGTACTCAACCAGAAGGTATGGTAATATTGCTTCTTACACTAGCGAAAACAACCCTTTAGATTTAATGCAAGAAATTGATTTTGATTTGACGAAGTTTGCCCCAGATGTCGCAAAAAACTGTAGCGTTTATTTTATTACAGCCTTGGGTTTACAACCCTTTTACCCCGTTTGGACCAGTAGTGGAGCGACCCAATCCGTCTGCATTCATTGACAAACAGCCAGTCGACATCATCCTGTCCAAGCAAGCTTCCGACATACCATTGCTCTTTTCGTACACAGCTGACGAAGGACTGTATCCTGGTGGACGTAAGTTAACCCTACGTCGGTCGTGTGCGCGTTGTTTACACAGCAAATTTGCAAAAAGGCTCCAGCGTGTTTGAAAACTAGCTCCTTCTTCCGAGCGCTGCATGTATTCCACAGTTAACATGTCAGCCGCACGAGTTCCACCAGGCAAAGGCGTAAATAAACGGAGCTGATACGATATCAGTCAGTTTGTCAGAACATACCTACAGAAATGTTGGCTGTTCATTTATTGTTTCTTGCATGTGAAATAATTGAAATAGCTATTTCTGATGGTTTCCACAAATTTTGGTTCCCAAAACACGAATTAGGTACCTCCTTTTTTGGTTTATTATTTTCAATAATGAACCATTGGAATCGAGCATGAAAAAAAAATTCTTACCCCCCCTCAAAATTTGATGGTTTACGTTTCAAGGTATTTCAAATTATCTTTGATCATTAGAAGGGATTCACGTGTAGACACTTTTTCTAGTGTTACTTACTATACAAACTGATGGTGATTTCAGACGATTTTTCAGGTTTTTGACTAATAAAAAATCAATTTTGGAAGCTAAACCTTTGGTAGAACCTCAATTATCCACTCTTTGGTCAAAATCGACTTCATTTTCGGTATTCTCGTCCCAAAAAACATGGAAAACGATACCTCAAAAGCTCATGTTACCTACTAAAACAAAAAACCTCCTCTGGGTATATTCCGATTGACCTGCAAAGTTTCGGGACACAACTAGGGCCCAAGTGGAGCCTGTGTGCGAAAGAACGAATTTTTTAAACCGAAAATGAAGTATTTACGCGTGATACGGCGGACGGACATTGCATTTTTGGAATCTACACACCTTGAAATGTAAAAGAAAAAATTTTGAGGGGAAGTTATAAAATTTTTTTGCTTAGAGCTTATATAGGTGTATTATTCTTAGTGCTACAGAGCCACCTGAA
This sequence comes from Leptopterna dolabrata, assembly GCA_954871275.1. Taxonomy (NCBI): domain Eukaryota; kingdom Metazoa; phylum Arthropoda; class Insecta; order Hemiptera; family Miridae; genus Leptopterna; species Leptopterna dolabrata. The sequence goes on from OX940983.1 coordinate 23,499,868, forward strand.
CGTTATGTATACCATGATTTTTGGTCAACATTTTGACTGAAAACCTCATAATATTCTCGAAATATTGGTCGAATTCGAGTTAATTTTTGAGAGTTTAAAACTCTATTCGCCACCCCTTAGCGATGAATCACGGAAATACCGAGCTTCAAGGGCCAACTAGACCCCAAGTGGATCTCTACGCCAAATTACTTCTAATAGCTTCGGAGAAAAGCGAAGGACAGGGATCAGGGAATGACGGATTTTTTTCAATTCGATTTTCGGATTCCACGTAGTTACCTACCTACTTATCTGTAAAAGGCAGCAGACTCAACCACAGTAGATAAAGTGACAAGAGTGAGTGTCTGCAGCGCATGCCTTGAACTATTAGTTCTGAAGAAATTTCAGAACCTCTCAAACTTGTTTTGAATGGTAGTTCTTTCAGAACTAGGTACCTACCTAGTTCTGATGCTGTGCGGAACTGCTTGTCCGAACAAACCTTTTAAGAATAAGAATATTTATTTGTCATTAGGCCTTTAGGCCCTTAATTGTACATTATTTACAAAATCGAGTGGTGAGTAGAAGAAAACAGTTACAAACCTTACCTTTTAGACAGAAGCACGACCTTTTCAATTAACCATAGTACCAACCACCGGCAATCGTCATATTTTTCGAGAACTTTTTATAATTTAAAAAATAGTATTACCCAAGTACTACCTCGTGTTTGCTTTACATCACATTATTTATTCGCGTGTTCATTTTATGTTGCTAAGTTCAGTTTTAGTTCGACAGGAAAAAGTTCATATTTCGATAGGTTGTTATTATTGTTCCAAATATTTCCAAATATTCATGAATATTTTACAGTTGTTGTTGAATTTTGATTTTGCGAGTGGGTATTACTGTTATTGCATGCATATTTGAATGTGAGTATTCTTAAAATCTATTGTTATTTTATTAATTTCGTAGATGAAATACTAAGTACCTGCTAGTTAGATAAGATTCAAACATTTCTATGGATCCATTCACAACGCTTTTGGAAGTTTTGAGCGCTATGCAATTAAGTTGAATTCACCGACCCCTATCGGTGCGGTGTAAACACAGCGGCGCGACCAACAGTGACGGTAAAAGGCGCGACCACCGCAGGGTTTACTTCGATAGCAATAAAATCGATGAGACCCACCTTTTTATGTAAGTAGATGTGTACTGAGTTGGTATCGGTGGTAGTACTACTTCAAATTTGCGCGTGCGCTGAGGATGATATGGAGGCGGACATGTGAGATTGATAAAATTATGCAACCAAATTCGAAACAGACCTCCAAGTGCAATACATTCGATTTGGGACATATGATTTCCTCGAGGTAAATCTACTTTCGACATTAATTACCTACCTCTACCGGTCAGAACGGAACTGGACTATACAAGATAATAGTGCAATAACGACTCATTGTTCACAGAAATAATTCAGAGTGAAAAACTCCTGGCAGAACTGGACAGCAATTGGAATGAACTGCTCCCTCATTTGCTGGACTACAATTTCACCGTTTCGGAAGACCGTAAGAAGGAAGTGGCAGACAAGATCAAGGCATTTTACTTTGGAGATGATGAAGTTCGGAAATCTCGAGCTAAAATGATAAAGGTAGGTACCTCGTCAAACTGGAACAGTGTTTTCTAAAGATGATAAGATTTCAGGAGTCTTCTTCATAATACACAGCTACCTGTATGACCAACAGGGCACGTTAGAAATTTAATAAACTAGGAATTTGAACAGTGAATAGCTGATATCTATTTACAGATGGTTGGCGATCGGTTGTTCACTGTCGGGATACGAGAATCTGCCACGCTTCATGCTCAACTGTACCAGTCTCCTATGTATGCCTATGTTTTTGAATTCAAAGGACCTCAACGAGGCTTTATGGCTCTCGATATTTACGACGGTAATATAATAAGCAATAGTTGCTATAGCTCAATACCTACTGCAACAATTTGAAGTGCACATACTCATTATTGAAACAAATAAAAATTTATTTTCAGGAGTTTCGCATTGTGACGACTTGGCTTATATTTTCAAAAAAGAATCCCCATGGGGCCCTATTGGATCAGATGAGGAGAGCACCGAAGTATCCAGATACATGATCGACTCGTGGATAAACTTCATCACGGAGTGAGTGTACTTTACACTTCAGCAACCCTCATTTCAAACTGAATTCAAAATAAATAGAGAGATTCTGTCCAGAATTCCGGGTAACGAGGAAAAGATGTATGGATAATTTACAGTGCCACACCTAATCACTGAGATTTCTGTCTCAGACGGGTGACAACTAGCATCCCATAAACTCCACTGTTTGATTTCAGTTCCATGAAAACCGCAGGGTGGCCCGATATCAAGCAGGTGTTACCAGATTTTGGATACATGGAGGTAAATGGAGGACCAAAGAGCAACCTCTTCAAAATCCATAAAAACTTGGACGTAGACAATTTTTGGAGGACGCTACAATTTGAAGAAAATGTGGAAGAACGACTAAGGCATAACGAGTTATAGCTCGTTCGGACATCGATTTAATATACAGCTTTTATAAATATGTATTTGAACCTTTAAAAAATAGTTCAATCTGATCAACAAGAGTCCGGGGAACTTGCGGAATTGCAACTAATGTTTAGCTAGATACGCATAACGCACAAGTCTGATTTGGAAACACCTTTGTGACGAGCTGTATTCAAAACAATGCCCACGCAAGCAGCAGTGATTCGTTAAATAATTGTGTCATGGAGAAGTGATGAACTCAACATAGGGAAGGTAATGACGCGATTAGATAAGTTAATTGAACTTATAAAAGGTTGAATTAAAGTTATAAAAGTTTAAATTCATTCTGTAAAAGGCTTAAATGAATTTATAAAAACTATAAACGGGTTTTGATCGGGTGAGGTTTTCTAGCCCCAACTTTGGTTTTCTTACTCAAGACAGAGCTTCGGAGAGTTTACGATGAAAGCCCCAGTGTAGATGTGATCTCAGATTGGAATTCAATTCAATTATCCAGAATGCGGAACTGGCCAAATTGATCTTTATTTTATGTCCCCAAGGTGTATGGGTTATTCTGTAAATAACCATAATTAGGTACCCATCCCAAGAGAGGCCTAAAGGCCCGTTGTAACGCTTGCAGCGTCTTAATTCCACAAATGATTCTGAAAAATAGTATTATAATATTACGCATAGGTGTTTATTTGATGTGTCCAAGAGAAACGAAACTGTAAATAACAATAATATTGTTACATTATGATTAGGCCTACATACCAGGTATAATTAAACTGAAGATTTCAATCAGTGTTTAATTGTTTATCAACCCTGTGTTATACCTACTCGAGTTCCTTCACGCCAAAAGAAAAATAGAATGAGAAATCCTTTACAGTGGAATAATGTTTTTATTGATGAGTGGTTTCCAGAATGCTCACCAGTAAGTGGCAGGTCTAGGTGTGAAACCCTTGACACCCGGAGGTGGATCGCATTTGAACTTGGGCTGAGCACACTCGCATTTCTCACCCATTAATCTCGCCTTGGGGATCGGGAAGTCATAAGGAGGATTTTCCAAGTCATCAAGAGCAGCTAGAAAGAAACAGTGAACCAAATCAACAAAACAAATACTTCAAAGGCAGACAGAAATTACAACAGGTGACAATGCAATATGGTTATGAATAGGGCCTGGATTTCTATGTCACTCAGATAGTTATGAACCTACCTAATATAATATGTCGTTAAAACTTGAAAAATGCAGCTACAAAGTAATATGCAACTAAAAATGGGTTTAAAAATTCGAAAATCTGGCTGGTAATGTCCGTATTATTCCTGTCTTTTTTTGACAAGAGATTTTTATAGTATCCATGGCAGGGTTACTCAGTAACTTCTGAAAGATGTTGGCGGCCACCTTGGCATTTAAGATCTCTTCAGAAGAGACACCTAATTAGGTGCCTTTCTTGAAATAGATAGTCACAATCTCATTCCTCGTTTGTTTGATAGAGATATCATGTAGGTACATCATCCTTCATTCATCCGTTACCACATCGGTCAGTTTGATCATTTATCGTTCATTTTGATCGTGTATGTTTTTTCATCTCATAAAAAAATGTAAGTTGATTTTTCATTAAAAATATATACATATTATCGATTTATGAATGAAAATGTCCAAGTACATGTCTAAGCCAATGAATGAAAATTTCTAAGCCAAAGAGATCTCTTTTCCGTCCGACTCTCTCTTTTGGCAGAAGAGATTTTTATAGCATCCATGACAGGATTATTCAGTAGCTTTTAAAAGAGAGAGTTGGCGGCCATTATGGTATTTTTGATCTCTTTCATACAGACACCTAATTAGGCGTCTTTTCTCGATAGACAGAGTCCATTAATTTATCGTTTGTTTGATAGTTGTTTGGTCATTTTGACGTATGTTTTCCATCTCTAAGGTAAGTCGATTGTTCATTATCGATTCATGAGTAAAAACGCTGAGTAGGGGGTTGAGAGCTATTCAGTAAAACAGACGAACCTGGGAGACACTGGATTTTCAAGATTTTCAAAGTAGGTAATCTATTTTCACTATCTCTTTTAGTGAATAGGCAAGAGAAAGAGATCTCTTTTCGGTCAGACTCACTTTTGGTAAGACATTTTTATAGTATCCATGACAGGGTTATTCAGTAACTTCTAAAAGAGAGAGTTGGCGGCCATCTTAGCATTTTCGGTCTCTTTTAGATAGACACTTAATTAGGTGTCTCTTCTCGAAAGAGAGTTTCTTTCTCATTTCTCGTTTGTTTGATAGTGATATCTTGTGTCATCCTTCGTTCATCCACTACCACATCGGTCATTTTGATCTGTTTTTTCATCTCTTGAAATAAGTTGATTGTTCATTAAAAATATATACATTCATGACTACAAACGTCTAAGTATGAACTGAGGTAGGCCACGGGAACTATTCAGTAAAATAGACGAACCCGGGAGACATAGGGAGAGACATTCTCCCTAGGAGCTGTCTATTATCTAAAATTATAGAAAAAGGATTATCTAAAATAGATAATCTCTTTTCACTATCTCTTTTAGCGAATAGGCCCCCAGTAAAATAGCCGAACCCAGGAGACATCAGAAGAGACTTTCTCTCCCGGGAGATTTTCAAAATAGATTATCTCTTTTCACTACCTATCTCGTTTAGTGTATAGGTGATCTCACCGACTCCACAGCCAACTCAACTTCAAAGAAACTAAGCCGCTACACGTAGCTGTGAAACAATTATGTGCACATAATTATTTTATTTTTCTAATTTTTTAAAATTTTTGTTTGACTTTTAAAAAAATGAAAGTAGATTGTATCCTGAGAATTTTGACAGCAACCACACGGTTCTACGATAAGTGATTATTTTTCTATGATTTTTCAACGTTTCAACCAATTCTGACTTAGATGCACCCCTATCGGCTCCCCCCGCCCATTGTGACGTCAGAATTCATTGACTCATAATGGACTCATGTTTCATTAAAAAATAATATAAACCGCTTTTGTGACCCATTCACATCAGAAAATAATAATACGTCATTTTACAATCCTACCAGCTTCTACTACTGACCTTTCAGTTTGGTGAGAACGTCCCTCCTCTTGCAGCTCACCAACCTAGCAGGTGAGGTATTGACCGCCATCGTGACATCTCGAAAAGGCATATTGTTAGTGAACCTCCTGCAAAATCCCAGCAGGATGCAGAATTCTTGAATCTTGGAATTTCTTGACCTTGGCATCAGAATAAAACCTGGAGACCGCTGTCAGAGAATCAACTGTTCAATAATGAAGAGGAGTCGAGACATCATCGTGCAACTAAAATGCACGATGAATCTCATGCAGCTCAAACCATGCATTCATATTAATAATTTTAGGTGTATTTCCATAGCATAAATAGCAAAAACCAATTAAAACAACTTGAAGCAGAGTAAACGGTTACCATAATATTGTTTCTACAACTGATTTACGGTTAAAAAAACGAGTATTAAATCATTAAAATTCCCACTTGTCCCAATGCACGGTACCAGGGTATGGCGTTCGAATTATAATACAGCGGTTCAAAATGGTCATTTTCCGGCAAAAATTATAGACCTCCCTATAACCATGTTTTTTTAGGGTGCTGAATACGAGAATAATTTTAAAAAGTACAAGTAAAAACATCATTTAAGCTGAATATAGGTACGTATTATTCAAGTTTTTCCAGCTACAACCCTGAAACTGCCACTTTTACCGTAATAAACCGCAAATGAAAAACGCTGCGAAGTCCTTGTCACATGGGTTTATTATTCTATTGGACATACCTACAGAAATGCTGGAAATACATTTACTGTTTCTTTCATGTGCAATTATTGAAATAGCTATTTTTGATGGTTTCCACAAATTTTGGCCCCCAAAAACACGATGAGCTCCTATTTTATGGCAAATTATCTTTAATCACTGATGGTGCCATTTAATAAAAAATGAATTTTGGGAGCTGAACCTTCGTTACAACCTCAATTCTTCACTTTGGTGGGTCTTCTCGTCCTAAAAAACATGGAAACTATAACTCGTAAAGCTCATGTTCATTAAAACCTCAAAAAAACCCCTCGAAAACCCTATTTTTTCACCCGTAACACCCCTGGGTGTATTTTGATCGGGCTGCCGAGTCTTCCCGGGCCCAATGTCTTCCCAAACTGTGTGCAGAAGCATGACGATTTTATACCAAAATTTAACGTAAATTTAAGGCTGAAACTTCTTTGGAACCTCAATTTTCCACTCTGGTTAAAATCGACTTCATAATATTCGGTTTCCTCGTCCTAAGACATGGAAAACTACAAGCTCATGTTACTAAATCACCAAAAAACCCCATAACACCCTTGGTTATATTCCGATCGGGCAGCAAAGTTTTGGAACACAACTAGGGCCGAAAGTACGAATTTTTCAGACCAAAATTGAAGAGCATGATACGGCGGACGGATATTGCATTTTTGCTATCTACGCACCTTGAAACGTAAAAGAAAAAATTTTGAGGGGGTTATAACAATTTTTTGCTGAGCGAATACACATGTGTATTATTCGCAAAATAATAAACCAAAATCAGTCTTAGCTCCAGCTGTAACTGAGAAAAACAAGCGTGGACGCCGGATTCCAAGGTGCTCGAGACTGAAATTATAAGAGAAGAAGAAAGAAAAGATTCGAAAAATTGCAATGCCACGTTGCTTCTGTCACGGAACACGAAAAAATGTTGTCTCCTCTTCAAAACGCCTCCTACACTATTCAACAGAGAGGTAACCAAAAAATCAACCTAATCCTCAGTACTGTCCATTTCGGAATTTTACTTTGAAGAAGACCCTTAAAATTTGAGTTTGCACGAGCGAACACTGTATGAACTGTAATACGAGTATAACAAGTAGGTAGGTACCTGCCACTGGTTACAAGTATCATTTTAGAAATAAGGACGACAAAATAGATTGACTTATTGAAAGAGCAATGTTTATTTTTATTTTTTCATTTTTTTCCCATATAAAGACTGGCATATAAACATAGCACAGATTAGACAGATATAAATAACGATAATGCGTACATAATTCGTACACGTGCTTTGAAAACAGTTTCCACTACAAAGAGTGTGCTCCGCGAATTATTTTTGGGAGCTAGTTATACGACACTTTATACTACTCACTTTTATAACACTTCTGAAATAAATACTTAGTTATTCTTTTTTTAATTATTTGAGGAACATTGTGCTCAATTTTTTTTTCATTCAAAAATTCGTAAATACAAAATATACACAAATAAATAAAAACCAAAAACTTTTTCTTTTCAAATCCAAACATTGATTTTTTTATAACACCTAGAAGATTATACGAATTTTAATAAAAGTACAATCAAAGCCATGCAGTACACAAACAGAATGCGTCAATAGCACTACGGAAAGTACTATACATAATGAGCTAGTTGATGATCTTTCTACTGCTACTATTTTCACATTAACTAACCCTACCAGAAATCATAATATAAACGACGAGCGGCCGCCTACAATGTGGCCACGATTTTGAATGGTGAGTGCGAAGTTCTTGGTAACTCACAACATTTAATAAACGTATATACAATTTATCAAGAGTACATAATGTATAATTCACTAATAAGTATTTCTATAATTGATGTAGACAAAATTAATTCTTATAATTAATTTATAATTACAATGAAAACATCTCAAACTCATCAAACTCTCTTTGCTACCTTTTAAAAATTCATTAAGAGTTAGGTATCTAAGAGGGATGAGGATGGGTGAAGACCGAGTCTATGAAAGTGATGGCACGAATAATAACTAGTAGTCTAAATGGGGTGAGGAATTCTTCCCATGCCCCGAGTCAAAACCCGATTATATACAAAGTATAACCAACGAGACATACCACAAAACCATTTTTTATAAAACTTGCAGTATTTAAAGTGAATCAACAAACAATTAAAACACAGACATATCGATGTATGGTCACAAAATAAAATAACACGCCATGATTTATAATTGGTCACTTGTAATCAATAATACTCGACCGATGTAAGAAGTAAAAAATGGCATTTCATAATCAGTCAATGTTGATTTCATATTTCCAAATTAATAGCTACACCTAACAATAATAAAGCATTTGGAATAATATGTCGAAATTCATAACGAACCTAAACACACTGTTTCACATTCGTGAGTCACAAAACCAAAAATAAGGAATATAATAATATTCTAAACACTTCTTTATAATTATAAAGAGAATTATAAAGTGCATGCCTCGTAAAAAAATAGAATGACTGCAAAAGTGCAGATCTCTTTCACTACGTTACCAGGATGGTACTTGGTTTTCGGTGGGTAGCTCCACAAGTGGGTCAAAATTCAGGTCTTCTGAGACTTCCATGGCGCCGAATTCGGGCTGAGGGGTCAGATCGAAGCCGTTTACTGGTAACGGGTCATAACCTAAGTGAGGAAAAAAAAGAAAAAATTAACAGTGGTTAACGGAACCAGTACAATGGTGGTAGTGCTATTGGGCAGCTAACAGAACTTGGGTTGAGAAGAGAAAACAGGGCTGAAGCAAATGGGCCGAGCTGTTGGGCCTTTCGTTTTTCAGCATAAAAATGTTCTATAGATGTTCCAGATGGACACAAATTCATGAAGATTCCCAGTAACTTAAGTAGTAAAATAGTAAAAGTAGTAGTAAAATAATAATGGAAAATGTGCCAATTCTACCTAAATGGCTGCAAACTTGAGAAATCCTATTGAAATACTTCAGAACTATAATAATATATTTGGTAGGTACTGGTTCACTGCAAGGGCTTTAATAGTAGTGAGGGGCCATCCCTGAATAGAGTGTGGAAAGTGACTCTTAAATGATAGCCAGTCATGCAGCAAGGTTATACATAAGAGCGAATTTTCAAAGAAATATTCGTGCTATTGTGTAAAAAGATGATATTATGAGAAACCATACCACTTTTCGTAAAATTATGTCATTTTTTCGTGATTTTAGCCATTTTTACCGATTTTTGACACGTATAAAGTCAACTTTGACCCACTATTTTTTGAGAAAAGATTTTTATCACCGAATAGTCCCTCCGTCGAATTTCCATCCCACAAAACGTAAGGTACCCCAGGGGCACCTTCTGCATTCTGTAAGAAAAACAACTGAAATGGTATTTTTGTCTTTACTCACCCTTCCATACCACTTTCAGTGATTTTATATCGACTAATCGCTTCAGCCGTTTTTACTGATATCTGACCCCTAAAACTCAGATTTGACTCCCTTGGAATTTTTAGAATTGCTCATCTTCGAACTCATAATTCTGTTTGGCAATACGAACGTTTTGGCGAAATTTGGAAATTTTATCATGTATCCAAGGAGAGATACCGTCTGGAGTGACACATAAACATATATCCCGACGTTTCGATGGTTTATTCCATCATCTTCAGGGGGTTAGTGAGCCCTGAAGAACTTTGTACCCATAGTCCTCACTGACTCTCAGACTTTGTATCATAGTACGAAACATAGTTATATCATAGTATGGTACAAAGTCTGACAGTCAGTGAGGACTATCGGTGCGAAGTTCTTCAGAACTCACTAACCCCCTGAAGGTGATGGAATAAACCACCGAAACGTTGGGATACATCTTGCTTTAATTGACCGAACTTCAATAACAACCTGCAACATTGCATACCACCCACATCTAAATCAACGGTCGATACACACAGAATTCAATATATATAAATATATAAACATAACAAATTTTTGTTAAAATCTAGGGATGAAGTCAGGATGCTCTGAAACGGATTTGCCTATAAATAATTTTCAACAATTTATATTCCGAAAATTTTGGATCGATTGCAACAGCTTCAGTTTCTTTGAAAATTCACTAAAAATGGATACTATTACATAGTACCCTCATAGCCTTATAACCTGCAGTTTCAATGTAAGGATACATTTAATAGTAACACTCCAGATGTTCGGTATTGTGAGCTATACTTTTTCTATCCATGCTCAGACTAACAATTGCTAGATACATTATTATCAATTGCTATAATGATGTGGAAGCCCATACTAATTAATATTATAGATGTAAAGTTTTATTTACAATGGAATGGCTATTGATAATATTAATCACGAGTAAAGCGTGGCTTGAGCATGGTATGACGTCTTCATAAAAACTTGAAGGATGTGACGGATAATTACCTACCTAGTTACCTAGACTTATTTACAAATAAGTGATGAAAAAAGTGGAAGAAGAGAATTACACAGACATTCAAGAACTCCAGTGCAAAAAAAACCATTAAAATCATGCAAGTGTGAGATAGAAAAAAAGAAAAATTGTTAGTAACCCATTGGCATTACCTGGTTATGCAGAGTAGAGTCGGAGACATGTTCCTTAAATGGACAAACGTGCAAATCCAGGGGATCTCAGTAAAACAAAACATAAACACCGAGTGTGAATGAGTGTAAAGCTAGATTCACATGGAGGGCCACAAGTCGTTCTGCAATGCTATTGGCCAACGCAAAATGGATTATTGCAAAGCAATGTCATGGATACTATATCAAAATCTCCAGATATTTTCCGCTGTCAGATCCGTTGCCGTGTCTGCACAGAGGTTACTGCGCACACCTCTCCTGCTTGGTTGTTCAGCCATATTAGAATTAGACATTCCTGGATGACTTTGCCGGTTACATTTCCGGTTATGATTCCGCTGCCATGTAACGCCTCTGCGGCAAAAAATCTGGCAAACACGTTGCCATACCGGACTACCGTCCGTCCATGTGAACCTAGCTTTAGTGTTCACTTGAATAGTAGAAATCCAGCCGTTCAGTGAACCATAATTACCTAATTATCTTTCTGTTACGTAGGTTTACCTTGGAAGTTCAAATGAAGGGACTAGAGAGATTAGGCTTTAGTACAGAAAGACGTTTGCTACTGTTTGAACAAATGGGTTATATTAATAAGAATGGGCTATGTGCACGGAAAATACAAAAACGAAAAAAACTTCATGAACTATGTTTTTAGTAGTTGTAATACATAATCAACTGGTAACACTACTAAAAAAACAGTCCCCCCCCCCCCCCCCCCCGAGTTAGAAAGTAAAATTTGAAAGCTGGTTGGTTTGAAGCCTGGCACGTTTGGCCTGGACCTGGAGGTAAAATTCAACGTCATCACGCAAGATAAGTGGCGATCTCCCTGAAATCGAGCTCATGGATACTGCAACGCCATCACCTGACCGAGCAAATGGAAAAATCTAGCATTAACAGTAACTTTCAGGTGACTGGCAATTTCAAAAAAATTCCTAATTCCGTTTTTTCGTGCCTTTTCTTTGTTTTCGTTTCCCAAACTCGTTTCGATTAGTAGTTATTGCCGTATGGATACTGTATGTAAACCTCAGATAATGTTGAGGGTTTGCAAGTTTGCTGTGTGGTGTGCTCCGACCAATCAGGAACTTCAGAAATTCATACTTGGTGCGCTTTTTTTCGAACTTCTCTTTTACTGAATTTAAAATAAATTGAGGAGTATACTTTTTCGAAGCCCTTTTTTTACAACTTTGAAGCTATTCTTTATCAATAATAATACCACTGGAAATCAAGCACATAGCCCATTACACGGTTAGTAAGATGATGGAAGAAACGAACAGGACTTATGAGAATTCAAGTCGAGTTCATTACGAGAACATTACATATTACCTAAGTACATAATTGCCCAGAAGTGATTTCCATAAACTCAAGCTTGGTTTCAAAAAGTACAAAGCTGAACTTAATGATTGATATTAAACGTAGGTACACGAGGAAAATGTCGAATCCTAACACCGCTGACCAAATTTAATGGAAATGTTGCGCACAGAACCAACCCTCAAGGGGGATTCAGATGAGGAAATAGCTTATCAAGTGTTTTGCTTCCGAGTCTGCGAAGCAGCGGAAGCCTTGTGTTCACTTTCGTGAGCCAAAAAATTTTTGTCTTCAGAAATCAAAATTTCCACTTGCATTTTGCGTTTCAAAGCCTACTGAACAAATTTGGTTCCGTGTCTGTCGGTCTGTGAGTCTGTCCGCATTTCCTTGTTACAGCCATAACTTCCACGATTTTGAATTGATTCAGCTCAAATTTTGAGGGATGGTGCGGATAAGGCCCCTTGAGGTCCCATACAAATTTCAACATGATTGATCCAGCGGTACGCCCTGCGCATGCGCTAACGTTAAATTCAACAAACACGCATAACTTTCACAATTTTGATTCAATTTCGCTCAAATTTTCAAGGGTTGTTTGGACAAGGCCTAGTGAGTTCCAGTATGAATTTCAGCACGATGGGACCCTCGGTGCGCTCTGCGCATGCGCTGGCGTGAAATAGATTCAATTTCCTTGTTACAGCCGTAGTAACCAAAGATTTCACCCAATTTCAATGTAATTCTCAGGGATTAAGCGGGTAGGGCCCATTGAGGTCCCATATAAATTTCAACATGATAGAGCCAGCGGTACGCCCTGCGCATGCGCTCTGTCTGTCTGTCTGTCCTTCTATGCACGGCCAAACGGCTCGACGGATATCGACCAAATTTGGCACGAATATCCAGTAGGCTCCCAAGTTGTGCAACGTCGCATTTTTAATTCCCTGACCATAGCGGAACTATGGTCGACCATGGTCAACTCCTGAATGGCTTGATGGATATCGACCAAATTTGGCACGAATATCCAGTAGGCTCCCAAGTTGTGCAACGTCGCATTTTTAATTCCCTGACCATAGCGGAACTATGGTCGACCATGGTCAACTTCGTTAATTGAAATGGTAACCCCTATTTTTTATCGCGCATTCGTAATCTACGTGAAATTCTATCTACGATCGACCCTTCGGACTACCCCCGCGGTCGACCATAGCGCATCCATGGGCCCCTCCATGGTCAACTCCTGAATGGCTTGATGGATATCGACCAAATTTGGCACGAATATCCAGTAGGCTCCCAAGTTGTGCAACGTCGCATTTTTAATTCCCTGACCATAGCGGAACTATGGTCGACCATGGTCAACTTCGTTAATTGAAATGGTAACCCCTATTTTTTATCGCGTATTCGTAATCTACGTGAAATTCTATCTACGATCGACCCTTCGGACTACCCCCGCGGTCGACCTTAGCGCATCCATGGGCCCCTCCATGGTCGAATCCCGAATTGCTCAACGGATATCGACCAAATTTGGCACCAATATCCGGTAGCCTCCCAAGTTGAACGTAGGCGCATTTTTAATTCCCTGACCATAGCAGAAATATGGTCGACCATGGTCAACTCCTGAATGGCTTGACGGATTTTGATAAAATTGGGCACAAATACCCGGTAGGGTATGGGATTTTTCCGTCGTTTGTTGGTTCCACGATACTGCGTACAGCGAATCTCGGATAGCGAGTGAAGCGAGCGGTCAGGCTAGTTATGTATAATGGACGTAATGTATTATGGAAGTCATGTTATGTATAATATGTATATTTCATGTAATGTTATGTAATGTTATGTTATGTAATGTAATGTTATGTAATATGTATATTTAACGTTATGTAATGTAATGTAATGTAATGTAATGTTATGTTATTTTGCTTCCGAGTCTGTTCTATTTTATAATGGGTCACTCTGATTGTGACGAGGAAGCTCCTGTGCCATCACCTTGGCAGTGTATTTTGGTGCTGAAATGACACAAAATCGCCACTGTTATCATTTCAACACCAAACGACACCCTTGACCTTGACAACCACCAAAATAACTTAAAGGGAGAGTAGTACTCCTACAGCAGTTTAATGCATTGCTGTGGCATGCGAACCTAGTTTTCCTAATGCTAGGAATCACCACCCCTGGGATGTTAATGAGAGTTCAAAGAATTGTATAAATAATAAAATAATAACCAATGGATGGGAAATAATCAACTCTTTGTAACGATATCCAAAACCAGCGCATTAGATGAGACAGACTAGAATAGCTAAAGTAGTAGGTACCATAGATTTCTAGTATCAAAGCGTCTCTTCCTCACGCAGTAGAATTAATTCGATTTTCTACGTGTACAGTATTATAACAGACCCCAGAGAGTACATGAATGAATAGTGAGAGATAACATAACTGGGCTTAGTGGTTAGTCGGATAGAGATCCACCAAACGAAAGTGGCGCATTCAAGTACAACAGCGAGAGCAAAGAACAGAATTAGTTACTGCCACAAAACATAGAAACAATTCCAGAATCATAGTATGGGAATGATACGGTTTCCGTTAAACTCGAGCCCGAAGCGAAAAGTAAGAAAGCGTCAAACCATTGTAAGACGACGTACCTTGGTGTTGACTTCCGCCGTTAAAGCTCCGAGCACTGGGTGGTCCTTGAGTGTAAAGCGCCTCAAAACTGTCTTCACTCAATAAATCCTGAATTTGTTCAAATCGCAAAAATGAATCATGCCAAATGAAAATTACGGAGTATTAATATAATCTCAACGAAAAAAGCAGACAAAACAAGGATAAATCTACAAAAAATCAAACCAATCATGACAACCAATTCAACTTTAGTTCATTGATCAAGCAACCTATCTTAGGTACCTAATCATGCACTTGTCATAATGTAAAAAAAACTCATCAATCTAATGAAATTGGAGAAATATAAAACAAAACGGCCATGCACACTGCGTTGTGCTATGTAAACCTGATAAAAAAATTAACACAAAATCGAGCTTTAAAAAACACACCGCAAAATGATAAAATTTAAACAAAAATGTTAAATAGCAACTGAAAGTATATAAAAAACGTACCTGTAGATCAGGGGTCATACCCAAATCACCGGTGTTCCACATGTTTTGATCCTCTCTGAACAATGAATTGGTCAACTCCATTGATAAACGTTTTTTGTAATCTTGGGATTTATCCTCAGACATACGGAACAGAACTGCGGCAGCGTAAGTCGCTGAAAGTTGTAATAATGGAAAGTTATCATTTGAAGAAGTTCGAAATTAAAACAAAAATTATCATTTCAACTTCAAACGCCTGTCTACCATCCGGGAGATATTCGAAGGATTCTGGAATCATAGGGGGTACGGGGTCCTTGTACTGGACATACCTACAGAAATGTTGGCTGTTCATTTATTGTTTCTTTCATGTGCAATAATTAAAATAGCTATCTTTGATGGTTTCAACCAATTTTGGCTCCCAAAACTCGTATCAGGCTCCTATTTTTGACAAATTATCTTTGATCATTGACAGTGCCATTTAATTGTCTTGATAATACTACTTCCAGTGTTATTATACAAATTTATGGTGATGTAAGCCAATTTCACAGGTTTTTGACCCATAAAAGTGAATTTTGCGAGCTGAAACATCGTTAGAACCTCAATTTTCCACTTGACCAGAGTGGAAAATTCATATTCGGTCTCATCGCCCTAAAAAACATGGAAAGGGGTCCCATAACACTCTTGGGTGTATTCAGATAGGGCTGCCGAGCTTCGAAGTACAATTAGGGCCCAAATGGAGCCTTTGTGCGGATTTTAGATTAAAATTTAAGTTAATTTTAAGGCTGAAACTTTGTTAGCACCTCAATTCTTCGGTCGTCGGTCAAAATCTATTGCTTCCGAGTCTGCGAAGCAGCGGAAGCCTTGTGTTCACTTTCGTGAGCCAAAAAATTTTTGTCTTCAGAAATCAAAATTTCCACTTGCATTTTGCGTTTCAAAGCCTACTGAACAAATTTGGTTCCGTGTCTGTCGGTCTGTGAGTCTGTGAATCTGTGAGTCTGTCCGCATTTCCTTGTTACAGCCATAACTTCCACGATTCTGAATTGATTCAGCTCAAATTTTGAGGGATGGTGCGGATAAGGCCCCTTGAGGTCCCATACAAATTTCAACATGATTGATCCAGCGGTACGCCCTGCGCATGCGCTAACGTTAAATTCAACAAACACGCATAACTTTCACAATTTTGATTCAATTTCGCTCAAATTTTCAAGGGTTGTTTGGACAAGGCCTAGTGAGTTCCAGTATGAATTTCAGCATGATCGGACCCTCGGTGCGCTCTGCGCATGCGCTGGCGTGAAATAGATTCAATTTCCTTGTTACAGCCGTAGTAACCAAAGATTTCACCCAATTTCAATGTAATTCTCAGGGATTAAGCGGGTAGGGCCCATTGAGGTCCCATATAAATTTCAACATGATAGAGCCAGCGGTTCGCCCTGCGCATGCGCTCTGTCTGTCTGTCTGTCCTTCTATGCACGGCCAAACGGCTCGACGGATATCGACCAAATTTGGCACGAATATCCAGTAGGCTCCCAAGTTGTGCAACGTCGCATTTTCAATTCCCTGACCATAGCGGAACTATGGTCGACCATGGTCAACTCCTGAATGGCTTGATGGATATCGACCAAATTTGGCACGAATATCCAGTAGGCTCCCAAGTTGTGCAACGTCGCATTTTTAATTCCCTGACCATAGCGGAACTATGGTCGACCATGGTCAACTTCGTTAATTGAAATGGTAACCCCTATTTTTTATCGCGTATTCGTAATCTACGTGAAATTCTATCTACGATCGACCCTTCGGACTACCCCCGCGGTCGACCATAGCGCATCCATGGGCCCCTCCATGGTCGAATCCCGAATTGCTCAACGGATATCGACCAAATTTGGCACGAATATCCAGTAGGCTCCCAAGTTGTGCAACGTCGCATTTTTAATTCCCTGACCATAGCGGAACTATGGTCGACCATGGTCAACTTCGTTAATTGAAATGGTAACCCCTATTTTTTATCGCGTATTCGTAATCTACGTGAAATTCTATCTACGATCGACCCTTCGGACTACCCCCGCGGTCGACCATAGCGCATCCATGGTCCCCTCCATGGTCGAATCCCGAATTGCTCAACGGAAATCGACCAAATTTGGCACGAATATCCAGTAGGCTCCCAAGTTGTGCAACGTCGCATTTTTAATTCCCTGACCATAGCGGAACTATGGTCGACCATGGTCAACTCCTGAATGGCTTGACGGATATCGACCAAATTTGGCACGAATATCCAGTAGGCTCCCAAGTTGTGCAACGTCGCATTTTTAATTCCCTGACCATAGCGGAACTATGGTCGACCATGGTCAACTTCGTTAATTGAAATGGTAACCCCTATTTTTTATCGCGTATTCGTAATCTACGTGAAATTCTATCTACGATCGACCCTTCGGACTACCCCCGCGGTCGACCTTAGCGCATCCATGGGCCCCTCCATGGTCGAATCCCGAATTGCTCAACGGATATCGACCAAATTTGGCACCAATATCCGGTAGCCTCCCAAGTTGAACGTAGGCGCATTTTTAATTCCCTGACCATAGCGGAAATATGGTCGACCATGGTCAACTCCTGAATGGCTTGACGGATTTTGATAAAATTGGGCACAAATACCCGGTAGGGTATGGGATTTTTCCGTAGTTTGTTGGTTCCACGATACTGCGTACAGCGAATCTCGGATAGCGAGCGAAGCGAGCGGTCAGGCTAGTTATGTATAATGGACGTAATGTATTATGGAAGTCATGTTGTGTATAATATGTATATTTCATGTAATGTTATGTAATGTTATGTTATGTAATGTAATGTTATGTAATATGTATATTTAACGTTATGTAATGTTATGTAATGTAATGTAATGTTATGTTATTTTGCTTCCGAGTCTGTTCTATTTTATAATGGGTCACTCTGATTGTGACGAGGAAGCTCCTGTGCCATCACCTTGGCAGTGTATTTCATATTCGGTCTCATCGCGCTAGAAAACATGGAAAACGATACCTCACAAGCTCATGTTACTAAACCACCAAAAACCCCCATTTTTCACCCTTGGGTGCAGTCCAATCGAGCTGTAAAGTTTCGAGACATAACTAAGGCCAAAATGGAGCATGTGCGCGAAAGAATAAAGGCCGAAAATAAAGGTAGATATGAATGACACGGCGCGGCGGACGGCCATTGCATTTTTGGAATCTTACGCACATTGAACCGTAAAAGAAAAATTTTTGAGGGATTGTTCGAAATTTTTTTTGCTGAGCGGATACATAGGTGTATTATTCACAGAATAATAAAACAAAAGCAGCACAGCAACCCGAATCTCAAGTGCGAAACCATTCCAGAGATGACCTTCTGACGCTCAATTTGTCAAGTTTGAGAAGCAAAACATCGTGGGAAGCGAGGTCAAAGCCTTTGCTAAATCAATGAGGCAACCCACCACCCACTGGCCCGCATCTATAGATTTAATTATGAAGTTAGTCGAGAACTACAGTCTCAGTTGATCTACTCATTCGAAAGCCATGCTGACACTTGTTGAAGAACGAGAACGATTCCAGCTATTTGGTCAAGCGAGTTAGCAGAAGGATTTCTAGCTAGAAAGCGCAAGAGACCGATGGGCCTTAAAGTTGTTTATGTCGGTAAGGCATAACTTAGGTTCTTGGTGACAGGTAGAAGTGAACAGATCTTGAGACGATCCGGAAAAACACCAGACTGGAATGAGGTGTTGAAGAGATCATATTCGCCATGTCCTCACTCTAAGACGTGCTTGAACACAACAGCTCTTTTTCAGCCTAATTGAATACCTAAACATAGGCTCGAGTTTTCAAAGAAAAGCCTTGAACATAACTCCGCCCAGTTCTTCAACTTTTTCGTCCAGCATCTTCAACCAATGATATTATGTTCCTACCACGCACCGCCCTCCATGTTCGAGAAAAGACTGCTACCAACAAGGAACTCTACACTATATCGATGAATTTTATGTTTCGTAATTTTTGTTGTTGTTCCACAGCTACATATTTTATGGTTAGATACGCTATTCAATATTGTAATCACGTAATTAATTTTTTGACGCTTTCTCTACTCTTTGCCAAAAAAAGGTGCTTAACGGCAATGAAGATTTTCTATTTCTATTTCTTGTTGCCAACCAGTAGTTTAGGTCATAACTATGTATCTGTAGTGAATCCCAAAGTAGGTAGGTACATTGTTACAGTGTTGCCAGATGAAAATATCAAAAATCCCTACGGAAATCACCAAAACATGTCAAAATAATGCTCCAAATTAGTACCTACGACCACAGAAGAGAACGGAAAAGGGGCACAATACGCTGATAAAAACATGAAAGGTTCGTCATTTATTCAGAAAATACGAACCTAAAAATGATCATAGAGCATGGACAAATAGGTAGGTACCTACATACAATTATATAGAGTATTAAAGTAGACAAGACAACATACTTTGAAGACGAGAAAAATGGGTTTCCTTATACTGCCCCACTAGCAGGCGTCGGAATTAAAGCTGTCACTTCCTCGCTGACTCACTACTTCAAAAATGACGGAGGGACTATTTCGATGATAAAAATATTTTTCTCAAAAAAGAGTGGCTCAAATTGTACTTTATAAGGGTCAAAAATCGGTAAAAATTGCTAAAATCACGACAAAAATTATATAATTTTACGAAAAATGGTATGGTTTCTCGCTAAGTATATCATTTTTTTACGCAATAGTAAGCATATTTTTTTGAAAATTCGCCCTAATTGCCATGCTGTCTGAACAGACCGTTTTTTATTTCATGTCGAGTTTCACTGATTAATGCTGCCGAAGTTTTGACTATTTTTTATTCATTTTGTTTCATGTCGTTTATCATGGAAAAATTTTTCTACGGCATTGGCGTTTTGGTTTACCCTGTGTTCATTCGTAACTCGTAAATTTCTTCTTTCATTTCTTTATCAAATATATTTAGAAAGAAAATTTATGTTCTGGCAACAATGCATTATTATAGTAAGTGAGAGAAAGGTGCTTACCGACACCTTCATTTCGAGAATGGAGAAGCTCAGTGAGCGGCGCGGTGGCACCTTCCTGTTCTATCATCTCGGCCCCTTCCTTGTCTTGAGCAAGTTCGCAAAGGACTCCGGCAGCGACACGTTGAATGTTCTCGATCTCGTTGAAGAGCAGCTGAACGAAGATGGGTATGACTAACTGACCACGGATGATGGCTCTGTTGTGACTCTCCCTAGCCAGGATGTGGAGGGCGCCGACCGTTCCTTCAACGATTTCTTCCATCCTCACCCCGTCAGCATACACAGAAGGCGTAGCATTTGCCGCAGTACTGTTGCGGGTCAAGGTACTTTGCTATAGAACAAAAATTCTATTAATTACTATGAAAAGCAAGAAATAGTCTGACATGAAATAGTACCACTGATTGATCTAAAATAAAACGCAACTAATAAATTTACCCTTTGTGTGTCTTGGAATGCACGAAGAAGGAGTCTAACGAGGTGGTGTATAGCACCGTGGTCTCTGAGAGGGGCGTGGTTAGCCTGACAAAGTGCTAAGTTCCTGATGAGACCAATGACTGCTTTGACCAGAGGCCAACGTGATGGAGGATGAAGGAGTTTGACAATCACTTGGAGACCGTAGTTTAACCTTACAGCATTTTGAGCCATTTCGCTTTCAACGTGCCGAGAAGTCAAGTGTCGCAGAGCACAAACCTGCCAGAACAGTTTACACATTAACATCAAGTAAATGAACTAAAAGTAAGAACCGAGTATTGAACACACACGTACTGCTGGTTCGGTGATTTCTTCTCTATCACCGGCTGTTACAATGGTTCTGACTAAAGCATCAACTCCGCCAACTTGACAAACGGTCACTTTGTTTCTCTGATTGTTGCACGTGAGGTTCGATAGGATTCCAGCAGCACAAGTGACCATATTCACGTCAGATGAGCCCAGCAGCTGAACAAGAGACTGCAGCAAGCCTTCCAGACCATCTACTTTGGTTCCGGCATCGGAGAGGTTACGGAGAGTCCACAAACAATTTTGGACAAGCCGCTGGGATGGATGTCCCAAGTGCATGGCTAGAGCTTGCATTCCTCCGGCCTCTACAATAGCTGGCTTGTTGCTCGAGCATACTGATAGTACTGCAACAAACATTCAAAATGTAACACACACAATACTGGATAATAACGACTGACTGACTGCATCACTTAAGAGTTTTAATGTACCTTTCAGTACTCTGGAAGTCGTCCATAATAATTTTTCGTAGTCATAACCTCTCATGATCCGCACGAGTTCAATAGGCCCCTGGGAAGCAAGGATGATGAGCTTGCTCTCCTGGTTCCCGTAAGCCAAGATCTGAAGACAGTCCGTGACAATAGCCAAAAACTTGACATTGTTCCTCTGAAGCAGTGCAACCATTTTCTGTAGACCTCCAGCCAACCTCACGGCCATTTTGCTCCCTTCTTGATGGAGAAGAAGATTGTGCAAGGTAGTAATGGCGTAGAATAGCACAGATTCTACTGGGGAGCTGCAAAACGACAAACCATCAGACTAACAATTTTCGAAAACTTGTTAACTGGTTGTCAAACTTCAAATAATTCAATACATTACCTCAACAATTTGACGAGAGCTGGGATGCCTCCGCTTTTAAATATAGCAAGTAAGCCCTGCCTATGGTGCGACAAATTATGGAGGGTACCCACTGCGCCTTTGGTCGTCTCAAGGTCATTGCTGTTTGATATGGCTCGCACTAATGCTGCTACCATCTGTAAACAAGGAAATTATGAATATATGCATCTCAAAACGCCAGGCCCAGAGATCAATTCACCTAAAAAACGTACGAATATACGAACAACCATATTTACAACTTTCTTCAAAATGGGAAACTGAAGTACCTGAGAATTATTCATGATAGCATGACGAGAAGCTTCTTTCTTCGATAACTGATGAACCATCATAGCAGCTTGCGACACAATGACTTGATCCTCGTCATTCATTAACTTGATAAATTCCGGAATGGCGCGGGTGGCCAAATCAGCGTCATCCTTTAAACGGCCCAGAAAATTAACATTAAGAGCTTTTCGGACTAGTTACATGTCAAATTTTCAGTGTATCTGCAGAATGGCATAATACATTCCAGGTACCCCATACCTGATAATTTATCAAGTTGACGACAGCGTGTTTGAGCATTTGGCTGGGTTCAGTCAAACGCTGGACTGCAGTAGCCTGACCCCCATCGAACTGAGTTGAGGGTATCTCGATCCCTTCTTCCAGCGTCTCAGGGAACATAGCAGCCCTCACCCTTTGGGACCTGGTCTGAGCTAGTTGCTGATTCATTTCTGGAAGGAAACGCAAGAGTTATTGGAGTCGAACGTCCTAAACACAGGAAAAAATCCGAGAAGGGTCAGCCGATAGATCAACCTCAGCAGATGTATTACTGCGGTTCCACTCGTCAAAATCCCTTCCGTACCCATATTAATGCGCAGCAAAACATTTAAAAGTGACAAAGAAATTCAAAGGCTTACCATCAACTTGATCCTGAGTGAAGCCCTGGGCGAAACCCTGGTCCAGATCGAACATGAGTTGATCGTTATCCATGTCCTCTTCCTTGCCGGATAGTGACGGTGCCTGGGTGGTTGCACCAGAGTGAATTCCCGAATCCGCCAAATAGGAGTTCTGCTGCCATAGCAGCGTCTGATCCTTGACCGACCCCATAGGCAAGTCGCTATTTTGGTAGTTGGTGTGTGACACTAGAAAATTAATGGAAACGTTAAAAAAATAGCTGAATCGGGTTTGGAAACAATTTAATGGGACTATTTCGAATGGACTTATGTAAGATAATACTTCAAAAATATCATCGTAGAAATGAAACAACTCTCAGCCCAATACATTAATCATTTGTTACAAATACCCAATTCTTCAACACTTGGTGCACATAAGCTCAAGCCCTATCTAAAAACCGAATCGAAATGTAGGAACGTGAACTTACTGCTTGATCGGTTCTGCGGGTTCTGCATTTGGTAGCTCATCGTAGCCGCAGCAGTTCACCTAGGAATAAGATTCATATGCAATTACTCGTCAACGTGAACGAGAACGCAGTCAAATTTGTCTTCAACGTGTATCCAACATTTTTTTTGCTTGCAATGCGGGAATTGCTCGCTCCCTTCCTCAGGCCTAGTGAGGCAAAGGTTACAAGGAAATTCCTTCAAGTTTTCAACCATGTCTGCTTATCTGTTTGACTTAATGATGTATGAGGAGGTTTAAAGACCCCCATACATCATTTTGTATTTATGTTTCTTTGTTACCTTTGCCTCACTAGGCCTAAGGAAGGGAACGAGCATTTCCCGAAAGCGCTTGCAAGTGACTGCGTTATTTGAGCCTTCTTCACGTTAACAAACGAACACCTGCAGTTTCAAAAACACAAGAACGTGCAATTACTGGCAACGGCAATTACGTATACCTTACCGAAGTTCTGGATTCTCAAAAAACCAACAGAGCTGCATCTAAGTACCTATACACGAAAAAGTGAATGCCGTTAACTCAGAACAGAGCCGCAAGAACTAGTTAGGTACCACCTATCTAACAATCAAAGGAAGTCACCTACCTACCTAGTTTAAAATGCAGAGATGAAAAGTCAGTAATGAGTATTTTCAAGAAGAGGCAAACACTATTCATGTGAGAATAATTTGCAGTGTGAGAAGAAGAAACCCAGTTTAGTAGCCTGAATACAATCATTTTGGATCTGGGGATTTGCTATCAAGTTGCTGACACGTCGCACACTTCAGAAAAGAACGTAAGTGTGAATCACAATTACCCGCGCAATGTGAGGACCGTCGATTTCGGTTAGGTATAAGGTACATTTAATTCAACATGCCTACGGCCCTTTTCTTTAAGCAATCAGAGGAGCGTGGGACGTAGCAGCGAAGATCGAAGAAGGTTAGTTCTGAGATACTTGTAGATGATCGGTGAATAATATCGTAAACTTATCGAGCAGTAACAACTCAAAATAGCTGTTAACCGCTATGAAGACTTCTTCGGCAAGAATCATAAACCAAGTGCAGTTAGGTCATTCTCCTCTATTCGACTCCCTGTTCGTTACTTCTGTTCTATAAGATGATTTACAAAAATCTTCGAGATTTGCGTAATGGAAATCAGAGAATCCCACCAACAGATGGGAACGTTGGAGACCGTTATTGAGCTGGAACCAGGAGGGGGACTTGACGATATAACACGAAGAACAATAAAGTCTCACACGGCGTGAATAGATTTTTTTTTTTGCAAGAGGTTTTTGTTGAGAAGAGAAAAACGGAATCAAATGAACGGAAGGAGGCAGACGAAGTTGAATAAAAACAATCGATAAGGCGAGGCGGGCAAAGGGGCGCAGACATCAAAGGAAACCCCCGCACGGCCACCCCCACGTCATGTTATTAGGTCGGGCAGGGTTGATGTTGGATGAAAATGAAGGCAATGATGTAGCTCGAGTCCACATTTGGATGAGAATAACTTCGCTTATCCGATCAAATAAGACATCTAGCAGGATCTTATCGTAACGAAATGAGGTTTACTTATCCTTTTCGACTGTAGGTATGTGATTTGGGTGAATGTTATAATGGAATTTGAAAAGTAGCATTACAAGAGCTGTGAATGCCTAAGTGACAAAAGACAATTAATGTGTGTGACTACCCTACACACAGGCAATTGAACTTTGAAAAATGCACATAATATACGGTATAGGTACTAATTTGAGATTTTTGTTAGCGTGAAGCGAATTTATGAAAACGGCGATGGTGAAATGATAAGTTAATTCACCATTACCTATCACCAGTTACCTTCTTTCTTCGCACTGGAGGTGGTTCGCCCGAGTGAATGATTAAACCAAGAACAGGATTGTGGTAGGGGATCACTTCTCCGTACTGTCATCAATTTACCGAGAATCCAAGGTGTCATATCCTGATGAGTCATGATTGAAGAATGCGTACAAAATCGTATGAATTCGAAAAGAAAGCTTCTGTGTTTGGTACTGGCACGAATGCGCACTAACATGGTAAATACTGACAACATGTTAGTTACTTCAACATCACTGTCTTACGTACCTACCTACAATGTAAAGAAGCTTCGCAACTTCTGCAAAAGCGATAACACCTTTGCATCGGTCACGTATAAATGGAACAAGAATGGCCGATGACTTATGAGTGACGCATTAAGAACTGAGAATTTACATTTTAAAATAATGTACCTACCGTCTTGGTGAAATCAAAACATGAATGATTCAAAGGCAACGCCATTGCAAGAACCAATTATTTACCTCAGACGGGTCGGCAACAATAGCAATGAAAACATCAAGTTCGGGGATGATTATTTTGATACTTACTTCTCTTCGTGAGCGGATACTATGTTTTTTGAGACTTCTGAAGAGAACTCGGTAGATTTGAGCACAGGTAAGTGAGATAATAAGAAAATAACCAGCTCGCGACAAAGCGAATCACATCTCTTCTGGGCTATCGATCGATCACTGTTTCTGGAAAGGACCACAGCCGCTGAGATACGCTAGTAACGCCCTCCGAACACTCGATAAAAAAAAGGAGTAACGAGAATTTTAAAAACGGCGGATCTTCAAAAAAGCCCCGGGAAGCGGAAATTATCAAATTTAAAACAAACAACCGGAAAATCGGTAACTGTTTACAAAATATTTCAGTACGTCAAGATCAAGAAGCGTTTTGATCAATCGAGAGGAAAATTAAATAGTTGACGGTAGGAGCGCTAGCGTTCACATGACGTCACAAGGAGGATGGATCCTACAGAACTCTAGTTTGTTACCTTTTGTTGATGCACGGAGGAAGACAAGATAAAGGGTCCCGCCAGTGAAATACGACTGGGGAACGGGAAACCCGGATTACCAAACCGAAATCAATCACAAAAATATTTACCTAACCTACCTATCTTCATTTTGCAACCTACTGGTGCACTCCATAAAGAATAAGTAAGTAAGTGACTATCTTGAGAGTGAATTGATAGGTATACAGTTGCAAAACCAGCTAAATCCATTAAAAATTAAAATAAATGTAGCGATTAATCTCGATGAGATATAGCTACAATTTTTTTTTTTTTGCAAATAAGGAAATAAATTATAGAATTGGCTCGTAACAGTTGAACTAAGTCGCGTCAACGGCAAATTTTTTCACTGTTTTCTGTGGTCAGTACCTCGAGCTCCTCAGGAAAGCCCTAAATGGAGTAGGTAGCTACTGGAGCCAGCCCGGGAATTAAAGTTTCATACAAATGCGCGGGTTCAATCATTCATCATTTTTTGAAGTTATTCATGAAGCATAAGGTAAATGCTTGTGTAACAATTTACATGTGTAGATGCCCTATTGAGCCAGCCCGGGAATTACATTTCATAATATTGTTGTAATTCATGAAACAACGTTTATTCAAGTTACAAAAGTACCTAAAGACAATCCGTCATTTTTCAAATGAAATAATATCCCAGAACAACCAACTCTTACTTCATACAGCCGTATCCGTGATTATAATCAGGTGCTCCCTAGCGATGATTATCTGGGCTGAATGAATACAATTTCATTCACCCTCCTGTTGAAGATGCCTGTCGGTGCAAACTTCTGGGCCCTGTGAACGAACGATGCTCGGGGTGGTCTCAAAAAACTCCCAAGTTCGAGAACTATTTAAAAGTTCTGGAACGGCGTCCTGGAAATGTCAACCCCTTAGGGATGACTGACATAAACGCCGAGCTTCGAGGAACAACTAGACCCCAAATCGGACCTATAAACCGAATTTCGTCAATTTTGGTTCATGGTAACTAAGAAAAGTGCGAAGTACGGCGGACGGAGAGCATTTTTTAAATTGAATTTTCGGATTCCACATACCTTGAAACGGAAACCACCAAACTTTGAGGGTTACTTTTTTTTCATGCTCGATTCCGAAGGTCATTATTGAAAATAATAAACAAAAACGAACATTAATTTCTCAGTCTATAGAAGCTGCCATTATTCACTTGCAATGGTGTGAACTCGCTCAAATATCTAAAATGGAACTAAACGGTGGCTAGAATGACTGACGTTTACTCCTTTCAAATTTTGTCAAATACCTTTGCCTCCCCACTCTGCGTCAACTTCAACTAATATGATAGGGTTCTTGGCTCAAACCAAATGCATGTAGTAAAAAATTCAATTTATTTAGATTTGCTAAAAAATTCACTAGTGTTGCGAAATTCCAGCGAGCCCCAAAAGATCTCTTCTTCCCCTTTTTGGAGAACTTTCAAGTTGAAGGAGAAAAGGTGGGTTGATGAAGAGAGGAAGGTTGTTAAATAAAACGTTTCTTTTAAATCAATGATACTTCAACGATATTATAATACTTATTATTCAATACAAAATAATACAATGTTCTTTCAATAAAAAAATAAGTAAAATTAATAAGTCGGGGGCTTTGAAACATAATGTTTAACAATCATGGTGATAAGCCGTCAATTTCACGATTTTTCCTGTGAATGGTGAGGAAGAAACAACAAAATTGAATTAAACGTACCTACTTATCTGCACGTTCAAGATAGACACGAATGTTACTAGTGTCTTTACTTCAAGGTTTTCAATACTGAAATAATGTTAGATCTTTTCTTTTGTAATAATAGCAGTCTGTACATGGAATTAGGGATATTGCCACATTATATTGCAGAAGTACCTATATGCTTAATCTACTCCCTACCCGACAACAAATGGAGTTCAAATAAAATACAAAATACAAGGAGGGGTAAGATTAGTGATGAAGACACCCAAGGAAATGTAAACATGACTTCACGCTACCTAATTACTAGTGCCTAATGTACTTACCTACCTAGCCTAAAAGCATAGGTTGTTCAAGTGCTCTTGCAAACAAGGAAAAGGAAACCAAACAATTTGGAAGACAATTCAACTACAGGAATGCACTCAGCGCCTTTACTTAGATAAAAGAACGTAAACATTGGTGATGAATTCAGTTGCGATGGTTGTCACAGTTGTTGACAGTGGGGCACGAGAAATATCAAGCGCATAAAATCTTTCTTCAATATCAACATGAAATCTTTCTTCAAACTCAAGACGACAAGACTGTGATCTATCACAACAGGAAGCGTCTCTACGAATTTAGCAAAGGCTGTGATGGTTAGGCAGGTACGATGGTCAGCCAGTGTTTCACGGGACGAATCAACAATTTTGTTTCACAAAAGCCGACCTCACATGACATAGGAAGTATTTTTATGCGCACCTTTCTGCAAGTGCCAGGGGAGAATTTCGGATCACCCTAGCAGATAATTCAATTGAACGGTTAGACACTCCCCACTAACCTATATTTACGAGTGCTAGCGAGCATCCAGCCTCTGACCTAACAAGAGATAACTCATAACAAATTACATCAATTCTCATCTAATTGAGAAACCGGAGGCGCAAATAAAAAATGTACACCAACTACAAACTTTTTGCATGGCCCAACCGCCAGTAACATGCAGGTGCTAGAAAAGGTATCAAGTGCCTTTTAAATTACTGTGCCACTGAATTGAATTCAAGTGGCATTGGATAGCTAGAGTTAACCTTTAAAGGATATCACTAAAATTACGCGGAAGCATCATACATCATATAAGATCTGGAAGCTTGGACCCCCAAGCCACAGATCCTTTCTATAACACGGCTGGTAAATATATGCAAGAGGAGGTAGAGAAAACAGGGATCCATACTCAATTGATCAAATTCACACTGCCTTTTTGGAAAACTGTGAAGGTACAAAGTACAACACTTGATTTTCTTTTACTTTAACAAGAAAAAGTTGAAAACTTCTACTTCTGCACTTGGTTTTAGAACTCAATGATCTTTTAATTTATTATATCTTGGATCCATAAACTGTTTTAAACAATATTATATGTTTTGTTCTGTTTGCATGGTGTATATAGTCACTAAAATTGATATACATTGTGGAGTAAAAATTCCTTCGAAATAACTTCCTACTCCTATGTTCAGAGATAGATAAATGTAATGTCAAGAAGAAGACTCTATCACCTTTTCACCGTTCGTTATCTAGCAAGCAATGAACAATTATTATTATGAAATATCAAAACAAGATTAAGTAACATGAAAAATAACTTAGAGGGGGGATAACACTAAATAGCTCAGGCCAAAACAATGTAGAAGGAAACAACTAAAGGTCGGTGTCGTACCAAGCGGCGACTTGGTTATTGTCCTGGGGCGGATGAGGTGGGAGTTGAGGAGGGAGCTCCTCAAGAGCATCGAACCCCAGGTCGGCGGTCGTTACGTCCATCGGCCCATAGTTGGAGTCGTGCTGCGACCCTATGTCCAGCCCTTGCATCGAGTCAACGGGGATCTGGTCGTAGCCTGCCAACAAATTTCAAATGTAAAATTACAAATGGTGGGATTCTTATGACGAGCGAGCAACTGGACATGGTAATACAGCACATATCTACGTTTGGGGGATGAGGAGATCTTTCAGTGAAGATGACTTGGAGGGCTATCACTAAGGGTATGATGTATAAGTTGAGGCTTCCTACCCATGCCTACCACCACTGTCACTGATGGGGTGGATCCCATTAATCAAGTATGTAGCCTCCATGGAACTGACTTTGAGGACTGAGGAGCTGTTGGAGTATATATTTAGAAGAGCAGCAGCAGACGGGTTGTATAAATTGTTCATGTACCAAAAAATCGGTGGTTCATAATAGATAATATAGAGATTCATTACAGTTCTATACCAAAATTACTCTATATCTCTGCCATGTTGCTTTCATGGAACGCCAAGTTATTTTCCTAAAAGCTGTCGGGAAACCTCTGTAAACAAACCAGGATAAACCAACTAGTATGAGGCTCTGATCATCATACAGAAGCTGGCTTGAGTGCTCTGGGTCAATCCAGGAGAAGTGCCCAACGACTTTATCAGGTGGAATAAACCGGTTCCCGTGAGATCACCGAAGTTAAGATATCTCGAGCGTGGTTAGTACTTGGATGGGTGACCCGCCGTGACACGTCCATGTATGACCCATGTGGCTGTTGGGCGAACCCCTCTCCACTCAAGGGGACGCGGCAATGAGTAGCCAAGTAAAGAGTGAAATGATCAGACCGAATTCTGATCCTCTCATTGGAGGACAGCTGATCACGTCCGCGATGCTGCCAGAGCAGTCGGACGAAAAGAACCAGCCTGGAATGGCTGTTTACTTTACTTTATACAGTAGAAGTCGCTAGCAGTGGTCACATCGGGACTGACAATCACTGGTGAAAAAAAAATTCAGAACCAGCATCCCCTGCTGCCCCATTACATGTGGTTCTTCTTTTTACTCAGTTCTCCCACTAATCCAGCGTTTTAACGAACATACACGGTGACAAAATCCCCTTCACCTACTTTTCTAGCCCATGCACTGGTCCATTGA
The DNA here is from genome assembly GCA_954871275.1 of Leptopterna dolabrata. Taxonomy (NCBI): domain Eukaryota; kingdom Metazoa; phylum Arthropoda; class Insecta; order Hemiptera; family Miridae; genus Leptopterna; species Leptopterna dolabrata. The sequence goes on from OX940983.1 coordinate 23,530,529, forward strand.
CGCGAACATCTTTTTGCTAACTTCAGTGAAGCAGCCTTCAAGGACCGCTTTAACATGCTCATCTTTCAAATGTTTTGATTTTGCTCTGACGATTTCCTCTCGGGATATCACCATTGCACAGCATTGCTAGTTGGAAGGCAGATTTGACTGACTCATTTTGAGCAGGGCATCAAATTTTGTTTAATTCGGCTTTGCCAATATTACACTAAAAGCTCAACACTGATCTGATCACAAGGCCATTGTAACGTGAATGACACAACCACTGGTGATACCAACAAACTGGGTCATATTTACTGAAGTGTGAACCCTGAAACCGATCAAACAGGCCAATTCCATGTGTATTTTCAAACAGCCATTCGGGACCTGTTTTATCCTTATATCCGATCCCTTCAACTGCCTTTCTACTAAGTACTTCTATTTAGTTGTGGAATATTAGAGTGGTTACACTTTAACTTAAAGAGTCTCTTGCGTAAAGTCCCTATTGGCACTTGGCTTCCCCTAATGGCTAGAGGACCGAAGACCGTGCAAGCCTTGTGGGAAGAATAAAAGCTTACTTCCCGTGCTTCCTGTGCACGATGAGAATCTCCCACAAAAACATACCTATTCGAAATCCAATGAGAAAATCCAGTAAGGGGAGCCGCACTACGTACGTAAACGTTCAAATCCAACCTAATTTCAAATCAAATTAATGCAGCAGAACCTAGATTATGAGTACAACGCTTTTCCAATCAAGAGTGCCTAGGTAGTCAAATAATGGGCAAAACCGATAACCTGCAACACCTAACATCCATAAAAACAAGTGAAATCAAAGTGTCTAAGAACAGAACCAGTTTTAGCGAATTTTCGAAGAAAAGGAAGCTATTGTTCTCGGTCCAAAATTTTTAAAACTCGAATTTCCGAAAGATTTTTATACCAAAATCCGTTTCAGACCATCCTGAATTCACTGCCGAAAGACACCAAAAATTATATGTATATATATATATATATATATTTATATATTTATATATATATTTATATATTTATATATGTATGTGTCATTCCAGACGATAACTCTCGAAAGAATTGAGATAAAAAGTTCAAATTTGCACGAAAAATCTGTCTTGGCAATCGACAGGCTAAGTTCGTAGATGGGCAGAATCGGGTCACTCTAAGGGGGAATTTTGGGGAGTTTTAGGGGGGAAAAATTACCCATAAATTCCCAAAATGAAGCAGTCTGACAAGTGACACCTCATTTTAAAGGTTTTTGTACGCTGAACACGATGGTGAAATCAGAATTGCGATATCTCATTCCGTTCTCAAACTGGAGCACTTTGAAGATGAAGGAACGTGGTTATTTCTTAAGATGTTCTTCCTGGTTCGTCTGCTCTAATCTGATAACGGAATGGGATATCGCAATTCTGACTTCACCATCGTGTTCAGCGTTGGAAAATCTACAAACCGAGGTGTTACTCGGCAAAAAATGGAACAAAAAATTTACCAATATCCAATACAATACAGAGTAGGTAATGGATACGTAACATACGTACTGTACGTATGTTTGATAAGTAACTGTACGTATATTGTAGTACCAATACTACAATATACGTACATACTTGAATACCTATAATTACCCAATAAGTTTAAGATTGCCCATATTTGAATGGGATATTCCAAACATCACATTTTACATAAAATCAGTTATTTCTTCGAAAATTCGCTCTTATAGCCATGCTGCATGACTGTGGTTTTTTTATTGACGAATGACAAGTACGTAATGAGCCAGTAAGGTGAGAATATCCAAAGTGCGGGTGTTTAGCCGCTAGAGTGAAACTATTAAATATATATAAAAATAAGTTTTAATAATTTAAACAAAATAATGGTCTTGTAAACCATAGATAAAAATACAAAACCCCCATACCACCATAGAAAATTACCCAACATTATCTCCAAAATTAATATTTTATTAAACTAACTGCTGCATAACATTTATTATATCATAAATCATATCATTTTATCATATTCATAAAACACCCGTTAAGTATAGGTATACTATTTCTAACACAATCAAACTACCAAACGCTGCAACTCATTCTACAACGGTTCAGTAATTACCTGTATAGATCTGTGTAAATCACTATTTTCTGTGGTCAATACCTACCATCAAGCCCCCCCCCCCCCCCCCCCCACAACCACAGGAAAGCCCTAAATCGAGTACTGGAATTAAGTGTCATAAAAATGCGCAGGATTCAATAATCCAACAATTAATTATTTCTTGTTATATTCATAAAGCATAACGTTTGTCCAAGTTTCGAAAGTACCTATCAACAAATTCCAGAACAGCCATCGTTCTTCAAATGAAATAATATCGCAGAACAACCAACTCGACTTCATACAGCCATCCGTGATTATAATCAGGTGATCCCTAGCAATGATATTTGGGCCGGATTTATACCGCTTCATTCACGACCATGTTGATGAAGCTTTTCTGTGCAAACGAACGGCTATCATACAATGCTCCGGGTGGTCTCAACAAATTCTTTAGTTCAAGATCAATTTAAAAAGTTAAAAAAAAAACCATACCATTCTACTGAAAGTTTTCGACCTATGGCGTTCTGAAAACTTCAACCTCTTAGAGATTACTGACAGTAACGCCGAGCTTCGCGGACCAACTAGATCCCGAAAGGGACCTACAAACCAAATTTCATTAACTTTTCTTCATGGTAACTAAGGAAAGTGCGAAGTACGGCGGACGGACAGAATTTTTTTAAATCCACTTTCAGATTCTACGTACCTTGAAATGGAAACCATCAAATAGGGGGGGGGGGGGGGGGGGGGGGGGGTGTTAAATTTGTTTTTTCATGCTCGATTCCAAAGGTTCCTATTGAAAATAATAAACAAAACTAACTCCAGTACAAAAAACAAAAAATTGAAGCCATTACACGATAAAAACCAAAGTAGGTAATTAATTAATTTACCACAAAATATAGGTACACGACTAGATACAAATAAGCATGGTTGTACAATTCAGGAGATGCCATAAACTCATTCGGTGACGACGTCTAGGTGAAAATAGTACCTAATAGGTGAGGTGCCTAAATCCAGAAAATGAACAATTCATAGTAGCATTCAACAACATTAAAAATGATAAGCTGATATATTCTGACGACTGATAATAAACCACAACTGGGATGAAGTGAAGGTATTGGTGTTCAGTCTAAACTGATAGTAGTGAGAGACGTTTTCGCCAGATTTTGGTTCACGTCGAACCAGTTCGAAAAACTGAGCACAAAAACACCTTTTAGGTTTACAACATTGCGTAAAAAACCACCAATGTGACATCTCGAGCTTTTCTTATCTTTCTTTAAACTGGCATGATGGGCCAGCCAAAATCTTAGGCGGAAACGTCTCCCATTAAACAATTTGGACTGAATACTGATATCTTCATTTCATCCCAGTTAAAAGAAAAGTTTTGTAACTAACTCATTTTACGATTAGGACGTTAAAAATAATTTTTACTGGAACTTGGAAAAGTATAAAGAAATAATTTGTAATTAAAAATAAATAAGAGAGTAATAAGCCTTCAATGTTTATGAAGTAATAAGCTCTAGCTTTTTCACATATCTTGCAAGTTCTCACGCATTAACTAAGTCTAATTATGATCAATCTACTTCACGTGTCTCAATAGATGTCTTAAGTGCCTACTTCTGAGATTGTGCAGCTGGTAATGTGTGATGCAACAAATCATGGAAATAACACGTCATCATCATACAAAATCAAACATAAGAAATGGCTAGGAAACTATCAGCACACAGGGGCGTTTCTCAATCATGCTGGGGGTAAGTAAACACCCAAACATTGTTACCTGTTATGATGAGCACAGGCATCGATTCAGACCCCTTGAAAAAATCACATGCTAGAATTATTTTTAGTAAAGAATCGTGAACAATAACCAGAATTATGTGGATAACGCCTGCAGGACCGACAGCGACTTGGTGATAAGAGAACCACAAAATCATAAAGATTCATTAAGCGAAATAAGAGGGCGTTGTGAGATAGAATCCCATGTTTTCAGAGCCCCTGCTAGAAATGAGAGAGAATATAAGAATAATACTAAGACAATGGATGTCTTAAAAACCTACCTAGAAAGGAAAGTGTGGCCAGCCAAATCCATCTTACCGGCGGTGAACAACTTATTATAGGCTGCCTACTAATAAAGTAACCCATTACTGCGTCAATGAGTGACACCTTCAAAGAAATGGGATTTTAAAGTTACTCACCTTGTTGATATGGTCTACCTCCATGGCTGCTATGCACGCTAGGAGGGCCGTGGGTGTACATTCCATCGTAGCTTTGCTCACCAAGCATATCCTAAAATGAAGGACAATAAAAATTAAGCTATTGTTCAAAGATGCAGTCTTGGTTTGTCTTCTTGCTTTTCAAGAAACCCTTAACGTAGTACGAACTACAAGTTCGGATTTGATCTGAACTGCAGAATTCTGAATATGGATGACAGACAAAGATGATTCTGGGTAGAATCAAATATCTAACACTGAATCGACCACAGGCATTGATACCATGGTTATTAAGAACTTTCACAGATGCTACAATATTAGCAAACCAAAATAGCTATTAGTTACCTGGAGGTCTGGGGCCATCTCTAGGTCGCCGTTCCACAAATTCTGATCCTCCCTCATAAGAGAGTTCGTCAGCTCGACAGACAGCCTCTTTTTATAGTCCTGGGGTTTGTCCTCGGACATTCTGAACAGTACAGCTGCAGCATACGTGGCTAGACAAGAAAATTCAATACTTGCATTTAAAACCTTCATAAATAGTTCAAGATTTTGTTGGATATTTTCACGTGATCCTCCCGAAACCATGGATTTCTCCAGGCCGTAGGACACCAATAACGTTATATCAATAAAATCAACCATTCAGGACAAAGACTGTAAATAGAAGCAGCACTAACCAACTCCTTCGTTTCGGGAGTGTAGCAATTCAGTTAGTGGCGCGGTGGCACCTTCCTGTTCTATCATTTCTGCTCCCTCTTTGTCCTGAGCAAGTTCGCAGAGAACTCCAGCAGCCACACGCTGAATGTTTTCGATCTCGTTGAAGAGCAGTTGTACGAAGATGGGTATGACCAACTGACCACGGATGATAGCTCTGTTATGACTCTCCCTCGCAAGAATATGGAGGGCGCCAACTGTTCCTTCAACGATTTCTTCCATTCTCACACCGTCAGCGTAAAGGGCTGGAGTAGTGTTTCCAGTACTCGAGACACTCGAACGTTGCTAAACGAAATAATAATTCAATTTCCAATACCTGTACCTCTAGTACTTGCTAAGTTGGATATGCACACTGAAAACATCGAGTTTTACAATCAAAAATTTTTCAAGTATATATGTATATAACATTTTTTGCTTTTAGTACATATATGCTCACTGAAAATATCGAGTTTTACAATAAAAACTTTTCCAAGTGTATATATCACATTTGTTTGCTTTTAGACACAACTTACCCTCTGCGTGTCTTGGAAAGCCCTCATGAGAAGTCTTACGAGGTGATGTATAGCACCATGGTCTCTGAGAGGGGCGTGGTTCGCTTGGCAAAGAGCCAAGTTCCTAATGAGACCAATAACGGCTTTCACCAAAGGCCATCGTGATGGAGGATGGAGAAGTTTAACAATAACCTGGATACCATAGTACAACCTGACGGTATGCTGAGCTATTTCACTTTCTGGATGTCGAGAAGTGAGATGCCGAAGAGCGCAAACCTGAAAATTCACAATGGGATGTGTCAATGGTATATTTGGATATGGCATCACGGATTAGGGGAGGATGATTCGATTTTACTTACAGCAGGCTCTGTAATTTCCTCACGATCACCGGCGGATATTATAGTTCTCACAAGTTCTTCAATACCCTCGGCTTGACAAACGATGATCTTGTTACGCTGATTATTGCATGTTAAGTTGGAAAGGATCCCTGCAGCGCATGTCACCACGTTAATATCAGAGGAGCCCAGGAGCTGCACGAGTCCTTGCAGAAGGCCTTCCAGACTGTCAACTTTGGTCCCAGCATCTGATAAGTTACGCAGCGTCCAAAGGCAATTCTGTACAAGCCTCTGTGACTGAGACCTAAGATGTACAGCAAGAACTTGCATTCCCCCGGCCTCAACAATGGCAGGCTTGTTGCTTGCGCAGACAGATAAGACTGCAAACAAAACCATCAATTAGCAATAGTAAACAAAACCTCAATTAGCAATAGTAAACAAACTAAGTACCCATCAAAAGTGAACATTTTGGAGAAATGTAGTTATGGTTAACGCACCTTTCAATACTCTGGAAGTGGTCCACAGCAGTTTCTCGTAGTCGTAACTCCTCATGATTCTCACCAGTTCAGCAGGGCCCTGAGATGCCAGAATGATTAGTTTGCTTTCCTGGTTCCCATACGCTAGGATCTGAAGGCAGTCTGTGACAATAGCCAGGAATTTGACGTTGTTTCGTTGAAGGAGAGCAACCATTTTTTGAAGCCCTCCAGCCACTCTTACGGCCATCTTGCTACCCTCCTGATGAAGGAGGAGGTTGTGGAGGGTTGTAATGGCATAAAACAATACTGATTCAACAGGAGAGCTGTAAAACGGGAAACAATACGATTAGACAGACATTAAAAAAAAACGTGAGAAGAGTGAAGATAAAATATAAGTTATTACGAAAATATGTGATAGAGATCCCTCATTCCCTCCCAACACCCTTTCCCAAATATATTTAACCCACATTTCCTACATGTAATCATGTAACCATACCTCAATAATTTAACAAGTGCTGGGATGCCTCCACTCTTGAAAATAGCCAGCAAACCTTGTCTATGATGGGATAAGTTATGCAGGGTTCCCACAGCTCCTTTGGTCGTTTCAAGATCGTTGCTGTTCGAAATGGCACGCACTAATGCTTCGACAATCTAGGGATGAAAATTCAAAGGAATAAGAACAGCAATTATGGACGGTATCTTTTTATGCATAAAAAGGACCTTCCAAAGATTGTTCAAGATATCACGAAATGATCTACCTCGAGGTTCATTATGGCATGTCTGGAAGCTTCTTTTTTCGAAAGCTGATGAACCATCATGGCAGCTTTGGAAACAACGACTTGATCCTCATCATTGAGGAGTTTGATAAGTTCTGGGATGGCTCGAGTGGCAAGGTCAGCATCATCCTGTGACGAGCATAAAATAATGAGAGGGGTTCGGCGTTAAGTGAACAGTGATGTTAACAAGGGAAATTTGCCATCATACCAAATCCAGTCCAGGTGCAGAAAACTCTTAAAATTAGACATATTCTTAAGTAAGGCATGCGTTACAGGTGACGCCCTTTTTGGTCGCAAATCTGTTGAGAATTGTGTAGAGCAGTGGTTCTCAACCGGTGGTACGCGTACCACCAGTGGTACGCGGGGACATTTCAGGTGGTACGCAGTCATATATTAATAATAACAATAAAAACTGTTACGATGCAACATTTCCGCGTTAAGAATACAATTCCTCCATCTGTGTGACTGATGATATCACTAGTCATATGGAAGCCCTTCAAACGAGTTTTGATAAATATTTTAATCAAGAGTTTTCTAAATATGAGTGGATTAGAAATCCATTTTCAGGGGAATTTCCTAGTCACTCAAAAGAGTGTTTCATCGACCTTACAAGTGACAGCTCAATGAAAGATTCGTTTAAAGAAAAATCTTTAATAGACTTTTGGATGGGGACAAAAACTGAATACCCATCAGTGTTCAAGCAAGCAATAATCTTTTTACTTCCATTTGTAACCTCGTACTTATGTGAATCGGGCTTTTCAGAACTGCTGTACATAAAAAATAAATACAGAAACCGCATTAGTGTTGAAGAGGACTTAAGAATCAAGTTGAGTTCAATCGACCCAGATATAGAAAATTTGGTCAAGGACAAACAACAACAATGAGCTCATTAGGATCTGTTTAAATTTAAATGACTGTGTTCAATGAACTAATTTGAGATTGTTTTTAATGTAAGATACATTTCATTTTGTATCTAAGTAAATTCTATGTACATACATACAGTTGTAGAATGCATTTTTATTTTCCTAAACATGACCAAAGGTATACGTCAAAATATCTGAAAATTTCAAGTGGTACGTGTTACTAAAAGGTTGAGAACCCCTGGTGTAGAGTATCAATATTACCCCCTCCACCCCCTGTGGTGAATTTCAAAATTCCAGCGACTTAGTGCACAGCTAACCTCAAAACTGAGTCGAATAAAATGAGAACCACATAAATTGTTACATTATAGTTATAATACCTGGTAATTGATGAGGTTTACAACAGCGTGCTTCAGCATTTGACTGGGCTCAGCCAATCTCTGCACAGCTGACGCCTGTCCTTGATTGAACTGTGTTGATGGGATTTCGATGCCTTCTTCCAGAGTTTCCGGGAACATGGCAGCACGCACCCTCTGCGACCTCGTCTGCGATAGCTGCTGGTTCATTTCTAGGGTGGGGAACGGAATATTGAGAGAAAAAACTAACACGTGAATTATATAGGTACTACAAATGGGTAATCGCTAAATTTTCCAACTAAACGATTCATACTTACAGCCAAATGAATCCACAGAAATGCGAGACAAGAGATGATACATTATGATTAACATAGGTAAAATAAAGCAGAAGATCATAAATCTAGACTCCCTGGATCCTGGAGATAGTTGTAACGTACCTACCAGATGAGGATAGGCACACTGAGCCACAGCTTCATCAACAGATCATTTCGACAGGTGCATCCAATAAACCTTACCTTCAGCAAAACCTGTAGGCATTTAATTACCTTCGACTTGTTCCTGGGTGAATCCCTGATTGAATCCTGGATCAAGCTCGAACATCAGGTCGTTGTCCAATTCCTCCTCTTTTCCTGTAAGGGACGGGGCCTGAGTGGTTGCCCCAGAGTGGATTCCGGAGTCGCCTGCGAGGTAATTGCTTTGCTGCCACAGCAGCGTCTGCTCTTTCGAAGAGCCCATCGGGACGTCGGGACCACTGCCCTGGTAGTTGCCATGGGACACTGCAATAATTCATGGGTTTAGCAGTGCCAGAATATATCTAGACGACCAGAGTAAGTAGTCCTCTGGACTCCTTACTCTATTAGTTATTTACTGATATTTGGGACAGACTGTTCATTAACTTGAATGAACCAAATATTCACAAACGTACGCCGTGATATGCTTGATATAAGTACCTAAAATAGTTTTCAAAAAATGTGAACAATTATATTACTTGATCGGCTTTGGGAAGACTGCATTTGGTAGCTCATCTTGTTCAGCAGGTGAGATCACCTACCTGTAAAAAGCAATAAGAATGTGTTATAAGTACGGCGACCATATTTTCCGTTATGAAAAGAAGGAACACTGGAACTGAGGAAAGGAGATCAGAAAAAGAGATCATAATCGACGACAGGAACTTGGCTGAGGGAAAAACCATAATAACTGTCTTTAAACATGAACAATTTAAGAAAATCTAGACCAAGACTAAACTTTACTAGCCATCACCTGCTCAGCATAATTTTCAAGCATAGGAACCTACCTTCCTTTCTCCATTCAAAGAGACGTCCACTGAAATTTTATATTCTACCGACAACTTTAGCGAATTTTTATTTGTTTTCACGTCAAATGGTTCTTTGGAAGAACCGCTTCAGAAACAAATAACTTTGGGCGTCCTGTTCGCGACTAAATCACAAAAACATGAGCGTCTAAAAAATGATGAAAATTTTGTGGTAACATTTTCACAACCCATTGGTTACTGAATGCATGCGGAGCGATATTTTTATATCGACTTGCAGTTTTTTTCATGTCGCTGACAATGCAAATATTTACCAAACGCTACGCTATGCTACGCCTACGCTATGCTTTATAAACGTCAGCTCCTCATTTTATTATCGTTATGTATCTGTAGTATCGTTCGCTATGTTTTAGTGAATAATGTATTTTTCTGTACATTTTGGCTCAATAAAATACATCATACGTTGTTGTATGGTATAATTATCTGTGTTTGTATTTTTTGAATACGACCATGTCAATTTTCTCCTATGCTGGTCTTCCTACTTCATCAGAATGGAGCCCCCATGTAAGGACGAGCGTGACATATTTTAAACACTTTTCGATGTTTTCTCATGTAATGAGTGGTACCTAGGATCTACCTATGTGAAAAATGTTATGGTACTTATCGGTTAACGGGAGGCCGCCACTCATTTAACGATTTAAAATTATTTAAATTATTATTTTCTGAATTACTAGTTATCGCTTTCGTTCGTTGTCTGGATGTGTTTTCAGTCAGTGTCGAATGATGGCAAACGTGGAACGTGTGGCAGGCGGTACCAAGTTGGGTAAAGACGCGATTTTTTACAATTCTTTCAAATTTGTTTTACAAAAAAAGCTGAAGGTTGTTTGGGACTTCTGAATAGATTAGTGGAATGCATTGTCAAGCGATCTGGATGCTCGCTAGCGCTCGCATCTCAAAAAAGATAAACAATCCCAGAAACTATCCCGTGAATGAGCAGGTTGTTTGGGACTTCTGAATAGATGAGTGGCCTCCCGTTAACCGATAAGTACCAATGTCATTTTCGAAACGTTTTTTTTCTCCGTCCCTGGTGGGTTAATGGACTTCACCATTTGAAAGATAGTAGTAGGTACCTTTGAGTATGTAATTAGGTAGGTATGAATGCTGAAGGTACCCCACCTCGGAAGTAAAACGATAAACAATATTTATATTATCTAAACTACCTACGTAGTGTACCTAGGAGATAGCAACGTAGAACCTACCTACAGTAGGTATATATATTATGAACTTGGGTACTTGCAAACAAGGTCACACATGACAAGTGAAAAAATAGCTAAACAACAGGTGCTGTCAATCTATCAAAACTGAGGGGTCATTTCCAGGTAGGTAAATTCCAAGGAAGTTACTTTGAGGTAGGCCCATGAGAACACAGCTAGAATATTTTTATTACAGAAGCAAGTACTTTATTGTTGTGAATACCTCGAATAGGTCAATTGGCAGTAGTAAATATCAGAGGTGCTCACCTACCTACCTAGCTGTATTACCCAAGAACACGATTTGGGAAAGTAAAGAGAACAAAGAAACGGAAAGGAGTGGATGACCGTTCCCATAACGGCCATTTTGAATTCAACAAACATTAATCTGGTCAGAGCCTTTTTTAATTATTGATGATAGCGTTTTGCTTACTGCGTGAAAGAACTAAAGAAATATGGTCAAATGCTTCAGGAAAAATGGAGAAGAAACAGGAAATACGGAAGTGCGACATACGGGAACGTATCAGCTATCAGGTTGACTCAGTTGACCCACCCACTGACAGAGACCTGTTTTATCGCCACATAAACACAACTAACCCAGCGAACGCAACCCAATTCAAACGATCCTGTTGAAAATCAACATGAAACGTAAGACTCACCAAGTCAGATGAATTCGAAACACTTTCGAAGGCACTAATATGGGAAATATTTCAAAAACGACTCGAATATTCCACTCACACTCACTTCCAGCAGCACTGACTCATCGAGGTTAGGAAACTGACATTTTGCCGCTAGAGTGCACTTCTGCAGTTGAATCGATCATCGAATCGAATCGTTCCACCACCGGGTACTTTCGTGTCCATTTTTTACGCTATTCAACATTGATTTCGTAACTGATTTAACCAAGTAGATAGATGGTGTTCAGAGTAGGTAACTAATAAAACGATTATTTCCTTCCGAGATTCGAGATAGGTTTCAGAGAGGATACAGCTAATGGGATCGATTGCAATCGATAAGTCTTTATCGGAAGCATCCCGTGTCATTCAAAGAAAATATGAGTAATGTGGTCGCGGCGATGGAATTCCCTATTTTCTCATCCACTTTCCACTCCCAGGCAGTATTGTTATATTCTTACCTAGGCGGGTATTGCATGCCTGCCTGACGTCTCTATTTTAACGTGAATGCCCCGAACGTATTATGTCGTAGTAGGTAGGTACGTACTGTATTATTAGTATTACTTACGTGCCTACTAAACAGTCTTCAAAAATATCTATACTAGTGACATTTTATAACAATTTGTTCTGAAAATTTGTCTTTATATCTAATCGTTATGCACAGTACTTATATCTAGGTACCGCCCTAAAATATTGAACCTCCTATGTACCTAACTGATTTTAATCCAACCAGGAACAAGAGGATTTATCAACCTAGGTTTAACTGAATAAATAGTCTCCTGATCACCGTAGAACGCCGTTCTACACGTTTTATCAAGAGTTGCGGAAAAATGTAGCAAGTCAGTCCTGCATTTTTTAGTTGTTAAATAGCCCCATCAAAGCCCCCCCCCCCCCCCCCCCAACCAACCAACCACCATATCCAGTCAAATTAGACCAAAAAAGGGCCATGCCTCCCATTAATTCGCATAAATCTGGAAATGATTTTATTTCACTTTGGGCGTCCCAAATAAGAGTAATATCAGTTTGCGACGGTTTCTGAAGTGAGCTAAACTTTTGGGAGCCAAAAAACCGCAACATTTTGGGGTTTTTTCTTCAGTTTTTGGCTTATAACATCTAAACAGTTCATCGTACAGGAACGTTTACTCATACAAAAATCGATGAACTTTCAATTCTGCGTCGGATGACCTCTTGAACATCAATTTGGTTCAGGAGTTTAGTCAGAAATAGGCAAAAACTTTTCCATTTTGACAGAGGTACGTATGCTCACGCTCGCGCCTGTAACTAAAAAACGGTTAGGTATTCCAAATGAAAAATTTCATAACTGAAGTTGTGGAGCATCAAATTCTGCATTAAGACCACCCCAATTTTTATTAAAATACCTATTCAATTTTAGATGTTAAAATTTCAAGTGAAATACTTCCGACTGAACTAATGACCCAAATTAGATGTTCAAGGGATTCGACGCAGAAATTAATGCTCCTTAGTTTTGGTAGGAGTTAACTTTTTTGTACGATGCACCCTTCAGATGTTATAAGCAAACAGCTGAAAAAAATTGCCAAAACTTCCGCGGTTTTTTGGCTTCTAAATGTTTAGCTCACCTTAAAAACATTCGCAAAGTCATAAATTACTCTTATTTGGGACGCCCAAAGTGAAATAAAATCATTTCGAGCTTTTTACGAATTAATGGAAACCAAAAGTCTAATTTGACTGGGCTGTAATATAATTGGAAAGTAATATAAACGTCATGGGTGCTCCTCATTAAGCAGACACCAATTTGGGCCAAAATTTGTTGCATGCTTAGAAGGAACTGAGTGTAAGTTCATGAAGTAAACGGTGTTCAGGCTCGGTGCCGGTCTCTCGCGATGTTTGAAGTGCCCCACTATCCATCCCTGTTCCTCTACGTAGGCACCTGCTAGAACGGTAGGAACACTCAACCGCCAATTTCTCCGCTTGTGCACCAATACTAGCGCCGAAATCGCACTGTCCAAACTACTGGACGTTGCCAAGTAGGTAGAGGTTGGATGACAGTAGAGGCTAGCGGTAAAAACTTAACTTACTGTCCATACAGCTTGGATTTAGTGTGTCTAAACTCTTTTGGCAATTAAAAATACCGTAGACAGATGAACTGGCTGTAATGAGATCAAAATAAGGGTTTGTTTTCACTTCAAAAACATACAAAAACTAATAATAATGGGCCATCAGAGGATTGTATGTAAATTAAAGACCAAGACATAGGTTTTATTGATCTCACCGGTGTTTCAAGACAGGTTTATTGTGATAGCCTAATCTGTGGCTAAGTGGAAAGTGAAGTTAACACATCACTGGAGAAGAATGAAGAGGGAGGGACCTTCTTGCTATGTCTGTCCCCACTCCTATTGGGAGGGTTTTATTTAAGAAGACCCGTCACCTGTAAATTCACGACGAATCATTGCAGGCCTCGTATCCTGAAACCGCCTTTGGGGAACAAGGAGAGTGGAATAGATCCTTTTTGTGAGGACGGGGAAGAGGGTGGAAGGTGGGCACTTTTTGAGACGGAATGCGTTTGGACTATCAGCGACAATAATTCTGATCCCGGGCGACACGTCTGTCCATTAGGCCCCGCTCACGCCCTCTGATCGAAGACTCAAAAGTTTGTCTCCGGTTTTTATTCTTCAATTTTGTTCTTCTTTTAGCTCGTTTGATGATTTTTTTTCTCCATGGTGAATTACTACCACGGAGCAAACAAAAAGAACTACTTCTAGGTTATGTTGAAAAAGCGCAGGTCTGGTCTCCTGCTCATTAGTCTAGATCTAGACAGCTTCAAGCACAACATTTCCCGATCATCGTTATTAACTGAACAACTTCTTCATAAATAGTCCAGAAAACATTGTGGTACTAACCTGTGGATAGGTACCGACCTAATAGATGGTTTCTATATTTATGCACCAACCATGTAGGTAGGCAGGGGAAAACCGTTAACCGAACATTAGCCCCACAGTCTTTATTTTATTATTTTCAATAATGAACCTTTGGAATCGAGCATGCCCTTTTTTGTTTACCCCCCCCCCCCTCTCAAAATTTGAGGCTTTCCGTTTAAAGGTTTTTAAATTGATGGATTTTAACTTGATAATTTTTTGAGACCACCTAGAGCATTGTACGTCCAGCCGTTCGTTCACAGTAAGGCCCTGAATTTTGCATCTAAAAGCTTCGGCAACATGAGTGTGAATGAAATGGTATACATCCAGCCCAGAAATCATTGCTAGGGAATAGCTTATTATAATAACGCGTGGCTGTTTGAAATGGAGTGGGTTGTTCCGTGATATTATTTCATTTGAAGAACGATGATTATTTTGGATTTTGTTGATAGGTACTTTTCTAACATGAACAAACGTTGTGCGTCATGAATAACAACAAATAATTCTAATAATAATAATGATAGAATTCTTGAATCCACCGCATATTTATGAAACTGTAATTGCCCGGCCGGCTCCAGAACTCGGTTTAGGGCTTTCAAAGAAAAACGGAGTTATTGAAAATATAGTCTATTTCCACTAATACACGAAAAAGGCGAAAAAAGCTGTTATAACGGTTTCGGTGATCAAACCATCGTCAGTAACAAACAATAACTGAAGGCACATTGGAGAGGTGACCTTATAAATAGTCAAAAAGTGAAATGTGGTCGATTGGGAATGGTTGTGAAGAAGAATGGTGAAGGGAACAAAGGAAGGGCGGTCAATTCTGATTGGCCCAGGAAGAGAATGCCAAAAAGTGAAAGGAACGTAAGGAGAAAGGGGGGCGGGGAGGAACCAAGCTCTTACAGAAACGAACTCAACAATGGAGAAAAACTTAAAAGAATTACATCATTCAAAGATTTACTCAACCTACCACTCTTATTCGCGAGTGATTTAGTTCGTTTAGGGCTTTCCTGGGGGAGCACGTGGGTAGGTATTGACCACAGAAAATAGTGATCTACGCAGAAGGGGCATCTATACAGGCAAATAATAATGAACCGTTGAGTAATCATTTGCAGCGTTTTTGTATGTTAACACAAATAGCCATTATTCGATCTCACCAGACAGTATAGAAACGTAGGGAAGCTAGGTCGGACGGACATTGCATTTTTGGAATCTACGCTCCTTGAAACGGAAAAGAAAAAATTTTGAGGGGGTGTTACAAAAATTGTTTGCTGAGCGAATACATAGGTGTATTATTCACAGAATAATAAACCAAAATGTAATTACATTTTTGGATATGAAATCCAAGTATTACATAATTATGTAATGTAAACTACACCGGGGAATGTTTAGCTTGCTATTCGCTATAGCCTCTAGTTTCAATGATTGATCTTTTGGGTGTATTATTTGTGGAAAACTGCGTCGGTGGGGAACACTCGCTCAAGGTGAAATCGGTCAAAATGGTTAAAATCCGAGGCATAAAAAGTCGGTTTCAATGGAGAAAAATATATTTTCTCAGAATGTTATTCAAATTCAAGTTTTGAGGGGTCAAAAATCACTACGTTGCCTATTTTCAAAATTCACTCGTGTGTTTTGCTACATGACTGCAACTTTTTTGTTTCAATCATAGGCACGTCTAGGGCATCAATCTTTGGTAGAAACGTCGTCCATAATATTATAGACTGGAAAATCAGCAGGTACCTATCTACCCTCATTTCACTCATCAGTGTAGCATTTTTACCACTTATGATTTACTCAACTAATTAGTATTAGCAAAAATTACTTAACAAGTAAGTAGAACAACTTATTTTCAATAAAAAATACGTTTAGACGGGAATACCTTGACGAATGGGCGCGTTGATGGATCATGAAAGCAACCGAAATACAGCCCGCATCATGATGATCCCAGGAACACATTCAGGTGCGGGTATTTAGACAAATCCGTCTTAAGGACTCATAATTTAAAGGATTAACCCGTCACGAGTGGAGTCATATGTGAAGAATCGTTGATAATAAGGACCTAATCAAGGTCTTACAACAGAACAGAAATCCCAAAATAGACGCTGGGAGCTCTCGTCCATCGCTGGAGGCAGACTTGGGACATGCCTAATCTCTGGAAGAGTTATACCTACCTAATAAATAACTGAATGGGTTCTTCCTTATGGGTATTTGTAGCACATAGGCATATGATTATGTTATGTTGGTTCGGTCATCAAATATGTACAATACGTAGGTATACTTGAAAAGGTACCTATCCTTTAGGCATCGAAAGAGTCGAAAAAATTAAATGATAGTCGTGTACGTAGGTATGCGACTAGAATGATCGTGATTTCGACCGGATTTCCAAACTAGATTAGGAAATCATGGGAACACCAAAGACCACAAGTAACTCTGATTCTTTGTAAATGTAAAAAATTTTGTTGGAATTTTGGTGTCACGATAAATGTAAAAGTACCTTTTACTTGTAGTCATGTTATATGGACGCAAGAAGCTACATGAGTGGACTGTCCCAAACGTTTTTGGAAAAAAGGAGGTGCTCGAATTTCTGTTTCATATCTATGTATCTACTGATATAAGTGTGAGTGTAATCTGCTGGTGCAGTACTATTTGAGTCGATTACTATCTCTATGCAGATCTTGAGGGTATGCGGCTAGGTATGCCAAATTGTAAAGCGAGATACTCTTACTTTACTCGTACTTTATATAGTAAGGTACAAATCCCCCGCAAATGTGTTCTGAACTCAGGGAAAAAAAAGAGTACCTCTGACGAGGAATGCGTATGTCCCAATGAATTAGCGGCCGCGACTGATTCGCCCGTGTAAATGAGAGTGTGTGCAGTCTCTTGGAGGGGACTTTACGTGGGCAGGTTGACGGATCATTAGTAGGCCCTTCCGCCGAAGTCTTTATGTCCCCAGATAGGAAGATGGTACAAGGTAACCCTCTCCTCTTCTGCTTTCAAGGCGTTCCTTTTTTGCTTTCAAGAGATAACAAGGAGTCGCAAATCAGTCGAAGTCCTGACCTTTACCCGCCTTCGGGCTTCTCATATTGGCATCCAGGGCCTCCTCATGCTGTGAAGCTTCTCAAGTTGAAAATTCTTCTTCGGGATGTTTGTTATTCGAATGGTAATGAGAGATGTCGTATCATTTATAGGGAGGGACACATATTTCGTTTCACCCTCTCGCGTTTGACGGGGCGAATTTATGAAGAAGTACCTGCCCATTCAACAACTGCAACAAGCATATCGTTATACTCCACTATGCCTGTATTATGCAGTTGTCTCTGCAATTCATTTCATACCTGATCAAGTTTAGTTGGCGAGGAATACCTACTAGTCGTTATTATAGATCTTCAGATAAATAGAAAGCCCCTTTTCATACTGCTGAATGCAGTTAATGGCTAATGCACTACATTGACCGTAATATCTTACAGAACCTCAGAGCTGATGTATACCACTTATCTTAAACTGTTTGGTATATTGTGTACATTAGGCAAATACGACAGCTACCGTTCTTTCATTCTAAAATTTGGGAATTCTTACAGGTCTGAAATGCTAGAGTGAGTAACGTGCCAACTAGAATAATTAGTTATGGCTAACGCGAAGGTTCAAAAGACACCCAGCTTCGTAACAGCCCTGCCTGCGTTGACTGCTCTCCGTCTGGCTCCGATGGGTGTTAGAAATCGCTGCAAAGTCCTTGTCACATGGGTTTATTATTCTACAGAAATGTTGGCTGTTTATTTATTGTTTCTTGAAAACATGATTAGGCTCCTATTTTTTTTCTTTTTATTCTTCTTCACATTATCTTTGATCATTGATAGTGCCACTTAATTGTCTTGATTCACCTGCGAATACTACCTTTAGTGTTATTACTATACAAATTTATGATGATTTCAGACAATTTCCCAGGTTTTTGACTATAAAAAATGAATTTTTGGAGCTGAACCTTCGTTACAACCTCAATTCTTCTCTTTGGTCAAAATCAACTTCATATTCGGTCTTCTCGCCCTAAAAAACAAGGAAAAAGATACATCACAAGCTCATGTTCACTGAAACAGCAAAAAACCTCAAAAAACCCTATTATTGCCCCCCCCCCCCACCATAGCGCCCCTGGGTGTATTCCGACCAGCTATCGAGCTTCGGAGCACAACTAGGACCCAAATGTGTTCCCAAGTGGGGCGCAAACTGTGTGGGGGAAGAACGATTATTTTAGACCAACATTTAACGTAAATTTAGGGCTGAAACTTCGTTAGAACCTCAATCTCTCAGTCTTTAAAAATCGACTTCATATTCGGCCTCCTCGTCCTAAAAATCGTGAAAAACGATACTTCACAAGCTCATGTTAGGTACTAAAACACCAAAAAAACCCCACTTTTACCCCAATTTTTCACCCATAACACCCTTGGGTATATTCCGATCGGGCTGCAAAGTTTCGGAACACAACTAGGGCCTAAATGGAGCCTGTGTGCAAAAGAAGGAATTTTTTAGACCGAAATTAAAGTAGATATGGATGATACGGCGGACGGACATTGCATTTTTTGATTCTACGCAACTTGAAACGTAAAATAAACAATTTGAGGGGGTGTTATAAAATTTTTTTGCTGAGCGAACACACAGGTGTATTATTCACAGAATAATAAACCAAAAACGCTTGTAACCGATAAACTTTGTGAGTTCTGCCATCATCAGGATCTTTCGGCCATGTCGCTTCAACATGGTTCTCGAAGTCTGAACACTCCCACTCTTCATACCTGTTTCTCAAGATAGACGTAACTCTTTATAGAACTCTCGCTCAGTTGAGAATGTGGAATAAGAAGCGCGCCAAACTTAACGTCCCTGGATACTCAGTTAAGTTTGACAACACCAAGGTTTGCCCCTTGTGTTTTTTTTACCCAATCTTGCTTTTTTGCTCTCCTGAAAAATTTCGTTGGCAAGTTAAGCTCCCTTTTCCCTTGCATGGTCACATATTTAGTACTTACCTACGTAATTATTTACTCAAACATACCTCTATCGTCTCCAGGTTATCACGGTTTGGCGGTTCAACGAGGCTGTTGCTTTCCTTTAGCTAATAAATAAATTTTTAATTTTTAACTTTATATATATATATATATTTTCTGCACTGGAAGAATAAATTATCTTTATGGTTGCAGCTTCTGGCAAATGCCAATTAAAGAAAAAAATTGCTTTATCTACCAACAGCTGGGCGACAGAAGAAGGTGATGCGGTGAGTATACTTGAAGATGGAAGTTAGCAGCGTGTAGTTAACAACACAGCTCAAGTGACTTGCACACGTTGAAAGCACACACTAATTGTTTGCACAATTCTCAGCAATGCAAATGCGGATTGGAGGATCCCGTTCCATAACTCCCTCATTTCCAGTACTTATTTTCTGTTCATTATGGGTCAGATGAATTGAGTAGATTGCTTTGTTGTTTGACTTTCGGATTTTGGTAGCAAAAACACCAAAGAAGGCGCTCACTCAAGTTCAACAGCAGGATTCTAAGAACGTTGAAATTTTATCAATCTTGGTTTTAAATCAGTCAGAACTCTTCTGGTGGAAGTAAAAACTGAATTGTTGGAGCAATCTATATGACCACCAACTGCGCTATTACAGTTTCAAAACCTTTTCTGCATTTTTGTGTAGGTGCTTACCGAGATGAGCTCGAGCTGTTTGGCTAGAATTTTTTCTCGGATATGGGCAGGTTATGATCGTGTAGAAAACTACCCCTATGAATGAGCGTAAGGGAAAGACGAGAGGAAAACGCTGAGAATAGTGGAAAGGGGTTGCTTTCATTAGCAGATAGGAGGAAAGGGCCAAGGGGGTGCAAATGTTTATTACTAATGTACTGTAGGAGCTCTGGACGCGGAGGTCGGAGGTTGGTCGCGGGGGTGAGTTATTGTTGCACCCTTGTCATCCTATCTCTCGGAAGGGCCTGGTCTCCTCTGATATACTAGCATCACCATTGCTGTTCCTCCAACGTTTTATCCTACGAAAACCGTCCCTCCTAATTCATTCCTACCCCTTTTCCTCCATCCAGAGTAGGACGTCATCTAACCATAAAACATCAGTTGGAAATGAGTCTCCTCCCTTCCACGGGGTGCCCCTTCAGTTTCATTGTTCTTCCCTTTGGACCTGGACACACTTTATTCACATGAATTATACACGGAGCTCAGGCCTCTAGGCACATTTACACCACATTTCTTATTACCAGCTCTCACCCCAACCCACCCCTACCAAGCATAAAACTCTCCGAATATTCAAACCCAAGCCTTAACGCCTGTAATTTATTTTGCGAATAATTTTCCAAGAGGGAGTCTTCCTAGGGTCATGATAAAGACGGGCTGCCCATATATGACTTTTGAATACCTCTAAACCGCCCTCTCCGGCTTTTAATTCAACCTTTTAAAACTCAGGGTCTGCAATGTTTTGTATCTCGTCTCCCCTCGGAGTCAGTGCTTTCTTTTCTTTCCATCCGGCGGATATTTATTTTTACCCCGGTAAGTTACGTACTCCTTGTTTATTCTATAAAGGAAATTATTGTTGAGAACTGATTCGCCCATTTTCCTTTCCTGTCCCCACATGATGGAAGGCATTGACGAAGTGCTAAATCACACCACAGCTCGTACTAAAACATAATCCTTATGTATGAGCAAGTTAAATTCACGATCCTCCGTTGCACTGAGCACTCGAATTACTCATAAACTCTCTTGTTGATGATAATTATGTATTCAGTATCAGCCAGGCTGTGAGTGCAATATAGGTGAACTGAAAAAAATGACAACGATTGAAAATTGAAGAGTTGCGCCACCACTTCAACTCCGCTTGATTTATCCTGACTAATTTTTAATAATGAAGCCTACCGTTTGAAAAGCCACTGGCCAACAGGGTATTTTGAAGGAAGGTAAGATTGAGAAGTTGTAAGGAAAGGCGGATGGAACGGTCGTGGGGAATGGTAGGAAGTACCAAGGTAGTTTTAGGAGACCGTTTTAGTTAATCAAGGGGTGGGAAGTGGAAGTGCGGGGGTGTTTCATCGGTCCTTGAAGGGGCGAGTCAAATGTTCATCTCCGGGGGACATTACCTCATGAAGGCTGGAGAGGGAAACGTTAGTTCCCTTAGCACTGAACTTCACGCTACATGAACTTTGATGAAGGCGTGTGGATGAGTCGAAACATCAAGCAATTCACGTTCACTCATCAAGCCCTCTGGTGAATCGTGGTCATGGTGGAAAGGTTGGAAAGTAGGTACTTACGTAATAAGAATGGCAAATTGCTACGTAAGTAAAACCAGTACCACCCACAACCATTCTTAAAAAAACACTTCGGTATTTCCTACGAAAAACCCATGATGTAAAGTTAACATCCAGAATACTTCATGCAGATGTTATAGGGCTACAAAAGTAGAACAAACAGAAACCTGTAATCAAGTATATACTTAACTGCGTTTTTGGTGAGAAGGGATAAGAGAAAAGGCTTTGGACTGGCAGGATACAGCAGATATTGACTGTCAGACCGCCCGCCGGACAAAGTGGAAAGTACCACCATAGCACGGAGGAGTATGATATTTTTTCCATTTGAATGGAACACCGAAAAAAATTCTCTATGATCCTTCAGCCTAATTTAATAGTTGTTACCTACAAGCGGTGTGCAGACAATACGTTCTAACGTATTTAACGCTAATAAGGAATGGACTTGGGTCGGAATTTGTTACTTTTGACCTCAGAATCAGATTCAGCACCCTCTAAAACCCTTTCATCCCAATTTTCAGCTTCGAAGACCGAGTGGTTTGGCGGGAATAAGCTAAAGGAAAAACGCGTGACGTCATCTGGTATCTCCCTGTCACTCGGTTCCCATACGCGGAAGCGAGAGCGCAATACGTAGGTGTACGTACCAGATGACGTCGCGCAGTCTTTCTTTCCCATTTTTCACCCACTTGTTAATTTCTGACCCATTATTACGGCATAGCTTTTTGGATAGCTCTCCGTTAGACCTGCAATTTGGAAGAATTAAAAAAAATTAAATAATAATAATTCACGTCCAGTCCTCACTGAGGATATTATGTATCAAGTATTATTCTCGACATCACCACTTCGAAAAAATTTTTTTTAAATTTATTTGTCCCATTTTCTACCAAATAATAATTAAGGAAGCAGTAATTCAGGATGAATGAAATCGGACGATCAAAAAATGAGAAATCGGAGTGGCAAAGCAATAGTTCTATGCGATACATATTAGGTACGTACCTATGCTAGAGAATAGCGTTACAGAATATTATTATGATAGAATTGTTGGTATCAAATTTTCCAGATTTTATGGCACACGACGGGACACTACTACAGTTGGTAACTACCTACCTGCAATGAAGAAGATGCACGTCCACTGGCATTCAAATCTGAGATACCAAAACACTCAAAGAAATGGTGTAGTGTTTTCACCTCTTGTCTACCTAAATTCTATATTATTTCGGTCTAGGATTTTGGTTCATTTGAGATTCTTCAATGGTAGTTTTTGTTTTTCAACTAAATGGATTCGCGGCAACCTAAAGTATTGTCAGCTGTAAGCAAGGATTACTTGGATCAAAGAGTTCGTGGCCATGATTTCCTAGCGTATTTCAGGTAGAGACAAGTTATGGTTTCGATTAGGAAAACACTTTTTTAAACTCTTGGATAAAGAAGGGTCATAAGGGCAGGCAGGATTTCCAAACTGCGTAGTTGCCGTACATGTCACCAATGGGGAGGTTTTTTTCAAACAAAAATATTCAGTACTCTTGGGAAAATGGTAGTTTGAAGCCCGTTTTCGAAAATAACAGTTAGTTCTTAAAAAAATGAGGGTGATTCAAAATAAAAATGCAGCAAAAAATGATGTATTAGGTCTATTGACATCTGTTGACCCAAGGAGGCGGATCGAAGGTTCTCAATGCTGCCAACAACCCAACAATAGAAATGGCAAACCTTCCAGACAACCTTCAAGAACCTTCGTGATTTTGAGGAAGTGTTTTTAAATTTATTTACCCATTTGTGGTTACATCTATCCATCCACTGCGGATCTGTACAACCTTCAACGTTAGGATGCACTAGCGCTCTAAGCGGCATTTGCGAACTACTCGGCGATTTATCTGATGCGTCATTTCTAGCGAGAACTCAGAAATTCAAATTTCACACTCATTTTCTGTCTAGACCACCTCATTACGTGGTCGATAAGTGTTAATTTCTGTTACTGAACAGAATTGGGCCAAAAAAGGAAAACTTGTAATGGCCCACTAAAGAAAAAAAAAATTCTCCTTTGTTTAAGGTCGCATCTTACGACCATATGCCTCGTTTTTTGGTTCCTTACGATTTCCGTGTCTGTGGCGGCAACTGCTATCTATTTGATGAAGAAACTGGAAATGGAGTCCAAGAAACCCACGGACAGCACCACGGAGAAACATGATGCCGTAACGACGCCTGATGGGTCTCGCACCAAAGCCGACACCGATTACGTTGACGTGGAAGTTGTAGGTCCGTCAAAAACCAAAGAGTTTATATCATATGAAAAAGTGTCATCAAACTGTGCCTCTCAATGGTAGAGTTTTTCTAAAAACGTTGATATCGGTTCGTCGTAACTTATCATCAATATTTGCAATACTCAATTCACAGGTTTTCTGATCGACACTTTCTATCCTGAGAACAAAAAGGCGTCTGATCATCGGGCAAATGATGCTGCGTCGAATTCTACGAATACGAATTACACGGTGCCTCAATATGATGAACATAATAAAGACTACAATTATAATGAATAATGCCGTCTCTCACTGATCTCTGTAACAGAACGAGTTAGAGATATTTACTTGTAGGTATATGGCTTTAGAGCGCACAACAGCGAATCTGAACAAGTCATAGACCAAAATTTGGTCCATAAATTATATCAATACAATATACGTAGATACGTTAAGAATGGAGTATTAATTTTCCACGAAAAAGCTATTTTAACACTCTGCGCTCTTTACGTGAAACAACATTATTTGTGTCAAACTATAGCAAATTAGTTCTTATTTCTTATTTTATGCTACTTTTGGTTTATTATTCTGTGAATAATACACCTATGTATTCGCTCAGCAAAAAATTTTTATAACACCCCCTCAAAATTTTTTCTTTTCCGTTTCAAGGTGCCTAGATTCCAAAAACGCTGCAAAGTCCTTGTCACGTGGGTTTATTATTCTATTGGAGTTCTAGAGATTCTTGTTGGCTGTTAAATTTATTGTTTCTTTCATGTGGAATGATTGAAATAGCTATTTCTGATGATTTCCACCAATTTTGGCCCCCAAAACATGAAACAGGTATACGCTTTTTTTCCAAATCATCTTTGATCATTGGTAGTGCCATTTAATAGTCTTGATTCACCTGTTTACACTTTTTATAATGTTATTATACACATTGATGGTGATTTCAGACAGTTTTCCAGGTTTTTGATTCATAAAAAACCAATTTTGGGAGCTGAACCTTTGGTAAAACCTCAATTTCCGCGTCTTTGGTCAAAACCGACTTCATATTCGGTCTTCTCGTCCTCAAAAACATGGTAAAAGATACCTCAAAAACTCATGTTACTAACATGTTCCTAAAACGCAAAAAGTACCTATTTTTACACACATTTTCACTCGTAACACCCCTGGGTATATTCCGATCGGGCTGAAAAGTTTCGGGACACAACTAGGGCCCAAATGGAGCATGTGTGCGAAAGAACGACTTTTTTAGACAGAAAATGAGGCCAATACACGTGATACGGCGGACGGCGGACGGACATTGCATTTTGGTTTATTATTCTCTGAATAATACACCTATGTAATCGCTCAGCAAAAAATTTTTATAATCCCCCCCTCAAACTTTTTTCTTTTCCGTTTCAAGGTGCGTAGATTCAAAAAATGCAATGTCCGTCCGCCGTCCGCCGTATCACGTGTACAGGCTTCATTTTCGGTGTAAAAAAGTCGTTCTTTCGCACACATGCTCTATTTGGGCCCTAGTTGTGTCCCGAAACTTTTCAGCCCGATCGGAATATACCCAGGGGTGTTGTGAGTGAAAATGTGTGTAAAAATAGGTACTTTTTGCGTTTTAGCAACATGTTGGTAACATGAGCTTTTGAGGTATCGTTTTCCATGTTTTTGGGGACGAGAAGATCGAATATGAGGTCGGTTTTGGCCAAGGAGTGGAAAATTGAGGTTGTACCAGATGTTCAGCTCCCAAAATTGATTTTTTATGAGGCAAAAACCTGCGAAATCGTCTGAAATCACCATCAATTTGTAGAATAGCACTAGGAAAAGTTTCAACACGTAGATCAAGAGGATTAAGTGGCACTACCAATGATCATGGATAATTTGAAAAAAAAAGATCGTACCTACCTAATTTGTGTTTTGGGGGCCAAAATTGGTGAAAACCATCAGAAATAGCTATTTCAATTATTTCACATGAAACAAACAATAAATGTAGGTACAGCCAACATTTCTGTAGAATAATAAACCCCATGTGACAAGGACTTTGCAGCGTTTTTGGAAACGGAAAAGAAAAAAATTTGAGGACGTGTTATAAAAAAGTCTAAAAACGTCGTTCTTTCGTACACATGCTCCATTTGGGCCCTAGTTGTGTCCCGAAACTTTTCAGATCGATCGGAATATACCCAGCGGTGTTATGAGTGAAAATGTGCACAAAAATAGGTACTTTTTGTGTTTTAGCAACATGTTAGTAATATGAGCTTTTGAGGTATCGTTTTCCATGTTATTGCGGACGAGAAGACCGAATATGAAGTCGATTTTGACCAAGGAGTGGAAAATTGAGGTTGTACCAGATGTTCAGCTCCCAAAATTGATTTTTTATGAGTCAAAAACCTGCGAAATCGTCTGAAATCACCATCAGTTTGTATAATAACACTAGAAAAAGTGTCAACACGTGGATCAAGACGATTAAATGGTACAATCAATGATCAAATGTAATTTAAAAAAAAAGGAGCGTAGTAGGTACCTAATTCAAGTTTTGGGGGCCAAAATTTGTAGAAACCACCAGAAAAAGCTATTTAAATTATTTTACATGAAAGAAACAATAAATAAACAGCCAGCATTTCTGTAGACCAATAAAATAATATAATAATAAACCCATGTGACAAGGACTTTGCAGCGTTTTTCCAGTGTTATTATACAAACTGATGGTGATTTCAGACGATTTCCCAGGTTTTCCACACATAAAAAATCAATTTTGGGAGCTGAACATTTGGTAGAACTCAATTTTCCACTCTTTGGTCAAAATCGACTTCATATTCGGTGTTCTCGTCCCCAAAAACAAGGACAACGATATCTCAGAAGCTCATGTAACCAACATGTTGCTAAAACGCAAAAAGTACCTATTTTTACACACATTTTCACTCATAACACCCCTGGGTATATTCCGATCGGGCTGAAAAGTTTCTGGACACAACTAGGGCCCAAATGGAGCATGTGTGCGAAAGAACGACTTTTTTAGACCGAAAATGAAGCCTGTACACGTGATACGGCGTACGGCGGACGGCGGACGGACATTGCATTTTGGTTTATTATTCTGTGAATAATACACCTATGTTTTGGAATCTACGCACCTTGAAACGGAAAAGAAAAAAGTTTGAGGGGGTTTTATAAAAATTTTTTGCTGAGCGAATACATAGGTGTATTATTCACAGAATAATAAACCAAAAGGAGCGTACCTAATTCGTGTTTTAGGGGCCAAAAATTGTGGAAACTATTGGGATATCAAGTTTCGGTCTTCAACAATCACTCCAGTAAAACACCTGTTGAACTTCATGGTTTCCACATGATGAGATTTAATGTTCTTAAATAATATATTTTCATTGTGTTATGTTCCGTCAACCAGATTTGATCATTTAGTATTTTTCTAAAAGATATAAAAACTCTGTAAGGAACACTTAACAATAGGTTATGGGCCCAGCACGCTAAACAGGAGACCATGGCAAGCATCGACGTTAAAGTCGCTCCCCTCGGAAGACATAACTTCGAAACATGGATAATGCACATGGAGGCTCTCTTGGTACGGAATGAACTTTTGGAATATGCAGATGGAACAATCAAGAAGCCAGCTTCCGTTGAAGGGGCTGGAGATAACGAAGCGAATATCAAGGAATGGGAAAGAAAGGACAAGAGAGCGAAATCTGACATAACACTCGCAATCGGAGCATCAGAACTAAAAGTGATCAAAGGATGCAAAACTTCACATGACGTATGGAGTAAACTACACGAGCACTACCAATCTCGAGGTCCATCAAGAACAGCAACACTGCTTAAACGACTCGTTCTATGCAAGATGAAGTCAGGAGGCGATGTACGCAACCATGTAGCAGAATACTTTGATACAGCAAGCAGCCTCGTGGATATGGGCACTACAATACCTGACAATTTACTCTCTACAATGTTATTGTATAGTTTGCCCGAGGAATTTGAAAATTTTCGAGTAGCCATTGAATCGAGAGATGGTTTACCAAACTCTGAGCAACTAACAACAAAGATACTGGAGGAAAATGATGCTCGAACTAATCTAGGACGACATGAAGACCAAAATGCGTTGTTGGCCAAGAAAAACTACAAGCAATTCAATAACAAATATCGAGAAAAACATCAGACGAATCAGACCTTTACGGCAAACAACAGGCATAAGAATACGAAGTTGAAATGCTATAACTGTGGAGGAGTTGGGCATTTTGCAGAAAAGTGCCCATCCCCGAAGGAAAATGCAAGAGCAGCAAAAGAAGATGACTCAGATGAATCGAGCTCTCATGCAGCTTTTCTGTGCCATGAAGAACCAACCAAATGGTGTCTTGACAGCGGCTCCACGTCTCACATGTGTGGAAATGCCAGCAAATTTGATGACCTAGTATCCGGCGAGAATGGGAAGCTCAAACTCGCCAATATGTCGTCCACCAGTGTAACTGGAAAGGGAACAGTGACCGTATCATCTCGCCATGGCAGTAAGAATTGGAAGTTACATTTAAGTAATACATTATATGTTCCAGATCTTAGAAGTAATTTAATGTCAGTTGGAAAAATTACTGAAAACGGTTACACAGTGATATTTTCGAAGAATAAAGCTGACATTATAGATCGAAATGATGAGATAATCTGTAGTGCTACAAAAGAGAATGGTCTGTACTACATTAGAGAAATTAGCCATAAATCATACGCCATCAAGGAGCCCGATCCAAAATTAGGATTATGGCATCGAAGATACGGACACTTGAATGAAAAAGATCTGAAGGCCCTCAAGAAAACAAAAGGGGCTCTAGGAATGAATTTCGACATAACTGGGAATCTTCCACAATGCAAAATATGTACACTAGGAAAGATGAGTCAAGCGCCTTTCCCCAAAAGTAGCAGAAGAGATACACGAGTTCTAGATATTATACACTCTGATATTTGGGGGCCAGCACAAGTATCATCTCATGGGCACTCATTATATTATATAACATTTATCGACGATTCCACTCGCTGGTGTGAGGTAAAGTTTTTGAAAAAGAAATCGGACGCTCTTAAAGCGTTCAAAGAATTTAAAAGCTTTGTAGAAAATCAAAAGGGGGTAAAAATTAAGTGTCTGCAGTCGGACAATGGGGGAGAGTACATTTCTAATGAGTTCAATACATATCTAGCAGCAGAGGGAATCAAAAGAAGATTGACTGTCCCAGGAACACCTCAGCAAAATGGCGTGGCGGAACGAATGAATCGAACCATCTTAGACATGGTAAGATGCTTTCTTATCGAATCCGGACTGCCAAAGGTATTTTGGGCCGAAGCGGTTGCATCTGCAGTTTACATTCGCAATCGATGTCCTTCTGCAGCACTCGACGGTAAGAATCCATTCGAATTATGGGTAGGAAGGCCACCCGTAGTGGCTCACTTAAAAGCATTTGGCTCTAAGGTTTGCATGATGAAAAATTTAGTCAAGAAAAAGCTAGAACCTAGGTCAACAGAGGGTATTTTTGTTGGATACTCCCAAACATCAAAAGCCTATAGAGTATGGGTTCCGAGTGACAAAAAGATACACACGACCCGTAATGTGAAATTCATTGATGAGGAAGTTTGTAGCAAAGCAGAAAAGATATTTGAAAACAGGAATGAAATTTTTCCAGATCCTAATGAACAGGACGAACTTGTACGAGTACGATTGACCAATGATAGCACCGCAGGACTCGATGTTCATGGGGTGGTAACTGAAGATGTACATGCGATTCCTGCAAATGGCGTTTCCCTCGATGAAACTGATAATGTTCAAACGGAGCTAGTACGCGGCTGTGGGCGACCACGGATAGTAAGAACCGGCCAAAGAGGTAGGCCACGGAAGGAGTACAACATGGTTGTACAAACAGCGGTACCAGAAGATCCCCAGGTAGGTGAAACTCTTGATGAAATAGCTTGTCCGGCGGAGATATCTGTACGTGAAGCACTTTCAAGTGAAGATGTAGATGAATGGAAAACGGCAATCAGAAAAGAATTTTCCTCTTTGCTACTGAATAGTACCTGGGTGATGGCTCAACCAACTCATGAGCGAAAGCCCGTTAGTTGCAGGCTTATTCTTGTCAATAAGTATAAGGCTAATTGAGAATTAGATAGGAGAAAAGCAAGATTGGTGGCCCGAGGATTCAGTCAAATACCTGGGATTGATTATTTTGAAACTTATTCCCCAGTGGTCAGATTGAGTTCTCTGAGGATACTAATGGCGCTGGCCGTTCAGCATGATATGGATGTTGAACAAATGGATATCGAGACAGCTTATTTAAATGGGGATTTAGAAGAGGATATATTTATGGAGGCTCCTGAGAGCTTTGAGGAAACCTTGCGAGATTTGGTTTCGAATGAAACTGGGAAAGTTCAAGAAATAGCAAAAAGTATGTTGAGAGATTGGGAAAGTGGAAAGACTGTATGTCATCTGAAAAGGTCTTTGTATGGATTGAAGCAGTCGGGTCGTCAATGGTATAAGAAGCTGAACGAACGACTCACTCAGTGCCTAGGCATGAGACCCATAGATGCGGAGCCTTGTATTTACAAGGTAAACGAAGGGGATGATGCAGTTTACATGGCAGTGTATGTTGATGACCTCACTTTGGTGTCAAAGAATCCCGATAAATTGAAAGAGGTGAAAGACAAAATTAAGAAGGAATTCAAAACAAAAGATATGGGGCGTATCAACTACAGTTTGGGTATAGAATTTGAGTATGAGAAGGGGGAAATGCATTTGTCCCAGAAGAAATATATTTTGGAATTACTCAAAAAGTATGGTTTGGAAGATTGCAAGCCGATTTCTACGCCTCTTGAAGTAAATGCGAAATTTGAGGATGTTGAGTCTAATGCTGAGGAAATGGCTCGGCTACCTTTTAGATCATTGATGGGTTCTTTACTCTACGTAGCCATCGGAACTAGACCTGATATTGCATTCGCCGTCAACTGTTTGAGCCAATATAATAATAAATATGCAGAGACGCACTGGAAGGCGGCAAAGCGTATTCTCCGGTACCTAAAGGGAACAATAAACAAGAAGTTGACGTATAGGAAAACCGACCAGCCAATAACAGGATTTGCAGATGCAGACTGGGGGAATTGTCAGTCTGACCGCAGATCATTCAGTGGTATGGTCTTCACGATGTCTGGTGGCGCTGTCACATGGGAGTCACGGAAGCAGCGAACGGTGGCAGCATCCACTACGGAAGCTGAACTTTATTCCTTAACAGATGCTATCAAGGAAGCCATTTACTTAAAAAGACTATTTGCCAATCTAGGGCATCCAATTGAGGGGGCGCTGATACTGAAGAACGACAATCAGGGAGCTCTTGACTTGATTAAAAATCCCACGCATCACGGAAGAACGAAGCACATTGACATACGTCAGGCGTTCGTCAGAGAAGCAATTGAAAACAAAATGGTAAAGGTGGAGTACTTGCCAACTGAAAATATGCCAGCGGATTTCCTGACCAAGTCGACTCCACGCATAAAGCATGAATCATGTTCTCAAGCGTTAGGTCTACAGACGCTCACTTGAGGGGGCGTATTGGGATATCAAGTTTCGGTCTTCAACAATCACTCCAGTAAAACACCTTTTGAACTTCATGGTTTCCACATGATGAGATTTAATGTTCTTAAATAATATATTTTCATTGTGTTATGTTCCGTCAACCAGATTTGATCATTTAGTATTTTTCTAAAAGATATAAAAACTCTGTAAGGAACACTTAACAGAAACCATCAGAAATAGCTATTTCAATTATTTCACCTGAAAGAAACAAAAATGAACAGCCAACATTTCTGTAGGTATGTCCAATCTATACATATAATAAAACAGTGTCTGTTTGTCTGTCTGTTTGTTTGTCTCGGCATCAATTGAGAACGGCTGAACGTAGAAAGTTGCGGTTGGTACCATTTGACGCAGAATTTATCTGGGAAGATTTATGAAAAATCCGCATTTGAATCTGTCCATCCGTTGAAACGCTATGAATGAAATACTACTAAAAAACGTGTTATAATCACTTCTATGAGGATGTTTATGCTTATAATAACTTTGAACGGTTGGACGTAAATCCGATTGTAATTAGATTCTGGATTCAGCTCGACGAGTACATTCAAGTGGTACTTCAATCAGGATGTTAGTGGGAGGGGGGTACAGGTTATGAGAGGGGGGGGGGGGGGCTACAGAAATTTCAAAACTACTTGACCAATTGGAGTGCAACTTTGGGAATTTGTTGTGTGAACATTGAGGAATGTTTCTAACCAGGTAGGGAGGGTTCATAGGATACGGGGGGGGGGGGGGGGGTTAAAGGCAGTTAGGGTTGGCATTGGGGAAGGTTTCTGATCAGTTGAGGAGGGGGGGGATACAGGGGGTGTCTGTTCTACCGTTGCGAAGCGCGGGTACACAGCTAGTATAATAATAAACCCGTGTGACAAGGACTTTGCAGCGTTTTGACTACAAATCGGACCATCTTGAACGGAAACTTAAGGCAACATCCAACTATAATGTACTTACTGTACTCGGGACCATCTTGGTGCTATATTCAACAAAACTATGCTGTACTATCAGTTCTTATATCTACACTTATATTATAGCTACGAAGAACCAGTTGTAATACGTGTATATTGTAATATTTATTAAAGGAATACAACAGGCGGGAAAATGTACATTATCCACCCTTTTGTATTCTTTCGCAGTAGTAACCTATGTAATATTACGAAATGAAAATAGTTAAAATCGTATTATTTACGCTGCAGTAGGGTTTTTCTTTTTCTTTTTTTCCTGCTTCACTAATGGCGACATCCGACGTTGATGCCCCCACCAATTTCGGAGCTAAAAAAGAGGCTTGATGAGACCTGCAGCACCAATTTTGAGTGTCTTCTCATCAAGCTTGATTGCAGCTGGGTCTACACTGAAGTTCCACGAAACGAGCTTGTTTCCATCAAATAACCCAGCCAAACATGAGGGATAGCCGTTCGGCACGCAGCGAGTAAAAAAGAATTGAAAGTAGCCCCCGGCACCCAGCGGGACCGTACCTTTCGACACCCAGATATCACCAGAACTACCTACCAAGCCTTCCATTCACTATATGATTAGGACTTCGAATCTCCTCACCCGATCATCTACCGTTTTGTGGAAGAAATACTGGAGATACAGGCAGAAGTGTACATTAAGCTAAATTCGCTGGAATAGGCTGGCATGAATCCCTGAATGCCATATGAGTTTTGCTTGTTTATTTAAAAAAAAACCGTAATCATTGGTTTGACTAATGATAATTAAAATTGAATAATATTTATTTTAAAAAACCCATTATCACTGGTTTGACTAATGAACGATTAAGTAAGTTGTTTTGTTTGTTTATTTTTTTAAAAAACCTTTACCATTGGTTTGACTAATGTTTATTAAAATTGACTAATGCTTGTTAAAATTGACTAATGTTTATTTTAAAAAACCCGTTATCACTGGTTTGACTAATGAACGATTAAGTTGTTTTGTTTGTTTATTTAAAAATTAAATAAATAAAAATGATAATGAATGAAAATGACATCAGGAGTAGAGGCAGATATGTATTTCAGATTCACATTCCATTCAGATTCACATGACCTTCGCATCTCGCGTGCTACTTCGGCAGGCTAAATTGATGTCAGTTCTTTTTGTGGCTGAGGAGGCTCTGTTGGAGAGTAAATTTTTACAACAGGATATCACATCTTTTTGCTTTGATCATAAAATTTTTCAAAAGGGAGGGAGGGAGAGAACAAAATTGAAATTTTCGTTTTTTCCTTAGTTTTTTTCCGAATGGGAACCCCATTTTTTTAAACTGCAGATTCGGATTCCATGTGAATTTTTATGAATGTGAGTAATATAGAAAACCCACCCATCATTTATTCTCTTGGTACAGAATCTTGAACTGGGCTGACTCAACTAACTAGAAGGGTATTTATCGATATCTCCCCAAATGGCCAAAACCCCATCAACCACCACACTGTTTATGTACTTCGAAATGTCGCTCATATGGTCATACTGCATGACTAGATCTTTTTGAGAATGTACATGTCCAAATCTGTAACAGAAGGGTATTCTGTACAAAACGCTTGCATACGAGTCTGCAACACATTGGGACATTTTATGTCCCAATGGGAATTTAGGGATAATTATTGACGGTATCATTTACGGGTTGCAAGACTACCACGATCCGGGTTACATGGTGGTGCAAGGTTACCACATTCGATTCTAGTAAACAATGACTTTCTTCACTACCTGTTGCTGACTACCTTGTTTACCCGCCTTTTTTTTCATCATGCTCAGCTCAGCTACCGCGCCAGGTACGGGGGTACGGTTAACAAGAAAATATTCAATAAAATCACACGATTCCAACGAGTGGTGAACGATTTTTGTACGATAAAAAATGGCAAACATGAAGTTCCGTAGAAACGAATCGGTTGTAAGCGAAAACTGTAACGCTTTTGTTTACCGGTATCGTATAACGGTTTCGTATAACGCTTTTCGGGTCCATGTGCCAAAGTAAAGACATAAAATGTCAAAAAACCTTTATCATTGGTTTGACTAATGTTTATTAAAATTGACTAATGTTTGTTAAAATTGACTAATGCTTATTTTAAAAAACCTGTTATCACTGGTTTGACTAATGTTTATTAAAATTGACTAATGTTTGTTAAAATCAACTAATGTTTATTTTTTTAAAACCGTTATCATTGGTTTGACTAATGAACGATTAAGTTGTGAGAGAAAATCTAACAATTTTTAGTGGACGTGGTGGTTGTGTATGTGCACTGATTGGACCTATCCCACCTTCCCATCCTTAGAATGTACCTCCATTCCTTCCTTGTGGTGTTTGTTTACGATCGGTAGTGCATACGATTGGATGGTCCAAGTCACGGGGGTTCAGCATATTTGCAATGTAATGCTTATTCACACCTTTTCTGGCTCTGCTATAATTTGAATGCCAACGCTGTACATTTTGTAGCTTACTAACTTCAGTTGCCTTGTGCTTATATTTTCTATGGAATTCAGTCAGTATGGCCGAGTAGTCAGGGCCAGTGTCGGCTGCAATGTCAGCCATAGTTAAATGAATTGATTTGATGGTTTTACGAAATCAGCTAGGATTAAACGAAACAGAAAGTATGGACTTCGTACCGATTAATTTTGGTTATCTTCAACACTAAGATTATCATTGCTCATAGCGCAATGGTCATGGGCAAGAAGATGATTATAGTGAAATGGATGAATCTTATATGCCCACGCTTATGTTGCCAATGGGCTACACAACTTGTCAGTGTCTACCGCTTCTGCTTTTATTTTCAGGCTGCGAGGCGCTAGCCGGTCAGGATTGGCCGTGTCGGCTACCTGATCCTTAACCTCGTATTATTCAAATGGAAACGGAAAGTCCGACGTTGATGAGGAACAAGTTGCCGTGGGGATCGCTGGAGTCACATGGAAGGAATCCATGACATGAAACACCGATGACAGATTAGGGCTAGGGCTCCTTTTTATTTGACATATTCATTCATATCACTTCAGACGGTATCTATCCTTGGGTACATGATAAAAATTCCAAATTTCGCCAAAACGTTCATATCGCCAAACAAAAGGATGAGCTCGAAGATGACCAATTTTCATAAATTCTATGGGAGTCAAATTTGACTTCTTACGGGGGGGGGGGGGGTAAAAATAGGTAAAAACGGCTGAAATCGCGAAAACTGGTATAAAATCACTGATAGCGGGTTGGAAGGGTGAGTAAAGACAGAAAATACCATTTCAGTTTGTTCTTCATACAGAATAGGGGCCAAATATGGATTTTTTGGGGTCAGAAATTGGTATTGGGCTAAAATCAATACTAATTCACCTGCCGTTGTGTGAGATGGTGGCTATTTCGATGATAAAACGCTGCAAATCCCTGCACAACGGTTTATTATTTTGTATAGAATACCCTTCTGTTACAGATCACAGATCTCTGTATAGATAACCCGTCTGTATAATACAATATGTACTAGTCTATACATGTTATGATGAGAATCGCAGACAGCGTTGGGCCAATAGAATTGCAGAACCATTTCGGACCATGCCAATGCGCACCATGCCAATTAGACAATTCGAAATGAATTCCAATTCAAGTGAGCAGTGGCCAATTGCAATTGAAAACAACAGACACACAAACAAGCCTATGATTCCCCAATTGCAAACAATAAAGTAATCCAATAATTTACAAACTATTCCAATTTCAATTGAAAATTTTGATTGATTGATCGATCAATTGATTGAATAAATTGATTGATTGACTGAATCCAGCGCGTCCCTGGTGACAAGAGTATACAATTTCATTCACACTGGAGTCGAAAATGCCTGTCGGTGCAAACTTCGGGGCCTTACTGTGAACGAACGGCTGGACGTACGATGCTCCGGATGGTCTTAAACAACTCGCAAGTTCAAGAATTATTTAAAACCGTGAAAAAATTCACGTAAAACAAAGGTATAGGCGTTCTGGAAATTTCAACCCCTATTTTGAACCCCTTAGAGATGACTGACAGTAACGTCGAGCTTCGAGGACCAACTAGACCCCGAACGGGACCCATAACCCGAATTTCATCAATTTTGTTTCATGGTAACTAAGCAAAGTGGCGTACGGCGTACGGCGTACGGCGTACGGCGTACGGCGGACAGACAGAAATATTTTTATTGCAGTTTTGGATTCTACATACCTTGAAACGTAAACCATCAAATTTTGAGGGGGGGTTAGAATTTTTTTTTTCATGCTCGATTCCAATGGTTCATTATTGAAAATAATAAACCAAAAGAGTGGGTCAGATTGGACTTTTTAAGGGTCAAAATCGGTAAAAATTGATAAAATGACGAAAAATGATATAATGTTATGAAAAGTGTTATGGTATAATGTTATGATGATATAATGATAAAATGTTAAATGATATAATGTTATGAAAAGGTTATGGTTTCTCGCTATATCATCTTTTCCCTCAACAGCACGAATATTTCTTGGAAAATTCGCTCTTATAGCCATTCTGCATGACTGGAACTTCTTTTTTTTTACCCTACTTTTAACCTACGTTATCGCTATGAGTTTGAAAGGCTAATTGGGTTTGCGGTGTAGTCGATGAGTCTACTGGAGAACTTGTCTGACCGTCTTTGCGAATGTGTAGGTACCTACGCCACAATGGGCATCACACCGACTTCCTGATTTAAAAAAATTGATTTACTCAATATAGGTACTTGACTAATGTCGGATTGAATGTTGAGGTATAATGTAGATTCCAATTTCAATACGTCTCTATCTATTAGAGCTCAACCATCGCTTTTATAAAGCCTTGTGAAAACTACAGAACTTGATGGAAATGTTGGGAAGGTGCCTACCGTTAACAATGGCCTACCAACCAATGGCCAATGGCTGCCTATGGCCTCCAAACAATATTAATTTGCAAAAAATGACATCCGAATTCAAGTATCGTTTTACAAATTGAGATTCAATTCAACTGCATAATTTTCACAACCTGTCCCCAGTTCAATGAGTTTTCAGTTTCATATTTTGATGAAGCCATTCCTAAGCGTGTTTCAGTGCGTAACATACAAATTATCTCGATGTTGTTCCTGTTGTAAAATAACATTATAAATTAAAATGTATCTTACGTTATCTAAAATACGCCCTCTTTCCCAGCACCGACAACAAAACTACCTCGTACGTAATGCCGGAGTTTGTGGTGCCCGTTTACGTAGGTTACCTACTCCGAGGCGTGGAGCACCCGTAAAGATTAAAATCTTAACTAAGTGGCTACACTTTCCAGAAGGGCTGCTTCTAGGGCTCATTTCGTGTCTCGGACCGTTTCTGAATAAGAAATGACGTGATAATCCGAGGTAAATCTGCTCAACCGATTCTAGATAGCGCTCGCCATAATTCGATCAACGCCCTCTCACTCCACGGGTTTTGCCTTTCCAGGTTCTCTTTGTACTATATACTTAGCCAAACGCTCATTGTTCACATAGGTACCATAATTGCTACCTACACCGTTGAAATTTTAGCCGGGTAGATGGTTCTTTGCAAACAGTACCTAGATGATAGGACATGCCTTAAACAACGCTCCCATACTGAAAAGCTGCTGTCAATTTGTAGCGATTGAACGTAAACTGACCCAATAACGTTCCTTTCACATGCTTTCGGTGAAAAGCTCTTCTTATATCTTGCTATACAGGAATGGCAGAGGGAGTATACACAAATATATGGCATTTATTGAGGAATATAAACATCCAGTTAACCACAGAATTTCTACAGCATTTCTACAAGATTTGAAATTGTAGCAATATATATGCATGCTGAGCACTTACAATTGTAGGTGTAAATCAAAACTGAACAAGTACGTACACCATATCAATGCTAATAGTCAAACACAAAATAGTCCTAATAGAAAGAACCAAACTAGGGGTTGAAATTTCCTGAACGCCGTAGCTCGAAAACTTTCAACAGAAGAGTATGGTTTTTTTAAACGTTTTTAAATTGATCTCCAACTTGAGAATATTTGAGACCACCCGGAGAATTGTACGTCCAGCCGTTCGTTTGCACCGAAAGCTTCGTCAACATTATCTCGAATGAAATAATATAAGTACATCCAGCCCAGATAGCAATGCTAGGGAACACCTGATTATAATCACGCATGGCTCTATGAAATAATATACAACCAGTATATCCATCGATCCAAATATCGTATGTCGATCGAGTTGGTTGTAGGGATGTATAAAAAGTATCGATACTTCAAAATATCGATACTTTTAAGAAAAAGTATCGATACTTTTTGATACTTTTTTTTTTGCAATGTATCGGGATACTTTTTCTTTTTTCGCGGTATCGACACCGTTACTTTTTTCAAGGATCTTTTCTTACTTCCAAGTTTCACAGAAGACTACAAAGCCTGATCGCTACCATGCCTGAAGTCCCACCATTTGTCAATGACAACCTTGACATAAAAATGGAGATGATCACTCATTCAACTGATACTGTCCGGCATCTAGTAGGACTGGAAACGTGAAACAACTCAACTGATACTGTGCACTTATGTCAGGCATAGAATTATTCTATGGTGGAACTGGAACACTGGAAGGGGAAGGCGCAAAACAACACAATCCATGAGGCCGGAACTTTTCTAATTTTGAGTTTGTAAAAAGTATCGATACTTGAATGTATCGATACTTTTTGAAAGTATCGGCCTGATCTTTTCGATACTTTTTAGAAATATCGATACGATATGTATCGATACATTTCGAAGTATCATACATCCCTAGTTGGTTGTTCCCTCGTATAATTTCATTTGAAGAATGATGGTTATTTTGGATTTATTTGATCCAAATAACCGTGATTTAACTCGAGCAAACATTATGCTTTATGAATAACAACAAATATAATTGATGATAGAATTCTTATTCCACCGCATACCTATTTATGAAACAGTTTACTGGGCTGGCTCCAGTCCTCGATTTGGGACTTTCCTGGGGGCTGCACTAGGGTAGGTATTGACCACAGAAAACAGTGATCTTCGCAGAAGGGGCCTCTATACAGGTAAATAATAAGCCGTTGTGTAATAATTTGCAGCGTTTTGGGGTCGGAAATTTCGGATTGTCCCCCAACCCAAAAATATATTGTTATATATATATTTTTTATTGTTATATATATAACAATAAAATAAATAGAGTATCATAACGTATCACCCATAAAATATAATATTTAATAATAAAATACAGATAAGTAATTAGGTAATTCATTTTAAAATAAAGTATTAAGTAGGTACCTATTTATTGTTATATGACCGTTTTTTAAATACCATCATCATCATCAAGGAACTTCATATTCGTAACTGCATAAAAATAGTTTATGAATGAATAAATTAATAGGAAACTAAGTATAGATTTACAGCGGCAAGGTAAGTAAGACCTGATTTGCTGATCATAAAAATCGGTTAATTATGTATATAGACGTAGGTACCTACCTAGCACCTGCCTCGTTGCTTACATTTAAGTACATCGTAAACACGCTAGGTAGGTACTGAAAATAGCTAACTGAGGGAACTGAAAATAGCTAACTGAGGGAACTGAAAATTAGGAACTAAATCAGTCATTATAACCTCGAAATCACAAATAACTGGTTATCTGTCTCGTCGATTGAACCACCTACCTGGACAGTGAAAATATCCAGAAAATGTTCAGATTTTTTCATCTTCCGATTTTTTCCCGATGAGCTCTGAATTTCCCCCCATTCGGAACATTTCCCGCCAGTTGGCAGCACTGATTCAAACATAGATAAGTAGTATCAAATTTATATTTTCTCAAAAACTATCCTATGTGTTCGCGGGCAGAAAACTCCATATAGAAGACACTCAGACTCAGGTACTCGAACAAAGCAGCTTGTATTTTTTCCTGTTTGGGCTCATATAAATAAATTATTCAAATCTTTGTGAATGGTTCCTAGTCGAAAGAGCCGTTAACTTATTCTCTTATTGCTAATTTTAATTTAAAAAAAAGAGAGAAAAATAAAGTTCGTTATGCAGCATTGCTATAAGAGCGAATTTTCAAAGGAATATTCGTGCTATTGTGTAAAAAGATGATGGAGCGAGAAACCCCCATTTTCGTAAAATTATATAATTTTTTCGTGATTTTAGCCGTTTTCACCACTTGTTGACCCTTATAAAGTCAAATTTGACCCACTCTTCTGAGAAAAATAGTTTCATAATCGAAGTAGTCACTCCGTCGTGAATCACCATCACACACAACGCCAGGTGAATTAATATTGATTTTAGCCCTTAATACAAATTTTTGACCCCTATTCTGTATGAAAAACAACTGAAATGGTATTTTCTGTCTTTACTCACCCTTCCAAACCATGTTCAGTGATTTTATATAAATTGTTCACGATCTTAGCCGTTTTTATCGATTTTTGACCCCTGAAAAATCAAACATGACCCCTTAATTTTTGAAAATTGGTAATCTTCGAACTCATCCTTTTGTTTGGCAATAGAACGTTTTGGCGAAATTCGGAATTTTTATCATGCACCAAGGACAGATGATATCGTCTGGAGTGACACATAAACAAACATTCAGAAATTGCAAAATTCATGTTCTGAAAATTTTGGACCCATTGCAATAGTGATTCATTTTCTCTGAAAATTCCCTAAATGACCCAACATCAGCATTCGCGGTTTGAACACATGGGCGAATAATTCCACAGTGCTCTAGTGTGGGTGGAAAAACGACATTGAAAAATGGATATGTGCAGAATTTCTGTTGAGGAGTGCTGCCTCTTCTCTCTCATTTACGAGATAGGTGCTAGATGGAACTTTCTTGAATTCGTGAATAGATAATCTGACAATAATTGTCACTGTAAAGCCTGCATGAATGTCTTCTACCAAATAACCAGACGCATCCAACCATTTCCCAGTATTTATGGTTCGCGCGGCTTCTCGAGGTATAGGCTCTCGTGGAATAATAGAAACGTGTCCGTGATGTATCAAGACAAACGCCGCGACAGCGACGCCATAAATACGCTCGATAGATGAAAACGGACGGTGCCCAGATCCCGTATTGTAAAGCTTGAAAGCCCTACGGGAAAATGAGCCACTTTGTATGTAAGACGACACTTGTGACCGGTTCTGCCTTATAATCAGGACTATTTATTGTAATCTATCGTCGATTTAAAATGACATGTGCTAATGCGAGTCCGTCTGTTCCACGTCAGGCCGCGTCCATAACAATCCCATGTGGATTAAGTTCGTATTTTTTCCCACATGTCTCCTTAACTTGGAGCTCCGAGAGAGCTAATTTTGAATTACAATGGAACTCTGCGGGGTTTGTCCCCGGGACGCTTTTCCCTTGGTTTTTCGCTGCAATTTATAGCGATTCCTTTTGAAGTCAGATCAGTGTTTGTCGGAAAGCAACAGGGTTCACTATTTCTCAGTCACCGGAGAATCTGTTGGTTCAGGGCGTTTTGTCGTTATGTTCATATTTAGAAATCTGATGACCGAACCGGTCCAATGGTAACATTATATTTTGGTTTATTATTTTCAATAATGAACCATTGGAATCGAGCATGAAAAAAA
Source organism: Leptopterna dolabrata (assembly GCA_954871275.1). Classification (NCBI taxonomy): domain Eukaryota; kingdom Metazoa; phylum Arthropoda; class Insecta; order Hemiptera; family Miridae; genus Leptopterna; species Leptopterna dolabrata. Next base: position 23,572,524 of record OX940983.1, read on the forward strand.
AAATTCTTACCCCCCCTCAAAATTTGATGGTTTACGTTTCAAGGTATGTAGAATCCAAAACTGCAATAAAAATATTTCTGTCTGTCCGCCGTACGCCGTACGCCGTACGGGCCACTTTTCTTAGTTACCATGAAAAAAAATTGATGAAATTCGGGTTATAGGTTCCGTTCGGCGTCTAGTTGGTCCTCGAAGCTCGACGTTACTGTGAGTCATCTCTAAGGGGTTCAAAATAGGGGTTGAAATTTTCAAAACGCCTATACCATTTTTTTACGTAAATATTTTTACGGTTTTAAATAGTTCTTGAACTTGCGAGTTTTTTAAGACCATCCGGAGCATCGTATGTCCAGCCGTTCGTTCACAGTAAGGCCCCGAAGTTTGCACCGACAGGCATTTTCGACTCCAGTGTGAATGAAATTGTATACAATTCAAACCAAATCTCGTAACCAGAGACGCGCCCACAATAGGAATTTGTGAATACGGCCAATCATTGGTAGGGATCACCTGATTATATTGGCGGAGTATGAAGTCGAGTTGGTTGTTCTGTGATATTATTTAATTTGAAAAATGATGGCTCTTTTGGAGTTTGTTGGTAGGTAGTGAAACTTGAACAAACGTTGAAGTATTATTGATGGGTAAATTATTACTACGGTAAATCATTACTCAACGGTAAATTATTACACAACGGTTCATTATACCATCTACGTAGAAGGGGCTGGAGTTTGTTGGTAGGTACTTTTGCAACTTTTTTCACTCCTCATCAACAATTTCTTTTCAGAACTTCATTATGTGTGTTTCTTTTTGTTAGGTACTGTTTGTCATCGGCAGAATTATTTTAGCAACATTTAACTCGTGATTTAGGTAGGTACCTAGTAACGAGTACGGGGTTAGGTACTAACCTACGGAGGGTCTGCGATCTACATAATATGCATAGAATAGTACATATTATATTATATAGACGGGTTATCTATACATAGAGCTGTGATCTGTAACAGAAGGGTATTCTATACAAAATAATAAACCGTTGTGCAGGGATTTGCAGCGTTTTTTAAATAGACACGAAAACGTTATTGTAATTCTTTCCAGTTGTGCAGTCCAGCTGTCCATTACAGTTGTGCAGTCGAATGATATGTGGCACATAACTTGGAACATAAGGTGGAAGGCAGTCCTTTGACATCTCCACAGTTATTTCAAAAGTTTAGGCTGGTAAAATATGTTTCCCTATTAGTAGTCGTAGTGGTCGGCTTGGGTTTGGGTGACCAGTGAAGCTGATATGAATGGAATCACAATCCACTGATTAGGCGTGAAAATAAGTGAGAATCCTACGGTTGTAAGCCGCAAGCTGTGTGAGCCGTGCCAGCCTGTGGTTGCGGTACATCGATGGGTCCCAGATTCGTTACGTCGGTGGGGAAAGTGAATCGGTGTAACAAACGAGCGCAACTGTGAAAACTATGGATAAACATAAAGAAATCGGAATTTGCAAGCAGCAAGCTCTGGACAGGTATATAGTGATATCCACAAATTGTCTCTGATTTATCGGATGAAGTTTTCACATTATTAAACTACGTTCAGTTTCTTGAATACATGTATAGGGGGAGGGAAGGTTCTATTTGGAAAAGTGGGAATTTTCCGTAGAAAAATTATGTGCACACAGAATTTCGGAACTGGTCCTTTTATGGAGATACAAGGAAGAAGAGTTACTTCATTATCTTCAAATCATACATTGCCTCATTTCTCTCGAAATATTATGCTATATTATCGTAGTTCAAACAAGGTAAATCAGTAAGCACTCTTTGGAAAATAGCATAATAGAACATTAAACGGTCTTCTTTTTGTCACGTAGAGTGCGCCAGCGTAAATAATTTAACCGATGAGTTCCCACGAGCTCGGAAGTTGACCAACAGCTTATTGAAAACCTTCTAAATTCCAGTATTATCGTAAGTATTTCTAGTGGGATGCATGATGATTTAAACTAATTCTACACCCAGGCTGTTCTGTCGTTGTCTAAGCGATGCCAACATCGTAAAACCATCGGGAGACTTATACATATTCAAAACTTGAATTGATTGTTTAAACAATCGTATCCGCTTTCTCCACGTGCTACACGATCTCCGCCGGATTTTTCATATGGAAACAAATTTTCGTTTCTACCCTATCTGCTTCGATGTTGACATTAGCATTTTCGCTTCGAAAACGCACGGTGCTTCAGGCTTAATTAAATTATCCCTCATAATTCTTCTCCCGGGTTATTCCCCTCTGTTCCATCTATTATCGATTAATTGTTGTTGCCATTCTTCAACAAGATCTTTCCCTGTGATGAGGACGGGAGGGGGGCTCCCTCGAGTCGTTAATTCCGCTACCAAAAACTGTACGGGTTGAAGAAGTGGGGGAAGCTGTTGGGAGAGGCAAATTAAAAATATATATTGGATACCGTCAACACAAAGAAAAATGTCTTAATAAATTATAACAGCAAACATAAATTGCCGGGCTACCCAAGTATTGGCCGGATCCCCTCTCTCCCCTAAAGGGTAGTTTTGAAACCCATTAACTGTTCTATTATATTTTTATGGGTTCATCCTACGTGAATTATTGTCTCATACAAAGTAGAGAGCAGAACTGGTTACATGTGTCGTCTTGATTCACGGCCACCCCCCCCCCCCCCCCCCGGAGACCACAAATCAGATCCTTGATTTTTCGAAATAATTTCAGAGAACGTCGTAAAATTCTGCCTCTTTTAACCACCCTTATTCAGCCTTGAAGATAACGTTTTTCTGAATGTTCTGCCTTCTTCTTCCTTCAGAATGGTGATATATGCTATTTACTAAAATTGACGGAGCGTATCTATATTGTTCGTATCTATATCTTTCTACCTATATCTATCTATATTGTTCGAATACCTATTGAGGTTACACTCCGAGATCTTAGACAGGTACTCCATTGCCTCCAAGTCACAACCTTTTTGTGGACATAGTTCGTACTTATAAAACTTGAATTATCAGCAGGTAGAACCACAAAAGGCTGCTTCAAGAATCTGTCCACTGTGAACAGCTGAGACTATGGGCAAACGCTGGGTCAAACCTTCTGGTGAACAAATATCATAGTTACGTGGCAGATAAATGGGCCATTTATCCGCCAAAACCCTAAGACAAAATTTTCAAAATCGAGTTACTGGTATCGTTGGAATTATCTCGTCGTGTGGAATCGATTTCTTTAGGTTTTTATAGTCCTACTTCGATTGCTGAATGAACTATTTTGGAATAAACTGAACGACTTTCCCTAAAAAGGATAACCTGATTCACAATTTCCTACGAAGCGCCACACCACAAGAAAAGTTATGCAATAACCAAATAAGCGTCATCAGAAATGGCGAATACATCTGCAAACTGATTTTCCTGGGACAGCTGTGGGCTCTGAAATTAGCTGTCGCCTATTTTTTTAAATAATATGTGTTGATGTACCTATTTACCCAGGTATCTCTTTTGATGCTGGGTTTTGGTGATGTGATGTTAATGAATGGCGCTTAGTCGTAATGGGTCTTCTGTTTTCAGCAAAATTTAGATAATATGCAATAAATTGGCAAATTGGCGGTCGGTTGATTTCACGTAAGTGGCTTGTGCATTTGTTGGTTTTGCAAAATAAAAACCGACAAAACGGTTGGTTTTTAAAAATATTTTTTCCTTCACACGTGATCAGCACACTATAGTACATCTAATTTTCATCAAAATCAGAGAGAAACAATGCCCTCCAGACGACAAGACAAAATGTCAAAACCGTTTTCCTCGATTTCCCAAAAAATTGGAACAGTCGCTCATTGCTTAACGCCGTCCAATTATATTATACATCGGAAAATGGGAAGAGATAAATATTCAAAGTTAACAAAGTAAAGTAGGTACCTACTTAAATATGAAATATTTACGTATGTGTGTTCTTTATACGAACATTCATGGAGCTACGAACATATAGGAGAATATATATATACGTAGGTACCTAACGCGAGCCGTAACTTAAGGCGAAAAGAAGTTTAAATAATTCAAGCTTTTTGTTAATCTTTCGATCGCATTGATTAGAACTGATAGGAGCTCGAAAACAAACTTGATAACTCAAATTCTACTTCACAGATGTATCTCTGGTTATGTGTTAATTGTCGTATTATAAATACCAGTAATAAGAGGCTATACCTTACTGACGAACGAGCTTATTCTCAACAAAGCAATCATTCGACTTGGTTATTCATTATTCATGAAGGTCTTCATTAACTGTGTCTGATCCCGCTTCCCTACAACAGGGTTGGTAGGTACCTACGTTCTTCATTATATTAACCTTACCTACCTACAACACTTTGATAAAACTTCATTTACATCGTGGTATTCGAGACGAATACATTTTCCCGTCCACAGTGTTCTAGTTGGTGTCAAAATTTTGAAGACTTCCTATTTGGTGGTAGATACGGAATTGAAAATATACTTGGAATGATTTTATGGGTTTTCTTGAAACTTGAGCTTTCAGATGAATCCCATTGCGAAGGGAACAAACATTCATAAATCAAGATTGATTTCGTTCCAGTTTCTTATTCTCCGAATTGATCAAACTCACTGAAAAAACGCTGCAAAGTCCTTGTCACATGGGTTTATTATTCTGTTGGACATACCTACAGAAATGTTAGCTGTTCATATATTTTTTCTTTCGTGTGCAATAATTGAAATAGCTATTTCTTATGGTTTCCACCAATGTTTACCCCCAAAAACACAAATTACGAGCCTTTTTTCTCCAAATTATCTTTGATTATTGATAGTGCCATTTAACTGTCTTCATTCACCTGTTGACACTTTTTCTAGTGTTATTATACAAATTGACGGTGATTTCAGACAATTTCCCAGGATTTTGACTAATAAAAACGCTGCAAAGTCCTTGTCACTTGGGTTTATTATTCTCTCAGACATGCCTACAGAAATGTTGCTGTTCATTTATCGTTTCTTTCATGCGTAATAATTGAAATACCTAGTTATTTTAGATGGTTTCTACCAGTTTTAGCCCCCAAAACACAACCTAGGCCCCTTTTTTAATTTTATTTTTTATTATTTTATTTTATATTTTTTAAAGATCATCTTTGATCATTGATAGCGCCATTTAATTATCTTTATTCACCTGCTAATACTACTTATAGTGTTATTATACAAATTTATGGTTATTTCAGACAATTTCCCAGGTTTTTGACTCATAAAAAATGTATTTCGGGAGCTTGTACTTCGTTACATCCTCAATTCTTCACTCTTTGGTCAAAATTAACTTCATATTCGGTCTTCTCGCTCTAACAAACATGGAAAACGATACTTTACAAGCTCATGTTCACTAAAAACCTCAAAAATCCCTCAAATAACCCTATTTTTACACCCATTTTTCTCCCGTAACACCCATGTATTCCGATCGGGCTGTCGAGTTTCGGAGCGCAACTAGGACCTAAATGTGTTCCGAAATGGGGACCCAAACTGTGTGCGGAAAAACGACGATTTTAGACCAAGATTTCAGACCAAAATTTAACGTCAATTTAAGGCTGAAACTTCGTTAGAACCTCAATTTTCCACTCTTTGGTCAAAATCGACTTCACAATCGGTCTCCTCGTCCTAAAAAACATGGAAAACGATACCTCAAAAGTTCATGTTAGTAAAACACAAAAAATACCTATTTTTATACATATTTTCACTCATAACACCCCTGGGTCGGGCTGCAAAGTTTCGGGACACAATTAGGGCCTAAATGGAGCCTGTGTGAAAGAACGAATTTTTTAGACCGAAAATGAAGCCGGTATGCATGATACGGCTTACGGCGGACGGACATTGCATTTTCTGAATCTACGCACCTTGAAAGCAAAAGAAAAATTTTTGAGGGGGTGTTATAGAAATTTTTTGCTGAGCGAATACGTAGGTGTATTATTCACAGAATAATAAACCAAAAGGCGCCGAATCGCCTGCAACATTTTCAAGTAACCATCGAGAGATATCTTAAAACTGAATCTAAATGTTATAGAGAAGGTGTATAATATAAAGCAAAGAGGAATTTCACGGTGGGCACAACGCTTTCATTGCTGTCATCATTTTCAAGATCGATCGGTAAGACCAAGTTTAGCAGTTCTGGGACTCCTCACATAGAAGCGTATTTCAGATGCAGAACTGTCGATTCGACCGAATTTTCGTCAGTATAACGCAGTCAGTATTCTGACTGCGTTATACTGACGAAAATTGGGTTTCAAATCAGAATACTCTTCTCCTACGATTAGATTCTTGTCATTCCTAATTGAAGTATTATTTAATACAATTTACGTCTGTTGACGCAGAACTGGGCTTCATCCCATTTCCTAAAATCCCCCAATGTCCTCCAGCAATGAAGTGTCAGGTATGAATAGTGGGTCCCTCTATGTTTTTTAAATGGTTTTTATTGCTTTTTGTCTTCCTTTCAAGAAACCGGCGTATCCGTCACGGCCGAGTGCAAAAAAGACGGTTGCAACTGTAGGCAATGAAAGTCAATCTCGGTGACGAGCAAGGAGGTTAGAGGGAGGTTTGTCCTTTTAAACTCCTTGGTGAAATGAATGCAAGGGATGTGGTTTTGGAGGTACCTGACCTTGCTAAACCTCTTCCTTTCTTCTTAGGCCTGAAGATACTCTTCAGTGGTCGGGCCGCGTACATTCAAAAGGTATATTATTCCTGGGTTGTTCAGTCGTTATCGTATGCTTCAATAACACTTTTGTGTTCCTCAAACAATTGCCACGTTTGATTTAGACTGCTGGATTTAGACTGCTGGTAGTCAGATATTTTATATTATCTCGCAGTGATTTTTTTCTTCTTTTTTTTCTGTGGGAGTTGTACGGAAATTCTCTTTTACGGACTCTTGGCGGTTCCCGATCACGCCAAGAACTGTCGGACTCTCCATTACAGGAACTACCGACTGAAACCACACAAACCCTTTCCTACTTCCATTGACTTCCCAACTTGGAACTGCTTTTTCAGCATTATTTCAAGGTGGGGTCATTAATTTAGCATTAGGCTTTAAACTTTTTATTTCACTCAGCTATACACTACCATTCTTCCGTTATTTCTTCTCGTTCTTCTCTCTTTTTAATCTGCAGTAGGTCAGTTGTAAATGTTGCAAGTGCTTTCCATTGCTTCTACTTTCCTAACATCTTACTTATCATATTCTCCGGTGTGATACTTCCCATCATCTCTTGCAGCCTTTCTCTCCTGTTTGCCCATCGTGGACATAAAAAGAAAGTGTGTTCAGCATCATCTGTTTCACATCCGTAATACTTACAGCTCAGTCTTGCCACCTTGCCCATCCTGTGGAGGTACGCCTGGTAGTACATATTCATAGCCAGACAGCAGCATAGTGAGGTAGCAGCCCACCGCACCATGCCCTCTCTCGAGCCACGGGCGAATCTGTTCCATCAGGCGTGTCCAACGGCCTCGCCTTTCCGCCAGCCATCTCTCCTGCCACGTCTGGAGCGTCTTTTCTTTTTCCTCCTTCTTTACTCGGGTTTTACCGTCTTCTTCCCGTCTTTTGGATATACACGTTTGCGCTCTTTTGCCAGCAGGTCAATTGGTCTGGAGCCAGCAGGCTCATAGACTGTTCTATATGTACTCGTTATAGGCAGGACTACTTTTTTTCATCCTCTGGAATCGGCCCAGATCTCAGCCCCGTATATAATAATGGCTTCTGCCACTCTCATCAAGAATCTTCTCTTCACAGGAGAGGGTCCGCCTATATTTGCCATAAGTCGGCTGACATGCACTAACTGCTGAAGCTTTGTTAGTACTCTTGCGAAAATGCTCCCAGTAACTGAGCTTGCAGTCGATCACCAATCCCAGCTATTTGACAGCTCCTGATGTGTTCACAATATGATCATCCATTGTCATAGGTTCCATTGTCCTTTCAATGCGTTTCTTTGTGATTAGGACAATTTCTGTATTATGGACAGCCAGAGATAGTCTATGCTCCTTCATCCATTAGTTGACTAGGCGCATCATCTGGTTCACCTTCATCTGCAATTCCTCAAGCGTTGGCCCCAGTATGATCGTTGCGAGGTCGTCAACATAACCAACAAGAAAAACACCTTTCGGCATTTCAAGGTGAAGGATTCCATCATAATTAACATCCCAAAGGTCTGCTCCGAACTGACCCCTGGGCTACTCCAGAAGTAATTTCTTCAATTATATTTCTGTGTTAAAGATTGATAATTACTGAGAAACACGCGGTATGTATAAACTTATTTATTGAGTTCGAATAAATTGAACAGAGAGAACATGGAACGATAAAACGATATCATGGAATAAATCGAATGTCATGGAAGAGAAGAAGGTTGCATACATGTGTGCTTCACTAATAGTTCACTGTCCTGGAGTTACTCATGGCGGGACACAACACTCTCCCACGCTTATTAAGAAGTTACAAAGTCGTCCAAGTAGGAAGGTGCCTTGCACGCTCGGCCGGATCGTCGAAGACCCAAACTGGGGGAACCCGGACAAGTTACAGGAACCGGATCTGGAGGAGCCGGAAACTGACTTGGAGATTCTGGGGCCCAATTCTGATGAGTCCCTGTTGATTGATAATCAGTCAGGGGAGCATGCACCAGTTCCAAGTTACCCAGGTTTGGAGGATCAGCAGGGAGCCTTGTTGGTGGAAAAACTACCGGTGCTGGGGCAAAATGGACTGTCTTCTTGGGAATTTCCGTTTGTCGAAGCTGATCAATGTGGCGCTTTATTTCCACATGCTGCTCATCAAGTTGAATCACATAATGGAGTTTTCCCATTTTCTTGACAACAGTACCCAGTTTCCAATGGTCCTTGTTATTAGCATGGTGTCTTGATAGTACGCGGTCACCCACGCTTAATTGTCGGCACTTGAGGTCATGTTTTGCGTTTTTCTTTAGTATGACAGGTCGTAACGCATCCAGTTCGCAGCGTATGTTCCTGCCAAGGTATAATTCCGCAGGTGTTTTCCCACATGCCAATGGAGTGGATCTGTAACGAAACAAAATCTGTCGAACCTTTGCATACATTGGATCAGGATCGTCTGTCATTGATTTTAAGCGATGCTTCAATGTCTGGACGTTCCGTTCAGCCAGACCATTCGTGGCAGGATGACCTGGGGCCGTTAAGTTTTGAAAAATTCCGTTTTGCACACAAAAGTTGTCAAATTCGGTGCTCACAAAAATTGAAGCATTGTCCGAAACCATTATACTAGGAAATCCGTGTGTAGCAAAGATGTCCTTCAGCATTTCAATTGATGACTCTGATGTGGGAGAATTTTTGCAAATTTTTATTTCTGCCCATCTTGACTTGGCGTCCATCACAATTAAAAAGTGATATCCCTGAAAAGGGCCAGCATAATCAATGTGAATACGCTCCCAGTTAGAGTCAGGTTCATCCCATGGATGGGTTTGCGCTTTAGGGGGGCTGGTTTTGTATTTGGCACATGATTCACAAGTTCGTGAAAGGCGGTCAATATCCTTGTCGATTCCTTGCCAGTAAACATGACGACGTGCCAACTGTTTCATTTTAGTTGTCCCCACATGAGTCCGATGAAGCTCATCTAACACTGCATGTTGAAGAGACTTGGGAACTAAAATACGATTTCCCCTAAACACCATACCATCTTCAATGGTGTATTCATAGGCCAGTGCTGGGTTTGTGTCGATGCTGGTAATGATTTTTTGAATTTCGCTATCAGAGCGTGTGGCTGTTTTGATCGCTTCTGCATTCACAGTCTGTGAAGAAATCCTATTGACTGTTACCATACAGATGCGTGAAATTTCATTGTTGAGGGCTACATCATCAGAAAGACGTGCCTGCTGAACAGGGGCTCTGGAAAAACAATCTGCATCCGCATTGAAAATACCTCTCTTGAAAACCACATTGTAGTTGAACGCAGACAGGAACGTGGAGTACCGTAACAACCTATCTGCAGTCATGTCTGGCAGTTTTGAGTTGGAACTGATGATTCTGCTTAATGGTTTATTGTCCGTTTCGATTTTGAAGTGTCTACCAAATAAATAGTTAAAATAATGGCTTACTGAGAAGACAACAGCCAGTGCTTCTCTGTGTAATTGAGGGTATTTCTGCTCTGCTGCGGAGAGCGCCCTGGATGCATAGGCAATGGGGCGCATAAGCCCATCAATTTCATGAGCCAACACACCAGCAACTCCAACAGGGCTTGCATCACACGACAATACCAATGGCAGGGTTGGGTCATATGGAGTTAAAACACGGTTGCTGGCTAGTTCATTTTTGAGCGTGATGAACGCAGCCTCACACTCAGCAGTCCATATAAATTTTGCATTTTTCTTGAGGAGCTGCCGGAGAGGGAAGGTGACAGTCGAATGATTAGGTATGAAACGGGCATAGTACGTAATCATGCCCAAAAATGTTTGAACCCCTTCTTTTGAAGTTGGTCTAGGCATATCCATTAAAGCTGTAACCTTTTCAGGGCTTTTTGAAATTTTGTTGTGTTGAACAACATATCCCAGGTATTCAATTTTCTCTTGAAACAAAACACATTTTTGTTTGTTCAAATGGAGGTCAAATTTTTGCAAACGTTGAAGGCACAGCTCTAGGTTTTTAATGCATTCTTCCCTAGTTGAACCATGGCAAACAATATCATCAAAATATGACATTGTCTTGGGTAGGCCTTGTAGAATTTGTTCAAGTATGCGATTGAACTCACTAGGAGCTACCTTGATTCCAAAACTCAGGCGTTTCATGAGATAAGTGCCTCTATGGGTTGAAATAGTCTGAATGCAGCTGGACTCATCATCTACCTGTACATGCATATAGGCCTTATGGAGGTCGAGTCTACAAAAATATTTTGAATTTCTAAGGCTGTTGAGTATGTCTTCAATTCGGCGAATGGGGTAGTTTGAGTTCACAATCTGTGGGTTTACGCTCATTTTATAGTCCACACAAAGTCGTACGTTTCCATCAGACTTTGGAATCACCACTAAAGGTGAACCCCAATCACTTGTGTCCACCTTTGAAATGATGCCTTGAGATTCAAGAACATCGAGCTCCATCTCCACTTTATTACGCAGAGCATAGGGGACTTCTCGGGCTTTGAAAAATGTAGGTTTGGCTTTGTCACGTAAGCGAAGTGACACTTGCAGATCCGGAATGCAGCCAATTCGCTCTTCGAAAACTGTTGGGTACTTCAGAGCAAGGTCTTCGATGGTGTCTATGTTGTCCACTCGTAAAATCTGTTGAAATGAGGACTTGCACATGTCCAGTTCGTTGAGATCAATATTAAGGTGGCGAATCCAGGTTCGACCAAGAAGTGCATCAAATTCTTCTGGAACCACATAGAGTTCTTCTGTTGAGTGCCTTCCCTGGTAATCGACATTGACTTCCACTTTCCCGTCTGGAATGAAGATATTACCTGTATAAGATCGAAATGCAATATTAGGCATTTTCAATTCATTTGGAAGGTTCAGTTTGTGATACCTGTCACGAGGTATGAATGTATATCCTGTTCCCGAGTCAACTTCAAATTTGAGAGGGCAGCCCTGAATTTTGACGGTGACCATATACTTTTCCGAGTCTGCTACAAGGGAATTCTGGTTTCGAAAAACGTCAATTATTTTATGGCAACCATATTTTTCGAGGGGGTCATCACTGTCATCATCTTCGACAAAATTAGTTGGCTTTTCTTTTTTATAATCAGAATCGTGTTTCCGACTGTTTATCAAAGTTTGAATACAAACTTTAAGAATGTGACCTGTTCGTCGACAACCCGCACATTTAAGGCTAGATTTGTCAGTGCGGCACTCACTAGTAGTGTGATTATTCCTAGCACACCTCAAACAAAGATCTGCAATTCCCAGTTTTTGCAGATCCACACGCGTTTTTGAATGGCTATGACTTGCCGATTTATTGCGGTTATACGAACCATCTTGACCATCTTGGGACCTTGGGTGGCGCAAATGTGAACGGGACACCTTGTTAGTATCTCCGATGGAATCGTCTATGGTAGATGAAATTTCACGACTATCCACTTTCGAGGCTTCTAATGCCAGGGCTTTTGCTACTAGGGCATCAAACTTTGTCATATCTGATTGCAAGAGCTGCTCCCGGATTGAATTGTCTCTGATCCCCCGTATAAATTGAGCCCGGAGGAAAATGTCTGCAATGGAACAGGTACGATCACATTCGCATTTCGATTGAAACTCACAGTCAATGGCTAATCGGCGTAAACGAGTGAGGTATCCAGCAATAGTTTCATCATGCTGGTAGGTTGAAAGAAAAACATGCTGTGAAACCATCATGGATTTCTTGGGACACAAAAATTTTTCAAACTCTGTAATCAAAGTTTTATAGTCGAGATCGGATGGTTTTGTGGGCGAAATTTGAGAAGTCAGAAGGTCATACGTTGAAGGACCAACTGAATTTAGAAGCAACTGAGCACAGTGCTCAGGTTTAGTCGAAATGTTCTTCATTTTGGTATAATTTTCGAATCGCTGGAGGTAGTTATTAAAGGATTCCTTTGATGGGTCAAAATGTTCAAAGGACTGAATTAAAGCAAGATTGAGTACCTGACCCGATTGACGGTTTTCGTTACCGGAAAGAGCAGCTTGGACGGCGGCAGCTGAAGCTGCAGTCGTTTGTTGAATAACAGTGTCTAACAACTTCTTCTGTTCTTCTTTGAATGCAACTAAAAATTGCGTAAATTGATTCGCGTCCATCGTGCGCTACTTTACCTCGTCGCCACTGTTAAAGATTGATAATTACTGAGAAACACGCGGTATGTATAAACTTATTTATTGAGTTCGAATAAATTGAACAGAGAGAACATGGAACGATAAAACGATATCATGGAATAAATCGAATGTCATGGAAGAGAAGAAGGTTGCATACATGTGTGCTTCACTAATAGTTCACTGTCCTGGAGTTACTCATGGCGGGACACAACATTCTGTCTCATACACAAGCCTTCGTTCGCTCAGATAGCTTATCGCAGTGATATCCCTGTATAATGTGGACCTATGTGAACCTCCTTTTGATTCTCGCTCATTGTTTCAAAGGTCGTTACGCTATCAACAGACATCGATATAAAATCGCAACATCCCTACTCATGCACTCTGTAGCGAACCAAATGAAGCAACAACAATAAATGTTCACTTTTTAGACATTTCCAATAGGTACCTACTCCCTGTAAGTTGTTATCAAAAATAACAATATAGAAGTTGACCTTATGTGTTCCAAACCTCTCGTAGCCAGCAATTAAGTAATTTCTATTACCTACTCAAGATTAGCCGAAAGACCGTCCACAAAGAAGACTGCTGATGAGGGCAACGTAATGGACCCCACAACAAGACTGCTCACAGCAGCTCTCAAAAGGCTTCTGAGTGGAACAATCAGGGCGGCACCTTAATTAAATCGTCACATTTCTAACATAATGTCTGATTTATCAGTTTATGAACGTGTCATTTTAGTTGTATCACTAATTATTCAAGAAGTCCAAAGCCCAATTACTCCACGTTCCGACAAGTGATGAGTAGGAAAAAGACGCATAATCATGTTAGGTCATATTGTATGTTACACGTATACATCCTACCCTAATACATTAACACTGGCAGCTGGCTAATCTGTTATTTCATCCTAAACAGAGTTTTGGAGATCACAATATCCAGAAAACCCTGTTGAAGGTGCAAAATAAAGTAGCTCGTTACAACTCATAGGATTCAACTATACTCATCTTCAGTGCACAGCGGGAACTCCGCGAATGTACCTGAACTCACTTTCACCGGCTGCATTGTCTCTCCTAACTTGTTACTAACGTCTAAATATGGCCGGCCCCATGCTTAGGACAATAGCGTCCTCGATATCATCTGTTAAAACCCCGTTTCCCCGCCCCACTCCTCCTTATCTGCTGAGGACCCCTCGTCCAAAGTCGCGCGGTGGTTTCGTGGCAAGAGATTTATACATTAGCTCGAGATCGTGATTCAAACGGCATCCCCCTTCCCATCCTTGCATTGTTCCGCTCTGATACAAATAGTACGACTTTCTTGACAAGACAATGCTCTTCGTACACTACTGTCCCCAAACCAATTACGTCGCATTAGCCCCCCCACATTTATTCACTCCTGGAAATAAATTCCCCCCTCCCAGTCTCCCTATCTCTTCGAAGGCTTTTGTTTTTCTTTTATTAGTTAAGCCGGGAAGACTTGAGAAAGGATCTCGCGCGCCATCTCCTGCTTGCTTCTAAGGGCTTTCCATGCAATGGTCTGCCACCTTATTTTTTCGACAGTCTCTTTCTTCAGCCAGATCTTCTTCCAGATATGTCTTTCCCAGTCGCTGTCTTTTGTACTTGTGTAGATGTCTCATGAGACTTTGCATCCTTGCTTCACGAATTACGGGTCACATTCTGACTCCAGCTATCGGAGTTCAGTACTGTAAAAACCCGAACAAAAAATGCTAAAATAGTAATTTTTATTTTTCAAACTTTTTTATTATCAACAACTCGCTTTCTTGTCTGCCCGGTACATTTTAATAGATTTTTCTCCTACTACTCGATGTCCAGTTGAGCTGAAATTTTACAGTCATCTATCTTCGATGAGGTACAAGTATGTTATAGCCCCGCCAATATCGATTGTATCGATTATCTCAAATACATCGATCCTTGTGGTATCGATGACGTGTATCAGACAAGACGGTGGGTGTACAAGAAGTTTAGTTCCCATTCCGCCGCTCGCATTGTCAAGCGATCTGGATGCTCGCTAGCGCTCGCATCTCAAAAAAGATAAACAATCCCAGAAACTATCCCGTGAATGAGCAGGTTGTTTGGGACTTCTGAATAGATGGTACAAGTACGTTATAGTCACTCTTATTTTTTGGTGTCCTTACAATGGTCTTCCCGTATTCATTTTGAAAGTTGATATCGGCACCCGGGATGTAGGCATCGGGACGCCATATTGAGCCGTCGTCGATACCACAAGGATCGATGTATTTGAGATAATCGATACAATCGATATTGGCGGGGCTATAACATACTTGTACCTTCGATGACATTACACGAATCAATAATAAAAAAAATTATTTATTTATTTCTGCTACCTTATGCTTCATCCGTGGCGGTTGAATCTAGTAATATTTTTTTCGCCCCATTTCCGATGTCAATATGCTGATATGTTGCATATTCATCTATCTTCGATGACAATAGATGAATCAATAATAAAAACATACACTAATTAACTAATTATAAAAAATTTCACACAAAGACTAAAAAGCAGAAAATAATTATTTAAACAAAAACTTTTTTTAAACATTTTTAAAATGGAATAAACAGTATGAAATCATTTCTCGTTGTCATAAAATAATTCCAGCATAAAATAGAAATGCCAAAAATAGAAAAACGTGGGGCGCAGGCAATAGATAATAGAGAATAGCTGCTCCCTACACTCCTAGCTAGCCCATTTTAAAAACGTGTTTTTAAAAATGTTTCATTTAAATAATTTTTAAATTCCCATTTGTTTCCTCCTACACTCAAAAAGTAGGAATGGCACAGGAGTATACCATATTAAAAACCGTATGATACAACCTATATTATTGTAGTTATCTTCTAATTCCTACTTAACTCCCTCATGTTGCGAAACGTGATTTTAGCAATATTCTCCATCCTGCTTGTTACTAACATCCACCGTGTTCATAAATAAGTCTAATTCTTTTCCCTTTCTAATCAACTAGATACCTAACTGTTTAATGACTAATCAAGCCAATTTCGGTAGTTCGGTTGATTAACAAAGTAGGCCAGGTTTTCTTGAGTGGTTCAGGAAAGGGCCTTGATGATTGGATCATAACTATTTGTAGGTAGAATTACTTGCATGAAGTTTATTTCTATTTGTTCGTGAAGGAACGAATATTTGTAGCATTATATTATTGTTGATGCTCCCTAACGGTTTTTTCTTTGAGTAGGTAAATTAGAAAAATCTATTGGTTCCAGGTCTAGCAGATCTGAAAAAACTATGTTTACAGGACAGATGACAAGCCCCCCCCCCCCCCCCCCCCAAGCGGTTTGTATCAATTTCATCTAGGCCTGTTCGGTTGTATTTTCAGGTAATCGAAGGTCTGATATAAAGTATCTATTCTATGCAAATAAATACGTGACAACAGGGGTAGGTAAGGGCTGGTTCGGTCAAGAAAACATGTAGGAAAACTGCAGTTTTAACCTTTAAACAGAAGTTGATGGGAATGAAGCACTTATCTCGGATCTCCCGGAGAAACGAAGAAGTATGCCCGAAGAGTTCCCTACTGGTACTGGGTCTTGCTTTTTTGGTCTTGTTTGACAATGCACCCTCGTTCACCCCAAAGACCACGACAAAGAGGGTAAGAGCTCAGGTCCCAACTTCGATATATATCACCAGCTTTTGTCTTCTCGCTGGGGAGGAATACCTTTGCCTTCTTATGGTAATTAATTTCGTTAAGGATATGTCCACGGGTATAGTATCTCAATTAAACCCGGCTTTAGCGTTCTGGGAGGAGCTCTTGACTTCAAAGAGGTTTTCAACCCTCCAATATGCATAACCTGTTTTCACCCTTTTTTCAAGCCTTTCAACAATGTAGCGAACAAAGCCACTTAGTATCATCGTGAACTAAGGTGCAATTAACAGGGTTCTTTTCGCATTCTCACGCGACTGTTGAATGTGATAGGTAGGTACTTTGTTGTCTGAAATAATTATTTAACAATGATACTTGGATTAGTAATTTATTTGTAGGTATACCTACGTAATATATGTCCAGTTACGCAGTACACAAGGTAGATGTACTTTCACAGAAATTTGGTACTCGAAGACACTACAGACAGTAGGTAGGTACTAGTTTTTGTGAATCTGGAAAGGGCCTTAGAATATTAAAGTTTGGTTCTAATTATCCCTTCTGAATAACTTGTGGCGTTATAACTGTGTGGAGGTAGTATTGCTTGCATACTACTGGTGTTTACATTTTTATCTGTACATGAAGGAATGAAATATTATTTGTACATTGCAGTATGTCGATGTTCATACTTCGTAAACGGAGGTTCAATTAATAGGTGTCTATAATTAAATAGTTATGATAGAATCAATCATTTATTAGAACTAATGTACAAAATTATGCAATAGATACCTATCCATTATGAAAAGGAGCACTGCTCTAGTCTTGAATGGTTTGCCAATGTGAGTTCTTTGTTAACTGTCCAAGGATTAAACTCAGATCCCGGAAATATAACGGTTTATTCAAATCGGATATGGGCTTCTAGTTTGAGTTTTTTGGATTAATCAATATTAAGGAATCATCTACTATTGGTTAATTTCCGCACATCATAAACTATCAAAAACTCACTGATAATGTAATCTAATCATCAATGGTAGAGTTCAAATATCAAGAGTAGTATGGTTAACAACCATATGAGAACATCGATCGTGAATGAAAGGAGCCAAAACTTACATTACTATTAGAATAAGCAGTGCTAGAGAAATAAGAAAATTACGATTATAACCATGATTCACGTTTGATTATATAACTGACGATAACATAACCAGGGTTTTTTGTTCATGTAAATAAGTAAAATTCTATGGAAGAAACATACACTGGACTTTGTACACAACTCTCAACAACTTTTATTCGACAACCACACGGGACCTTTTGATAATGATTATTATCAATGTGAAAAGATTCTGATTCGTGTTGCTAACGTGACTTTGAACAGTGATCAGAAAATTTTATTTCTAAAATAAAGTAAGGAGGTATAATTATTATATAGTTTAAGTAAGGTATTGATTTCAGTATCATCATAGAAAAAGGGTTGAAAGTAGGTAATTAAGTTTTGCGTTACATCCATATTTGGTAAGATATTCGTACTAACCGTTATCAAACTTTCAATCCCGACTTGTCAAGCTCCAGTTCAAGTCCCTCTGTATAGAGAGACATTGTATACAGAAAAACGAGTGTCATCATCTGAAGTTTTCGTTTTGAAGTCTAGGGTTACCATACCCTAGACGCTACTACGCTTCAGATCACCAGCCTTTCTCCGACTCACTTCTCCAATTCCTTTTCCTGAACTCCAATCTAAATCTTACTTCACACTTTCTTAAACTGATGGAACATTCACACAATAATTTCAAGTAGAATAAAGCGTCAAACATTAGTCTACATACTCCCGCCCCCCGAAGTAGTCGTCAAGACCGTTTAAGGGCACCTCTTGTCATTTTTCTCGCTTCCCTAACTTCCTCGGAGCTAAAAGGACCTTCCGTAGCATTGACAGGGGGACTCAATAGCCTCAGACTGGGCTAAGGAGGAAGAAATCTATCAAAATTATCGCCGTTTTCTAGTTAACAAGCCGAGTTGCCTTGGATGGAAAGGGGGAGCGTAACCCAAAGTGGCAGTTAGGTTACTATCAGCTCGTGCCACAACCCATTGCATCGCCTCTCCCCTGCTGTTTCCCTACGATTTATTCCTTCTACAGCATCCAGAAACATCAAGTTTTTATCTACTCTTTAGTGCGTGCTAAATGGCGAAGATTCCTAACTATCGTCATCTAGGACTGAAACAATTTTCGCTCAAGAATTCTAAAATGGAATTTTTATGATCGAAAGAAATATTACAATAAGCTCGTGCGTCTTCTTAAAAAATCTTAAAATGGATCTTCTAAATGAATCTTTTTAAATGAAAGAATAGCAGATACACTAGGTCTGCACGAAAAATAGTGTCCATGTATCCTGTAAGTGGGTATGTTCATGACCGTTACAGTAACTAATTTATTTATTATGCTACATACATTAGTTCAACTATATTACTGAAAGTTCTAATAACTTAAACAGGCATTGCGAGGCCTTCGGCTTGATTAAACTGACTACAATAATGCAGGTAATCTACGATATACCTATATGCGCAATGGGGAATACCCATGATCCTGGAATTGCTGAATTTTTTCCCCAAATTTGCTTTTCGAGTTGTATTTTGATGAGAAAAATCGAATCGGTTTGCCGGAATTGCATACCTGTATTTGTTTAGTTTCCAAGATTACAGTGAAAGCGGCAGTGACCTCATTGCCGCAACTTCTTCCTCCATGCTACAGCACAGCAGAACGGACACCGCACCTTCTCGGGCAGTAAAGTATCGATATCACAGCTCACCTCAACCTACATAAAAAGCTGCAATGGCGACATCAAACTTTTCACATTTAATTAAAAAATGACTACTTATGTCTTGTCCAAATGAGAAATACGTAGGTACATCTCATCTCAGTGTCTAATTTCAAAAACAGAATAGTTATTCTCCATTATTGGTTGCGTAGCAGGGCCTCCACGCTGATATGTTGGTACCCAGATCATCCCAAATTATGAGGTAACACCACATCGAAATCGGACCAGCCGTTCAGACGTGACTGAGCCATACACGTCACATACACATATTACAACTGAAGGTAGAATAGAATGAAGAATAAGAATACAATGATCTAACAGTGATACTGAGCCATAGGTACACGAAATGACGTATTTGCTGAACTGAAAAGGCAATTTTTGTAAGTCGTTCAGCGGAGTCTCTTTTACATTTTCTCGTAAAGCTGAGAAGGATTTTGCAGCCATATTTTCTTGTTAGGTACGGACGTCGTTAGTTTGATGCAGCTCGGTACCTAGGTCTCTGTGGAATGATGAACGCAATTGACACGTCAATAAACCTCACAGGCTATAAACCACGCTTTATTGGAAGCAATGAAATGGTCTGCAGTTGTCTGCAGAATAAGCATAATCTCGGTGTGAAAACATTTATTCCTGCTATTCAAGTGTATTTATCTAGCATTCTGTGTTATCTAGCAGATGGCCCTTGATAACCTTAGTTATGTAGTATGTTGCATAGAATACCAGCATTATACCTAGTAAGTACAGACGGATGAGCTGATGAATCAATGAAGCCGTGACCTCCAAAACCCGAAACATTCGGTCTTCCTATCCTATTTTCAACATTTCTGGAGTCTAACGGAGATGAATTGAGCAGAAGACCCCTATCAGAGGAAATCGTATGATGGTTTTAGCGAGAAACTGTATTCCCGCGATAGGTCATGAATATTGAGAAGACATATAGGCCATCGACTCGCGGGTGCGAAATAAAAACCGCAAGACACCATTACACTTTATTTGCACTCAATTTATTTTGCAGCTCGGCTGCTCTTTGTGCCACTTCCTCTTCTTCCCATATAGGACAAAGCGTAAATAGGGACATAAATTGAGGAGTCCAGACATAGTTTACCATTCTCGTCCCTGCGAAAGCTCCCGGGAAGGCACAATGGTCTAGGTTAGATGGATCTGGTAAATAATTCAAGGGGGTGACTTTAGGGGTGCAGGAACTGGGAATAGGGAGAAAAGGCTATGTGGAGCGGTGTTGGTTCTGGACTCAAGTTTCCTACATTGGCCCTTCGCAAGCGCCTACCAATCCCTTTCTGAAACGAATTGACGAGGGGAACCTTTGCTGGCCCTTCGCTATGTCCTCCTTCCCGTGAGGGAGACCTCTTCAACAAACATATATGTCGTGAACGGTGGTTGCAATGTGGGGCTCCAAAGCGACCACAATACAGTCGGGTACTCTAGTGCTGGACAAGGCAGTATCCCAACCCTAACAATGCCCACAGCCCTTTTCCAAGCATTTACATAATTTATTCGGGATCCTTCGGAGGGGTCAAGGAATTGACTCATTGCGAACAATACTGAATACCTTCAGATTCAAGCGGCTCGGTCATTTATTTGTGAACACGTGCCCTTCTTTGAATTTGCATAAAATACAACTAATCCAAAGAACCATTGTCTTGTGATGCTCTGTCTTTGAAATGATATCCCTCCTGAGCGTGGCTATCACGAACTCCATCTCATTGTTCTGACCCCTGTGATTGGCTATCCTCTGCAACCAATCAGGTGCGTTTGCAGTCGAGGGATATTAGCGTGTTAGACTCAAGCTATTGTAAACGTCGTGCCCTCTCTACAAGGGAATTTATGCAGTTTAAAGTTTACTTCAGAATATTTGCATTCTACTTCTACGACCCCATGCAACTGGCAGCCCCGGAATCCCCAGGTACTCCTCATTCCCAACAACATACCTATCTGGACCCCTAATACAGAGTGTCAGACTCATGGGAACACAAAGAACAATAAAATAAAATAACACTAAAACTTCGCGTTGAATAGTTTTCAATAGGCATATAAAAATATATACTGAAAAATATCCCTATTAGTTGATATTACACAACTGAGATCCCTTGGGAAAAAAACGCTGATCATTGGAGATCATTCACACAAAACATGCACCAGGCGGAGCCCAGTATACAGAGTACAAAGAAAGAAAGGAACTGACAAGTAAATGAAAGCATAATACGACGAAAGAATTAGATCACGACTATTAAGGCCGATTTCATCAACAATCCCAATCACAGTTGTGGTTTTAAACCTAGCCTCCCTCAATCAGCATCAGCAGAGCAATCATGGCGACGTTAGGTAATATAACAAAATTGGTTGACGGTTCTTGATCATGATTAGGCGATAGCAGGAATGATGACTGAGGACCAGAAAATGACAGGGAAATGATAGGGTCCTTTATGCTACATGAATCTCCCTATTGCCAAAATATAAAATGGATCTCGAAGACTCCTTGTGTTGTTCTAACCAAATACCATAATTATAGAGAACGAAAGCAAAATAGAACATTTTTGTTGAAGTTGAACCGTGAAGGTACTGTCTCGTAAGTTATGATTTCAACTGCTTTTTCCCAACTTCCTATCAATGAAAAGCTAGTACTAGTGATAACGAACCGTGCTCCAAATATTTCAAGATTCTGTCATCTATTATCACGAATCGCAAATTAAAACACCTAAGAGCCTGCGGTGCCTATAAGTAATTTCATTTGTGATGCTGGTTGATCGCGGTAGTTACAATTTGAAATTAACAGAGTTCGAACATTTTTTTAAAATCAGAATATCGAAAGCTGTCATCCCATTCCCTGAAAAATTATAAGCCCTTCTGAAGAACCGTTCTGCCGGTTTCAACCGCCATTCCTGGATCCCACAAGGCTGATGAAGGATGATTTGATAATAATTGATGGACATGAAAGGAGAATTTTTAATTTAGTCCCGTGGACGGGTCTCAGGAGGATGTGGAACAGGGCCTTACATCAAATAACCAATTATTTTCTCCCCACCCCACGACGACCACCACCAATCATTCCAAACCTCGCCCCCTCTTCGTATCGTAGTTTGGATTGAAAGCTAAGAATCCGAACAAAAGATCGTAAATACAATGAGCCTTTTATAATGACTCCTGAAACCACGGAGTAGTTGCTCATGGCTCTTATATCAATTCATAGATATTAATTATGTGCACGGTTTTGAAGAGAAAGGGTCTAACTTGCGCCCACCTCTGAGAAGTCCGTCTTATCATCTCAGGTCCATCGGTTAATTTTACTTTATGAGGCTAAAGAACTTGCAGGGGCCTGGAGGCGCGTGGTGTCTCGTAAAGTTTACTTTATCACACCCATCTGTATATGGGATTGTGAGCCCCGTCATTTTTTTCTATTATGCATTGGCATTTTTGTTTGATTTACTCAAGCGGTGGTGTTTCTGGTATTAGATCGTGATTGAGTAAATCATACCAGGCGCGGTGGGGGCCATAATATCCGTTCTACTACTAGAAGATTATACACGATCAGCCGAAGCCACACACGGCGATCCTACCTTGGTTATTTGTTGAAGCCTTCGCCACTCTTTTACTGCTGGGAGGCGGACATTAGAGAATTGCCTTCTAAACTCAAGGAAGGCCCTTTTATGATGAGAACTGTTCTTTTCATAAGCGTGCCTTCCAATCGTGGAAGATTTGTGCGTTTAGCAGGGTGTCTCTAGTTCTTGAAGTGAGTTTCTACCCTCAAAATTTGTTGAGAAACTATCTTATTTTTCATAGCTCGGAAGGACCGACTCGACTGACTGTGTCAACAACCACACCAACAGTCATATCCCATTTTTCCCAAAGCCTAGGGACTGTTAATAGTCAAGTGGCCAAACCTCAGAAATGAGGTATCTTTGTCAAAGATAGGTTGGCAGTGACGTCCATATCGAGGTAAGAAGTTAAGTAAATGGAAAGCCCAGGACGGATGTAGGTCCAGGATTTAGAATGGACTCTAAATGGAAATATGAAATCGCCCAAAAAATACTTGGGAACAAAATATAAAACTGGAATTATGTCGTGGATGCTGCAACGGGGCATGGACAGAATTGATAACAAAATAAGTGGCGTAGACATGTATTAAGAAAAATCTGTTAGTTATAAGATTTATAACTAACTTAGTTATATTTATAACGTAGGAATAATCATTATACCAGAAGAACTTGAGGGAATTAAGCGACTCGAAGCTCGACGACATGGGCACCGTGCGAGAGGAACGAGGGCATTCTACTTTCCTTATGTTGTATTGTAGATGTAAATATTCTGAATAAAAATATTCTATTGTATTCTAATATTGGAAGTGCCACATATCCTTGCCCCTCAAATATTGTAGTAGGAGCTGTGACTTCTTCTTCAAAAGAAGGACCAGTAGATAAACGGCAGACGGCACCATTTTACACGAGAGCCCCTCCTTGAAAAACATGTCCAGTGTTTCTCACATCTCAGTTATTATTTTTATTATTATTATTAGGCAGCCTTTTTCAAACTTGAAATTAGGCATTAATTCGATACGTGAGAACAGACATGAAACACCAACAAGAGATGGTTGCGATGTAGTGAGTGAGCGAGAAACTGTTGAGGGGGGAAATGATTTACTTTCCAATCACTCACATAAAGGAAAGATGGTGGTACCTAATGATAAATGAAAATAGTTAAAAAGAGGTGGACACATGACTTACGACTAGCTGCAAATATTAAATTCCACTGGGATAATAAGATATATTAGACTGTATCATACAAAAATATATATGTGGCACAATGAAGGATGGCTTGGCGTCACCAAAGGCGTGACAGAAGGAGCTGTCATTCCGCAGTTGCTGCCGATAATTTATTATAGAAGCTCTTCGTTATTTAATGTATATGAAACCGGAAATTGACACCAATCGTTGGCTATTTAAATGAATAAAAATAGCGCGGAGACCCCAAGGGATTTTAATAGTTGATTATAGGAAATGATGTAGGCACTGTCAGCGTACGAAAAGAGCAATACCTCGCATAGATGTCCACCTCGGGTTCTAAGAATGGATGGAGACAAGAAGATTGCTAATGGCTGTTTCAGGCGATGTATTTTTATTGGTAGAATATTTGAATAACTTAGCATTTCTCGATATGCCTCGTCTGCAAAGAATGATTGATGTGGCACTGTGCAATCAGTTCATATGTCTATGACAAATCCCAAATCATGTTGGGCGATTTTTTAGTTGAATGTTCCGAATTTTCATTCAACTTTTGATTCATATAATGGTGAATAGAATCCATGAAAAAAGAAGTAGTTTCACTTGCTGGAAATGCATTGAAACTAAATGTGGGTTCTAAAAATTATATTAATCTGGCTATTCATCGATCCCGCTTCGATGAATCACAATTGAGTGTTGCGTCGCATTATTAGTTACTAGCAATTTTAGCAATGTTGAGAAACAAATCAGTAATCAAATATTATATTATGTATTCAACTCAATTTTTATTTTTCCTTTTTTCCTCAGTCAACGTTGTTGTCATTTTTTATTTATCCCACAATTTATGGGTTCAATTATTCAGGTTGAGAGGGGTAAAATGTGGGGGGCTCGGGCGCTCTTGAGAATTCACATCAGTCAGGAAGAAGGCGGTGGCAGAGAGAACTAGAAGGAAGTGGAAGTGATGAAGATGAGAAGAAGAATGATGAATCTTTATGTTGGGATGGGCGACGTGATTTAGATGTCCAGGTAGTGACGTCACTGCGGTCCCTAAAGCCGTTACCCTAGAGTTTGGACAATGAGTTATCACGGGTGTTCCCGGACGAGTCAGAGCGTTTGTTTCAAGTTATGGTCCTGGCGGCATTTCTGACATCTCAAAATTCTCTTTGCCTTCCTATATTACCGCAGTAGCTCTTATTCTTATTACTCCAGTAGTCCGGAGAACGATAGAACTCTCCGACTTTTACAAACTTTTCCAAAGACACAAAGCCAGTAGCAGAATATGTACTCCAACGCCTCAGAATGGAATTGGTAGGTAGGCAAATAACACCACGAACTATTTAGGGTGGAAGTCTTCATAGGAATGCAATCGTACCAGAACATGAGGGGTGTTGAAGTGATCTACAAACTTTTTTAGATTTCAACCACTCTTTCGAACATGTACCTAGTGAGGGCTTTTCAAGGAAAATATTTGCGAAGGCGCATATGAAAGTTACTATCCAATTTCAATTAAATTTATGAGACCATCTGGGGACTAATTCGACCTACCCTCCAATTTCGCCGCTCTAGTAGGTATCATTATACTTCCGAACTGCAGATGGTAAGGTAGTCTTGTACGGCATTCTTTCGAATTTGCTGTAGGTATAGTTTTTTAGTGTTAAGACGGCTCCCATGGGCTGCAACGGCATCGGTAGGGCGAAATTATGGATCATACGACTTCACCATTCAGGCAGGTACCTATCTATAATTTGGGCTACACCCAAATCTCTCGTGAGAACCCAGTCAGCGGGCTCACTAGTTCACAAATGTAGGTACTCTATTAAAATGAATTGGTGGGGTCTTACCATAACCTCTAAAACGAAACATGCTCGTGAAAAATATTGCCTGTAATCAGAAACATGCAGCTCATATTGTGGTAAGATATTAAAGTTTGTATTAATTTCTATAAGATGTAAGGCCTGTGGCCGTATTTCCGTCAAAGCTTTACTAATGGGGGTTAGAAACATGTCACCGTACCTGAGGATTTGCCGACGAGCACCCCGTTGCGTTCGAGATACTTTCCTGAACGGATATCACCAGGATTCGCGCTTTCGCGAGACGGTAAAATAGAATCTAATGAACAAGAAGTGCGATGAAGGAACTCGTTCCATATTTAATTATATCTCATCGCGAAACAACTCGCTTGAGAATGAGGTAAATGAGACTCCGAGCGTCTACTCCCCTCAGAATCCCGAGTCATGTGATATTTTAACGTAACATTCGATTAAGCGCAACTCAAATCCTTTTAACATATTTTAGGGTAAGCAACGTGAAGGGTTTTAATAAATTTGTGCGTTAAAGAGCGTTGGAGAGCTTGAGAAACGTTTACGCCCGTTAATTTAATATTCATGGTGGAGGGTCGGAAGCATAAATCTGAGGAAAGGAATGGATACTCGTGGCAATACCTAAAGACGGGTCCTCCCTAGCTTCAGAGGTGTTGAAGGGCGGATTTCGGTACAGAAATGTGGCTATCGCGTGATCTGTTCATCGTCTCATCACTCACGAGAAACGTTTAATTCAGATTCGAGATTCATTACAAGACGAATGTTTCGTTTGGTAATCAGAAAATGATTAGTATGAGATGCAATAACGTTGATTAGATATTAGTAGTGCCATCAGATTCTAGAATAATACTCGCACAATCTTAGAAAATGTAGGCTTTAAATATTTGGATTTAAATAAAAATTAAGGCAGGGGGACGTGATTGATGTAAAGAGGCAAGAAAAGGAGAGGCACCAATAACTATAGATACATAGAACCAACTCGTTCGAACCCGAACTCTGGGGCTCGAACTACAACCCGAACTGGGGGGCGAATTAAAACTAATTTTAACTACTCCCGTTTATTTACCACCTGTTCTTGGATTTACCCTGTTATCTAAAACAGGACCACAGTTTAACAGAACGCTGTCTGCTGTAAGGTATAAGACATCGGTACTTCCAAGCTTATCTTTAAGAAATTATGTTGTATATTTATTGAAACACAGGGAAAAGGAAGAAATTAAATTTTTCCATTTCTATTTATTATAAGGAGTAATTAGGTACCTACTGGTGCAGGATATGTACTGCGATAGGTCCCCCCACAAGGTGGATAATTATCTACATATGTGCGGAGAATGTAGTGATTAGCGGAGACCTTTTCGTTCCGTTCGATTTGCATTGGCGAGTCTACTACAAGCTTGACCTATACCTGCTGCGTTTAGTAACGAGAGAGAGAACCGCTAATGAAACGCGGCATCCGACCGGCGCGAGAACGTGAGAAACGGACTTAAATGACAATTTGTTCGTTAAAATTATAAATCGAAAGAGGGCAAACTCCAAACAATCCCTCGTTTTATACAGATAGATCTCTTAGAAGAGCCGCGTTTGAGTCTTGAAGCTGGAGTGAAAGCAAAGCTGCTCTGCCAAAGTCGTAAAGTTTGGATCGGAAACCCCCTCAAAGCTCCAACTTTATTTTTTTAGCCGCGGGACCGCTTTAGGAGATAATGTTTCAGGTCGTGACCAACAACGAGTGCTCTTCTCTGGAAATAGATTCATATTTCCGATAAAATAACCAATTACGTCGGCCGGTTTGGTACCTAGTTTTTCTGGTGAGCGGTTGCCACCTTTCATCGCAATTTCAGCCCGATCACTGGTTCTTTCTAGTTGCATTCGCTTTCAGAATGAGAGAGAAAAAACTGAAGAAAGTATTCGTTGATGAGTAGACTGTTTCAATATGGCTGTCATCCAAAATTGTTCATTGCGTTAAATTATAATTTTTCTCATATTAGAAAAGTAATTTTACTGGATTTATTCCAAAATGGGGCAATTATTAAAGTAATTTTACTGAATTCATTCCAAATTTGGGCAATAATGATTTAAAAAACTCAATTTTTAGCCTATTTTTTTCTATGCCTCAAATATCTAGTTCATTAGCCCCAGCAGAGGTCAAACAATTTAGAAAATTCACAATTCATCCATTAGCAACAACGAAAACCGTTTCGTATAAAAAGAAAAGTTGTAGACAATAATCAAATATAAGACAAATTTGAGAAATTCAAGGGTTCAGTGTTCTGCATTCTTTGCTATTGTCGAGAATGGTGTAACCTTCGGAACGTGGAAAACTTTGAAAAATCAAAACAAAATGCAGGTGAAAATCATAGTATATGGGTTCGAGTTGGTCTTCAACTTTTCCATCAAACCAAAACCAATATGAGTGATACCGATGGGAAAAATGAGAATTTTTCGAGTTTTTTGTGAATGATAAGATCTATTGAGTTAGGTATAGGAACCATTATAATAATGTACAGGAAATACCAATTTTCCCAGCAGATGAGCCACCGTTCATGTACTAGGAAATTTAAGTTTTCCCTTCTGGTAGTTGAACACTAAATATATGGAGCTGTTGTAGATCTCTTATTGCGGAAACAGGTTGAACATTTTCATTCTGCCCAGCGATTTCCCAATTAAAAAAACGCTGCAAATTATTACACAAAGGAAAGCCCTAAATCAAGTACTGGAGCCGGCCCCGGGATTAAAGTTTCCTACAAATGCAAGGGATTCAATAATTCAATCACTACCCAATTATTTTGTAGTTATTCGTGAAACATAAGGCAAATAATAAACCGTTGTGTAATAATTTACCTGTATAGGTGCTCCTTCTACGTAGATAGTATAATGACACAATTTACACAATCACAACAATTTACCTTTGAGTAATAACTTACCGTTGTGTATAATAATTTGACCACCAATAATACTTCAACGGTTGTTCAAGTTGCAAAAGTACCTACCAACTAACTCCAGCCCCTTCTACGTAGATGGTATAATGAACCGTCGCGTAATAATTTACCGTTGTGTAATCATTTACCACTGTGTTATAATTTACCCATCAATATTACTTCAAAGTTTGTTCAAGTTTCACTACCTATCAACAAACTCCAACAGAGCCATCATTTTTCAAATGAAATAATATCACGGAGCGACCAACTCGACTTCATACAGCCATCCGTGATTATAATCAGGTATTCTCTAGCGATGATGATCTCGGCCAATTCCCAATTGTTGCGCGTCCCTAGTGATGATATTTGGGCTGTGTTTCATTCACCATCCTATTGAAAATGCCTGTCGGTGCAAACTTCTGGGCCTTACTGTGAACTAACGGCTGGACGTACAATGCTCCGGGTGGTCCCAAGTTCGAGAACTATTGAAAACCGTAAGCAATTCGAGATAACGGCGTTCTGGAGATTTCAACACCTATTTTTCACCCCTCAGAGATGACTGACAGTAACGTCGAGCTTCGAGGACCAACTAGACCCCAAACGGGACCTACACACCAAATTTCGTTAATTTTGGTTCATGGCAACTAAGAAAAGTGCGAAGTACGGTGTACGGCGGACGGATAGAATTTTTTTAATTGCATTTTCGGATTATATATACCTTGAAACGGAAACCATAAAATTTTGAGGGGGAGGGGGGTGTTAATTTTTTTCTTTTTTCATGCTCGATTCCAAAGGTTCATTGTTGAAAATAATAAACCGAAATCCAATAAGTAGTCGATAGATACCTAACACGGGAAAGCAATTATTTTGTACATGTAAGTATAATGAAACACACATGTCTGAGTGACTGTGGTTTGATTTCTGACACTCAAAAATTTTCGGTACCTACCTAAAAGACGGAGAGCAGTAGGTACCCATCTAAAACACAATGAGCATTCTGTGTATTCTCCAACGTACCTATCTACTCGTATATGACTGCTCACTTGAATCAACGATGGCAATGCGGCATTGCATGACTGAAGAAACCCCCCTAGACAATGTGAAGTCGTAAAAATGATTGATCAGCGTCAATATTATCCGCAATATCTCCCATAATAATTATCTCCCCGCAGTGACATTTCCATATAATAACGGTGTTCAAAAGGGAAAAGATAGGATTTATTGCTCACAACTCGCGACGCGTCCGTAAAACTTCTTTGTTACATTACCAAATGAATCATCGGTCTTCCGCGAGGAAAGGTCGGCAGATCAAGCATCCTCGTGGAAACTATTGTATCGACTGAAATCACTTATGGTAATGAAGCGTATGCAGCGATTCAGTTACATCAGGATTTCAAACCAGAAAAGAGAGGAATTACAAATTACATTCATGATTGTGTAGTAATTAGCTCGTTGCGTGTTTAAGACCTTCTCTTTTGTTAAGGATCTGTATCGAGAGAAAACCTTCAGTCTTTACGTATTACCTACCGTAGCGATTGGTTTCTGCAATGAAATATCATTTGTGCTGTGGTGAGTGAAGGTACATGAGCGATTATCAATTCAATAATTGTTATAAATCTGTCAAAGGGGCAGGTATAAAGTTGTGCATTGAAGGTGGAGTTAACATTTAGCGCCAGCAGCTTGAAAAGTTCTCATAACTGTTCAATAATAGGGAAAGAACCATTGAAGTTGGCTATGTCAGTTCGTCAAAACTAAAAGAATCGTGATAATTATACCCACCTACTTGTTCAGTTATTGCACCCCGCGGTGTAGACTCGGCTTGTAACGGTCGTTGCAATCAGATACTGGAGGGTTTGGTTTGCGGGTTAATCGAACAAAAGGTTTACTGAGGCGTCTCAGTTATCGAAACCCTCTCAGAAAGGAACTTCCCACATTAGCGTCCACATCCTCGCGCCCACAAGTGATCCAACCCCGTGTGGGCGAATTCATCTTTTGTCGCCCTCAAGTGCCCTTTTTATTCGTCAGTATGCCATTCAACCAACATAAATCACACGGGCCGAGATCCACTTAGAGACTCATCTAGTGGGACCTCCGGCGATCCATCAACGAACAAAAAATTTGCACTTAATAATAAATTCAACTCCTTGAACAAAAGGGCCATTCGTCATTCGGTTATTGGCGGCAAATCAAATAAAACAGTCCGATCGCCACCATCGCAGTTCCGGTAATCGTGATTTATTGACGTTTGATGCTTTCAACATTATTTTTGGAAGTTGATTGAGCAAGTCTCCAGTATGGGAGTTGGTGTCGCTTTCATTAGATGACAAGCTGCAGTTGATGAATGTCAATCATATTTACTGAATGGAAACGAACAGTTGGGCAACATGTTTTAAATTTTAGAAACACACTAGAGTCTCAAGGAATGGAGGAATGTAAGTCCTGGTTTTTTTTTAATTCAACAAATATCCACAAGTTAGAAATACCTACCCGTCAAAAGGCTCGATTATAAGTTAGATTTATTGCTGCTGGGAAATTGTATGAAAACGACAATCAGCGGCCGCTAATCATTCAGCTGTAGGACTGAACAAAATTGTAGGAGTTATTTGCATAAGATTATCTATGACTTACAACTAACATGAACAGACGGTTAGAGGGGATATAATCCCAAAACAGTAAGCAGTATAAAATACGTGGTTAGGTAATAGTAAGAAAGATCACAGAGTGAAGTTAGATGTGAAATTTAGGTATTTTATAGAATAACGCTTTTCTAAATTCATAGCCAGGCATGGAACGCAAAATGTGAGCGGAAATTAGTTGTGGAGGACATGCAGTTTTATCGGTTTCTCTTTCAATTAAAGCGTTTTCTACTCAGTAGTGAGGAAGCAAAACTTCATTCCACTCATGATGATAGCAAATTTTGAGCAAATTCCGAATGTTCTGAATCCCCTACCAAATTACCAAATTAAAACCACTTAGTAATTAGCTGCAGATATACCAAAAAAGTCACCATCATATTTTCATTTATTCATCATAGGAACCAATCGGACTGGTCTCATTATGAAAGAAAATTTTTGAAATGAAAATTATATAATCAAATGGGGTATGTGCATGGGTCACAAAAGGGGTTTACATTAGTTTATAATGAAATTAGATCCCATTATGATAACTTTGACACCAACCGCACTGTCCTACGATATGTAATTCTTTTTCTGTGATTATTAAGTTTCAACCAATTCTGTCGTCACAGTGGTCAGGGGGCCCAGTCGAGAGGGGTGCAATGACGTCAGAACTGGTGGACACTTTGAAAAATCATATAAAAAGAACTACTTATCGTAGGATAGTGCGGTTGGTGTCAAAAAATCTCAGGATGGATCTGCTTTCATTTGAAATAAATATGCGTCAAAGGAAATACCTTCTGCTCTCCTGATTTGTTACTCTGATTTGCAGAGATGATTTCCTATAAGTTATCATTCATAGGAAACCAGTTTGGGCAGTCCCTAAGAGCGGGTAATGCTATAATTCATAAAGATATCATATCTATCTACTGAATCTTATTCAACATGTACCTAGTCGCTAACTCTGGGATTGAGGTATTTGTCGGCTTAGGGTCTTTATTTTTCTCCAGGTATTCCAAAGAAATAATAAGGTAATGCTTCTTCCCATTGTAGTAATGAAGTTTTATTTTTTTTAAACCAATTTGATATCATAGCATTACGAAGAAAATTCCGTTCCGTCTCCATGAGAAAATTTCGTTTCTCAGACAGGCCCCCAGAGCCCTTGACCGTTCGGCTACTGGGTGTGCCTTGTCATTATTATACCATTGTTAAGCTTCCAGTATTAACAAAAGATAGCGATGGTTTCGGTTTGGCTCGTACTAAGGTACAAATTTTGAGCCCTCAAGTGAAATTGAGCCGTCGTAACTTGGAGGAGAAGAGAGTAGAAGATATGATTAAAACGAAGCTGCTCGGGATGTTAGAGTAATTTACCGTACAGCCCTCGGATGAAGAAAATGATGGAAACAACTGCGAAGGGAAGGTTAGGGCTGTGGAAAGGTGACGGGGGTGGGGGTTATAAAATGGGATGAAAGGGCGGAGAAGACGGACAAAGTCAGGCGCCACCTCGTAAATCAGGTGAGGACGGCTGTACATCAACCGGAGGGACGCGGCTTCCCTCGTCTGATTGTGAATTATTACGTCGTAGTGGAAATTAAAAAAAGAACGATGAAAAACAAGAAGAACCAGGAAAAAACAACAAGTGCTGTCGGGGAAAGAGGTGCCGCAAAACTTAATTGGATTCCGTTTAGCAATTTCGGTGGCCATCCCCTGTGGTATAGGGTTGGGTGTTTGAGGCGCTTTTCGCTCGAATATTATTTTAACCCTAAAAGTGCATAAAATCTCTCAATAGAGGAAATGCGTATATTCAGTTATTCCCACGTTAAGACATAACTAGGTATCAGTGGCGTAGGTACACTCCACGACAGAGGCACTGTCCACCCAACAAATGTATGGTGGAGAGGGGGGAGGGGGCTAATAATTAATTAATTTGAACTCTTTCTGTAAAATTGAAGAAAGTTATGTTCTGTTTCTTCAAACTCGTCACCTAACTATGGAATTCCTATGAAACCATCCATGAAACCTCCGTATCAGGATTGTGCAACTAACCATTTCTATGCCAACTCAACCTGGTTGCAGTGGCTTTGACAGTACTAGTTTGGATTAATCAGAACTGGCATTGTCGGATTTCGGGCGTGTATTGTAACATTATACCTACAAGTTGAGCAAAAGTAGCAGGATCAAAGGACCTAGGATCGAACTAATGCCTTGAGAAATAGAAATAAATGGTCGAATTGCAATGTCATTGCTGCCTTAAAAGGCAAAATTAAGTAGGAAGACGGGTTTCTTTAGACACAGTTCATCCCTAAACAACAGCTTAAATATTAGTCCCTATGTTAATTTTAGATTTCATTTAAAATTACTTTGGAGTATAACCAGACGCTCGAATTAAAAAAAAACGCTGCAAAGTCCTTGTCACATGGGTTTATTATTCCATTGGACATACCTACCTACAGAGATGTTGGCTGTTTATTTATTGTTTCTTTCATATAAAATAATTGAAATAGCTATCTCTGGTGGTTTCCACCAATTTTGGCCCCCAAAACTCGAATAAACTACGCTCCTTTTTTTTAAAATAAATTATCTCTGATCATTGGTAGTGCCATTTAATCGTCTTGATCCACCTGTTGACACTTTTTCCAGTGTTATTATACAAATTGATGGTGATTTCAAACGATTTCCCAGGTTTTTGACTCATAAAAAATCAATTTCGGGAGCTGAACATCTGGTAGAACCTCAATTTTCTATTCTTTGGTCAAAATCGACTTCATATTCGGTCTTCTCGTCCCCAAAAACATGAAAAACGATACCTTAAAAGCTCATGTTACCAACATGTTGCTAAAACGCAAAAAGTACCTATTTGTATACACATTTTCACTCATAACACCCCTGGGTATATTCCGATCGGGCTGAAAAGTTTTGAGACACAACTAGGACCCAAATGGAGCATGTGTGCGAAAGAACGAATTTTTTAGACCGAAAATGAAGCCTGTACACGTGATACGGCGGACGGCGGACGGCGTACGGCGGACGGACATTGCATTTTTGGAATCTACGTACCTTGAAACGGAAAAGAAAAAATTTTGAGGGGGTGTTATAAAAATGTTTTGCTGAGCGATTACATAGGTGTATTATTCACAGAATAATAAACCAAAAGAAGCAAAATATCTTAAAAATATAGAATTGTGGAGAGATCACGCGTAAAACAAAAAAAGATCTCATGTTTGATCAATAATCGTCATATATACCGAATCGTCATAATTGAAACCTCAAAAAAATATCCTAGCAAAAAAATTATTGAATGCGATTAAATTTGTTTTAGGTACCTAATCATAAATTTTTATTTTACTTGTAATCAAATTCATTCAACTAACTATCCTGAATTATAAACAAAGTATGACTTTTATGTACTAAACAAGGTTTAGTTTACTTCCTCTGAATGAACTGCTCACCGCATAGGTTTTTGAACTTGTGACAAAACAACAAAGTGTAGCTCTCGATAATCATGAGCTACTCAGCATCCAGCTTCCAGCAATCAAATTCTTTTCCATTCTCCCTCTTTTTGTGTTGCATTATTCACTGTCTGATCATATATGGAAATCAGGGAGGGGACAAATTATTTAAATTACGGGGGTTTTAACGAAGCTAATAAACCTCCGTTCATCAACCTTTTCATTATTCGATTCCCTCAAACCGCTATTGGTGTTTGGGAACGAAATTTTTAATTAGACACGTTTCACAATGCGAGTAATCGTTGATAGATTTTTCTACTGTAGTAGGTAGGTCGTTACTGCTTGTGATTTTTCTCTTTTTTTCGTGTACTCTCATTTATTAGTCGTTTTGGCTAGATGTGAACCTGCTCTTCAATGTAGAAAAATGAAAAGAAACCTAGGGTAGGTAACTACATATTACGTTTAATAGTATTTAGTTTACATCACCATCCACATGTCATCTACGGACCTATTAAACAACGTCAGAATGAGATGGATGATTCGCAATTATCGTATGGAGAACTCGAAAGTTTAGAATTACAAAACACCGCCTCAGCTGCGTGGAAATCGATAAGGGTCGACACCGGGTGATTCAGGTCTGCTTCATGGTTAGCAGGTATCAGAAAATACTAAATATGATTTATGTAAACATGAATGCGTTTTCGGAAATTTGCAAAGCGTTCAGTGTCACGACATTTCCCAACTCGTTCTCACTTAGGTAACACAACAAAGCCGTACCTAGGTAATGTAATTTTCCGTTTGTTTTCATCCCATGGAAATTCACCAGTCGTTAGAAAGCTCTGAATTTATTTCAAAATCTCAGGCTGCTGCCTCCTCGACCTCCTGCTTCATAAAAAAGGTTGGTTTGTTCTAAAAAAATATTTAAAAAACCAACCCCGTTTACAAAAAACCCAAAAACAACAAACCAACCTTGAATTACTCATAGAGGCAAACCTGTTTCATATACATTTCTCCATTTTCGCGGAAAAACATTGAATCACGGACATATTTTTGGACTCACGAATTAACAGTACCGTACTGCGTATCCACATTCAATGTTTTTCCGTGAAAACGCTTACAATTTTTTTTTGTAAACGGGGAAATTTGGGGATTGAAGAAAGGTTCACCTAGCTGATTTGGGAGGGCCCTCACCTCGTCATTCTTACTCACCATTCCTACAGAGGCTCCATTTCGAATTTCATCCTCTTAGGTCAAACAGGAATGAAATTAGCCTCAGGGGTCACTCAGCTGATTAGGGAGGGTCCTCACCTCGTCATTCTTACTCACCTATCCTACAGAGGCTCCATTTCGAATTTCATTCTTGTAGGTCAAATAGGAATGAACGGTTAATCTAGTAACTTAGTAATCGCCTTTGCATTCTAGGGCACCAAGTGTATAGAAACCAGTATTGTTTATCAGTAGTGCGTTACACTTCTTGGTGTTGGTTGGCAATTTTAGATTGCCCCCCAGCCCAAAAACGTATACATGTTAAAACCAACGTATCTGTGATTCACTGTTGTGGTACGAAGATTTTCAAATCAAAAGATTATAACGCTTCGATCTACCTTAGGTTGTTTGACAAATTTTGCGATTTTACTATTCGGAAGCCAAGTAAAACACGTGTCAAATTTGACAGGTTGAAAACGATATGGATTTGCTTCGATCAGCGAGAGGCGAAATTTATCAAGTGAGCTATGGAAGCCGCGATAATCGTGTGTTGAGTTCGACCTACGATCCCCCCATTATTCATGGTCTTAATGATAGATGCTTACTGTACCGGCAATGGTCTATATGCCTTCACAAAACCGTGTTATTCAGAACGGACATCGCTTTAACACTGGGACCCGCGGAGTTATTTATTATACTTTAAATAATGTTATCTTTGGAGTCACACAGGAATCAATATTAATTCCTCCGCAGAAGTGGAGCGGCGCGGGGAGGTTTGGCCGACCAACTGCGCTGATCAATCAAGCTACGGAAAACCTCGCGTGTGGGGAGGCAATGAGACCGAACTCGACCCAATACATCAACTACGCGTCACTTTAAAAAAATATCTCGGAATATATTAGCCCATATTTCTGCCATCGTTAACAGCCGTTTTAGGTCTTAAAATTGACGACGCACGACACAAAACTTTTTATTTTAAATATTATCCATAACTGACAGGATTTTCAGAGAATAGAGAATGAGGGGAGAAGGAAGCGATTTGAATATTTCCAGGTACATAGCTTAAATCGGATCTTCTGTTACCGAGTTTCAAACATGTGCAGAACAGGTATTTGGTGGTTGATAAGGTGAGCATTTCTAGCTCACAATGCAATGCTATGTACCTACCTATTTTATTCACTTCCAGTCGCAATAACTTATTGTTAGTGCCTGTGTTTCCCCACACATATGCATTTGATGCCATACTTGCCCATACACAAATGCCAAATACTCGATGCCATCACTCACAGTGCTTTTCCCCTGTGTAGGTTACATAATATTTATGCAGCTTGCTTTAAAACATTCTGCATGATTACTATTACTTACAAATTACGTAGCGAACATTTGAAACCGCTAACTCTCTTCCACTCACCTTGCAATCTCAGTCTCTTGTCGTACAGTATGAATTGCAGTTACAATGAGAAATAGGAAGGTTAAAAGGAAGGAAGAATGGGACTGGTAAATATTATTTTAATTGCTTGTAATAAATCAAAGCTCACTAACAGCAAGACCGTAATTGAAGATGTGTCTTTTAGTTGATATCGTACGCGCAACTCTCTCAACTCAGTTCGATTTGAACAGTTCATCAGTTCTGTTTGTGAGTTCTATTAATAATATTTGAACAACCTACGCATCGCCACTGAATACCCGCAGTCTTTTAAGGACCCTCACCAGTTTATGAAATGAAGACTCCTCATGGAAAGGAAACTGAAAATGTAAGCTTCCATACCTTTGTTAGTGAGGAAGCAAAATACCCAAGCTTCTTTTGAAGGAATTAATTGTGAAGGAGCGTCTATATGTATAGCCCATTTCCAATATCACTCACACACCCCAGATTGATTTTCCCCCTTTCCATTCGTTTTCAAAAAGTTGGAATGGAGATGTGTATACTCTCCTTAAACGACTCTTTCCAGTAAATAAGTTGCATTAGGACACCGGGCAAAGATCATTATCTACGCTTGAAGTTTAATGGGGTGAAGCTGGGGAACTGCTTGCCTTGGAAGGCATTTTCTTGAACACCCCTTTTCGTATTGTTTTTCATTTAGAGCTTTCCACTCCTCTTCATCCCTCTTCTCGGGAGACGGAACCTTTGCTCAAGTTTCGAAGGAGGAACCAGCTTTTGATTTTGTCCAGTCAAAAGGAAGGGGTTGTGGTTTATGGGTTTCACTTTGCTATTTATCATTATTTTATAGAACAATTTTGTCTCATAGTTTGGTAACGAGCTATGCTGGAAGGAACCACTGAGAATATTAATAATATTTAAGATCGTGCCTGCGATGGTTTTTGTCAGGCGATGTAGACGAAAGTTGATCTATCAGGTTTTCAAACCTATTATCAAACACATTATGGTCTAGAACTCTAGAGTAATCCATGGATTACATGGCTCGGCCTTGGAACTACGGGTGGAATTAGTGGTCCATGTTCATAATAGGTCTACGTTTATTGTGTGTAGCACTGTGTTCATAATTTGAGCCAATCGGACCGCTGGGTTGTGGGTTATGGCGGTTCAACGGTTTTTACGTTTGCGTACGCGCTCCTACGGCGTGCGTCGCTACTACGGATACGAATGTGACGCAATTTATATGGGATCAACTAGGACATGACCCCGAACTACCAACAAGTTTTGAGTCAATTTGGACTACTGGGTCGTGAGTTATGGCGGTTCGCAGAACTGTGTTCGCACACAGTACACTTGAAGGAGCTTTTTTCGATGGATTAGTTAGATTAGTTCATTGTGGTCAAAAATGAAGAAATCCGCTTTTTCCCCACTCAAAATAATGAAAATTTATTGCCTAAATATAAAAATTGAAACATAAGGCCTCTGCCACTTCAGAGGGGTCGAGTCTGTAGAATAGAGATTGCGCACAGCTATCTGTACTGTCCCCACACTGGCTGGTGCACCAGATATCTAATAGGTAAACATTTTGGTAAATAACTACGTATTAGCTCTCCACTCCCTTGACCTCTGATTTACAATAAAATGTCTGAAGGTACCTACGAATGCTTTACAACCAGTCAGTCCCAAGAAAGGTTTAGGGCAGTGGAATATGACAATTGCACTTAGGAGTGAGATGCTATTTTATAAAAATCATCACTCACCAGTCCTTACCACAATTTATCGATGCAAGATACCATTTCCCACCGATCATTCCACAAAGATGCAGTCCCCATAAAGATAGTCCGATTTTAAAGATACTCGTACTTCGTATAAGCTTGTCGCATTCCAGGGCTTACTGGACAGACAGATAGGCGTATTGACATGATAAATTGTGTACAGCGTACAAAAATAAAATGCAATACATTTTTGTTTCAGTACATTTTAAAATTATTTTGGTGCTTTCTTCTTTCGAGTTGGCGTTCGCAATAATAACCTTTCGAAACAATATGCCTACCTTATTATATTGATGAGTTGGCAAATGCTTGCTCAAAAGCTAAGCGGATTTTGACGGGTGCTTAACAACGAATTTGATTTAGGACATGGGATTAATATAATTATCGATTATAATGATACTTTTGTTTCTCCTCACATTCGGAACAACCTTTGAAAATGTAAATTACTCGTACCTCCAGTGGAAAAGTTAAGTAGATAACTGTACCGCTGATTAACTGGAGCATTCACAACACTCAGCAGTTTAAATCGGCGAATCAGCCTCTTGGAATTGCCATGGGAGACTGCAGTGGGGTACAACTCCGGTCTAGGTCTTGCGTGAGAAGGTCCAGATACCGATCGCAATGTATCAGGGAGCCGCGGACAGAAGACAGAAGTGTGGTACATGAAGCTCGCTCCTTTAAACCAAACTTATCTCGATGGGAAGAGAAATGTCGAGGGCTTCCAACGTCAAGATGATTACACAGTTTTGCGCGGGAGAATCGTCGTAAAGCGATAACTCCTGCAACAAGGCTGCTTCTGCTTCAAGCATCAGGAAGGTACGAGGGAATAAATTGGAGAAACAACCACTGTGGTACGACTGAGTGGCAGTATGCAGATATCTTCTCATTCAGGTTTCTTACAACATCTGACAAATCACGAGTATGTTCAAATCTAAAAACCCATTTCCAGTTAAGTACAAATTACGCAATACTTTCTGTAAGGTAAGTATGAGTATTTTTCAGTACCTACCTATTTGATTTACCTATGTGTATTAATCCGTCAAAAATGTCGGGATTCGGTGGAGGATGATTTTAAACTTTTGGATAAATAAATACAATGGAGGTATATGTCTATCGTGACGCCGCAGGCGCCTTTTGGTGAGACAGAACGTCAAGGAAGTCAACCCTGAAAAACTTGTCCGTTGACCAGCATCTACGGATTACAGTAAATCTACATCTTGTTTGAATTCCCCAAGCCTCATTGCTGATTTTTGTGGAGGCAAGATATAAATTATAATATATTATATATTATGAAAGGGTTTGGTCACCACTCACCACCTGCGATGTCTTGCCCAATTTTCGCGAGAACTCACCCCTTCATCATGGGGTTTAACAATTACTTTGACGATCTTTACCTATGGTGGAAGGAATACTTGGAGATCCTAGAGACCTAGAATAAACTAATCACACTGCCAAGCGCATGGCGGTAGTAAAGTAGTGGTTTAGAAATATCTAAGAATCATGTTAACGCTGAATAAAAATCCACCTACTACACAATAACCTGGCATTGCCCAGTTATTTACCGCAACAAAAGCTTTCGTAATGGAAGAAATGGACCTATTTGTGTGCCTTACGGAAAATTACGTAATCCGCGACAAAATTGGAAGTGCATGCGGGAAAATTTGTTGGGTTATGTTGATCGTATTGTACCTCGGAGCAAATAAGTACATGTAAAAGTACTAAAAATATAGGTTTTTGACTGTAGTTAAAGTACAGATAAAACATCAATAAAGTATTCAAATTTTGACAGCCTACAAGTAGCGTTGGTAGAATGGTTGTGCAACGCGTGTTGGACTTGAATGCGATAAAGGGGTAATAACTACCGTCAGAAATCTTTAAAACATGTTCATAACTCATTCAACTCCCCTGTCACAATGCAACTGAGGGGGGAAGGGAAATCGAGCTAGGCCCGTGGGATTCCTTCCAGGTAGGATCAGAAGCTCTGATTTCTTCTCGGACCTATCTCTGTTGAAGTGTGTTTGAGGATCTTGATTAGTGAAGTAATTCCATGTAATTACCGGAGATATTTTTCAGGTATGGCGGCTTCAAGCCCATTTTTTACCGATCGGATCTCAGATATGCGGAGGTATATGTGTTATGATGTGTAGCAGACGTGGCCTTCTGAGAATTAATACGGTAGTTAACTTCTAACACCTTCCCGAATTGTTTCTTCTTGTTTTATAACGGGTATACCTTCATCCGAGTAACCTGAAATATTGAATTTTGACATCGCACTTATAAAATTGACAACCAAATAATCTTAACATTTTTTATTTTATTTTTTCAAGTTTTTTTCAGTATTTGAGACGAGTTTTTTCTGTGTATGATGGTAGAGATTTGGTATAGGTTTGATTAGAGTTAGACCATGGGCAAGAAGGAGCCGTCTCATGGAACTTCAGGGAGGATGGAACCCGACAGCTGTTCTCTAATGAACATAATGTAATAGGTAACGTCCGCTAAACTGGATCTAGCAAGTCAGCTCAAGCATGAGGGAAAAAGTTTTTATTTCTTAAAGCGGGCAAAATCTATTCAGAATATATTTGGACTGGGATGTATTATGGATCCATTTAGGGATCCATAATACATGGTACATTCGTGATCGGGAGTTGGAAACGGGTCCAACTATTAATTAGGTATACGAGCACTTCAAATACGATTAGCAAGAGTTCAATCTTGCAAAATGAAATGATGAGAAAAAACCGTTCTAACTTTTCACCACCAAAAGAACAAAATAATTAATTTATAGACATAAGGGCGTCTCCTGGACGTCGAACCAAAGGAGTCGAAGAAAGGGAATGGTATTAAATTAGAGGGACGTAAGATAGGTTGATGGAGGGGGGGAAATCGGGTCTTGTGATCCGCAAGGCGGTTTGAAGGTGGGTTTAGTTAGTACCAGAAGTTATGCCGTTTTGTCAGGCGATGTGATGAACTCGGCGGAAGTCTATCATTTACTAAGAGAAAACTCCACCTCGGTTTGAGGCACCCGAAACCGAATTATCTGGGCGAAAACGGTGGCAGGGCGGTGTATGCCGCCTTCCAGCTGTCGCGAACACCAAGACTGTGGGATGTTGAAGTTAAGCCAATTGTACAGGTATTTATTGGTTCTGGGAGGGCATCCCCTCCTGATTACAAGGTTGGCTCAACGAGGATTTATCGCGGAGTAGTGTATCACTTGAAGAGAGACGGGCAAATCTCGTTCGGGTCTTTCTCTAGAGGGTTTTTACCCCTCCTGCCTGAGGTGTGAGTCCTTCAGCACGCCAAAGCCAAGGGAAATCACTGGGCAAAATAATGGCCTGAAGTAGATAAGTGGTTAATGATTATACTGAATCACCACCAACTGTATATAATCAAACGGGTGTAGTTCAGTAATGTACCCCCGTCGCTTTCAAAGCCGCAGTAATTTTCCCATCAATAAATTTAACTGATTAGCTTTTTGCGGATCTTCAGACCTCACCTTTCACCTGCTTTTGTCAACTATGTCAAAATACAAACAGTGAACTTCCAGGAGTAAGTACTCTACCAACGTTTTGTGGGTTCTCTAATGAAG
Source organism: Leptopterna dolabrata (assembly GCA_954871275.1). Classification (NCBI taxonomy): domain Eukaryota; kingdom Metazoa; phylum Arthropoda; class Insecta; order Hemiptera; family Miridae; genus Leptopterna; species Leptopterna dolabrata. The sequence goes on from OX940983.1 coordinate 23,615,148, forward strand.
GTACCAACATCAACCCGTACACCGCAACCCTTCCATACATTGTATGCGAGGATTGCCACATGTAGTTGATAAAATTTGTTACCGCAAAAAGCACGGGTTAGCGCTATAACAGGTTTTGCTTTTCCTAAAAAGGTACAGAGGACTACGGGCTGCAGAGTAGTTTTCATCCCTCACCTCCTTCCACAAGATCATTAATTGATTTAAAGATGTGGGAGCACTACAGAACTATTAATGAAGGAGCCTAGTTTCATAGTAGCGTATGTGCACCCTCTGCAGTACTCGAAACGTAGGCTTTTCGAACAAAACAGAACAACGAGGAACACCTGGAGTAGAAACTGAGCGATACAACTGGTTCAAAACCATGTTTGTTCTGTCGCCGTTTAGCACACAACGTATACATTCGATCCACGGAGCAGAATATGGAATCCCGCGTACTCAAACAAAATATCAATCGGTAGAGCTTGTTCTTGGTGTACTTATAGGAATTTTAATGCAAAAAGAAGAAGAAGAGAAAGGCAGAGCGGATTTTCGATTTAATTAGTAAAATTTTTACACTATGATGAGGTTCTTGACCGCTGGAATAAATAAGTTAGGAGGTTTCTGACCGAACCTCAGCCAAAGACTTGAAGTATATATCTTTTTCGTTCAAAATATATATAGTGAGATGAAGCAGCATAGATCATAATCATGGTCATCAATATGGTGACCGTAATCACAACGTTTGTGCCAACTCGTTTCGATGTGTATTGAATGTCAATACTAATGCGAGTACCTATTAGCTCATCCTTATCTATAGTCTTTCCGCTTTATTAGGCGTTACAAGGATCAAATTTCCGTCTTCCATCCCTCTCACACGCTGGTTTTTCTTTTTTCTCCCTTCACCGCCTTCTAACCATATTTGATTTTTTTTTTTTTTTGAGAACTCGGCTCTTGCCCTGGAGGGGTTTGAGAATCAAACGAATGTCATTGGCAAAGGAGGCCCTAGTCCTATGTGATTAGAACGTATAAAGTCTGATTGATTTACCGGTATCCCTCGTCCACGGGGCACATGTATATCACGCCCCCTTCTTCTGAATATTGATATCCCACCTGACCTCACTCGATGCATAATCAAAAATCGTTCTTCGCTGGTCTATTGACTGATTTGATTCGTTTTGAATTCACAGCTGGTTATTATAGAAAAAGTTTTCACGTCTAAAATTACGACTTGGGATCGAAGATAATGTAATTACCTATGGCATTATTTTAAAAATCAGATAGTACAGTATGAATGCTATAGTGCTGATTAAATTCATCAACCAGACTGGATTATTTTCTCCTGGGCACAAAAAAAAGAAACGGGCATTCTAAGAATTTTTCCTTCAACTGCAAGAATAGCCGGTACTTCAAGCAAATATATGTGACGAAACAGGATGTGAGGAGATGGAACCTGTAAGAACATTTAAATTTCTGCTGGGAATGACAATTCAGAGGGGACCCATCAACCTAATAAACTTTTCAGATTAGTCGTTGAAATGGAGTTCTGAACTAGTTTTCCATCGGCAGTAAAATCCCCTATCTCTTTCCTCTTTCTCCCAGTCGAAGTCGAACCCACAAAAGGTTTATCCTTTATAGTTATATATCTCATAACGATGCCACTGTTTTACCAACACTTTCCAGCTCATGAAGATAACGGGCAATAATTACAATAAATTCGAAAAATCGGCCAAGTTCCACCCCTAGGGGCCGCTAATCATAACAGATATTATTGAGATTTAAGATTTTAAAAACACTCCTTTTCCCTCCCTTTTCCCTCTATGGAAAGGAAGAAGCCGAATAAATTCCAAAGTGGATTTTCCCTCCCTCCTTAAATCCGGTTCGAGCCAGATAAGGGTTTATATTATATGGGGAAGTAGTTTTGAACTAATCAGAAGACAGTCAGGTTGGTGAGATAGGAGTCCTGTCGTCGTAAAGAAAGGAAGAACGGGAAGGTTTTTCTGGACGGGCCTTATCACGCAATATGGCTCGAGAAAGAATAAAGGTAAGACCAAAGGATTTATACCAAGTTAAGGGAAGAAGAAGGAGGGGGGTTTGAGATAGTATTTGAGTTATACGTGCAAGAGCCAAAGAGTAGGAAAAGGGTGGTGGCGGGGGTGACGGACAGCCTAGCTTGACCCCCCCTACCACTGTTCTTTCTGACCAAATCTATGGCTGACATTTATGGGCAGAGGCTCCTTTTCGTCTTTTTGTTCTCTTCCTCCACCCTTCACAGTCCTTCCAACCAACCTCGTCATGATTTAGGGATTTCTCTTCCATTTTGGAAGCCTTCCATTATTATACATCCCCGCGGTGGGCCACAAATCAAAGAAAGCCCCCCTCCCCACCCTCGCAACCCCGTACAGTTTCTACCCCTCCTGGACCAACCCCTTTTCTCACTAATTATAACTTCCTATCTCTCCCATCAACCCTTTTCCTGTCCTCCAGCCCTATTGTCCAGCCCTTGGCCCCGAAATCCATAAATACTTATATATGAAATAGACTGCGGGTTTTCCTTGAGGAGAAACAAAAGAACGGCCAAGTGTTGATCAGTATTTCATCAAGCCTTACTACACTTTAAAGCTAGTGCCTACTTGGCCAAGGCGATGGAGTTGGATTTGGGTTTCTCTAGGGCAATTCTTGTAGATATACATCTCTCTTTAAATCTCTAGTTGATTCAACCATACATTCTGGTTCATTGGTTAAGGTATTTTTTGGCTATCATACAAGTTTACGTCTCCTTCATCCAAATACTTTCTGTCTTATCTCGAGCGGCTCATCTCTAATCAAAGGAGTCAGGTTAACAACGTTCCAAGCTTAAAAAAATAAATGGACAGCAGCCCTTCAGCGTGGAGGAGTTCTGTTCGGAAGCTGAAGCCTGTTGGACAGAATTACTCGTAAATTATCGAACTCCTGAATACAATCGGAGCAATTTTATGCATACCAAATGCCGAAACCAATATAAATGGCAGTGGTAGCTGGCACCTACTAAATGTGCTTCTGCAGATATGAAGATCCCATCCAATACCCAGCCTTGGTTGAAGATTCTCGGAGGATTTGAATTTGACAAATAGGTAAGTACGTAGGAAATTGTGGTGACCTTAAGTAACCACCACACCGTTACATGATCAATTATTTCAATTACCTAGGTTATTGATCAATTATTTCAATTAGGTTACTGATCAATTTATTGACCTCGCCTGCTCTGCAAACGCCAAACCAGATAAATATATCCCCAAGAGCCCCCCAGTTTCGCTTGATCGACGATGGAAATCGGATGGAGGCGCATAATGTCGCTCTCATGATGAAGTACCCCTACCTGCATACGTACTGCAGGGACGAAATGCGCGTTTAGAGGATCCAAAAGCCAACGATCTTGAGACAGGTGGCCGTTCACGGGCAATTTACCTTCAAGTTATAGTTGGATCGTACTCCATCCGGAGCTGCTCGTAAGAATAGTTAACCACCCCCCCCCCCCCCCCCGTGTTCTGATGGGCAGTCCACGTCCCCTTCTCCGGTACAGATATGACACGAAGCATTATTCCTCGTGTTGTTGACACAAAAACGTTGGAATGACCCATTAATATAACTCTGCCTGCTACATTCCTTGCGCTCTGTTTGATCGTTGCGTTCTACAGCCGTCAAAACCGTCTGGACGCCATCCAGAATTGCACTTTTTTGAAATCCTTTCAAGGACGCCTGTCCAAAATAAATCATGTGAAACAATATCGTCACGTCTCAACTAAAGAGACCACGCCAATTAGCAGCTGAGCCAAGGTGCTCTCGGAAATAGATTAAACAGGTCGTCTCGGCAAATGATTTAACGTGGACACAAGGAGACACGAAATTAATAATTCGGGTTAGTCAGTGCAAGATGGTTTTTATTTAGTAAAGTTTTCGATAATAACGACGCAACTGGCCAAGCTGATCGTTTCAGCTTCTAAACTCTGCACCTACCTAATTGTTCAATCACACATAAAAGAATTAGGAGTAGTTATGTTGAGAGACTGCCAACGATGAACAACAATATGCGTATAACACTATTCGAGGAGTCAGTGCATCTAAACTTGAAACTTGCTTGCAATTCGACCTTACAGCTTGATTTTATAGCAATATATATTATCCAAATATGTGGAATAATGATAATATGAATATCAAATTAACTAGTTAGCCGTGCCGATTCAACGCCAGTACAAATAACAAATTATGTAACCATGATTTTAAGAGAATTCTCAATATTTTTGTGTTCTAGGCTATTTTTTGTACCACAGCCAAGGTAGGTAGAGAGGTGTGATAGTTTGAGAAAACTTCATCAGAAATCATGGTTGCTACATAGCTGATCATAGTTGATCATCTACCTACGACATACACATACGAAATAGGAACGTAAATAAACAATTACGGTCGATCAATAGCCAAAACCATGCGTTTTTGTGGTTCTTGGTACTTGGACATGCCCCATGTGGGGACTTGTCCTCAACTACCCTATATTCGGAATTGGGGAGAATATCGTAGGAGGGAGAGAAGCAAAGGTTAACACCTAGTTTAGTACCGTTTTGGAACAATTGTGTGTCAGGTGGTTAGGAGATGGCCCAATTATGGGCGAACTCGTAAATTATACCCACCATGGTTAAACAGCATCTATCTTAAGATCCCGGGGATCCATCACCAAGCTTAGGCATAAGTACCGCTTACTGTTCTCACTTTACTGGAAAGTGTTTTTTTATGGTGTAACTCAGTAATACACGCCGCAAAACGATGCCCGTGAAGAAACAGTTGGGGATACTCAACACTCGATGTAGGACATGATACCGACCGGATTCAACGTCATTGTGATTTAGTAAAGGAGCAGCTCGTGATAAACGAGGCTCCGTGACGTGTAATACGCCCGTAAAAGTATGATTCAGTAGACTGAAACGTAGTGTAATGGGCCTGACGTAGGCCCCTCGAACAGGTAGGGGCAATTAAACAGCTTTAAGCAGGTAATTTATCGTTACCATTCAAAACTGCCCGATCCGAAAGCTTCTCTCCACCAACGTAACGGTGTCTAAAAATCATTAGCCCATAATTTACAGCTCTCTCAATCGGAGTATTTCACGGATTTGGCAATGTGCGCTTACATGCTGCTGCCTCAATACATCTGAGGCGCCTCCCAACTTCACCGGTATGTTTGCTTCGGGGTTGGATACTCAGGGGTTTGTCAGTTACCTGCTGGTGAATTTCTGGGCTTAGTTTCTTTTGGGGGTGTTGCAAGTTGTAACCACAACATCAGTCACACCATGGGATGAGGAGGGAAATTGAAAGCAATTACGCTTGAGTTTACACCATTAGGTAATTTGCGTGGCACGTGCATCACTGGGTACAACCTATTCTAGAATAGCAGTAGTAGGTTTAGGTATACCTAACTACCGCAGTAGAATGGAATCACTAAGAAACGCGACCGACTGAATGAGTTCAACTTGTCATTAAACGTTATCAGCCTTCCAAATTGGGCAACTCATGGATTAATTTTGATAACACACTGAAAAGAAGAGGGAAGAGGGATTGTTATGTTTATAGTGTTCGTAGAGAAAATTAATATGCCTCAGTACCTGACTCGAACATATCCACGCTTATTTTGTACCGTTTCCTGGTACGGACGAGGTACCGTCCACGTGACTACCTAATCAACCTCTAAACCGTCTAGCTACAGAGATGACTCCTGTTTTTGAAAAAGCTGGACCGTATGTTTTTACCAGTCTTCAAAACCTCTTTGTTGGCTAACCTAAAAAATACCTTATACAGAGCAGATGCCGATTCCTAGTGTTCAGCCACTTTGTGCGATCCGAATTAGTAGGGATGGAACAAATAAACGTGTTGATTATTATTTTCGCCGCTTAGTGTTTTCAAATACAGTGGGGTGTACATTGTGTGAGTGCTGGGTGATTTCAACGCTCATAAACTGATATCAATAGTTTTGAACGTAATGTAAATAATTATACAGGTAAAAACTCGCATGCTTGCTTGGGTTCCCCCTACACGCCAAGATTGGTATATTCAGGAAGCAGTAAGCACCGAATAATAGGTATGTTTTTGATGAATAGGTACCTAAATCTGCATCTTCAAAGAAAGCGTTCATTCTACAGCATAACCTGGAAATGCCAAACTCGCAGCTAAGCTTTTCCTTCCGGGGGGGGGGGGGGGGGGGGGGGCTGAATGTACCTAGTACACCGGAAAGAACCGTTGAAAAGAAATATTAAGTAGGTACAAATCTCATCAGATTAAAAGTATGTAACGAAGAAAAATAAACGCATCATTATACATCTTGGTATCTTCGCCGCTTATAATGAATTATGTTCATAGTAATGAAAACTCACTGGTCCTCACACTATAACCGGCAACTATTGAATTACCTTCTTCTCAAGCACCGTGAACGCCCTTTTTTATATGTTATAAGAAGTAATTGTGGTAGTGTAATAGGTACAAGTAACACAAAGTGCTCTACATGGGAGGCCAGGCAGGTTAAATTCCAGCCACTAATTCCTCCCGTTGCCTAAAATTTCAAGTACCACTGAACTGTCACACCTCCCATTTAGAATGCCCTGTGGCCAAACGAAAAGCTCAACTCGAAGACAGTTACCTGAACAAGTAACACGGAAGCGTCGAAAAAAATCTTCAAAAAAGCACCGAAAATGGAGATTAAAGATTTAAAAAAAAAGATCCGGTAGGACGTGGGATGGATTTTTTCCCCTCCGGGAGTGACATCCGTCAGAAAGGCCCCAAAATCCCCCCCCCCCCCCCCCCACTCCATCACACTGCTCGACCATCTTAAAACGATATAAATCCAAGAGTTAGGTGACACGGCTGGGTAAGGATTTAACGTAACTCATCATTCACGTCTCGCCCTCCCCGCCTCGATGAATGCGATTCTAATTTTGGAGCTTTCAAAACGTTTTGAGGACCCCGTTGAGGTGGGTTCATAAATGTAATCGTAAATAAATCAAAACGACTCGTCTCATATCCTCCTAACGGCTTAGGGCCACTCCTTATCTTGATGTTGGAAAAACTTTTTTTGTCTTCGTTATATTCGGCGTAGGTTTTTTATGGTGGTGGCTAGATTCAGTGAAAGCTCGGGAATCGAGCACTTCGAAATGAGTTTGTGGTTTGGCACTTTTGATTGGCTGATGAATACGTCCAAGTACAGCCAAAACATAGGCTTGGGAGAAGCAAAATCTGTTGAAATTTGAAAAATCTGTTTAAATTTCATTATGAGGCCCCCAAATATTATTTCAAGAACCTAAAACTGTGATGAACAGACAATGGTAGAAGCAGACAAGCAGATATGAAAAATCGACCATGCTGTTGGAACGAACGAAAAGGCATCGAATTTTGAAAATTATCGACCTTGGATTCTATAAGTTGAATATTCAATAGTAGATAACCATGATAACAGCCGATAACTGGCGAGTACCAACTGAACCTATGCAGTGGGGTTTCCTAATACATGAAAGTTGAAACTTCTGGGTGGGTTCGAGAAATATAAGTAGGTACCTAGGTAGGTAATGAAATTGAACTTTTTATGGTCCTACTCAAATGGTCATTGAAGAAATCATAATATATACTCTCAGCTACTGGGACTGACGAGAACCATTATTTATGATTTCTACTTTACATACATGTTTTCATATAATATCTGTTTCCGCTTACTTTAAACATTCGACGGTTCATAAATATCTAGTCTTTCTTTGTTTCACTCAAATGGTACCGCATAACATTATCATAACGCACTAAATCACAGTTTTCCTCAACTTTAATCACGACTTTTTCAACGTTTATAGCCTGGCAATATCACGTTTTTGCAACCTTCATCTTCTCCTCTTTGAATTCATACAGTATTCCCCACAAATAAGTGGCAATATTCCTTCTGAATGTCACCTATGTCCACCCTGTGGATCCATGACGGGATGTTTTCATCCATGTTTTGTGGCCACTGAATCCAACATTTTTTTATGGGGACTTGAAAAATTATGATAATTTATTCCACTTGATGGACCGCAGATAAATTTTATTGTTATGACATGTGGCCAACTTGTAATTTTTTTTTGCAACTGTAGGTAGTTCGTTGCTTTAAAAAAAATATACTTCGTGTCATTATAGTTTTGTTCAACCCCATTTCTTTGCTTTGCGCGCAAGTTGTGGGAAACATCATAATTATGTCAACAGGCAATTTCCGTGAGTAGGAATTTTTTTATTTTTGATATCAGCAGAATCAGACCCTCGAAAACACTCCACTGCCAATTTTCATCTCAAAACTCGGTTTTGCTTGGGCAACAAACGGATGGAAAGAAAACGAAATTACATTATAAGTGGATGGTGCTAAGGGTTCCCCCAGACGGACGCGGGGGTGAGAATTTTTACTTATGACGTCATTTCGCTTTCTCTTCACTGGTTTATCGCCCACTTTCGATCATCGGGTACCCCTCATATAGCACCTTTTCGGAAAGCACTCGCCGAGATCTTTTACTTAAGAAAATAAAAGAAAACAGGTGAAACTGCCCATTGAGAAGGTGCCTGTACCGTGTCCTCCAAATAACTCCAGCTGTCGCTACACAGTCATAGTCATTTGGATACTGGCTTGTGTATGCATGGAGGACGGTGAGGTTTCGCTCATTCAAATGCAAGAATGTATTTTCAGCTATTCAGGTACTTTCTATGCCGATGCCCACATGCCTCATGTCTAACCAACGTCATTACGTTCTATCGCGCAGCAGGCCGGCAAAGAGCATCAACAGCTCCCCGATAAACTACGTATGATATAAACAAAACGGGTTGAAGAGAAGGATGTATTGGGTACCTAGATGACCTGCGCCTTGTAAATCCTAGTTGAAGGTTCATATTTAAAAGAGCTACAGTCCGTCTTGTTAGGAACGCACCACGAGAAATGAGACTCAGGCAGAAGGAGGCGTGGGTTTATTTGAATGATACCTAGCGAGCCGAGGGACGCCCAGATGATGTAGATCCGACAGGGGCAAAGATGGCGGCACCTAACCCATGCTTATAAATCCAACTCAAGTCGTTTAAGTTAGAAAAAGAAATAAAAATAATGTACCTGTACGTTTAATTTATAATTAAGGATGAAACCATCCGCGGAAAGAAAAAATCTTAAAAGTGGGAGGGGAAAAGAGTTTTTTTTACGAGTGCGATTTATTTATGGGTAGGTTTTTAATTTGGGCGGCGTAGGTATAGTCGAGTAAACCTTTACATCTTTTGTTCGGACAGGTCCGGTTGAAGAGGAGGAATGGGGACGTTTCATAAAGATCATTAGCTTTACGCGCTTTGGAGATGGGGGTTTGCGTAGACTTAGTTTTCTGAGTTATTTATGAGACGGGCGTCATGAGTATCGTATGAATTGTAGTGTGTCGGGAGCACCTCAGGGTTTTTTCTGGACAAGTGATATGCCCACACGCCTTTTCGAAAGATGTTCTTCGAGGCAGGTGAAGGGGGATGAGGGATCGAGGGAGCGCGGATTTGTTAGGAGATGCAGCCTTCCTATTAACTCATTCGTTCGAGTTACCTGGAGCATAGGTACTAACTGGTTATAGTGCTGTTGGTGGTGTCACTAACTACTAATCAAGTGATCACACAGCAGTTAGTGTTAAGAGATTTCTCGCTTTCCAAGCCAAGGGGTCAAAGAAATATGCACGTTTTTAAATTGCAAGTTCAGACGTTTTCTTTGGTGAGACTTCCGAACCACACTTGAGTACTCCTAAAAATACTGACTTGTCAATCCCTTGAGCATATCTACCAATAACGTAAGTACGTAGAACTTTGAAACTGACTTATTCGTTACAACCTCAATGAAAAGTACCTACCTACACACCGGCTATGGTCCAATTTAAGCTCTACGCATAACTACGATATTCTGCACTAATATATCTCACTCTTAAGAAAATAGTATATTACTAAACTAGGTATTCAGACACTGTGGCCATGCATGCAACGATTAGCAGATGTGCTTGCCCGTGAGAAGTTGTGGTAGCTTAGATAATTATAGGAATCGATACATCGGAAATGTCGATATTTTTCATTAAGTTATTACAATTTAATTTGCGTTTATACGGAAAAAACTAGTGTCACTTGTTGACACCGTCCATTTTTTTTATTTTAATCCTACATCTTATGTTGACAGTTATCCCACAACTCAGCACATTAAATAATTATGTGTTGACCGTTGAGATGAATGTTGTGAAGAGGCTGCTGAGGGTCGATCAAAAGATGAAGACGAATAAGCCCACTTTCGGAAATTTTATTTTCTCTTCTTTCAGGGCAATTTAGTTGAGTTACATTGAACATAACACACTGACCGTATGAGAGAACCTACGTAAGTGGATACGTAGTATAATCAACCCCTCCATCAATTCACTACGTTGTACCTACCTCATCAAAAAAACCTCACCATTTTGAACCATTAAAATTACAAACTACCTAACTGGTCGTGTACAAAATTACCACTTTCCTCTTTTTTTTGTTGATCAACGGACTTTATTCAACTTTTGATACTTAAAAATCAAGTATGTTTTAAGCATTTCAGCACAAAACTTTTTTCGAATACCTAGTAAACTTTTTTTTGGAAAGTACCTAGTAGGTATATTCGTTGTCTCGAGTCACCATCGGTAACATTTTTGGTGGTTCTAAATCAATTTAGATCGATTTTATGCAATTTGAAAAACTGTCGGTACGTACCTACTACCAGCTTCAATACCAACCAAGATCTACTTTATTTGGAAAGTAAAAGTTCAAAAAAAACAACACACAGGAGAAAAGAAAAACGTCGTTGCCTGTAACTTGGTTTTAGCTTGTTCAGGATTCAGGTTACCTATTCAGGAGCTATAGAGAAAGGATGCATTTAAAACTGAGAAAGAACCACCGCCATTATGTGCAAGGCATGAAGAACTACAGAAAGATCAAATCAAAACATCAGGTAAAAGTTCAAAAAAGTTGCGGTTTGGTCTTTGGGAAGGCGTCTGGTTCGGCAGGTAAGATAGGTACAGTAGGTAACGTCCTGGTAACTTCCTGTCCTGAAAGCGCTGCCATTCTGCAAAATTGTACCTACTTAAATGAACTGAAGGACAGGAAAGCCAACGGCCTCTAAGTAGCGCTCGGTAGTAAGATGTAAAGAGTAGGAACAGGGAAGTGTTTGAGGTCGAACATGATAAATGAATGATGATCTCTCGAAGGGATTATGCCAGATATGTTGGTGGAGTGCAAGATGCGATGAGGTCAGACATAAAGGCCTTCTGGAACTTCATCAACTACCGGGATGGCCAGAATGAATTGCCCCATTGCATGAAGTTGGATGGCATCACTACTGAGGCTCCGCAAGATGTAGTCAACCTGTTTGCCAGCTATTTCTCTTCAATGTTCAAGCCGGCTGTAACATCTCCACCTACTTATCCTACATTGGATGTTGTACCCGTTGGGATGCTGAGCTTTTCTGAGGAGGAGGTAAGGGTGGAGCTGGAGGCCCTGGATCCGCGGAAGGGGATCGGGCCTGACGGTATACCGCCGTTGCTTTTGAGGAGCTGTGGCCACTTGTTGAGCCCTCCACCCACTGCCATCTTTATTGCTTCAATTGCCATGGGTCATTTTCCCGAGCCATGGAAGCTATCCTTCGTCACACCAATACACAAATCAGGGGATCGATCGAATGTAACCAGTTTTTGGGGTGTATGTTCTATCTCGGCTATACCGAAGGTTCTCGAGAAGCTGGTTGTGAAGCGTATCACACCAATGTTTGATAAGATTTCTCATGCTCACATTCTGGCATTGCTGGAGTCCCTGGGTGTCTTTGGTTCTTTGCATCAGTGAATTGCGAGCTTCCTTAATGAGAGGCGCCAGTGGGTCAGGCTGGGAGGTTTTGTCTCGGACCCCTTCTTGGCCTCTTCAGGCGTGCCGCAGGGTTCAAACATCGGGCCGTTGTTGTTCCTGTTGATGATCAACTCCGTGCAGGCTTTAATGGAGGATGTTGAGTATCTTGTGTTTGCGGATGACCTCAAGATTTTTTGTGCTGTTGAGAACCCTGGGGATTGCGATCGACTTTAGTCTTGCTTGGACACCCTCCTTGGTTGGTGTCCCACTAACAGCTTGAGCCTCAACCCGGGGAAATGCTCAGTTACCACCTTTAGCAGAAATCATCACACCTACGAACATCATTATCTCATCGGTGGAGTACCACTTATCAGAAAAGCGGTTAACCGTGATCTGGGTGTTCTTCTTGACTCCCACCTCGAGTTTTCCACTCATATGGATGCGGTTTTTGGGTGTGCTTTGAGAGTGTTGGGTTACCTGAAGAGATGCGCACGTGATTTTACAGATGCTGACACCACCGTATTGCTCTTCAAATATCTCGTACTACCACTTTTGGATTATTGCAGCATACTTTGGTCGCCGCACTATGCAGTTCATATCAATCGCCTCGAGAGGATTCAAAGGAGGTTCCTTCGTTTCTTGGCATACAGGACTCGATTACCTAGCGACCAGGTTGATTGTCGGGCGTTGATGGTGGCGCATGGTCTGGAGTCACTTGAGGTTGGAAGGAGGATCACCGATCTTTCCTTCTTTTACAGACTTGTCCGTGGGGAAATCTCCTGCCCTCGGCTTCTGTCACAAGTGGGCTTGTCGGTGCCTGTATACCTGGCGAGAGTGCAGCAGCTATTTGCGGTTCCATTCACCGACAGGAACTACCTGTTCCATCGCCCCATGCTTCGCCTGCCAAGGATCGCCAATGCTTTGATCGACGGTGTGGGCCTCGACTTCTTCACGTGCTCCTTGGGTCAACTAGAATCCGCAGCTCGAGGTCTGTACCCATGAGTGCTGTTCCTGCTTCTACATCCACTTCCTGCTCCACCAATTTGCCACCCCATAAACCTACCACAATCTACACCTGTACTTCAGTGTTACTGCTACCACCAATATATGCCACCCCACGAACCTACTTCACCGTGTAATCCAAATATTCTTTTATCTTTCTTTAACATTATATATTTGTATATCAACTGTGAGCCCTGCGATGGCAACCTTCCGCTACACAGATTATGTTATTGTAATTGGCACAGCTGTGCCGTTTAATTTAATAAATAAATAAACAAATCTGGAATCCCTACCATTTAACACTGATATCGCGCCTCGATACAAAAAAAGTTCCTTCATCTAGTAAATTTTAAACTCGGTGGTAGTTATGAATCATTAGATTACGATGTCTTGGTAGCTCGGCTCCATTTAAGCCCGCTAGAGTGTAGAAGAGTTAGATCTGATTTAATTTTTCTATTCAAAATCATTAATAACTATATCGATTCTCTATCTCTTACTGAACAAATTAACTTCCACTTCCCTTCTAAATTCACCCAATTAAAACAGCATTTTTTATTCCGTATCACAAAACTAACTATGAGAAAAGTCACCCAACTCACCGTCTGATGTCATCTGCCAATACATTTCCATCCTTAGATTTTTTCAATTCATCCTTGTGGACCTTTGCTCAAGATTTTGACAGACTACTGACAAACCTATACACTAACTTGAGAACAGCAACAATTTTCCATTTCACCTTATATTTGTTTTGTGTATTGATATGATTCCCTTTTATTCTTCACGTTTGTTCAACGTCAACTTTATTATTTGCGTATCACTTCATACACATTTGTAATTGGATTTATCCTTAATAAAGCATTATTATTATTATTATTGAGCCTTTCAGCCAACTGGGGATATGCATGGGGAAGCGGGAAATGAATACCACACTCTAAAATTATCAGGAAATCTCCAGAATTCATCACAAGACAGCTCAAAACTGGAGAAAAGTCACAAGTAAGAAGCACAACCATAGGAATGGACAAAAAAGACTGACTATGGCCTATGAAGATCGGCGGGTGGGGGGGGGGGGAGGCTGCCAACCTTTCCCAGAAATATTACTCCAAAATCACCCTCACACCTGCCACTACTGTCAGAGGTTCAATGAACGAGCTCAGGTCTCCTAAAAGTATTTTGACGGTATAGCTGCAACGGTAAAGATGCACTCACTGCCTATTCAAAAAGTTTCGTGCTCCCCCCCCCCCCCCCTCCCCCTTTCTGTCCGAACCTCTGGCTTCTCCGCCTTATTATGATTCAGGGCGGCAAGCAACTGTTGGCTCCCCCAGAGATTGAAAGGCCCGGGCGAAGTCACCTTCCCCCTCCCCGTACAAAGTCCAGGCGGGTCCCCCTGTGTACACATCTGATGGAAGTCCATATCCTTCTTCACTGTGTTCATTTGAAACTAGCGCCACTGACAGAGCTTCAGGAACTTTTTTTACTTCTCCCCATCCGAACATGTACGTATTTCTGGATGCATTACAATTATACCAGGCAGAAATATATTCCACCCTCTGCTCCGTTCCCAGGGGCACGGTCTTCACACTATCCAGCCCAATCCAGCGTAAAGCTCGATGGGTGGACAAACTGGTTACAAATTCGGTAATATGCACACAATAACCATGATGTTTGGACTTTGGAGGCCCTAATTTATTCAACTTATATTTACATTACATTAATTTGGTTGACGATTTATAGTGTAAATATACCCCCACACGCCTACGTTTGTTTACATTTCGATTTCCTCAAGGGGGAGGTTTTTAGAGTCTTGGGGAGCACTTCAGAATTTCCCATGGCTCCAGCCCCCGATGTTTTCAAGACAGCTAGTGTACCAACAACTACTAGCCCAGTACCTGCCCCCTCTCTACCACTGCTTGGATCATGGAATCTCTGACAGACCTACTTCCGTTTATTCCACTTCTTGGAAGGCCTAGACAACATCTCCAAGTACAATCATACAACTTGTTGACCCCACAACTCCCCAAGGCTGCTCTCAGAGCAGAAAAATAGAACCTCAGGTGGAGGGGGAACTTCAGGAAAGTCAGAATAGAGTTCAAATCCAACTACCTATTCCAGAATGATTATTATGGATTTGTTATCAGGACGGATAAACCTTCTTCATATTCCATTTTGGTTCATTATTTTCAATAAATGAACCAATACATTGGAATCAAGCATGGAAAAAAATATTTTTTGGAACACGCCATAATTGTATGGTTTGCGTTTCAAGATAGGAAGATACCACGAATCCGAAAATGGAATAAAAACCGCTGCAAATTATTACAAAACGGTTTATTATTTCCCTGTGTAGATGCCCCTTCTGCGTAGATCACTGTTTTCTGTTGTTAATACCTACCCTCCTGCTCCCCCCAGGGAAGACCGAGTACTGCATCCGGCCCAGGAATTACAGTTTCATAAAAATGCGCAGGATTCAATAATATTCAACCACTAATTATTTGTTGTTATGGTACAAGTATGTTATAGCCCCGCCAATATCGATTGTATCGATTATCTCAAATACATCGATCCTTGTGGTATCGATGACGGCTCAATATAGCGTCCCGATGCCTACATCCCGGGTGCCGATATCAACTTTAAAAATGAATACGGGAAGACCATTGTAAGGACACCAAAAAATAAGAGTGACTATAACATACTTCTTGTACCATCTATTCAGAAGTCCCAAACAACCTGCTCATTCACGGGATAGTTTCTGGGATTGTTTATCTTTTTTGAGATGCGAGCGCTAGCGAGCATCCAGATCGCTTGACAATGCGAGCGGCGGAATGGGAACTAAACTTCTTGTATACCCACCGTCTTGTCGACACGGGCTTTTAGCCTAATGCCGAACAATATTATTCATGTAATAATATCTTTCTATATTGTCATTCTTTATTTTTCTTTAATGAATAAAGTCTCTCTCTCTCTCTCTCTCTCTCTCTGATACACGTCATCGATACCACAAGGATCGATGTATTTGAGATAATCGATACAATCGATATTGGCGGGGCTATAACATACTTGCACCGTTGTTATTTATGAAGCATAACGATTGTTCAAGATTCACAAGCACCTATCAACAAAATCCAGAACAAAATCCTTCGAATGAAATAATATCACCGATCAACCAACTCGACATCATACAGCCATCCGTGATTATAATCAGGTGTTCCCTCGCGATGGTATCTGGGCCGGATTTATACCGTTTCATTCACTATCATGTTGATGAAGCTTTTCGAGTGTAGCAGCTTAGCGATTTACCGCCGCTATTTTCAACTCTATTTCACGGTGCAGACGAACGGCTGGTCATGCAATGCTCCGGGTGGTCTCAAAAAATTCTTTAGTTCGAGATCAACTTAATAACTCACAAAAAACCATACCCCTCTATTGAAAGTTTTCGAGCTACGGCGTTTTGAAAATTTCAACCCCTGTTTTTCACCCCTTAGAGATGACTGACAGGAATGTCGAGCTTCGCGACCCAACTAGATCCAAAATGGGACGCAAAACCAAATTTCATGAATTTTGGTTCATGGTAACTAAGAAAAGTGCAATTCTACGTACCTTGAAACGGATACTATTAAATTTTGAGGGGGAGTTAAATTTTGGTTTATTATTTTCAATAATGAACCATTGGAATCGAGCATGAAAAAAAAAATTCTTACCCCCCTCAAAATTTGATGGTTTACGTTTCAAGGTATGTAGAATCCAAAACTGCAATAAAAAACGCTGCAAATCCCTGCACAACGGTTTATTATTTTGTATAGAATATCCTCCTGTTACAGATCACAGCTCTATGTATAGATAACCCTTCTATATAATATGATATGTACTATTCTATTATATACATATTATGTAGATCGCAGACCCTCCGTAGGTTAGTACCTAACCCCGTACTCGTTACTAGGTACCTACCTAAATCACGAGTTAAATGTTGCTAAAATAATTCTGCCGATGACAAACAATACCTAACAAAAAGAAACACACATAATGAAGTTCTGAAAAGAAATTGTTGTTGAGGAGTGAAAAAAGTTGCAAAAGTACCTACCAACAAACTCCAGCCCCTTCTACGTAGATGGTATAATGAACCGTTGTGTAATAATTTACCGTTGAGTAATGATTTACCGTAGTAATAATTTACCCATCAATAATACTTCAACGTTTGTTCAAGTTTCACTACCTACCAACAAACTCCAAAAGAGCCATCATTTTTCAAGCGAAATAATATCACAGAACAACCAACTCGACTTCATACTCCGCCAATATAATCAGGTGATCCCTACCAATGATTGGCCGTATTCACAAATTCCTATTGTGGGCGCGTCTCTGGTTACGAGATTTGGTTTGAATTGTATACAATTTCATTCACACTGGAGTCGAAAATGCCTGTCGGTGCAAACTTCGGGGCCTTACTGTGAACGAACGGCTGGACGTACGATGCTCCGGATGGTCTTAAAAAACTCGCAAGTTCAAGAACTATTTAAAACCGTAAAAATATTTACGTAAAAAAATAGTATAGGCGTTTTGAAAATTTCAACCCCTATTTTGAACCCCTTAGAGATGACTCACAGTAACGTCGAGCTTCGAGGACCAACTAGACGCCGAACGGAACCTATAACCCGAATTTCATCAATTTTTTTTCATGGTAACTAAGAAAAGTGGCCCGTACGGCGTACGGCGTACGGCGGACAGACAGAAATATTTTTATTGCAGTTTTGGATTCTACATACCTTGAAACGTAAACCATCAAATTTTGAGGGGGGGTAAGAATTTTTTTTTTCATGCTCGATTCCAATGGTTCATTATTGAAAATAATAAACCAATATTTCTGTCTGTCCGCCGTACGCCGTACGGGCCACTTTTCTTAGTTACCATGAAAAAAAATTGATGAAATTCGGGTTATAGGTTCCGTTCGGCGTCTAGTTGGTCCTCGAAGCTCGACGTTACTGTGAGTCATCTCTAAGGGGTTCAAAATAGGGGTTGAAATTTTCAAAACGCCTATACTATTTTTTTACGTAAATATTTTTACAGTTTTAAATAGTTCTTGAACTTGCGAGTTTTTTAAGACCATCCGGAGCATCGTACGTCCAGCCGTTCGTTCACAGTAAGGCCCCGAAGTTTGCACCGACAGGCATTTTCGACTCCAGTGTGAATGAAATTGTATACAATTCAAACCAAATCTCGTAACCAGAGACGCGCCCACAATAGGAATTTGTGAATACGGCCAATCATTGGTAGGGATCACCTGATTATATTGGCGGAGTCTGAAGTCGAGTTGGTTGTTCTGTGATATTATTTCGCTTGAAAAATGATGGCTCTTTTGGAGTTTGTTGGTAGGTAGTGAAACTTGAACAAACGTTGAAGTATTATTGATGGGTAAATTATTACTACGGTAAATCATTACTCAACGGTAAATTATTACACAACGGTTCATTATACCATCTACGTAGAAGGGGCTGGAGTTTGTTGGTAGGTACTTTTGCAACTTTTTTCACTCCTCATCAACAATTTCTTTTCAGCACTTCATTATGTGTGTTTCTTTTTGTTAGGTACTGTTTGTCATCGGCAGAATTATTTTAGCAACATTTAACTCGTGATTTAGGTAGGTACCTAGTAACGAGTACGGGGTTAGGTACTAACCTACGGAGGGTCTGCGATCTACATAATATGTATATAATAGAATAGTACATATCATATTATATAGAAGGGTTATCTATACATAGAGCTGTGATCTGTAACAGGAGGGTATTCTATACAAAATAATAAACCGTTGTGCAGGGATTTGCAGCGTTTTTTTTTCATGCTCTATTCCAAAGGTTCATTATTGAAAATAACAAACTAAAAAGCCATCAAAACCCCCATATTTAAAAAATTTTAGGGGCTCATGTGGGTAGTATATCTGGTTACATGTGTCGGGAAGGCAATCTTCCATCCTTCACCATGATCGTTACGTCATGCTACGAGGGCAACCCTGTCGTTAGTAAGCAGAACATCCGCATCAGGAGACCGTGTGGCGCTAGATTCCCTCACTTCAATCCACTGCATCGACCAGAAACATAATACGCTCCTTGCCTACGCAGTTTCAGTCGTACTTATTCTACTACAATCCGGAGGTATATAGAATAAATTTCATACTGAAATCACGGTGTACAATAATTGTCCGAATAGCCCAATAACATGGATATTATGGTAGTCTAATCCGATATTCAAAAGGGACTTAAATCCATTTCCTGTCGCGTACTCTCCCGGCAAAATTCAAGTCATGTGAAATTTATCAGATTCCGAATTTCTTTAAAAAACAATTTTTTTGATTAATAATTGTTTCCAATTCTCAGAAGTTGTTGTTAAGTAGCTGGAAAGTAGTGTTCTATGTTTCTGATCTGTCTATAACTTTTTTGTTAGCGAAATTAGCTGATAATTTTGATAGTTGGTATGCGCTGCAATATAATGCTCTACAAACGTATCGCCTCTTCCCGACTCTTTAAGTGTTCTAAACGTTCCAACGTAAACTGCGACGTTGAATACAGAAGTCTGTATTTACGACGATTCTTACAGTCTCATGCACGGGGGGGGGGGGGGGGTTGTTAGGAGGGGGACATGTCTTTTTTCTCTGCTCATCCCAACAGGATTACCGGGCTACTTGACCGATTTCAGTTACTGTTGCGTGAAACAATGTAAAATGCGTTATAAACGTAAAAACTGTGAATTAGTGGATGTGCTACTTAACAACAATCAAGATGGATGTAACATTAGATGTTAATAGTTAGTAATACAATTTTTATTCTGCAGTCCCGTCACCTTCTTACCGTCTAGAAAGGGTCTTGTACGATTCAGCGTGAAAAAATACAATGAAAACAAGCCTAACTAGAAGTTTTTGACGTTTATTTTGGGTATTTTGGCTATTATCTCATTAGAGGTTATTCCTATCGAACCGGGCATGTTCTAGATCGATTGAGCGCGAAAAAAATACATAGGATTCCATGTTAAAAACACCTATTTAAATGTGGTTTTCCTAGCCTTGCCGAGTTTTGACCTTTTATCCACCGCTTGGAACCACTGTGCGCCGCCGTAGCTCGAAAACTTTCAACATTAAAGGTATAGTGTTTACGTAGCTTTTTGCCCCCAAGGCGAAAAGCCCCCGCCAAACAGATTGAAAGAAATTTCAAGTTTTGGGGGGAAGGAACAGGTTTCTAAACACATATCCAACAGAGGAGGAAGGAACAGGTTTCTATATCTATATGCACATCCAAGAGCGAGCTGCGAAGCACCGAGCATGCTATGTTGGCAGGCAAAATTGATAACAATCCTTTTTGCGGATGAGAAGATTTTTTTGGCGGGTATATTTTTACAACAGGGCGTGTGTGCGAATTGAAATGGCCTATTCGCAAATCTCAACAATATTTTTCACCACCAATCAGCTTCAGCTATCGGCTTTAGGAAGAGGGCTTAGCATAGTTAGCTTAGTCAGCATACTAGTACAAATCGAGCGACTTACATCTTGGTGGGGTGATTTTGAGGAGCTGAATCCAACCATACTAAAAACTCAATTTCTAAATTTTGTCGCTTACCTACCTGGTAGATATTTGCATAACGCCGTCCAATTATTTTGCTTTTCTTGGTTTGGTTTTTTACGATACATCGACAAATCGATATTTGTTGCGTCGATATATTGTACTATCGATGGATTTGGCATAAATGCATATAGATATCTGATATCGATATTTTTTACTTCGACACCCACCCCTAGATAATTAATGCGAGGAAATCTTTATCAGTACATAGCAATCTAGTAACTGCTGGGTAAAATAAATTAAATGCTGAACCCCTCCAAATTGCGAGGTTTTCATAAATTAATGTAGAGTATACCGAGTCATAATAAATTGGTTTCTGAAGACCCGCAGCGAAAGTTTAAGGTAAGCTGTAAGTCAACTGTGCAATGAATTCGTCATTCTTTCTCCATTGAGATTTATAACCTTGGAATACCTTTTTTCATTCCCCTAAAATTATGCACATGCTGTCATCATCAATCATCGAAAAGGTCCCCAAAGTAAGTCATTAACTGAATGCTTTTAGTCCATTGGGTCTGGTCTGAGTTATAGACGTTAAATTAAGCTAATTGCTCGAAGGAGAACGTTTGATGAATTATTCGCAATTTCCTTTGAGAAAATGAGTCACAAAAGTTTTGACTTGGAAATCGCTCTAAAGCAATTCTGCCCGTCGTTTTTTCCAAAAGAGTTAGGGAATAGGGGAGCGAAAAAAAAATATTCGGTTGATCTGGAGGGGCGGTGAAGAGTGTCACAATTGGTACGAGCTGGAGCAGGCTAAAGGCTATCTGATTGGTAATTAACTGGGTTGAAAACTTTGTGCAGTAACTCAAACGACAATCGACTGTTAATCTAAGAACTGCCAAATATAATTTTTTCGCCATTTCCTGCTGGTCTCATTCTGGGTGCCGCAGACTTCCCTTGAAAAAGGGCACCGCATGATTAATAGAAGGCAATTCAGAGTTGGAAGTTGGTGGCGAGCTTAATGACGCCTTGAATCTCAACTAGTGAAAGGATGGCAGAAAATGACGGAAATAATGGCGGTGGCATGTTGTTTTCAGAACTTGACCTGATAAGAGTGTTAGCGCAAACGCGGATCATAACGATCATAACGATGGCCAGGGGCCTGTCGCATAAAGCAACAAGTGACAAGTTACAAGTCGATTTATTGTACAAGTTGTAGAAAACGTGATGAGTTGTTTTTCACAAAGCTAGAAGTGCAGACTTTTGGCAGTGTATTGTTAAATTGTACAGGCAGATTTTGACAAGTTACAGGTATTTATCCATAATTTTCTACAAGTTACAGTTCTACAATAAAAGACGGCCGATTTTTAACCTAACTTCGTGTGCCTGTAAACTTGTAGAATTCGTAAAATAGTTGTTTGGATTCAGTTCACATTTCTCATATAGTCGCTCTTCCCTGTAAATTTTATGGTACTGCTTTCTTACCTACACTAATGTGTAAAAAAAAAACCTTCTGAAGATGATGAATCTTCATGGCTATGTTCAAAGTCGAAGGCGAGCTAGGTCTTTTTGATCAAGGGATTAACTGCAACTTCCGAGGTTTGTATGAACTGAACGAAAGTTTTCAAATGTCCGCTGAGGCCCAGGAGCAGTTTTGATCGGTTGACGGATCGAATGACCTATAGGTACCTACTGATATGAATCGGTGTCTTTCTTCAAACGGAGATTGCGCATTGCCCTTTACTGGCTAAGTAAGACACACTGTACATCTACCTACTAATAGGTAGAAGTATTAATTTTTAATTACAATCGATATTCGAAAACTAGTGATAGATAGGAACGAAACTACGAATGGCAGCCGGCAGTGACAGCATCCAGAAACTCGAAACGTCAACGCCTTATCAACACGACTGCTAAAATACGTCGTCGAAGACAATAAAACCGAAAGTGCACAGACACACTAGTAACTTTCTCTCAACAATTGCAACTTTTGAACTTGTACCTTTTATTTTGGTGTAAGAGTTGTACACTGTGCATTACAAGTACCTGTACTTGTAGACTTGTACACTTGTTGCTTGTTGTTTTATGAAACAGGCCCCAGATCTCAGGTTCAACCAATGAAAGTGTGCATTGTGTATGCTCATGTTATGATATCGGTAAGATCTGAGAATGAAGATAGCGGATACTTACTATGTTAGCCTGAAGGAATTCATTGAAATGACTGGGTACCTCGAAAGTCGGATTTATGTATACACGTATCGCGAGGATTGATGTATCAGATCCCATGCTGGTGCCTCCCCCAATGAAACCCCCGTATTAAAAATCAATTAAAGCCAAGAGGACGGCATAATTTAAGGAGATGCTTCGAAACGGAATATTCAGCCGGAGGTATAGTGATATCGCACTGTGATTAGGGGACCGGGCCCTCATTGCATATGGAAATGATTCCTCCACTATTATTCCGATCAGGTCGACAGACGTTTTTGGATATGGAAGCGCGAAAGAAGGGGTGTCAGCGAACAAAATGTCAATTTTCGCGGATGCCGGTGACAATCCAGAGACGGTTAAATCTGCCAGTGGCTCTCTTGGGAGATCGTAAATCTCGTTTTGATGGGAGAATCCCGTTTTTCAATTTGGCAGGCATGCGTATCGTACCAGTTGATACGGAACATTTGAGTTCTGAAATCAGAAAAAATATACGATGGTAAAGAGAACACGTAAAGGTCAGAAGTCTAGTAATAAAGGCAATAAGGGTGGGAGAGTGGGTGTCGTCAAACCAAACTGAGGTTCTCAATTCGAGATCAGCTAGCTAGATACCTACCTATCAAAAATTATACCAACCGATAAGTGAGGGCGAAAGTAAATTTCAACAATGAATATAATTTCAACGATGAAGTCATAATGTTCGTATTATAATGCACCTACACATAATTATCAATGGGTAACTTACATGGGTAACTTGATGGAGTACAATTCATAGAGGAGAAGTAGCTCCACTGACAGCGGTACTGATCAAGAGCACTGGAAAATACTTTCGTATTATAACGATTGCAATATTATATGCCAGGGAATTGGAGACACGGTTCTGCACATATCTGCAGATTGCCACATCCACCTGCTAAATCGTAAAAGTATTTAAACATTTCAAAAGCGAGCGAGAAGCTGCGGCTAGCACTGCTTTGACACGCGCAGGCTCTGTCAGAGCAGCATCCCTCGCTCTGCCTTGACGACCTCGACCAACTCATCCTCTTTGCAGTCTTGCACTCCACTGTTAATTCGATCAGTTACAATTTGCTGTTCGAAAACCTCAGTTTGTTCCCACAGAAAACTCAAAATTGTTATTCGTGTTACTACCAGGACATCTGTACTGCGTTTTTCTGTTATGCCGTCTTAAGCAGAAACTTCTTTCGAAACACAGTAAGTTGTCAATACAATCACCGATGCACTCAGGAATCAGACAGGTTCAAGACCGAACCTATCTATTAAGTTATGAATAAACCTGTAGACCCCCGTTCCCAAACGCCCCCCACAGTTGATTTTGCTGACCTATAGGCTTTCAAATGAAATCTTATATAATCAAGGATTCATGGGCAAGTGATAAACGGTTTTTGGGCTCATGGCTGCTCCTTCTGGGTTGTACCAAGAAGAGCAATATGGAAATGATTCAGACCGCACAAATACAATACCTAGCTGCTAAAGAACAATATACATGCTCCCTAAATATATCCAAACAGCTGATCCCCACTGAGACCAAAAAACGCTGCGAATTCCTTGTCACATGGATTTATTATTCTATTGGACACACCTAATACAGAAATGGTTCTGTTCGTTTATCGTTTCTTTCATGTGAAATAGTTGAAATAGCTATTTCTGAAGGTTTCT
The DNA here is from genome assembly GCA_954871275.1 of Leptopterna dolabrata. Taxonomy (NCBI): domain Eukaryota; kingdom Metazoa; phylum Arthropoda; class Insecta; order Hemiptera; family Miridae; genus Leptopterna; species Leptopterna dolabrata. Next base: position 23,639,435 of record OX940983.1, read on the forward strand.
ACCAATTTTGGCCCCCAAAATACGAATTAGGTACGCGCCTTTTTCCCCCCTAAATTATCTTTGATCATTGGTAGTGCCATTTAATCGTGATTCACGTGTTGACACTTTTTCTAGTGTTATTATACAAATTGATGGTGATTTCAGACTATATCCCAGGTTTTTGACTAATAAAAAATCAATTTTGTGAGTTGAGCCTTTGGTAGAATCTCAATTTTCCACTCTTTGGTCAAAATCAACTTCATATTCGGTCTTCTCGTCCCAAAAAACATGGAAAAAAATACCTCAAAAGCTCATGTTACTAAAACGCAAAAAATACCTACTTTTATAGCCATTTTCACTCATAACACCCCTGGGTATTTTCCGATCGGGCTGCAAAGTTTCGGGACACAATTAGGGCCCAAGTGGAGCCTGTGTGCGAAAGAACGAATTTTTTAGAAGTAGTTATGCGTGATACGGCGGACGAACATTGCATTGCATTTTTGGAATCTACGCACCTTGAAACGTAAAAGAAAAAATTTTGAGGGGGTGTTATAAAAATTTTTTGCTGAGCGATTACATGAGTGTATTATTTACAGAATAATAAACCAAAAATTGGGATGTCAGACAAAGTCACTGAAAGACGTGGAGTGGAGAATACAGTCGAAGTAATGACCCTCCTGGGCAACAGCAACAGGTATGACGATTGAAAATTACCAGAGCTAGGATCAACCACATTTTAAAAAAACTATTAGCACGAGTTACTACACTAAGGAATAACTTTTTTTTCAACTGTCAATAAGACAAATGAATAGGGAATAAGCCTATGGATAGCTAAGGTTTTACTACTTTCTGTTCACTTGCAACAGAAGGAACTCAAATTCAATCGTTCATGCCGCTTGGCGCTAAAATAATAAAAATTGGAGCAACAGACAAAAGCTGATGCTCTAGAAGAGGTAAGTGAATCGCAATAAAAATATCAGTAGGATTTTGTTATTGTATAGGATATCTGGTGATGAATAGAAATCTGTAAAATGCAGCATTTATATTGGTACCAGTTTCCGTATAATTTAGTCTGACAGAATGAAATCAGGGGTTTTCGGCGTTGGTAGTTTCGATTTCCACGTTATCATAGTGAGATTGCCCTGGGAACGTTTCGATGATTGGGAAACTCTGGTGGAACATGTGGGGGTCGAAGGGCTGTTCGTCGGGTCCTCCGATGTGTATGAAGATGATGTCTTCGTCTGTCTTGGCTGGCGTCAACGCGACCGAAGCGAGCGTCGGGAGTCGGGCGTCGACTTCCACGACGTCAGTGTTGTAGACGAATTCCTGCAGCGTCGTCTCTTCTTCAACCTCGGCCTCTACAACGTCAGCCTGATTGACATCTTCGTTGTGCGGTACCTCACTGAAAAAAGTAAGATCGTCAGCGTATTGTTCAGCTATTAGGGGGGAGGGGGGGGGGATAGGGTGGCCCGTAAATTGCCACCAGTGACAAATTTTGGATTTTATTGTTAGGTACTTTTGCAACAGGAACAAACGTTATGCTTCATGAATAACAATAAATAATTTATTAATGATTGAATTATTGAATCCCGCGCATACTTATGAAAATGTAATTCCCGGGCCGGCTCCATTAGGTACTCGATTTAGGGCTTTCCTGGGCGGAGCACGTGGGTAGGTATTGGCCACAGAAAAAAGTAATCTACGCAAAAGGGGCATCTATAAAGGTAAATAATAAATCGTTGTGTAATAATTTGCAGCGGTTTTTTCCACTTTCGGATTCTACATAGGTACTTTGAAACGGAAACCATCAAGTTTTGAGAGGGTGGTAAAAAAAATTTTCTATGATCGATTCCAAAGGTTTTTTATTGAAAATAATAAGCCAGTAGGTATATTAATACGTGAATTCAGAGCCTGGTATGGACTAGTGGCGATTGTCGCACGTTTTTAGGTGATAGCGATTGTCAATGGTGGCTATCGACATGTATTTATTCAAAGATAGGGCCCTCACAAGGACCATCCCGAGGGCGGTACAAAGGGTCCAGATCCTCCCTCCCCATTTCATACATTTACGGACAGGTGACGTAGACAATAATTTGTCAGTACTCAATCTTGAAACTAGTAAATCGAAAAATAGGATAACCGAGGACCCTTGGGTGAAATTTATCGACCCAACCTGCCGACCAACTTCAGGTGAAAAATACTAGTAGATAAAAAAAAGAAAAGCGTTAATAATATTAAAAAACCACAGTCATGCAGCATGGCTATAAGAGCGAATTTTCGAAGTTTTCGGCATCTTCCTCCTCCGCCTAAAATTTTCTGAAAATTAATTTTCGGCCAATGTTTTCCCAACTTGATACCATACAAAATTAAAACAGGAGTAGTTTTACGCAAAGTAAAATTTGGGGTGGAAGGAGGGGGAGGGGGAAATCAAAAATGTTTTGAATACCAGAAGAGTAGGTATTGGATACGTAACAAATTTTTTGTTCCATTTTTTGGCGAGTAACACCTTGGTTTGTAGATTTTCCAACGCTGAACACGATGGTGAAGTCAGAATTGCGATATCCCATTCCGTTATCAGATTAGAGCAGACGAACCAGGAAGAACATCTCAAGAAATAACCATGTTCCTTCATCTTCAAAGTGATCCAGTTTGAGAATGGAATGAGATATCGCAATTCTGATTTCACCATCGTGTTCAGCGTACAAAAACCTTTAAAATGAGGTGTCACTTGTCAGACTTTTTCATTTTGGGAATTTATGGGTAATTTCCCCCCCCCCCCAAAATTCCCCAAAACTCCCCCTTAGAGTGACCCGATTCTGCCCATCTTCGAACTTAGCCTGTCGATTGCCAAGACAGATTTTTCGTGCAAATTTGAACTTTTTATCTCAATTCTTTCGAGAGTTATCGTCTGGAATGACACATACATATATAAATATATAAATATATAAATATATAAATTTATATATATATATATATATATATATATATATATATATATATATATATATATACATATATAATTTTTGGTGTCTTTCGGCAGTGAATTCAGGATGGTCTGAAACGGATTTTGGTATAAAAATCTTTCGGAAATTCGAGTTTTAAAAATTTTGGACCGAGAACAATAGCTTCCTTTTCTTCGAAAATTCGCTAAAAGAGAGCAGACGTATGCTCCATATATGCGCCGATTCTTGAAAGGCTATATCCCTCTGAGAGATCGTGATAGGAGAAAATGCTGCGGAATTATTATTATTATTATAAATAAGAGGCCGGTCACGTCTGCAGACCCGCTATACCTGACTCCTCCTTCCCGTCTAGAGTAGAGCACAGCTAAAATGGCTGAGGAATAAAAATAGAAAGAGAAAGGGTTGAAATCTCATCGTACAAAATCGTAAACAATCGCCCAACGGTTGTTTACAGCAAGCTATTAATTACCGGCCGTACACATTTGGAAGTATAAGTATAGTAAATTAATAGGTATTTTCGCGGATCCATTCTCTTTGGCCTGAGGTTCGAATGAATAAATTGAGAGTTATCCGGGGTCACAAGAAGGAGTAGGGTGGTCAACTGGAACTTTGAATTAGACTTAACGGTTAACTTTTTATTTGATTAGTTTGGCAATGTAGGTGGTCAGGATCAAGTTTCTCCGATATGAATATTCTCGGTTCACTATCTAGTCCTCACAGCATTTCACTCACTCCTCGTATTATCCCTTCCAAGGCAAGCTGAGAAAATACTTGACTTCTGCGCTTCAGGGGCTCAGAAAGGGTGACATTTTGGGGATGGACAGGGACTGATCTGAAAAAGCATGTACATACGTACGAAATTTGATCCCGGTCCGACAAATGGAGCGTGCAGAGGGGGAAAATACCGTAAATGGAACATAAAGGTAAGTTATGCTTGTCAGGTACACCTGATCAGTTACATGTACCTGACGAGTATAATACCATCGTGGACCTGACGAGTATAACGTGGCATTCCGGACCTAACGTCCACACGTTCAGGTATAACTGACAGCAGTCACCTCCTGTCTTTGAGTGTAGTGAACTTGTCTTGTGGTGAGTTTTGTGATATATTTTGAAATTCTGGTTTTTCAACCAACCTGCAGTAAGCATGATCCTTCCTTCATTGTCTTATTGTGATAGTGTTTTGACTTTATTTTCCAGAGACATTATTCTCCTTTTTACAAGTCAATCAGTTCTCCCAGTGCTTCCCAGTGAGACTGTCACAGCTCCGGTCTGCCGGTCATATTTTGAATTTTGCAAATGCACTGTACATTTACCACTATAACAGAAACTAGTCCGGTCAATCAATTACCCCCGCCCCTTCATCAAGTGAATTTTGAAATTCCGGCGATGTAATACACACCTACACCCGAAATTGAGTCGTACAAAAGAAATCCCCCGCAAATCGGTTGAGAATTGTGACTTGGGCATCGGATACAAAATTTGCACGCGCGCACACACACACACACTCCCACATACACCTAGTTTTAGAGTGGTGCGAAACGGATTTCTACTTGGTTATTTTTTTTCTCATTGAGCGTTAACCCCTTCCAACCGAAACAGAAAACAATAGGGTCACCCCTGACTATAAGAAAAAATATAAAACTGGCTTTGTCAGAACTAACCAACTTCTTCAAGCAACCCCAAGGAGGTTACTACTCTAAATTAGTTCCTCAGAGGTTGGTCCTAAACATTCCGCAGATTACATAAAAATTCCATAGATTCACTGACAAAAATCAATAATTGATCATTGTTAGAAGTAACTTACCTACCTTTTTTACCTAAGTTTTTCCTCGTACAGACTTCATGTTTCTGTTTGTCCATCTGATTACTTTTCGTTCTGTTTCTTCCTCATTTCAACCAATTCTCTTTTCTGTTGGTACCTGTCTACTTGGCCTTCGCCGATTATTTAGAAATACCCTCCTACCCACCTACCTCTCTAACAAGTAGGTACCTACCTACCTAGTGCATTTCTGCAACATTCTGAGATGAATGATAAAACAAACAAAAATAGAGCTGAGTTTTATAAAGGTCCACATCGTATCATTAATTCATGGCTTCTTGCCAAAGGAAAAAATAATACTCTGGAAATGGCACGACTGCCTTCCTTTTAGCCAGACGGTGCAAAGTACAGGGTAGAAGGAGTGAAACATAACCTTGTTCTCCAATACTAATTTACTGAATCACAGCAAGGTTGTTAACAGAATAACAGTCACCTGACCACGCCGCATAAGTGCCAATATTCCACTCTTTGTAGTAGGTAGGTACCCCACTCCAGCCTTCAGTGGCGTTATAACAAAATGACCGTAGTTTTTTAGACTACTGAAAGAAATAGGCAGTTTATGTGACAAATTTCAGTAGATTTGCCAAATATTCAGTAGATTTTGCTTCCGAGTCTGCGAAGCAGCGGAAGCCTTGTGTTCACTTTCGTGAGCCAAAAAATTTTTGTCTTCAGAAATCAAAATTTCCACTTGCATTTTGCGTTTCAAAGCCTACTGAACAAATTTGGTTCCGTGTCTGTCGGTCTGTGAGTCTGTGAGTCTGTGAATCTGTGAGTCTGTGAGTCTGTCCGCATTTCCTTGTTACAGCCATAACTTCCACGATTTTGAATTGATTCAGCTCAAATTTTGAGGGATGGTGCGGATAAGGCCCCTTGAGGTCCCATACAAATTTCAACATGATTGATCCAGCGGTACGCCCTGCGCATGCGCTAACGTTAAATTCAACAAACACGCATAACTTTCACAATTTTGATTCAATTTCGCTCAAATTTTCAAGGGTTGTTTGGACAAGGCCTAGTGAGTTCCAGTATGAATTTCAGCATGATCGGACCCTCGGTGCGCTCTGCGCATGCGCTGGCGTGAAATAGATTCAATTTCCTTGTTACAGCCGTAGTAACCAAAGATTTCACCCAATTTCAATGTAATTCTCAGGGATTAAGCGGGTAGGGCCCATTGAGGTCCCATATAAATTTCAACATGATAGAGCCAGCGGTTCGCCCTGCGCATGCGCTCTGTCTGTCTGTCTGTCCTTCTATGCACGGCCAAACGGCTCGACGGATATCGACCAAATTTGGCACGAATATCCAGTAGGCTCCCAAGTTGTGCAACGTCGCATTTTCAATTCCCTGACCATAGCGGAACTATGGTCGACCATGGTCAACTCCTGAATGGCTTGATGGATATCGACCAAATTTGGCACGAATATCCAGTAGGCTCCCAAGTTGTGCAACGTCGCATTTTTAATTCCCTGACCATAGCGGAACTATGGTCGACCATGGTCAACTTCGTTAATTGAAATGGTAACCCCTATTTTTTATCGCGTATTCGTAATCTACGTGAAATTCTATCTACGATCGACCCTTCGGACTACCCCCGCGGTCGACCATAGCGCATCCATGGGACCCTCCATGGTCGAATCCCGAATTGCTCAACGGATATCGACCAAATTTGGCACGAATATCCAGTAGGCTCCCAAGTTGTGCAACGTCGCATTTTTAATTCCCTGACCATAGCGGAACTATGGTCGACCATGGTCGACTCCTGAATGGCTTGACGGATATCGACCAAATTTGGCACGAATATCCAGTAGGCTCCCAAGTTGTGCAACGTCGCATTTTTAATTCCCTGACCATAGCGGAACTATGGTCGACCATGGTCAACTTCGTTAATTGAAATGGTAACCCCTATTTTTTATCGCGTATTCGTAATCTACGTGAAATTCTATCTACGATCGACCCTTCGGACTACCCCCGCGGTCGACCTTAGCGCATCCATGGGCCTCTCCATGGTCGAATCCCGAATTGCTCAACGGATATCGACCAAATTTGGCACCAATATCCGGTAGCCTCCCAAGTTGAACGTAGGCGCATTTTTAATTCCCTGACCATAGCGGAAATATGGTCGACCATGGTCAACTCCTGAATGGCTTGACGGATTTTGATAAAATTGGGCACAAATACCCGGTAGGGTATGGGATTTTTCCGTCGTTTGTTGGTTCCACGATACTGCGTACAGCGAATCTCGGATAACGAGCGAAGCGAGCGGTCAGGCTAGTTATGTATAATGGACGTAATGTATTATGGAAGTCATGTTATGTATAATATGTATATTTCATGTAATGTTATGTAATGTTATGTTATGTAATGTAATGTTATGTAATATGTATATTTAACGTTACCTATGTAATGTTATGTAATGTAATGTAATGTAATGTTATGTTATTTTGCTTCCGAGTCTGTTCTATTTTATAATGGGTCACTCTGATTGTGACGAGGAAGCTCCTGTGCCATCACCTTGGCAGTGTATTTTTTTCTTCTTTTTCCCCTAAATCCCTAACTACTTACATTTTTGGTTTATTATTCTGTGAATAATACACCTATGTATTCGCTCAGCAAAAAATTTTTATAACACCCCCTCGAACTTTTTTCTTTTTCGTTTCAAGGTGCATAGATTCCAAAAATGCAATGTCCGTCCGCCGTACGCCGTCCGCCGTATCACGTGCACAGGCTTCATTTTCGGTCTAAAAAAATCGTTCTTTCGCACACATGCTCCATTTGGGCCCTAGTTGTGTCCCGGAACTTTTCAGCCCGATCGGAATATACCCAGGGGTGTTATGAGTGAAAATGTGTGTAAAAATAGGTACTTTTTACGTTTTAGCAACATATTGGTAACATGAGCTTCTGAGATATCGTTTTCTATGTTTTTGGGGACGAGAAGACCGAATATGAAGTCGATATTGACCAAAGAGTGGAAAATTGAGTTCAACCAAATGTTCAGCTCCCAGAATTGATTTTTTATGAGTGAAAAACCTGGGAAATCGTCTGAAATCACCATCAGTTTGTATAATAACACTGGAAAAAGTGTCAAGACGTGGTTCAGGACGATTAAATGGCACTACCAATGATCAAAGATAGTTTAAAAAAAAAGAAAAAAAAACGCTGCAAAGTCCTTGTCACATGGGTTTATTATTCTATTGGACATACGTACCTGTAGAAATGTAGGCTGTTCATTTATTGTTTCTTTCATGCGTAATAATCGAAATAGCTACTTCTGATGGTTTCCATTAATTTTGGCCCCCAAAACACAAATTAGGTACGCTCTTTTTTTCTTTTTTTTTTAACTACCTTTGATCATTGGTAGTGCCATTTAATCGTCCTGAACCACGTCTTGACACTTTTTCCAGTGTTATTATACAAACTGTTGGTGATGTCAGACGATTTCCCAGGTTTTTCACTCATAAAAAATCAATTCTGGGAGCTGAACATTTGGTAGAACTCAATTTTCCCCTCTTTGGTCAAAATCGACTTCATATTCGGTCTTCTCGTCCCCAAAAACATAGAAAACGATATCTCAGAAGCTCATGTTACCAATATGTTGCTAAAACGTAAAAAGTACCTATTTTTACACACATTTTCACTCATAACACCCCTGGGTATATTCCGATCGGGCTGAAAAGTTTCGGGACACAACTAGGGCCCAAATGGAGCATGTGTGCGAAAGAACGATTTTTTTAGACCGAAAATGAAGCCTGTACACGTGATACGGCGGACGGCGTACGGCGGACGGCGGACGGCGGACGGCGGACGGCGTACGGCGGACGGCGTACGGCGAACGGACATTGCATTTTTGGAATCTATGCACCTTGAAACGTAAAAGAAAAAAGTTTGAGGGGGTGTTATAAAAATTTTTTGCTGAGCGAATACATAGGTGTATTATTCACAGAATAATAAACCAAAAGAGCGTACCTAATTTGTGTTTTGGGGGCCAAAATTAATGGAAACCATCAGAAGTAGCTATTTCGATTATTACGCATGAAAGAAACAATTAATGAACAGCCAACCTTTCTGTAGGTATGTCCAATAGAATAATAAACCCATGTGACAAGGACTTTGCAGCGTTTTTTAAAACGCTGCAAAGTCCTTGTCACTTGGGCTTATTATTCTACCGGACATACCTACAGAAATATTGCTGTAAGAAATATCTTTGAACATTGTTAGTGCCATTTAATTGTCTTGATTCACCCGCTAATACAACGTCTAGTGTCACTATACAAATTTATGGTGATTTCAGACAATTTCCCAGGTTTCTGACTAATGAAAAATGAATTTCGGGAGCTTAACCTTCGTTACAACTTCAATTCTTCACTCTTCGGTCAAAATCAACTTCATATTCGGTCTTCTCGCCCTAAAAAACATGGAAAACGATACATCACAAGCTCGTGTTCACTAAAACCATTAAAGAACCCTCGAAAACCGCTATTTTTACAACAATTTTTCTCCCATAACGCCCCTGGGTATATTCTGATCGGGCTGCCGAGCTTTGGAGCACAACTAAGACCCAAATGGGGACCCAAACTATGTGCGGAAGAACGACGATTTTATACCAAAATTTAAAGTAAATTCAAGGCTGAAACTTGTTAGAACCTCAATTTTCCACTCATTGGTCAAAATTTACTTTATATTCGGTCTTCCCGTCCTAAAAAACATGGAAAACGATACCTTAACCTCATGTTACTGAAACTCACAAAATACCTATTTTTATAAAACTTTTCACTCAGAACACCCTTGGGTATATCCCGATCGGGCTAAAAAGTTTTGGGACACAACTAGGACCCAATTGGAGCATGTGCGCGAAAGAACGAATTTTTTTAACCAAAAATGAAGCCGGTAGGTATGCATGATACGGCGGGCAGCGGACGGCGGGCGGACATTGCATTTTCTGAATCTTAAAACAAAAAATGTTGAGGGGGCGTTATACAAATTTTTTGCTGAGCGAATATAATATATAGGTGTATTATTATTATTATTCACAGAGTAATAAAACCAAAACCAGTAGAAATAGGAGAAATCAGTAGAAATGGTAACCCTGCTTCTATGGCTTACTGGCTAAAATAGGTACATCACCACTGAATCCCCGCGCTTATAAAGATAATAACAAGATTATTATCTTTTCCCCCGCCAGATAATTACTTTAGTAAGATAATTACATGATTATTACCTTTTTCCTCCCGCTCCACTGTTCTAGGTACCTACATAGTTCTGTAGCGCTTCCCACCGTGGTTGGTGGAGTAGCGCGGAACATTCTAGATGGTCTAGATCCTTCTAGAATCCCCCTCCCGACCACACTCTTTCCCTTCCCCCGACCCCTTTCCAGATCAGTCTGGATCGCTAACTCGCAAAGGTTGGTAGGTTTGTGGTGACGTTGTCGTGGAAGAATAATTGCTGGACTTATTATTCCTGGATACTTGCATTTACCTGTGTTTTATTCTCAAATTATAGCCTCCTATGATCCGCAGATTTAACCGCGTGAAGTGATATAGGCAGTCGACTCATATCGGGAGTGCGAGTGTTTAGTGCCACGGATTCGGTTTCTACCTGCCACCTTCATTCTCAGATCTTCCTCTACTAAAGGTAACTTTATTGTTCTTTGTTATTTGGACCATATGTCATATTTTCTTTATAATTAGAAGTACAGGGCAATAGATGTCTATTTAATTAGATTCCATTTGCAGCGTTTCGTTATCTTGAGATGTTCAACTCTGTTGTCATTTCACTGTCTTGACATGGAAATAATGATTTTGGAGTCCAAGCATATAACAGTTGAATCTCATCACATGAACGTCAGTATTCTAAATATAGATACTACAAAATTTCCCGTGAAGGTATGTAGGTATACCGTATACGTGCAACTCGAACTGCATAGTTATGTAACTCTATAGAGGTACCTACCTACGTAAAACCCAACCAGACAAATCTTGATTCATAGGTTCACTGGTGCTATAGCTACTGAGATTCTACCTCCAGATTTTCGTATGTAGAAAGCAGTTCGTCATTAGATATTAGTTGATTCGAATTTCCAATTCACCATAATACGCTTACTTACCTAAACTTATGACGGGATGGTTTTGTCTAAGTACCTATATACTTAGGTGATTGTCGTGTATGAACATCAGCGTACTGTATCGGTAGTAAATACACCAAAAAGTGTGTAAAACTGCGTGTTGGTTGGTAGGTATTCTGTATACGTGCAACTATTTATGTAGCACTCTACAGGTAGGTAACCTGTAATGCTAAAATCCGATCATTTAAACCAGACCAGTCTGGATTCATGTTGATTGTTGATATAGCCTGATGTTAGTTTGTTACACCTTCTGCGAGTATACATACTATACATACTGCCCAACTAGGTAGGTGTGGGTTTTTGGGTAGCTCTTAACTTCCTTTTCTATAAAGTCATAGGCATTCGTTGTTATCGATTCATTCGAATTTCAAATGCTTCCCCGTAACATTTACCTACCTAAAATGATTGCGGGATGGTTTTGTCTAAGTACATACTTAGGTGATAGTCGTATAGGTTAGGTGAACGTACTGTATAGGTAGTAAATACATCAAAACGTGTGTAAACTTGCGTTTTGGTTGGTAGGTATACTGTACCTATACGTGCAACTATTTATGTAGCACTCTACAGGTAGGTAACCTGTAATGCTAAAATCCGATCATTTAAACCAGACCAGTCTGGATTCATGTTGATTGTTGATATAGCCTGATGTTAGTTTGTTACACCTTCTGCGAGTATACATACTATACATACTGCCCAACTAGGTCGGTGTGGGGTTTTGGGTAGCTCTTAACTTCCTTTTCTATAAAGTAATAGGCATTCGTTGTTATCGATTCATTCGAATTTCAAATGCTTCCCGTAACATTTACCTACCTACCTAAAATGATTGCGGGATGGTTTTGACTTGTGAGTAGGTGATTGTCACTATTCACGAACTTAATTCCTACATAGCCATAAAATAATTTTATCTATGGCCGGAATCACATGAAACAGCGCGATTGCCTTTACCCATTCGATCGGAATGGGTAAAGTTATGAAGAATGCCCGTCATTCACGCCTTTTTTCTGTTGGGTGAAATAGGTCACATTAATTTGGTAACACGTTTGGAACCTTCCCTCTTTCGAGTTCATTTCAACAGCAATATGTATGTGAGCCAAGTGGATCTGTTTATTTATACGGACGTTCTTTTCATCAGTAGGTACAATAATAATGATCATTACGTGCATTTTATGCGCACAACTGGTAGGTATTTACGCGCATGGTCCATCAGTCGACTAAACAAAATGCAGCATTCTCTCTTCTTGCTGTCGGGGAATCAAATATCCGACCACCGTGAGGAAGCTGCCAGCAGTCAGCCCTGCCACGAAAGGGATGTAAGTGTAGTGTAGTCTCGCTTAGGGGTAAATGGGATGAACCGCCATAATGTGAAAACGGTGTAAAGTCTGAAGTATGACACATGGGTTTATTATTCTGTTGGACATACCTACAGATGTTGGCTGTGCATTTATTTTGGTTTATTATTTTCAATAATGAACCATTGGAATCGAGCATGAAAAAAAAAATTCTTACCCCCCCTCAAAATTTGATGGTTTACGTTTCAAGGTATGTAGAATCCAAAACTGCAATAAAAATATTTCTGTCTGTCCGCCGTACGCCGTACGCCGTACGGGCCACATTTCTTAGTTACCATGAAAAAAAATTGATGAAATTCGGGTTATAGGTTCCGTTCGGCGTCTAGTTGGTCCTCGAAGCTCGACGTTACTGTGAGTCATCTCTAAGGGGTTCAAAATAGGGGTTGAAATTTTCAAAACGCCTATACCATTTTTTTACGTAAATATTTTTATGGTTTTAAATAGTTCTTGAACTTGCGAGTTTTTTAAGACCATCCGGAGCATCGTACGTCCAGCCGTTCGTTCACAGTAAGGCCCCGAAGTTTGCACCGACAGGCATTTTCGACTCCAGTGTGAATGAAATTGTATACAGTCCAAACCAAATCTCGTAACCAGAGACGCGCCCACAATAGGAATTTGTGAATACGGCCAATCATTGGTAGGGATCACCTGATTATATTGGCGGAGTATGAAGTCGAGTTGGTTGTTCTGTGATATTATTTAATTTGAAAAATGATGGCTCTATTGGAGTTTGTTGGTAGGTAGTGAAACTTGAACAAACGTTGAAGTATTATTGATGGGTAAATTATTACTACGGTAAATCATTATTCAACGGTAAATTATTACACAACGGTAAATTATACCATCTACGTAGAAGGGGCTGGAGTTTGTTGGTAGGTACTTTTGCAACTTTTTTCACACCTCATCAACAATTTCTTTTCAGAACTTCATTATGTGTGTTTCTTTTTGTTAGGTACTGTTTGTCATCGGCAGAATTATTTTAGCAACATTTAACTCGTGATTTAGGTAGGTACCTAGTAACGAGTACGGGGTTAGGTACCAACCTAAGGAGGGTCTGCGATCTACATAATATGTATAGAATAGTACATATCATATTATATAGACGGGTTATCTATACATAGAGCTGTGATCTGTAACAGAAGGGTATTCTATACAAAATAATAAACCGTTGTGCAGGGATTTGCAGCGTTTTTTCTTTCGTGTGCAATCATTGTACTTGCTGTTTCTGATGGTTTCCACCAAAAACTCGAATTAGGCTCCTATTTTTGACAAATTGTCTTTGATAATTTATAGTGCCATTTAAGTGTCTTTATTCACCTGGTGATACTACTTCTATTGTTTTGTACAAATTTATGGTGATTTCAGACAATTTCCTAAGTTTTTGACTAATAAAAAATGAATTTTGGGAATTGAAACTTCGTTAGAACCTCAGTTTTTCACTCTTTGGTCAAAATCGACTTCATATTCGGTCTTCTCGCCCTAAAAAACATGGAAAATGATAGCTCACAAGCTCATGTTACTAAAACACCTAAAAAAAACAACCACTGTTTTTACTCCCATTTTTCATCCATTTTAACACAACTCATGGGTGTATTCCGATCGGGGTGCCGAGCTTCGGTGCACAACTAGGATCCAAATAGAGCTTGTGCGTGAAATAACGAACTTTTTAGACCGAAAGTAAAAATAGATACGGATGATAAGGAGTACGGCGGACGGACATGGCATTTTTGGAATCTAAGCACCTTGAAACGTAAAAAGAAAACTTTTGAGGGGGTGTTACGAAAATTTTTTACATTCACAGATTAATAAATCAATATGTCCTCTGGCGCTCGCATTGTTATGTTGCATACTGTGCAGTCTTCCGTAGGCTTGAGCTTAACATACACATTTTTAGTTTTGTTGATTTACACTGCCCTTATTGTAATGAATTGATCTAGATCAGATAGTTATTTTTAAAGGCTTGATAGAGAACGACTACAATTTCTGAGTGGTGACCTGTTTCATCACAGAAAATAAGACGCTTTGGAATGCGGCTGCAATCGTTCCGTTATTATGAAATTCGCACAACTTTATGCAACCTATATATTATTCATTTTCCATTGTGTACCAATACTACGTAGTACCTACACCACCAAAGCAAGGTGGTTTTTTGTGGTGACGATGAAGGTGACGTACCCAACTTGATCGAATTGAAGGTCACGGTGTAAGTGCTCAGCGACCATTTAAGGTATTTCCCCCTCCACGCCGCCCTAATTATCGGCCCTGGCTCAAATTTCGTACATGCCCTTTCTAGGCCAAGCCCTATCTACTTCTAAAATTGCATCCCTTTCTGAGCCCCTTTCTTACTTTCGAAGGTATTCGCCTTGTCGGAGTTCCCGATCAGTGCTTAGCCTTCTTGGGCCACCTACCATTCTTCTAAGGTGGCCGTACCATTCCATAATTCTCTTGTCAGTGCGGGCAACTTGTTCTGGCTGCTCCGTCCTCGCTCTGATTGTTTCATTTCGGACCCTTCAAACCTGGATACCCGGCATTTTGGGCTGAGGCCATCGATTTCCGCAGCGCATAATCTCTGAGCCTCTGAAGGGCAAAATTCGCCGTACCTACTGTCCTTTTTTCTCCACCGTTATGGATTGGTACGTGTGTGTATGCTAGTAATAAGATGACTCCTCAGCTAGGTCCTGTTTCATGATGAGAAAGAATCGAGATCAGCTGTGTGGCTTTGCTGCTTGTTTGTTGCTAAACGATGTATTTCGATATTTGTATTGTATTGGGATTGTATGAGAGGAACAAGTAAATTATGAAAACTCACGTGTCCACGCTGCTTTTCTAACTTTCTGTGGGATACCTTGGCAGATTGTTTTGGCAATGAACCTAAACGGTAATTCGTGGAGAAAAATAGTCATTTTTTACCCTTTATACCTAGATATAGAAACCAATCCTCCCAGAGAGGCCTCTCGTCAAAACTCAGCGCACTTTCTTCATGTACCTACTTCGGTGGGTAGGCCTCATCGCTAAACCATGTTCCTACTACATTTTTGTTCATGGCTGACTGATGTTAAGGGATGCTTCTATTGTCTCATATCAGTCGGAGAGTAAGAGTTTTTGGGGATGGGGGTACGTGGTAAGAGGTCCCTACCGCGGTACCCATACCATATATGTGTTGCGTACAAGTCCACCAATTATAACTTAAATAATAACTACAAAAATAATAACTTTCGACCTTTGAAAACTTCGATCTGAGTTACTTACCCCATCAAAAGCATTTTGTCGCCTTCAGCCGGTGGGAAAGTGTCAGCGTTGGGTTTGTAAATGCCGGCGACGTGAGCCATAGCGTCTTTCATCAGAAGGTTGTGTTCCCTGACCAGATGACTTTTAAAGTCCTTCGATAAGTTCGTCGTAAAGCAACAGTCATCCGTTCGACACTCGTAGACGCTTTTGCCGGGGTGTATTTTCGAATGTATTATGTGCTTCCGCAGGTTGTCCTACGAATCAAAAATAATAACGAAATGTGAGTTGGTATAAAATGCCCGCTAAGGCATTTAGTAGAATTATAAAGCAATACCATATAGCAGTATTCAACCTTTTTTCCAAGCTATGAATCTGGATTTTTCCTTTAAAGGCAACTCATGAAATTAAATAATATTTAAATTTTAATTTAAACTCAGTCATTCTAGGCTTCACGCGAATAAGTCAGAATCGCTTGACCAGGTGAGAACATGTAACAACAAAGGTTGTATCGATGCCCGTGACGAGAACTAGAAACTCGGACACTCCAGCTCCAAAATAGCAATAACTACGAAGAAATAAAAGTGGGTGAGAAAACTGGTAAAAACGGCCAATTTATGTGGATACCACTCTTGAAATACTGTGAAAACACAATAATTCTCGGTCGAAAACAGTAATTATAGCATTTTAAGACAAATGCTCAAATTTGGGATGGTATAAACGTAGGAGAACCTCAAATCTTCAAGTGTTTTTACCTGTGCTAACCCCTCTCCATCCCTCAACAACATTGCCTACCTACATCCATGGGTAAACACACCTAGGAAGTGGGTGGTCTAATTTTAATGTACAACAAAGTCTATTGAGTTATGGAAGGGGGGGGGGGGATTGTTTAATTTACTTTAACAGACTTCTTAATGCAATATCAATGTGATACAGTATTTTTGGTTTGACTTCGAATACCTATATTAATTTACCCTAAATGACTAAAATACTACTTATGTGTATTTTGTTTTCGACACAATACTACGAAAAAGTACTTTTTGACAAATTCTATTCCCAAAATGTCGTTTTTTCGATTATTTGTTCTCTTTGTATACAACTATTGCTATGCCCATCTAAATCGCTCCCTTCCACCCTTTTAGTTGGCCCAAATCCAGATTCTTTCAAAATCTTTGTAATGCCAAACGAGGATGAGCCCTAGCATGAGGAATATTTGGAAACAGAAAATAGGCATCCGGGTCAAATTCGAGTTTATGTGGTTATAAATATCGCTAAAATCCAATTCAAAAATTCGATCATGCAATAAACAGAGAAATCTAGCTCATTGGTTGATTCATTCAAAATGTTTTACCTACATTAAGCTTTTCACTTCAGCCCAATGAAAATGACGAAAATTTCTCGGAGAAACATCAGACAAACTTGTAAAAATTACTTTCGAGCCGTCTCAAAGGAACTTAGCGTAATAAAACTTTTGATTCCGAGAGTTGAAAGCATTATTTTCAGTAGGATTTTTCTTCGACAGTCCACAACCGTGACGAATCCGACAAGGGGGCCCGTATCGAATTTTCCGCTGTTATAGCTGACTGCCGGCGGTTTCATGCCTAATAATAGATCTTCGGAAGCAACAATAGTATGAAAAAAGTGAGGATCGAGCTGGGTTTTACTCAAGGGACGGTTATATATTATTACCGCGCGTTCGCAATTAGTGAGGATGAGATTGGTGCTGGATTGGTATGGATGGCTCTACCACTCGCACAAATGGTGCTGGTTTTTGATGTATGTACTTGAAGAACTGCATCCTCACTATCCATGATTAAATAGTTGTTTCTATTAGTCGTCTGAATGTTGCTATACTGAAAAAGCTGCAAATTATTACACAATGGTTTATTATGTATCTGTATATAGATGCGTAGATCATTGTTTTCTGTGGTTAATACATATTTATACCCTCGTGCCTTCCTTCTGGAATGGAGTACTGGAGCCGGCCGGGCAATTACAGTTTTATAGATATCCGGTTGATTCAAGAATTATATAATTAATTATCATTTGTTGTTATTAGTCAACAGTAACGTGTAGTTTTTAAAAATTTGAACGAAAATTCGTCTGTGTAGTTTGAAAAAAGTTCTCTGAAAATGTCACCAAAATCGAGCCTATAGGTTCATGAGAAATTGAGTAGGTACCTACGATTTCGCGTTTGCGCATATGCAGTGGTCATACCAATGACCCGAACGAGGGGACAGTCTAGAAGCTACGCCCCAGCTAGGTACCCACCGAATTTGATCAAAATCGTGCAAATTATTCGTGAGAATTTGAGTACCTCGGATTCGCGTTTGCGCTTGCGTATCGGTCGTACCAATGATTCGATCGTTCCGTAATTCTTAGGGAACCGTCTGCGGCCCAAACCCGCATTGATCCGACCGTTCTGTCATTCATCGGGCGCCGTCTAGAAGCTACACCCCTAATGATCCGGTCGTTGTCATTTACGGGGGACCATGTAGATGCTACACCCCAACTACCCACCGAATTTGAACAAAATTTGTTCTCGAGAAATTCAGATACCCCACCACTCACATTTCCTTGAAAATTTCAGCAAAATCGGATTCGAAATGAGGAAGTTGAAATGCGTGTGGGAAGGATTTGAGGACACACAGACGGCCAGACAGACACCGGACCGAATTTGTTCGTTACAAAAGTACCGATCAACTATATCCAAAGTAGCCATCATTCCACAGAACAACCAACTCGATTTCTTCCAGTCTGCATGTTTAGGATCAGCAGCTGTTCTCTAGCAATGGTATCTGGGCTCTATGTTAATACAGTATCATTATTATTTTCCTTCATACTCAAGTTAACGGAGCCAAACTTTATGTGAACGAATTGCTGGGAGTACAATGCTCCTGGCGGTCTAAAAAAAGCTCAAGTTCGAGAAAACGTAAATATTGTTACCTGCATATTAGATACCCGTCTATTGAAAGTTGTCAAGCTTCTACGTTCTGAAAACTACAACCTCACGCTACACAACTCACCCCTTAGCTTCGTGGACCAACTAGACCCCAAATGGGACCGACACGCAGAATTTCGTTAATCTTGGTTCATGGCGAAGTATGGGAGACGGACAGTAATTTTTGTTATTCCACTTTCGGATTCTACGAACTTCGAAACGGAAACTGTCAAATTTTGAGGGGGGAGGGGGTTAAAAGTGTTCAGTCATTTTTCTTTAAAAAAAAAAAAGAACGTGATTAGCGTTTTGAAAACCTCAAAATCTCTTCTTTCATCTGCTTCTGTCGACCAGTCCCTAATCCCCCTCATACGTAGAGAGTTATCAAATTTAAAAATTTGGGGGCACCTATGGAACTATTACACTAGGGGAACAGTTCCATATGTGCTCCCATGCTGTGCATTAGTCATTATCACGTATAGATCGCCCTTTTGTATAGAAATAGAAAAGTGGTCAATATCCCCCCCCCCAGTCATTCCTTTTAAACAACAATATAGATGGGTGGGGTGTATAGCTCATCCTTATGTATAGGTCGTCCTTTTGTATTAAAAGTGGTTTGTAAAATTTTGTCCATCTTCAAGGGAGGATGAACACCACCCCCCGTCAATTCTTTTAGTCAAAAATATAGGTTAGCGGGGTGTATACATCACTATTCATGTGTAGATCGCCCTCCTGTATCACTCATTTGCTCAAAAACAAGTGGGGGCACATGCGGAACTATTTTCTTAGTACATATATAAGTTCCTTATGTGCTCTCATTTTTTAGCGAATTTTCGAAGAAAAGGAAGCTATTGTTCTCGGTCCAAAATTTTTAAAACTCGAATTTCCGAAAGATTTTTATACCAAAATCCGTTTCAGACCATCCTGAATTCACTGCCGAAAGACACCAAAAATTATATGTATATATATATATATTTATATATATATTTATATATATATTTATATATTTATATATTTATATATTTATATATTTATATATTTATATATTTATATATTTATATATTTATATATTTATATATTTATATATTTATATATGTATGTGTCATTCCAGACGATAACTCTCGAAAGAATTGAGATAAAAAGTTCAAATTTGCACGAAAAATCTGTCTTGGCAATCGACAGGCTAAGTTCGAAGATGGGCAGAATCGGGTCACTCTAAGGGGGAGTTTTGGGGAATTTTAGGGGGGGAAAATTACCCATAAATTCCCAAAATGAAAAAGTCTGACAAGTGACACCTCATTTTAAAGGTTTTTGTACGCTGAATACGATGGTGAAATCAGAATTGCGATATCTCATTCCATTCTCAAACTGGAGCACTTTGAAGATGAAGGAACGTGGTTATTTCTTGAGATGTTCTTCCTGGTTCGTCTGCTCTAATCTGATAACGGAATGGGATATCGCAATTCTGACTTCACCATCGTGTTCAGCGTTGGAAAATCTACAAACCGAGGTGTTACTCGGCAAAAAATGGAACAAAAAATTTGTTACGTATCCAATACCTACTCTTCTGCTATTCAAAACATTTTTGATTTCCCCCTCCCCCTCCTTCCACCCCAAATTTTACTTTGCGTAAAACTACTCCTGTTTTAATTTTGTATGGTATCAAGTTGGGAAAACATTGGCCGAAAATTAATTTTCAGAAAATTTTAGGCGGAGGAGGAAGATGCCGAAAACTTCGAAAATTCGCTCTTATAGCCATGCTGCATGACTGTGGTTTTTTTTTTTTTTTTTTTTTGGCGAATTTTTCGTTGTGTGCGGCTTTTGATAAAAACATGCAGGGCAAAGAGAACGAAAGAAGAGGTTTGAGGTTTCCACAACGCTAATTCAGGTTCATTTTTTTTTTATTGGGGGCACATATGCCCCACGCTAGATTCCAAAGGTTCTCTATTGAAAATGATAAACCAAAATTGCCTTGTTTGTAGGCATCATTATTAAAATTGTTTAAAATTGGAAAAAACTTTACATACCAAGGATGTGCAGCTGAATGAACAGTGAGGGCACTGATAGGGTTTTGAGCCAGAGTGCGTTCTCAGGTGTCGTTTAAGGTGAGTACCGGTTCTGCAGGTGAAATGACACCTTGGACACTTCAACGTACCTTTGGGCATGTGCACTGATTTCATGTGCCTAAAAAAAAAAGATAAGTGCAATGATAAGTAGTTGGGAAGTTGGATTCTTAGCAAGACGGCCTAGTGGTTAAATCTGTTCAGCAAACGACAATAATTTGATATAGTCATGTGGGTTAAACACTGCACAACATGCTATCCAGATGGGGTGGTAGATAGTTGGAAACAGTTATCTAACTTCATAGTAATCCATATTATCCTTCCTAGTTGATTGGGCTTACGACGGAGATTGACTTCTATGTCTAGCCCTGCAGCTCTTTCTATATCAACGTCGACATACACGCACACTGTGCATCCAAGTCATGTGCTCGGACATAACTGGCTGTTCCCCAGCCAAGTAGGTACCGAAGGGAGGGTCAGTGTCTGGTGATGAGTATCTGCTACATCACTGGTCACTGAGGTTCATTGGATCAACTGAGATCCTGAGACATCCAATGAATTATTTGGGCCCAATTAGGTAGGTAACTAGTTATGGATTCCAATACCACTAAAGCCTCGCTATCGCATGATCCCTGGTTAAACAACATGGCAGGTTCGGTACAGGGTCAAGGAGCAGGAGTATCTGCAATATCACTGATCAGATTGATAGGATCATCATAGATCCTGTGAACTTGAGTAACGAACTTGTAGTAACTGTACCCCGTTACCAGCTAGTGCTACTGTACAACTGTACTACTCTGTTCTATGGTTAGTGCAATTAGCCAAAATCTTCTGCGTTGGTCTTAGACACTGTTCTAGGCCCAAATGCCCATGAAGATTCGTGGGCTCAAGAAGGTTTGATGTCATCAACATTTATTTTTTCGAAGCAGTAGTCCAGAGCAATGTGTACGGTAGGTTCATTGTCCTGAAATGTTTAATCATTTGACCCGTAATTTAATATCACCTCCATAACACTTAGTTACCTATATGAGGATTTGAATTTCTGGAGCTATCTGGACCATTTTGCGCAATACAAGACTCCGAGTCCCCCCAGTATTGTTAATCTTAATCAACCTGTTATTTGCTACGTCGCGATAAAAGCGAGTCGAATCAATTATTGGTCCTACGGGACGGTTGGGCGAGGGGGGCGTAAGATAAGAGAGAGGCCTCACGACTCCTGTAATGATCTCCTCCTTTATTTTCAACACTGATCCCGGACCCTGATTGTCACTTTAATTAGAAGTCAAAAGGCAGGGCAACGGAGTACAGCAGCATGCACTCTTGGGGTTATTACCTCGCCTTTCTGCCAAAGAGTTTAGAAGGAAGGTTGTGCCTTCGAGACAATACACGATCTTTTGATGCCAACCCCCTACCAACGCCGGTTTCTGCTTTTCTGGGAGGGCGGGACGGGTAGGAGTTTTTACCCATGGCGAGATCCCCTTAACAGATTTGTCGGCGTCCTATGTCTTTTGAGTCCGATTGACTATCTGGGGCAACTGATGCACGGTAAGGATCCTTGAGGGCAGGGATTTTAATAAGATCAAAGGGGACACATCGCACGATTTCGATCTGGGGGCCACGAAGAGAAAACGCGCTGTTTTGAGTACAGTATAATGGGCATTCAAAATGTTGAAAATCAACAATATTTGCTATGATGAAAATTAAAGGATTTTGCAGTATAATAATTTGATGCACTTTCCAACCATTCAAACCGTGAGGGTCAGTGTCAACAAGTGCAAATTACGTTCTTTTTATGTATCGTAACGGAAATTAATCACAAGCGAAAACTTGTAGGCAAATGACTGTTTACAAGACCACAAGCAAATTTTAACAAGCCTCCTAGGGGATTTCTACTAGTTAGATTCGAAATTTGACAAGATGCTAGCTTTTTCAATTAATTTACTATTAGTCACCATTCCCACGAGGTGATGGTCGTAATGAGCTGAAAGTAAGAGGGTAGAAACATAATATAGGTAAGGTCCTAAATGGTGCCATACCTACCAGTTTCATCTACATCGGACTGAAGCTTTCCTCTGCGCACATGGTTACGTGAAATTCTTGCGACAGGTTCTAAAAACAAGACAACCTATTATGACGAAATTGCCAAATGTCCATTTTAATTGATTCGCCTTTCGACCAGTAGTTTGGAAAGGTCGAATAGAAGGGGGCTTGCGGGAAACACTGGTTGGCATCTTTTCATCTGTCCTTCAGTTCAAACTTTCTACTGTTTGTCATTGAGAATGTTTTATTATTTAGTACCTATCTATATTTAAATGACGCTACAATATATTACACAACGGTTTATTATTTACCTATATAGATGCCCCTTCTGCGTAGATCACTTTGTTTTCTGTGGTCAGCACCTACCCCCGTGACCCCCCCCCCCCCCAACCCCATCATTGTTCAGATGAAATTATATCACGGAACAAACCAACTCGATTTCATACAGCCATCCGTGCTTATAATCAGGTGTTCCGTGATATTTGGGCTGGATGTATATCTACTGTTTCATTCCCGATCTTGTTGATGAAGCTTTACGGTTCAGACTTCAGTGCCTTACTAACAAACGGCTAGGCGTACAATGCACAGGGTGTCTCAAAAAAATTCCCAAGGTCAATTTAAAAGCGTTAGAAAAACGTTAAAAAATTCGGTTCGAAAGGTTTATTATTGAAAATAATAAACCAAAAACTGTACTCAGCCATGTTTTATCGATCATCTGGATTCTAGATCGTTCCGTCGACTTTGCCAACGGTGGTTTCGGAAAACCTAAGGCAATCACCGAATTCTCCGAATTGAATGTAAATTAAATAGTTGAAACTACTACAGAAAGGGAGACTCTTGTTATTTAATCTCAGTTAAATCGAGATTGAGCGACATTCAATTAATAAAACAATGGTAAATAGAAATGAAAGACATGGGTTAGAACGGAGACCAATCTTGTTCGCGTTTGATATTAAAATGTGTACTGTCCATATGAACAACGGTGGGCATTTGAAAATCATTAGACCCTAATACACGCGAATGTTTCTGACTCGCTTTTCAAACGATAGTAAGTAAAACTTTGGTAGTTATCATAAGAATTTAATTCCCCCGTCAGAGAGTAAACCCCAGAAATTTCGTGTTTGAGACAGAATTAAACAACACAGAAGGTTGTCGGTAGTAGTCGCCCATAATTAACCTGGCTTTGTCATTTAATGTTAAATCTAGTATTAATCCCATTTATCCTCTTCCCCCCAAACATTCTCAATGAACTACCCTTTAACCGTGGTGCAATACGTAGAAACAATTCGAAAAGGGCCCCCAAAATCATCCGGTATTACCTTCAAAAGGGCTTTGAAGGTAAAAGTAGTTCATAATGTACACAGCCGCGTTTTCTTTTGAGGAGTTTAGAAAGCGTGAACTCGAATTTGAAATTTCGATCATGAAACAGCCTATAAAGGTTGCATCATTACCCATATAAAAGCGCTTCGGCACAATGAGAACCAAAAGTTATTATCCCCCTGCGCTGTTTTCAAGATTTAATTCCACGCGATTGCATTTGATATGATATTTTCCTTTCTAGACCGTTGACCTCGGTTTTAATTCCTACTTTGCCACCAAACCGCGGCTTTAGGTTTCCAGGAACAGTTTCCGATCGGTTGCTACCACGATGGCGCAGATTTGTTTGGTGAACACTGTTCTTTTGTCGCCTTGTTCGTACCAGTTTGCACTGATTATAATGAAAACATTGCCGTTTCGTGATCATTGGTTCGAAAATAAAGAGTATTGAATGCGCGATTCATAATTTTATAATACATTTCGATTCGATGAGCTCGCATTGCATTCAGTCAGCTGAGTAATTGGTCAGTGATGTGGAGTTCTTCGTTGTTTTGTATCAGTAATAAATGATGTATTTATTGGTCTCTTGAAATTAGTGTTAATTATTTTAACCTTAACAAAATATACATATACCTACTTCTACCAGATTATGTCCTTGCAAGGTATTTTTATTCCAGTAATATTAAAATATGGGTAGTTTCAAATCCGTTCGAAACAAATTTACTCCAGCCGTAATGTTTTCACTCCATTTCTCGATACCTAGGTACCACTGCAATGGGCTATTTGCACGTATTTATTTTATTATTTCAAATGAAAGTAGATTCCATCCTGAGAATTTTGAGAACAATCGCACGCTCCTACGATAAGTAAGTTTTTCTATGATTTTTCAAAGTTTCCAGAGATCCCTTCGTCACAGTTGGCAGGGGGTTCCACGCAGGCGAGATGAGTGCAGCGACCTAAGAACCCCTGGAAAATTTGAAAAATCATAGAAAAAGATCTACTTATCGTAGGAGCGTGCATTTGGTCTCTACTTTCAGGATGGAATCTACTTTCATTTAAAAAATTACAGCTTTTGTAACCCGTGCAAATAGCCTATTCAATGTGTTTACAGAAAAGTTTAACATTAAACATCTTTGTGGTCAATCCTTACGCACAGCAAGCTCGATACCATATAGGTTCAGATGAAAGGCTGAACCAATCGACTACCCAATACCTGAAGTCCTCAATGGCTACTTGAATGACTTAAAAATCCTGGTTTAGTTATGCAAATCGATCACAAGGAAGTATTATATTAGGTAATAACTTAAGAAGCTGATTTACAAGCTTCCACTAAATACGAAACTGGGAAATTTTTGTTCGTCACCAAGGAATTGAACCCCAGATCTCTGGGACTGTCGAGGATTCATCCCTACGCCTGTACACCGCGCAGGTACGGAAGTCCTTTTCCATCCCGCACCTTTAATTAGAACTCAGAATCATTCCTAGCTGATGGGCTGTATCAGTACATAATTAATACAAGATGACCATCTTCTCCTAGCCCCCACCACCACATTTTCCTAGCAATACATTTTTCAACGGCGACATGCGTTGGCTAGGGGTTTCGTCTATGTCCATAATTATTATTGTCGTTAAATAATCAACAAGTTGAATAATTCAAGGTTTGCTATAGATGCCTGAAACTGTCAAAGTTGCTCTGTTCTGACCCTTTGCATATGTACTAGCCCAGCATTTCCTAACACTTTGGTCACACAGCATAAAATTGTTTATTCAAGATTTAATTAGTTACAAAGAGAAAAACGCGGAACCTTCCACTAGTATTTCTGTTCAACATAATAGTTTATTCTCAGCTTATGCTCACGGTGTTAGGGATGATTCATGACTACCATTTTCATAATAATGTTGCACCATCGCATAAGGATATTGCAAAATTGAGAGCATTCGATATCATGTAACTACATGAATATTACAGCAGCCTCACTTTGGTATGTAGCATACGGACTGACTGAGTGAACTATTTTCGTATGTTTCGCTTCTGCAGCATTATTATATTTTCATCACCACGTAACCGTGAAAGCAGATGAGGCGCTTGATTTAAACGAATCTCCGCTGATGGGCCCCTTGGGTCGTTTCAGCTGAGGCTATTGCCCTCCTTAATTCAAACCTTTAGACTCAAAATTGTTGATTAAATCATGCTAAATAGTTTCCTAGCAGTGGCCATTCTCTGAGTACATCGCTCGTAGTTACCTTACTGCCATGTTTGCGCCTTGTTTAATAATAAGGATATGAGTCTTGTGAAAGCTAAATTTTATGAAAATGTTTGAATTCACTAAAATACGCAAATTTAGAGAATTATTAGGTCAAAAGTTTGATATCCACTAAGTAATTCAAGGTAAACCTTCCTGAATATTTTAATGGTTTTCAAAATAAGGTTTGGATAGTACCTATTATTTTGGTGGTAATTTCATTGTATCTAATATAATTAGAACTAAAGGAAGCTCCTTTATCTCGACAAACGAAAAAACGTATGCACAAATTCATGTTATAAATATAATTTGGTTGAAATTATTTCGTTGTAACGTATAAGCTTAGCCATATAATTTAGGTCTAGGATCTTCACTACATACATATAGGGGTATACATATTGAAAATATTTACAAAACTTACTTGGCAAGTTGGTTCTTGGTTTTGGACGAGTATACGCATTGCTGGCAGTGGAATTCTCTGGACTCCGAATGGGTTCTAGCGTGGATTTTCAGTTCGCCTTTAGACCTCGCAATGAAAATACACTCTTCTTCCGGGCAGCGGAACTTCTTCCCGAAATGGGTTTGCATGTGACGATCTAGAGTACCCCTAGAACGGACAAAAAGGTTTACAAGATATTTGAGGACCTGCAGTTCACAAAATAACTGATTTGAGTAGATTTATGGTAAGTCCGTAATAATTTTACGAGATAGTGCTCGTGGAAGAGCCAGTATTTGGTACTTCGTGGAGTATAGGGGTCAGCACAATTTCATATAGGAGAAAATGACTTCAGTAATAATGAGATGCAATTTAGTGTATTCAGGTAATCCGGTGTTCACAGGGCCGTCTTTTTCAAATCGTATTTTAGAAGGAACGATTCTTTGTCACTGTTTCACCATTTATCTTTAACTCCTCCATAACAATCCCCATTGAGAAGAAATTTTTTCATAAAATATTAGCAATTTTTCAAAAAATGGAAGCACTCAAGCTGGACTTGTTGTTGCTGAGGCATAACTACTAAGATAATGGGAACCAAAAGAGACGACCAGACGAAGTCACTAATCTCTTTAATAATACGCATTAAAATGATGGATTAATATCATATCAAACAAAGTGTAAAACTCTCAATTTATGGTACACGAGGTTATGCATACATTGTAATGTAATGTACTGTTGTAATAATATTATATGTACCTGTACAATTGTAGTACCCGAATAAAAGCGCTTTGAATTTCGACACACATACGAAAGGTTTCACCAAACACATTCACGACTTCTTGTACATTGGAGCATACGGTCTCGACGAGGAGCAGGATATCATTGGAAAAATGAGGTAAGAACGTTACGATGCGTTCACCCAACCATAGTGAGAGCAAGGAGAAAGATGATGGCGGGGTAGCGGGGAACAAGATGGTAGATAACTGCGGATTAATAGTGTACAGATCTTATCCATAGGAGAGAGGTTTCCAGAGGGGCCGGGAGCCTCCTAATTGTTGGCTAGCTGCACCAGCGACATTTGTATATGACAAACCTCAAAAGCAACACGGCGCTTATGCTGTATTTAACATCGGCAAATCATGGCCACGGGAAAATGAGATATCATTCAAAGACACCCTGCTCCGTCCGTCGGGTTAAATAAGTAAGCGCCCTAAGGGAAACTAAATAGAGAAGAATGCTTTAATCTATTGGGTTATTAATCAAAATGAATAGCGCCTGGAGATTGAGCATTCAAATCTGTGTATTAATCATCGATCGACTCCCTTTGTCTGAGCAGTAAAACAAAGGTTGTCGAACTGAACGGGAAAAAATGTAATAGGTATCGAAATCATGAATATTTCGACCGCTCCTACGATGCGGGATGCTTGATAATGCCAGTAGAATGTTAGTGCTTGATAATGCCAGTAGAATGCCAGTAGAATGCCAGTATAAGGTTTTACTGGAACTTCCATGGTCCATGGTCAAAGGTAAGTTTTTTTCTTGCCAATAAATGGGGGAAACAATTGGAATTCACCATTTTTAAGAAGAAAAATAGATTCATTAACATGGTAATGAGCTGATGGATGAGGTGGGTTCGAAGTAGGTGGAAGGTAAGGTTAACGTAGGTTAAATTATTGTATTAATAACGTACGTACCAAACGTAGGTTATTAATACAATAATTTTATTGGCAGGTATCATCATAATTATTAGTTTCTTTATTAACAGGTAACACTGGTATTAATAGATACCGATAAGGAATATATATTTTTCGATCCTACCAAAGGAGGCAATCACATCGTTACTTTCATTCATATTAAATCCATGGTGAGTCATAAATTGTATCCTAGATGCACAGTACCTACCAGCCATCGACTTATTTATTCATTTATAATGGTAAGGGACAACCCCAATACTTAAAGAAAAGTTAATGACAGTGAACTCTTAAGACATTGAAAATCATCAAGACTCGCCCGTAGAGAAAAACCTTGATACCTACCTATCTGTTGAAGTTGGGCGCGGTACCTATCCACAACTAACATAGCATCAAACTCGGTCGATAATTGTCGAGGATATAGACGAATGTCCTGCATGCACTTGGCAGAGGTTACTATTGCTCAATCACTGTGCCATGGAATTGGAAACTTTCACGGAACCATGGTGTCGTGATATCCTCCCAGAAACATCACTACCTACCTACCTATTTACCTACCTATTTAAGATTGCTCAGATATACGTGACAAACGTAGGGTAGGACTGTCTTCCCTCCAGCAGTCCCTCAGCGGTTCGTAACGACCGTCAGAGGACTGGGGGAGGGTGGAAGGGTTTCTATAAAACCAGCCGTTTTCGCCCTATTCTCCATTCTACGCCCAAACCTCAAGTCCATGACTTTCTCTCTCTCTGTCTCTCTCTCTCTCTCCTCACAGCTCCTTACCTTTCTCACAGAAAAGAACTCGGAGTGGTGGAACCGGTCTGGTGTTAACCGAACAGGTGTAACCATCTGGCCATATCCTCTAGCATTTTTAGTGGTGGTAACCTTCCTGGCTTCGCCATAGGTGTTAACCTTTTAAAAGCTAGCTCCATCACCTTCTTCTCCATCTAAAAGCCTCACCTATCCAAGCCTCTCCTCAAACTCTCAAATCCACCACACATGGGGTTTGCATTATATATTGCTGAATGTCATTATGTGCGTTACGGTAACCTGCAAGTTACACTTTTTGGTGCGGAAATTTCGGATTGTCCCCCAGCCCAAAAACACTATGTTAGAATATTTTTCTCAAAAAAGAATGGGTCAAATTTGACTTTATAAGGGTATCGGTAAAAACTGCTAAAATCACGAAAAAAATATATAATTATACGAATTTTTTATATATATATATATATATATATCCTCACCATATATATATATATATATATAGGGTCCTCCGCACTATAGACAAACAGGAGGTGCTCAAAGACCTGGTGACAGAGCAAACGTTAATGGGCCGATGGGCCAACCAACCTACGAGTCACAGGCTCAGCAACAGACAGCCGAGGGGAGAGATGACCGTCAAAGGGTCACTCAACCCTTGACTGTGACCAATGATGCGGTATGCAATTTGTCTTCTCGACCTCTCAGCGAAGTGGAAACAAAACTGCTGTCAAAAGGGCTCACATTCACCCCGACACCACGCCCAGATCATATAAAACTTCACGAAGATATACAGGAGTACTGTTGGCGCCTTAGGCTAAGATATTATTGGCACAACAATACGGACTCAAACCAGACTGAAGAAAGCTTACACCATTCTCTTCAGAAATTCAAACCCCCCTCCAATTTTGACCCAAAGGTTTCACTCGAAACAAGATTGCCAGCCTCACACCAACTGGAGAAGTATATATATGCACTGCTGCAGCGCGCTTCGAGTGACGCCTTTCTGGATTCACTCACTCCACGAGACAATTTGTCACCGAATGAGCGTAGGTCCCTCAAGTCTCTGAAGGCTGATGAATCGATCAAGATCATGCCAGCGGATAAGGGTTCTACAGTTGTAATCATGAATGCAACTGATTATGAGCGGGAAGCAATGAGACAGCTGAGTGATACTAGATTCTATGAGACGGTTGGTAGTGATCCGACATCAGCATTGTCACGTGACCTAAGAAGATACGTTAGGGCTAATGGGAGGAGAGAGGGACTAAGTAAGAGTGACGTTGACCATTTAGTCCCTGACAATCCCCGGTGCCCCGACTTTTATCTTCTTCCAAAAATCCACAAACCGTACTCACTTCCTGACCGCCCTCCTCCAGGCCGCCCAATAGTGGCAAGTTTTGGTTGCCTAACTGAACGAATATCAGCCTTTGTTGATTCGCACCTTCAGCCCCTCGTGCAAAGCCAACCATCATTTATTAAGGACACACAGCATTTTCTCAGTGCGCTGCGGGAGACTACAGTTCCAGCCGATATAATTCTGGCCACGATTGACGTCAATTCTTTGTACACTGAGATACCCCATGGCGACGGACTGAACGCTCTGACCCGCTTCCTCCACGAGCGGCCAGAACCAAGAGTCCCGTCAACCAATTTTTTGGTGAAACTTGCTGAGTGTGTCCTCACGATGAATGTCTTCAAGTTTGGTGACCAGATATATCTGCAGAAGCGAGGGACTGCAATGGGGACAAGGATGGCACCTTCATATGCAAATTTATACATGGCTGACCTGGAGAATAGTTTTCTGGCGTCCAGAGAGAAGACTCCTGTGATGTGGAAACGGTTTATAGATGACATTTTCCTGATATGGCCACATGGCGAGGAAGAACTGGATTTGTTTCTCAGAGACCTCAACTCCCGCTTCTCGGTCAAGTTCACATGGTCATATTCCAGGTCTTCAGCCACATTTCTGACGTGGACATCACTTTGGAAGGAGGGAGGTTCTCAACAAGTGTACATGTAAAACCATCGAACAAACAGCTGTACCTTCATTACGAGAGTTGCCATCCTCCACACACCAAACGTTCAATCCCTCGGTCCTTGTCAATTAGGGGCCACCAGGTATGCAACAGCCAGGAAAAGCTTGACGGTTATTTGTCAGGGGTCGGGAGCAAGTTGGCAGAAAGGGGATACCCAGGACGATTTCTTGAAGACAGAATGGTTCCATCTCATATACCCTATCAGCACAGGCCACAGCCTCCGTCTGACCGAGTCCCCCTGGTCACCACATTCTTTTTTGGAGCTCGAAAGATGAATGGGATTCTGAGGGAACTGCAGCCTATATTAGCTTCGAATCCAGAGACTCGCGATGTGTTTGGGGAAATGCCTCGAGTGGCCTTCCGGCAGGGGAAGAATCTTGGTGAAATCTTGTCGCACCGGCACCCACGATCACAGCCCCAAGATTTAAGGGAACCAGGCCTACACCCCTGTCAACGGCCGAGGTGTAAGCTGTGTGAAATTGTCGTTGAAGACCGTCAATTCACATCGGCAAACACCTCACATTCTTACAGGTGCCAAGGCTCAGCAGAATGCCAATCAGCAAAGTGCGTCTATCAGCTCACCTGTAAGAAGTGCACCGATGAGAGAGCGTTCTATGTTGGCAAGACGGAGACATCACTCAACCTGAGGATGAACAACCACAGAGCGTCTGTTCACCAACCCCAACGACGGCCCGTAAAGTTTCATGCTAGGTCACACAGTGCAACGTTCAATGAGTGCTTTGAAGTGAAGGTGTTGAAGAAGATGCCCGACTCAGCAAATGGCAGGTTGCTCCAGCAGTCGGAGCGCGCCCACCGATGGGTACTTCATTCTAACCAACCTCCTGGCCTCAACATAAATGATTGAGGGACAATCGCCATGATACAAGTGTCAAGGATTCAATTTGGAAGCGATGCTTCCATACATCACAAAAAAATTTTTTCCTTCTACCGTTTGACAAAGATTTCTTCGAAATATCAATCTATCACTCTTTCTCTTCTATCTGTGAAATTTTCTTAAAACCAATAGCACGAATATTTATTTGAAAATTCGCTCTTATAGCCATGCTCCATGACTGGAACTTTTTGATTTTGATGTGAGTGCCCCAGAAGAGAAGCGCAGCTAATATCCGCTGAGTGCGTTTTATGTCGAACATTGACTGGTCGTTTTTCCAGTAGAGGAACTCGTGAAGACCTATAAATCGTCCTGTACGGTGACGGGGAGGGGGTTTTAATTTATCGGCGCTGGAGCGAGTGTAAGTTTGGTGATAAATGTTCGGTGAGCGGCTCATTAGGAGTCACTTCTAGGAAATGAGTTTGATTAGCATACGGACTGAATGAGTTATAGGCTGAAAGCAAGGGGCAAATAATCCCCAGACAGGGCTCTATCATGCAATATTGGTGCAATACACCTTCGCTTCAAAACCCGACGGGGGTCCACCGTCCAGCTAGTAATTGGCAAGTGTGGGCTGGAAAACAACTACACCGACCTGCCTAGAATTGTACGAGGTTGAACGCCGCAATCCTTGAAAAGCCTGATCGTGAGAACATGAGTTCATCCCGTATCTTTCCTTTTAATTCATTTAACATCTCCCCAGTTTTATCAGTGTCGTTCATGAAACGTAATAATTGATTATAGGACAAATAAATGTTAAATACCCATTTGCACATTCAAGCGTCGACAAATACTTTAAATCTTAGCAACATAAATTGTTTTTCCTTTTCTACGGCCCTGCTGATTGGAGGCTTATAGCAGCCAAATTCCAGACGGTGCCAGTTGAATCTTGTACATAACATGGATACGTTCATTCCCATAAGAGAGCGTTTCAAACAAGAAGAATACGGCAAAGTAAAGTATAACAGTGAGAAAAAATTCTTGGTCTGCACTTGAGGTGATGAGGTTCAAAATTGCGCATTTCAACCATTCTGTACGAATATAGTTTTCACCCCTAGCGATTTTTAAAAGCAGGAACCGAGCTACACCAGAAGAATTGCAGAGCCCTGACGTATAGTACAATGAAGACTGTTTCAGGGTTCTAAATATCAGCTAACTGTAGACTCTAAATCACTCTGGGCTGTTGGTAGAGAATGAAGACGGGATTGATACCTTTAGTTTGGCGCTGTGAGCTTGTCTCATGTCCCTTTGTTCGGTTCTGCGTTTTGTTCCTGAGTGACAAATGAACGCCGAGAAACCTTATCTGTTGATCTGTCGTTTTCTGATTCTTCTCAAATCAAATCCGCTAACTCTCCATTATCCCAGCACGACGCATCGCGCAGAACGATAATAATTGATAGGTTGATGATTTGATGACTTACTTTTCAAGTGTAGCTAGTGTACAGCTGGTGTAGCTGTACTTCTTGCATGGTTTGATTGAAAGTATTTACAGTGCTGAACTGCTCTTAGACACAGCTTGGGATATCATTTTGTCTAGCATCCCAATCGTTGATAGCACCGAGCAACAGAACTAGGTAGGCCTCTAAGGTTAATAGAATTTTTCAACTAACGTAGAACTTCAAAATTCGTCATAAAGGTGAGGACGACCTTAGAGGAACTTTCATAACCCCCGGCGAATAATAAATTATAGGAAGCTTTGATTCACAAATATGAGGCCTTGACGTTTGGAGCAAAAAACGCGTCACGGTTTTATTAGATCTAGTTTTCTGTTCTGAGATACCAACTCTTCGATTCCAAGGGAAAAAGATAATGTCGATCGATAGTTGGTAGGTGCTTCGAGATAAACAATAATTTATGAGTTCAACACCAGGGGGAAAAGAACGTCGTCATACCTATAATAATTGTAATGGCCCGGAACTTAGTTTCACAAACTCACAGTGAGCCAGTTCCTAACTACCCTCTACATTTGGCGGCAAAATTAGGTAGGTGCAAGTTTTATAGAGATTTTAACAGCTGGATTTTTACGAATGTGCGACCAACTGGTGACTTAACCAGCACATCAGCATTCCATCCCGTTACTCTTCTATCGAATACCTAGTTCATAATACATAGAATTGTAAGCAATGAACATTTTGAAGGTCTTGAGTAAAGTGACCCAGACAGAAGGGTTATATAAACAGTATACATCGTTGTGGAAGAATTTGCAGCGTTTTATGTAGAAGGTGTATCTATATAGGCAAATAATAAACCATTGTGTAATAATTTGCAGCGTTTTTATTCCATTTTTGGATTCTACATACCTTGAAACGGAAACCATCAAATTTTAACGGGGGTTACATTTTTTTCTTCTTCATGTTCGATTCCAAAGGTTCATTATTGAAAATAATAAACCAAGAATTTCTATCCGTCTGTCGTACTTCACACTTTCATTAGTCACTTTCTCACTGTCTGTCGCACTAGTCTCTGTCTGTCGCACTTTCATGATGGCGTTACTGTCTGTCATCTCTAAGGGGTTGGAAAAATAGGGGTTGGCATTTCCCGGACGCCGTATCACGAAAACTTTCAATAGAAGGGTATGTATGGTTTTTTTTACGTTTTTAAATTTATCTTGAACTTGACCACTTTTTCTAGACCACCCGAAGCATTTACGTCCAGAGCTTTGTTTGCACCGAAAAGCGTCTTCAACATGATCGTGAATGAAACGGTATACATCCAGCACAGATATCATTGCTAGTGAACATCTGATAATCACTCACGGCTGTATGAAACCGAGTTGATTGTTCCGGGATATTATTTCATTTGAAGAATGATGGTTATTTTGGATGTTGTTTATAGGTAGGTACTGTTGTAACTTCAACAAACGTTATGCTTCATGAATAACAACAAATAATAATGACAGAATTATTGAATCCACCGCATATTTATGAAACCGTAATTTAGGGCTTTCCTGTGGGGAGCTCGAGGGTAGGTATTGACCACAGAAAACAGTGAACTACGCAGAAGTAGCTTGGTAAATAATAAACCGTTGTGTAATAATTCGCAGCGTTTTTGAATCTTGATCTGACGCCGTTACTCCTGGTCAGCTGACCCAATTTCGCCAGACAGGGCACGTCTCTTAGCACCTTTCTCTTTTTTTTGGCGTATAATACCCCTTCGTTGAGACAGTTTCAAGTTCTATTCAGCAGAGGATTGTTCATATTATGTGAATGCCATTGACCTGCGTGTTTACCATGAAGCTGGAAGAGAAGCTACAGCTCATAAAACTGCTGAACTCACATTATTTACATTTTCGGGATCTCTCGCTGTTTTGTTTATTAAAATGTTATAATTAATTTTTCAATCAGATCAGCCAGATTAAATACGTAAGTTGCGAGAATTCGGAAAAAATTGTTACATACACTAGAACAATTCTGATATGTGAGTTCCAACCGTCTGAGCAACAGGCCTATAGGTAATTCTCTTTGTTTTCTTTTTTTTAATAATACCTGCAACCAACAATTTACGAGCATTTGACCAAAAAGTCCACATATTAGAAAATATTCATTCATTTTGAGAGTTCACGTGTTTGGGAAAGTAGAAAAAAGTGAAAGACTTGATGGAAATAGACATAGCTAGAAGCAAAGGGTACAGCGCAATCCCATTGCACTTATTGATTGACAGACACTGCGGATTCTGACGCGAGGTTGATTTGCCTTGATCACTTCGTTAAACTCCAACAATGGCTCGGGGGCTGGGGATCAACTTGAATAAACCTTCGCCTAATTGAAGGCAACAAACTCGATTACACAAAGCTGCAGTTCCGCCTTTGCCGAGACGAACGTTAACTATTCCTCACCGTATTCGCCTCCTTCGACTTGTTATAACGGTTGAGCGGGCTTCCTCGCCTTCTCTGATGCGACGGGACTTTAATCAACCGGTAGCCAGCGAACAAGGCGGAACAATGCTCGGCAATCTTTTATCCTTTGTATTTGTTGTTCTCTACGAGCTCAGCTAGGGCTCTTGTAAGATTCGTTTTTCGAGTCACCTCAAGCTATAACTGTAGCCTAGTCAATGTGAATAAATAAAAAATATATGTATTATATATACATAAAAGTCCTTAGTAGAAAGGCAGTTATTTTTTAAATTTATTTATAAGTTTGTGGTTCCATCCATCCATTGCGGTTCTGCACTAGCGCTCTAAGTGGGATTTGAGTTGAACTACTCGGCAATTTACCTGATACACACGTCATTTCCAGAGGGAACTCAGAAATTCAAAACACCTCATTATATGGTCAGTAAGATGTTAATTTAGGTTATTTAACAGAGAATTTGGCATAAAAAAGGAATTTGCAACCAGAAGAAGAAGACAAACACATTTTATTTAACTTATACGTGCTGTTACAAAAATAAATAAATAACAATTTTAAATAATTATTGTATTAATTCAACGTGTAATGTGATACGACTTCGGACTTTCGTCCGTCTGTCGGGAGGGGGAACGAGCCAACATGATCCATACGCTTGTTACAGTGAATTTACTTTGTCCACCTAAGTAATTAATAGGGGGGTGGTTTTTTGTTTTTGTTTCTACATACATTTTTTGTGTAGCGTGATAATGGAATCACCAGTTGAATTCAGCCACCAGCTCCGCTCGATACTTCCATGCCTAGGATCCAAATCTAGCCAGTGCCAACCAATTCCCATCGTCATGCAGCTCAACTATTGTATCCTACTGCAGCGTTGCACTTCCAAGGTATGGCACTCTGAATTCTGCGAGAATCGGACTGATACTGAGGAAATGCTCCATGTCCTCTCACGCCATCAAGTTACAGAGCGAGCATAACGTGCTGGGGTCATCCTCCCGACTGTTCAGCTTGAAGTTCAGTTGAAGAAGAGAGCACCGAAATCTTAGCAACCAGCGGTTAATCCATAACGGATGCTGTTGCTCTTCTTTAGTGAACGATGCTTGGATCAGCCCATGATCCCGGTGAGGGTAAAGTCTGCTGGACTCTTGCGACCACCGGAGCATATCCTCCCACCACTCGACCCCGCATTGCACACTCCAAGGGTTTCCAAGCCTCCATCAAACACAGTTCCGTACTGGCGTGCCAAATTCTTCAGGCCTTTAAACCAAAATACCTGCTTTCTTAAACCCCAGCAGCCACGAGCCGTGGATACCTGTTGACTGGCATGCTCAGTGCCCTAATGAAATAGAAGCACCAAGGTAAAGGGTGTATTTAAAGATGGGCTCCAGCCCTGTCTCCAAGTACACAACATAGTTGGGGCATTTCACTGGGAAACCCAGCACAACCTAAGCAAAGTGCCGCTGAACTCTCTCCACAGCCTCTGACAGCCTGTGACATAGCATAGCGCAGCCCTCGAAACGGCGTTGAGGACCTGGAACTTCGAGCTCAGTGGCACCACCGGCTGTTGTAGCAGGGACCTACCTGTAAACAGTTCCAAGACCAATTTTAGCGGCCGCCGCTCCGTCCCGCCAATCTCAGGGTCATGGTAACTTGTACGAACTAAAAAGCCCAGAGGACCATTGCTCAGAGGATTTAAACCCACCTCCCCTGCAAAAAATCATTATTTTGGACTTGGTCAGGTTCACTCCATGTATCACAGTACGACTCCAAATCTGCTGTGTGCTAGCATGGGTTGATTGTTTCAGGCCTCATGGCTCTAATCCTAGCAATTTTCCATTTGGCAGGAAAACCAAATTGTTGCGGTTGTACGACTCCAAACCAGCGATGTTTGTCTGCAAGCCCTCCATGGACTCCACCAATATCACCATGTCGTCAGTGTACATCAATGTTTGTATGGAGGTGCCCCCGACCAAAACTCCAGAGGGAAAAGAGTCCACAAGGTTATTTACGTACAAGGCAAAGAGGAGGGGGCTCAGCAGACAACCCTGACATACACCACTCCTGACCCTGAAGCTCTCCGAGAGTCCATTTCTCCCCCTAACAGAAGCATTGACAGCTGCGTACATATTATGGAGTACTCTTGCAAAGTGATGCCCCACGTTCAACTGCTGAGCTTCTGGAACAGGTGGTCATGTTGGATCCCATCAAACGCAGCCTTGAAGTCGATGAAGAAGGCATATAGTTTTGTCCCACGGCCTGAAGCCAGCCGAAGGTGAGCTAAGCTGCAGATCGTAAACACAGCATCACTCGCCGAATAAACCTTCAGAAATCCGTTCTGGCACTCATTCAATGATTACCTTCTGCAACATGGACCTCCAAGCACAGCAGGAGCATGGCGCACGGAAGCTTTGCCATACAGTCAATGAATGACAGCCACCTGTAATTCTCCACGTCATTCACATCACCCCTCTTGAATAGAGGGAAGATGACAGCAGAGGAAAAGCTTTCAGGGACCTCCCCCGTTGCATGGATCCAGTTGAAAAGGCTCAGGAGTCTCTCCAGGAGTGCATCAGGGCCAAAACCAAATTCAGCTCCTCCATGGTGGAAGCACGATCCGTCTGCTCATTGCCCAAACCACCAACTCACATTTCCCGGGAAGGTGATCCACCACTCCACTGAGAATTTTAACCAGAGAAAATTACCTATTGTGCTATTTTAAAACACCGTAAGGCTAAATTAATTGTCTTGATGAAAACAACTATTATGGATGGTATCAACTAGCCACCGAATACGGACGAGTATCGGCCATTGGACGATCAAGGAGCGAGCGTAGCGTGCGGGCACTGCTGCTACCAAAGAAAATTACCCATTCTGCTATGTGCCATTTTAAAACACTAAGGCTAAATTAATCGCCTTGATGAGCCAAACTATTATGGATGGTATCAATTAGCCACGGAATACGGATGAGTATCGGCCATTGGACGATCAAGGAGATATGAGTCACTCCAGACGATATCTGACCTTGGGTACATGATAAAAACCCCAAATTTTGCCGAAATGTTCGTATTGCCAAACAAAAAGATGAGTTCGAAGGTGGAAATTTTAAAAAATTCTAAGGAGGTCAAATTTGAGTTTCTAGGGGTCAATAATCGGTAAGAACGGCTAAAATTGCGAACAGTTGATATAAAAATCACTGAAAGTGAAGGGTGAGTAAAGACAGAAAAATACCATTTCAGTTGTTTTTCATACAGAATAGGGGTCAAAATTGGATTTTTGGGGTGTTAAAAATTGTTATTACTTAAGGGCTAAAATCAAAATTCACCTGATGTTGTGTAGGATTCACGACAGAAAGGTAATAAAAATGTTCTCAGAAAAACGGGGAAAAATCATTTTTTTCGATGGTAAAAATATTTTGCTCAAAAAACAGTGGGTCAAGTTTGACTTCATAAGTGTCAAAAATCGGTAAAATTGGTTAAAAATCGCGAAAAGATTGTTACGAAAGTGTTGTGGTTTTGCGCTATATCATCTTGTTACACAATAGCACGAATATTTCTTCGAAAATTCGCTGTTAAATAGCCATGCTGCATGACTGGAATGTCCGGGTTTGATAGGATTACTTGATGCATGTGGACGTAACAGGTATGCTCCGTATTCTGGTGGAAAACCCAGTTTGGGATCGTTCCATTGACATATTCTGGTCCAGATAGTTGACCTGAGTCGGTAGGTATATCATTACTGTCATTAGCATTGCGGGTGTGTGGATTGGGCGTGTGTCACTCGGCCTTATAAAACCTTCCAGGTTGGATATCAGGAGGGATGTCCGCAGTGTCAGTTTTACCGATTCAAAAGTGTATGTCAGATGGTCCTGAGGGAGCCCCCCCCCCCCCCCCCCGCCACACGACCATCAATCACCAAGAGCCCCGCGTTATAATAATTCGCTCCTCTGCCGCCCTGGAACATTGTTCGGGATCAACTGCGTCGAACAGAGTTGCCGGGGACATGGAAAGTGACGGTGGGGCGGTCGTGGAAAGGGGAATGATGGACATTGAAGCCCACGGACGGGGTTCGGAAGGGGAAACGACGGGGTGCGATAATTATGCGACGACCCCCGACGTTCGCGGGGAAACTCGCTTGGGCGTCCGTCTGTCAATTGACAGCTACCTGTCACTCGACCTAATCAACTTACGCCAATATATCAGTCCCAACAGGGCACGCAACCCCCCTCGGCCCTACAGACTGCCCCACTTCACCGTCACCACTCTAACCATCGTAGAGTCCTCTACAAATTGAAACATAAATCAATACATAATACCCCATTACAAGGCTCGCGACCGTCCTAATTAACAACATCCCTTCAAGCAATCGGCATTGTTTACCCTCATCTCCCGAGTTTTCTCCACTCTCGCCGTACAACCCCCTAAGAACGAGAAATAATTGTTTTTGAACTCCTTCATTGTTTAAAATTGATTGTTTCATCGCATATTTTACGATTATAATAATTCTTAAAAATTATAATAATTGAAAAGAATAACGCCATAAAAAATCAGTTCCAGTCCCGCAGCACGACAATATGAGAAAATCTTTCTAATTGTTAACATTCAACAGTTTATACGATTTTTTTTTCAATTTTTACACCTTTCCTCCAAAAAACTCAATTTTGACTCCATTTTTTTTAAACTTCTAACTCGTCTTCACGTTTGGAATTTTTTTCATCTCGTAACCAAGGTGTCTGCAAGGAACCGGTCAAAGGGTTTCCAAAAAACTTCCGAACTTTAAATTATTTTT
Organism: Leptopterna dolabrata; assembly: GCA_954871275.1. Lineage (NCBI taxonomy): Eukaryota > Metazoa > Arthropoda > Insecta > Hemiptera > Miridae > Leptopterna > Leptopterna dolabrata. The sequence continues at coordinate 23,679,936 of OX940983.1, forward strand.
TCTTGTCCGTCAGTAATTTTTCTAACGATCTCCTTCATGATGAATAAGTAAACCTTCTCTTTTCCCTTAAAACTGAAAATCCGGTAGGTCAATGAGTACTTACTTTCCGTAAAAAGCTTGATCACATTCCGAACATTTGAATGATCTCGTTCGGCCTTGGTGTGTCGATTTCATGTGGCGGTCAAGAGCGATTTGCGAGGGAAATCGTTTATTACATGACCCACAGTCGAGTTTCAGTCTCAAACTGTCCATTTCAACGTGATGAATTTTGACCACATGACGATTCAGAGTATCTTGGCGGCTGAAACTGCATTAGAATTCGTCCAGCATTATTTTACCTCAGGCAGAATATGTTCAAAAAACAGGTAACGTGTGATAGACCATACATGAAGGATTCTTCATGCTTTCTTGAAGTTCTAGGCCTAGGGATCATGATCTAGGGTATGCATCTTTGAACAAAACATGCACTTACCTGTAATTGCAGAATTCGCATGTATACGGGCGCTCAGACGTATGTGTGATCATATGTTTCTTCATGTACGAATCACTAAACGTCTTGTTGCAATATGGACAGTCGAACTTCCCTGACTTCGATTCATCGTTGTCGTGCAGCAATTTGTGTACCAAGAGTTCCGACTCAGTTTTTGAAGTGAACTGACATCTGTCACAGCTGAACTCCTTTTGCTTAAGACAGATTATCAAAATGTTAGCTACATTTTATGCAACTCAATTCACTCTCATGTTTCATACTTATATCCCAGTTGGAAGTCTCTAAGCACAAGACCAAGTCACATTTATTTGAGGTTCCTCAAAAGAATCTAGCTCACATATTTTGGAAATATCGAACAGTGTACCTTGTCATCCCTCATGAGTTTCTAATGAAGAAACATTGTTGAAAAAAGAAAAAAATTAATTGAAAAAAAAACCTCTGTCATGCAGCATGGCTTAAGGAGCGAATTTTAGAAAGAACAGTTCGGGAAATTGAAAATTTAAATTAATGTCATCTGCCAGAGCACTCACTACGGCCTGACTGGGCACTCGTTGAGACCAGAATGGCAAGTCACGTCATGCAGAAAAATGGTCAAAAAATAGTTTTTGGGTGTTTTGAACCACAAAAATTGTTATTTTGATCACTCGATGCAGTCTGAACGTGCTGAACCTACTCGCAATCGATTCAGCGACCAATAAAACGACCCCTCACATGCCTACATAAAAAATATGGACTTTTCTAGTATTGTGGACATTTTTGTAAATTTTGTATGCTGGGTGTGTCTAATCGGATTGGGGCAAGTTGCAATCGATTCAGCGCCTCAAAAAACATGATTGACAACCCCACGTTTGCCCGTGTTGCTAAAATGCTTTTTGTTGTGATTTTTTTGGACAAAAAATATGAAAATTTGGACCCCTGCGCACAGTGCGATCGGGCTGGGTAACGAACTCATCATTACTCTTGCGGAGACGGATTTTTCTGCGATAGAACGAATTTTTTACCGTGGTAATCAAGGGACTTACCGTGCGGAATGATACATTTGCACACGCACACACACTGAAAATCTATAAGATCTCCGATGCATGAAACGGATTTTGGAGGGGTTTCCGGTTCACCGTTCATCTCTGAAATTTTGGAACGAGTCAAATACCTACATTTTCTTTGAAAATTCGCTGAAAAAGGTTCGAGAAGGGAGAAATCCGAGAAATCGTCGACAGTCATTTTTGCCAAATTCAGGAGGAAACATGAAATTCGCTTCTGACATAGGTCACTCGCCGAAATCGGGTCGATATTTAGCTTTTTGCAATAAGCTTGGGGACATATTTAAGTACATATTTATTTACCTGCCTAATAAAAGAATTTATAGTAGTAGGGCCGCTGACCTGTTTAAAACGTGCGTCATATTTCAACATCTCATTAAAGTATCAGTAGAAACAAAACTTTAATTATTATAGAGCCATATTCAGGAGGAAACATGAAATCCGTTGACATGTCATTCGTCGATATCGTGTTGATATTCAGCTTTTTACACTTCTACACTTTTAGAAAACTTGGGGACGCGTACATTTAAAAAAAATAATAGTAATAATTTACTACGTAGTCATATTTCACCATCTCATTAAAATATCAGTAGATACAAAACTTTATTATAAATTTGTACTAAAAAAATTTGTAGTTAGAGGTTGTGGTTCCGCTGAGCTGGTTAACATAGGTCATAATTCAACATCTCATTAAAATATCAGTAGATACAATTAACTTTAATGATTACAGGTTGGTACAGTTATTAGTACTATAAAAATTCTGTAGTTCGGGCTGGTTCCCTTGTATAATATGTACTGTTGATGACATAGTTGAATGATACGTGAATAGCGTTGAGAGCATTTCGCACTGTTCAATAAAAGGGTACAAAGGTAAACTAGAGCCCAAAATTTGGTAAGATATTATAGTACTCGAAAAACCTGACCGAATGATGCTCTAAACTCATTTGTACGCACTTTGATGCTCGGTAGTGTATAAAACATACAGTTTACTCCATGTTATTGATTTTGGATCAAATAGAGTACAGTTATACCCGAAGATATGCAGTAATATTACCTTCTGCCCCGTTTCGCTGAAACATGTCGCCTTCGCTGGCTCATCCACAGGCTCTGGATCGTTATACTTTGACATTTGACAAGTCGTAGCATGTTTCGATAGTTGTTGTTTCAACGTAAACATCTCTCCGCACTTCAGGCACCTGAAAAACGATATATCACATAACTGTACGATATGGTATGGTTTCAGGTACAGTAAGAATGTTTCGAACAGGGTGTAGGACGGGGAATGCCACTTCTTGATTTCGTCTACAAAATCTGTTATTTACCTAGGTATCTGTTATATATATCTATTAAACGTTTTGTTGTTACCTGTGTTTATAATCTGGGTGAACTTCTTCCAAGTGAAGTTTCAGCGATGATAGCTTGTCGAAAGACAAACGGCAGTGAGAGCAGTGTCTCGTTTTAGGGCCAGCAGCATCTAGGTGTGCTGTGGACTTACGGTGTTTCTTGACCTCAGCAGAGCTCTTAAAGCTCAAACCGCATCTCCGGCAGAAGTAAGGCACTTTCTTATGCTTCATATAGCAGTGGCGTTGGAAAGAAACGAGTGAGTAGCACCGGTAAGGGCACTCGGAGCAATTCAGGGCTTCCTGGTAGCTATTAGATGCTGTACTTCTGGTTTGCTCGTGGCCCGAGACTTTGCTATGTGCTCGGACCTGTCAAAACGACGAAGGAATCCGTCAAATTTAAGAGAGTTTCAATTATTGGATGGGAACCGGGCGTTAAAAACAAATGTTGCTCAACACTCACTTGTAAATTGTACCGGAAACACTTGCCGCAAACTTCGCATTGAAGAGGAGTGATTTTCTGGATGATGGTGGGCACTGAATGATTGACAACCATCACTCGATCCCGATGCAAGTCTTCGACGAGATGACAACCCATATCAACGCTGGAGTGAACTTCGAAGTTGCAGTTTGGACACCAGTATACCCCTGCTCTCTGAAATAGTTTCGTTTTGCGCATATTAAGCAAAGAGGACACGAAGCTTCAATGCGGTATAATTAAGAAAAGCACTTGGTGGGGGAATTTCTATGCTATCTCTGGTCGCATATACTGAGAAATCTGGACACATTAACAATACGGTTAACATAAAACTAAGATAAAAGCGAGGATATTGAGAAACTAAGAGATAATAAGTTTTAATTACTACCTACACCCCCTGCTCTCTGAGATACTAGGTTTTTATTACGCAAAATATGTACTTTGTGCTTGAGTCCCCTTCATCAGGGCTCAGAACGATTGGGGAGTCAGGATCAAAAAGCAGTACAATTGAGAAAAATGTGATAGCCTTACTGAGGACGTGCAGCCCGTGATATAGGTGACGTGGTAGGGGTAGGTATAGATTGGGCTCCGCCAAAGAGGGATCTTTGGACGCTTAAATTCACAAAAATCTGGACATTACAGTCAACGTTTAATTCAAAACTAGGAAACAACCATACACATTGGCGGTAGTATAGGGAGGGACCATTGTTATTAAGAAACTTCGTTACTCGTTTACGCAACTTCAGATTTTAGGTGTAATGACTAAGGTATGACTAATGATGAGGTATGATGAAATGTAAAGGATAAAACCAAAAACTGAAATCGCGAACATGTCGTGGGAAACCACGACGGGAGGCAACCCTAACATAATAATGAATTAAATTTGAGACAAATTTATTCGGACATGAATTAGGGTATGTACAGGAATTTTATCCGTAAAAATCACATTCACGTAGCATAACGATATCATCGCGCCACTGTTGAGATACTGCCATCTGCATCTTTCAGAGTTACATTCGAGACCAGGTTCTGAACCGACTTTATAGGTGGAACCAGCGGAGTTTTTGAACGAACTTATACGAAAAATTACTATGAAAAATGTACTATGTGCCCGAGTGTAATAAGGGTGCAGTGGATAGCTCGGTAGTTATTATGGTGGCGCTCCTAGTGGCTTTACTCGTTCGATTTCTGCGATGGATGCAACTGTGCATCGAGCGCAGGACCCACGACGTCACGCGCTTGGTTTCTACCTGGTTTACGGCTTACTCAGATGGGGGTTTGAGCTGAAAATTTGCATTAAAGAGTTTCCAGGGGCGCTTCACCCGATTCCGAGGTCAAAGTGCCTGCAACAGTGCCTACTAGGAAGCAGTGGAGCGAATTCCTACTGCCATATTTTTCATTCGCGCATTTCGGTATGTGAGTTTACCTCCTCGTCATTCTTCCGATGCATTTCCGACGCCCAGTGACTCAAAAATGCAAGTTGAGTGTTGCAATAAAACTTGCACAGGCCGCACTGAAAGGGTGCTTGTCGGACAATACTCGATATGTGCTTAAGGACCATCTCGTTGTTCATGTCGTTTCTCGGGTGGTTGCAGTGGTAGTGGGATATGAGGTGTTTCCCCATCAGATGCGGTGCGACACGGTAATTACAGACGTCGCAGACGGTCGCCCCACGGCGTCTCTTCGCGCCTTTGACCTGCTACGGCGGAAAAAAAAAGTCAACCGACACAGAAAAAAATCTTCCTACGTTTTTAAGGCAATTATTTACAAATATGGTACTAAAGCCGTAGCTTATTTTTGTCCACAAAAACGTCCAATAATAATACGGCTGTTTAACAACCAATTGTTCTTATACTTTGAGTACAACCCGACAAAGAGATGCTTCTAATTTCTTTGGCTTGAAGTGGCCATTTTATAGATACCGCTACTAACTATCGTCTGGAAGCTATTCCATCTTGTAATTGATTTGGGATGTTTTAATTCCAATCACTATAAATTTTCGTCATTCATTGGACGCTATAATCGTTATTGCAAGACTGAGACGCCGATATTCTGCTAGCAAATAATAAAATGTTGGATTAATATTAGATATAGGAACTTAACCTCTCTCGTTTTTCGATTAAGCATTCGGAGAGTAGATTCTTCAGCGATCCGAGTCCGTCTTCTAGCTCTTTTACCTAGGGCTACTTGCGTCCTCCAGGGGTTTGTCCTTGAAACACAGGTCGGTAATATTAAGCAATCAGACAGAAAGAAGTAAACTTTTTTTTAGATATTGGTATCTTCAGTTGATGTCTGCGCCTATATTTCTCTGTTCCGCAAAAGGTCTGACGGTCTAATGACTTAAAATGCTGAAGTTCTACTCGTTAGAATCAGAATTATTTGTATAGTTTTGGTGCAGCAACAACTAATATAGGAGCCCAGGACTCTACATTTCTCATAACATTGCTACATAGGTTTTGGGGCCACACCCCAAACGCCGGTAACGGACGAAATGTAAAAGCTTGTCCATAGAATCCCAACGTCAAAGTTTCGGACGAGACGGAACGGCCAGGTAATGCTGTCAAGGGTCTGACTAAGGTAATATTTACGTATTGTATATATATTGCGTAACTACGCATGGCCAGAAGTCTAGATCACATGCGTACCTTTTGAAGTGTAGCTCGCTTTTGATATGTCTCTCGTAAACAATCCTAGAGCTCAGCCTTCGGTTGCATGGACCACACCAGTATGCATTTGGCTTACGCAATGGACCCCACGGTCTTTCTGATGAATCCCACTTCCCTCTTGTATGGGTGGGAGGTGGAGCTAATGAACGCCTCACAACCGTCTGATGCTAACAATGTCCAGGAAACATTTATGTAATATCAGTTCAATAGTATTTGCATTCCATTAGTATATCACTGTTGGAAGAAATCCCTGGTAAGTCTTTGATTATGGTAAGTTTCCTACTCACATCAATTCTTGTGTCAGATTCTGCACGCTCAGGTGTTACAGGAGATTTCCATAGGATCGACGTCGCACGCTGTGTGGGTCTGAATCCAGGAAGCCATTTGCCACCACTTGTCGGTGGAGGATGCCGCCCGTCGTCTGAACCTTCCGATTCACTGTCTTCTTGCGCTTCTTCTTCATCTCCCTGAAGGACTTTGTCTTCTCTTACAGTGCTTCTATCCAAGATCTGTGAAGAACCAAATTGCCGTAACACATTTGCCAACGAGTAATTAATTATAGAAAGAACTAAGGGGGTCATATACGTTATAACCTTGCTGCGGGTCAGCACTCCGTGGTGTTTCATTGCTGTAGTATGTTCACCCATCTTGGAACTGCTCTGGAGACACAATGATGAGAAGAAATAGTCATCAGCAACTGGTTCATCCTTATGCGGTGTCGGTGGAGTGAACGTCGGGTGAGTGAGGTTACGATGGAGCAGCAAGTCCACTTCTGGAGTTCTAGCTCTCTCTGAAACTATACCAAGATTCGCTTGAAAATACATGTCAAGAAAATATGTGACGGAACGTTTACTTGTACCACATCGTCCTTTCCATTGAACGAGTTACCTGTGGAGTCTTCCCGAATGGCATCAACTTGCAGTCCAGACGGTCCTGCGGCGTATATGTCGGTTGTTTGGCCCAGGTTACATTTTGCTTTCCTGTGCGCCACGTATGCGTCCAACCCAGTAATGGTTGTACTGCACCTCAAGCAGAAATGGGTGTCTTCGTCATCATCGTCACTCATTGTCCCATACTAGGCAATGTCTGAGTTCCTGAAACTAGATCATTTGTTGTAAAGTATTTACGTTACAACGCTAACTTTGCAAAAATAATATAGCATTGCAAGCAACTCGGAACATTAAATACATATGTGGTTTGGCGTATGATACACAGCAGTTTGGTTTATCGTCCACTCCCTACTGTCTTTACCATCCTCTTCTGATCAACTATTTTTTAAATACCACATTTTTTCTTATCAAAGTATAGGTATAGGTGTAAATTTATAGGTACCTATGCATCGAGAAAATTGTTTAGGTTATAAGAATACTTTTCGAGTCCCATAATTAACTGAGGACTGCAATAAAGTTTTCCAAATGAAAATCAGTTGTATTTAAACCCTGCCGCCTTATCGACCATTCTTTGTGGACGATTCTGTCGCGTAACAGATCAAAAAAAAGCTGTAATATATTTTTTCAACATTCCCCAGGCCTCCCCAATACCCCTCGAGGGACGCACCACTAGTAATTATTGTATCACTTATTCCGTGCTAAGACTTCATATCGCGTCCACAAATTTCACCTATGAATCATACCGTAGCATGTTCCGTGAAATTTAAAAGTAAAAGTACTTCCCACTGTGGACTCCCTCTTGCTCCCATTTTATTTATTGTTTCTTAACATGGAATAATAACACCCGATTGCACTCTTTTAAAAAGTCCTCTGATTATTTAGTGGCCCGCTCTCGCCCGCTTTTGAGTGAAGGAATGTTCTTAAACAACTCTATCACCCACTACCGCATTAATAATTACCTTAAATTTTGAATGATTTGCATACTTATCTCAGTCCTTTCTGTCAAACGAGCTGGGAAAGGGTTTAGAGTGAAACATAGCGTTCGAGCGTTTTAGTGATATTACGGGAAATGATTAAGATAGAATATCTTAATAATTTTATTGGGAGAGACTAAAAGTAGCCTCTAAATTTTATCGGTATGGGGTTTGAAGCATACTAAATAAACTGATGCATACTATGCATATCTTAGTTTCCATATAAAGAATCGGGAACGACCTCTACCCCTAAGGTTAAAAATCCCATCTTTTGTTCATTAGACAATGCATTATATTCGTTGGCAAGTCCATACATTTCAAATTCTATGATACATAATGCATTCAGAATTAAGTATGATGAAATTATGGTCTATAATAAAATTGTAAAATTACTCTGGGTAAAAAAATAATAAAATTACATGCTATGTATGGACTAAACCACGTCCAGATAGTGGAGGGGTTACTTTGAAGAATGAGAACCGCAAATTTTTCAGAAATATGTTTAGGTAGGTAGGGGATTTTAAAATGAGAAAAAATTAGGAATTTCTTATCGGTAGCCCAGAATCCGAATAATTTGTCAGCTAATAGTCACGAGGCCGACACCCACTAGGGCCATAGTCTTTCAGTATTATTAACTCTGACCTGGTAACGGAATAAAATGATCATCAGTTCATAGCCAAAGGTAGGTACTGATCTACCTGAATTCAAATTTCTCATTTTAACTGAAACTCTGAAAAGAGACCCAAGCATTAGATTTGGCTCGAAGGTCAAATTTATGCAACGCAATAATTCCTATAAGGGCTTCTCTCAAACCGTAGCTTGTGATTGCAATAAGTTTCATAGCTGGTACCTATGTATAAGATAGAGAGGTCCCATGCATGGTATTCTTCTGCATAAAATTGGATTGCACTAGCTTACTGCATTCAGTTACGTTCTTTGTCACACCAAGTAGTGAATGTGAGGGTTAGTAAACTCCATACGAACATACTGAAATCCGTGAAGATAACAGGTGTTAAGGAGACGGGTGATGCATAGCTCGGATGGAAGAGCTAACTAAGAAAAGAGGGGGAAATATTCAGTGAGTGGGGTCGCTAACAGCCAGCGATCTGTCTACGGACTTGTTGAGCCTACTCGGGTCTTCCCCTTTGCTCTTCAGGATCTCGAGTGGTTTTTCTTAATTTAACCCAACTCCGTAGAGACAAGAGACAAATTCGATCAGATTGTAGTGTTCAAGTCGAGCAAATAATGAGAAGATTGTTTAGAGACAGTGAACATCAATTTCGTCGCCTTTATTGCGTTCGCAAGATAACAGTGTCGAATTTATACTTTTTATAGTGAGCGAATCAAATACTGAAAATGAAAATAAAATTATTTTGCCTACTATTTCGGATATCAAACCATCGTCGGAAAAAAACGATTATTTTCTACTGAGAGTAAGTACATAACGAAGAGGTGCGTAGGTACTAAGTGAAAGGAGGTGAAAGGACATTAATGTTGGTAGCTGTTTAAGCGAAAGGAACTGCTGGAAATTGTACAGGGGGATCCAACTTGGAGATAAATCTGTCTGGAGAAACAAGCTGTTACAAAAACGAACGAAATGATAGACTAAAACGTTGATGAATTATTTCGCAATTTATTTGAGATAGAACATATCCTAATCGTACCGATGAGGTAAAACCTGAAAACATCTATCTTGTTTTAGATCAACTTGTGTACGACTGGTGTTTATATCCATGGCCCTAGCATGAGTGATTTTCGATCATTTTCGTTGTTCTTTGTTGCATTATAACTGCTGGTTGCGCTATTCAAAATAGGCGGAAAGCATAGATGGGATCCGATATTCCTGCCAGTAAATCGGCGACGGCACGAGTATGACGACGTTATCATCTATTCATCATCCCCGACCATTTTATGAAGCACGAAGCTCCCGTTTCTCCCTCCAACGACCTTTAATGCCCTGTAAATAAACATACTTCGGGACCTACCAGTTAATTCGGTTGTCATATAACCAATGCACAAACGTGAGTCCGATCATGTCATTCGGGCCTTCGTTGCATTATTCCGCGAGAGCGAAACGTTCCCCCCACTTCGCCTTTTCCCATCAAAAACGCCCTTCCGTATCGGCGATTTGCCGTGGCATGTCATCGCTCATCACCCAATAGAAGGTTTCACCTCTTCGTACGTGAGTGCGGAAAGCTTTCGGGTTCTAAATCAGGGGATCTATTCATATTTACGTCAGTTACACCCATCCTGTATACTATTACTAAAAACTATCCGCCATCCACTGGACATTTTGACGTGTGGATTTTCAACTATTAACAGATGCGAGGCAGAAAACTATATGCATAGAATGGAAACGCTGTCATGCTGAATCGAACAATCGCATTTGCTAGTCAACAAATGATCTAACTCTATCATACTTGTAAACATCCGCCTACATCCCTAACAAGTAGAAATTTCATCAGTCCACACATGACTATCGCTCTTCGCAACACACAACCCATTTAGATTTCAAACTAACTGGTAGATACAGCATATTTCCCAATGAAATTAACACACAAACAATCATGTATACCATGTACCTATCAACTTGATTCCACCGTTTTCTAGTTCCGAGACAGCGGTATATTAATTTGTTCATTTTAAATACCCGGAAAAGCCCAACTACTAGTAAAAGAATACGTGAAGTTGATATATAAAGGCGATAAAGAAAAGGCAATTTAGAAATGGTAAAACTAACAATGAAGACAGGTGATGGTATCTGTATTAATAGCCTAACAACGAACATTTCTAAGACCAACTACGTTAATTTCTCTATAACCTCCGCAGGTCAACCTGATTCCACCAATTTAAAAATCCACAAAGCATCATGCTTAAATTATGGAACATGTAATTGTACTAAGCTTGAGCAAGTCAATAGTATTAAATATCTAGGACTCCAACTAGACCAGCACCTAAAATGGAGGATGCACATAGAGACCCTAGTAATGAGAATAAGGAAATCGTTTTTCTTTTTCTGTAGACTACGAAAATGGCTCTCCAAAAGTAATTTAAAGATGGTTTACTACGCATATGTATACAGTATCCTAATATATGGTATAGAATTCTGGGGCGGAGCATATGCCCAAACCTTCCGCTCGCTCAATATTGTGTGCAACTCCCTCATTCGGATCATCACTCGGTCGCATTCCCGAACGCGAATCAATGATCTTTTTAAAAAATTTGATATTCTTCCACCAAGACTGATATTTGTCTATCGCTCCCTGCTTCGAGTCCACAAGATTAAAAAATGTCTACCCCACCGCATTGTCTTGCGAGTCACCCGAGCAACATGCGAGGGTAGTCAAATTCTAGTTCCCCGCCCTACCACTGATTTTTTCACAAGACAATTTCCATGGCTGCCTCCCACAATATACGCCTCACTTCCGACTACCTTACAATCAGATCAGTCGACTAATTCCTTCAAAAAAAGAATAGGCGCATACCTGCTTCAAATGCACAAATCTGAACTGCACACTGACTTCTTGAATAGGTTTGATTTGTAATTGTAACTGTGTTATGTGTTAGGTAATTACTATCTTGGAATATGGATGGCATAGGTGCTACATACCCATTCATATATACTTTTTTTTTTTCTTTCCACTCAAGTTGAATATTGTCTGTAAATATATTGTTTCCAGCTAAAAGTATCGATCCAAACTAATAAGCTAGTTCAGTGACAACCAGCCCCTGGACGGGTCGTCAAGACCTTAGGGGCCCATTCATGAACTTGGTTTTCGCATGATTCTGTACAACTTATATTCTTCATTATGTACTTAATATGTTTTTGAATAAAGAATTGAATTGAATTGAATTGATCAATATGACATGCTGAACGATATTTATGTAACTTCAGAGTGAGAAACTCGGGGCGAAGAACACGGCAGACCACCATTATTTCGATAAATTTGGTCTAGGGTAGTCTAAAATTGATCATCTCACTGTACGAAATCACTGTCTTATATATAAAACCCTAAGTGTTCGCGTATGCTACCTAAGAACGTCTAAACCTCATGACCGATTTTAATAAGGGTAGTCTCAATCAGCTATCGTTCCCGAGACGGACATGGGCTGTGGTAAAATTGTCGAAACGTCCTTTTTTGACGTGAACGGGTCTTTCCTTCGCGACCCGATTGTTTGGTTTCTACGAATCACCGAGTAACGTGAATTTACCACTATTGGCACCAGACGCATTGACGAATACTATGACACGGGCGGAGCCGGCTATAATAACACGGGCGAAGCCGGCTATAAAGGCTAGTACATATATATAAAACTGTAAATTAGCAAGTCTTCCATCAGCAATATCCGCAGGCCCAATGCCAAGCGTTTGACAGTAACAATAACTGTCGTTCAACAGTTTTCAGGTTTTGGGTCTACGAAATTAACATTCAGTATTCCACATGGAAACAGCAGACATCAAAATTAATATTGTTTAGGCTGATCGGAATTGGCGATTTAACGTTAATCGTCTATAATGAATGAATTTTTATAACTTCGCCTTCTTGGCGATACCCAAACAGTCTGTCACTAGATTTTCTGATTGGCACATTTCGGATTCAAGCATAGGCTATATTAGTACGTTTAATCCTCTTCGTATTGATTACATTTTTGTCCCGCACCATCTCACGGTGTACCGAAAAGAAGTTGGCAGTATGGAGAATGGAAATTGGAAGGACCGAAGCTTGGATTCGCACATGGACGCGCGAAGGAAGCAAGCGTTACTACTTTCAACAATAAAATTGTGCAATAAAATTTTGCCTTTGTTCTCACCGGCAAAAAGCTTTTTTCGGCAAAGCTGGGCCTATCAATTGGTAGAGGAAGAACAAAGTCTGGAAAAGAAGAGCAACAGTGTAGATGTTTTACTGGCATGGGATAGAGCGCCTATAAACGCCCCAACGCCTCAAAGCATAGTGATCCCCCTCGTGGGCACCCTAAACTGATCGTAAACTGGCCATTGGGTTTAATGAAGGAACTCGTAAAAACGTCGTAAAATTGGGCAAAGAGAGGATGATAGGGAGTGGAGAAAGGGGGGCCATTCTGAAAAAAACCTGAGGGCTCGAGGCCCACATAGTTCGTTTTGAACTGTTACAACCGTTTGAACGGCGTTTGTTGAGGGGATGGTGACGGACGAACCTTTTCTCCGAATGAGTCTGCCGGGTTGTAAATTCGGTTGGAGGCAGCAGGGAAGGTGAAGATCTTTTTACCAACAGAATCCCATCTTGATGAACTGCTCGCCCGTAAAATTTTACAACAGGAGATGACTGTGTTGATGCCTTCGATGGTGACGATTACGTCTGGGATGGGCTGACGCACTTTATGTGGGTGGGAACTCATCACGTATAGACCAGAGGAGGCCACGTGTAATAACTATACTATTTCTCATGGAAACTAGAAGATTCTATATTATTAATGTGAATGGTGAGGCCCCTACAGAATAAAGATCTTCAGATCTATTTCAGATATTCAGATTCATCCTCGAACACTCTCCATAGTAACAACATAACAATGTAGGTAAACACACGGTAACAATGGTAATGAATGGAGGTTGCTTTACACCATCCTATGGCTCACGGGCCATACAAGGTTTTCAAGAGGCCCATTCGAAGTCGCTAGAGACGTGGAATCCAGACAAATTTTCATGAAAATCGGGTCAACAGTATTTTCTACGCAAGCATACGTTTTCTCGGCATCGTAGGACATTTGCGAAACTCTTCATACTAAAAACCTACAATAGAGACCTATGTATGCTCCCGTTGGTAAAATATAATTCAAGTCTGTGAAATGAGCGGGAAATTGAGGTGTTGGTATTTGAAAATCACCTCACAAAATAAGGCCCCTGACAGGCGAGGTGGGCATCATTGGCTGACGGAATTGATGACGTCACTAGGTTAAACACGAAAGTTTGAAAATTATTAGGAAATTTACGTACTATTTGTTTCTGTACTTTGCCACTTTTCCGTCGAAATGCTATCTATATTTCACCATTTTTCACTATTTTGAACTGTGTGCCAGCAGATAGGCTTGGAGGAATGAATTTAGGTTCTGTTTTTCAGTCGATTATATTTAAAACTAAGACTTCATTGACAAAAAAAGTTACACTTAGGCCTCATGGGCCCTTGAATTTTGTATACATCACATAAATTGCTTGATTAAAAAGGCTGCTCGTCTTAAAAACTAATTAAATAAATCGCTAAAGATAAAACGGAAGGGAAAAACTGGAAGGAATTTAAAGAAAAATTCTGGCTTGGTAGGAAATTTACTAGCAATAAAACCCATTTAATAATGCAGGTGTTTATGCAGTGCTGAAGTGCTTGTAAGTCATTAAATGGAAGGTCAGGGCAACGACGTATGACATTGGGGAGGGGGTCCTCGCACCAGCGTTGCGGAGGGATTTACCTAAAGAAACGGTTCTGTGGGGGGCCACTCATGGAGCCTCCCAGAACGCCCAGAGGCAAACATGCCATCATTCAGGGATGGCAGCACGATCACCATGCAGCAATCTAAAAGCAGTAATCTTTGTACACATCTAGTAATGGAATTAAAACAAAACCTAAGCCTATGGCGCTCGCTAAAACTCAAGTCTGTTGAGAAAATTTAACAACAGTAGGTGAAATGAAGAATTAATAATTTATTATCGGGCCAAAGTTAATTTCAAATTAGTAGGGGTAAAATTGTTTAAGCTCCTCAAGGTGTGAAGGGATCCATATACCTTCTTTAATATTCGTGAAATCTGCTATTCCACAAGTGTTGGGAGTTCAGAAAAATTCCCAGGTCACGTACAACAGGTCATGATTTAATAGAATGACCTTCAATTTTGAGAGTCGCCAGCGCAGTTGGAGACCCGGTTATTTTCTTGGAAAAAATTAATAAACTGTGTTTTGGATTTATTTGGATATTATATTTATATTTCTTTACCCTCAAGATTTTGACCCTAGCCATGCCAGGAACAATGAAAAATAGCGAGAAATTGTCCACTAGATGGGTTACAGTTTTGTGAAATAATCTAGGCCTCAAGATAGGTTTCGGTGGTATTGTAGGTCGGTTTCGTTAACGAATTTACACGTCAGATATTAATTTGAATGCATAGAGGTAGGAGGCGTTGCCTGAAGACATTTCGCTGTGAGTTACCACTTACAAAATGATGTTAACTCCCTTGATGCGAATAAGCCACCAA
Source organism: Leptopterna dolabrata (assembly GCA_954871275.1). Taxonomy (NCBI): domain Eukaryota; kingdom Metazoa; phylum Arthropoda; class Insecta; order Hemiptera; family Miridae; genus Leptopterna; species Leptopterna dolabrata. The sequence goes on from OX940983.1 coordinate 23,695,030, forward strand.
CTTAGCAGAAGTCGCGCCTTGTTTCCGCAGTCCCTACGGTGAGATTTATACGTGAGGACATCTGTTAAATCTGGAATGTCATTAATTGTTCTTCCGTGTACGGAAAACAAGGCTGTTATTTACCAATGTCCTGTGGAAGCGTTTCTGCTTGGGGAACGGATGAATTACACGGCCAGCCGAAGAAAGATTGTCGGGGGAACAGCACATTTCAAAATGAGCAGACGGGAAGGTTTTCAGGTGGCGCAAGTTGGAGGGACAATGGTCGAAAACTGTATGGGGGAAGGCTAGCGGGAAACCAGCTATGCGCTCAGAAAGATAAATCCAAACGGCGGACACCGTTCTCTTTGCCGGTTTTGGATGAGCGGTATTCCATGCAGGTGACGGTGGCAAGGGAGACATAATCAGAATTGGTACTGCTCGGAGTGTCTGTGTTACCTATGAGTGTCTATGTATGGTGTGATAGAGGTGATGAAGTGGTTCACTGAGGCGGGACAAGAGGCCTTGATATACACTTTACCAGCACGCCACCCTCGCCCAGAATGTGTCTAGTTTCACTCACTAAATGGGCCTATATTCCACTAATCATCAATAACAACGCGACATTTATTTTCGCTTAATGCCGTTGCGTTCCCTCGTTTTGCTCCCGGACCGTTGAATCATTTGGGAGTCGGATGAATGAGTTTGGCCATTCCCCAGGCGAACCTCGGGCACTCATGATGACTGTTAAATTGTCGCAAGTTGATTGTTGAATTGTAGCCTACTTTAACCATACAGGTTTATACCTACACCTCAACATTGTATAAAGTGACCATCTCAAAGATACAATCCATTCCTAATAAAAAGCTTCTACCAAGTGGGTAGGCAGTATAGCTTCCTGACCTATATAACATGGACGTATAAATTGGTTGGTGGGTCCATTCATTGGGTAGATGGAGAATTGACGCGCATGGATTTGAAACTAAGGGTTCAACAAATAGTAGGACGAAGAATAGTAGGACATAATAGTAGGGTGGAATAGGAGTTGTAGTAATATAATTGATGATAAGCGTAATAGTATTATTTTTACACGCATTTATATAAGTGTTTTGAATATTTGTGGTATCATTCCACTTGAATAATGAGTATTTCAAAAGTTTCGAAGCAAGTTACAGTACATTACAAGATTTTGTACTGAGACAAATGAGTAAAACTAATTAAAATTGTGACAGAAATCCAAATACATGTCGTTTTAAGTTCAAAATCAAAGACGTCGTTTTCTAGGGATAGGCTCTACTAAGATTTCACGTTTGCACACGCGCAGATGAAAGTTATTGTACTTTATCAATGAATTTAATAGGGGGCTATCAGTGGCGCAACCCCCACCTACGCTCCAAACCTCATCGCTTCACGACGATTTCTACGGTAGTTGTGGGCTCCAGAAGGATTTCAGGTTGGCGCATGCGCAGACGAAAGTTACAGTACTTTTTCTATGAGTTTGATGTGGAACCATCTGTGCTCGAACCCGCGTCTACCCTTCAAATTTCAACTCATTACGACTATTGTTTCGGGTAGTTATGGGCGTTACAAGGAATTGGCAAACATTTCGTGTTTGCGCTTGCGGTTCCGAATGTTACAGTCCATCAGGGTACCATTCTGCATCTACCCTCCAACTTTCAGCTCTTTCCGACGATTTCTAGGGTAGTTGCGAGTTTAACAAGGATTTCACGTTTATCTAATTTGGTGTGGTCTCCGAATTTCAACTCATTATTTATTTCTTACAGTTTTGCCCGGGACAAGGAATTAACCACAGACAGACACGGAACCAAATAATATGCTCCTTGATGTCTGAAACGTAAAATGCGAGAAGAAATTTTCTTTTTGGGGGACATCAATTTTTTTCGACTCTTGCACGAATGCAAACTACGTCCGCCACGCCAAAGGATAGTGCCAACATAGTGTTTCAAGTTAGCGTTTTTTGAGGTCACTTATCGCTCCATTTAGGGGGCCTACCTAGATTGTATGAGCATTTCATCAAAATTTGTCGAACTGAATCAGGGATTTGAGACACACAGGGGATTCATGTTTGCAGACGAATACTGGTTTCATCTCAAGTTGCTGATATTATTATCATTAACTTGAGCAGCTAGTTGGAAACATGTTAGTGAATCTCTTACTATTTGAAGATGGTTGTAGTGGAACGGACGGAGTGGAAGAGGGAACTCTCTTAAATAGGACTATTTCATTAATCGTTGATAATATATATCGCAATTAATTTACGCCTAAGCCATAACTTTCCCCCGTTTCGCGTTGGGGCGGTTGAATCGTTTTGGAGTTGAATGAATGAGTTCGGCCAACCTCTAGGCCAGGGACCAGCGGTTTCTCGCTAGCCTCTGTATGATCCCCCTGGCACTCATGACGATGACCATAGAATATATAGTATTTAATAGTGTGTCACACTTTTAGTTGAAGATCGTAATATACTCAAAGGTGACAAACAGTCAAGAGAGTCCTGAAAAGATGTTCTGGGTCCTTGGGGCATCCTTTGAGTAATTATTATTGGGAGTGTTGGGAGCTCGCTTAGTTTGTTTTAATATAGCTGTTGTTGGAACAAGTTCTATTTTTGTACAATTTATTGTCTGCTACTTTTCTTTTGCACCAAAACCAGTTGGGCCAATTCCAACGGGCGAAATTGGGGGTGTTGGGGGCTCGCTTAGTTAATTTTAATGTAGTTGTTGTTGCAACAAGTTCTGTTTTTGTACAATTTATTGTCTACAACTTTTCTTTTGTACCAAAACCATTTGGGCCAATTCCAGCGGGCGTAATTGTGAATTCGGGAGGTTTATTTTGTTTAAAGGAAAAGGCAGCAATGATCTGTTTTAGGGGTGGAAACCCTTGATCCTCATGCATTCACTGCGTATTTCGTATTTACGTATCCTTTCTGCTGCCCAGCTCCGTCCTCAGTCTACCAGCAGACTCCCAGCAAGTCGCTTAGCAAGGGGGCGGTTCGTAAGAGTTTGCGAGTTGACTAAGGTTTGCTTTGCGTTGGGGTATCGGGATTCTCACCCCTCTTTACTTCTGGTGTCGGTGCCAATGTCCTAATAACGATGCTAAGATCGATCCGAGTATACTCGGAGTGACACGTGCACACGTTTCATCCCTCCCCTTTCTGTCCGTTTTCCTTTTACTTCCATCTTCATCCCCTTTCTCTCTCTCCCCTTTTCTTTATCTTAACTACCACCCCGCCTCCGCTGCCATCACCACCAACCGCTCTTCACCGTCACTACAGGTCCACCTTTCCTTTTGCTTTTGTCTTGTTCCACCGCACCCAGGTCCCACTCAATTTCCTTTTGTTCGTGTTTTACCTCTTTACAAGTTCGCTTTCCTTCAACTCTTCTCTCACATCTTCCTCTTTTTTTGTCTTATCATAATTGCGGAGACGTCCTTTTGCTCCCGTCAGGTCCTCTAGCGGATTCAAGCGAAATCACGGGGCCCTGACCTGTGATGCTGAATCCCATAGCAGCATGAGAGCAACATGAATTTCACATACCGTGAACTCTCCTTGACAGGAGAAATCCAAGATGGGATTGTTCCACCGTCTCAAAATGCTAATTATACAATAGGACGAAACATTCCTATATCCACCAGTACGGGATATACAGACAGTGGTAACTAAAGTTGTGGAAGAATATGGGCTATTACATCAATGGGGAATATCTACGCGTTCAGCTAATTTTTTTAAATGAACGCGTACCTACCTATTCAATCAAAATAAATTTTTTATTTAGTTTTCAGAAAACTTAATTGTATAAAAACGGGTGATGTTGGGGGCAATTTTTCGTTCATGGAATTGGGGGGGGGGGGGGGGGGGTGCCTAAATTTATAGTAAAATAATAATGTTGCTGGTTGAAAGTTGGCTTTCTATTCCCCATCTAAAGGGAATGTCCCCGGGAATTGCATATTTTAAAAAAATTGTTTTTAGTTCATTTGCACCGATGTCGTATGCCATCTACCCTGCCATTCCGGTTTTGTAATATGGAGTCAACATAGATCTAGATAGAAGTCCTCTGGACAATCGTCCGTACGGAATTAAGCGGAATGGCGCGGGCAAGCTTTTGGACAGAAAGTTGTTAGCCCAAGGGAACGCGCAATCAGAAAATCACTCGGGGAAGCGCAATCGACCTGAGAGGTCTTTCACGTCATTAACAACAAAAACCTATTATATTTCATTTGTTTTTGGTCAAAGTACTCCAGGACACTTGAAATGAAGAAGTATGAAACATTTCTTCATTATTCAAACATGAAAGTTGCTCATTTATAAATATTCTAATAATAAAATATAATTCAGTCAAGCTGAGTTCAAAAGTCGGTATATTCACTTTGACGAAGTATTGCCAAGTTATTCTCAGCAGTAGGTACATAAAATATGAGTTTTGACTCAAATACGTCCTCCTATGAACTAGTTAGGTACCTACCTATGGTTACAACTACCAGTAAAAACTATAGTAACCGAACAAACAGGCGCAAGTGACCCACCCAGGTATTTTTTGATGGCAGTTGTGCGGTGCACCCTCAATTGACACTTGACGTAAACTAAAGTTTGAAGTAAATGCTAAGGGAGGCATAGGCCGGCTTCCCCATTCGGCCATCCCCCCATGTTAATGTTGGGCGAGGAAAACCTGAAACAAGGGGGACCTCACAGGGCACGCGTTCCGCAGGGTTAGAGGTTCTCAGAGAACCTGATTGATAGAGGGAGATAGCTGATATAGCCTCTATGCAATGAACGACGATTTTGTAAGGTAAGACTGTTTTTCAACAGCTTTTCTTGAGTGAGGGTTTGCAGATAGCACAGCACAGCACTGCAGAGATCTGGTAGATGTCAGCTTCGCCGTAGATAGCATACTGCAACAGCGATGGGTCGGTAGATAGCATACGACATCGGTACCGTTAATTTTCATTTATTGTCATGGCAGAATGGTCCTTTGGAAGTACCGTTTTAAAAAGAAGCGCCTTCAAACGTCCTTCCAAGGGATCTGAATCTGAATGACAGCAGGACCACGAGTTGAAAAGTAGTACCGTCCTTCCAGAAGAAGGACGTCTGTTCGCTCTAAATTATTATACTGTAGAGGAAAAAAAATCGCAGCAATTTATTACACAACGGTTTATTATTTACCTGTATCACTGTTTTCTTTGGTCAATACCCTCAAGCTCCCTCCAGGAAAGCCCTAAATGGAGTACTGGTGCCGGCCCGGGAATTGAAGTTTTATACAAATGCCCGGGAATCAATAATTAAATCATTAATTATTTTTAGTTATTCATGAAGCATAAGGTAAATAATAAACCGTTGTGTAATAATTTACCTGTATAGCTGCCCCTTCTGCGTAGATAGTATAATAAACCGTTGCGTAATAATTTACTGCTGTGTAATAATTTACCTTGTGTAAATAATTTACTGCTGTATAATAATTTACCGTTGTATAATAATTTACACAATAATGCTTCAACGTCTGTTTGAGTTGCAAAAGTACCTATCAACAAAATCCAAGAGAGCTTGTATTATAATTTGTCAAATGGAATAATATCACAGAACAGTCAACTCGACATGATACAGCTATCCGTGATTATAATCAGGTGCTCTCTAGCGATGATATGCGGGCTGAATGTATACAATTTGATTCACCCTCCTGTTGATGAAGCCTGACGGTGCAAACTTCGGGGCCTTACTGTGAACGAACGGCTGGACGTAAAATGCTCGGGGTGGTCTCAAAAAACTCTCAAATTCAAGAACTATTTAAAAACGTAAAAAAATGCGAAGTAACGGCGTCCTGGAGATTTCAACCCCTATTTTTCACCCCTTAGAGAAGACTGACATTAACGCTAGACCCCAAATGGGACCTACAAACCAAATTTCATCAATTTTGGTTCATGGTAACTATTAAAGTGCGAAGTACGGTGTAGGGCCTGACAGGCGGTCGGATAGAAATATTTTTTATTGCATTTTCTGATTCTACGTACCTTGAAACGGAAACCATCAAATTTTGAGGGGGGGGGGGGGATTTATTTTTTTTCTCTTCATATTCGATTCCAAAGGTTCGTTATTGAAAATAATAAACCAAAAAATACAATCCCTAAAACCGAAAATTTTCCAAGTGTTGAAGCATGATGAATAAATGTAAACTTGTGATGAGTAAAATGTAGATTGGTCTCAAGCCTGCAGGTGTTCAGGAGTTACCGGAATTAGTGAAAAGGGGTTACAAAAAAAAGAAATACCCAAAAGGAGACAGGAGAAGTTCTAAGTAATAAGGGGTTCCCGGAATCCCCTGGAAAAAGGAAGGGGCTCAGCAAAAGTTGAAAGGATGCTCACCCACAATTGGATGCAGGTGTACAAACAAATTCGAGTCCTCTGACGAAAGTCCTGGAATCCCGTATTCTGTACTACAACACGTGCGCGAGACCTCTGGCCTAAGTCCAAGGAGTATTCCAGTGAGATTCCCAATCGATTGACTCAAACACTACAACTTCCCTGAATTTTGAGAGTGAGGCTACTGGGAAGGTTGCCGTTAGGCCTGAGGGGCTTCGGAATCTTGTGGAGTGCATAGGGATAGGGGAATAATAAAGACGCTTCAAGGTAATGCTAAGCAATGAGGGCGTTTTTGCCTCGGCATTAGGTAGGTATATTTTTTGCCTTTTGAAATCTTTTTTCTTTCTTTTTTTCAATCCCTTTGGTTGTAACTGACTACTCTTTTTTCATTTTGGAAGTTAGGCCACATTTAGTACAGGCGGAGAAGACAGATAAAACTCAAGATTATTATTACTCCACTCCTGACTAGGTATAATGGAATTTACGTTACCCAATATCGGACTTTGAATAAAATGGGAATCCAAAGAACGCGGTCAACGCTTCAGGCGACAAATATCGAGGAATGAAAGATAACGTGTACAATTATTATGTGATCGATCGAAACAGGTAATAACAAGAATGACGCCTAGATAGATCTGTCTATGAAAATAAGTGGTAAGAAGGCATACGAAATAAGGCATAATTAGCTGGTCAACAACAAACTGGTATTTTCTCAGTCAATAGGTCAAGTAGCGATTGGTACGAAGTTAATTGATTGGGCGGTGGAGTGGGCACAATCAAAATTGCTATAAAATGGGGGAGGGGGGGGGGTTATCAGGAAAATCAGAAGGTCAATTTATAAACCAACGGTCTAATGGTATTCTGGGTTGGTAAATGCAACGACTAAGGAAATAAGATGATGATTGTGGCGAAGGGGAGGGGGGATTGACGAGTGGTTTTGAGATGCCCTACAGTGGAGCTACTACATCGACGGGGGTAAGATATCGGTGTTCTGTAAATCGCCACCAGTGACAATCCCTACCAGTCGGGTCCCTTCAAAACTACATCTGCACACAACTTGTTCTACTAACCCCACTAATCTAAATTATTTTTACTCAAGGACGATACAGAATATTTTTCTCTTTTGGAGATGCGTCCTTATGAGCATCTAGACCACTTGTCTATTCAGACAGAAAAAATAACGCAAACGTATATTTCTATGTGAATTCACAGCCTGGTATGTACTGGTGGCGTTTGTCCCACACATTTTTAGGTGGTTGACATGTACTCGAAATACCAGGTCTTGCTTACTATTATATTTATGTTGACTTTGGAGAGAGCGATGCAACTTCGAGATTAACTATTTCCCTATAGTCACTAATTTAATTAATAATCAAGTAAAAGCCGCTGTGTTCTATCCAACAACCCATGGTACAAGGAAATACAGTGGAAGGTCGACACACAGGTCGGCCGACTACAAAATTCTGCGTTGGCTATGCACCGGCTAAACGAAAGTTACAGTTCTCCACCAAACAAACTGACAACAGCTGGGTTTAAGGGCATCCACCCGGCACGGAATACCTAGGAAACCCGCCCGGAAAATGGCTTTCACTCTGGATCGAGAGTGGATCAGCCTGCCATTACATGGGACTGCTATATCCGAGGTGTCATTTTCATAAATTTCCAGAGGCTGCAGCGTAAAATCACTACAAGATCGTAAATAGAAGAATCTGATAGATTAGCGGTGTACCGGTATTGCTCATTCTGCTTCCATGTATGAACCCTCAGCAATCTTCCGTTCTGTTCGACTGTATAAATTCACCTCAGTTGAAGAAAAAAAAACCTCTAACCATGTCGGACTCAGCGCAAATTAATAACAGCACGGTGTCCATACAAGGTAGCAATGACATTCCTGATGTTACACGCCCTCGATATAAATCTCCCGGAGAAGCAAGAGGCGAGAAAAAGCACCCCAGCGAAACTCAGGGTGTAACTCGCACGTCGGTTGCTGCCTCGTTTATTGAGTTCCACTTTGAAAATGATTTCCAGGCAACTGACCCTTTACCAGGGGTCGGAGTCGCTGCGGGGATCCTCACCTCCCGTGTCCGCTGAGTTCTCATTCTCCATCATCCTTATTTAATGCTGCCCTCACCCCGCCTCACCGTCACCTTGAAATTTTACCAAGATGCGCCTTCACCTTGTTCAAAGTAATAACTTGACAGGAGAACGTCCTCAAATAACTGTCTTAAAAGAGTTATGTTTTTCTGTTAAAGGGGGATCCCCGAGCGAATGCCAACAAGGCTTGATGTTGATTTAAACGCGCTATATATAATTCCGCGGCCTCGTTGAAGTAAATCAAAAATTCTTTTGAAAAGGGACGTTCACTCTTCTCCAACATAAGTTCCTCCTGCTACTTTATTAGGAGTGCCTGTCTCATACAGATGAAGCCAAAATTTTAATTGGGCTGAGAATTTTTACTGGGTTGAGAACATAAATCATATGATTTATAATTATTTCCTATTGTTCACGTGAAGATGTATCTTTTTTAGTAATGACCCCTTTAGTACTCGGCCTCTCCATTAGTCTTCTCTCATATGTGTGCCACATACCATAATCGTCGTTGATAATTCAAGAATGAGCGTGTCCAAAAAAATCGCTTCGATTACGTTTGATGACAAATTTATGAGACGCGACAGCTGTTGATTTGATGGATTTGAATTCCATTGGAAGCAAATGCTCAATTTGCAGAGCGAAATTTCACATCAAAATAGAGAAGTGTGACGTAATGGCAAGAACAAGTTCTGGTCATAGTGAATGATCCATGTGCCAGTTTTTAAGTATATTTTTTCCTAAAATTTTTGGCGATTTAATAGCAGTTATTTGGTGATAGCAACTATTGCCAATTTTTGAAAAACTTGAAATCAAATTTGACTTTTGGGTAAACGTTTATTTCTTAGGCAGCTAAGGTCTTCTGTTTACTTATGAAAATTGTTAAAATCCAGGGGTTGAATGTACTGCAATGACTCCATATAAAATCAGTGTAAATTGAATTTCGGTCAAACCTGTTTTTGAAACTGAGACTTGAAATATTTCGAATGGCAGTTTAAGATGTCCTGAAAATCAACATGAAAATGGAAATCCTGGCCGCTACATCCGTATCAGAAGAACATGATGTTCGACAAAGCTGCAACTGGACGTAATATGTCGGAGTGTAGGTGTTCTCTCGATGTGTGTGTGCGCCCTCGCTCGTGTTTGTGTGCGGGGCGGAGTTGTGTACTATTATATCAGGTAACCTTATTTGTGTGTTCCGTTTTTGATTAGGTTCGCATGTGTTCTTCATTGTCCTGCTTATCTGCAGACATTCCTTGGTGCTCTTATTGTAATGAACTCTGGCAATTGCCCGATATTATAAGAAGATTCTTATTCTGAACTTACTATCTGAAGGACTTCCTAAGTATTTCCGCTTCTTCTTTTACTTTTTTGAATTGTTGAAATTACCTTGTTTTCTATACGCCTTCTAATGATGTTGTAATGCTCGATTGTTTGAGTCATTTTATTACATGTGTTGATTCTTGTAAGCACTTGAGCAAGAAATCAAATTCCATGTTTTGTCTGTAACACTGCGCTTATCCGCCATTATGGCGAGATTGATAGGAGATAGTGGTGCTCATAAACGAGAAATCGCGATAGATAGACGAGGCGCATCGAACATCAGTGGTCAGATTTACATTTTCACGCTATGCGCCCTTGAAACTTTTTTAAGGACTCCTTAAACAGTCATTTAAGCAGTTTTCAAAAGATCTGGCCGAAGCTTGTTACAATGATTTTGTGCGGGGTTCTTTGGACCTGTTCAATAGTTTTCCAAAAATTCGCTAAAAACTTTGTTGAAATCACTTCGTTGAATAGGGACTCCTGTTGTAGTGTTGGTATAGTTTCTTTGGGTGTCTGAGAAGTTGCTTCTAGAAGAAGCCAGCCATCAATTCATGCTCTTTCTTCAAGGGCTTAAGCCTGCCCTTCGAAAAACGAATGAGAAAGATGGGGTGGGGGCTACTCCGGGAAAGGTGGTAAATATTGAAGGTTTAATCCAGGACGCCCGAGCCTCGCTTTTGGCCTGGCCAGAGTGATAGATGAGTGTATAATCTGTGCCAATCATTGGCAGCCCTTCCTTTCCTAAGCCCTGTTGGCCAATCAATCCTTTTGCCCATGACGTAATCCCTTCACCTTCCTTTTTGCCTCCTTCCCTTCCCCAGGGATGACGTATCCATTACTTAACCGCTGACCGGATGTAATTACCTGGTCCGGGGCTTCCCAACTTGTCTGGGCCCGTCCGCGCTGGCCCTTCCGAAGGGGTCTTCAACCCACTTGTTGTTTGAAGGGATGAAATTTCAACAGGGCAGGAGGGATGTCCTCAGGAACCTTCCATCTCCTCGCCGTCCAACTCCCTGCCACCAGATCCATCCTTTCGCCTAACGACAACTTCGGGCCTCGTTTTCAACTCCAGTTTTACCTCTCATCACGCGGACGCTTTAATTTTGATTCATTGGGCCCGAACATTAATGCCAAGTAGCTTGCAATCTCTGCATGCCCCAAAAGACCAATTTTACCAAAGACAGCACGAACACAGACAGCAGCGACTTCGAATACGTTTCCGCCAACGTCTTGCCTATGATTAAAACACAACGATATAATCTAGGAGGCAGAGACTTAGGAGGATGAAGCACGGGACATTATGGTCAGGAAGTTCGAGAACCTTAGTGTCTTCATAAAAAAAAGGATTGTATCGTTAGAATTTACTCACCAGCTTAAAATGTGGGTGTTTCACATCCCATAAGGATTAAGTAAATTTTCATTAAGAGATAAGGGCAATACAGGTAATACAGCGAAGTACAGTGAAATTATTATTTATTATTAGTTACAGCGTAATATTGAACAATAGTCTGAATTACGTTACAGTCAGGATAAATAATAATAATAAATTACTCACTGGTCAACTACTAGAGAAGGTTACATTGAAACGACAGGGCCAAATGAACTCAGCAATTGAAACATGAATAAACATCCCGTAGAGCAATGCATGCATTACAGTTGACGTCCCTTACGGTTGTGTATATAGATCATTCTCACTCATTGCAGATCGTCTGGGAGTATAAATGAGTAACTGCGCTATGATGATTGTGCGATTTATTACCCAATTTCGTGGCTAGTGACGCGATATTCTCGACAGCTTACGTATGTTTGTTTGGCAACCTGCATTAGAGTAGGTGATGTCATTACAACAGTGCCCCAAGAACGTTGTGAATAAATTGACTGATTGATCTAAGATTAGGTTGCAATCTATCTATTGTTTCTTATATACCTACCTATGTCGTATGGTACACTCAAAACTTGAGAATACGGGTAGGGGACACAAGGTTTGCAGAAAATCCCGCGTCTCCCCCCCACCCACCCACCCCGCCCTTATAGAAATTTCGAAATTCCGACGACGAAGTGCACAGCTAGGCTGAATTCGCGTCGGAAAAAAAAAGTTGAGAATTGAGCCCTGGCCAGCGCACTCAAGATTTTGTCGAAACTTACTGCTCTTTTAGAAGTAAATTTCCAGCGAGGTAGGGCACAACTCGACAGTTTTCTGCATCGAACAAAAAAAGAACCACGCAAATCGGTTGAGATTGCGGCCTGGGCAGCGCACACAAGATTTTTTTTTTTCGCGGATTTGTTTTCAGGATGGTCTGAAACGGATTTGAATACGTTTCTTTTCATTCTCGGCCGAGTTTTGTCCGCTTCTGACCAGATCAAGTACACAAGGACGTCGCTTACTACCGAGGGACCTCCTAAAAAGGAGTACAAGGAGGATAATGAGCCCCATACCTCCTAGTTTTACGAGTCTGACCATTGATTGAGATCACGGAATGTTATATCTATTTTCCGTTGTGCTATTTCATGACGATGACCAGTATGGAGTATGAAGAATGAAACAGGAGGACAACGTCGAGAGTATCAACCTGAAATCGGCCAACATCGGTATGCATTTCAAAAACGGGACCGGGAGAGGGTAGAATAACAGAGTTACACAAAGAATATCGATGTTTCAAGGCGATGTGATTTCAATTCTGATTCTACATTATGCATAACTGTGGTAATTACCGAGATTTCAGCACTATTTTGCCAGATTCGACGATGCATCGGAATTGCTGTAGTCGACATTTAACTCACAATAATTGTCATTAAAACATTCTGCTTCCTCACTACCGAAGGTATTATTTCCTCACTACCGAAGGTAGGGAAGCTTGGTATTCGTGGAAGAGTGGAAAAATTGTATGTCCTCCAAAATGAGAGTATCCACTCGCATTTCACGTTTCAGACATTAAGGAACATACTTATTTGGTTCCGTGTTTGTGTTGGTGTCTGTGGTCAATTCATTGCCCCGTGCGAAACTATGCAAAATAATAGTCGTAATGAGTTGAAATTTCGGGAGTAGGTGCGGATTTGGTGTTCTGCGCATGCGCAAACATGAAATCCTTGTAAAGCTCATAACTGCCGTAGAAATCGTCGAAAAGAGCTGAAAGTTGAAGGGTAGATGCAGAATAATACCGTGATGGTCCCATATCGATTTCATAAAATTCGGAGTGCAACATTCGTATGCGCATGCGCAAAAACGGAAGTTTGCGCATAACTACCCGAAAAAATAGTCGCAGTGAGTTGAAATTTGGTGGGTAGGCACGGGGCCCAGATGTTTCTTTATTAAATTCATTAAAAAAGTACTTAAATTTCATCTGCGCATGCGCCAAAGTGAAATCCTTCCAGAGCCCCCCTTTACCCTAGAAATCGTCGTGATGCGATGAAGTTTGGAGGGTAGGTGGGGGCTGGGCCACAGATGGTCACGTTTTAAAGTCATTGATACAGTTTTTTAAATTTAATTATATTACTTAAACGTTTAGTAATACAATACTATTTAGTTGTGTTGATACAACGTAACTTATCGGGTTATATAATAAAAATGGCACATGGAGAGGTTGCTGTTCAGCGACAGTCCTGTTATACAAACTAGTTTGGTAAGTTCATTAAATTGCAACAGATTACTGAGGTATATCAAGTTTGAGCTGTGATTATGTCACTCCTTTTATGTCATGCATTTTTACCTCACTGCACTTTTATGTCATTCCTTTTAATCGTTAAGTCCAGTAGGTTTGCAGGCCTGAGTTTGGTAGTTTGGGGTAGGGTCGGATGTTGTCACAGGCAAAACTCGAGAACTACTACACCAATTTGATCGACGTTTCCAGGGATTGTGCGTGTAGGCCCTTTAGACGGCCCCCTATGAATTTCATTGCCGTCGGACCAATCGTAGCTCTACTGTAGAGATAATCAAAAGTCGATATTTACCAGTAGTTTTACCAACTGATTCTATACGTCCATGTTACAATAAGTGAGGAAGCTATACTGCCCCAACTTGGCTGACGTTTTTGTTATCTATATTGATTGCGTGCCGAAAATAATAAAACATGTGGGTAATAATAAAATATTTAAAACTAGTCTAGGGAGGTCCGATTTGAATGAAACTAAGTGAGTCGATAGTAGGTAGTCATCATCATCATCATAATACCAAAAGGTGGGCCAAATGGCGGTCCTGCCCAAAACCTCTAAGATCTAAGATCTTCTAATGCAGTCATAGGAATATAAGAGGAGTGCAACATATCCGTTAGAAAATTGTATTTTTTAGGGTTTCATTATGTATTTGTTTGGAAACGGCAGTTGGAAGCGTTCCACAAAGTACGGTATGCTCTACAAACGGCGCGATGGAGTTTTTCGGTTTCCATGAATTATGACTTTGAGTGACGATATTCTTTAGAAATCGGTATTCCCTCTGACGTCCAGATCCCTCACAAATCTTTCCCGATACGGACAAAAACGTACGGATAAAAAGAGGATCCTTTTTGCCGATATAAAATCGAAGATATGTGGTCTTTTCGAGGATAGCGAGGGGAGGATACAAATAAAGGCACATTCGTTAAGAAAGAAATTGTCGAGCATATTTCGTCCGGTACAGAAGGAGAGGCCCGTCCTGGCGTATCCTCCCCCAAATCACTGGATACAATAACGTATCGCCGACAGTTAAAAAGCGACAGAAAAGATATACCGGGTCGTTGAGGAGATTCCGTCCCGAGAACGAGGGAAAGGGAGTTTATCAAAGGTCACTAAATAATATGGGGACTTTAAAAAAGCTTAATAGAAAAAAAGAGGCAGACTTGATGTGAGGTGGGGGATTTTGTCAATGTCGGAGCGCTGGCTTGTTGGGAATCAATCGGCCAGATGACCATCTGATGAATCGGTTGAGTGTTCTTATTTTGTACACTTGATACCCCAACAGCTATGCCACTGTGGAGACTTAATACACTGTACAGCGAAATTTTTGTGTCTGCTTAATGGACGTTATTTTTCTGTGCATCATGTCAGGATAGAGTGAAATATGAATTCTTTTTGTGGTCAGAATCTGCTTTTGATGCGGGGAGCAAAGTTTCTCTAATTAGGGGAAGTGTGTTAAACAGGTCTTTGTGTTTCGATTGCACATTGGCCTTCTATTAGGTGTGCATTTCAATTCAAACGTGAGAGGTGCGTCTTCGAGTGAGTAATGCTAACCATTTCTTTCATTTAGTTGTGGTTTGTTCGAGCGTAACATTCCATGTCTGTACCAATGATTCGGCGCTGCGACCAACCTTTTGACAGTTTTCGTTTTATATGCGGAATTTTTCCCAGTTAAACATTTTTACCATATGAATATTGTGTTTTACAAAAAAATACAAGAAGCTAACTCCTGACTTCAAAAGCAAATATTACGATGTACCGTGGTTATTTTTCTTAATATTTAGGTTTCAACCTTGCGAACGTAAACACTTTCAACCCGCAAATCACCATATTAACGAGGTACAGTTGGTGAACATGAGCTTGTGAGGTATAGTTTCCAATGTTTTTTAGGGCCAGAAGTTGATTTTGACCGAAGAGTGAAAAACTGGGATTGTAACGAAGGCTGAGCTTCCAAAATTCTTTTTACTGTCTAAAATCACCATAAATTTGTATAGTAAAACTAGAAGTAGTATTAACAGGTGAATCAAGACAGTTAAATGGCAGTATCAATGGTCAAAGATAGATTATCTCAAAAAGAAGCCTGATTCATGTTTTTGGGGGCCACAAGTGGTGGAAACCATCAAAAATAGCTATTTCAATCATTGCACATGAAAGAAACCGTAAATGAACAGCCAACAATTCTGTAGGTATGTACAGTACGATAATAAACCCATGTGACAAGGACTTCGTAGCGTTTTTTGTTTGTGTCCATTGAAAACCACTTCGTCGTAAAGATACTGCTTCAGTAAGAATTACTAAAGAGCAATTGGGGGCCGAGGCGCGCAGCGCCAAGTATTATTATTATATGATTATTATTATTAATATTATTGCTGAATCAAAGAAATCATTCTATTTCAGAAGAAATGTGGGGGAGGAGGGATCCGCAGAAACACGGGAAACCGGAAAAGGATTCATCACAAATTCGAGAAATCGAATGGGGGTTCCGCTGTTACTCTGATATTGTATATACATGTTACATAAATGTGTAGGTATGTATACGTTCATAAATATACCGCTAAACATGACGGTGAAGATCTTGGAGAAGTTTTCCTTCACAAAGACGACTCAAACATCGAGACTTCTCCTACTGTTCTCAAAGTTGAAGGTTTATCGGTCCTGGTAACACATTCTCAATCGAATTGCAACAGAGGTTTGTAGTAAACATTGTACGGATGGGTGCTCTCTAATCTGAGAGTTTGCAATATTTTTGGTAATTCTATATACCCAGAGAGTTTGGGTAAATTCCTACATTGTAGAAGTGAAGTTTGCAGAAGGAAGTTTCATAATTATGTTATATAAGTATAGGAATCATTTTTAATGGTACAATAGCAACAAAAATAGAACAAAATATTCGTTGATAGATAATCACAAAAATTGTGAAAAAAAAGAAAATTGCACTTTCGGTTTCAGATGAAATAAAATGTTCAATAACAATAAAAGAGATGTTAATATAAGACTCAAAACTGAAAAGTCCAAATTGCTAGTAAATAGAAAAAAGTCAAAAAATGCCAGTGTTTGACGAATGAACTTAGCATTGCAGTTTGATTGAGTGGAGTCCATGGGGAAGTGAAGTAAATGGATCGTTTACAAACTACAAGGATCCATATACCAGGTAAAGCACTCTAGTGAGGGAGGTGCACTAGCCCCATTATTTTTAACGCTGCGCAGACGAGTTTGTGAGAGACAGGGGAAGAGACCGTCTAAAGATAAAAGTTACTAGATTTATGCAGCCGTGCTTGACTGACTAGTTGTCCCGGAGACTCCTCGGTTATAACTCACTCAACACATCTGTTTCACTCCTCTATTTCAGTCGAACGGGTAATTGTCCGGTAAGCTGAGCTTTCGAGATGGGACCGTGTGATCTCGGCAATTACCGGGAGTCGAGACGTGCAGGCGTCACGCTCATCCTCCCTTTCGAGACGACTTTTTTAAAGGGTAAAAAGGTACAATGTGAACTGAAGTTGTACTACCTTCAAACCGATTACAATCGGCAATCATATAGGTATTAGGTTTGCATAAACGTTTCCCTACAAATGCATCTCAGGAGTACGTAAATTACAGTTAGAGCGAGCAAACGCAGATGCTAACTATCGATCACTAAAAGTACCTATGAAGGTATTTTTTTAAATTGCATTTTACATCAGTATCTTATACAGCCAACGTACCAACGCTTAAATTACAGTCTCACAAATCGAAATACTTCTTTATAAATAAAAGGGTTATTCTTACGCATAATTGTTTGATAACTAAAAGGATTGTCCATTATCAGCGAATTTCCTAAGAAAATGCAATAGGTCCAGAATTTTCGGTGCATGAACTTTTGAAATCTTCTACAGGCGAATCCGTTTCAGAGCATCATGAATTAATCCCTTGATTTTAACAAAAATTTATATATATGTGTGTATTTTTATTATATATTTATGTGTCACTCCACCTTGGGTACAGTAAAAATTCCGGGTTTCGCCAAATGTTCGTATTGCCAAACAAAAGGATGAATTCGAAGATGAGCAATTTTCAAAAATGCTAAGGGGGTTAAATTTGAGTTCATGGGGGGGGGGGGGGGGGTCGAAAATCAATAAAAATGGCTAAACTCGCGAACAGTGGATATAAAATCACTGCAAGTGGTAAGGAAGAGTGAGTAAAGACAGAAAATAACCGTTCCAGTAGTTTTTCAGTTGGTTTTCATTACAGAATAGGCGTCAAATATAGATTTTTGGGGGTCAGAAATTGGTATTAAGGACTAAAATCAATATTAATTTACCTGACGTTGTACCGGATTGTTATTCACGACTATTTCGATGATGAAAATATTTTTCTCACACATAGATTGTGTCAAATTTGACTTTATATGGGTCAAAAATCGGTAAAAATGGCTAAAATCACGAACAAATTATATAATTTTACAAAAGTGGTACAGTTTCTCGCTATATCATCTTTTTACACAATAGTACGAATATTTCGTTGAAAATGCGCTCTTATAGCCATGCTGCATGACAGTAACTTCTTCTCGGCATTGATGAACCTTTCTTTCCTCTCGTCACTAAAAGCCGGACAATCCGCAATTAAATGCTCTGAATTCCCGTTGGGATGTCCACGTCTATCATAGGTTGGTGATTCCCTCTTGTTTATCCTGGTAGGCTTCGCACACCCCATGTTCCGCTCGTGCGATGGTTCTGCTGAAATCCTTCGTGACTTCATTTCTGGCCAGGTACCAAAGGTTGGATGGTTTTATAAAATCGGCCTTCTCGTGCAGTGGAAAACATGCTTTGCCAAACCGATCGATGGTATCTAAGGCCAATTATCCCGTTTTTAGTTCCAAAAGCCGCCACCACGTTGTGCTTCAAAGTGAGCAAAAACCGTTTCCAAAGAGGGCTTTCCAACCAGGGGGCCGCTAGGTTCAACCAGTTTTCATTCTGATTTTTGCAATGTACTCGGTACAAACGTAGAATTCACGCGACACTCGATATTTTCATAACAGCTATTAGTTGCATCAAATTTCATGACATCATTTTAATTTGAAATTTTAAAATCCCAGCTGGTCTTATTTTTGAGTTTTATTTTCTGAAGATGATGGGGGGAAAACTCGTCTATCTCTATGGCTGTCTGTCCGCTGTCCTGTTTCGGCAATTAAGTATACGTATGTAAGTCACAACGCAGGTGTGCGTCGAAGGTGAAATATCAAAATCTGTAAACAAAAAGTGATACCTGGGAAGTTATATAGAGATTAAGTCCCCCCCCCCCCCCCAGCACACAATTCCCCTCGCATGTGCCTACCTGTTGCGTATTATAACACGCCAATAGCTCGTTTTTTGAGGTAGGTACGTGATCTGAAAATTATCGATGTTGAATGTACAGGAATGTGGTGTAGAGTTTGTATATCATGTACAGAGGCGCGCAACGTTGAAGAGATAGGGGTACAGCCATTTTTGAAATGATCATTTCAAACGGCCAAATAACTAGTTATCATTCAACAGGTCAAAAAAATACAACGATGCTATTAATTTATAACAGAACTTTGATCAACTCAGGTTATGTGATGCACGTGGGTGTGGATTAGAGTAGTTCATAAATCAATTGAGAAAGCATACCTATATAATATACCTTCCACAGGTTTGGTCTTAACTGGAGATAACCGTCGGGGTCCGTTCTTCGAAAGTACGTAGGTAGGTACTTAGTTGCATCAGAGAATACGGATTTGGAGGTGACAGCAGAGGTATCTAGTACTCGTGCCTAATGTACCCAATTATTATTTGAGAGATCCAATTGGCGTTGAACTTTGAAGTCAGGTAACTGGGTAATTTAATTTTTTATTTGTAGCAGGTTATTTGCAGTTTCAGGCGTCTGACCTCGAAGTCACTAGTTTTAATCTCGGGAATGAAATTTCAATCGATCGTCCAGTTTGGTTTGAAAATTGGATTCAAATGCTATGAGTGGAATTGGGAGGTGGGAAGAGGTGTATTTATTTATTATGACACGGGTATAATTTAATAGTATAATTTAATTGTGATGTACCTACATAGGTAAAATGTTATACAAATCAAATTAAAAATAAATTTATTAAAACAGGAAATAATAGTGTTAAATTAGCTAAATAAATGATATCTCAAATTACTTGTTCAATTTATTTGATTATTTATTATTTATATGGAATTTTGTTATCAGTTGTACTGACTGTGAATTTCACGACTCATGCACTTCAAAACTAGCTCATATTTTATGGTAGTTTGGCACTTGGTGGGCCCAAGCAATTTCATAGCAAATCTGGAACAGGGAGGAAGAAATATAACACTCTTGAACGGTGGGGCAAAAACTATTCTCGGAAATGACAGGTATCCAAGCTGCTCGTGCGGGAAAGCCCCTCCAAAGGGGCCTGGGAAGCCTCCTGCCGCCATTCTTCCTCTCCTACCCTGCCGCCCATCACCTTCTGGACAAGAATTGATGGGGTTTTAGCGGTCCGATTTTAAATGTTAAAAATCCATCGTAGTCAGGACAAATCCCTCTAGAACTTGACTAATTGAGATTTCCAAGAACATGAACCAAATTTGAACGCCAGGGAACCAAATGTACAAATTTTGAAGTTCTGAACACCACAACTAATTTGCGGAAATTCTGTACTGATTTTGAATCCAATGCAAATTAAAGATTGAAAATCGATCAGTTATTGGAAGGAGAGCGAAAATAAGTTTAGCTCATTTTGGTGCCGCCATGTGGTGGCGGCTTTCGGAACTAGACGTCGGGCTATTTCCCCTGACGGGTAAATGTCACGATGAGGTGAGAATATGTGATAAGAAATGGCAGCATCGGCGGCAAATTTCATTTACTACTCATATGAGAACGGAGCCTAATATTTCAATTCGGAAAACGGATTTCTTATCGAGATCCACGTAAAATTCCGGGTAATGAGTTCAAAAAGTGTTCAAAAATTGTTTGCTCACTTCCAAAAAAATGTTGTTAGTTTTACACATTTTCAATAAGTGGCTTAATAGGTTGCATTGGACTCTAGAGAACACAAATCCGTTTTCAGAATTTTTGTAAATTGACTGTATCCGTCGGATTCTCGTTTCCAGGATTTGGGGAGGGGTCGTGATCGAGAGAGCGTCTGACTGTGCGGGGGTAGAGAGTTCTTGGCCACCTCAGACCTTCCCATTTCTCAACTTCCCTGTCCTGACATTGAATGAAATGGATGCACTAATAAACTGGCACAGGAAGTGTGCAAATTTCTGTCCACTGTTCAAAAAACTTACTTATGCACGTATTTGTTCACATAGTTATCATGTTTGGAAAGTGTTTTCACGCCTACTTGCACTAGGTAACTCTACTTAGTTGGTTCAGAAAGTGTGCAAATGTTTACCCGTTGTATATAAACTGTTAGTTAGTAGGTTGTTGCTCACATTTCAGTCATTTTTGGGAAGTGGTATGGACTTGAATCGACCTAACCATGACTAGAGGGGTTAAGTATAGTTTTCTACGTAATTTTTCACGCTGAATCGAATGGTGACACTCCCAACTCGCTGACTGAGAAGAGCGAGCGTTCAAGCTGAAATGAAACGAGGAGACGGGAAGCGTGGGCCGAAGTAAGTAGCAGCACATACACGAGCGAGCTTTGCCACTTGAAACGGTCGTCACAACAGTAGTTGAATCAAGTCTAATTTTTGCTCTCAACGGTTTGATCCTTCTATTAATCGCCCCCATCTGGTCGTGCACACTCGCCGTCTTTCCTCAACATGTACATCCGAGCAAGCTGAACATAAATCATCCTTCTGACAACCAGCAACTACTACAAAACCGAACGATCACTATCGCGAGGTTGACCATTCAAGGAAGCGGGAAGATGGGTCAGGGGAGGCGTTCCCAGAGACCGAAGTTATTGATTGTGCGAAAGATTTCATTCCCCGTCTTTCAAGTCCATTGATGAGTTGTTCTCTGATAGGTCATCAGGGTGGTGATGTCACTCGGCCATCTGTTATTAAGAGATGAACGTAATTAGGAGTATTCTCGGGTTCTCGGTACATTATACCTGCCTGATCGTAACTGAATCTAGATAACAGATTTTCTTTCATGATTATGCGGTGCCTAGAAAAAGTGTTGTTCTGTTAATTGGCAACAAAGCAATTGATTATTAAAAAGAAGCTCCAAATTGTTACACAACGGTTTATTATTTACCTCCCTTCTGCGTAGATCCCGCAGAAAATTGGTTGGTGTGTTTTCTGTGGTCAGTACCTACCCTCGTGCTCCCCCCAGGAAAGGGAATTACAGTTTCATAAATATACGGTGGATTACAATTATTATTTGTTGTTATTCGTCAAGCATAACGTTTGTTAAAGTTAAAAAAGTACCTATCAAAAAAACCCAAAATAACCACAATTTTTTCAGAATAATATCACGGAACAACCAACTCGATTTCATGCAGCGGTGCATCATTGTAATCAGGTGTTTCCTAGTATATCTGGGCTGTTTCATTCACGATCATGTTGACGAAGCTTTTCGGTGCAAACGAACGGCTGGATGTACTACAGTGCTCCGGGTGGCGTCAAAAAATAATCTTCAGTTACAGATCGATTTAAAAACAAAACCTTCTATTGAAAGTTTCCGAGCTCGTTCTCGAAATTTCAACCCCCATTTTTCACCCCTTACAGATGGCTCACAGTAACGCCGAGGTTCGCGGACCAACTAGACCCCAAATGGGACTTACAAACCAAATTTCATTAATTATTTTCTTTCGTGAAAGGAAAGTGCGGCGTACGGCGGATTGCGGGCTGACAGAAATTTTTGTGTTCCATTTTCGGATCTTACGTACCTTGAAACGGAAACCATCAAGTTTTGAGGGGAAGGGTTGATTCTTTTTTTCCCGTGCTCGATTCCAAAGGTTCATATTGAAAATAATAAACCAGAAATTTCTTTCCGTCCGCCGTCCTTCGCACTTTTCTTAGTTACATGAACAAAAATTAATGAGATTATGGTTTGGAGGTCCCATTTGGGGTCTAGTTGGTCCTCGAAGCTCGGCGTTACTGTCAGTCATCTCTAAATGTGAAAAATATGGGATGACATTTTCAGGGCCTCGTTATCTCGAATTTTTATACGTTTTGGTAACAAAAACGTATCTCGAACTTGTGAATTTTTTGGGACCACCGGAGCATAGTAAGTCCAGTCGTTCGTTTGCACCGAAAAGCATCGTCAACATGGTCGTGAATGAACCGGTATAAATCCGGCCGAGATAT
Organism: Leptopterna dolabrata; assembly: GCA_954871275.1. Lineage (NCBI taxonomy): Eukaryota > Metazoa > Arthropoda > Insecta > Hemiptera > Miridae > Leptopterna > Leptopterna dolabrata. Next base: position 23,717,680 of record OX940983.1, read on the forward strand.
CACCGCTACCTGGATTCCAAATTTCGCCAATACGTTCTTATTGCCAAATAAAAGGCTGATTTCGAAGATGAGCAATTTTCAAAAATTCTAAGGGGGTCAAATCGAGTTTGTATGAGTCAAAAATCGGAAGTCCACTAAAATTACGAAAAAGTGATATTATAAAATCACTGAAAGTGGTGTGGAAGGGTGAGTAAAGAGAGAAAAATACCATTTCAGTTGTATTTATTACAGAATAGGGGTTAAATTTGGATTTTTGAGGGTAAGAAATTGTTATTGAGGGCTAAAATCAATATTAATTCACCTGACGTTGTGTGGGATGGTGATTCACGACGAAAGGCGTTCGATGATGAAATATTTTATTTAAAAAACAAAAATCTGTAAAAATGGCTAAAATTGCGGAAAAATGATATAATTTTACGAAAAGTGGTATGGTTTCTCGCTTTACCTTTTTTTTCATACAATAGCACGAATATTTCTTTGAATATTCGCTCTTACAGCCTTGCTGCATGAGCGTTTGTAACTTCAACGCCTTCAGATTAAATATTCGCAAAGTTGGTGCGCAAAGATGACTACCAGATACAAGGGGATGCAATTGATAAATAGGGATTTTGATAGCATTAATGAGATTATGAGGATACAAAATAGCAACTTAGCAAGTAAGAAAATTACAAAATTTGTTAGTAGTAAACCAGTTGAATTTTTCTCCATGTAGAATCAATTATAAACGTGCAGCCACGCACACACTTCATTAGGAACGAACTTCCGAACCAAGACGCAATTCATATTCCTGTAATGTAGTCATACATGTAGCTATCTAAATTGAGAACCTCAACTCCGTGCTGGGCCACAGTGTCCATGTCCACTATCCAGCACGGTCGTCGAAATTTTCCACTGGAAGAAGCGTTATTTCTATTAAGAATTTGTCTTGTCAAAGCTATGCTGCCGTGCTAAGGAAGAAGGCAGTAACTCGACAATTTTGAGATTTTGACTTCTTCATACCGTTGGACTCGTCGTCTCTTTTTCTATCGAATGCAACAAGAAAAAAGGGTGTAAGATGAAAAATAATTTCGTAATTTAAAATAATTGTTAGGCTGTTTCTCCATTTCAGGGGATGGTACAATAGTAGAAAACAGCATCACTTCATGCAACGATAAAAAACAGTAATCCTGAACTTACTGCCTTTTTCCGTTGAAAAGGGGCTGTCGTCAGATAGGGAGGTACAACAGTCACTCAAGGAAACTGTTTTTTGTCGTTGCACTTATGCCAATTCACCCATTGAACTACTAACAGCGCGTGAGTTACTGTTTTCTGTCGTTGCGTGGGTCTGAATTCCATCTGTTTTTGCTCGCAGCCCTGCCCTTTGCTCCCTGATACTGTGGTTTAGCGTTTTATTACGTGCAGTGGCAGTTGATGTTTTGCTACAGTTCACTCCAGTAATGCCAAGCAAATCCGCACAATTTCCTGTGTTTTTTAATAGAAAAAGTGATTTTCATTCCGTCAGACGGCATGTCTCGTGTCTAAAAGATGCTGAAGGCATGTGAAAAGCCACAAGACCAGAAAATTGTGCAAAAGAACCACCTTGCGAACCAGCGGAAACTCACCTTCGGAGGTCAACAAGTAGATGCTGCCCAGGTAACTCACAAGTTTTTATCATGTATTGTCAAACAATACAAATTCGTAGCACTTTGCAATATTCTACTTTTTTAGCAAATTTTCTTGAAAATTCAAGCTAGTGTTTTTGCCCGAATTTTTATACATGAGCAAGGATTTCAATGGGTTTGGTGCATAACGTTTCATACATGAAATCTTTGGATTTCACCTCTTTTGAGCTTAAATTTGATCATTTACCGATGGTTTTTCAGTGGTATAACCATTTAATATGTTGGTGATGGTGTGAACAGAGCTGTGAAAGTGGTTCCAATCGATTCAGTGTGCCGAAAAACGCACAACATGTAGACACTGAACATTGGTCACTTGGGGTATCACAACTAGTTCACTATGAATTGTAGTTGAAAATTCAGTCAAAGTCAGCCCCTTTGCTTGAAGAAAACTATTTGAAAAAAAAAAAAAAAATGAACAGTGATATCGTTAAGATATCCATCCAGGAGGAGGGCAAATGCCCCAGTTGCCCTACCTCTGGTTACGCCCAAGACAATGACTTGATCTGTACCTATTTTTTTTTTTGCTCGTCCGTTTGCTAATCTGTCCGTGGCCTCATCAACTTAGCTAAGCTAAAATGTCCGCGACATTTTTGTTTCAGGGATCACAGACCGAGTCTGCCGAGGAGAAGTCACCGAGTCATCCCGATACGACAATTATAGTCGAGCTTGAGACTAGTCACAATGATCTCATTTCAAAGGAACTAGGAGCTGAAGATGCTTCCAATGAAATGCATGAGACCGAAACACTCTTCCACTCAAGTCCCATGATGTTAAATGGAGGCATGGATACTGGAGAACGTGAGATCGGAGTTACCAGCATTGTGCTAGAAGGTCAGGATACTCAAAGATGGAGATGAAGCCACTGCACCCAATGATGAAACCGCTGGACCTCCGGAGAGGGATTCCACATCGAAAGGATCTTCCAAAAGATGTTCCCACGAGGAGATTGATCAAGAATTATTGGCCAGCATTGTCATAGAATCAAGGGATAAACACGGCTGCTGCAGTTAGACGATGAGCGGTTCGACCAGTACAACATATGGACATGGCATGGGCATATGGTACATGATATGGACGCAGCTGCAGCTGCTAGTTCGGATGGAAATGAAACCGTTGTAACCAAGGAAAGAGCTGAATTCTCCAACTCCAGGACCCTCACCAAAACGCCTCCACGATGATACTGATCATACCACAGGACCAATGAACATCCATGAGCTCTGTCTACATTATATTTTAAATTCTGTATATTGTACGTTTACATTCGTTTTCTCAACTCAACAATTTTATTTCGTTTCAATGGAATGTTTTAATTGAAACTGGGTTTTACACTGAACTTCCTCACATTCCTCGCATAAGTAAAAAAAATAAATTAAAAATAGCTCGCATTTTCGAGGAAATTTGCTGAAAAACAATGATAAATTTAGTTTTAGTATGATCCAAACGCAGTAAGGATATTTTACTAAGTAATCATATTGATTTCTTCCAGTTCATTATGTAAAAATGAAATCGGGAAATTCTGGACAGTTTAATTTACTGGTTTTGGGGTTGGTTTTATCGTTTGATAAATCAGGTTCATGCAAAATTAAACAGCAGTAAAATAAACGTACAACGAAAGAAAGCAGCGATTGAAAAATGTAACGAACGAAACGGTCCTTCATACAACAGTAAAACGCAGCTTGTGTTGTCCTGCAACGGAATAACGCAGTAATAGTGAGTTACTGTTGTAGCAGCTATGGCAAATGATCATTTGTACAACAAAAGAAAACATTTCAACTAATAAAAAATATTATTTTGAGCATTTTCGCCCCAACAAACATTTTTTCCATTGAAGGAAGGTTTCAAAAAAAGGTGGGAATTTTTTTTGCCGATTTCCATGGAATTTGTGGTTTCTACGACTAGAAACGTGAAACCTGGATTTTCTCAAAACGTCCGGACGTCAAGTTACTGCCTTCTTCCTTAGCACGGCAGTATGTGTATATGGTGTATCGGAAGAAAAAGGATGACAAATGTAATATTAGTTCATTCGTATTCATTCATTCATTCATTCATTCACCAACGTTATGCTTCATGAATAACAACAAATAATAATTGATGATAGAAATTATTGAATCCACCGTATATTCATGAAACTGTAATCCCCTTTCCTGAGGGCAGCACGGGGGTAGGCGTTGACCACAAAAATCAGTGATCTGTATAGCTACACAGCAGAAGGATCTGTTATAGCTACACAGGTAAATAATAAATCGTTGAGTAATAATTTGCAGTTTTTGGTTTATTATTCTGTGAATAATACATCTTATGTATTCGCTCAGCAAACATTTTTTATAACACCCCTTCAAAATTTTTTCTTTTCCGTTTCAAGGTGCGTAGATTCCAAAAATGCAACGTCCGTCCGCCGTCCGCCGTCCGCCGTATGACGTGTACCGGCTTCATTTTCGGTCTAAAAAATTCTTTCTTTCGCACACATGCTCCATTTGGGCCCTAGTTGTCCCGAATTTTTGCAGCCCGATCGGAATATACCCCGGGGTGTTATGAGTGAAAATGTGTATAAAAATAGGTACTGTTTGTGTTTTAGTACCTAACATGTTAGTAAAATGAGCTTTTGAGGTATCGTTTTCCGTGTTTTTGGGACGAGATGACCGAATATGAAGTCGATTTTGACCAAAGAGTGGAAAATTGGGGTTGTAGCGAAGTTTCAGCCTTAAATTTGCGTTAAATTTTGGTCTAACACCGTCGTTCTTACGCACACAGTTTGGGTCCCCATTTTGGGACACATTTGGGTCCTAGTTGTGCTCCGAAACACGGCCGCCCGATCGGAATACACCCAGGGGTGTTATGGGGGAAAAATTGGTGTAAAAATAGGGGTTTTCTCGGGATTTTTGAGGTTTTAGTGAGCAAGAGGTTGTGAGGTATCGTTTTCCATGTTTTTTAGGGCAAGAAGACCGAATATCAGGTTGATTTTTTTTGAGGTTGTGAGGTATCGTTTTCTATGTTTTTTTTAGGGCAAGAAGACCGAATATCAGGTTGATTTTGACTGAGGAGTTAAGAGTTGAGGTTGTAACGAAGGTTAAGCACCCGAAATTCATTTTTTATTAGTCAAAAACATGGGAAATTGTCTGAAATCACCATACATTTGTATAATAACACTAGAAGTAGTATCAACAGGTGAATCAAGACTATTAGATGGTACTATCAATGATCAAAATAATCTGTTAAAAACAAAGCCGAGCCTAATTCGTGTTTTCGGGTGCCAAAATTGGTGAAAACCACCAAAAATAGCCATTTCAATAATTGCACATGAAAGAAACAATAAATGAACAGCAACATTTCTGTAGGTGTGTCCAGTAGAATAATAAACCCATGTGACAAGGACTTTGCAGCGTTTTTATTTACGAGAGCATTCTGTGTTATTTTTATAACATTATTTAGCTAGCTGGAATACTGTCGTGTATATCGGGCTTTGCCTGTTTTCGGAATAAATAAATACGTGTTTCAATATTTGAGTGACAAGCGAAAACAAGTGTAACAGGATGCGAGGGAGGGCGGGAAGAGTGTGAGGGACTGAAGGGTGACTACGACGAGAAGGGGGTGGTGGGTCGACTACGTGCGGTGTTGATGGGGGTGGCGGTGGAGGCGGAGGGGTATTTTTGCCTTGAGCCGCCTTGTAGCGGCAACCAGCCCCTCGGCTCAGTGCCGGGGGCTCCCCCGCTCTCTAATCGATGTTGTCTGCGCTCACCCGGCCCGGTCACCCTCCCCATTACGCACCTTAATAGCTTTCCGGTTTGCCTAAGTCATTGCCGGACCCCCCCCCCCCCCACCCCCATCGTCATCATCCTGTGCCGCCCCAACATATTGACGGGAGCTCCCCCCCCCCCCTCACACAGCATCCTTCGTCGTCTCTTTGTCTCGATCTTCCTTTTTCCCCTCATTCGCGACAGAATCGGATTCGCACACAACACAACTGTCAAAATCATTCAATTCCCGTAGCCGGCAAATCAGCTGGTGGCGGATGTCTCGCCCTGAAGATGGCGCGGAAGTTCAGTGTGAAACTCCAACCAAAGTGAAGATAACGAATCAGTCGTTAATTAGGAATAATAAAATGAACTGGGCAAAATGGCGAATTCGTATCGATTTTGGTTAATTATTCCGTGAATAATACACCTATGTATTCGCTCAGCAAAAAATGTTTATAACACCCCCTCAAAATTTTGGTTCATTATTCTGTGAATAATACACCTATGTATTCGGTCAGCAAAAAATGTTTATAACACCCCCTCAAAATTTTGGTTTATTATTCTGTGAATAATACACCTATGTATTCGGTCAGCAAACAATTTTTATAACAACCCTTCAAAATGTTGGTTTATTATTCTGTGAATAATACACCTATGTATATGCTCAGCAAAAAAATTTTATAACACCCCCTCAAAATTTTGGTTTATTATTCTGTGAATAATACACCTATGTATTCGGTCAGCAAAAAATTTTTATAACACACCCTCAAAATTTTTTCTTTTCCATATCAAGGTGCGTAGATTCCATAAATGCAATATGTCCGTCCGCCGCACACCGTCCGCCGTATGACGTGTACCGGCTTCATTTTCGGTCTAAAAAATTCTTTCTTTCGCACACATTCTCCATTTGGGCCCTAGTTCTGTCCCAAAACTTTGCAGCTCGATCGGAATATACCCAGGGGTGTTATGAGTGAAAATGTGTATAAAAATAGGTAGTGTTTGCTTTTTAGCAACATGTTGGTAACATGAGCTTTTGAGGTATCGTTGTCCCATGTTTTTGGGACGAGAAGACCGAATATGAAGTCGATTTTGAACAGAGTGGAAAATTGAGGTTCTAACAAAATTGATTTTTGATGAGTCAGAAATCACCATCAGTTTGCATGATAAAGAAAAAGTGTCAACACGTAGATACAGACGATTAAATGGCACTACCAATGATCAAAGATAATTAGAAAAAAAAACCAGGAGCGCGTACCTAATTTGTGTTTTGGGGGCCAAAATTGGTGGAAACCATCAGAAATAGCTATTTCAATTATTTCACATTAAAGAAACAAAAATGAACAGCCATCATTTCTGTAGGTGTGTTCAATAGAATAATAAACCCGTGTGACAAGGACTTTGCAGCGTTTTTTGTTTATTATTTTCAATACCTAACTAATGAACCTCTGGGATCGAGCATTAAAAAAAAACCCCTCTCCACCTCCCAACTGAGCATTAGATAGTTTGCGTTTCATGGTATGTAGAATCCGAAAACGGAATAAAACGCTGCAAAGTCCTTGTCACACGGGTTTATTATTCTATTGGACATACCTACAGAAATGTTAGCTGTTCATTTATTGTTTCGTTCATGTGAAATAATTGAAATAGCCATTTCTGATGGTTTCCACCAATTTTATCCCCCAAAACACGAATTAGGTACGCTCCTTTTTTTCCGAATTATCTTTGCTCGATGGTAGTGTCATTTAATCGTCTTGATCCACGTGCTGACACTTTATATAGTGTAAGTATACAAATTTATGGTGATTTCAGAGGATTTTCCAGGTTTTTGACTCATAATAAAATCAATTTTGAGAGCTGAACATTTGTTAGAACCTCAATTTTCCACTCTTTGGTCAAAACCGACTTCATATTCGGTCTACCCTTCCCCAAAAACATGGATAAAGATACCTCAAAAGCTCATGTTACTAAAACACATAAAGTATCTATTTTTATACACATTTTCACTCATAACACCCCTGGGTATATTCCGATCGGGCTGCTGTTTCGGGACACAAGTAGGGCCCAAATGGGGCATGTGTGCGAAAGAACGGTTTTTTTTAGACCGAAAATGAAGCCGGTATGCGTGATACGGCGGACGGACATTGAATTTTTGGAATCTACGCACCTTGATATGGAAAAGAAAAATTTTTGAGGGAGTGTTATGAAATTTTTTTGCTGAGCGAATACATATGTGTATTATTCACGGAATAATAAACCAAAAACCGCTACAAATTATTACATAACGGTTTATTATTTACCTGTATAGACCGCTGTTTTCTGTGGTCAATACCTCCCAAGAATGCCCCCAAAATCGAGTACTGGAGCCGGCCGGAGAATTAGGTTCACAAAAAAATATGCAGTGGATTCAATAATTCATTAATTAATTATTATTATTTGTTGTTATGCGTAAAGCATAACGTTTGTTGAAGTAACAATAGTACCTATCAACAAAATCCAAAATAACTATCATTTTGGTTTATTATTTTCAATAATGAACCATTGGAATCGAGCAAGAAAAAAAAAAATTCTTACCCCCCCTCAAAATTTGATGGTTTACGTTTCAAGGTATGTAGAATCCAAAACTCCAATAAAAATATTTCTGTCTGTCCGCCGTACGCCGTACTGGCCACTTTTCTTAGTTACCATGAACAAAAATTGATGAAATTCGGGTTATAGGTTCCGTTCGGGGTCTAGTTGGTCCTCGAAGCTCGACGTTACTGTCAGTCATCTCTTAGGGGTTCAAAATAGGGGTTGAAATTTTCAGAACGCCGTAGCTCGAAAACTTTCGATAGAAGGGTATGGTTTTTTTTACGTTATTAAATTTGTCTTGAGCTAAACAATTTTTTGAGACCACCCGGAGCATTGTACGTCCAGCCGTCCGTGTGCAACAAAAAGCTTCGTCAACACGATCGTGAATCAAACGGTATAAATCCGGCCCGGATATCATAACTACGGAGCGTCTGATTATAATCAAGGATGGCTGAATGAAGTCGAGTTGTTTGTTCTGCGATATTATTTCATTTGACAAGTGATGGACTATTGGATTTTGTTGGTAGGTACTTCTGAAACTTGAACAAACGTTGAAGTATTATTGATGGGTAAATTATTAAACAATGGCAAATTATTACACAACGGTGAATTATTACACAACGGTAAATTATTACACAACGGTTCATCTACCAAGAAGGGGCTGGATTTTGTTGATCGGTACTTTTGTAACTTGAACAAACGTTGAAGTATTGTTGATGGGTAAATTATTATACAATGGTAAATTATTACACATCGGCAAATTATTGCAGATCGGTAAATTATTACACAACGGTAAATTCTTACATAACGGTAAATTATTTCGCAACGGTAAATTATTACACAACAGTTCATCAACCAAGAAGGGGCTGGATTTTGTTGATCGTACTTGAATAACCGTTGAAGTATTATTGATGGGCAAGTTATTACACAAGGGTTCATTTTACTTGACCACGAGGATAGGTATTGGCCACAGAAAGCAGTGATCTACGCAGAAGGGGCATCTATTTCACTCCACATCAACAATTTTCCTTTAGAACTTCATTATTTGCGTTTCTTTTTCCCATTTTAGTTACTTTTTCTCATTGACATAATTCTTTTAGCAACACTTAACTCGTGATTTAGGTAGGTACCTAATAACGAGCGAGTGCGGGTTTAGGTACTAACCTACGGAGGGTCTGCGATCTACATATGTATAGAGTAGTACATATTATATAGACGGGTTATCTATACAGGGAGCTGTGATTTGTAACAGAAGGGTATTCTGTACAAAATAATAAACCGTTGTGCAGGGATTTGCAGCGTTTTTTAATGTGGGACGATCTGTGGCCAAACCCTCAAAATTTCAAGTCATTACGACCATTATTTCGTATAGGTTTACCCGGGATAAGGAAGAGACCACAGACAGACATGGAACCAAAAATATATGTTCCTTGATGTCTGAAACGTAAAATGCCAGTGGAAATTTTCATTTTGGAGGCCATACATTTTTTTCGACTCTTGCACGAATACGGAGGCAAAGGAAGGAAATCGGCGAAGGGAAGATGATATATTATAATATTGCAGTATGAAACGCCGACGGTTGAGGGTCAAGTAGTGACGGAAAACTGACGGGTTGGCGTGCGGAGAAGCGAAGGCCGTTTGATTGAGCCCCCATCACATTTTGAATACTGACAGCCGTTTTCATTCGGTAGCCCCTCCTCATCCGGATGGGGTTTGATTTTCCCTGATATTCCCTCCTCTGACGACGTTTATCCTTGAGCCGTCCGCGGTACCGGGTACGTCGATTTATTTGACATTCTCAAGATTAATACAGGGACCGTGGTGGGGACAGTACCCCCTCCGCCGCACCTAACCTAGGCTTAATGTGCGGAAATTCCTTAGACGTATTTGAAAAATACCTGTTTATTCAGTAGAAAATAGCTCAAACCCCAAACTCCATAGTCGGTTTGAGAGCAATTACAAGCACTTCCGGTTTTCAACCGAAATAGCATGGATCATGTAGGGACCTATCCACACTTTTCAAATTTTTAGGGGATCAAACTACGGCATTTGAACGACTGTTGCACTAAATTGGTTATGAAAACCATCAGAAAAAGCGCCGGTAACGCAATATTTGCCTCTTTTTTAAAAACTTGACCCCCAGGGGTAAGGCATAATAATGTCTTCGATGCCGTCAAAAGACGCTATTCCTCATATAGGTACATGTATTTCACATCATACTGTGTAAAGGAGAATTATCTGCAATGAGAATTCTCTACAGTGAGTGATTGTTTCAAATATTTGAACGCCTGAAAACCTGAACCATAATCAAATGCATCATGATTGTAGTATTCCATAACTTAGCAGTTTATTTTTCTGCCTATTTTCATGCACAGCTGAGGAAGTAGATGAACAACACTTCGGGTAGGTTGATAATCGTGTCCGGAAGGCTGAGAGGGTGAAATTGAGAAATGGACAATATCGTGTGCCGGAATGTTTTATTTTTGCCATCACATTTGGAATTAGCCTCTTGAAAACACTCTATGCAGGTTTGCGTCTCAGATCGCCGTGCCGTGCCGATTCTGAGGGAAAGAAAACCCAATGACGTCAGACTGGGAGGGCTCTGAGGGTTCTCCCAGGGAAGGAGGGGATTGTGGCTTCATGACGTTCTTTCCACCCGTTATGCCCGTCGTCAGATGCCGCTCATATTGCACAGGGATCTTCCGATCAAAAGCACAAAATAAGACGGGTGAATTGCCCATTGTTCGATTTACAATAGTATTTCCTTCTGAGAATGTCCAGCCTCCAACTGGCTGCATAATTTTTGGTAATCTTTAGTGAGTATAATTAATAAATGGGTCATTTCACGAAAAGTGGTAAACTTGTATTATCCAAAAAACGTCAAATTTAGTTGCTTGAAAAAAAAAAGAATTTTTTTTACTATCGTCTGACGTGAATAAGCAGATGTCGGTTGCCAAAAAATTTGATCACAGAAATATTTGTTTTTCGAGAAGTGGCCATTTTGAAATGTGAAATTCCAGAGGAGTGAGATTGGTTACCAGGGAATGAAAAAAAGAGAAATTTCAGCAATGTTTTATTAAACAGTTTCAAACAGAACATTAAAATAAACTTTAGTTAGTGTCTATAATTAACATCTTAAGCATGTAAAACTTTTAGGAACCAATATTTTAAACGCTCACGTACCGGTATTCAAAATTACCAAACCTTACAATACAACTGAAAACTACATTAAAATTCAACGCTATTGAATGAGGGAGTTGTGAAATGCTACTAGGTACTCTTAATTTACAAAGAAACAGAGTTGAGAACTAGACAAACGTGTAGTTGATTAGTTATGATGAACAGCAGGCCTGATGTTGCAGTGAACATGCACAACTTATCATGGAGTCAAATATTTTTCCAAAGCAATATTTTTGGCATGGTGGACAAGTTCTCCACGTTTTCATTAGAATAGGTCAAGTACAATTATGAAGTACAAAAGTAACAAAAATATCAGACACTTAAAAATACTGAGACTAGTGTCGCTTAAAATAAAGAATACTAGTGACGTGTAAAAACAAAATTTCTTTAGTTCAAGATCAATTGAAACAGCGGTTTATTATTTACTTGTATAGATGCCCCTTCGGCGTAGATCACTGTTTTCTGTCGTCGATACCCTCGAACTGCCCCCAGGAAAGCCCTAAATCGAGTGCTGGAGCCGGCCTGTGAAATAATATCACAGGCTGTATACCAGTGAGTGAAATAGTAATATCAGTAGTGCTGTTCTGTGAAATAATATCACAGAACAGCCAACTCGACTTCATACTGCTATCCGTGATCGTAATCAGGTGCTCCCTAGCAATGATATCTGGACCGGATTTATACCGTTTGATTCGATGCAAACGAACGGCTGGTCGTACAATGATCCAGGTGGTCTCAAAAAATTCTTTAGTTCAAGATCAATTTAAAAACGTTAAAAAAAGTTTAAAAAAAACCATACCCTTCTATTGAAAGTTTTCGAGCTACGGCGTTCTGAAATGTTCAACCCCTATTTTTGACCCCTTAGAGATGACTGACAGTAACGCCGAGCTTCGAGGACCAACTGGACCCCAAACGGGACCAACAAACCACATTGCATTAATTTTGGTTCATGGTAACTAAGGAAAGTGCGAAGTACGGCGTACGGCGTAAATTTTGAAGTTTGCTGAAAAAAAAAAGGCGAACGTCACAGATGGCTGCGGACAGAAGTTTGCCAATTCTCGTGAAATGATCCATATGCTGTTGAATTCAAACATTCAGAATAGGAATGGGATTCTCTGAGAGAGTAAAATGAGAAGTTTGCCTAATTCGACAAATACAAATAAAACTTCTTCAATCGTTAGCCAAGATGTCAGAGGACCTGATGTTTCTGTTTACTCTTTGTTAATACGTTATTATTAGACCATATTATTATACTCACAGGGGAGATGATACATTCTACACAGCTGGTTGTCTTGTTAAGTGTCCCTTTGTTTGCCTTACTTGACTTACCTCTACGAGATTTTTGCTTTTCTTATAGTACTTAGCTAAGGACTTGTTAGTACCTATTTTGAGGGGGATCTCGAGGGTCAGTCAACACCCTCGAGATCCACCTCAAAATACCAATTAGAGAAAACCCATACTACTAGATAACCTAAGAACTGCGGATCTACATTAAAACATTTTTCTCATCTCTAAACAATCTGAAAAGATTCCTCGAAAATAATTAAATAGTAAATTGAATTTTTGACATTTTCCTATCGAAGCATTATGAAGAGCATTACTTGAAAATAACCCCGAACGTTGTTTTCTGCTACTGGCCCGTTCTTAGAGTAAATGCACTGGGTTGTCTCAAGTCGATCCTTTATAATTACCAGCGGAACGAGGTTTGTTAGAAGATGGTTAGAACTGATGGAGTGGGAGGGGTAGAAATACGAGACAGAGCTGAGAAGGAGCTCTGGATGATTGATTTACTGAAGGGTGTAAATCAAGGAGATATCAAGCGAAGTTTCAGTCTGTGCAAGGCCGCACTCGCAAGAAGAACCCGCCCTCTCGCCACAGCTTTTCCTTATATCAATACAGTTTCTGAATAACCTCCCACTGCTTACCAAACAATGTTTACATCACAATTAAATGTTTGAATCCGACATTCCTCTTGATTTGGTTTACTTCTTTTGTTCATTAATTATTCAAATGATACTTGTGACAAAGTATCACAAGTGATCACAACATAGAAGTGTTCTGTGGTGGAGAACACTTACAGGAAGTTTTCATTCGCTTTTTTTCAACTTTAAAAAAAAGGAAGATTTCTTGATTTTGAATCTGAAATTGAAAATATTATCCCCGGAAATGTTATTTCCGAATGCCATGGATTGTTTTTAATAGATAATAATTCCAACAACAAAAAAAAACACCTTCTGAATAGTTACAAATGAATGGTGATCCCATGGAAGTCTTCAGCGTTGTATTCCCAGGCCAGGCCGAACAGGAATAATGTGGACTAGACCTTGCGAAAGTGAGATCCGAGGCATCGGGGTTCTCGGTCTTCTTCGGATCCTCAGCCTCTCTTAGCACTGGTTCCACTTCAATGGGGTACATGCGCATGGGTGACAAAAGCGGTTTATATTATTTTTAAATGAAAGTAGGCTCCATTCTAAGAATTTTGATACCAACCGCACTCTCCTATGATGATAGTTCTTTTTCTGATTAAAAAAAAAAAAATATATATATATATATTCCAGTACTTCCTCCGTCATTGCACCCCTCTGGCCTGGGCGGGACCCTACCCACTGTGACATAAGTGCTGGAATCTTTGAAATATCATACATAGGAGAATAGTTGTATCACATTATATTTTAGGGTGTACAACACTTTCTTCACTGTTCCCATTCTTTTTCGTATCAGGAAATTATGACATAATCAACATTTTTCATGTCAGCTCTCCTAACGGGTAGGCACCATTTTTGACCAAAGACAGCTTCATATGCTCAGCGGGGAAAAGGCCTCTTCCAGTCTTTCTCAATCGGGTTTCGCACCGTCCTGGAAAGAATGAAATGCAAAATGAATAAATTCCTGTCACGACGATGATTAATTAATTGTAGCGGTGGGGCACAATGAAACATCTGACTTGGCCATCTTGAAACGTTTCAGTGAGCCCCATCTTCTGTGTTTCAGTCTGCCCCAGTCGCCATCTATGCAAATTTTTTATTCCCAGCTTGATAGTAAACCAGAAAACACAATGAAAACCATGCGGCTTACGCTACACAAGAAAATAATTTTAAAAAAAATAGTATTTAATGAAAATAGTTTTTACTTACGTCTCACATAAAGAAAAAGGTTGCTTCAAAGATTTGTGCCAATAGATGAAACACACACTTTGTATGATGGCTGCCCAAAGAAGACTGGCATCGAGACAGAAAGACTTTGGGTGAAGGACAGGGTACTGAGCACAGTTATAACTCCCTCTCATAATAATTTGAATTAGAGCTGATGTTTCGCTGCGCCCCATGTTTCAATGAGCTCCACGTTCCCTATACGCCTTGCGCGATGAGCTTTGCTGTTGAATTGATTTACCGAGATCAATCACTGTGGACTATAAACGAGCTGAGAGGTCACAGAACGTTGTTAACGACTACATTGTCCTAATGATACATGGACATAAAACCCATACCGCCGCACGTCGAACTCTCAAGAGTTACAACAGAATCTAGACGTTCGCGGCTGAAGGAGTTCTTCTCAATTTTAAATCAGTCCTCGAGGCGCCCATCTGCAGCTCCCCTTCCTGGCCCTCGTCGGCAATGATTTAGAACCGGACAACTGTTCGTTTTCACGTTTTTGTTTTGTTTGAGACACCGTCCGAAGACTATAACGGACGAGATGGTGCCATACACCTATCGTGACTTACGATTGGCATGACTTACGATACGGCATCAATCACAAAATTTCGTTATTTTTCTATTCCGAAAACGTTACCTCCCGGTCGGAACTCGACGCGTTAATTTTCGTGCTCGTAGATTCGACTCCTTCTCACTACAACGACGACGTTAAAAAGTGAGTTATTGCTAATAATCCGAGAAGGCGGAATGTTTAATATTTAAAACAGCGGTTTTGGGATGACTTGAGGCCCTCGAGTGAGTGTTGTGCTCCACTGCATAACTCAAAGTTTTTAAAAGACGTGTGACTTACGATGTACAAGTGTTAATTCCTGTGAATAATGTGATTATTGGGCGAGCGATTTATATTTTCTTCTTCGAGCAGTGTATTTTTTTTTTTTTAAATCAAGAAAACTTCATTATCAGAAATAACACCACAGTTTTGCGCGAAATAGAATATAGCAAGATTAGAAAAACCCCTAATTCACATGGCACGCATGTAATGTGGTGTAGTCCACTGGATTCCCTCCGACCAGTATATTGTCAGTGTACTGTCTGTTTAATAAATAATAACTTATTCTTTTGGTTGGGATGCATTTATTCAGATTGATGTATAGGTAACAATATTGTCGTCAACTATACTGAGGCTTTCTACTAACCTATCACGTTCTAAACTATATACCACCTTTTCGAACTCCATTAATGATCAGTAATAACATTGGATTTTCATGTTGTGTGGTCAATGAAGGCTCAGCTCAGGGTTGCCTCGGAAGCATACAAGGTATGTAGGAAGCTCGTTGAGTTCAGCTAGCGACGTCTCGTCTAACTAGATAAATGTGTAACGGAGCTATACCTGTTTGTCGAACTGGAACGATCGATGAAAAATAAAACCGTCTATGGAAAATTAATCCCATCCTGGTCAATTCGTCGCCACGAGGTCTTCAAAGGTGTTGGGATTGCTTTCCTAATGCTTATTGACCCCCTGTAATCGCATCCGCCCGAGGAACACGATAGCCTTTCGTTAGTTTGCATGAAACGAGACGGTTATCCTTCTCCAAGAATCATGGTTTTTGTTTCAAATCGCCTCCTCCGCCCCCGCCCCCCATCCATTCCCCTCTTAAGTATTGGGATGAATTGTAGCCTCTGCGTGTCCAACCGGCATCGCCTCCTTACCAACCTCTTGAGGAAAATTAATCGGAGTGATGGTTACTATTCAACTGACCAACCTCTTCTGTAAGGGCCTTCCCTTTTATTCTTGGGCATTATCGACCTGGTGCTGGTGTTCATAAAAAAGAACTGTATTACAGTTGGTACACGCAACAGTACGCCGAGAATGTTAGTAACTAGCACGAGTAAATCCCGTGTACAGGGAAGTATTAATAGGTGTTACACTGAAAACAACCAAAAACCTCCTAATAGAGCGCAAATGGACATATAGACAACTACCCTCACCACCAATCCACATTGCAGTATCAAACTGGTTTAACAATGATTAAGTGACAATGGTCCAAAATAGAATACCTTCAATTCTTGTAGTTTTATTACAATCGAACCGCTTAGGATATTAGGAAATAATTGTAAGTAGCTACACTAAAATAGCGATATTTGGCTCAGTCTAATTTCCAAATGTCAAGTGGCGAGCACTTGAGTTTAAATTGACCACATCACCGCCACGTTTAGTTTTAATTTGAAACACTACGTAAGTAGATATTTTGCCTCCACTAGGCAGTTTTCCCCAGCCCCTTTCCATCAGAGCACCACACCTACTTGGTTATTTTTCTAATACCGTAAATTTTAAAGTTGGACCGTTGGATTCAAGTTGGACGACATTTCACGATATTTCACAATGCACGACATTTCACTTTTGACAGTTGACAACTTAAGCTATGCAGGTATTTGGGCATTTATAGGCAGTTTCCTCTCCGATCTACCGTCTACCTCTATGGTTCTCATACTTGGAAGAAAGATAGGGTAGTCAGTTTTCAGACTGAATGCGGAGCATAATTATTGTTTACCAATGCCTAATAATAATAAATCCTCACGAATAGCCAGTAGTAATAATTTTGATTGGCGAACGAGTACCTACACGATAGGAATCATCTTAATAATTCGAAATGCTTAATCTTGTGGCAGTCCGGAGAGCCCAGTCATTTCGGCTGATAAGTATAGCACCTACTGGTGCCAGGGACGATTTGGACATGTTTGTTACGGCAATGAAATGTGAAGTTTCTCCTTGTTTCCTTTGGTTTCTCCTTCACCTATAAAGTATGTAGTGTAGTTCTGTTGCCTTAGTTCTGGCGATGTACGGTCCCAGACCCTTTATTTCGTCGCTAAGAGACGCGGCGGCAGGGTAGGTATCTATTGATAGAAATTTAGTTATTTAACGAGGAAGGCGAAATATAAAGGTTTTGGGATAGAAAAACCCCGTCTTCTTGAAGACAGGAGGTTGACGTCCTAGAACCGAACTCCGGCAGCGCCTGTATAAATAACACTGTCCGAGCGGTACGTGGAGGTTAAAAGGCAAAGTGGCGGTAAAACCGCGAGGTTTATTGTTGTCCAGCTTCCACTAGCGGAATAGCCTTTCAGAGTTTTTCCCACCTTATACCCAAGCGCACATATTACGGGATTCATCAGCGGGATAACTTTCCAATGCCCGGGAGCAGTGCGTCCAATCTTGACGCAAGATATATACAACTTGTGTATATATATTATCCTGACACTGGGTCCTACCCATTTTTCCCCCTTTTTTTAAACCGTCGGCCAGACACGCAGCGTTAAACATGTCCCCTTTCGTCGGGGCCGAAAGCCACTTTTCTGCACATATTACCTTCCTTTAGATCCTTATTTACAGCCAGCATCGACGTTCACTCAGAAAATAGTGCGGCGAATTATAAGTCGCTAATATAATAGCTATCTATTTTTGTGCTCTGAGGCAAATTGACAAGTTCCACTGAGACGGGTGTAAGCTGAAAGGCTAATGTGCGAGATATTCAATGGCGTATTTATTAAGTGTACTTTATGGCTTAACGAGACCATCAACTGCAGGAAAAGTAGCTAAGTACATACTTCTAATAATAAATGAAGATGTAATTTACAATACAATGTAGCTCCATTCTATAGGCAGTAAACATCAATGGTAGATTCTATATCTATCTGATGGATTCAGAATCAGATCTATTCACCCTTAAAACCGACGACTACACAGCTCTAACTGTGGAGACATGAAGCAAATCCTAACTACGTGAAGATCCTAACCGCATCTGAGCAACCAATTGCTTTCTGTCTAGGGCTTAGGACCTAGAGGCTGTTTTTCTTACTCTCAGATTTGCGAGTTTCGATTGATCGTACGTTTCGACCTGGTTACATCATCATCTTGGATCTTACCATGGATACACGTACTTATATCACGACTGATTCATAATTGCATCGTCTTGAAAATTCGATTTTCTTTGAGTACTTATATTGGAATTATACCAAAAAATCAGTAATATCAGGCTGAATGTTGAATTATCGACTTCGCGAGCATGGGTAAATAAAGGAAAATCTAGCAGCAGGGTGGATCTCAGTCTCCACGGTATTCTCTTATGTACTGAAGGTAGTCAGGTATGGCTCCATGTCGATCTCGGGGGAATAGGTGGGACACGTCACGTTGTAAGTGGTGGGTGGGAAGGGAAGTAGGACATATTGTAGGGTTTAGACCATTAGACCTACTTGGAACTAATAGTGCATTTATGTATTCTGTAGAGTGCATTAATTTGAAAACTTGTTTTTTATTCGATTTTCTAACAATGATATTCGTGCATCCATATGTTGTATCAAAACACCGAACTTGTTTAAACATATAATTAATCGATGTTTGCCAATTCTCTATCATGGTTGTACCTAGTACGTCTTGATTTAAATTATACTTTCATTCTAAAATTTATTATAATAAATTAGTAATGGTACATGTTGTACGATCTTTCTTTTTTGGTTGATAAAATCGGGACTTTGACGGATTGGTGAGTGAACGTTTAAATACGATCAAACGAGTTCGCTTAATTGGTTGTTTGTGAACGCTTAGTTAACCAGTCGAGATTCAAATGATTTATTTGTGATTCAATTAAAAGCTCAATCCTGAAACAATCATATTCCGATTGGAACACTATCGAGTCCGAAAAATATTGGAATGAAAAAAAGTTAAAAAAAGAAATTGAATAAAAAACCTCACTACTCTCGACTTGAAAACCCATAGGCCCTACAAGACGTACGTAGTTCGATCAAGGGGCGATCAATATCTACGATCGATCGATTAAACGGAGAAAAAAGTTGATGGAAACTCCGGTGATTGATTTATAGCATCCGTTCCTTCTCACGCAGTTCAAACGTAATAACAGGCCTCATCCAGTGGGGCATGTTCCAATACTTGTGAAGCGATCCAAGGAGAGAATTAGTTAGGTAATTAAAAATATAAATCAAGGTAGCCCTGGAAGACACATCGCCCTGTAGAGGTGGGGATGGGCGGGCGCCGAATGAATCACTTCGTGGGGATGATTTTTTTCCGTTCCTGGATCTACCTACTGGTACCCAAGTCAGCGAAAGGGGTGTGAAACGTGTGAGGTTCTGGTAGACATGGAACCGGGTTTTACTGGAGGATCACTTTTAATTGGGTAACTAATCAATAGAAATACCCATCTTTCTAAATTGCAGGGTTCGGCGTGGACGAGAAATGTAAAGAATTCAAGATACCTTGTGAGAAAGGGGTGTGACGTTCTAGTGCAATAAATTCACAAATGAAGGGGCTGCCTGTATAAAAATCACTGCACATCATTAAACAACCGTTCATTACTTCATATTTCTCATGGCTGAGAATCAGTAAAAAATTTGCGTTACGAGGCCAAAGTAAAGAGAAACGCAAAATACGAAATTTGATTGTCTGCAAGGTGTTCGTTACTAGTGTCTCCAATGTTTACCAGTGTGTTGCATTAGATGTTTTTCCGCTAGTCGGAAAAACAACTCCTTATGAGTACCTCATAGAGGCGTTATAGACTATGGCTTTTTAAACTTGGATTTGACCCGCTATCTCTACGTGAGTATCTGTAAGATATCATTCGATCCAAGTTCATTGTTTATATTACTGGAGGTAGATATATATATGAGAATATGGATGATTGGTGGGGTTGGGGGGGGGGGGGGGGATCCATTCATCAGCGTGCTCGGAATGCCGTTCCTCGACTTTGTGGTGAGACATTTACCATAATAATCCCATATTTTGTTGGCGAGGTACTGATGTCAATGAGTAGAATGATCGTAGAATATCGATCTCGCTCTTGTTATTTTTCATGTTCTGAGACTTTACGAAGGCAAGGAATTTATATTCTGTAAGCGAAGAAAAACACTTTGGTGCAAAGAATTCAACATCTGTCTGCGCGGTATCCGAGCTGAGCATTAAGATTTTTTTCCTTCGCATCTCGTCTATGCGATAGTCGTAGTAGATGATATAACAATATTGTCGGCAAGCCTATAACTCTTGGGATGACGCTACGCTTCAAAGTTAGGCACGAAAGGCGGTATAACATAACGCCCCGAGTTACGAAATTGTGGTTTGGGATTATAAACAGTTTGGAATGAGGAGGAGTTTGATTGGAGGTCCGATGAATACCTAATGAGCCGATGATTTAGGCCGAACGGACCCCGGCACCGCTCGTGTCACCGTCCATCAAACGTCTATAACCCCCCCTCCATCGCTACTCTCGGTATCCTATAAATTAACAGAAAATGCCCACATCCTCTAATTTATCATCCAACGAGCATAAACCCCCAAACGGTCAACCGACAGCCTGATATACCTCCGCATTAGCATACCACCGGAATACTGCGTTACCTACTTTATCGAGGACCCCCGTCGCAGCGTCTGTTTCTTTTCTTATCGGTATAAGCCGGAGAGTGTCATCTTTATGTCAGGCGATAACTCGCGTTTTCATGAAACGTTATTACATGGACCTGCCCGTTTTCCCCAGGTAATGGAGGCCCTTAGGTGGATGGGGAGGTTCTAACATCAAAACCGAGTTATCTAATTGCTTTCCCGACACATGGACAGCGCTGAGGTTTGTTATATCGTTTGGCGCTACCGGGAATAAAAATATGAGAGAAAGAATCTCACTCGGAGTAACTGCCTCGAATCACACAACCCCATCAAAAACATGCACTGTCTCCCTCATGTATCTCTGGGATCTCTTTTTCCCTTGCCCTATAAACTATAATATCGCTTCAACGCACGCAGTTTTAATCCTCCTTCCAGCGCCGTGCGATGAAGATGACCTAATGAGAAATATCTTACTTGACCTTTCCGCACTTCAGTAATTCCGTGCCAGCACGTTATTTTACCAACCAATCCCGTTTTCAGGACAGACGAGTATGCAATTCCATCCTCAACTCTAGGATTTCCACGATAACTTAAACCTTTTGAATCGTGATGTTCTTTACAAAGCTCTCCCCAGTAGACCTCGAGATCGAATTTCAATGTTAATTCCTCCCATAGAAAACACGCCGATGCGTCGTAAGTTATCCGTGATAGGAAATGGTGTTGGAGGCTTCCCACTGAATCAGTTCTCTATACAGCCTAAGTCGCGATCATTTACAAATGGAATAATAAGGTTAATCATCTATCGCAGGGATGACATATTCGCTAGAACGTCGTTCAAAACCTGCTGATAAATGTCTTGGAGTTTGATAGGGTAGATGGCGCAAATGGAACAACTCAAACAATAAAAAAAAATCCCTTACTTTGGATGGTTGCATGCTGCATGGACCTACTTACCTCTTTTTTAACAGACTTCAAGAAAGAGGAGGTTCTCAATTCGACCGGTTTCTGTTTTTTAATTTTTTATTTATTTGTTATATATATTTTTCAAATGTTTGTCCAGCTATTGCTCCGAAACTACAAGATTTTAAGTAAACAAGTAGTACTGGTCCTGTATTAGGCTAGTTATAAGTTATAGTCTTCGATATCTAGTGCGTTGACAGACATTGCACGATTTGACGACAGAAAACAGCGTGCCAAAGTGCATCGCATGAGGTACTATTACTGAGCGTAGAAAATTGTAGGTAATACAAAATAATATAGTTCATTAACAATTTTTCGAAACTAAAATTTAAAAAAAATCTATTGAACCCCTGTAAAAAGCAAAAAAAATTTAGATGGAAAAAAACTTTCAAAAAATCTGGGTTTAAAACTGAATAATTTTTATGCAGAACAAACTTACGTAATTTATTCAAAGCCGATACAACAATATTTCGAAGTCGACGCCAACTTTTCGCAGCCTTCACATTTTTATGAATTTTAGTTGAAATTTTGCGCAGTCTTCAAAAATGTTGTGGTATCGGCTTTGAATAAACTATGTACCTACGTTTGATCGGCATGGAACTTATTCTTTCTAGTTTTATGTAACTTTTTGAAGTCGGGGTTTTTCCCACCAATTTTTTGGCTGTGTAAATTTTGGTTGTCTCATGGCTAGGTCGATGCTTTCGACCCACTTTCTTCCATTTTGAGTTTGATTTGAAACCAGTTCATGTAAATGATCCTAATTGAAATCTCATTTTCGAATAAAAAGTGGCATTCCCCCTTTTTCGTGAGCTCTTCTCCTGTAAAGTTTCCCTATTACTTCCATCACTTATCACCTAACACAGTTATCACCGTTTCAGACATCGTTTTTTTAATGCTCATTTTCTATCGTACCTGGATCGTACTTTTTCAACAATGTCAAAAACATAATTAACCATTTATCGCTACGAAATTGAAGAAGACCGGGTATAACGTAAATCCCAATCGAACTGAAATATTCCAAAACCTACAACTTGTCTCAGTGTTTTCAGCTTTACTTTCGACATCCCAGTCATCCATTCCCCCTGATATTTCTTGTGATTTAAGACCATCTCGCTGCAGAATGTTTGTTGGTTTTGCATTAAAAACACAGATAGGGTTCTCGGATGTTTGGTGGGTAAACTTTTCGTTTTGAAATTATTGCCAGGGAGCATCGAATCTCTCCTTAATATTCAATTTAAATGAAAGTGCTCCTCTCAAGATAGAAAGGCTTTTCCCGTCCCCTCCGGAAGGTTGCCTAGTTTGATTTACTAAGGTGGGAAGGCCCTGCTAATCAGCCCCTTTTAACCATAACTCACATCAACCTCCTATCACCGGCAGTTCCTACCCTTGGCCAATCACATAACGGCAGCTTAGATAAATTAAAAGGGGATCATGTCGCTGCTTCCCTCTGGCCCATAAATATCTGACGGATCTCCCGAAAGGCTCCGATGCTTCTAGCCTAACTGATTAAAGGAAGGGACTATGGAGAGCTCCCCACTACCGCCCATCACAGTTATTCATTGACGGTTAATGCTGATTGTTTGTTGAAACGTCCCCTGGAAAGATAGATTGCGAGGTGCCACGTTTCCACCTTCATTTACCCAAGAGTTCAGGTATCCAATTCGAACAACCATACAATCATTGTTAACATGTTTGTCTATCCACGCGATCATGGCGAATGCGTATCCTCAATATTCCTCACTAGTTCAACAATGATGATTCTCAAAAATCTAACCACTTTTTAGTTAGGGCTAATTATTCAGCGCTCCACAATCACTCAATAGGTACGAACTAAATCACTCGCGACGAAATCGTGGAAACCCATTTCAAAGAAAAACGGAGTTATTGAAAAATAGTCTATTTCCGCTAATACACGAAAAACGCAAAAAACACCGTTATACCGGTTTCGGTGATCAAACCATCGTCAGTAACACAAAATTACTGACGATGGTTTGATCACTGAAACCGGTATAACAGTGTTTTTTGCGTTTTTCGTGTATTAGTGGAAATAGACTATTTTTCAATAACTCCGTTTTTCTTTACTCAATAGGTAACTAGAATGGCCAGTAATCATTTTGTCGAGCTGCAAAGTGGTCCAAACACGGTGGTTTGTATTAAGGTACGGTGAAGGTATTTTGACTAAACAAGTTCTCTAAAATCTTCTTAAACTTTGCGGTTATTTTTCAACCTTCCTTAAATTAATGTAGACCTCCATTTTTTCATCAGTCGGTGAAGTGGCTTTTTTCAAGATTTTGAAGTGGCATTACTGCTTTCCAAGCAAGTAGGTAGCCTGTAGGATTTTGCTGAAACTGTCGGTTCGGCTGATGGATGGCCCAACATGAGTTTGAGTAACCTGGTCAAATTTTTACAATACAAAAAATTTTTATAACCCCCCCTCAAACTTTTTTCTTTTCCGTTTCAAGGTGCGTAGATTCAAAAAATGCAATGTCCGTCCGCCGTCCGCCGTACGCCGTCCGCCGTATCACGTGTACAGGCTTCATTTTCGGTCTAAAAAAGTCGTTCTTTCGCACACATGCTCTATTTGGGCCCTAGTTGTGTCCCGAAACTTTTCAGCCCGATCGGAATATACCCAGGGGTGTTGTGAGTGAAAATGTGTGTAAAAATAGGTACTTTTTGCGTTTTAGCAACATGTTGGTAACATGAGCTTTTGAGGTATCGTTTTCCATGTTTTTGGGGACGAGAAGATCGAATATGAGGTCGATTTTGGCCAAGGAGTGGAAAATTGAGGTTGTACCAGATGTTCAGCTCCCAAAATTGATTTTTTATGAGGCAAAAACCTGCGAAATCGTCTGAAATCACCATCAATTTGTAGAATAGCACTAGGAAAAGTTTCAACACGTAGATCAAGATGATTAAGTGGCACTACCAATGATCATGTATAATTTGAAAAAAAAAAAGATCGTACCTACCTAATTTGTGTTTTGGGGGCCAAAATTGGTGGAAACCATCAGAAATAGCTATTTCAATTATTTCACATGAAACAAACAATAAATGTAGGTACAGCCAACATTTCTGTAGAATAAGAAACCCCATGTGACAAGGACTTTGCAGCGTTTTTAAATTTTGTTCCCTTCCTCACATTTTATTGGAAGAATCTGTCTTGTATGTCACCCATACATTTTGAGCATCAATCTGGAGGAGCCTGTGGTAATATTAACCTCAAAGCTACAATCCCTGCTTAGAAATTCACTGATTTCATCCAACTAGCCTCACCATCGACCAGAAATCCTCAATGAGGCCAGAATCACACCCGGTGGTATCGAACCCTCCGATTCGGTGGGACCTCCTTCAAGATTTTGTGGGGTCCCATTCATTCCTATGGATAGGGGACTCTAATTAAAATTTCAAATCCGGCAATGATCTACTCCCCTCTCTCTGCTTTACTCACAAAGCTTGAAAACCAGCGGTACCCCTGATTAAGATACAAGAGGCAATGTCGGTTCCGTGTTTCCCGTGTCTCGTCCAGTATAAAGTTTAAGAGGCCTTTCGATCGAATCAACATTAAAAAGACATAAGTCTTTCGGGCGGTTGCCCAATTATTCACGGGGGTTGAGTGGTTCTCTTGTTGAAACCTCGAGGACCCTGAGGAGCGCAGCCGCCCGAAACGGTCCGGCGTCCCACGTTCAGTTTACAGGATCTTCTGCATCAGTAACAATGAGAGATGCCTTCACTCAGAATACCGTTCGTAATTGAAATTGAAAATTTATATGCGCATGCTGATGTGTCCACCCTGCCCCCCCGCCGTGATCTTACAGTCTGCTTGTTGCTGCTTGAAAGTTCTGTGATGGCTCAAGATAGTCGTCTCATCGCTAATAATGAGAGGATATTTAGGTATCTGTACGTTAGACTTCTGAAGGGTGTAATAAGTACGTCATCATCCTCTCTTGTTGATGATAACCCCGAGGAAATATAAATGAAGATCCGTTTCAGGAAGATCCAGTTTACATCCAACTGAGGTTAGTCGATGGGCTGTTGCCTCACTGCCGCACAGTGGGACGAAACGGCTAAAACCCGCGACATCGGGAAATTCTTTAAATTTCTATTTTGACTATTGAACTAATTATGAGGGATTGTTTAGCAAATACAAAAATAAGGCCCATTTTTCGTTTTATTGGGTAAAAATCGGCAAGGTGTGAAATTTGTATTAATTAGGACGTTTTGGCAAATGGTAAATTTGACTATGGAAGTTGTCATTCGAGTTTAAAAGAGCGTTGAAAAAACGAAAAACTTTTTTTCTGAAATGGGCTGAAGGTTTCACAAAAATAGCGATTATGCAACGTGTCCGGACTCGTCCGGAAAACAAACTTTTTCCTCATATTCCTCAGGTATTTAGTGAGATACGTTCGAAACAGTCACATCCACCCGGGCCGTATAACTCATTTCGAAGGCGTTATCAAGAGGTACACGACAAAACTCGGTCAACTTTGAAAGTTATTAATAATTGCTGAGTCATTCTTCTAGGAAACTGCGCTGATTTCGAATATACCTTATGTTCTTATATACTTGGATAGTAGTTTTTCTCAAAACCCCCAATAAGCGCTTCTTTTAAGCGATTTCTGACCCCTGACATTATAAAATTTGACCCCTAAAAGTACTTAAACAATTCTGGTCTCCAAATTCATCATTTCTTTTGATATTATTGACATTATGGCACCGTTTTGGAATTTTAAGACAGTTCCGAGGGTTAGAAATTGTCTACCATGACACATAATTCGTGATTTTTAACTTTTTTCGTAAGAATCCGTCCGTTATGGCTTAATATTCTTGTTTCCCACCATTGAAAACATATAGAGGACAAATGTTATCAAGGTTTTTAGTACGGAAAGGTCCCATGCCTTTCGTCTGTGCGCCATGGGTTCGAACTCCTGCCCTCATAGACTCGTTACTGACGTACAGTAGTGAGTTGTACCACTCAACCACTCCGGGCCAATTTTGCCACAAGGAATCAAAACAATAATGAGTAAATATCAAGAAATTCACAGTTTATTCACCATAATAATCTAAATAGATATTGGCGTTTCATGAAAATTACTTGTAGATACTACACGCCACCGACAAGTGTTTAGCTATAATTTCTATGAATGTGGGTTATTCGAGTTCATTTCATATAGGATATATTACTAATATCAAAGAGTACATCAACTTCAAAGCACCTTCTGAAAGACTGAAGATCCATATAAATGGCGATAAACAAAAATAAAGTAGATGTTACAGTGGAATCAAGAAGATTTTTGTTATTCCGTTAGAATCGATAATTATTGACTGGTTACCCAATGCTTTGTATACCGTTCATCACATTGAAAACTTCCCCACAAAGTTATTAATGAATGGATGTTGCAAACGGTATAGTACTAATCGAAACCAGCCAACTGGATACCAAGTGTTGGCAGTCAATTTCTACAGACGTCATTGATGAATGGCCATCCTACGGAAGAAATGAAAATTATGAAGTCTTCTCAATAATAACGTGTTCTTTCAAGCTGTTTCCCAATATCATAACCTCTTTAAAGATTCGTTATCGGTCTTATTACGAAGATTTATCATAAGTTGGAGGATATTAATGAATCGGTAATTAATATGTTGGGTCGAACGGACACGATAATACGCGGTTGTCCGAGTCGAGAGGGGCTGACCCTGACGTAGACAAACCGTCGTTGAGGATGAACGTTATAATTATACTACAGATCCTATTGGGACCCCAAACAAGGATTTCTTTTCCATTGAGAAGAGATCCGTTTCCATCGATTTTGAAGGATTGGTACGGGATCGCCCGCCCCCACACACGTGCATTGATCGATCCCCGATATGCCTCCAGACCTGATTTGCAAGTTGCGGTTTAAGTTTTCTTAAGGCTAAAGGGGAAGGATGGCTAGTATGATTCTGAGATAAGAGATGGCGGCAGTGACGCACCGAATAGATCAAGGCAGTCTATAAATAAATCAATACACAATTTTTTCATATTCACGTAGTGCAATGTTTCCAGGAAGAGTCGAAGATTCGGAATATCATAAAACTTGATTTAAAAAAAAAATTAGAAATTGTTTTTCTAATTCATGACCTTACTACTTAAAATGTTTTTGCAATTCAGGAATTTAGCGTATATGCCATGTTTGGAAACTATTCAAGTTAGGTAATTTAGGAACGATCAGGGTTCCCTTTAGCCTTAGTAAACCAGTAGTTATAAAGGCGGGATAACGATGGCTATCATGGATTTCATGTCTAGCAATATGTACAGTCCTTGATTTCCTAGGGAAATATGAAACCTACTTATTGCACTGCATTGCAAGATTTTTAAAAGCTTTGCCCCCATTTGTACAAAGGTAATTTGTTAACGCTCAAATTTTATGTATAGGAGCTTCCTAAATAACTACAGTCTAATAACATTTTGTCCATGGACAAAAATGTCCCCTGATTTCGATAAATCGAAAAATAGGTAGCTTCTAGGAGCCTCTCCACATGCACAGTGACTATCCGACGAAATGTGATACAATAGGTATATAGACGGTGCGATATTATATATTTGATGCACGGGTTGTAGGAATCGGTCAGAAGTCAAAGCCAGTGGGATTCCATACGCTTGAATTCACTAAAATGTCTTAGGATCGATTATTCAAAATTCGTTCAATTTTTCATTGATCTTTGATAGAACGTATCATTGAAATTTAAAACGAGGAACCGGTAGACTATTGTTGCCCAGCTTTTGATTGCATAGTTTTGATTGCTTTAGGTAACTTACTCTGAAGGTTACTACGTGCTGATGTAGGTGTGAGTATGTCATTCTTGAAATCAGTAAGTTTTTGAAGCAAGAATAGGTACGTGTACCTACTGCCTAATGAACACGTGATTCACTATAACGTTAAGTTCCTATCGCAGTATGATAGATAAAATAAATCTTCCAGAGATGTTATCATACAAACATTGCACGATTTCCACAGCTTTAGATTCCATATTTAAAAGCAGGAAGTTGGAATACATTTTATTTGCCTTTTGTATAAATCAGCATTCCATCTCCGACGTGATCGCACCTTCATAACGTGCGTAGGCTCATGGAAATGCGAATCCTAAACTGATGGATGGCATCCATTAATATGAACGCATATGGTTTTCAAAACTGTAAAATATTAAACCCAGGATGTAAAAGAGATTGATGAATCCGACTTGGTTACGAAACCGGGAGCTACTCAGAATACATCGGAGGTTTTCGAAAAATGGCCCTGATCAACGAATCATTATCATTTTCTCGGTCAATCATTCTAATTAAAGCCCAAACCTCAATGCGGAAAATGGAGCCCCATCCATCAGAATGATTCATTTCGTGATCCGTCCTCTCGGCTCGCAAGACGGTGATAATCGAGCCCACCGATTTTTCATGAGACCGTTAACTAAGGGTATAAAACATGCCGTGAATACAAAATATCATCACCAATTGTCGATTCAGCATGACTGAATACCGTAGACTGGTTTTCGGAAGCTAGCTAAGGAGGAGGACTAGAACAGAGCTGATCTTTTAGATCTCGAAATGTACTTAGTTTATGAAACTATGTATTGTGATATGCAACACTTGTTTACAAAAAACTGTAGGTATTTCGGAAATGGCGCCATCTTCAGGTTAATATTAATCAAATGAGACGTACATCATTCACCACTGTATCCACCAACAGACAAGATGCTTCGGAACTAACCACATTTTAACGGACTATTCAGATTTTGATCCCGACTTTAAAAATCCTATAAAGGAGTGGTGGAATTGAGGTGTATTGTTGCTAGCTTGAAAGGATGAATGGGTAAACGGTTCTTCTAATTCTGTTCTTGGCCATTGAGGATCTACGTAGAAATAGGTATTAGTAAAGAAAATAAATCAGGCAATAATGAATTCAAATTATTCTGATAGAAAGTTCAGGTGAGCTGAGGGTGGGGATGGATGATCCCATTTTTCAGAATGTAGCATCCTAAACGCCAACCACTAAAGACTGAATCCAAAGTCTCGCCTTGACTATTACGGAAACACTTAAATTATCAGCGAAATTGAAGGCTATCATAGAGCAGTCTAGAGAACTCGGCGTTCCACCATCACTGACTCCGGTCAAATAATTTTTCGGCAATAGGTACACAGTTTATTTGAATAGCACCTCCTATCTTTCTGAAAGGAATGATTGAGGATGTTTTTATTTGTTCTTGAGATGCGAGCGCCAGCGACACTACTGATTTGTATCCTGTTTTGCTAATGGGGTTCTTTGCCTAAGTGAGATCTTCACTCCTACACAGATAATCCTACGGAAAATGTGAATGTGAGTCCTCAGTCTTCTTCTATTACTTGCGCACTAAACAACTGTGTAAAGAGCTCTTGTAGAGTCTAGATTTTCGACTGAAGTTCTCACTGGCGTACTGATTCGTATACAATTCAACATAATTATTTGTCGTCCGGGCATGATTTATTTTTTTCGTTCTACTCACGTCTACAACTCGGAGAATCGAGAAAATGTGGGGACGAATGAATATTATTTTCATGTTGGGAGTAATAGCGCAACCTTCCCTTCGAGTTTTCGAGCTCCCCCTTCACTGGGCAATAACAATTACCGTGAGAAGGACATTAGTGCCGGGAGGCTATTTTATCGCCACCACCAAAGTCAAATTTTAATCTAAAGTATCCATTGGAGAGACCCCGGATAATCCCTTGGGGCGGGTTTTCTTATCTGGAGTAAAAAAGAAAAAGGGAACGGACTCTTTTAGAGCTAATGACATCACAAGACGTGTTGGTCACTCCGATCTCCAACGCTGGTCGCATCACTCAAAGTTTTCTCTCTTTTGTCTGCCCACGTTCCAGACTCCAAGAATACTGGTTTCCTTTCCGCATCACATTACTGTAGATGGACCTTCTATTACCGTTATATGTGTTTTGAGGTTTCAGTTATTAACAACAGACGCGTTTCATCGATATCCCTATATTGTTCATTCTACGTATTCGATCGGTCATCGCATGAAATGGATGGGCTATGCGCATGATTTTCACTGGTATTTTTCATTGATAGAAAACAGCTTAAAAGCTGTAAAAAATGGGTCCTTCGAAAAAATCAGCACTCCTTATTTTTTAAAAATTGAATAAATTGAGATGTTAAAAAAACGCACTAAGACATATATGAATATGGATTGGTCGGAGCGCACCACGTGGCCAACTTGTGAACCCTGAACATTCTTCTGGGTTTACGGTATCCATGCGGCGATACCTGATCAAACCGAGACGAGTTTAGAGTTTGGTTCGACGAAAGCAGAGAAAAGGCACACAAATGCGGAAGCTGGAATTATTGAACTCACCAGTCAGGCGATAGTCACTCGATTTCGCATGCCTGATAACAGTATCCATGAGCTTGGATTCACGAATGACGTCACGTGACTTTCTTGTGTAATGACGTACCTATGAATTTCACCGCCAGACCCCGGCTAATATGCGCCAGGCTGTTTTCAAAAGACCCGTTTTCAAAAGTTAATGTTCAACTCGGTGACTGTTTTTTTCTCTTTTTTTTGTCGCGTTATATTACAGCTATATAACATAAAATTACATAAAACTACTACTACTAAAATAACATAATTCATGAAGTTTTTTTCATATTTTATTTCCCATGCACATAGCCCATTGGGTCCCCACTTGAACCTAAAGTTCTCGCAAAATGTGGGCGGAATCATTCAAATAAATGCTAACATTCCAGGTTAGCACTTACTTGGGATCGATCCATAATCAGCACATTGGGATCGAAATGAGAAAAAAAAAAGACCAGCGTCAACTTCCATGGTTAGAGGAAATGTTACGCTGATTCGAAACAAAAACCCACGTTCCTGTACCTAAAACGGCTTATTGGCTGCATGTTCCTAATTTAAAAACAAATCTCATCCTCACTGTTAAAATCATTAGAAACTGCTTGGTTTCCGTATAAAAAGGAAACTGGAAACAAAAATTATGCGTCGATTAGCTAAATGACCTATTCATTTGATTAATCAGATCCCAATATTATTAAAGACTGAAGCAAGAGAATCTTGAAAAATCATGGTTACGTGGCTGGAGAACTCAACTTGGTTGCATTGAACACAGAATTCGAATTTCTTCAACTGTTCTTTTATAATATGATCATCACTGTTACAAGAAAACCATTTTGGTTGGCCAGTGGACATTAATTTTATAAGAGCTAACTGTAGTACTATTTAAGGCAGCCCAAAATTTCTTACCATGACGTGCCGTTAGTGTTATCCAAAAATTCGCTCTCTTTCGACATCGGAAGGGACTAGCGAACCACGATCTATACAGCGAATTCAGATGGCATAACGATTCAGAGGCATAAACCTTAACAAATACAGTGCAATAACTAAACCTACAGGAATTCCACTGGTCATAATTTTAATGAGCCTGGAAAATATTGTTGGACTCAATGGGCAATTTCACCTGTTTTATTTTCTTAAGTACTCAGCGACTGCTTTCCGAAAATGTGCTATATGAGATACCTATCCGACGATCAAAAGTGGGCGATAAACCAGCGGAAAGCGAAATGTCATCATAGGTAAAGGCCCCCCCCCCCCCCCCCGGTCCGTCTGGGAGCAACCCTCAGCGCCGTCCACTTTTGACGGCATTTCGTTTTCTTTCTATCCGTTTGTTGCCCAGGCTGTACGGATTTTGAGATGAAAATTGGTAGTGGGGGGGTTACCAGGGGAGCTAAATCTGATTCAGAGATCAAAAATCAAAAATTCCTATGCACGGAAGTTGCCCATTATTGTGGGGAGATTTTTCATCCGTGCACTCTGCTGTGCAATAAATCATTTGATGTTTTAAAAAATACATTGGGTTTTTATTAGAATTTAGAAGTTATGGACAGTCACAATCAATTTGTACAACATTTCAATTTCGAAAGTTGTTTCAACACACGGTTAATTTATACGAGGCCAATAAAAATGTTGAACGAATTGAATGGTGAAACAGATTTAGTTGAATTAAGGCGACGACTGGCCCGAGAGAAAACTCCGTTCCAGAGAGGGCCAAACCAAATTATAAACGTTGAAAGAATATTATACAAGTTTGTTCTTTTAAGAGGCACCGGAAAAAAAGTGTTTTATGAACTTCGAGGGGGTTCTGGAAAGGGAAGCAGACGGAATTGAGTCGGGAGAACTATCTTTGTAGAGATGCTGGGAAGCCGGGGGTCAGCCGGAGCCATAAATTCACGTCGTATGATGCGTAGATGAAGCCCAGTCCGTACATAACTGGGTCGAATGATTTACAACTATATATAAGGGAGTAGCTGATTAGTGAACCTATAGGTTGGGCGTAAATCAAAAACCCCGGAGGTTGAAGGGAGAAGTTTGTGAAAGGCTGAGCGAAGGAGAAAAAGGAGGGAGAAGGTAGACGGATGAGTCGGAAAGGAATGGAAGCTTCGGAGGAGCCTTTTCTGGTCTTTGTGGGGGTTTCGGAAATCGAACGCCGCGTCGCGTCGCGAGCTCACACGCGAGTTAATTATTTACTGAATCCGTAGCAAACGTTACATGGACTATCTACTGTGTGTCTCTACCTCTGGCACACTATGGATTCCCAGGTATAGGAACTGCTCGTATAACTTCGGTTTTGACATCAATTTTATAGTTGTTGACAGCGGTTTTGGATCAATCAGGAGCCAGGCGTTGCGTCCATAAGGCCACTTGGGCCACTGCCTCGGCACCCTGAAGCACTAAGAGTAAAAGAACTCCAACCATGTGCTTAGTTGGCATTTGAATTTCCCTCCTTACAATGTATCTAGCATTTTTCACTAAGTTCAACAGCGACTCGCGAGAGTTCTCTGGCTATGGATATTCAGTATAGTGGTTCCTTCGTGTTGGTTCCCTGTAGCTCCCCAGACGGAGCATGTTATCGGAATATAGCGACAGTAATCGATGTCGTGCAATCGAAACTGAAACCTAGGCTCCTGATGAAACTGGCAGGTCCTGGGAACTACTGTTCCTATGGCAACCGAGAAAAGTGGCCCGTCCATGCAAGCTCAGTCGAGTAAAAATTTAGTTCGCCACGCCCACTTTAGACCCCGTCCCAGCATTTCCACCCAAAAATTGTTCGTGTTCACAATCGATTGGATTCTTTCAATTCTTCTTGTCATCTCGATACAAGATGCTTGTCTTTCGTTCTGTCGTCTCGTGAAAATTGTGAATCGCATTCGCCATTCTGTTCCTATATTGAGTTTTCAATTTCGTTTATTATTATGTGAATAATAATAAACACCCCCCCCCCCCCCCACCCCACCACCCAAACACCCCCCCCCCCCCACCACCCCACCAAAACACCCCCTCAAACTTTTTTCTTTCCCGTTTCAAGGTGCGTAGATTCCAAAAACGCTGCAAAGTCCTTGTCACATGGGTTTATTATTCTATTGGAGTTCTAGAGATTTTTGTTGGCTGTTAAATGTATTGTTTCTTTCATGCGGAATGATTGAAA
Source organism: Leptopterna dolabrata (assembly GCA_954871275.1). Taxonomy (NCBI): domain Eukaryota; kingdom Metazoa; phylum Arthropoda; class Insecta; order Hemiptera; family Miridae; genus Leptopterna; species Leptopterna dolabrata. The sequence continues at coordinate 23,751,834 of OX940983.1, forward strand.
TAGCTATTTCTGATGATGTCCACCAATTTTGGCCCCCAAAACATGAAATAGGGACGCTTTTTTTTTTTTTTTTAAGATCATCTTTGATCATTGGTAGTGGCATTTAATGGTCTTGATTCACCTGTTTACACTTTTTCCAATGTTATTGTACACATGGATGGTGATTTCAGACAGTTTTCCAGATTTTTGACTCATAAAAAACCAATTTTGGGAGCTGAACCTTTGGTAAAACCTCAATTTCCGCGTCTTTGGTCAAAATCGACTTCATATTCGGTCTTCTCGTCCTCAAAAACATGGAAAAAGATACCTCAAAAGCTCATGTTACTAACATGTTGTTAAAACGCAAAAAGTACCTATTTTTATACACATTTTCACTCATAACACCCCTGGGTATATTCCGATCGGGCTGAAAAGTTTCGGGACACAACTAGGGCCCAAATGGAGCATGTGTGCGAAAGAACGACTTTTTTAGACCGAAAATGAAGCCTGTACACGTGATACGGCGTACGGCGTACGGCGGACGGCGGACGGACATTGCATTTTTGGAATCTACGCACCTTGAAACGGAAAAGAAAAAATTTTGAGGGGGTGTTATAAAAATTTTTTGCTGAGCGAACATAGGTGTATTATTCACAGAATAATAAACCAAAATGCAATGTCCGTCCGCCGTACACCTTCCGCCGTATCACGTATACCGGCTTCATTTTCGGTCTGAAAAATTCGTTCTTTCGCACACGTGCTCCACTTGGGCCCTAGTTGGGTCCCGCAACTTTGCAGCCAGATCGGAATATACTTAGGGTTGTTATGAGTGAAAATGGGTATAAAATAGGTACAAAAGACAACCTACCACCATTAAGAAAAACGCTGCAAAGTCCTTGTCACATGAGTTTATTATTCTATTGGACATATCTACAGAAATGTTGGCTGTTCATTTATTGTTTCTTTCATGCTTAATAATCGAAATAGCTATTTCTGATGGTTTCCATTAATTTTGGCCCCTAAAACACAAATTAGGTACGCTCCTTTTGGTTTATTATTCTGTGAATAATACACCTATTTAATATTTGCTCTGCAAAAAAATTTTATAACACCCCCTCAAACTTTTTTCTTTTCAGTTTCAAGGTGATTAGATTCCAAAAATGCAATGTTCGCCTGCCGTCCACCGTACGCCGTACGCCGTACGCCGTATCACGTCTACAGGCCTCATTTTCGGTCTAAAAAAATCGTTCTTTCGCACACATGCTCCATTTGGGCCCTAGTTTTGTCCCAAAACTTTTCAGCCCGATCGGAATATACCCAGGGATGTTATGAGTGAAAATGTGTGTAGAAATAGGTACTTTTTGCGTTTTAGCAAGATGTTGGTAACATGAGCTTCTGAGATATCGTTTTCCATGTTTTTGGGGACGAGAAGACCGAATATGAAGTCGATTTTGACCAAAGAGTGGAAAGTTCTACCAAATGTTCAGCTCCAGAAATTGATTTTTTATGAGTGAAAAACCTGGGAAATCGTCTGAAATCACCATCAGTTTGTATAATAACACTGGAAAAAGCGTCAACACGTGGATCAAGACGATTAAATGGCACTACCAATGATCAAAGATAGTTAAAAAAAAGGAGCGAATACCTAATTTATGTTTTAGGGGCCAAAATTAATGAAAACCATCAGAAATAGCTATTTCGATTATTGCGCATGGAAGAAACAATAAATGAACAGCCAAAATTTCTGTAGGTACCTATGTCCAAAAGTCCAAAATAATAATAAACCCTTTGGGACTTTGCAGCGTTTTTTTCTTCTTTTTTTTCTTCAAAGTATCTTTGATCATTGATAGTGCCAATTAATCGTCTTGATCCACGTGTTGACAATTTTTCCACTGTTATTATACAAATTTATGGTGATTTCAAACGATTTACTTACCAGGTTTTTCACTCATAAAAAATCAATTTTGGGAGCTAAACATTTGGTAGAACTCAATTGTCCACTCTTTGGTCAAAATCGACTTCATATTCGGTCTTCTCGTCCCCAAAACATGGAAAAAGATATCTCAAAAGCTCCTGTTACTAACATGTTACTACTAAAACACAAAACTTACCTATTTTTGTACACATTTTCACTCATAACACCCCTGGGTATATTCCAATCGGGCTGGAAAGTTTCGGGACACAACTAGGGCCCAAATGGAGCATGTGTGCTTAAGAACGACTTTTTCAGACCGAAAATGAAGCCGGTACACGTGATACGGCGGACGGCGCACGATGGGCGAACATTGCATTTTTGGAATCTACGCACCTTGAAACGGAAAAGAAAAAATTTTGAGGGGGTGTTAGGTATAAAAATGTTTTCCTGAGCGAATACATAGGTTATGAAAAAGTTATTATTGGAATTATACAGTTGTTCCACAGTTGTTGTTGTTTTACAGTTGTTCTAAAGAGATTTTAAAAAATGATCAGCATGATTTTTTTCCAGTATCAGTCATCCCCATGATCATTAGCAGTAGATATGACTTTTCCAAGGATGATTAATACTGATTCTATTCGACATTATTTACTGGCACAAACGAATTCCCATTGTATCACTTTACTAAAAACCCTTCGCCCAGATATTTGCTCTCGCATTAAATTATATTTATGCCAATTATAATTTATTGTTATTGCACCCAACATATTTGGTCCGACTTCTTCGCTAGAAAAACGCGTCGGGTAGTACCGTGATAGAAGAGAATTCCGACTGCAATAAAAAGTTATAGATCACTACATTATGATACAGTAACAACCCATATTTAACACTCCAAAGGGTATTTCTCACTCATGAAATTGCATTTTATGATAAATAAAATTAATGCCCCCCCCCCCCCCCCCCAACAAACCTGTTGTCAAAATTTACCCGCAAAAAAACATTCTCAGTCGCAAAAAGGATTGATATCCACTTTGCCCTACAAAATAGCATTGGAGAGGGAGGGTCAAAAAGCTGCCCGCCAAACAGCGTTGAAAGAAATTTCAAGGTTTTGGGGAGAAGGAACAGATTTCTATGCTCATATCCAACAAGGTGGTGGGGGGGGGGGGGGGATTTCAGCTCGATCCGTTGTCTGTGAGGATGTATGTATGAAAAAATTGTCTCAGCGTAGTACCTAAAAATTTCAAAATTGGGGGGAGGGGGGTTGCACAAAAGGCACCTCCTTGGAGCATTACGAATGGATGAGCAAAATTCCAACCCGTTCCGCTGTCAGTGAGGCTATAGCTCTGTCAAGGAAAATCAACCACAATTATTAGTAGAAAACGCAGGAAATTATTACACAACGTTTATTATTTACCTGTATAGATGCCCCTTCTGCTTAGATTTTCTGTGGTTAATACCAACCCTCGAGCTCCCCTCAGGAAAGCCCTAAATCGAGTTCTGGACCCGGCCCGGGAATTGCAGTTTAATAAAAATGAGCGGGATTCAATAATTCAGTCATCAATAATTATTTGTTGTTACTCATGAAGCCTAGCGCTTGTTCAAGTTACAAAATTACCTACCAACAAAATCCAGAAGAACCATCTTTCCTCAAATGAAATAATAACACAGAACAACCAACTCGACTTAATCCGTGGTTATAATCAGGTGTTCCTTAGCAATGATATCTGGGCCGGAGTTATACCGTTCCATTCACGATCATGTTGACAAAACTTTTCGGTGCAAACTAACGGCTGGTCGTGCAATGCTCCGGGTGTTCTCAAAAAATTCTTTAGTTCGAGATCAATTTAAAAACGTTATAAAAACCATACCGTTCTATTGAAAGTTTTCGAGCTACGGCTTTTTTTCACCCCTTAGAGATGACTGACAGTAACGCCGAGCTTCGCGGATCAACTAGACCCCAAGTGGGGCCAACAAACCAAATTTCATTAACTTGGTTCGTGGGAGAGAATGGGTGAACGAAAAATCAACACAGGGGACCCCCAGGGGGCCGATTTTCTGTCGTGGGGGGGGGGGGGGGGGGTGTTTGGTTTGTCGTGAAAACAGTGTCTTGGTCGGTGGGTAGGTAGGTAGGTAGGTATCATCGAATTATACTAGTAGTATTAGTAGTATAATTCGATGGTAGGTATGGAGGTTTTCAGTTTGCTTGGCGGGCGGGACGCTGCGCTTCCCTAGATTTGTTGATTCAGAATTCCGCGAGACTCATAATCACAGAAATGAACCTCTGAAAATTATTGTTTTTTCGTATTTTTTGATATCTTGTTACGTTTCTACTTTGGGAATTGATTTCAAACGAAAACTGCATGTATTTTACCATTAGCACCAAAATTTATAGAAAGCCAACCCTTTGCATGGGAGTGATATTGTTTGTTCTGTTGGCTTATATTATTCGAACGTCATCAACCGCTTTTGAGTTTCCTGCTAAAACGAGGCGATATTCAAAATGGAATAAAATAATTAATTGTTTCCCTGTGATCTCATCAATTTCAATTATTTTGTACTTCGTAACATACGAAATCTATTTTACGGATGGTAAGCCTATTCCTTTTGAAGTGAAACAAAGCAAATATAACAATTCGTTGTTAGAACGAGTGCGGGTTTTCGGGGTATGGGACGTGTAATTAGGGATATTGGAGTGAAATTAATTAAATTATTGGTCCGTGTGACAGGAGGCGAGATTGCGGGGTTTTGGATAGGACCGTGCACCAGGCACGGGGGTCTCTTGTGGACGTTTCTAGGCACATCAAAGTAACGTTTCGGTCCTCGTTGGTCCCTCTCCCCAAGCGCAGATGATGTTTGACCAATTATCAAACCAATCGGAGCTTTCGGACTCAATCGAAAGGAGGTCGCGGATATTATCACGTCACGCGACAATGAAGGTTTGAACGGTACAGGCGATGTTTACACAGGTAAATCGCGCCTGATGTGGTGAGTGTGTGATACGAAGCGAACGGGACAAGTCGACGTAGTGGACCGCATTCGTGAAATAATCATGCGGTGTTGAAACTATATTACGAGTAGATATACAGAGAAGAGATGATATTCTGTTGTTCAAAATGGAGATCAATGGGGACAATATTAATAGTACCAGACTCTGTGTTAACTCTGTAGGTTCTGATAAATTGCTTACCTGCGTATTATTGTGTATCATTTTATATTTTGGGTATTTGATTCTTTCCGTATTATTAAGGTTAACGCTATAAGTATTTTTCTGTTCTAATATTAATTTGTGAATTAATATTTTCATTGAAACGTACGAGTATTTAGATTAAACTCATCATTCAATAATCATCTATTGTAATTGAGCTTCTGCCCGTGCTATGACGGAGATTCAACTCGAGTAAACTCCGATGACGTCCCACATTGCATAAAATTGCGATCGTCTCAAGGTTAACTAGTAGCCAGCGGATGTCAAAAAAAAATCATTTGGCGGAATCCTTGACGGAATCGTTTCCCTGCGAAATTCCAAAATCAAGCCAGTATGGTGCAATAAAGGTTTTAGCAATTTTTTTTGCGGAAATGAATGATTAAAAACATAGTTACCTATGCCAAGTGAGTGGGCAGTATGTATGACATTAATTTTCTTTTTATAACCCTGGATTTTACCTCATTGGGTGAATCGGACTTTTTACTCAAACGTTATGTCAGTCTTTTATTCTCAGTAGGCTTCACATGATTATTAGGTGAAGAGCTGGTACTGGTCGGGTAAAAAGCTTGCATTGGTGCCCGACCGAGACGAAAAATCAGGAACGCCGCCAACTTTTTATCCCAAACGGGGATATAAAGATCGGACGCTCTAGCCCGCTCCGAAACCCCGGCCCCGCAATAGGTACAGCTTCCACACAGTGTTAAACGCAGAAGTCGTTAATTGATCCTATCGTACTTAATACTAGATATACGGTACCTAATACGAGTATTTCCAGTCAGTTACGCTAACATATCGAGTCTGATCGTGCGCAGATATCTCACATAAATTTGAGAGGGGATCTGCCAAAACATCCAGTTCAATGTCTCACGAAAACTTCATATAATCGGTCGATCATAATAGGCTATTTTACTATTATTCCACCAATCACGCAGCAGCATCTGTTGAGGATCGTCAAGAACCCCAACATGTATAGTCCATGAAAAGTTCAGCGAAGTCGGTTGGATTACACCGAAGATTTGAGTGCTACACTCGCAGACACTACTACAGTTTCGTTCGGAATGAAATTCATATGCGTCGAACGTTGAGGGACCCAAACTACACATTCCCCGATGTCAGCGATCGAATAGAACCGGGGTTACGGGAGTGTCGAGAATTGCAAGTTAGCGTATGCGTAGACGAAAATTACGACCGGATTTTGAATAAATTAACATCACTCATCTGTGGGCCAGCCCGCATCTACCCTTCAAATTTCATCTTGTCTGGATTCATTTGATACGGTCACTGTGGTTACAAGGAATAAATTTGGTACAGGCAGACAGACATACATATGAGGTGTATTTTCGAAAAATCATCAAGTTAGGTACCATTATGAAATGTTGAGTAAGTTAAAACTGTATTTTTTAGCGCAAAAACTCATTTTTTAGAAGTTTTTAGTGGTGCTGAAAAATTTGTCAACTGAATACTAAAAACGCTGCAAAGTCCTTGTCACATGGGTTTATTATTCTACTGGACATACCTACGTACAGAAATTTTGGCTGTTCATTTATTGCTTCTTTGTGTGCAATTATTGAAATGGCTATTTTTGATGGTTTCCACCAGTTTTGGCCCCCAAAAACACGAATTAGGCTGTGCTTTTCCTTTCAACAGATTATTTTTGATAATTGATGGTACCATTTAATTGTCTTGATTCACCTGTACATACAACTTCTAGTGTTATTATACAAATGTATGGTGATTTCAGACAATTTCCCATGTTTTTGACTCATAAAAAATGAATTTCGGTTGTAACGAAGGTTAAGGTAACGAAGGTTGTAACGATTCGGTGAAGAATTCAGGTTGTAACGAAGGTTAAGCCTTCGTTACAACCTGAATTCTTCACTCTTCGGTAAAAATCAACCAAATATTTGGTCTTCTCGCCCTAAAAAACATGGAAAACGATACCTCACAAGCTCATGTTCACTAAAACCTCAAAAATCCCTCGAAAACTCCTTTACACTCATTTTTCTCCCATATCACCCCTGGGTGTATGCCGATCGGGCTGCCGTGTTTCGGAGGACAACTAGGAGCCAAATGTGTTCCCAAATGGAGACCCGGACTGTCTACGGAAAAACGACGATTTTAGACCAAAATATAACGTAAATTTAAGGCTGAAACTTCCTTAGAACCTCAATTTTCCACTCTGGTCAAAATCGACTTCATATTGGGTTTTCTCGTCCCCAAAAACGTGGAAAACGATATCTCAAAAGCTCATGTAACTAACATGTTACTAAAACACAAAAAGTACCTATTTTTATACACATTTTCACTCATAAAACCCCTGGGTATATTCCAATCGGGCTGCAAAGTTTCGGTACACAACTAGGGCCCAAATGGAGCATGTGTGCGAAAGAACGACTTTTTTATACCGAAATGTAGCCGGTACACGTGATACGGCGGACGGCGTACGGCGGAAGGATTCCATTTTTGGAATCTATGCACCTTGAAACGTAAAAAAACAAATTTTGAAGGGGTGTTATAAAAATTTTTTGCTGAGCGATTACATAGGTGTATTATTCACAGAATAATAAACCAAAACTCAATATAACTCCAAAAAATACAGTATAACTAGATGAAGTTAAATTCCACATTTTTAGAAAGCCCAAAGAAAGACATTTCAATTGAAAAAATTGAAAAACAACTTCGTCATTCATTCATCCAGTTATACCTACATAAGAAGATGAATGGGATGGCAATGAAGTGAGGTGTATTGCGGTGGAGATAAGTTTCCTTTATATCCATATAAACCGTGGCCGTCACAAATCTTCCTTGCGGTCTCTCGCGTGATTGAGTGGCAGACAAGTCGATTTTGACGAACGGGCTGGTGAAGGGAGGGAGGTTGACACGGCATTTACACCGCATCCGACACTAGCGCTCCGACGGGCGGATCTGTCAACCTCCGTAATGTCCGACCCTTCCATCACCTTCGGCCGGGGAGGTTCCCCTTCGCGATGGTCTTGATGGAGGCACGTCAAATTAAAGTGATGTATCACAAACCCCCCCCCCCCCCTCCCCCCAATCATTCCACCCACGACTACTCATCCTGACCAGAATCATCGCGCGTTTCCATCACTATCGACGTACGCGGACGTCCGCTGTCGAACATGTCGAATAGAACTGACCGAGTCCCCTCACTTTGATGGAGCAGTGACTCGTCTGATCGGTTAACCGAATATATCTACTAGACATGGCAGGACGGTTTGGACAGCTGGAAATAAATTCTTTCTTTACCTGATCATCATTAGGTAGGTACCTACTATAACAGATGTGGGCCTGTGAAACCATCTTTCGTTGGAATCCTGACTTATAAAGAAGATCCAAGTACATGTGGTGGCCAAAGCGATTTAGCAAAGCTAACTCAGCATTTGACTAACTGAGCATCTTTTCGAGAACTGAATTGGATTCCGATAGATATATTGAAATAGATCTCAATCTCTCGGATCTCAAGCATTTGGTTCACAAAGAATTGAAGTTTCAGAAAAAACATCATCACCATCATTTATATACATTTTCGTGTTTTTATACATTTTGGGTAATATTGGATAGTTATTTTTGGTTTATTATTTTTAGTTTATATTATTCACTCATTATTTATTCATTCAGTGGAAAATTGAGTTCTACCAAATGTTCAGCTCCCAAAATTGATTTTTTTATGAGTGAAAAACCTGGGAAATCGTCTGAAATCACCATAAATTTGTATGATAACACTAGAAAAAGATTCAGCACGTCGATCAAGATAGTAAAAAAAAGGAGCGCACCTAATTTGTGTTTTAGGGGCCAAAATTTAAGGAAACCATCGGAAATAGCTATTTCAATAATTGCACATGAAATGAACAGTAAATGAACAGCCAACATTTCTGTAGGTATGTCCAATAGAATAATAAACCCATGTGACAAGGACTTGCAGCGTTTTTGTACTTCAATATAGAAATCGATGGTTTATGTCGGCGAATTTAAAGACCAGTATGATCTTCTTGTCTACAGTTACTGAAAATATAAGAAAGCTGTTAAAGATGTTCGAGATGAAGGCTCCTCAAATTCCATAGCTTCCTCAGATTTCAGCTTTTTGGGTGCCCAAGTCTAAAAATATTATAGCCACACTATTGACACACAGGCACACGTATACATCAAAATGCTTTTATAATGTTCACTATCAACGGTTATGTTATTAACCTTTCTTCCTGACAAAAACCTTAATGTGAGAGTAAATTTAAACATCGTTGAACATGAATTAGCTCTTAATAGCAGTATTTAGTAGGCAGGTACCTACTTTACTACTTTCGGTGCAGAAGGTACGTATGTATGAGTAAGTGCGATCCCACCTTTCGTCCTTCTTGTCTTCTGGAACTTTTGGATAGTAATTAGTCAGTATACTACCTTGGCTTGAGTGGGTCCTTTTATCTCAACAGTATGAAATTACCGACAGATTTCAGCGACACTTTTCCCAATTGCTTGGAGTTCTCAAATACCCACAAGCCTCTACATTTGGTAACAAATGTGTCGGTTTTCATATAAGAAACGTCCTGAGAAGGGGACTGATGATCCTACGAACTAAATCACTCGCGACGAAATCGTGGAAACCCATTTCAAAGAAAAACGGAGTTATTGAAAAATAGTCTATTTCCACTAATACACGAAAAACGCAAAAAACCTTTCTTCTTCACAAAGTTCTTCACAAAAAATTCTTCTTCACAACCAATCAGATTCGACCACCCTCCCTTTGTTCCCTTCACCATTCTTTTTCACAACCAATCCCAATCGACCACATTTCACTTTGTGAGTATATATAAGGTCTCCTCTCCAATATGCCTTCAGTTATTGTGTGTTACTGACGATGGTTTGATCACCGAAACCGGTATAACAGTGTTTTTTGCGTTTTTCGTGTATTAGTGGAAATAGACTATTTTTCAATAACTCCGTTTTTCTTTACTGATGTTCCTAACAATAGATATAATATAGAGACAAATGTGTGTGTGCGTGTGTGCGTGCGCTCGTGTGTGTGTGGAAGATAACGAATAAGAGAAGAAAAAACAAATGAATGCAGGTCTGAGCTCTCTCTCGGATGTGTTGCGAGGCCAGGATTGCCGATATACTGGCAGTCACCAAGAAAAATTAAGGCAATGTTAACAGTAGTCTTCAAATATCTCCGTAAAACGGAAAGTAGGTAACTTAGTGAAATTAAGTGATTCTTAATGTGAAAAAACATCCTGGTGAAACTCCTGGTGGGCTATGCTTCCTGGTGGGCTATGCTTCCTGGTGGGCTATGCTGATGATGTAGCGGTGGTGATAAAAGACCATACTCTGGAGGGCCTCCAGTGGAAGCTCAACCAATCAATGAGGCGAGTCATGCCTTGGATGGAGGAGCATGGGTTGCAGCTTGCAGTACACAAAACCGAAATAGTGTTACTGACTAAGAGGCACATCAACCGTGTCACCCAATTTCAGGTGGAGGACGAAACCATTGACTCATCTCATTCGGTGCGATACCTGGGAGTGACCCTCGACTGCAGGCTGACCTTCTGGGAGCACATCAAGCGAGCAGGAGAAAGAGCAGCGGCAGTGACAGCAAACCTGAGCAGGCTAATGGCAAACATTGGTGGACCATCGCCCAAGAAAAGGAAGATGCTCATGACCATAGCCGAGGCAATCATGTTATATGGAGTGGAGGTGTGGGCTGAGGCTCTACAAGTTAAAAAGTACCGAGACCACCTTCGGTCAGTGCAGAGGAGAGGAGCCCTACGAATAGCAAGTGCTTACCGTACCGTCTCCTTCCCTGCCATTGGGATCATTGCTGCCACCATCCCAATCGACCTCCTAGCAATGGAGAGGAAGCGTATCTACCTCCGGCGATCCGCACAGGAGTCAAGATCCCTTATCAAGAAAGAGGAGAGAGAAATAACCTTGCAGCAGTGGCAAAATGAGTGGGAAACTGATGACAGGGGGGCATGGACACGCTTGCTTATTCCACAGGTGCGCCCATGGCTTGACAGGAGGCACGGAGAAGTCGACTTCTACATCACTATGTTCCTGTCGGGCCATGGATACTTCCGGTCCTATCTGCACAGAAGGGCGCTAGCAGACACCACAACGTGCTGGTACTGTAAAGCACCAAACGACGACGCCGAACACACGTTTTTCCACTGCTCCAGATGGAGCAGGGAAAAGGAGATCCTAGAAGAACAGGAGGGCGAAATCACACCAACTAATGTGATCGGGAAGATGATCTCCAGGCAGAAAACCTGGGAGAGGATTGTGTCCTACATAGTCCGAATCCTCAAGGCAAAAAAGCTGGACGACCCGATCCTCAGATGAGCAATAAACTGGAGACCGCAAGAAGAGATCAGAAGAGGGCGTGACTCCGCCCAGTGATCGACCCCACTCCGAAGTAATGCTGAACAAGTGATTCCGGGGTGGATTAGGTCAAGAGGATCAGGGTTAGTGGGTTTTTAGTGAGTGAAACCTCACACGGCTGCGGAGTGCGGACCCTCCAAAGCGCAAGTCTTTTTCAAGATTTTCCCACTGTTTCCCTCGTAAAAAAAAAAAAAAAAAAAAAAAAAGTGAAAAACTTGTGCGGTAATGTGAAAATCACCAGGTGGCCTTGTTGATAGAAATGATCCGAAAAAGCAGTTTGAAACGTTTGATGCATACCCGTTCTTCGAGTGTGAACAGCTAATCCATCATCTGCAACCCTCATGTACGTTACAATGTTGTTTATTAGGTAGCTGACCTTTGCTACTACTCTTGCTAACCTAATGACATTCGACGTGCACGGTGTAATCCATTTTAGCATAGCTTTACCGATAATCTCGAGGGAACGGCCTCTGATGGTACAAGGAAATGTCAATGTTATTAAAACGGTATGTTCTTCCATTCTTCATTATGGATCATATACTTATCTCTCTATAGATCAGCGTTCCCATAAACGCCGGACCATTACAAGGCTGGGGCCATTTGTATGTATTAATAGATATACGTAATATATAACAAGTATTTTACACACTTTTCAACTCGCGTGACGTGTTGTTTTGATTTGTTTCTTTTTAAAACCTACTTACAGATCTTTCGTGTCAAGGAGAGTCTGATTTCCATATTGTTTTTTCTCTCTATCGAAACGTAGCAACATAATGTACCCCATCGAAGAAAATAACTTTCAGACCTTGCAAATTCTCTCTCCACTAGTTAGATACCTATTTACTGTGTTCAAACTTCCATCTAAATTAAATCTATATATTTTTTCAAATCGTAATTTTGTCTGTAAACTGAACAGAAACTCGAAATTTCTTTATTCTTTTCCGTTGTATGCAATTTGAGGACGACTGCGACCATTACCTCAATTTGTCAGTCTTTTTGTATGCTTGTTTGCACATCGCAGGGGATGAATAGTACTATGGGCCGAGAGATGAAACTGGTGGAGTACGTGAAAGAGCCAGCTTGGAATTTACGACCATTGGCATTTCGAAATCGGACCGGGAGGAGTATTATGGGCCGGAGTGGTGCGTTGGAGGAGAGGACGTTGGTGAAAAAATGCATAGCTGTTATATATAAGAGATTGCAACTTGAGAAATGTGTCCAGGGCAGTTCATTTTTAAATCTGAGAATATCAGAATCTTAAAATGAGTTATTTGACCGAGAGGATGGTAGGAGGAAAACTGCTGAATAATTTTACTGATGAAAAATACCTACGACGTTTCGAACTAAATCGCTCGCGAAAAAATCGTGGAAACCCATTTAAAAGAAAAACGGAGTTATTGAAAAAATAGTCTATTTCCACTAATACACGAAAAACGCAAAAAACACTGTTATACCGGTTTCGGTGATCACACAATAACTTATTGTTACTGACGATGGTTTGATCACCGAACGATGGTTTGATCACCGAACGATGGTTTGATCACCGAACGATGGTTTGATCACCGAAACCGGTATAACAGTGTTTTTTGCGTTTTTCCTGTATTAGTGGAAATAGACTATTTTTTCAGTAACTCCGTTTTTCTTTTTTACGACGTTCCGATTTGAATGGAACATGGAACTGATTATTCGAACCAATAAAACAATAGGGTAGGTATGGCTGGAGGGTTGGTTGTTGAGGACAGTCAAATCCAAATTAGCCATAATTATCCTCTGCAACGCACGGGTGTAGTCAGCTAGTGTACGAATGAAATCAGTTCTTTTCTTGCCCATTACGTTCACCTTGTTTCCGGTCACTGAAATCGTCAACCTACCAAATAGTGAAAATTAAAAGATTAGTGGATTGGAGCAACGCCGAACGCCCCATACACCTTAAATTAATGACGTAATATAATTGAATTCTATTAGCTCGCAATTCAATTTGTTTACTGGAATCGACTCGATTCAAGTATGGAGATATTGTGGGCGGGGGGGGGGGATCTCTAAGAATTTTTTTATTTCACGGTCGATCGAACTCGTAACGAACGGGCTGTTCCGTGACCTTCGTCGCCAATGAGTGAAGACACGGGTTCAAGAACCATACGCTTCGTGGTGCTATGTAAATCCGCCGTGATTGTCGGTAAGAGTGCGAGGCGAATAAAGTTTACTATCTTCGCTCGCGGTGACAACGCACCCCCTTCACAATTTCCCTCTCCACAGACTTTAATTTACTGACAAAAGACGACCCCGAGGGTGGGGGAGGTCTGAGATCGCCTTGTCCGGATGTCGGCAATGATTTGCATAGGTTGTGGTGCTCAGATCTCCCAAATCGATCGGAGTTAATATTCATTACAGGCTCGAGAATACATTAGGAGGGAAGAGGGTGGGGGGGGGGGGCTTCCCGAGGCTTGTTCTACTTAAACGACATTTAAATATATTTCACGGTGGAGGGAGGTTGATGATCGCGCTGGTCGATTTTTCCTAACTTGCATCTTTCATGTTCACTCTAGCAAGACTCCGGAGCCTAACTCCGCCTGAAAAGTTTTCAGAAAATTAAATTTCCTTAGTTAAATTTCCTTATTTTCTTGGAAAAAAAAGTTCGAGTTTTTTGACATTCACCGAAATTTACTCGTACTTAGAACTTACCTACTAGGATTCCCTACCTTCAATGGCATAGGATGGTGGCGTGTACTGAGGGGGAAAAAGGCTAATACCAATAGCCACAAATATTTTTTCTGTAAAAAGGTAAATGATTAAGATTCTATCCCTCCAACCACCCCCTCCGTGACAATCGCTATACCGGTAGGGCCCGTTCAAAAATACAGCTACACACCACTTGATCTACTCACCCCACCAATCTATATTTTTACTTGACGACCGAAATAAGATTTTTTTTTCCTGCTAGCATTCAGACCACTTAATCTACTCACCACCCTAATCTCCCCGACCACTTGATCGAGCTTGGTACAGACTGGTGGCAATTGTCACACTTTTTTAGTGGTGGCGATGGTAGCGACCATCCATTCGTCAGAGGATGGTGAACCGAGTTACTAAAAGACAATTTCTACAGTCAGAAATATTCATCTACGAAGTTGGGTCATATTTTATTGATACGGGTGGAAAATATTCCAAATTAGTTTTTAAAAATCACCAGAAACTAACTGCTTCTAATTAATAGACAGTTTAAACTTTTTTGTCTTTAAATTCACAGAATGAGGCGAGCTTTCCAATGATCTACACACAATTTTGAAATTCGTCCGGCAGGGCCATTCGTATTGCCGTTTCTTTTAATGAGCAAAATCAACACTTTTCACGAAAATTGTTCCTTGACAATTTTTATTGGAGTTTTGTATTGAGCTGGAAATGATCTTCTGCACTTCCTTTGAATGTAGGTATTTTCTGAAAATACAAAAAATATAGTTGGGGGGGGGGGGGGGGATTGAAAAAATTCTAGCCCACGATTCACAGATCTAGTAGTGTTTTTTTCGAAGGTGATCCCTTAATTTTCGCAGCAGTGTATAATAATATAGAAGACAGTTGTACACTAAGTGGTCAGTCTTCAGCCTACCACTGGGCTCGAAGCGGCACCTCTGGCCGAACTTACCTTCCCCCGAGGTCAATCTTGTCCGTTTTCCAGCCTCTTCGAGATTTACGTCGTAAAGGCAGAGACATTTTCTCCCTAGCGCCTGCTTCCTTTTATCCGAAGGCATAGAATACTAAGTGTTGTTTCCTTCTGCCTTCGGAATTGCAAAGGAAATTTACTGTTTCTAGACATTCCAACGTGATGAGACTTCCCGAAGGGCTCCGATATGATTATAGGCGCTTAGCTAGCACTGTCTGTTGACCTCTATAATTTCCGATATCACCCTTCACATCTCATTGGTATTCCTGTTTTCTTTTAAGCAATACATTAGGTATTTTTATATTTTCAATTCGTTTGCTTTATATAGTACCATGATAATACATTTACAATCTTCTCTTTCGGACCTACATCCCCCATGGATACAAGAAAGTTTGCGAAAGAAAACCTGGATATAGCACAATCTTGGCACAGCAAAAACCTCTATTATAAGAATAATAGCTCCCCCTCCCGCTTTTTTGCATCCAGGTTCTACTGTATTGCATTTAATGGTAAAAATAATTACCTAAACTATATATCATGGTGGCAGACAAATTGTGGACGGAGTGTGGCTATTTCAGTTTGGTATATGAGTTTTGGGGACCAACGTGGTATAAATGGTTATTGTAATTAACTACTCACGTTATTAACACTGGCTTGTCACCAGGCTCCACCAGGCTGTCACCAGGTTCGATTCCCGGTAGGAGCTGATGACTTTGACATCTGAGCCATTTAGGAGCAGAACAAGTAGAGCGCATGACAAAAAGCAAGTTGGTGACAGGCCCAGGCCGTCCCGTAGAGATTACCCATTGGTAAAACTCAAGAATCGCAACTTTACTTTTGCATGAGTCTATCGCCGACTAGTAGTATAACGGTTGAATTCAACTAAAAACGAATTCAGAACATGGAGATGTCGAAAATTCCCAACTATTCAGTTAGGAGAGGACTATAAATTACTACGTAAGTAACATTTGGGAAAAAAATGAATAAAGGACCACACAACGGGACCAAAGTATGTAGTAATCCCCAACCAATAAGTAACTGCTGTGGAGGAAAATCTTGGTGTTGTACTACAATATCGAAGACCCCTGGTAACGTAGGTATATTATGATTTATGATAAATGAATCATGATGTTCTGCATCATATAATCTACCATTACCTTTATGAAAAGGGGCGTAACGAATGAGAATCGAGTTTAGAATTATGGAATCGGTAACTAGACAACCAGGTCCCCAATTACCCAAATGGAAATTTGCAGAAGTTACCCAAATTACCTCCAAAGATAACTGCTGAATATTCTCCCAAGTGGCTTCCGAATACGTGCGTCAATCGGTTTTTGAATCTCACCCTAAACGACCAAATCAAATAATTAGCAGCAAGGAATGGAGAATGGAATTTATTCGCAGCAACCTGCTCGGAAGTGAGTTGCTCCTCGTTCCCGGAAGATGTGCTAGAAGAGGAAAATGTGAGAAGTAAACAACCGAGCAGGGTTACAGCTCGCCATCGTCCTACGCGCCCGTGTCAACCGGATCTCCCGGCGGCAAAAACACATAAGATATAAACGTGTCGCGTCTTCAACATCCCTGGACAGGACTCCGAGGTCACACTCGAGGTTTTTCTCTAAACGGTTCGAAGTGGTTACTGCGAAAGGTTATACGTGATCGAGTTTCGGCCGTTACTCAAATCGCCGTGTCAAAAGTATTTCGTTTCTTCTTTTAAAACCTTCAACAGAGTTTTTTTTTGCCTCCAGCGAGCTTGTTCTCGATGACGAGGCGGACAGTAACAACTCATACGCCTTTCTTTTCTCCCCGAAACTTTTACACGTTCTCTCGAAGTGGCCGCACGTCTCGGAATGTGGGTAATCGGTTAATTTGTTGGTCGCCAAACTGGTTCTCCTAGGATATCCGCTGTGGACTGTGTTGCAGGAGTAGTGACGCGATGTCAACGGGATGTTCAACCGGGTTGCATGTAGAAGTTGTCGTCAACAATCATTACCTCCAGTGTAAACTTTCTTTGTCAATCAGAAGGTCGAATAGGCCGCAATAAAATACCTGTCCGTGTTCTACACGGACGCAAGTTGTAGTACCACTATTTGTGGATGTTTCCATGTCCAGCTAGCTACCTACCTACATCACCTGCAAATAAAGATATAATTCAAGTACGTGACAAAAATGAAATGTCTGCGAAAAAGCAGTTCATAACAAACGTGTATGTAAGATGTCATGTGGAATCACCATCATCATCAGCCTAAACCACTCATCAGTTAAAAGCATAGAAGCTATTGAGTCGTTTCCGTTGCGATGGCTGATTCTTGATTTTGCTACATAAGCTGCAGACTTGTGAGAAGAGAAAAGTTTTCTTGACCCTTGCGAGCAAGTCTTACGGATTCTGAAGTTTTCCACATTATTTCCTTTCCCTGTCCTTATGTGAGTTTTCAAGTATCAGTAGGTCCAGCGTACCCACTTCTGATATAATCTCAATGTTACGTGCCAAGTTGGATCTCAAAAGCGATACTACACCTTCCCTATACCTGGATGAAGGCTCAGGCACTCAGCAGGGAGCAGGCTCTCTCGCGTGTTGATTAAACAAACGAAAATCCTTCCCGAGACGATTCCCACAGCCGTAAATCTCCATCATCCGGTCCGGCGACGCTTTGACTGAAAACCGTGAGCTTCGACTGCTCGTCCCTTCCGTTTCAAGACAAGTCCCATTGTCGAGTTTTTTTCCCCATTTTTCACACCACATCATCGACAAAACGAAGTTAAGACCATAGCGGATTCGGTTTTTAAAGGCGTCTCCCCGGATGTTCCCCGAGCTTGACCCTTGAAGGAATATTATAGTGGCCAAAGGAAGGCGATCACCCGGAAACATACCCTTCCACTTATTTCCTTTTCGTTTGATCTGCTTTGAAAAACTTGTCTTCGTTATTTTTCTTTTCTTTTAAAGATTCGACCCGACGTTTTTGAAAAAGAATTATACGAAATGGGTCGATCACCTGGAGACCAGATCTCAGCAGGGCATTCATATCTTGGGCGAGGGTGGAACCGATAGACGTTTGCCCGATTCGGCGCGGGTTCTTCAGGGAGACGATCTTTCGGGATCAGCAGTTACGACCTCGCACATTTCCAATTCCGAGGGGTCGAAAAGTGTTGGAAATTTCAGTGATTCGTTCCAGTTATAGCCGCTGGGAATAGACATTCCGTTTTTCACTCCGTAAAACGTGCAATTTGATTAAATGAGTCAAAACCGTAAATATTCCGATGCCGGTGATTTCATTTGTAGAGGGTTTTAGCGAATTTTCAAAGTGTAGCTATTTGGCTAGTTTCAAAATTTCAGAGATGCTCCCTTTGCGCCGGAAAATAATAAGACAATATGCAATT
Organism: Leptopterna dolabrata; assembly: GCA_954871275.1. Lineage (NCBI taxonomy): Eukaryota > Metazoa > Arthropoda > Insecta > Hemiptera > Miridae > Leptopterna > Leptopterna dolabrata. Next base: position 23,770,356 of record OX940983.1, read on the forward strand.
TTACCATTACAATTAATAATTTAATGAAATTTAGAAAATACTCTAATCAGTAGGTAATATTCAAACTCACTAAGTTTCTCGCCTAAAAATAAATCAAATAAATGACCCGCCTGTCCATTAACAGTGTTTGGCATTAACAATGTAATATATGATTTTGTCAGTAGTTTTCACGCTGTGCGTAATGTTTGCTATAGTTTCCTACGTTTCAACTGGAAAGTGGCAATAGTTGTGTTTATAATTTTCATTCTTTTATTTTACCTTCTTGCTAATATGGATAATAATTATGTGGGTTTGATTTCGATGTTTATAAACGGCCCTAACTTCCGGCAGACGGATTACCAATGCCGTATTGTTTATTTTGTTTCCACTTCCATGTATCATTATGTCGATTTGAAGTGATCAATAAACTTTTTTCTTCTTCTTCTTCTTCTTCACTACTGAAGAAAACCCCACAGTCAAGAAAAGAAGTAGAAACAGAAGAATTTCTGATGTGTAATCTGAGGAAATGTTTTTTGATTTCTAAAGATTTTCGTTTTTTTCAGCTTTATAAAATCGTTCCATGCGGAAAATAATCTTTGCACACGCAATATGCAACGTGGATCTTATTTTTATGCTATCTTAGGTTGCTCAACGTACCTACCAACTGGAGTTTTAGGTTTTGAAAATGTACGAGGACACAGAACAACCTCAGTGAACACCTGGGCAGACGTTATCCCCTTCGTAGTTTCCGCGTCCGTTAATCTGGCCACATCAAAATGACATAAATATTTTCAAACTAGACAAGTCTCTATCAAAAAAACATTCGGAACCATCCGCTCAAGCCGAAAAGCTAGTTGTTATTCCCACGTTGGGGAATGAAAATTTCACGGAGGCTTCACTCCCCTACCGCACACTGTCAATGGAGCGAAGTCGTAAATATCTACACTTGTATAGGTGCGCGCCCCCCTTCTCATAGTCATGAATCACCTATGATAAGTTCTGTTGGTCTGCAGTTCCTCATTGGGAAACTAACAGTTGGCGGGTTTTCGGGATACGAGAGTTGGCTCATGAGCTCATGACACACATAGCGGAGCGGGAGCTGCGTGCGAAACCTGACGTTTCGCATCATTTTCTGCGTGAAAATGTTATGACTAGAACCTAATTTGTACTTCTAAAGTTCTCAACTCATTTTTTCCAAGAACTTCAGGGACGGGTGGTCGAAACATAATAGTTGAGTGATGGTTGCATTACGTCAGGGGGCACCCACTGGACGATGTGTAGGTACACGTATTGCTGTAACTCAACCAAGTTTTCACGAGTTTCTATAACTAAACCAAGAGGACTAAGAACCGTCGAATATAATGCAAATTTCAGCTTGACTTCGCGAACTAGTTTTACCTCCATCCGCTCATCACTAACTCATATAAGTTAGTCACAATGTAGGGACGGAAGAGAATCCGGCAGTATAACAGTGCAATATCTCAGAATTCATGAATTAACCCCCGGCCCTCCACCGAGACATGAATTGATATTTCCTGAGTACCAACATAACTTGACTCAAAAGTGTGCCGACTGCATAAACAACCATTGAAAAATATGTCCTCCTCCCCCCTCCCCGTCCCCCACCGGAGCATTTCTTCGCACCAAGAAAGCCTTTAACCCAAATAGGTACGTTACAACAGGTAGGTAAATAGAGGAAGCAATGAGGTTGAACACCGTTTTTAAAAGGTAGCGACCAACCGTGTTGTTGTGCCCATGTCGACGATTGGGTATCGATATAGATAACTTTATATCCAATGGATTCCGTCATCTATCAGTTGAATCGAAACTCCACTTTAAAAAAAATCATATTCGTTTTTCAACGATCGGTTCCTCTCTCACTTTCAACTAGTTCAGTTTCAAGAGTCAGTTCCATGATTTTGTACTCCTCCCTCATACGTCCAGTAACGACATGAATTTTGACATCCCCGAAGTTTGTTGCATAGTGATCTGAAACGGATTTGTAGGCAGTAAATCTTCCTCTCAGCTTTGGGCTGTCCCTTTCCCATAAAAATTGAAAAAAAAAGCGGCACTTCTCATTTAGAAGTGAGGAACCTAGGGCTATCAGTGCTAGCCCTAGGTTCCTCGCTTCTAAATGAGAAGTGCCGCATTGTTTTCAATTTTTTATGGGAAAGGGACAACCCAAAGCCGAGAGGAAGATTTACTGCCTACAAATCCGTTTCAGATCACTATGCAACAAACTTCGGGGATGTCAAAATTCATGTCGTTACTGGACGTATGAGGGAGGAGTACAAAATCATGGAATCAGTTCAAAAGCAGTTCAAAAAATCATTAAAACAATGTGAATAATAAAGATCAATTGAATCGGAAATGCCGACTCATCCTAAACATTATGGATAAATGGTGCCCTAACTGGAGGCTGAGTCTGAGAACAGTAGCCGTTACCTTATCATTCTGTAAGAAGTAACAGGTGGAAGCCACTTCGGTAGCGAATATGGTCTCGCAATAAGCGTAACAGCCCTCGCGAAAACAGTCGAAAAAAAAAAAACGCACAATATTCATGGCCTGGATTAGTTGTTGTTTACAACGTGATCACAAAGGGACAAAACGAGTGCAGGTGAGAACGTTCTACTCGTAAACGGGGACCCCCTTATCCAGTCGCCGCCACCGGTGTCCTTGGTCTGGGCAAACTCGTGAGGAAGAAGCCACAAAACCTGGCGCCTCCCAGCCACCTGCCCTACTGGAAACACTGTTATTGGTTTTTTTCTGAGTGAAAAAAGTGATTATGAGATCGTCGATCCTCCCGAGTTATTCTGAGATTTTTCATCCCTAAATATTTTCCGAGCGCAGTCTGAGCGCATATGAGAACTTTTTCCGAACCTTGCCAAAGTGAACCTTTATATACCGTAGCATGATTTGAGTGAAAACCTCTTTATTGTGTTTTACTGTGTTCAGAGATGGATGTGTTCAGAGATCTCTTCATACTTTTTTTTCAAGGTGCGTAGATTTAATAAAAAAATTCCTTTTCACATGTGTCCTTGTAACATGGGTTTATTATTCTATTGGACATACCTACAGAAATGTGGGAGGTTCATTTATTGTTTCATTCATATTATGCAATACCTAATTAAAATAGCTATGTTTGACTGTTTCCAACAATTTTGGCCCCCAAGAACACGATTAGGCTCCTATTTTTACAAATTATCGTTGATAATTATTGATAGTGCCATTTAATTGCCTTGATTAGCCTGCTGGTACTACTTCTAGTGTTATTATACAAATTGATGGTGATTTCAGTTTCAAGGTTTTTGACTCATAAAAAATGAATTTTTGGAGTTGAACCTTCGTTACAACCTCAATTCTTCATTCTTTGGTCAAAATTGACATCATAATATTCGGTCTTCTCGCCCTAAAAAACATGGAAAACGATACCTCTCAAAAGCTCGTGTTTACTAAAACCTAGAGAAAAAAAAACTCGAGAAACCCTATTTTTACAACCATTTTTCCCCATAACACCCCAGGGTTTATTGCGATCGGGATGCCGAGCTTCGGAGCACAACAAGCGTTCCCAAACTGTGTGCGAACGACGATTTTAGGCCAAAATTTAACGTTAGTTTGAGGCTGATTTTCCACTCTTTGGTTAAAATCGACTTCATATTCGGTCTCCTCGTCCTAAAAAACGTGGGAAACGATACCTCACAAGCTCATGTTACTAAAACACCAAAAACCCCTGTTTTCACGTCCGTTTTCCACTCATAACACCGCTGGGTGTGTTCTGATTGGGCTGCAAAGTTTCGGGAGACAACTAGGTTCCAAATGGAGCCTGTGTGCGAAAGAACGAATTTTTCAGACCGAAAAGGACGTAGTTATGCATGATACGGCGGACGGACATTGCATTTTTGGAATCTACGCACCTTGAAATGCAAAAGAAAAAATTTTGAGGGGGTGTTACAAAAACTATTTGCTGAGCGAATACATAGGTTTATTAATCACAGAATAATAAACCAAAAAGCATACCGTTCGCCGTCCATATCTACTTTATTTTCGGTCAAAAAAATTCCTTCTATCCCGAAACTTTGCAGCCCAACCCGAATATACCCAAGGGTGTTATGGGTGAAAAGTGGGTATAAAAATACGGTTTTTTGGTGTTTTAGTAACATGAGTTTGTGATGTATAGTTTTCCATGTTTTTTAGAACGAGGAGACCGAATGTGAAGCAGATTTTGACCGAAAGTGGAAAATTGAAGTCTAACGAAGTTTCAGCCTTAAATTTGCGTCAAATTTTGGTCCAGAATCGTCGTTCTTCCGCACACAGTTTGGGTCCCCATTTGGGAACACATTAAATGTATTCCCAAATGGGGACCCAAACTGTGCCCTAGTTGTTCCGAAGCTCGGCAGCCCGATATACACCATGTGTTATGGGGGACGAGTTTTTTTTAGGTTCTAGTGAACCATGCCTATGAGGTATCTTTTCCATGATTTTTTTGGGCAAAAATTTTGGTCCAAATTATCTGAACCAGATTGATGCGAAATTTTTTTGCCCAAATTGGGCAGATTTTGGGGGGGGGGGAATTTGGTCTAAATTTTTTGGAACAGATTTATTTGGGCAAATTTTGGTCCAAAATCGTCGTTCTTCCGTACACAGTTTGGGTCCCCATTTGGGAACACATTAAAAGACCGAATATATGATGTTGATTTTGACTTGAGGTGGCAACGAAGGTTCAGCTCCCAAAATTCATTTTTTATGATTGAAAAACCTGGGGAAATTGTCTGAAATAACCAGAAATTTGTATAATAGCACTAAAGGTAGTATCAACATGTGACTCAAGACCATTAAGTGGCACTATCAGTGATCAAAGAACGAAAAAAGGAAGATGGAAAAAACGTAGAAGACCCCTAAGGTAAGTAGGAGAGAGTAACAGTTTCCCGATCAAAAATGTTGCAAAGCAGCCCGCAGCAATAAACTGAGTTCGGGAATTTAAAGTAATGCGTAATCCATAACTTATCAATACAAAATCGAAATTCATTTCGCCTCAATTCTTATAATGGGAAGTTTCTATTCCGAATTGTGAAGTCCCTTGCACAGCCAAGTTAGACCGCTCGAAGTCAGGAGGTACATAAGCTGAAAACCTAGCCTTCACCAAATTACCAAAAGTAAGCACCTTTCAATCATGATTAATCGTGGTGTGAGAAGAGAAGCAAGCCGCATAAAACATTTTATACTTTAATGTGATCAAGACAATAACGTAACGTGTAACCTGATGGCAGATGGATGAGGTGTCCCACCTGGTGAATAATTAGCTGACGCATTTTGACAACTGTATGCTGCTGAGCGACGAAGCTCGTCGAGATAATTAAGAATATTTGTCATTGTCACAGCCATTTGGGATACAGGGGAAACGAATGAGTTGATGTCATTTCACTATTGATCCACTAATCTGATGCACGCAGAGGCTCAGGGGAAAAGGCTGACCCCATGCCATGGAACGCCTCCGTTTGAAGTATCCAGGTTAAAAACGTCATTTGGAACGAAGAAATGTTTCGTATTTACATGCAAGTGAGAATGAAGCCTGTCGTGGGAACTCAACGTGATATTATTTACGAGCTAAGTTCTACATAATACCCAGGTACGCCTTGGATCGCAGTTCATGTATGGTTGTTGTGACTTGTGAAACATCCCGTCGAGTAATGCATGCATTACAGTGTACGTCCCTTATGGTGGTGTACCGATCACTCTCACTCATTGCAGGTCGTTTGGAAATTTATATGAGTAACTGATCTATGATGATGACGATGAATTCATTGTGCAATTTAATTACGTAATTTCGTGACTAGTGACGCGATATGAACAGCTTACGTATATGTTTGACTACATATACTAGAGTAGATGATGCTATCATAAAAATGCCTAAGATTAGGTTGCAACCTACCTATTTTTTCTTATATACCTATGTCGTATGGCTGCTTCAGAAATTGAGAATACGGGCAGGGCACAATGCTCTGTCTGATCAGTGATCAGTGATCAGGAGAACAATGATTGATGAACTGTCTGAGCAGTACACGCCGCATGACGCCTTTTGTTGAAGTAGCTCCAGCACGAAGATGGAGCAGACTTTGACTGTCAGCGAAATCCGTAGATTCGGGACGAAAACAGAGGGAGTCGGAGGAAGTTCAGAGACAAGAATCGTTGATTTACACATGAGTCCGTAGTAATCCGTCGATCAACGGACAAACTTGCAGAGTTGGTTTCCCAGCAAAGGGGCATCCACGGGGGAGCGATCATCAAAAGGCGACTGTGGCGGCACGTACCTATTGCTAGACACTTGAACCATCCTTGAACTATCCGTGGATCCCTTCGACTGATTAGGATTAGGAAGTTTCATGATAAATTTAACGTGGTCTGAAAAGTTTTCACTGATAAACATAATATATCGGATCGTAATAAATTCTCATAATCGATTCTGATGAATTTTTAAGCTTTCCTCAAATCATCCTCTAGAAATCCTGTTTTCGGACCAGTTTAATGGAATATTTCTCAACCCTTGGGCTGTCACTGTAAATCGTATATTCAGTACCTAGTTTAGGCTAGTTGCTCGAACTATGTTAAGGGAAAATACGAGGTTCCACTTCCCTTGGTACGTGGTAATAGCGCAAATTAGGTGGTAAAGTAGGTAAAGCTCGTTTTCATTAACCGTCAATAACAGTATACCGCCTATCCCAAAGGCATCATGTTCACGATTAGAAGACAACAGCAGGAGAACGGAATAGCAGTATTTGAAGTATCGATATGCCTTGTACAACAGATGCAGACGGTCCGAGTAGACTGCACAATACAGCATTAACGACCGCCCCGTCCAATAACTAGTTTACTACTGGTTCGTTAATTACTTACTCGAATTCTCTCCAAACGCAGTACTATCGGAAATTTATCGAATGCGCTGAATTTCTCCCCTTCCCCGAAACGGCCGATCCAAAACATCCTCTACATTAAACTATTACTGTTTAGTTTGGAAGTGAATTAGTATAATTTTCACGACTGGGAATGAGGGTTTGATCCGTATTGTACAAATTACCTTGGGCAATGGCATCCGCAAGCTTAACAAAAGTGGAGATAATTAACTGTTGTGTTGTATGGGGTCATTAGAGGGATCGGGCGGGTGGCTAGCTGCTAATAACTAATTATATTATTCACGTCTCCCACCTCGCCGAACCTTTCTCGCATACCTACTAGGGATTTGCCTGCGCTTCGGGGATAAACGCTGAAACGAGTTGGGGAGGCCGTAGGACCGTAGGAGGTCCAAACGCAATGTTCGTATATCAATCCGAGTGAAGTGTTTAGTCATATTTACAGGATACAGATTATTTTACCTGGTTACTCCATTTCCTCGATTCGAGGTGAATTACAGCCTGCGGTTGTAAATATTCCGCTTGGAGTCCGTCATATTCGTTTCACGTATAGTTGGGTAACGGTGTGTAATTATGTCGATTACGATTATTGTTGTCTGTCGATTGATCGGCTGTCGGTCACTGTAAATTCGCCTTTCCGTCAACATGATAGTGAATGAATCGGTGTACATACAGCCCAGATATCATTGCTGGGTGATTATAGTCACGCATGGCTGTATGAAATCGAGTTGGTTGTTCCGTGATATTGTTTCATTTGAAGAATGGTGGCTGTTTTAGATTTGGTTGATAGGTACTATGTAACTTGAACAAACGTTATGCTTCGTGAATAACAACAAATAATTAATTATGGAATTATTGAACCCTGCCCATTTTTATGTAGCTGTAATTCCCGGGCCGGTTCCATTACTCGATTTAGGGCTTTCCTGGGGGGAAGCACGAGGGTAAATATTGACCACAGAGAACAGGGATCTACGCAAAAGGGGTATGTATTCCTACAGGTAAATAATAAACCGTAGTGTATTAATCTGCAGCGTTTTTAAGACCCATTTATGCAGCTCACTAGTCTGGAGTCTTGCTAACGTGGACATCACGGAACTACGAAGGTTGCCAAACAATAATTTCAGAAAAACGCCGCAAACTCAATCAAATAGACTACAACATGGTATTCTTATAATATTCTCGGCATACATCTGTAAATACATCCATAGCACTTGGTTGAGGCGTCGCAATCGGGATAAAGTTCCATCCTCAACATGGCACCAAAATACACCTGCCATAACCCCCCACCCCCCAACCCCTTACACAGTCTGAATACGCTGAAAAGTCCTGATCACATGGGTTTATTATTCTGTTGGACAAACGTACAGAAATGTTGACTGTTCATTTACTGTTTCTTTCATTCGCAATAATTGAAATAGTTATTTTTGATGGTTTCCACCAATTTTGGGCCCCAAAAACACGATTTAGGCTCCTACTTTTTTACAAAAACTCTTTGGTTAGTGAAACTTAATTGTCTTGATTCAGCTGTTGATAATACTTCTAATGTTACTATACAAATTTGAGGTAATTTCAGAAAAATTCGTTCTTTCGCACACATGCACCATTTGGGCCCTAGTTGTGTCCCGAAACTTTGCAGCCCGATCGGAGTGTACCCAAGGATGTTATGAGTGAAAAATGGGAATGAAACTAGGTATTTTTTGTGTTTTAGCAAAATGAGCTTTTGAGGGATCGTTTTCCATGTTTTTTAGGACGAGAAGACCGAATATGAAGTCAGTATTGACCAATGAGTGGAAAATAGTGGTTCTAATGAAGTTTCAGCCTCAAATTTACGTTAAATTTTTGTCTAAAATCTTCGTTCATCCCCATTTGGGAACACATTTGGGTCGTAGTTGTGCTGCAAAGCTCGGCAGTCCGATCGGAATACACCCAGGGGTTCCTCTTTTGGACCAAATAATTTTCCCTTATCTTTCACATCATAAAGATGAATGAACGACAGCACTTAAAAAAATTTATGAAACATTAATCACGCAATGAATGATGACAAAAAAAAGAATTTTAATACATGCAAATAATTATTTAAACAATAAAACAATTTTAAAACTAGGTACATTTTTAAAACGGACTAAAAATTATGAAATTATTCCTCGCTGCCATAAAACAAATATCAGAAAAGCCATAAATACAAATACTAATAATTTATTACTAACTTATTTTGTCATTAAAAATAGATGACTGCTAAATTTCAGCTCAATTGGATATCGGCAGCTAGGAGAAAAACGCTGCAAATTAATACACAACGGTTTATTATTTACCTGTATAGATGCCCTTCTGCGTAGATCACTGTTTTCTGTGTTCAATACCCTGGAGCTCCCCCCAGGAAAGCCCTAAATCGAGTACTGGAGCCGGCCCAGGAATTAAAGTTCCCTAAAAATGCGTGGGATGCAATAATTCAATCATTAATTATTTGTAGTTATTCATGAATCAGAAGGCAAAAAAAATAAACCGTTGTGTAATAATTTACCTGTATAGGTGCCCTTTCTATGTAGATAGTATGATGAACCGTTGTGTAATAATTTACGGTTGAGTAATAATTTACCGTTGTGTAATAATTTACGGTTGAGTAATAATTTACCATTGTGTAATAATTTGCCCATTAGTAATACTTCAACGGCTGTTAAAGTTGCAACAGTACCTATCAACAAATTTCAGCCACTTCTACGTAGATGGTATAACAAACTGTTGTGTAATAATTTACCGTTGTGTAATATTTTGTCATTGTGTAATAATTTACCCATCAATAATACTTCAACGTTTGTTGAAGTTGGAAAAGTACCTATCAACAAAATCCAAAAGATCCATCGTTTTTCAAATGAAATAATATCACTGAACAACCAACTCGACTTTATACAGCCATCCTTGATTATAATCAGGTGCTCCCTAGCGATGATATCTGGGCCGGATTTATACAGTTTGATTCACGATCATGTTGGCGAAGCTTTTCGGTGCAAACGAACGGCTTGTCGTACAATGCACCGGGTCGTCTCAAAAAATTCTTTAGTTCAAGATCAATTTAAAAACGTAAAAAAAACCATAACCTTCTATCGAAAGTTTTCGAGCTACGGCGTTCCGAAAATTGCAGCCCCTATTTTGAACCCCTTAGAGATGAGCTTCGAGGACCAACTAGACCCCGAACGGGTGTAAACCAAATTTCATCAATTTTGGTTCTTGGTAACTAAGAAAATTGCTAAGTATGGCGTATGACATAGGCGGATAGACAGAAATTTTTTTATTGCATTTTCAGAATCTACATACCTCGAAACGTAAGCCTCAAATTTTGAGGGGGGTTAAAATTTATTTTTCATTCTCGATTCCAAAGGTTCATTATTGAAAATAGGAGGGTGAATCAATTACTCGTACTATATATTATTAATTTTGTGTTTCGAGTTTAATCCAACGGTGTTCACAGAAAGATTGGATGAATCCCAAATTTCTCTCTAGAGATGGACAGATGGGAAGAATTAGCGTTATAAGAGACCGTTACAACCTTAGTAATGTCGTGGCTACTACTCCTTTGGCATCGCATCGCTTTTTTATTGAAACTACCGCCGAGTCCCCATAACTGACAACCGAATGTCTTAACTAACTTCTGCTTAGCGCGGCAGTTTGAGCCCGATGTCACGATCCCTTTTCCCTTTTTAGCCGAGGAATGGAATACTGTGGCCGAGGCATGTTTATAAGGCAAGTAGGAAGCCTTCACAAACCCAAGACACCGGTCCGTGTCATAGATTCTACGCCCGGACCGACATATTTATCACATCCCTCCTCGAGAGAGCACCAAGAAGTATTTGATTACAAATGTACTTCCAGCCTTAAGGAATGAGGAGGGGTTGCCATGGAGGAGTGTTCTATTCAGACAGAAAGAAACGCCGAAGGTAATCCTTGTTGATGGTAATGATGTATTCTGGGATGCTGGGACACAAACGCCTCTTCTTACAGAGGTTTTTTTTATAAGCTCTATACAAGACGACCGAAAGCCTCTCCGAAACGGCTTTTGAAAATCGAGAGTAAGACCCTGATCTGTAGAGTTAGAACTTACACACTATTTTATGATGGAACGGCCCGAATAAAAAGATATACAGATATATGGTGGGAGTCGTTTAAGGCTGGGGATCTATCGGACCCAATTGAACCTCTTTCCTCTCCCCTACTTGTCTGAGTGTTTATTTATTAGTCGTCATTCAACCCCAGACTTAATACCTGGCATTTACATCGGGTGCCAGAACGAAAAATTATCTGGTCATGCTCCACACTGAACGCGGATCTACGGTCGCCAGTAGAGCGGTGCGTCCACGAAGTTCCTTGCACACAGGTATATTTATTCGAGGAATGACGTCATTGTGATGGATTGTTTATAATTATGATGTCATAATTAATAACATGATTATGAATGAAAATGTAAGTAGGTATATAATTATTATCTCCATCGTAGTTACTTATCAAAACCAATTCCATACCCTCCATCAATCTCTCCTTAATTTGTTGGAAACCGTCACTCAACCACTTCCCTCTCACCAAGCCAAATGAAGATCCATTTAACTAGTGAATCAGTTATTTTATAGCCATATGTTGAGAAATTGCTGACCTCTCCCTCCTGCATAAGCTGTTAAATAACCGCCTTGACTGCCCGGCCTTGCTCTCGATGATCAGCCTCCAAGTTCCTCGTCTGTCAGCACGCTCTTCTCTCCTTTTCATCACTCCCTTGTTCCTCTCAAAAAGTTATTGGCTTCCTCACCATTCTACTTTACCTAAGTTTACCAACCATAGCCAGTGCTCTGCATAATTAAGTATTTGTAATTGGTACTCCACTTGTTATTATTTTGTCTTCTTCATATTTTCTTCATTTTTGTGCCTTAGTCGTCAGAGTTTTCAACTTTTATTTTTTATTTTTTTCTCTTTGTTCTTCCTGTGAATGTCTATTGATTTTTTTGTTTGTATGAGTGTAATTGGGCTTGCCCGTAAATAAATAAATAAATAAATAAATAAATGTTTCTTTCGAAGTTTAAAATACTAGCAATGCCAGCTCGCTTCGCTCACTACAAGCAGGAGCTCAAAGTATGTACAATATGCCCGGTGTCCATACAACTGCTTCATAAATATCTTATGTACCCCGTTTAATCCCACGGATAACCCTTCAAATAGCCTGGTTTTACCGCTCGTCCCTACCAACTGTCTCGTGCATCGCTACTTACCCCTCCTGTCTGATTTTTTGCATTATTATCAGCTCACTTGCACTGCATTATTATCGAAGCACTGGTTACTACACACACTGCATATCTTATAACTACGACCATTCTGACTGATTTACATAGGTGTCTGGTTGGTCTGCATGTACTGCTCGTTACTGTCGATCTGTTGCCTCGTCGACTCAATAATTCACCTATTCTGATAAATAAAAAGCCACATGAATACATAAGAATACAGACAAATATAATTATCTGTATAAAATTAATAGAATGTACGTTATATTTTTTTATTTTGTTAGAAGGATGGGTGAGGAGCATTTAGTTCTAACCTCCCTGGTTTGGCCGATAAAATTCGTCAGTCAATCCATGTCTTTGACGGATAAAATTCGTCGATCAGTCCAGCTCTCTATCTCACTTCCCGGAATAATGCGGGTCTGAAATTCCAAGATATTTATTTAGTTTTTGTTCAGTCCTGTGAATTTAAAGAAAAAGGTAGGTAAATGAGGTTGGAAAACGGGTTTCCTGGTTTTAATATTTCAACTCTAAAATTTATGTATGCCTTGCTGTACAAACGTTTTTCACTGAAAATGCCACATTTTTTAGAGGAGTAGGTATGTTACCCTCTACACTGATCAGCGGATAAGGTGATGAGGTATGACTACAATTTCTAAGATCTCCAGTTCAGAATGAAGTGAATGAGCGGGTACAGTAACAAATAAATTCGTAGATGGCTACCATTATTTTTGAAACTTTTTATTAAATCGCTTTCTTGTCTGTCCGGTACAAATCTTGTATACCTAATCGACTTTTCGCCCACTTCCCGGTGTCTAACTTCTGCACTCGTCTATCTCGATTACATGACATTACATGAATCAATCATAAAAACATAAACTACCTAATTGATTAATACATTAATTTCTGCTACAGTGACGCTCTGTCTTGTGGTCAAATCTTGTAATCGGTTTTGATTTATTATTTTCAACAGTGAACTTTTGGAATCGAGCATGGAGCCCCCCCCCCCCCCACCATTCAAAATTTGATGGTTTACGTTTCAAGGTATGCAGAATCCGAAAATGCAGTAAAAAATTCTGTGTATCCGCCGTACACCGTACTTAGCACTTTTCTTAGTTACCATGAACCAAAATTAATGAAATTTGGTTTGTTGGTCCCGTTTGGGTCTAGCTAAGTCCTCGAAGCTCAGCGTTACTGTCAGTGATCTCTGAGGGGTGAAAAATAGGGGTTGAAATTTTCAGAACGCCGTAGCTCAAAAACTGTCCGTAGAAGGAAGGGTATGTTCGTATGTTTTAACATTTTTAAATTGATCTTGAACTAAATAATTTTTTGATACCACCCGGAGTATTGTACGATCAGCCGTTCGTTTGCGCAGAAAAGCTTCGTCAACATGATCGTGAATCAAACGGTATAAATCCGCCCCAGATATCATTGCTAGGGAGCACCTGATTATAATCACGGATGGCTTTATGAAGTCGAGTTGATTGTTCTGTGATATTATTTCATTTGAAAAATTATGGATCTTTTGGATTTTGTTGATTGATATTTTGCAACTTGAGCAAATGTTGAAGTATTATTGGGTAAATTATTACACAACGGTTTATTATACTATTTACGTAGAACGGGCATCTATGCAGGTAAATAATTACACAACGGTTTATTATTCACCTTATGCTTCATAAATAACTACAAATAATTAATGATTGATTTATTGAATCCCGCGCGTTTGTATGAAACTTTAATTCCGGGACCGGCTCCAGTACTCGATTTAGGGTTTTCCTGGGGGGGAGCTCGAGGGACTTGACCGCAGAAAACAGTGATCTACGCAGAAGGGTCATCTATACAGATTAATAATAAACCGTTGTCTAATAATTTGCAGCGTTTTTCTCCTAGCTGCCGATATCCAATTGAACTGAAATTTTGCAGTCATCTATTTTTAATGACATAATACGTTAAGAATAAATTCATTTTAAAAAATCCACGCACAGCATTAAAAAGCAGAAAATAATTATTTGAATAAAAAACACTTTTTAGAACGGACAATATGTATGAAATCATTTTCTAGTTGCCATAAAATAGAGAAGCCATAAACGCAAAAAGGGGGGGCGCATGCAATAGATAAGGTAAGCATATTGCATGCTGGGTAAGCATGTTGCATGGGGTTTTTGTATTTATGGCTTTTCTGATATTTGTTTTATGGCAGCGACAAATAATTTCATGATTTTTAGTCCGTTTTAAAAATTTAGTTTTTAAAATTGTTTTATTGTTTAAATAATTATTTGTAAGTATTAAAATTCATTTTTTTGCTGTCATCATTCATCGCGTGATTAATGTTCCATAAATTTTTTTAAGTGCTGTCGTTCGTTCATCTTTATGATGCGAACGATAAGGGAGAATTATTTGGTCCAACAGAACAGGCAGGACATCATCCCCAAATGCATGCCTCTCTTTATAAAGAGCGAAAATGGAAACGGACATAGGTATCAGCCGAGCATACATGCCTGTTCATATATTTGAACAGGCATGTAATAGCACTACAAGACTGTCAGAATCTCAAAAACGGGAATGTCACATTTTCATTGGCTTGAAAGCAACTGTGAATCCATAAAAGGCCCATGCATCCGTGCTCCCAGGTAATTTTAAGACAAGATTGGTGTAGACTTTGTCACTTAGTAGTGTAAAGAACGTGCCTCATTTTATATGACCCGATATCAGTCAAGAATCAAATTATTAATGGGGAAGGGGGATTGAATGGTCCAAGGTTAATCATCTGCAGCAGAATCGTAGTTCCAGGTAATAATGAATTTCCCAAGTAAAAGGGGAATGTAGGTAATGCCAATGCGTGAAATCAAAGAAAAACTATCGCGATTTGTGATTGGCGAGTCACAGGTTCATAAAGTGGCCGAGGAGCATTAAAGTCCTTAGATAGGGCGGAATGCCGCCACAAATTCAAAATTCCGCCGAAGCACCGGGACCCCTCTCTGGCAGGTGCTGAAGCCAAGCGGACGTCTCGCGAATCAACCTCCTCGTTTCTCCAAGACCCCATTATCGACTGGTGAGGTTATGTTGGAAGTTTTCACAAACAAAACGAGTCAAATATCGGAAAACCGTTGAGGGAAATCGTAGTTTTGCAGTTATAGCTAGACCTAAAGTATTGTTATAGTGTTGTATCGGCCTCTCAGGGCCGTTACGGAGGTTCGAACGGAATACGGCCACGCGGTATGAGATTTACCGTAGATTTCTGCTTTGAATAGATCTGTTTCCACGATACAGACGGTTTCGAAGGTTTAAAACGAGTTATACCAACACGGAATGACGTTTGAAAAGTATTTTACGTACCTGGAAATGGTGGTTTCGAGTTGAAAATCGCGGTAATGGCCGAGCGTACGGCCCAGGTTCGGTCGTCCGTAGAGTAACTACCTCCAAGGCGGGATCCGCGCACTGGGGGCGGTCTTTTAGGCCACGCCTACTTGTCATGACGTCATTATAGGAACACCGCTGACGAGTCTTGACGGATGTGAAGCAAACCAGTCGTTGCCCGACCACCGAGCCGCTCGCATCGTCGATTGTTACGGACCTATCACCGCTAGACATCGACTTTTTTTTTGTGCATCAGTTTTTTGTTCGATTCGTTCAAACTTAGTCTATTGTTTTTTTCCGACCGACAAAGTGAACCATTCCATCCTATCCCAGCTTCTGGTATTCGTTCTATATTTTTATGGTTTGATTTCTTCCGAAGAAATCCTGTGTTACATGACAACAAGTGAACCCAGTGACAGCGGCATGCATCTAAAACCGCATTGAATTTTTTTTTCTATTTTTTTTTTGTGTTTATCCACAACAACTCCGACCCTGGCACCAGACCGGAAGCGAGAATGACGAGGAGGAAGCAGAACTGCCCGAAACGAATGAAATGTGAGTGTTTTTCTTCCTCGTTCTCAAAAATGTTGACCAATTTTTCAAAATAGTTTCTCATGTAGCATCCCCCCCTGTCCGTGATGATTTGAACAACAATGCACGTCTGCTATATGAAAACTCAGAACCAACATGAAAAATGAACTTGTCTCCCTGGTAGGTATTTTAGAGTGTAGAAAAATTTGCCCAAATGAAAAAAAAAATTTTAAAAAAAATTAATAATGCACAGGTACCTACGCTAGCATCTCTTCATGCTGGGTGTTTTGAACAACAGTGCGCAATTTTCCATATATAACTCTAAAATGAACGTTGAAAAATTAGGTAGGTGCCTACTTTAACAATAATAATATTTTCTTATTATTTTATTAAGCACTCTATACTAGACAGGCTTGTAAAATGTGCATTAGCATACCTTAACGTATATTCATAAATTCTCCATGTTCATTGTCATGAACATAGACGCGCAGAATAAATTCAACCGGTACTTTAAAATTTCCTAAAATGTTATCTGCAGTTCAACGCGTCCTTACCATTTTTTAATTTTTCGGATTTCATCAGTTCGTTATCCAGGTAGGTGTTTTGGAGTAGCAGTGTGTACCAAATTATCACGACCTATCGAATTCATAGCTGTACGAAATTTCGAAGTCCAAACATAATCTAATGTGATAGGTACTGAGTGATCGTGAAAACTTGAAAAAAAAGCAGTTACTTCCAGTTTAAATTTCTTTTGGATATTAGCTAACTGTAGCGCTCACCAAATTTGTGCGTTGGAAGCGGTATGGAAAAGCACGTGATGATGTTTACTGCCACTGCCACCCCCCACCCCATGAGGTTTCCCGCCGGTTAGTTTTTGGTCGGTCATTGCCTCATACAAATCAAGACGTAATTTCACCGAAAACAATCAGAATCAGTCATCAAAAACATATGTTCAGAATCTAACTTACTGTCGGTTATTTTTGCACATATCAACAATTAAGTATGACCAATAGATTATTCGCGTTAGATTAATTTATCCAAGTTTACATGTTATTCCAGCTGAAAGATTCCTAATCCTGAATACTTCAGTTCCGTTTTTTTTTTTTTTTTTGATAAGTTTATCTGAATTGATCCAACATTTTCCGAGACCATCAGCCTTGTCCTCGAACAACAAAATTTCAAATCCATCGTTTGTAAAAACAGTTCACGAAGTATCTTTTGAAGTTCACCTGGGTTATGAACAACTCCTACCAGCGGCATGTTGGTAGAGATATTTACAAAAATCTTCCTGTCAGTTATTACCTCTGCATCTGGATGAATACTAGAATCACATGTATGATAAGTTATTTCCAACTCAAAAAATGCTACTAGGTAACAAAGAATCTAACTGAAGGGTGTTCCCTGGCAAATTCAAGTTTTTATGAAAATCAAACGTTTTATTTAGGAGATTATGGAAACAGGGAGTAATAAATTTATTTTATTTTCTTTATGATTTTCGTATTTGAATTTCAGCTCCTCAATTTCTTTTCTGTTCATCCATTATTAATTTTTAATTTTCCTTCTCGTTTCTTCGCAATTCTTCTGGTATTCATTTTCTTCCTGTATCTAATTTTAGAATCAAAATGTGCTACTGCAACGGCATCAAAGTTTTTAGGGCATCATTTCAGCAAAAGATTGTTTGATACAAACCTGTTGTGGGGGATTCTGAGTTCTAACATTGATTGTGAGCATGGTTTTGTGTCGATGGACGGAACATCCGCACCGTGGATATAATATGAAAATCCCTAGTTTTGAAAACTCGCCAACGCTTTTAGGTACCAGCAGTATCCGATTACATTGCTTAGAAATCACCAATGTGTTTATCAATTCTGAAAAGTAATAGAAATGTATGAATCTAATGCATAATGTTTATACCGTATGAAATTTAATTGAAGAATGGTCGGCGGGATGTTCGAATTTAGGTTTTTATTGCTGTAATGACGTTCTATCATACCTATAATGTACCTACCTATACAAATCTAGCATTCCCGGACGCTGTATGACCATGGATACATAGGTAATATTCCAAATCTTCACGAATTTTCAATAATCAAAAATTGAGGGTGCGTTCCAATATAATTGTTTCAAACGTCAAAATCGAGAATAGACTGAACATCAACAGTTTTTAATTACAAAAGAAAATATGTTGTAAAATGCTTTGAATTTTAGGTTTTGTGACAAAATTGGTATAAATTCGGAACAATAATACTATCGTCGTAGAAATATTAGTGTTAAATTATGAACAAATTATTGAAATACCAAAGGTTCGGCGGTCCAAAGAATTTCTGAGTTTTATCTAGGGAGAAAAAAAAAATCTACAAGCTAAAACTACTAGACTGCTTCGAAAATCGGCTCATTCAGGTCATCATGATGTATGACTGGACCTTTTGGTTTTCATTTGGAATTCATTAATTATGTTAATAAACTACTGCACTACAGCGATAATAGGTTGTCTCGTATCAAAGTGAATAATATTCATTGTGGTGCACGTAGTGTTTGATAGTCGTCAGATGGTGTCATATCAACTTTTGTAGTCGTAAATCTTCAAGATACCGCTCGTTGTGTGACTGTGTGGAGATATATTTATTAGTTATTTCCGTGTACGGGATTTCTCTGGCCGAATCCCGGTCCAATCCGTTATCGACTCAAACGGCTGTTATTATAAATCCAGGCTTACACTGAGCAGCGTTTCAAAATGCCCTCAGAACGCCACTTTCTCCCCGGGATCGTAAATACATCAAGTTAGAGCTTCACCGGTTCTCGAGGGTGTGTGAAGTGAAAGCTGATAAAAATGCCAATCATAGAAATTCACATCTCAAATATAAACTCTTGTGAATAATGTGATTGGTTTTGAGAACAAATCGGTACCGAAGACACGTGTGCGCAAATGAATGTGTTTTTTGATATTTTAGTTCTATTGCGTTGGTGGTGTTTGTAAATCATATGTCATGAATTTCATTATAGTAAAATGTATGGGGTATGGGGGGGGGGGGGGGGGGTTGCATTGTAGGGTGTAGCGGAGTTGCAGTCTGTAACAGTGGCTTCCAACTCCCAAGCTAAAAGTTAACTCGCCTCCTCCCCTCCCTCATACTCATTAGTTTTAAAAGTTGATCATAACATTATTGATAACAAGTGATCCTTATCTCTCTATTTGATGTCTCCTAGCGGCACCGGCATGTTATAAGTTGAAATTAAATTAGAAACATATTTATGCTTCTTGTTTTTTTGTTGGACCATTGTTGAATAGTCGTGTTATGAGGTTTTTTCTCCAGACTGCTTGAGTTATTGACCTGTTTCCTCAAAATTACTTGTTTTATATCGAAAGTGAATAACCAACCTTAATGTTGATTTTACCCCTGTTTTTACCTTCTCTTTTCCCTACGTTAGCAGCTGTTGGGTCATATAATATTATGGACAACTACACTATTTTTGCTATTTTGACTTGTCACTAAATTATCGTTTCGTCCGTTTTCTCCACCTGCTTAGGCTCCTATGCCCCCCGACCCCCCCCCACACACACACAAGATCCGTCTTTTATTGAGTAGAAAATCGAAGCTCATTCTTGAATGATCATAATTATTATTGTTCTAGGTGGTTCACTTCTATATCTACTAGTATTTTGTGTTCACATGTTCATTAATTCATGTCTCTTCTACGTACCTAGAGTTTTACAGTCATGTTATGTGTCTTTATCAGGCACATATGTTTTCATGGAATTCAGGTCTCATTCCGGCAATGTGAATCCGATTTCATGAATTTGAATTTATAATTACCCTGTTCGTAAATGGGTTACAGCTGTATTGAGCCATCATCCTACTGGTTGGAGAGTCAACTATCGAAGTCCTTGTGGTAGTTCATATTATTTTTCAAGGGGCTCGGAACCCCCCGTCCAATTATGCACCTATTTCGTCGTGTTCACATGTTACATAATTAGTTATATCGATTCAGTTTAAATTATAGAAGTTTGGTAAAGTTTCACAGTGATGCTAAATACACCTACCGCTATAAAGTATTGTAGTTTGGCATGTTGCATAAACTATTCTGGAAACCGTTGAGTTTGTTGGGTACCTATAGTTCAAGAACCGTGTTGAAAACCTCCTGTATAAGATCTACGACTTCTTCACTAATCCACAATTTGCTATAGGCCCTGAATCTCATACATATATCTATCTACCTACTTTGTCGTCAGTTTTGTTTCCTCTATGGCAAAAGTAGCTAAGCGAGAAAAGTGTGCTAAGAAGGTCTCAGTAGCGCCATATATGGCATTCGTCTGTGGTTATGTTTGCCTTCATGGTTTCAACATTTCTCAGTTTACCAGTGTTCAGTTAATTAATTATCAACTCCAACCTAGGGGCGATTTCGAGGTTGTGGATGACATCGTGTACCCAACAAAGCCTCTCAAAGGGACGCGAGTTGAATGGAAGATGTGGAGCATTGCATCACCGGTTTTCGCCCCTGTCCGATTCTTCATGTGTGGCATAACTCACCTTTTTTGAAAATTTCTCTCGACACCTAAGCACACTGAGGGTTAACGAAATGGATATTACTCGTTCTTTTTCACTGATCGCCCCACGAGTAAACTCGTCTACCGCTACCAGCAAACTCTCTGTTACGTTTCCATACATGAATAACTGTTTCCACAGTAATTCGTCTTTTTCCGGGACCTTTCTTTCTTTCTATAATCCGGTGGGATTCGGCAATAAAAACCGAGAACTAAAAATCAAAAATCACAAGTAAATCGAATTTAAAAAAATTAAACAAACATTATTTAAAAAAATTAAATAAATAAATCGAAAATTGGACTTCTATGATCGAATCACACCTGATTGTTGTTGTCCTTAAAACTAATTTGTACTGGGGGGGGGGGGGGGGGGGGGAGTTGTCCTTAAAACTAATTAGTACTGTGGGGGGGGGGGGGGGGGCTGAAAGCGCTGCAACTGTCTCCATTTGTCGTCTTCTTCAGAATCCTATTTTTATCGTGGGAATTGGGCGGACGCCAGGGCTGGCGAATACAAGAACTGCATTCATCACCAGACACACAACAAGCATACCATTAGTAATTTTAGGCAACAGCAGAAACCCGTTTACATGGAACATCCTAATCATCTTGCGATAATAATCCGATAATTTATGAAAGTAATGATAATCCGATAAGAATGTATTTGTTAATACCGCCTAAATCTAAAGTTATGAATGTATCGAAATCAAGGAGGTCGGAAGACTAAATTTAATAGCAAATACAATTACGGAAGAAATCTCAAGATAACTAGGTAGAATATCCATATTGTAACTGAGATTACAATTTCCAATTTGAGATGTTATACAAAGAGAAAGTTCGATTTGAATTTCCGCCTCTGTTATTCTAATTTGACCCTGATGAGGACCCTACTAATTACTAATTCTCAAACATTTTAATTTGCCACCAAAAAAGAACTCATCTAGAAAAACTCTTGTAAGAATATTATTTGAATAGTCCTAAATGGCTAATGGGATAAGTGCATGAGTCACAATAGCTGTTTATATTATTTTTTAGTGAAACTAGAACTTTGACACCAACCGTACTTTCCTGTGGAAAGTAGTAATTCTTTTTCTATGAGTTATCAACGTTTTACGTTTATCGTAGGACAGTGCGGTTGATGTCAAAATTCTCAGGATGAAATCTATTTTCATAAAAGTAAAATAAATAGGTGCACATACCCCATCAAGCATTCGTTTAGAGCTAGGCACCTACGTTCGTAATTTTTGAAACTTTTTGACATAACCGAGATTTTTGTTGTATTTTTGTTGTTTATGAAAACCAATACACTCTTACTCGAAATCGATCCCCAAGATTCCTAGACTGGTATTATATTTATACCAAAAAGTGAACGAACCCCTACACACTAATGAATTTGGTCGTTTAAATCATAGTATTACACTCGTTTATGATCTGCGAAATAGAAGTGGAAGTTTTGATTTTTCGCTTTCAGGAATAAAGTCTGGCGACTAATGTATTTTTCAATGTTCAGCAAGTTACGTTGACCTCATTAAAGATTTGGACACTGTTCCCGATTTACAATACTGAGGAAAGTACTACCTATTATCTACTTTTTAGATGTTGTAACATATAGGTAATATATATTATTGGGTAGGTACTGGTCGAAGGCAAAAGGCATGAAGGATTAAACCAACGGAAACCTACTCAAGCTACCTGTTTCACCCGATCAAGTTGTGGAGTTCGTAGTTCTTGGAAGATACTCTCGTACTAAACAGTGGCAGTAGGGTGAAAGGATGGGGGCTGTTGTTTGAACTCACGTAAAGAATCACGCCACACAAATGCTGGTCGCTGATTGGCTATTCCCAAAATTTCACTGCTCAGCTCCTGCCCGCTAGGCTTTTTCTCTCAGTTTCAGTGCAGTTTGTGACTTCGGACAGTGTTTCGTGATTTACTAGATAGATACGTGTCGTAAAAAAAGAACATACTCAGAAACAGGTCGAACTGAGAACATACCCTTTTTTAAAAGTCGTTTAAAAAAATTGTTGATTCAGTGTTTGCCCTCTGCCTGTTCCTCGGATATTGAAAAACTGAGGGATAGCCGTTCAGCACCCAGTGAGTCAAAATGGGGTATGCGCAACTATTTATTTTAATTGTTTAAAAATGAAAGTAGATTCCATCTTGAAAATTTTGACACCAACCGCACTGTCCTGTGCGGTAAGTAGTTCATTTTCTATGGTTTTTCAGAGATTCCAGAAGTTGTGACGTTATTGCACCCTTCTCGCCTGGGCGGGACCCCCCTGCCCACTGTGACCAGAGAAAAAGGACTACTTATTGTAGGGCATTGCAGTTGATGTCAAAATTCTCAGAATGGAATCTACTTTCTGTAAAAAATAAACCGCTTTTGTTACCCATGCGCATACATAATTAAAATTAGCACCACGAATCTCTGAAAGGATTTTTTCATTTATTTATAATTTATTTTTATTTATTTATCATTTATTTTTTATAATTTATTTTTTATTATTGATACAGGTTATTAATTTATTTTTGGCCGTGGTGGCTCTTCGCTGCCGAATTTGGGGGACAACGTGAGCAACCTCCTCGCGGTGTCCTCTGGGTAACGCTAATAGCTCACATTGACGAACGGTGAACACGTAGGTATCTATCGCTATTAATGTGTAACGTAAAATTCGATTTCGGCCTCTTGTCAAACGAGCGGGTGCCCAAAGCGGAACTTTACTTTCAGGATGCCGAAGGTACAAATATTGTGGACATTTTTGGTTCGGATGGTTGCCCAACGAATCTCGAGTGCCGAACGACAAACTCGGTTTTGGGTAACGCTGGGTGCCAAGAGCAACGCTTTTCAGGGCCCTAGTGCCGCTGGAACCCCGAAAAAGTCGATAACCTTAACGGTGAGTAGGCACCTTCATGTACTTGTGATCAGTTCTCATTTCCAATGCCCAATGTCTGTTTTACCTACGTACCGTTCGAAACCAGTCCGTTGTTTTCATGCTAGGTATGCGCATTTAATATTCTGCAAATTAATGAAAAATCTTGGGACGCGGGAGGATCTCGTGCGCCAAGAAAACCGAAAACCTCCAAACCTACCTATTACCTACCTAGGTACCGACTCAGCGACAAGACACTGTTTACGCCGCATAAAAAGTAGCCCCTTCCCCTCCGTAACTAATCTCTCTGAAGATCTCTGGTGTTTACACCCATTCTCGAGGGACCCCTGAGGCGGTGCACCAAATTTCAACCCTCGGGACCATCAAGTGTCGGAAATTAGATATGAAATTTTGCACATAAAGTCCTTATGCACCAAGGAAGTGCCTTTTGTACATTCCCCCCCCCCCCCCCCCCCCCCCCCCACCAACCACACACCACATCTCCCATCCGGGGGGGGGGGGGGGGCAGTTTTTAGGAGTTGTTTAGAGAAGGGTTTAAGAGCTGAAATTTGGCACACGTTCACTCGGGTCTTTTGTTTATTATTCTGTGAATAATATACCTATGTATTCGCTCAGCAGAAAATTTTTATAACACCCCCTCAAACTTTTTTCTTTTCCGTTTCAAGGTGCGTAGATTCCAAAAATGCAATGTCCGTCCGCCGTACGCCGTATCACGTGTACAGGCTTCATTTTAGATCTAAAAAAGTCGTTCTTTCGCACACATGCTCCATTTGGGCCCTAGTTGTGTCCCGAAACTTTTCAGCCCGATCGGAATATACCCAGGGTTGTTATGAGTGTAAATGTGTGTAAAAATAGGTACTTTTTGCGTTTTAGCAACATGTTAGTAAGATGAGCTTTTGAGGTATCGTTTTCCATGTTTTTGGGGACGAGAATGCCGAATATGAAGTCGATTTTGACCAAAGACGCGGAAATTGAGGTTTTACCATTGGTTCAGCTCCCAAAATTGGGTTTTTCAAGTCAAAAACCTGGAAAACTGTCTGAAATCACCATCAATGTGTATACTAACATTAGAAAAAGTGTAAACAGCTGAATCAAGACCATTAAATCGCACTACCAATGAAAAAAAAAAGTGTACCTATTTCATGTTTTGGGGGCCAAAATTGGTGGAAATCATCAGGAATAGCTAATTCAATCATTCCACATGAAAGAAACAATAAATTTAACTGCCAACAAGAATCTCTAGAACTCCAATAGAATAATAAACCCATGTGACAAGGACTTTGCAGCGTTTTTTAGGTAGGTCAGTGGGTACCTACCGAGAAACAATCCCCCCCCCCCCCCCACCGCACTGATCCATTTTTCCCGCCAAAATAGCGTGCTCGGTGCTTCGTGCCTTGCTCTTGGATATGTGCATATTATAGAAACCTGTTCCTTCCCCCTGGAAGGCAAAGAGCTGCCCGCCAAACAGCGGTGAAAGAAATATCAAGGTTTGGGGGGGAAGGAACAGGTTTCTGTACACATATCCAACAGGGGAGGAAGGAACAGGTTTCTGTATGTACTGGCAAGAGCGAGGGCTATTTTGGCGATGAAAATAGATGTCAATCCTTTTTGCGGCTGAGAGGGTTTTTTGGCGGGTAAATTTTGATTGCAGAGGTATGTTTGGGTGTTTGTACCTACGCACCGAAATTTTAATTAGTATGAATGCAGATATTTCTGTTAATAGTATTGTTTTTGGTATTACGAAAATCTTCTGGTTGGCGCCCACCGAAATTTGAAATCGATTGACGTATGTCTCAGTGTTACTCATAGTATGTTGGGGCATAATGCACTAACGCACATATTTCTTGCATACCTTTGGGAGTACCTTTGGCGTTCAAGAGTAGATTTAATGGCCATAAGTTTTAATTCTATAAGTTCTTCGTTTAGGTAACTGAAGGAAAATTGAAAGGTTGAACCTAGCGTTAAGTAGATAGGCACCTATCGTCGTTGATTAACTTCGGAGCCCTTTCAAAATTCCTGTGTATTTACCTACCGAGATCTCTACCTGATGAAAGAGCAAAGGTTTACTTATAACTTCATAGAAACTTCATTTTTCCCTATCAGTCACATTCATCACAAAATAATTATTATCATGTCCGTACAGTGGAACCGACCTACTTCGAGTATTTTTTCGACACTGACGGTAATTTTTCTGTCGTCAGACTCAAAATGTATATTTGTAACCACACCACTGACTGCGTTATTTACTTAACCGAGCTTCATTCACGGTAACTTAGAGTATATCATGATTGTATCGGTTGTTGATTTCATTTAGTGATAATTATTTTCCTGCCTTTACTTAGAATAGTTGGGTGTGCGGTTAGTTACACACACATTGAACTGTTGATGCAAGGAGATAATAATTATTTCGGGATGTGTTTTGTAATCGATCTTGGATAAAAATCATATGGGCCCTTAGTCTGTATTATATGGACCGAAATTTTTATAACAAACACTTTCGTATCCAACCATTCAATTGCTTCAAATAATTAATGCAGTCACTCTACGTGACTTGATAGTGGCAAGTTATTATGGCGCCAAAAAAGGAATAGGTGGGTGAAACTTGGCCATGTAGAAAAATCAGGAATGAATTCACCCCTGATTTGCCTTCTCAGGAAACCTGGTTTGATGCTGTCTGGGTACCGGAATCTTCTTTTATGGGTGCTCCTGATGCTGTCGTCGGGCTGTACCTGGCAAGTCCAGTACTGAGTCTTAGGTAATCTTTTGTCCTTCACTGTCATCACGTTGGAGTCACCAATGTGGAGATTCTGGAACCTTGAGTGATGCGGTGAATTGAATAGATTAGAATTCATTCCAAGTTCCAAAAGCGCCGAACATGCTCTGGTAGATGGTTGAAACTTGGTCGTGTATGATAATCCTGTTGACCGCAAAATATTTTGTGAACTTGATCGACACATGTGTAGCCCGAAGGAAAAGGATTTGTTTGTACCTTGATATATTTTTGTGCATATGGATGTGTACATAATCAGGTAATTTCTTGGACTTGAGTACGACAGGTGAAAAGGTAATGATAAATCAGGAATACCAGATACCTGCTATAATACTCCTCTTGATACTACAATAGTCCTCTTGATAAATCAGGCTGACGTTAGGGCGTGTACCTCCTGCGGGCGAGCCTGACTGCCTGGCGACAGATCAGGTGAGAAAGCGACATCGGGTGCTGCGTGGGAGTCGTCCTGAGATATCTCGTGGCTCCTTCTATGGACGGAATCCTGTTCAGAACTCATCAGGAGTTCAACCTTGAAAGGAATCCTTCAGTTATCTGCTATTGCACCTACACGTCGATAATATTATAATTGTGTCATTGTGAATTGTTAGCTGAGAAAATTGAATGAACTGTTGAAATCTTTCTCAAAGAAATTATTCTGATTGAGTCACAGCAATTTAAAAAAGTCTGCCAATTCGAGTAGGCAGTATAGCTTCCTTACCTCAATCACATGAACTTATAAGAATAGTTGGGTAGTTTCGTTTTGATACGGGACAATCTGCGATCCAACACGCGTTTACCCTCAAAATTTCAGATCTCTACGACTATTTTGCAAAGAAATGGTCAACACTTCATGTTAGCGCATGCGCAGATGAAAGTTACGGTACGATTCCAATGAAATTCATATGGAACTATCAAAGTCTTATTCCTGATCCATTCTCCTAATCTAAACTCATTTCAACGATATTTAAGGTATTTATGGGAGTTTCAAGTATTTCACGTTTGCGCTTGCGCAGACAGAAGGATTTCCATGATTGTGAAACGGGATCATCTGCGACCCAACCCGCGTGTACCCTCAAAGTTAAAGCTCTTTACGACTATTTTTCGCATAGTTGGAAGCATTGACCATTTCATGTTCGCGCATGCGCAGACGAAATTTACATTAGGATTCCAATGAAATTCATCTGAAACGATCGAAGTATTATTCCTGATCGACCCTCCAAGTTTGAACTCATTTCAACGATATTTAGGGTAGTTATGGGTATTCCAAGTATTTCACGTTTGCGCATGCGGAGACGAAAGTTACGGTACTTTTCCAATGATTTTGGTATGGGACCATCTGTGACCCAACCCGCATCTACCTTCCAAATTTCGGGCCATTTCGACCATTATTTCGGGTAGTTATGGGCGATACAAGGAATTACCACAGACAGACAGACAGACAGACATGGAACCAAAATGCTCCCTAATGTCTGAAATGAAAAATGGAGTGGAAATTTTCATTTTGGAGGACACACTTTTTTTTTAACGTCAATCACGAATCCAAGGCTTTCTCTACCTTCGGTAGTGAGGAAGCAATAATTTGGTGCCTCCACCGAAGATGAATAGCTGATGTTATGTTCTCTACATGTGCCATCATTCTATACTGAAGACACAACGCTTTACCCTCCCGTCGAGGTCCGTGGACGTCGCGAAATTGAAATGGATCAAATTATTTGTCAATAGAAATAATATGCTAACGATGGTTTTTGATAAGATTGTATCGTTTTAAAATTGCAATTGAGGTACCTCCATTAACGAAAGGAGGGTGACTATACTCGCGGTGAGTACTAGAACAGTAAAGCTCGCTGATATTTTCGGGATACAGTAGGCAAACAGCTGGAAAACTGGGTTACTCCTTGTCTCAGTAGAAAAGTGATCTAAGCGCTGTGATGAGATGCGGCACTGTCCTAACCACACATGATTAAATAATTTGAGGTATTTATTTTATTCCTGAATGGCTTGCAAATTCGTGTCAAATTGTTCCATCATAGAGCGTTTGTCATATCATGTACGTATGTTGTGCGAATTCTAACGTACTCCTTTAGGAAGAAGTAGGGCAGTTATCTTTGCATTAACAGCTAATCAGCATCATCACATCCTGTTACTACACAGTCTTTCCTGGACTGCCCGCACTGTGGATTGGTGAAATTCCATTTGTATTACCTACACAGGTATGCATGAAGAGTGTCAAATTATGTTTTGCATGTTTTCTCTGGCACTTTTCCTTTTCTCTCTCTCCATATTGTGCAAGTTTTGACAATTTCCTAGTTGGAGGGGAGCGTAATTCGTTTTGCGGTGTAGAATTTCCCCCATTTTATGACCTCCTCCCTTCGGCTTGTCGTTTATCTAATCATCCCGGCCCTACCTCATCGTGACCCTTTCAAGAGGGAAGCCGTGACGTCGCCCCTAACACAAGATTATTGTCGAGCATTACAACGTGGCAGGCTTCAATTAAAAGTACAGTAATGTACCTGTTTGTGTCGTCGAACACAGTACAACATTCAACAACGACCACGCTTCTTGGTCGCCATGTTAATGACCTAACAAGGGTGATAGCTTACAATGAGCAATTTTCGTGGATTACAAATTTCCTTTTTTGGCCAAATACTGTTCAGTAACGGAAATTAACATTTACTGACCACGAAATGAGGTGTTTATGCCGGAAAACCTACGCAGGAAACGAGTGTGAAATTTGAATTTCTGAGTTCCTGCTACAAATGACGTATCAGGTAAATTGCCGAGTATTTCAACTTAAATCCCGCTTAGAGCGCTAGTGCCAACCAGTGTAGAGTACCAATATACTGCAATGGATGGGTGGATGGAAGACACGTCCTCGAAATCAAACCAAGGTAAAGGTGAGGGCAAGGGTTCTAGGAGGTTGCCACGGAGGTTTGCCATTTTTGGTTTATTATTTTCAATACCTAATGAACCTTCGGAGTAGAGCGTGAAAAAAAAAATTTTTTAACCCCCTCAAAATTTGATGGTTTACGTTTCATGGTAGGTACGTAGAATCAGAAAATGCAATAAAAAAATTTCTGTCTGTCCGCCGTATGCCGTACTTCGCACTTCTCTTAGTTACCGTGAACCGAAATTAATGAAATTTGGTTTGTAGGTCCCGTTTGGGTTCTAGTTGGTCTGCGAAGCTCGATGTTACTGTCAGTCATCTCTAAGGGGTGAAAAATAGGGGTCGAAATTTTCAGAACGCCGTAGCTCGAAAACTTTCAATAGAAGGTTATGGTTTTTTAGCGTTTTTAAATATTGAACTTGAACTAAAGAATTTTGTGAGACCACCCGGAGCATTTTACGACCAGCCGTTCGTTTGCACCGAAAAGCTTCGTCAACACGATTGTGAATGAAACAGTATGAATCCGGCCCAGATGTCATCGCTAGGGATAACCTGATTATAATCACGGATGGCTGTATGAAGTCAAGTTGTTTGTTCCGTGATACTATTTGTAGTGATTAAGGATGAACAGACGAGGCCGAAAGTTAGCTTGAGAATGGTTATTTTATTGTTGGCTCCTTGGCTCTTTATAGTCCCCTGACATGATCAGAGGGGGGTCGGGGGGTCCCCACTCTGAGGTACAGCATGTACGTACATCGCATTGGTTGTGGAGGAGCAGCCGATCACAACACTGCTCCCCCCAGAATTTAAGTAACGCATGTTTTAAATTTTGTTTGGCGTGCCGATTCGGTGGCGTGCGTGGGAGGCTGAGTGTGTTGGTCGTGGGGCTGTCCGGACGGATGCGAGTGTCGATGTCGTGGGGCGGAGCGTCGTGGGCGTTTAGCGGCGGATGCGCCGGTGCTGGTGCTATGGGTTGGTGTAGCGGGGTGGCGTGCGTGGGCGGCCGTGCGGCGATAGCGGCGGTGCCGGCTGTGGCGACGTCGGTCGTGCCGTAGGCGTGGCTGCGGGTGACGTGCCGAGGGTGTTGGTTCGTGTGCCGCGCTCCGTTGTCGTGAGGAGGTCCCGTGCCGGTCGCGTTGCGGAGGTGGATCGCGTAGTGGTGGCGGGCGAGGCTCGGGCTCCGTGCGTGGGTGGTGGCGGCTGTAAGTGTGTTGGACTGTGAAGGGAGTGCGATGGTCCGCGACTGCGTGGGTAGCGGGTGTGTTAGCCGTCGGTGGTAGGCGAGAGAGATAGTCGGCGACGATGTTCGTTGGGCCCTCGGCGTACCGGATGTCCGTAGTAAATTCGGAGATGAATCTGAGGTGCCGAAGTCTCGTTGGCGGGGCCGTATTGGATTGAGTCGCAAGAGAGGTCGTTAGGTGCTTGTGGTCCGGGTAGACGGTCAGTGGGCGCTGAGCGGCGTTGTTCGTCGTTGCTAGGCGCTGTCGTCGCACCGCGGTCGCAGACGGCGGGCGGAGGCTGCGTGTCACCACTCGGGGTCACCAGTGTAGTGATTAAGGATGAACAGACGAGGCCGAAAGTTAGCTTGAGAATGGTTATTTTATTGTTGGCCCCTCGGCTCTTTATAGTCCCCTGACATGATCAGAGGGGGGTCGGGGGGTCCCCACTCTGAGGTACAGCATGTACGTACATCGCATTGGTTGTGGAGGAGCAGCCGATCACAACACTATTTAATTTGAATATGATGGACCTTTTGGATTTTGTTGATAGGTACTTTTTTTTGCAACGTGAAGAAACGTTGAAGTATTATTGGGTAAATTATTACAGAACGGTTTATTATACTGTATACGCAGGGGCATCTATACAGGTAATTTATTACTCAACGGTTTATTATTTACCTTATACTTCATGAATAACTACAAATATTGAATTAGTGAATTCCGCGCATTTGTATGAAACTTTATTCCCGGGCCGGCTCCAGCACTCCATTTACGGCTTTCCTGGAGGTAGCTCGAGGGTATTGACCACAGAAAACAGTGTTCTTCGAAGAAGGGGCATCTATGCAGGTAAATAAGAAACCGTTGTGTAATAATTTGCAGTGTTTTTGTTGTTGTAATGTTGGGTTTTTGGCAGCATCGAGAACCTTCCGCTCCGAAGCATTGCTTAGCCTCATTGGGGCCAGCAGCCTGTCAGATGTCAATAGACCTGATACGTCATTTTTTGCCGCATTATTACTATTGATCACTCTTTTATTTAAAAAGTAACGCTGATTTTTGAAAACTGGCTTCAAACTTACATTTTTCGAAGAGTACCTACTAAGAATTTTTTTCCCCACCATTGCCGTTTTCTTGACTGGGCTGTATTACCTCTTTTTTCATTTTTTTAAAATCAATTGCTCTGCATATATATAAACATTACGAAATAAGCTGTGGCACCAATGCCACCTCAAAAATTGGTCCTATTCGGATGATTCTGAAGAGACGAGATTGCCAAATTGATCTTCGGTGATTAATCGCCTTGCACCCATCGTTTTCGCAAGCCAAGTCTGTACTCATGTCATTTGATGAATCGCTCCCCCGCCCCTCTCCGTTCGTGAGAAAGAGAAGGTTAATAATTAATGCAATAAAAGAGAACGGTTTCAATCTATCAGGCATCAGGGACATCATGCCAACTTGGATTTAGCTGCCAGACTAAAACTGTGTCTCATCTCGTTGAATGCCACAGTCCTCATGAAACTATTCACAGGAGAGTTCATTTATACTCACGGTTTGTTTCACTCTTATGTCCTTTTTCGAGTGTTCGCAGCTTCCAAAATTGTCAAGTTGCTGAATTGGTAGCTTTTTTACCCTCATTGTGAAGATCAGAATAGTGTACCTACTGAGTTTTGATTTCGTTTTATTACAGTGGAATCCCACTAATTCGAATCTTCAAGGGATCAGCAAAAGATTCGAATTAGCGGGGTATTCTCGGGGCAGAGAGATTTCGAATAATTAATGTCACATGGAAAAAATTTCGAATTATTGAGGGTTGATTACAATATTGCAAAAAATGCGACAAAATACATTAGTATTATTACATATTAGTTATACGTCCTTCGTTCAATTTCTCTGTTATTTACCTAACAAACGAACAAAGCAAAATTTCGCCTAAATCCTCGAGCTAACCCACATTAATTTCAATTCGTCGATTATTTGCCCTCCTGATCCGAACATGTTGTTGGATTGGGAGGGTAAAATACCGATGATTTCGAATTAATGGGGGTTCGCTCGCAAAAGAAACGCCTAAATACCCAGAGGACCGAAATACATTGGTTTTATTCGAATTGGCGCGATTTTTTCAAGGAACCGAGCGTTTTCCTTAAATTAATGGCTTATTCGAATTAGCAGGACTCACTGTAGTACCTCCTAGAAGTACTTATTACATAAGATCTTGTATTACCGAAATGTCTAGTACCTACAGTGAAATTGGCCGTTGATTTCTTCATTTTTTGATGAATTGCAATAAAAATTGAATTTAACAAATTTCTGATTTTGGCTTTAGAAAACGACATTTTTCGCAATGCAGGTTGTTCCCACCCAGGAGTAAGTAGGTACCGCTCATGTGGAGTCTCTGCATTTTACTCTTCCATTTCATTCGTTAGGTACACCAGCCATTACTCATAATAATGATACGTTGAAAACACAAATGTGAACTACACACGAGTGAACTCCAAAACAGCTTTCAAGTCTGTTTTTCAGATCAAAGGAGAACAGAAAATAACTATCTAAACTATAGTCGATATCTGTAGATGTTTTACGTTTAATACGATATAGAATAATGAAATCCTCCACTTTCCCTCTTGCGGTCGGTCCACAAACCATTTCATTTATCTCGTATCCCATTTCGAAGAGATTTTCGTCATTTAGATTGGAACAGGTTGTGGATGTGTATCTATCCACCTACTCAGTAATAGGTACGTAGGTTGAGTTGAAAGTGGATCGTCCGAAACTCGAAATATTTGCTACGGATCATGGTCATCATTAAATTGAACTAGGCCGTAATTACGCTTCGTCTGGATGTGATTGTTCTCTTCTATTACGAGGAACTACCTTTGCTCGCCCACGACCAGGGACGTCCTCCCTGTTCAGGATATCAACCGGAGTGACAAGTCATTAACTGGAATGACGACTGTTTAAATCAGGAGTCATATTACTCCAAACGTAGATTTACACCGGACCTTTGTTTTCAGGATGCGGTAATAACCAAGAAATTACCGGTTGAGTCCCCAACAGGGGATGGCATATCGTTGAATGCAATGTTTGCGGTAATGCCGGAGCGGATGGATGGGTGAATGGCGTTAATTGAAACCCTATCCCGACGATAAGAATAACGTTGGGGACCTCATTGGCGAGCGTGTGTAACCGTTTCAATATCATGGAACCAGTTGGACTGAGCGGGTAAAACCATTACTGTTAAACCATTATATACACACATGAGTGCATAATTCTATTCCACTTTTTTTTGCAATCCCTTCAGTAGGAATTTTTGAGTTATGGCTGAACAGTCGGCATTGGTAGGTATATAACTTCCTGAAATTCAAGTACCTTACAAGTAAATGTTGGTTCAAGGTTTGATTGATTGATAAACTTTGGTTTTCCATGTTTACCATTCATTAAAAACTTGACCTAGGTAATTCTTGATTATGCACTTCAATTTTAGTACCTACATATGTTATAACATATTTCCGTCGAATCCCTTCATGTTCACCGCAACTCGTTCATTCCGTTTGAAAAAAAAGTTGAAAACGTCATTCTGTTAATTTTCTAGCTGAATGACCACTTCGTTGCACACGATAGTGTTAATTTGGGATTGATTGATAACACCCAAAAACCTCGTAAATTTAGACATAGTAAATGGTTGATATCATCACTGACTTTCCGTTTAAATCGGATCGTTCAGGGCAAGCAGATCAAAATTGGATTTTGTCAAAACCAGTTTTCCCTTAACACTCTCTCCCTCTCCTCAAAAAGGGAGAAAACGACCCTTCCTATGCGCTAAGAGGTACGTACAAAAAGGCTTCAAAATGTTTTCATTTTGAGGAACGTATTTATTTTATTTTTTAAATGATAGTAGATTTCATCCTGAGAATGTTGACAACAACCGCACTGCCCTACAGTAAGTAGTTCTTTTCCTATGATTTTCCTTCTATGACGTTTCTTTAGTCCTGACGTCATTGCACCCCTCTCGTCTGGGCGGGACCACCCTGCCCACTGTGACGCCAGAATTGGTTGAAATTCCCGAAAAATCATAGAAAAAGAACTATCATCATAGTGGTGTGCGGTTGGTCTCAGAATTCTTAGAATGGAATGTAGTTTCATTAAAAAATAATGTAAACAGCTTTTGTGACCCATGCACATACCCCATTAAGAAGACCGTAGAATACCCACGCATCGCTCGGTCTCAAATAATACTTCGTACATGGTTCGCAGTCCACTTTCAGTCTGGGAGGAAGAAGTGCTCGATCTGTTTCTTACCAGCGACTCATCGTTTTATAAATATAGGTTGATGGATCGGAATGTATAAATCCGCTTCTGTTCTACCTGGCATTGTCTTGGACCAACATCGATAAATCCGCAGCCTAAACGAGCCATAACGTTGATATTTATAAAGAAGTTTGACGCGCTGAGAAAAATTACATTTGTGCAGAAAGTTTCCAAAATATAACCTCGAATAAAAGAAATAGGACACAAATGAATTGATGTGATGGGATAGTATGTTTGTGTTTGTTCCGCGTCTGTGAAGGTTGGGGATCGGTACTTAACTCCATCTCTGACAGGAGAGCGCATGCGCAGGTCACACACTATGCACCCCCCCCCCCCCCCAACCAGTGGATCCATGAAAATTGCAGGTGGTCTATTTCTAGAAATGCGTACCTCACTACCCTATTCTATGCTATGTCACATATATATATTCTTCTATATATGTGTGTGTGTGTGTGTGTGTGTGTGTGGGGGATATGGGCTGTGGCACAGTTCGATCCTTATTTTGGTTTATTATTTTCAAAATGAACCTTTGGAATCGATACGAACTAAATCACTCGCGAAGAAATCGTGGAAACCCTTTTCAAAGAAAGAAAAAAAAACGGAGTTATTTAAAAAAATAGTCTATTTCCACTAATACACGAAAAAACGCAAAAAACACTGTTATACCGGTTTCGGTGATCAAACCATCATCAGTAACAAACAATAACTATTGTTATTGTATAAACAATAACTAATAATAAGTTATTGTTTGTTACTGACGATGGTTTGATCACCGAAACCGGTATAACAGTGTTTTTCGCGTTTTTTCGTGTATTAGTGGAAATAGACTATTTTTTCAATAACTCCGTTTTTCTTTTTTCTATGGAATCGTCGACCTTGAAATTTTTTAACACACCCCCCCCCCCCCCCCCCTTTCAAAATGTCATGCTTTACTTTTCAAGGGACGTAGAACGCGAATATCCGTACTCCGTCCGCGGGTTTTTCCTTAGCTCCCATGAGCCAAAATTCACGAAATTCGGTATATTTTTCTCGTTTGGGGTCTATTAGGTCCTCAAAGCTCGGTGTTACTGTCACTCAACTCTAAGGAGTTGACTAAGGACATATCCAGAGTATCCCTATCTCGGAAAATTTCATTTTGAGGTGTGAGTTTTTTTCATTGTTCGATTTTTTCATGAATTTTTGAGACCATCTGGAGCATTGTACGATGTCGAGATACAATTTGCTATAAAATTTGCCCTAAAGAGCAGCGAGTATGCGGATATCAAGCTGGGTTGAGAGCGGACATCACTTGCACCTCGGCCGCAGGTGGCGGCCGTAGCGGAGTGGTCAAGGCGTCGGGCTCTTACTCTTGAAACTCGGGAGGTTCGAATCCTGGTTCCGAGACCAAATATTTTTCACTTCACATCAACAGTTTCCCTTCAGAACTGCATTTGTGTTTCTTTTTGCCATTTTAGCTACCGCGTTAAATATTCAATGCATGATGATAATTTTTAGTGGCGAATAGGGGCTGTGATCTATACAGAAGGGTTACCTATACAGAGAGCTGTGATCGTAACAGAAGGGTGTTCTATACAGAGAGCTGTGATCTGTAAAAGAAGGGGTTTTCTATA
This sequence comes from Leptopterna dolabrata, assembly GCA_954871275.1. Taxonomy (NCBI): domain Eukaryota; kingdom Metazoa; phylum Arthropoda; class Insecta; order Hemiptera; family Miridae; genus Leptopterna; species Leptopterna dolabrata. The sequence continues at coordinate 23,806,597 of OX940983.1, forward strand.
CAAAATAATAAACTGTTGTGAAGGGATTTGCAGCGTATTGTAGTGTTTTATTAGTTGTATTGTAGTGTTTTATTAGTTGTATTGTAGTGTTTTATTGTATTGAATGTTAGTATTGTAATTTTGTGCTTATGCCACATCTTAAGATTTACGTTAACATCTTAAATAGGAGGTTACAGGGTTCTTGACAGCTTTTAGATAAACTGGTACTATGATCGGTCGAAACCGGGATCATCCCGAAGATCATGAACGAAAATTGGGATCATAGTTCCAGCTTATGTCTTGAATATCAATAATAATATCACGCTTTTCCCTCCGGTCGGCTGTGTGAAATACGCGCTCACTGTCCGCTGAAAACTCATAAATGATCAATAGGGAGCATGCATGCATAATTTTGGTTTAATTGAGATTTACTAGGTCGTTTCGAGTCCCGTTGTCCCGCCTCCGGGTCTCGGATGCAGTGGTTTTCTTTGGCACCATCGTTCCCCGTGTATATTATATTTTGGCGATGATGGTTAAGGATGAAGGGAGAGTGTCGCTCGGAGAGGCTTCGCGGAGAGTTGGAAGCACATATATCAAAGGCCCTTCTGAAAACCCTGCGAAGGGCCCTTAACACTAAATCATCAAGGAAAGAACCCCCCCCCCCCCCCAATACACTATCCTTACACTTTTCAGTAATGGCGCCTCCAGAACCCCTCTCCCAGTCGTTTCCCTTGCCAGATTCACTATGCTGTACTTCATTGCTGCACATCTACAAAGTAGAAAATCTTCATCCCCTTAGTGACACTGCCTAACCGTCGGTTTATCACTGTAAATAGCATTTAAACATTATTTGTTCCAAAACAGATTTATTTTTATTTTTTCGAAAATTCGTCTATCAGCATTCATCACATCAGCGGTTTTGATAAGCTTAAGGGCCTACCAATCATGGTATTATGAAATCAAGTTTGTTGGTCTAAGATGCTCTCGAGTCCAAGGAAAGTAGGTAGGTAATTTCGAATATTAGTCAACTGGTACTGCTTGGTAGCGGTCGACGCCCCGACCAAAGACAATGATGCTGATACTATGAATTTACCAAATGTTTGTTGGGGATCAACGAATTTTCTAACAAACTGGGCACTTGCGCAGACGATCTCACCGTAACTTATTATGGCGAAAAGGGGAGGGGGTCCCGCCCTGGCGAGAGGGGTGCAATGACGTTAGAACTTCTGGAATCTTTGAAAAATCATAGAAAAAGAACTACTTATCGTAGGACAGTACGATTGCTGTCAAAATTCTCAGGATGGAATCTACTTTCATTAAAAACAAAATAGTAATAATAATTATAATAATAAATAAAAAATAGGTGCGCATACCCGATTACTAGTTAATGTTTTATTGAGGTTTCTAGCAGGGTACCAATTTTATTATGTCATCTCACTTGTTGCAGGTAAGTTGACATTGAATTGCCTTCGTCCAAACCTCATTCTTGCGTCATCTTACAAGTAAGTATGAATCCACATTTGTTAAATTTTATGGCAAATCGTCACTGCTATATTTTGACAGTAGCTGCATTAAAATAGACAACCGGAGAGTTACGGTGCTCATATTTGACGTAAGACAGTGGTAATTTCATCGAAATTTCCATTTGAAATGCTGCTGGGTGAGTTTAATGACTTGGTGATTTCGTGTTAGCGGACATTATTTTTCTCATTTTATGTTGACATAACCACTTATTAAAACTCTTGAGTTATCCCTGACCAGCTGTCCTTTGCCGGTACGCCTCCGATTCGCGGCCAACAGCAGTATAGATTCGAATAAACGATAACTTATTTCTTCCTGCCTCGCAAATATTATGATAAACCAATTGGATCGGCGATTAGGTGGGAGATATTTCTCAAATTAGCCGGCAAACGTTTTTCCGGCATCTCACCTGTCAAGTGGGTCGGCGGCCCCCTTTGATCAGCCACTGAGTCCTCACATTTCGAAATACTGTGCGGACTTGCCCTCGTCATTGAATTTCATGAGTTGACTCCCCCTACGATTTTGTTTTTTCCCCTCCATATACACTGTCTTTTGTTTTCAAACCTTCTCTAGGCGTTTTCGAATAAATATAACGCACGAATAGACGTTTGTGACCTTTGAATCAGGTCGACTCTTTGTTGCGCTTTGTCCTTTTCAAGAACGGATCGTGATGGACCGATTAGTTGACCTACTTCGCCCTCTCGACAAGGACGGATTTGTCGACTTTTCCATTGTAAGATCACAGTAAAAATGTACGTATTTTATTTGTAAATGAACGTATGTAACTGTTACATCGCGTTTAGATACACCTCCTAACTCGTAGGTCCACTAGGACTCCAACCCGTAGGTATTTGGTGGTATTGTTGGAATACACGATTGTTGAAGTACATAGGTAATCAGTAAATATGTAGGTATATTAGAGTCACCCAATCTTCAACAATGATAAGTCTGCGGTGATGTAGGTAGGTGTTTCTGTCCTTTCGAGGCCTATTAAGTAATTTTCATTCTCCTTGTGTACCATTTTCTCATCACCAACTGTTGCAACATTATTTAAAGATCTCAATTGCGAACCGTCCTTCTACAGAACTGTACAGTTTTGATCTAATGGCCTACTGCCAGTCCCCAGTGAACTGAATTACAACGTAGAAATGCGAAAAATTCCACAAAATCTTGTTCTTTTAGTTCACTTTTCTCTGGAGTCAAGTAGCAAATACTTAAGTAGCTTCAATTGGGTATGTGCTGCTGGTATTTTCACCTTGTAGGTACTTCTTCAGTACATTTACAATTCTTTCATTTTTTTCTATTCCACCTCCACGAAAACTTTTCTATTCAGCTTCCCGATATTTGTGAAGATCTAACGATTTTAGATATTTTACATATCACAGAAAATTAGACAACATCCATACTATCATCTTAATGAAATCGATATTCTCATGTTGTAAGTGCAGTGAACTATTCAAATTCGATGGTGAACATTCTAGCGATTTCCCGAGGTCGCAGACAGGTTTCGTGACGGTCGGTGTTTACCGCGCCTTATCGCTGGACAATTATCTTGGAATCATGTCGCCAGTGCTATCCCATTCGAAGCGAAATTGGATCCCGCTTTCGTTTCAGCTGGGAATAAGAGTCGAAATGATTCTACTGTTTTTAGAACCGTTTTGCTTATTTTGAGCTGGCACATCATTTTGGTATTCACTGCTATGGAATGGAAATTAGCTCATAGTTATTTGCACATCATATAGGTACTATCTACCTACCTGTTCAGTAACCCTTTTTCATTTAATGCTGCTATTATAGTTTTTATTTATTTGTCTTTTATTTCATTTTGGTTTATTATTGTCAATAATGAACCATTGGAATCGAGCATGAAAAAAAAAGTCTAACCCCCCCTCAAAATTTGATGGTTTACGTTTCAAGGTACCTAGGTAGAATCCGAAAATTCAATAAAAATATTTCTGTCTGTCCGCCGTACCTACTGGCCACTTTTCTTAGTTACCATGAAAAAAAAAAAAATTGATGAAATTCGGGTTATAGGTTCCGCTCGGGGTCTAGTTGGTCCTAGAAGCTCGGCGTTACTGTCAGTAATCTCTAAGGGGTTCAAAATAAGGGTTGAAATTTTCAGAACGCCGTAGCTCGAAAACTTTCGATAGAAGGGTATGATTTTTTTACGTTATTAAATTTGTCGAGCTAAACAATTTTTTGAGACCACCCGGAGCATTGTACGTCCAGCCGTTCGTTTGCACCAAAAAGCTTCGTCAACACGATCGTGAATCAAACGGTATAAATCCGGCCCAGATAATCATCACTAGGGAGCACCTGATTATAATCAAGGATGGCTGTATGAGGTCGAGTTGGTTGTTCTGCGATATTATTTCATTTGGTAAGTGATGGACTATTGGATTTTGTTGGTAGGTACTTCTGAAACTTGAACAAACGTTGAAGTATAGATGGGTGAATTATTACACAATGGTAAATTATTACACAACGGCAAATTATTACACAACGGTAAATTATTACACAACGGTTCATCTACCAAGAAGGGGCTGGATTTTGTTGATCGGTACTTTTGCAACTTGAACAACCGTTGAAGCATTATTGATGGGCAAGTTATTTATTAACAACGGTTTATTATACTTAACCACGAGGTTAGGTATTGACCGCAGAAAGCAGTGATCTACGCAGAAGGAGCGTCTATTTCACTCCACATCACTAATTTTCCTCCAGAACTTCATTACTTGCGTTTCTTTTTGCCATTCTAGTTACTGTTAGTCATCGACAGAATTATTTTAGCAACATTTAACTCGTGATTTATGTAGGTGCCTAGTAACGAGTATTTCAACAGAAGGGTGAATGACTTCGAATTGTATACATTTAACCCAAATGTCATCACCAGGGACGCGCTAACAGTCGGGAATTGGCCCGATATAAAATCATTGCTAGGGATCACCTGATTACGAGTATATTCACAGAGTATGAAGTCGAGTTGGTTGTTCTGTGATATTATTTCATTTGGAAAATGATGGCTCTTTTGGAGTTTGTTGGTAGGTAGTGAAACTTGAACAAAAGTTGAAGTATTATTGATGGGTAAATTATTACAAAATGGTAAATTATTACACAACGGTAAATTATTGCACAACGGTTCATTATACCATCTACGTAGAAGGGGCTGGAGTTTGTTGGTAGGTACGTTTGCAACTTTTTTCACTCCACATCAACAATTTCACTTCAGAACTTCATTATTTGTGTTTCTTTTCGCCATTTTGGGTACCTACTGTTTGTCATCGACAGAATTATTTTAGCAACATTTAATTCGTGTATTAGGTAGGCACCTAGTAACGAGTACGGGGTTAGGTACTAACCTACGGAGGATCTGCGGTCCACATAATAATATGTATAGAGTAGTACATATTATATTATATAGACGGGTTATCTATACAGAGAGCTGTGATCTGTAACAGAAGGGTATTCTGTACAAAATAATAAACCGTTGCGCAGGGATTTGCAGCGTTTTTATAATGGTTTCCTGTGTGATAGCAATGGACCAAAATTAACTGATTGACCAAATGAAATGAGCCAGTTTGTAGTTTGGGTGCATAAGAACTTCTTGAGAGGTTTTTCGGGTTTTTGAGTGACTTGACGATGTCCTAACGTCATCGATACGCTGTTGTCCATGAATTATCTTGGGCCTCATTAGCTGATTTTAATGAACCTTTGTGTTTGTTACCTATTTGTATAAGCCGATTTGCCAGTTTTCATTAGAAAATTTTAGTCCCCCTTTAGATGGGATTAGTGGTGGTAGGTACTGTCGAAAAAAATCTGGTTTTAACAAAACTCAACATATGGAAAAATTCTGTCGTTCTATAGAAATGAAAAATGTTTAGTGCTTGCATTTCTCAATCGGAAACCTGTAAAAAAACTGTAACTTTATCTCTACACAAGAAATTTCTGTCACTTAGAAGAGTCGCAGTCAGCAAATGATGTAGGTGGCCGATAGAGTGGCCGATTTCATTTCATTCATCCTATCAACTTTGACTGATTTCTTTCTTCCAATTTTCCAGCCTCAGTATTGATGGAGGTTGTTCTTTGCAGTTGTACTTCACGTACGGGAGGACAGTAGAGGACTTATTGATCTACTAGCTGAACGCCTCCATATAGAAGGAAATTTGTCTTGAAGACCCCGAACACGTGGGTTTGAAAAAAAAACACTGTATAATAAGAAAGATCAACATCTTGAATGATGAACCGGATTTAGCTTACAGAACTTGGGCTTACATACAGTAATCGAAGGTTCACTGTGAGGTTCCCCTCGCTGTCCCCAGTTTGAATTGATGGCGTTATTGTACGCTTTTACATCTGCGTATACCAACAATCGCCAGTCCATCACCCAGAGAACCACTAGAAGCCGTAATAGTTTGTTACTTACCTTAAGAGAGACAGATCCCTCCCCAATCGCCTTTGGAAGCTCACCCGCTAAGGCCAATTACCGACGAAGAGATCCGTGAAGAGGGACTAGAGGAGTAAGACCGAAGCAGAAAACGGATTTTGATTTATCGACACCTCCAAGCCAAGGAATGCTATGCAGACAACGGCTAATTTGCGGTTATGAAAATAACACCCATTTCGCTCTTCTTCCCCGTGCATAACACTTGCTGAGAGACGAAGCTCACTAGTTGACAGTAATTAGAGACCTTTGCTCCAACACACTACTGACATGTTTATCCGTTCTATTCACCATAAGTAGCATCTACCATACTGCCGCAGTAGTCCCCACGACGTTGGATAATATTTGTGGATCCCCCTTAATATCTCTCAAGCTGCCGTGTTCCTGATTAAATAGTTTGTTTCGAATTAAATCCGTCGTTCCATTTATAAATTTCTTTCGGGGACATCAAGTTTATTAGCATAGCAGTAAATCTCAGTTTGCCCACCTTAATGGTCGGAGAGCGGTGCGAGTATCTTCAATTACTGACTGAATTCAAATAGGCTAATATGAGGACTAAATATCGCGTTTAATTTAATACCTACCAACATCACTGTTTGTCTTGCTATTATCGTCATTGCATTTGAAATTTGAGCTTTGTGTTACTCCTACACGTACTTGTAATAACTACTCCTTTTTGTCAGAAAATATTTTTAGAAAATGCTCGATCAGTCCATCTGTTTTTATGGGAACATCCAGCTTTGGGTTGGATGTGTTGGGTGTTGGAATCACAGTTCTCTCATTACAGTAATTTCTGGAATTACAGCAATTTCCGTTCATTATGTTTTCCTTTCCTCGCCATTGTTTTCAGTTCCTCATCAATGATTTGTACCTTATCAGGCTGATAACAGCTAGAATAGTCGTCCATCTTTCTCGAAATGTTCAGTTCATATCCCTGTGAGTAATAGAATAAAATGTAGGTAGGTATAAATAACTGAATCAGTCACTGCTACCTTTATAATGAGTTAATGCTATAGACATACATACTTTTCAAAAAGCGAATAGTTCTGCTGCAGTTATTTCACTTACCACTGCTCAACTCGCCAATTACATAGGTACTCTAGCCGACTGTGCAGATTTTTCAAGTGCACTGAGCCCGCAATGTCCTGCTCTACCTAAGTGAAAGGACTGAACAAAGTCTGTGAACTATCAGTAAGGAGGTCCCGTTGGGTTCAACACTGAGTGTATTATCATCACCTCAACCCATAGGTCTACGCCTACGCAGGCTCGAGAATTAGCATGAAATTTGATTACATACCTCCTTCCGAGTGAGAGGAGAGTCCGAGTCTCAACTCCAGGGCAACGGGATTTGCTCGATCTTTTCCTCAAGCTCACTGTCGCGCCGGCGGGCTTGAAATTTATAATGCGACGCTAATCCCTGATTGAATATAGGAACGAAGCTCCCGTCATTAAAAGGAAACAATAATTTAATTTCTGCCAGGATTTTTTATTGGCAGGTTATTTTCTGTCATTTTCGACATTTAATTCGACTTAATCGTGTGAAGCGTAAAGAAGAAAAGCGCGTCAAGGTGTGGTTAATACTAATAGCTTCCTCATATCCTCAGGTAGGTATCTTTACCTAAGTGAATTTCAGTACTAAGGGTAGTAAGGGTTTCTTGGGCGCATGCGCAAGGGAAAGTTGCTTGGGAATTTGGCGCATTATAAATTATAAAAACGCAACAAAACGCAAAACAAAAACCAGCTAATCTTCTCCATTATTTTCTACCTAACAGAAAAAATGTTGTTAGCAGAACCTGCCGACACGATGTTACCTGAAACTATGAAAATAATCGTTACAGGGAAGCGGGTCGGACGGCATAGAAATTTTGTCAACATCCTCAGTGGGTGATGATGATAATACCGCTCGTGTACCATTTTCTTGGTAAGGGCTGCTTAGCTAACTAGAGTCATGGAAAGGATTGCTATGGCATCAATTGAATTTCCGAAGAGTCCATTCCTTGTTATTTTACAGTTATTGCACACTTTTACGTCATCTAAAAGTAGGCCACCATACATTTCAGCTAAATTTGAGGAATAGGGAATTTTCGTCCAAAATTGTTCTTGAAAAAAAAAATTTAAAAAAAATGTATATAATATTCAGAGCTCTTGGAAAAATTGTAGATTGAAACCCGTTTTCAAAAATAAGCAATATTTTTTAAATGAGGATGATTGAAAGAAAAATGCGGCAAGAAGTGACGAATCAGGTCTATTGACATCTGATTGACTATTGGCCCCAAGGAGGTGGAGCAAAGCTTTGGAGGCGAAGGTTCTCAATGCTGCCAAAAACCCAGCATTAGAAATATCAAACCTTCCTGACAACCTTCAAGAACCTTTGCTGTGACTTTTAGTGAACCTTCCATTGGTTTGATTTTGAGGTGTTTTTAAATTTATTTATAAATTTTTGGTTCCATCCATCCATTGTTGTTCTGTTATCGTTTAAAGTGATATACTAGCGCTCCAAGCGGGATTTGAGTTGAACTACTCGGTAATTTGCCTGATACGTCATTTCTAGCGGGAACTTAGAAATTCAAAATTCACATTCGTTTTCTACTTATACCTTCCGACATAAACACCTCTTTAGGTGGTAAATAGGTGTTAATTTCCTTTATTGAACAGAATTTGGCCAAAAAATGGGATTTTACAACCCATTTGACCTTTTCTCAGTCAAAGTTTATATATGAACTTGAAGGACAGATTCTAATATAGCTACATACCTAGTTACATTCATAAGAAAAACATTGCCTTTTAACTATACCCCCCTCCTCCCTGAATGACGAATGAACGTGGGTCGGAGTTTCCTGCATTTGATCTCAGTATCTGATTCAGCACCTTCGAAAACCCCCGTAACCCAATTTTCAGAGTAATCTCCAATCCGAGTAATTTGGCGGGAATAAGTTGAGTAACATACGCGTGACGCCATCTGCTATGTATCGCCCTCTCCCTTAGACCTACAATTTGAAAAAGAAAAAAATGCTCGTCCATTCCTCATTCGCTAAAAATGTTACCAATGTCTACCTCATCTGTAGCGTTCGCTTCAGTTGTGTTATGTGGAAAACGGCTTTCAGTATTGTTGAATGTTTGATATTCAGAACCGGAGAAAATATTTTGATCGATTTGGAAATACCTAGATTAGCACACCCCGAATACCTAGTTAAGCATGTTCCTGGGTAAGTCTTCTTGTTCCTGGAATAAGGGTTAGTGCAATATAGCAGCTCTGCTTTAAATTCACTTAAATTTGTTAGCCATTTTGCAGCAGTTATATATTATAGTGTAGTTTGTTATGGTCTGATTTTACTGTTGATTGGTTCTTCTAGCTTGTTCTGTTGAGTGGCCGTGCGTTCGATGTTGATTTTGCGTGGGGTCTTCCAGTGAGGGCGGAATGAGAAGCACTTCGAGCGGAGGATGAAGGATAACGACGGTATAAAAAAAAACCTCGCCGTCGTCTATTTAATTATTATTGAGGGCTTAATGAGAACCTGAACCTGACGTGAGGCCATGGAGATGAGCTGACCCCTTCGTAACCCCCCTCTGACCCCCTCGTCGTAAGTTTGACCCCCACTCCGTCGTACCAGCCGTCCATGATCACCCGAGACTCCTAGGATGAGTGCCGGAGTCCACCAGGACCGGTTTTCCTCTCCCGCGGGATAGGGAGGTTGACAAATGTTGATCTATTCCCGAGATACGGAAGGTCTACAAGGTTTTACCTCACCTGCGACCTTTCACAACCTGGTAAAGTCTGGTGCCTACCTAAACCTCGTCAACATTCAAATTGAACGCCAACTCAAGTCTGCGGTGTAAGGACCATGACATGGCCGTGTCCTGGAGGCAACGTGGGCGAGTTTTCTGCTGATATAGGTAGTGTTGTTCTGATTCATACAGATGCCTACCTAACAAAGCCAGTCGTTAATTGTAATCAATCATAGAGATAGCTTTGAACATAGGCAGATACTCCTAAATTTAGTCCACTCCGGTGAACTAAAGGACGTGTCAAGTTGGAATACCCATGAACCATGGGGAACCTTGCTTTGCCTATATATATTTTCAAAAATCAAAGTCAATTTCAAAGTTAGAAGTCCGAAAATATGTTTTCAAACTGTTATGAATCATTTGCAAAACCCTTACGAAACTCTTACGAACTAAATCACTCGCCATGAAATCGTGGAAACCCTTATCGAAATAAAAACAGAGTTATTGAAAGGTTTTCTATTAGCGGAAATAGGTGGACAACCTTTAATGATTCTGTTTTTATTTTGAAGGCCTTCTTCGTGGGTTCACCTTACCAGCGGACCTTTGACAAACAGGTAAAGTCAGCCTCGTCAACATTCTAATTGAACGCCATCAAACCGAAAAAAACACGCTGCTAAGTCCTTGTCACATGGGTTTATTATTCTGTTGGACATACCTAGAGAAATGCTGGCTGTTAATTTATTGTTTGTTTCATGTGAAATAAGTGAAATAGCTATTTCTGTTGGTTATACCAATTTTGGCCCCCCAAACACAAATTGGTTACGCTCCTGTTTTTTTTTGTTTTTTTTTAACATGGTACATGTTTTTACGGGAGTAAACCAGGCTAGAAAACGTCCGCGTCCAGTCCAGGGGAACTCGGCTCCCCTCCCCATCGCCCGCACAGTTCTCCCTCTACCCCACACATGCCACCCAAATCCGAGGAGAGCATGGCCCACTCCGCCGAAAACTGCCGAGGGGGTTCTACCTACCCGAAAAACGCAGAAAGCAGCTGAGGACGACGTTTTTTTGCTTCCTCACTACCGAAGGCAGGGAAGCCTTGGATTCGTGATAGAGTAAAAAAAAGTTCATGTCCTCCAAAATGAAAATTTCCAAATACCATTTTCCGTTTCAGACATCGAGGAACATATTTGGTTCCGTGTCTTTCTGTCTGTGGTAATTCCTTGCAACACCCATAACTACCCGAAATAATGGTCGAAGTGGGCTGAAATTTCGAGGGTAGGTGCGGGTTGTGTCACAGATGGTCCCATACTAAAATCATTGATAGTGTACCGTAACTTTCGTCTGCGCATGCGCAAACGTGAAATAATTGGAACACCCATAACTACCCTAAATATTGTTGAAATCAATTCAAACTTGGAGGGTCTGTCAGGAATAATACTTTGGTAGTTCCAAATCAATTTCATTGGAATGGTAATGTAACTTTGATCTACGCATGCGCCAACATGAAATGTTGACCATTTCCTTGTAACGTTTCCAACTACGCGGTAAATAGTCGTAGAGAGCTGAAATGCTGAGGGTATACGCGGGTTGGATCGCAGATGGTCCCGTTTCAAAATCATGAAACTCGTTTGGTCTGCGCATGCGCAAAGGTGAAATTCTTGGAGTGCCCATAACTACCTCAATTATCGTGGAAATGAGTTCACATTTGGAGGGTCGATCAGTACCTATAATACTTCGATGGTTCCGTATGAACTTCATTGGAATCTTACTGTAATTTCCCTCTCCGCATGCGCTAACATGAAATATTGACCGTTTCCTTTTACCGCTTCTAACTGCGCGAAAAATAGTCGTAGAGAGATGAAATTTTGAGGGTACACGCGGGTTGGATCGCAGATGGTCCCGAATCATAACGAACCTACCCAACTAGTCTATACGTTCATGTGATTCAAGTGAGGAAGCTATAGTGCCTACTCGAATTGGCAGACGTTTTTCTACATATCTCCATATCCTCTGTTATCATGTACCTATTCGAAAAACATGTTCCATGTTTCCTTGCTTTGATCCTTGATCTAAACTGTTATAATCCGGGGGTGTCCCCCAGATTTCATTCGACAATAAACGTACCGTCATGAACACAAACCACTGGCGGCTAGACGCCCCCTACGGCAACGCATTTTTTTCACCCACTTAAGTTATTTTCCGACCCATTATTACGGCATAGCGTTTTGGATAGCTCTCCGTTAGACCTGCAATTTGGAAGAATTAAAAAAAAAATTAAATAATAATAATTCACGTCCAGTCCTCACTGAGGATATTGTGTATCAAGTATTATTCTGGACATCATCACTTCGAAAAAACATATTTTTTATTTATTTGTCCCATTTTCTACCAAACAATAATTAAGGAAGCAGTAATTCAGGATGAATGAAATCGGACGATCAGAAAATGAGAAATCGGAGTGGCAAAGCAATAGTTCTATGCGATACCTAAATATTACGTACCTATGCTAGAGAATAGCGTTACAGAATTATTATGATAGAATTGTTGGTTTCAAATTTTCCAGATTTTATGGCACACGACGGGACAGTACTACAGTTGGTAACTACCTACCTGCAATGAATAAGATGCACGTTCACTAGCAATCAAATCTGAGATACCAAAACACTCAAAGAAATTGTGTAGTGTTTTTACCTCTTATCTACCTAAATTCTACATTATTTCGGTCTAGGATTTTGGTTCATTTGAGATTCTTCAATGGTAGTTTTTATTTTTCAACTAAATGGATTCGCGGCAACCTAAAGTATCGTCAGCTGTAAGCAAGGATTACTTTGATCAAAGAGTTCGTGGCCATGATTTCCTAGCGTATTTCAGGTACAGTCAAGTTATGGTTTCGATTAGGAAAACACTTGTTTACACTCTTGGATAAAGAAGGGTCATCAGGGCAGGCAGGATTTCCAAACTGTGTAGTTGCCGTACATGTCACCAATGGGGAGGTTTTTTTTCAAACAAAAATATTCAGAACTCTCGGGAAAATGGTAGTTTGAAGCCCGTTTTCGAAAATAACAGTTAGTTCTTAAAAAATGAGGGTGATTCAAAATAAAAATGCAGCAAAAAATGATGTATCAGGTCTGTTGACCCAAGGAGGCGGAGCGAAGGTTCTCAATGCTACCAACAACCCAACAATAGAAATGGCAAACCTTCCAGACAACCTTCAAGAACCTTCGTGATTTTGAGGAAGTGTTTTTAAATTTATTTACCCATTTGTGGTTACATCTATCCATCCACTGCGGATCTGTACAACCTTCAACGTTATGCGCTAGCGCTCTAAGCGGCATTTACGAACTACTCGGCGATTTATCTGATACGTCATTTCTAGCGAGAACTCAGAAATTCAAATTTCACACTCATTTTCTGTCTAAACCACCTCATTACGTGGTCGATAAGTGTTAATTTCTGTTACTGAACAGAATTGTGCCAAAAAAGGAGAACTTGTAATTGCCCACCAAAGAAAAAAAAGAAAAAAAAGTAAATTCTCCTTTGTTTAAGGTCGCATCTTATGACCATATGCCTCGTTTTTTGGTTCCTTACGATTTCCGTGTCTGTGGCGGCAACTGCTCTCTATTTGATAAAGAAACTGGAAATGGAGTCCAAGAAACCTGCGGAGAGCACCACGGAGAAACATGATGCCGTAACGACGCCTGATGGGTCTCGCACCAAAGCCGACACCGATTACGTTGACGTGGAAGTTGTAGGTCCGTCAAAAAACCAAAGAGTTTATAATCATGTGAAAATGTGTCATCAAACTGTGCCTCTCAATGGTTTACTTTTTCTAAAAACGTGGATATCGGTGCGTCGTAACTTATCATCAGTATTATTTGCAATACTCAATTCACAGGTTTTCTGATCGACACTTTCTATCCTGAGAACAAAAAGGCGTCTGATCATCGGGCAAATGATGCTGCGTCGAATTCTACGAATACGAATTACACGGTGCCTCAATATGATGAACATAATAAAGACTACGATTATAATGAATAATAATCTCACTGATCTCTGTAACAGAACGAGTTTGAGATATTCACTCGTAGGTATATGGCTTTAGAGCGCACAACGGCGATTGTGAATAAGTCATAGACCAAAATTTGGTCTATAAATTATATCTATAAAATATACGTAGATACGTTAAGAATGGAGTATTAATTTTCCACGAAAAAGCTATTTTAACACTCTACTTCCGCGTTCATTCCGTGAAACATCATTATTCGTGTCAAACTATACCAGCAAATTAGTTCTTATTTCATGCTACTTTTTGACTACAAATCGGACCATCTTGAACGGAAACTTAAGGTAACATCCAACTATAATGTACTTACTATACTCAGGACCATCTTGGTGCTATATTCAACAAAACTATGCTTTACTATCAGTTCTTATATCTACACTTATATTATAGCTACGAAGAACCAGTTGTAATACGTGTATATTGTAATATTTATTAAAGGAATACAACAGGCGGGAAAGTGTACATTATCTACCCTTTTGTATTCATTCGAGTAACCTATGTAATATTACGAAATGAAAATAGTTAAAATCGTATTATTTACTCTGCAGTAGGGTTTTTTCTTTTTCAAATGATCTTTGATCATTGGTAGTGCCATTTAATTGTCTTGATTCACGCGTTGACACGTTTTCTAGTGTTATTATACAAATTGATGGTGATTTCAGACGATTTCCCAGGTTTTTGACTGATAAAAAAGCAATTTTGGGAGCTGAACCTTTGGTAGAACCTCAATTTTCCACTCTTTGGTCAAAATTGACTTCATATTCGGTCTTCTCGTCCCAAAAGACATGGAAAATGATACCTCAAAATCTCATGTTACTAAAACACAAAAATACCTATTTTTATACCCATCTTCACTCATAAAACTCCTGGGTATATTCCGATTGGGCCGCAAAGTTCCGGGACACAACTAGGGCCCAAATGGAGCCTGTGTGCGAAAGAACGAAATCCGTTGTTAAATTCTGAATGATATGTATTACAAACTTTCAGTTGTGCAGCATTACCAGGTGAGCCAATTGTCCAAGTACCTAACGTATGGCAATCAGTATTGTCATACATTTTTAATGAGTTACAATAATTCAAATCCGAATTTGAACACAATCGCCTCCCTCCACCCTTTTATCCCCCAACTTAACTCCTGCGTTGATAACAAACTATCGTGTCAACACTACTCATACAAAATCTCATAATATACAGATACCGAGATACGACTCATAGTACTATATCCAATATATCAGTTCAGTACGGGTAACGGAAGTGTTGTGGTGCAGCGTAGGTACTTGATTATTGTACTTGTAACTGCATACATAGGTACCCATTATACATGTGGACACAAACGTCAACATGAAGAAAACGAGGGTTTTGTACTTGTTATGTAGGTTGGTAGCTACTAAGCACCCATGTTTTGGAACATGTTCAATGAGTAGGCACTGATCAGTTTCAACTGTTCACGTGCTACTGAATTGCAAGAAGGATATTTTTATGAATTAATTCCTCCCACATAATCCAAATGAGTCCAAACATGCCCCCGGGCCGTCGTAGCTCATTCAAACGGTCATTTAGATCAAATCTTAAATGAACAGCTCAAAAATTGACTTTCGGATCGCACCTACCCAAGAAGTTGGTCTGTCGTTCCCTCGTTCGATCGATGATTCACGCCGATTTCGAATAACCAACTGCAAGGCTCCTCCCCCTTTCCCACATCATCTCCAAATGATCTATTCCGACTGAGGGAAAGTTCGTAACGAATCTAAAATTACTGATCCGAATCGGTAACAGCGAGCAGAGCACAAACTAACATCAGCGGTCCAATTCATCAACCCTTCCCCATTACTGGCCTTCCTTTTAAATTTATTGAGCGGGGCTGGATAATGAAAGCTAGACGTCCGAATCGATTTTATCGAAAAAGTTGTGTTCGATAAGGCAGATACACGTGAAACTATTTTCATGTGTCAGTAGTAACGGGTTTCTTTGTTTCTGACTTTCCCTAAAGTAAGAATCTCGCTCTACGGTCATTGTTCTCTATGAATATCCTTGAAATATCCCTAATTGTAATGAACTACACTAATCAAAATCACACAGGTGAAATGTTGAGGATTCGTGCGGGGATCCTACTAGGTACTATTAGTTCCCCCAGGACCCCAAGCTGTACTTCACGACCAAAGATTCAGGTTATTGGTGAGCTGGCTGCCTGGTAATTGATGCAATTTCTAGCAAAATTTCAAGCCATTCATGATGCATTATCGATCCAAAATGAACTGCAGCTTACGGTGCTGTATTTTATTTTGATTGGAGGCCTCGTAGAGAAAAAGGCGACGCAGCGTGATGGATGTACCGCAATTTATACCTTCTTTCAAACGTAGTAGATATCTATGTTTTAACAGTGTAATGGGGTAATGAACTCCAAATTTCATCTTTTCTCGTGCTGTTCATTGCACGAGCTATAAATAATATGATGAAAAATTAAGTCTGTATGTGCTGTTTACTATGGAATTAGAAATTTACTGCGGGATCGAACACTGTCGAAGGTACTCGTAGATTAACGAAAGATCATAAAAATAAGGATATAACATGTCGAGGAAGAGGAGGATGGAGAATAAGAAGTGGACCAAAGAAGAGAAACAGCTGAGGGGAAAAAAACAGCTCGAGGAAGACAAAAAAATTCTCCAGGGGCCTCCGAACCCTAAGCTAATATCCATAAAGTTCGACCTTCTAATGGCTTCTTAGATTGTTTACACGTTCGATAAACTTCAAAGGTGCCGAAACCCGATGCCGTAGAGGTCGCCTGAATCGGAATATTATGAAAAGCATGTAAATGCGTGGGAGATTTTGAATATCGAGACTGCATAATGCATCGAATGGTTCCGGTAAATGAGGATGATGCGTTGTAAAGGCCACGAAAAATAAGTTGGGGGGTTGGATGGGAACGTTTAATTTCATTTGAAGAGCTATGGTTATTTCAGATTTTGTTGACATGCTGTACATCCATTACGTAACTTGTACAAATTTGGTTCGGTGTTATAGTTTGTCCGTCCGTGTGTCCGCAAATCTTTGCCACACGCATCATTTCCTCAGTTCGAATCCGATTTTGTTGAAATTTGCGGGTTGGCCCCAGAGAGTCCCCAATGAATTGCAAAACTCGGATCATTAAAACGGCCACTGCGCATGCGCAAACGCGAACCCGATGTTCTAAATTTCTCGCAGATCAGTGGCCCCATTTTGCTCAAATTCGGTGCGTAGTTGGTCCCCTGGTGGTCCCGGGTGGCCCCCTGTGAATTACGGAATCATAAGTACGGCCCACTGCTCATGTCTAAACGCGGAATCCGTGGTCAATTTTTTACTAACCTACGGCTCCATTTCGCTCAAATTTGGTGGGTAGTTGGGATGTAGCTTCAAATTGGTCTATATGAATTACCGAACGATTGGATCGTGAGTACGGCCACTGCTCGATCCCCGGAGTCCCGCCGGGATTCGTTTTGGGGATTTTCTAGTTCTTGAGACTCAGTTCATCTCCCTGTGAGTAATAGAATAAAACGTAGATATCAAGAAAAGTTCAGTTAAATTTAATGTGAAGAATAGAACTAGATGGTGATAACAGTATTCATCAGAACTCGAGCGGTTAACAGCATTGATAGTGTTGCAAGTGTTCCCAAGAATTTATCGCTAATGAACATTTATTATCGAACATAAAAATATAAGGAAGTACCTATAATTCAGAGGAAACAATGAGAAATTGTTTCTTATTACATTAAATTTTCATTGGTCATTTTCGCGAAGTCCTAGCTAGTCTCTGTTTGGTGATCAGACAATCAAAGTTTGATTAATAACAACGGATTACAACGATTGGGATGGAGTTTGAGTTCTGTAAGACCCTAATTAATTAATGATGAGTAATCGAAAGAATAAATGTAGGTAACGAAGTCCCTTAAGCATTACAATTATTAGTGTGCTATAATTTTTACGAGAGCTAAATTCGTTCAACGCTTTTTTCTCATTTTTATTGGAAGAGAAGATTATTGATATCAACTTTCGAAAGTCATCCACCATGGGAACTGTAATATTCTGTTGTAAAAAGTTTTTGAAAGTAAATTAGTTACTATCCGTGTAGAAAGAAAACTGACTTGTTTTTATACGCTGTCGTGAGCGAATTTTCGGAGGAACTCCTTGAAGTGCCCTTCCACCTGCTACATCAATAAACATTTTCAGGTAGGATATCGACCACACATAGATTTTTTTTCACCTTGAAAATGCTGTCGAGTTGGAAATTGGAATAAATTTTGTAAAATAAAGAACGTTGTGGTAAGATGATATTTTGATACCATATACACTCACCTATTTGAATAATGAAACAGTTGGAGTTCTATTATTCAAACCAAGTTAAAAATTATTATTTAAAAAAAAAAAAAAATTGTGGTTGATCTACCTACTGTTGGTTGGTTGGTTTTATCAATAATTTTTTGTAATTTTTACCTATTCGTGAGCTTTGTTTCGAAAAGTTTCTAAGATTCATGTAGAGTCAGATGAAGCAAATATGAACAAATTTTTCAACAACTTTATTTATTTATTTATTTATTTATTTCTTCATGAGTTCAGTACTTGGAGCTTTTAGAAGCTCATTATCCATGTTATAAATGTTGAAAACACTAAAAAGCTGTTGTTTCACTCCGAATGTTTACTATTAATTAATTTTTAAACGTGTTGAGCTTCCTGATTCATAATTAATTACCGTCCCAGGTTATATGGGGGAAACCGTTCGGCTCGTCCACGAATGCGAGATGGCGGAAACACTGATACTTAATTCTGAATTCCCCGTGTTCGTAGTTACCAGAAACTTTCGGACCCATTCTAATAACTCCTCCTTCAGAAAATTCGCTTACACAATCATTATGATCTTGTCGAAGTTTTCTTCAGGGAATCCTTTACAAAAACCGATTAGAAACTGCTGATAGTGGAAACTAGAACATTCCCGCGTGGCGTCGGTGTTGA
This sequence comes from Leptopterna dolabrata, assembly GCA_954871275.1. NCBI lineage: Eukaryota > Metazoa > Arthropoda > Insecta > Hemiptera > Miridae > Leptopterna > Leptopterna dolabrata. The sequence goes on from OX940983.1 coordinate 23,825,310, forward strand.
AAGCTCGAAAGTCGTAATGTAGATTAGTTACCTCTGGAGTTATCAGTCTGATAGACAAGGCACCAGCGGCGAAACTTCTATCAATTTATTGAACCTAAAACTCCCCGCTCGCTCCCACCGAAACCAGTCTGTTCGGCGAACGTGTCTGTTTCCACAAAAGAAACCTCTTCCAATATCATCAAGTGCGCCAAGAGAAAAGGATGTTGCCGCCTTGATAATCTACGGCAAACAAGAGCTCCCCTGGATATTTGTTCCCGATAGTATTTATGGCCAGAAGAGGAACAATTTATTGTTTGACGGTTAAGACACTTTTGAAACAAAAGGGAAAGATAAATAAAGGCGCTTCATTGAATTTTTTTCGCCCGTAGCACGCAATTTTTATGGACTCGAGGAGATCAGGTATTATTTTGATGGTTGTGCTAAGACATTTCTTTTCTGATCATCAAATCAATTCCTATCAATACGTGATATCATGATGTGAAAGCAATTTCATAGGGAGGCCGTTGGTCAGGAGTTGATGATAGTTGACATCTATAGGTAGCTTCCATGTTCGTTTTTCAGAAAAGTCGCTCGTATGGTCGAGCTAAATGATCGGAATTATCGAAATTTGGATTCCATTCTCAACTAAGTATTACCGTTATAATTCACGGTGCTCGGGTGCCTTCTGCTTTACGATAACGGTCCCCGTTACGGTACTGAAATATGAACCTGAAATGAAGCGAGAATCTGAGCAATGAATGAAAAATACCTTCCTACGTAATTCATCATAATTTATTTAGGAGACGACGTTTCAGGATCGAGATTTATCGCTATCATCAATTCATCAATTCCGAAGGAATATATTATCAACTCGCGTTTTTTGGCATTCTTCCTCTATCAGCGGTAAACGTCAGAGGGGTTGGAGAAAAAATACGGCTGCAAAGAGGAAGAGTGGGGCTCAGGCATCAGACTTGGTTCCGTACGCCCTGAGTAAGTATTGGCATCGCTGGTAAGATACAGGAGTTAGCTCTCCTCTGACGGCTCACAAATCAGGCCCTTTGCCGATAACAGAGCGCCCTGCCGGTGGTTTATGACGTCTGTTCATCACGTCAACATAAATTAGAGGGGTGGCTTTCCCCCCCCCCCCACCCTTTTGCCATCTCTCTCGTACACCTTATCTTCCGTCAGGAGCCGAACGATAAAATATAAAACGTCCAAGGAGGAAAATTTAGCTCTCTCCTCTCCCGTTTGTGTATCCGTACCCCTAGTAACGTGAACAACAAAAGGAACGGAAATTGGCTCTTCCGTCCTCCCGTGTTGTACTAGTTACTACTTCAAGTTGCATTCATATAGGATGACATGAGCGAATTTTCGAAGTACCGTACCTACTGTACTAACAACAATCCAACAACAATCCAATGGGTTTTGCCAACTTATTTGAGTACCTAGTTATACTTTTGAACCGAAACGTTTTGTTATTCTACATTATTCACTGCGTCAAATTACCACCTTCGCAATTTTTGTTCAGTTTCCTTATATTAATTACATTTTTGAGAATTTTAAATTTGCTGCACTCGAAATTATTCATTTCTGTCTCAAGTCACCATCAAAAACTTGGTAAGTTAGATCATTGTCAGGTAACCTAACATTTTTTTGAAAAAATATTTATGCTCGTTGGTTTAGAGGCTTATAAATTTGCAACCTTCTTTCTTATCACAGCTCTCAGCGGCTCTATTGTTCAAGTTCTTAATGAACTGGGTTTGTTGAAGTGGACATAACCGACGTAAATTATCAATAAAACCACTTGGTTATCTGGTTTCCTTGTTTCGAAACGCACTTGACACGTTGCATGTTTCCCTTCTGCGTGAATGACAACCATAATGAAACCTCCGCTGGACACCAATGCATTGCTCCTTGAAGAACGCCGGCGGGCATTGTCATGTGACGAATTACAGATGGCCGTCACAACTCGGGCCATCTGCCCTTTGAACGGCTCAACAGACACTTTCTCCGAGTCGGGAGTGAACACACTCGCAATATGTAAACACGGGGTCCGGAGCGGCAGCTGGTAAGGAGACAGGTCATTTAGGCCTCGACTGGCCGCTTGGTTTTGCAACGGTGCTCAGTTGCAATGACAATTAAATTAAGAAATTAAATAAAAAGTTCATCGAACACTGCAATAAATTTGACACCGAATAATATATTTATAATATTGATGTGGGAGTTTTTTGCTGGTGAAATCAAACCCTACCTACCTAGTTCGGCCAATGAAAAGTAATTGCAAGAAAATGTGTAATTAGAAACTTGGATTGGAATTATTCCAATATTCAATGTTATCTTCAAAAACGCTGCAAATCCCTGCGCAACGGTTTATTATTTTGTACAGAATACCCTTCTGTTACAGATCACAGCTACGTGTATAGATAGCCCGTCTATATAATGTAATATGTACTTACTGTATACATATTGTGTGAATCGCAGACCCTCCGTAGATTAAAACCTAACCCCGTACTCGTTACTACGTACCTACCTAAATCACGAGTTAAATATTGCTAAAATAATAAAGCCAATGACAAACAGTAACTAAAACGGCAAAAAGAAACGCAAATAATGAAGTTCTAAAGGAAAATTGTTGATGTGGAGTGAAATAGACGCCCCTTCTGCGTAGATCACAGTTTTCTGTGGTCAATACCTACAATGAACCGTTGTGTAACAACTTGCCCATCAATAGCACTTCAACGGTTGTTCAAGTTTCAAAAGTACCTATCAACAACATCCCCTTCTTGGTAGATGAACCGTTGTGTAATAATTTACCGTTATGTAATAATTTACCGTTGTGTAATGATTTGCCATTGTGTAATAATTTATACCCATCAATAATACTTCAACGTTTGTTCAAGTTTCCCTACCTACCAACAAAATCCAGTAGTTCATCACTTATCAAATGAAATAATATCGCACAACAACCAACTCGACTTGATACAGCCATCCTTGATTATAATCAGGTGCTCCCTAGCGATGATATCCGGGTCGGATTTATACCGTTTGATTCACGATCGTGTTGACGAAGCTTTTTGGTGCACACGAACGGCTGGACGTACAATGCTCCGGGTGGTCTCAAAAATTTTTTTTAGCTCAAGACAAATTTAATAACGTAAAAAACCATACCCTTCTATCGAAAATTTTCGAGATACAGCGTTCTGAAAATTTCAACCCCTATTTTGAACCCCTTAGAGATGACTGACAGTAACGCCGAGCTTCGAGGACCAACTAGACCCCGAACGGAACCTATAACCCGAATTTCATCAATTTTGTTTCATGGTAACTAAGAAAAGTGGCCAATACGGCGTACAGCGGACAAACAGAAATATTTTTATTGCAGTTTTGGATTCTACATACCTTGAAACGTAAACCATCAAATTTTGAGGGGGGTAAGAATTTTTTTTTCATGCTCGATTCCAATTGAAAATAATAAACCAAAAGTAGGATCCCTACGTCCTATTGCATATTTTGCCTAATCCAGTTTGAAGGAATTTCAACTTGAGTTTCATGATGGCGCTCTTCAACCCTCAGTTTTTAGTTGATGTCACCATGACCTGGAATTCTGATCTGTGATATTTGAATTAGCTGTCATTCATTCCGTATGAATTATTGGTTCCGTTTTACCAGCTGAACATTGACATTTTCTTCGGGATCGGGACATCTACGAATCCGTCAAATTAGAATTCGGACAGTTTGATTACGTGGTGACAGTATGAGTTTGAAATGGCCATTGAAGATGTGTGAAAGGTCAGTATCTCTCTTTCTGTCGGTACCTACCTAATCTTGAATTTCTTTAGTTTCTCTAAACCCCTTTGTTCAAGGAAGGAGGTTCTCGGGGCTGCAGGTGGTTAGAAGTTAAAGTAGGTCATTTAGACCTGGTCCCGTCATTTATTAGGTCAGTGACACTTGGTACGATTTTTATGGCAGTCCGAAACGAAATATGTCACAATAATATACTCTACAGTTCCATCATCAGCCAATAATTATAATGCTCAGCATTTTCCAATATTTTACAGAATATTTGTAGACTCCACCCAACCACCACCAGCCAATGTAAGCCGGCTTCTACAGGGTACATACTTACCTTTGAATTTCGTAAGCTGTGCCAATTCAGTTCCAATGAATTCCTTCAAAATTCCAGGCTTTACAGGCCCTACAGCTGTACTTTCAATGAGAAACTAATTTTCTCTGCTGTTTTAACGAATCAATAGTAAGCAGTACTTAGTAGTGCTTAACAGTAGTCATTTTATGCTTATTCGTTCTGTAGATTATTGTGATACCGACCAGTAACAGTCGACTCATGAATCATGCTCAAGATGGGTTTCTGGTAGGTTTCCCCTGCACCCAATCAAAAATTCAAGGAGTTGAGTATAAGGTTGGTAGGTAATATTGGTGCTCTTATTGTTATTCTATTCTTAGACATTGACAAATGATCAGTAGTGGCTGGGAACATTTAGACGATATTTCTCACGGTTCTTTCGTCAAGTTCTTGAGTTCAGCATTTATAGTTCCGTTTACGATCCTTTCTGCTGCTGGGGTGGTAAGTGAATTTTTATTTTTCTCCCTCTCTCCTCCTTTGGCTCTTTTGAACCCATGCGTGCTCGTTATTTGCTCAGTGCGTGCTCTCAAGTTTAGTCTAAGGCCTCGCGCGCAAAACATTTTCCTTGCCGGATCAAATAGTGAGTTTACAGTTATGAAACTTTATTAGGTCCTTCATAGCCGAAACAACCTTTCCTTCGAGGGCTTTGAGCGTAGTGTTGAGCTCGCCAAAGGAAATCGGCGTCTGCCTTCGTGTCGCATCAAAGACTTTTTCTAATCCCAAAGGCGTCGTTTTATTTTTCAGATATAGCTCGATGTTGTTGGAACGATAAAACGAACTGAAATGTAGAAAATGCTTCGGGTTTTCATAACCTTAATTAGTTATTTTTTCTTCGTGTTTTGGGCTACTTATGGGCAATAAATCAGTACCATGAGGCACCGAAAAGATTGGCAACCTAAAACAGAATTATAGGCTTTAATTGACAAAATTGAACATCGTGGACTGAATAAGTATTTCTGATGGAGTAAATGCGAACGGCATGGAAACACATGTTTAGGGCAACTAATTACAAGTGGGGAAATCTCATCACAGGCACTACATCCTTACGTATGCTCCATACCATTAATTATATCTTTAAAACCCCAAAATAGCTGGATAACCTACTATAATAATAACTTGTACACTGGCATGAAAAAGGTATATTGACTGTAAAGTGATGAGAGATTATGAATTCCAAATCTAAAACAATTATTACGATTGAATGGACTGGAATGACCCCAGTTCTTTTTTTCAACTAACCCTCCGCGATTTCTTGTATAGGTGTCATTGAGCGCCCAACACTTACATGCAGATTCTATTGATACTGAATAAACATCAAAAGTCGTCGGATGTTCCCTGTTGAATCGATAATTGGAAGGGGCTCCTTCCCAATACAAATCTGTTTCAAAGGATTTTGAACCAATCTCAAGAGGATCACATCCAAATGTTATACATCATGTTACGTATGTTGATAGTAAGCATCTCTTGCTACTCTACAGACTTGTATTTTGCTGCTAATGAATCCGAATTCTGAGAAAATGAAGTTGAGTGGTCGATATCATCTTTGTGCTACATTGTGTAGGTAACTTGTGCCCAGTGAGAGATGAACGAAAATATCATTAAATATACTGGTGTATGGTGGTAGTTAATATACTTTCGTTGTTATTTCAGAGATACCTAATGAATCTGAACAAAAAATGTACGTACCAGAAAAATCACGGAAAAGCGCACTCGTTACAATTGGTACCTACTTCGTAATTTATAGGATACGATAATTTTAAATTATTGAATAATTTTAAATTTGCCCTACAACTCTGAACTTCATGGTCAGTCTGAACTTTTTTGGATTATTATTGTTGTTGCGTGTCACTACGATCATCATCTTGCTACGAAGTTAAAAACTCGTTTCGACATTATTTACTATTAAAAATTTCGCTTACAGCGTTTTAGCGTACCTAGTAGGTAGATACTGTGTTGTACCAGAGCGCTGGATTAGAAAGGAATGCAGTACAGCCACGTAACTACCCGATCCATCCGGTAGATCGCAGTATATCCCTCAAAGTAGGGCAGGGGTTCCCAACCTTTTTGCACCTGCGTACCACTTGACTTTTTGAGAAATTTTGGCGTACCACCAGACCTAAATTATTTTAATAAACGTGTAATATCTACTCTTCTAAAAGTGTTCAAAGGCTTTTTGAATTAAATTCCTGAAAAAACTTCATATTTAATGGTTAGATACCATTTGTTTATTTATAATAACATGCTTATAATAAAGGAGAAATAAAAATATTAAAATGGTAATTACCCTATTTGGGTCTAAAAGCATACAAATATAAAATTAGTACAAACTCAGCAAAAAATTAATCATCATACAACTTTTATAGTCTTTAGTGCGAAACTTGTTGTTTGCCTGTGATTAAAATATCAACATTAGAAGTAATGGAAGCTACATCACTCACGCGTACCACCTGAAACGTTCCCGCGTACCACCAGTGGTACGCGTACCACCGGTTGGGAACCCCTGAAGTAGGGGATGCCCCCCCCCCCCCCAAAACAGCCCTGTTGTAAAAATTCACTTGCCAAAAAAACCTCCTCAGCCGCAAAAAGGATCAGACATCCGTTTTTCTCGCCGAAGTAGCATGCTTGGTGCATGCTATGTGTATGTAGAAACCTGTTCCTTCCCCCTCTGTTGGATATGAGTGTAGGAACCCCGGGCAAAAAGCTACCCGCCAAACAGCATTGAAAGAAATTTTAAGGTTGGGGGGGGGGGGGGGGGGAGGAACGGGTTCGCACATCCAAGAGTGAGGTCTACGTGTTACCTACTCAGTACTACCTAACTAGGACCTACTCATTACCACCTATTTAGCGCCTACTTAGTAGGTATCAATAGTCCTACACAGTACCTGCTTTGTACCTATCCATTTTCCCCAGTACCTAATAAAATTGCTCAGTACCTACTTACGTAGAATATTTCGAAATGGAGTGAGCGGGGGGGGGGGGGGGATGCACAAAAGGAAGGCACTTCCTTGGATCATAACGAATGTGTGTGCAAAATTTCAGCTGTTAAAACCGTCTCTCATACCTACTCCTAAGAAATGCCTCCTACCTCCCTCCCAGTTAGAGTGACGAGGGGTGTAAGTTGCATAAAAGAAACGTCCTTGGTGCATGACGAATGTGTTTGCAAAAGTTACCTCTTAAAACCCTCTCTAATGGGGGGGGGGGGGGGGGTTGGAAAAATTACACAAAAGAACCTTCCTTAGAGCGTAACGACTGTGTGCAAAATTTCAGCTCTTGAAACCCTATCTAAACTAATCGTAAATCCCCCCCTCCCCCTCCGGGGTAAAATAGGTAAGGCACTTCCTTGGAGTGGCAAAATTTCAGCTCTTATAACCCCCAGCGGCCGGTGGGGGGGGGGGGGGGGGGGCAAATTGCACAAAAGGACCTTCCTTGGAACATAACGACTATATCTGCAAAATTTCAGCTGTTGAAACCCTCTGTAACTTAGGTACTCCGAAAAATTGCACCCCCCCCCCCCTTCAGGCCATAGGGTTGGGGGGGGGGGGGGTGCACAAAAAGCACTTCCTTGGAGTATAACAAATGTGTGTGCAAAATTTCAGCTCTTAAAACCCTGTCTTACCTACTCTTAAAAACTAGTTCCCTCCCTAATCGGGGGGGGGGGGGGGGGGGTGACAAATTGCACAAAAGGCAATTCCTTGGTGTATAACGAATGGATATACAACATTTCAGCTGGGCCGTTATGTCTCTGAGGCTGTAGCCTGTTAAAGAAGAAGAACAAAAACAAGTAGAAAAACTTGTATCTATAACTCCGGCAACTGATGGTTTCGAGGGTGAAATTTGGGTCCTCAAGGGCCCTTCGAAAGTGGGTGTACGAAAAATCAACCCCGGAGACGGGGAGTTACGTGGAGGGGTTAAAAAACCCTACTTGTTCTGTCGTGTAAACAGGGTTCATGGTCGCTTCGAGTTGTTCGGTTTTCTTGGCGGGCGGGACGCTGCCGCGTCCTTGATGCTGCATTATCCAGAATACAGTCATGTACCTAACGTGACTGTATTCTAGCGATGTAAATCGGTGAAGTGGTGGCTTTTACTGCAGAACCAAAACTCAAAAAAGGTTCTCAAGGAGTAGGAGACTTTAACTAATTTTGGACAAAAATTGGATATACTGCAGTTTAGTGTTGAAGGGCGTTGTGTGGCTTTGCAGTGTTATAAGTAATAATAAAAATGGAAATACGCAAATACCTCGGATGCTTGCGGTCCTCTGTACACACAAAGTAGTGTGTACATCAGTTGAATAAAATTCGTAACTTCTTATTTTCTTCTGATTCATCCCATCTATAGTCCCGCACAAAAACCGCATAGGTCATTTTGCGCGAGGATTAAATACTTTTTGAGCTGTCAAATGGATCCATTTGGAATACAGTAACAATAAAGTTTAATCCAGAGTTTCAGACAGAACGAGAAAGGCTGAGGAAGCTGATTAGTTAAACAAAGATGCTCCCGGCGCCCCGCGCAGCTAGTTTTGAATAAGGCATGAACTTGAAACAAGAAAGATGGAGAGCACTTGAAACAGAGATGTTAAAAGGGCCTTATTTCCAAACGGTTTCGAGCGATAAATCGGAGTCAGTGCCAGTAAACAGAGAGTTGGGTTGTGTCAAGGTTCAGACGAAGTGCCTTAGCGGGGACCTTCCGGGAACAAATCACGACGCTTTTCGATAAATCAGCTGAATCCGGCCCTTTTGGAGAAGGAATGTTGGAGGATGTTCCAAGTTGGAACTTGGAAACTGAGTCATGTGACGTAAGCCCTGTGCCAGAAATGTGAAGTCTTATTCCAGGTGTGGTGCTGGTGGGCTTCTCAATAAATCGGTGTGATTTGGTCAGACATATTGTCTCCAATTGGGGCGCCGGCGCCGGCGCGTCGGAAGACATATATTGAACAAATCTCAGGGGATGGAAAGCTACAATGATTAGCTAAAGACATTACATACAACCGAATCGGATATGCAAACTCACACAACATCACTGCCTGCTACAAGCTTTGAATTATTTTATATTATCCACACCGAAGTGATAAGTAACTGTGGAATGTATTTATTTCTCCAGCTGGGGCGCCGGCGCGTCGGAAGACATATTGAACAAATCACTTGAGTCCAAACTATCATATCCAGCAGTGTTTCCCACGGGGCCAGGTCGATTAATATAATAATGTTTCCAGCAAAGAAATAACTTCTCCCTTCCTGTAGCTACGTGTAGACGTGTTGTTGTTTGTTCGAAACAAAAATTCAACTCAAAAACGGAGTCCTCACTTCACCACTAGAACATATTTATGAGGGCGCTGATTCGGCACGTATACCCTATGTTCCTATACATACCTCTCTAAAACCGATTATGAAAAACGTCAAAAATTCACTGTTTGACCTTTGGGGACAACCAAAAGGTAACGACAGTAATGTGTGTATAGAGCCTATTTCTGCGACGAATGAGACCAATATGAGACCTCGAGTTAGATAGGTATCTACGTAAGTTTCATGTTTTTTGGAGTGTTCTTGGACGTCCTTGTGAAATTTGGTGACGTATGGTGAAATCTGTGGTAACTTTCAGACTTCTGAAACCTCTGCGATGAGCGAAGAAGCGTACACACCAGCGAATCTTGTAGAGCCTTATTTACCATAAGCAAGAAGAACAAAAACGTTTTTCCTGTTGACTTCATTTTCCTGACAACGTTCTGCCGAACTCCTTCCTATCTCTCATCCCGTATGATGTGCACATGAATTGATCGCCCTAATTAAGCACAATCGATTGCCCTGGATGATCGTTCCCGTTCTCCTTCATTCAACCCATTAGTGATTCAGGTTCGAATCGTACTAATTAATGTTAAATGGTTAGGGCCTCGTTGCTAATGTGGAATAACCTTTCCCGAACATTAAAAAAAAAAGAAATCAAATTCGCTATCGAACGTAGTAAAAATATTATACAGGCGAAAGATGTTTTGAAAAATACCCGACAAAAATACCGAGAGGACGGATCAGTCGAGTGATATTGATGAGACCGGTGTCGACCTCTCGGCGATAACCGCCCAAGTCCTCTCTCTCAGTCCGCAAAAGACAAGACAACCGCATAATGTATGATCGCCATCTGAACCAGTGACAACTTCTTGCGATCATTCGAGTCATAAGAAAATGGCAGCTGCTTGTCCTACCCACCTTCAGTCCTCATGGCGAAACTACACCTTTCATTAATCCGTTTCTGACGGGCAACGATAAATGATCATGGTTTTTTTTTCCTTCGCATTATTCACGTTTATACGAAGTCTTTTTTACCCGTGAAGTTTTATGCCCTCCGCCACATCCTCATCCTCGATGTGTTCGGTATCGGTGATGTCATGTGGGCCCCGGGTAATATTATTTGATTGCGAAATGCCGTGAAATCCATCAGCAATGCGCGCTTGATGTTGTTTTTTCTATATCTCTTCACTGTGGTCACTCATGAATTATACAAATGAGAGTGAGTGAGTATATACAGTATTTAATGAATAAATCCACATTACTCATGAGTAGCACCGATTATTTTAACATATAAATATACATACCTATATAATGTGCCTATACATGCATACATATAATATTATATAATATTAGAACAGTATAACAAACCATATGAGATTAAAAGTGCCATGCAAATAATTTTTTTCTTTATGTAACAAAAGCCTTTCAGTCGTTTTATTCATCGATTCCTTCTTCTTTTATTTATTTATAGATCGGATGAGCCCTTTTTTCCGGTTTTCCTTTCAATCAAACTGCCATCTTTCCTATTCATTTCTTTAAAAGGCTCGTATTCTTAGTGCACTTTCTGTATAGAGTATAATTTGTTGATCATGTCTTTAGAAGTACATTTTAGTAAGGCTTCGGTATATGTTTCTCTGGACATAGCATGGTTCTGATTTAATCCCAGACAGGTGATTCTTAAGCACGAATAGTATGGGCATGAAACCAAAAAATGATAAAAATCCTCTTTCACTTTCATTGCAAATGGAGAAGATGGAAAAGTGACTACATGTACTTCTATATACATAAGAGGTATAAGATTCATGGAATTATACATTTGTTCGCCGTTGCTTGTGAGAACACCCACTACCCGCCTCTGGCTGAGTAGGCAGGGTTTCGTAGTTGAACTGGACGTATTTCATAGGTTCGATAAATGATTGATATTCGCTCAGCTTATCGAATGTCCAGTGGAAATATGTTGGTTAAGGGAAAACGCTGCAAATTATTACATAACTGTTTATTATTTACCTGTATAGATGCCCCTTCTGCTTAGATCACTGTTATCTGTGGTCAGCACCTACCCTCGTGCTCCCTCCAGGGATCGAGATCTGAAGCCGGCCCGGGTATCTCATTTTCATAAAAATGTGCAGAATTCAATAATTCAATAATGAATTATTTTTTGTTTTTCATGAAGCATAACGTTTGTTCAAGTTTCAAAAGTACCTGTCAACAAAATCCAAAAGAGATTGAAGAACAGTATTCTTCAGATGACATAAATATTTATCACAGAATAACCAACACCGTTTCATTCACGCTCATGTTGACGACGCTTTTCGGTGCATACGAACAGTTGGTCGTACAATACTCCGGGTGGTGTCAAAAAATCCTTTAGCTCGTGGTTAACTTAAAAAACGTTAAAAAAACTCATGTTACTAAATCACACAAACAACACAATTTTTCACCCATAACACCCGTGGGTTTTTTCCAGTCGGGCTGCAAAGTTTCGAGACACAACTATAGAGCCCAAATGGAGCGCGAAAGAATGACTTTTTTTTTGACCAAAAATAAAGGTAGATACGGATGATACGGCGTACGGTGGACGGACATTGCATTTTTGGAATCTAAGCATCTTAAACATAAAAGAAAAAATTTGAGGAGTGTTCAAAAACGTGTTTACTGAGCGAATAAGTGTGCAGCACGAAGAAGTCGGTAGAGAGGGTGATCCATTTTCAAAATTATACAGCGATCCAATTTTGCAGATTTTAAATTCGGGTTGACCTCGTTACTAGGTTGATCAGGTTGCACAGTAGGAACTGAGGGACAACGATGCAGTGTGGGGAATGGATTTTTCTCTCATTCTTTCACGGAGAGCTTTCCATGAACAGAAGTGGGTGAAATAGGGGAAGGAAAGAGCGTGCGATGTCATTTAGTAGATATATGTATTGTCCTCTCGCTCGTTCACGCGTTTGTTTTCTTTAGCTTATTTCCGTCAAACTACTCGGATTTCGGAGCTGAACATTGAGTATCAAGGGTTTTTCGAGGGTGCTGAATCCGATTCTGAGGTCAAATGCAGCAAATTCCGACCGATGTCCATTCCTCATTTCGAACCAGTTCTGTTGCCCTAGCAGGCAGGCGTATTATACACGTCTGTAAGTCTGTTGAAACTCCTTCGAATAACTAAACAAGCCACAACAGCTTTCAACTAAACAACAGCAACTAAATCAACAACCCAGCAACTGAATCAATGGACCGCACCCACCTACTCTTGACACTTCGTGATAATCACCTCTGGTTCCTCCCTCAACGTGACATATTTATAGTACTTGTACTTACATGATATCATACATATGATGTATGATACCACAGTTAGCATTTAACTTCATATAATTCCTTGGCCCCGAGATGGCAGCAACCCATTTCACCACCTACTCTCCAGTAAAATTGTAATAGGAGTTCCGTTTTTATCAAATCAATAACTTCATTTCGTGTAAATTTTGGGCGATTCGGGCTGTATCAACCCTCCAACATGCAGAAGTATTATTCAGTTGATTCGGGACTGAATGATGTGTTAGATTGAAATCTCATTTCATCATCCATAACCAATTTAGTTTGTGAAGATACTGCAATTTTACCATCAGGAGGATTCATGAAAACCAATATGCAGTTTCGAAAACCCATCGTTTAAGACGAAACCTTCGGCACAAAAGCGGATGACCAATTGAAACAGGCGGGGAGGCGCCCTGACGTTATTCGAACCTGTGTCATTAACCGCAGTAAAGATAATTAAAGGCGGCAGTTACGCGACGCTACCACAGGGCAGCCCGGAGTTCACCGAGACGCTGCCGCAGGTCGTTGCGATGCTACCGCCGTTGCTGGGACATTTTATTTATCATTACCGCCCGAAAAATTATGTGAAAAACGTAATAGAAAAGTCTCTAGGAACCCTGAAAACTATCCGTCCCTGATGGTTAATAAAAAGAGCAGAGCTTGGGGAAAAAAAAAATCTTCAACGGCTGCGTCGCTAATAACAGGTGACAGCGGCCCCTGTGTTTAAGTTGCAATGTTTTATTGCCTCAAATTACAGAGGAAGGGGAAGATCTACCGGGTTGATGCTCTTGTCTTGGTCTTGTCATTACCTAGCGCCACGAGGATGTTGGCAAGAAAAAAACCGTCCTTTGGGAGTCGAGGGGTTTACCGCGACTCCATTAGCGGGGCAGGGATGGTTTTTATATTCCTTATTTAGAAGATATTTAGAGATTTAGAAGATATTGGTTATTATATGCCTTTCGGGGTAGATGGCGTAATTGGACATAGGGAACCCATCCGGGACAGGGGAAATTAGGGGGCGACCTGCGGGCCGAAGACAAGAGGTTCATTGAAGGTCGTAATCATACGAAAGGCGCTACACTTTGATTAGGAGATGGACCTCCACAACAAAGTTCCAGCCTCCCAGCATGACCTAATGATCGATTTTCGAAGCATCTTATTTACTTGACTGCTTCTGCCTGTTTAGAATTTGTCAACAATTTCCATCGTTGTTACTATGAACATACAAACAAACCAAACATACCATGCAACAACACATGCCACAAATGCCATGCAAACATTTTTAGCGAATATTCTACGATTGCAATTGGTCCAAAATTTATGAATCAGTAACGGTGGACCATAATATTATCTGACCTTGGCTAAGTTGCGAAAAAACTATTCTGAAGGACGTCAAAATGCTTGTAATAGAAAATGAAAAGAGGAGTTAGAAAAAGAACAATAATTTTCAAATTCAAAAATGGGTCAAATTGGAGTTTTTTTAAAATACCTAAAAATCGGTGAAAATGGTGATTGATGAGTACAAAAATTCTGAAAAATATCTAAATAAAAATAGCTAAAACAGCAAAAAATTTGTACTTACACTACAAGTGGTATAGAATGGAGACTCGAGGCACAAAATGACTGTTTCAATAGTCGAAAAGAATTCACAAAGAAGTGGGTCAAATTCGAGTTTTTGGGGGTCATAAATCGCTGAAATCGTCAAAAATAACTGATAGTTTGGTCAATACGCTCGTGTTCGACCGTATGAGTGGAACCTATGCTGATTTAAATCGTTTTGACCAGAAAAATTCTGCATCCGTCAAAACAAATAAATGACAACATGGCGAAGCAACCGCAACCCGAATAACTGCCTTATTGGTATTCCATTTTCTACTGGGTGGAGGAACAATACTCTCCTCATGACCGGAATAATGCAAGTTGAACTGTTGTGTAGGGGCAGAGCGAGGGACCCCGTTACAGCGCTCGCAGGTGAAAAGATAAACTAATGGAAACCAAATGTGAGTGGCAACAATGGAAAGGAATAGATGTGTGTAACAAAGAGGAATAGTGTGTGTGACAATGAGGAGTAGTGTGTGACAATGGGGTCGGTTAGATGGGCAGAGTCATGTGGGACGTGGAAGGAAGATGTTGGTTGACTAGATGGATCGGGTCTACAGTTTGAGTGACACTTCTATCAGATGTCATCGATACACAACTCTGGTCACGGACGCCGGCACCCGCGCGGAATTTTAAAATCTCCCCTTATTTCCAGTTGGAGCGAGTGGCGTCGAGCTTGTTTCCCTTCCTCTCGAAACTCACTCTTCAACGGGTCCCCCAACCTCCGTCGTGTTTCACAGGATTATCAATATGGAACTCGTTGGAATTTCACATGATTTCGTATTAACCAGGAATCTTTCATAACCATAGTTTGTGGGGAAACAGTTGAGGTGATCAGAATATGACGAGAGGGGGACTTGAACCCGCAACCTCCTGGTACGCAGGCGCTCCATCTACTCGATTAATAGAGAGTTCCTAAGAGATAAGTTCATTAGGGAACGGCCATATCTTTTGGCCACATCTAAGGCGAGCAGCCTTTGGATGCTAACCAATAAGTCCGGTTTGACAGAAGTGGTGGGGGTAGGAGTGAATTAAAAAGTAACGTCACTTAACTTAGCACAACGCGAAATCCATTCCATTACATAGCATAGGTAGGTATACTCACTTTTTTTATCCTAAGTTGATATCGCAACAATCTAGCAAATTCTTTGAAAGACGCTTGGAGTAACTTTGAAAGACGCTGGCGATGGCGAGGACCGACAACACATGACGCGTTAAAAAAAATGACAAAACGCGGCAAAAAGCTGTGCACTGTTACCCCTGAGTAAGGTTAAAGACGATTCCTAAAGTTTGTGCCCTGGGAGATAACGCGCCTTATGTATAAGGCCGAATAAGTCGAACTTAAGGAAATAAGTTTGAACTTGGGCGACGCGCATGCGCAGTTGAGATAAATCCGAACACATCTTCCCGACTTTAGTCTTTAGGAACTCTCTAATCTTCGCTTTTCTGATCATGCTGCTGTGACTTCCGAGTCAGATGTTTCGTATAGGAATTCATTTAGAAAATAACTATTGTGAGCATCATGAAATTGCAACCTCAGCTACCCCGCAGTTCAGATGATTGCGGAAAGCCATTGATATTGTGGCAAATTGTTGAAGAAATAAATTCCTGAGATTTCAACAATTGCGTTCCCAACGGTTCTTGGCAAATTTTTGAAGAAATAAATTTCTTAGATTCCAAAAAATTTTGATATATTATGCGGTGCAGGACAAAAGCGCCGTTTGAGAAAATTGAATGGACAAATGCGCTTTTAGCGTTGGACAGAAGCGCTTCCACTGAATGAAATTAGCGCCATGGAAACAGAGTCAAAAGCGCCATGGGCCCAAAAAGTGCAAGAAAACGTGTTTTCTTTTTATAATGTAAGGTACTTCGTGGATCATGTGAGGTATTCATTCATAAAAACGAAGTCGTCAAAAATTTTCTCGAAACTCACATGACCAAGAATTGGACAACTGCTTAATTTGCAAAAAGTCATTTTAAATAAATCATTTTTCAAACACTTGCTTCAAATATCCAACTTGCTTCACATATTGCTCTGTACATATTTTGTTGGATGAGTACTGTTTCCTCAAAGTGACCACCTTATCCTCTTTCTGGTGTTGCTTCTTCTTTTTACCTGGCGCCGTGGAAGAGCCGCTTAGTTTACTCATAGGTTTCGCTCTGGAGTTTGTTCAGTACGCCACTTAACAGAACCTTCATCGTACTCGATATTTTCGAAATTGTCACAAAAAGGTACTTACTGAACACGTTTATTTGTTTCACTCAAACGAATGGATCTCATAACGTGGTAGGAAAACGTTTGCGATCCAGTACGACACTGAACTGCCAGTGATAATGTCGATAGCCACAAAGGAACGACTCAAAACAGTCGTCATTGAACGGCTACTACCAGCGAACAACTTCAACAAGTTAGCAAACCAAAGAACGCAAAGATTAGATAGACCTACACCTACACAGCCCGGCGCTTCTGGGAGTCCGGACCCTATTTTTTTGTCATCCGGCTGAGGCACTATTGGAATTGCACTGAGGCGTTTTTGAGCAGTTAAAAATCTGAATCTGCGCTTATGGGTGGTAGCCATATTATGCGTTAACTGGAAGCGACCACATTTTTTAACTGACCCGCTGCTATGTAAACCTGTGTGGCGGCTTCCAGCGGTGTGATAGGTAATGTACTGCGAGTCACGCAGCCCCTTCTCGCCAGGTTTGCAATTTCGTGACGCCGGTATGTAATTGAGAGTGAATTTTGTATATAATTTATGTAATGAGAGCTATTATAGTGAGCCAGTATTTCTGGCACACGACCATTCAGAAGCCCCATAGTCGAAGAAATGTGGTAATGTGGTGTAAGGTGGTCAGGTGCTTGGTGGATTCCAACTTCCTGAATTCCTATCGGAGGCTGCTAAGGTGGGGTGGCCTCCACCATAGGAAACACGACATTTTAAATCGGCGGGTTCCTTCCATATTAAACTTTATCGTTTATAATAAACGATAATAAACAAAATAAACACACATCGTTATAAAAGCCAACAGAACAATTAAAAACAGGAAAGACACATTGATACACTAACTGAAGACAAAACACTACACACGTATTCCTCTGCTCCTATTTGGGCTAGCGGAGGAGCGCATTGCTAGTAGGTAATAACATGAGTCAATTCAATGTTTGTCAATGTCAATTTATTCAATTATTAAATCATTCCGAAAACGAATTAAATAGGTAGTTAGGTAAAAATTCGTTGTTGCCAATAAATGAAAATACTTGAACAGTCTCACCCCGAAATAACGGGGGTTGAGAATCGTTTCGTTTCTGTAGGTACCGGACCCACTCAATCGAAAGTTTAAGGTTTATACACAATCAGAATACATAAAAATCAAGATATTTACTTTCAAATAGAAAATAAACTGCCGCTAAAGGCAACGCGGGCCAAATCCTCTTCGAAGCCTATTCAGACAAGAAAAAGCGCAGTCTGATTGGGGAGTTAGCTCTGATCTCTCGCCTCTTTACTTTTACTCCGCTTCGTTGAGCCTTCCGACCTTTTCTTCACTTCCTTTTTTTCCTCGGTATAACACCTTTGTCGCCAGACACAATCCCACCTTCTTTTCCCCCACTCCTATTATCTGGTTCATATTTGAACGGTTCTCCGATCATCCCAGCCTTTGATGTTCTTCTAAGCACCTTCTACCACGGCTGTTTTTCCTTTTGTTTTCATTCAATTTTTTCCGTACTTATTGTGAGTTTCTTTGACTAGGTGCTTCAAGTTCCCGTTGTCGAGATGGCTAACCTCATTCGAAAACAGGATGCGTAAGGGCTTTTTTGTGCAGTTCCACCACCAGCGACTGTTGATAGTGGCTTCGAATATCGCATTTAGTTACAAAACTCGTTCTTTACTGCAATAGACGAGGTGCAAACCTGGATGCAACAGTTTGGAGCTTCAGCTAGTTGCTAAACTCTTTCTTCACTTTGCATTAGTTTTTGGCATTTTCTGAAAAATCTTTGGCAGCTTTGGAGGTTTGGGAGGACATGTAGTAGTCCAACCAGTTCAGCTTTTAGTCTGTCAGCCATTATCATTGCAAGCAGACATCTGAGTCTGATAGGTGGCTATGTGGAGATGCCAGATTGACCCCCAGATTCGTTCAAAACGTTCTGAAGGGCAAAATGCGACTCGAAATTTTGGTTGTAGAGGTCAAATTTTTATTTTTCCCGTCATAAGTGACCACGAGCCTTACGCTAGCTTGGAGATTCGGAAGCAATAATAATTAGGTACTGTGCGCTTCATAAAAGGCCCAGAATGAACTATGAGTCAGAACCATAAGTTATACTAGTGAGAAATATTGCCTTGCAGCGAAGAAAATCCAAAATGTCCACTGTAAATCGGATTACCTGATGCACAGTGCTCGCCTAGCGTAGGATGGTAGATTGCGAAGGGATTTCAATGTGGCGCTTCGAAGGATCGAACTACTCCAAATGAATATTACATATCCACACTTTTGGCGGGAAACTGTAAGGTTGCATTAGTGAAATCAGACACTTGCAGGTAATCCTTAGATTTATTGAAAGAAATTCAAAGGCCAAAATTTACAAAATCGTGAAAAGTCGTAATGGACACAGGTCTTTGTTGTCGGCCGAGAAAATGTTGGGGCGCCGGTCGCCAGAGGGCAGGTCAGGTCGAGTGACATGATCAGCTGCCAGATTACTGTGCCGATTACGAATAAATCGAATTGGATATCCGTCACTACATGACAGTACTTACCTAATAACAATTTCCTCTCGTTTACCAGGGAAAAAAAATCCAGAAATTAACATAACTTTAGGGATATATATACCAAGATGGAAATAATTACATATACTTTGAATGGAATTAACTTTCTTGACAAATGTGACAAAAATAGGTACCTAAAACAAATTTGGGTCAGTGGAAATTTCCCCAACATTAGTGTTTCGCTATAAGTGAGGGGCCATAAAGAAATATATCTCCGATATCGTCGACAAATTGAGTAAGTGACGTATCACGCAATCCGGTGCTGGCGACGGTAAAACTCGTCGCGGATCCAACCGAGCAGAATGTGTTGCGTAAGAAACGTTATTAGGGCATTGTGTTGTTTGTCTATAGACTTCTGCTCTGCGGTGATTGACACGTCTGATTGACTGACTCTATCCCACTCGATCCCGTCTCGTCCGATGCCTGACAGTCCCTCTCTCAAGTCTTCCAAGGATCCTTGAATCCTTCTATTGACGGTAGCCTCTTCCGTAATCATGAGAACAACTCGGATTGTCGCGGATCATTCACAGTTCTAGTTTCGTATAAAAAATGGTTTCTTCACGCGTTTTCATCAGTATCTGTTGGTAACCCAACACAGGTTTACCATTTCTGTCGTCCAGTAGTATTTTGTGCTTCGTTATGTAGCAGACGAGTTTTTGTTTTACGAGGGAAACAGTGGGAAAATCTTGAAAAAGACTTGCGCTTTGGAGGGTCCGCACTCCGCAGCCGTGTGAGGTTTCACTCACTAAAAACCCACTAACCCTGATCCTCTTGACCTAATCCACCCCGGAATCACTTGTTCAGCATTACTTCGGAGTGGGGTCGTGCAGACGAGTTGTAGTACTGCTTGCTAGTTCAAGAAGTACTGTAGTTAGATACCTAAGTGTGGTTACAGAATCACCATCTAAAAATTGTGATGTAGGTAATAAATTCATATCAACAACTACTAAATGATTATAGAACAACCGTCGTTGAGTCAGAAGCCTTATTGAAACATACAATTGAACATACGGTCCGGTTCGGTTTCTGTGTTGTACAAAGATTACTGTCTTTGTACAACAGAGAAAATATCTCTGAGAATCGTTAAAATTGGTCATATAAATCAATGTTAATCAATTTAGTTAATTAGGTTCTAATTTTTTGCGGGTGCAAAAAGTTACAAAACTCGGAGAATTCAGTTCCCGGACCTGTCAAGGTTGGAGCAGTTTATAGATGAAACCTAAGTTTATACAGAAAACCTTTCCAACACTCGGTATGATTGGAACACAGTTTTTGTGCGCAGTGAGTTGTGCGCAGAACTCATTACAAAACTCGCGTCGGGTAGAACAAAGCTCAAGAAAAAAATGATAGGTATATTATACCTACAGATTCATGGATTTGACATGGGTCCAACCCGCAACTACCCCAAAGATTTCATTTCGTCGTTTTTTATTGTTTACGGAGTTTTGTTTTGTGTTAATGAGAGTTTCATTCGATTTTCGGATTCTCCTATGTCTGTTGGGCATACGTACCTGCTTTGATGCTTATAACATTTTCAGGAGCTTATAAATTGCTCGAATTCCAGTTCAATATTTGAAATAATGAACCGAAATTTTCGGCACCAAAAAATGTAACGCTGTAATTCCCCAGAAGCTAATTTATTTCATGTTTGATCTGCGAGGATCAGATTCGAAACGGATCTCTAGGTCTGAGTAAGAATGACGAGGTGAGGACCCTCCCCCTAATCAGCTGAGTGATCCCACAAGGTAATTTCATTCCTATATTGAGGTTCGAGAATGAAATTCGAAACGGAGCCTCTGTAGGACTGGAAAGAATGACGAGGGGACGACCCTCCCTAATCAGCTGAGGGAGCCTTTCTCCAATCCCAAAAATTTTCTGTTGAACGCCACCCAAAAATAAAAAAATAAAAAAAATTGTAACCACATTTTCTCCGTTTTTACAGAAAAAACATTGAATGTGGATGTGCAACTACTGTCAATTCGGGATCCAAAAACATCTCCATGGTTCAATGTTTTTCTGTGAAAGCGGAGAAAATATAGTTTTTTTGTGTGTTGAAGACCGGTACTTACTTTAATGCTAGTAGGTATGTTACACGTTGTTTGATGCGTCCTCAAAAAAAAAAAATCAGTAAAATTGTGATGTTTCAACGGTGGGGCCTTTTCAAATCTTCTAACCAGAGTTCGGGATATACTGAGTTCGCATGCTCAGTAACCCAGTTCTTTTCTGTTGAGAAATAACTAAGTAATTATTCGTTTGCGTGGTTCAGGTTTTATTTACATCGGGATTTCTTTTATTGTCGGACGCTCGAAAAAAGTAGAAGAGAGGGGATGAATGAATGAGTAATGATAGTTGTGAACCCTCGAGGTTCTCCAAAGGGGTAGAAAACCCTGCAAGGGTTGGTATGAAGGTGGGGGGGTGTTGGCAAACAGCGGGAAGTGGGTTAGAGGGTCGGAACTTTTATAAATGAATTGAGGGTGACGTGGTGGGAGGAGGGAGCCCCATTCAACAGGCTGTTAGCTCTGCTCCCCCCCCCCCCCCTCCCGCCACCCGTACTACGCATTCTCTTCCCTACGAAGTATCTCAATTGGGCATTTTTTGGTAGGTGAATTTTTAGCTCTTTTTCGTTTCCGTTGTTTTGTCGGAAGTCGATCCTTACAGGTGTAACAGGAGTTAGACCGCTGGAAGGGCTGGCGCCGCTCGCGACGTCTACGGGACTCGGTTTATCTGATTGGTTGATTTTGGTCACCTTCGATTCGTCATCAGATCATTCGAAATCGTGCCATCCACACCTAGAGGTAGGTGATGCTGCAGTGAGGAACTTTGCACTCTAAGTAACATTCTTTCGATAATAAGAGCGAGGTGTCAGCATTCCGAAAAGGTGCTGTATGTGGTTCAGAAAGCCCAACGGCCTTATCAGGTGGAATAAACCGGTATCCGAGAGATCATCGAAGTTGTTACCTCGAGCGTGGTTAGTGCTTGGATGTGTGGCCGCCGTGACACGTCCAAGTATGACCCATGTTGCTGTTGGGCGAACCTCTCTCCGCTCAAGGTGGCGGCGTGGCAATGAGTAGCCAAGTAAAGAGCGAAATGATCATATCAAATTCTGATCATTGATTATTTCAAGGGGGGGGGGGGGGATCATATTCCCACAGTCATAAGTTCCATTCACGCAGCTTGACCTGCTGACACATTTTCTCTATTCAACCATTTCTGGTGACCCAAAAACTGCAGTAGGCACCTTCGTTTTGGTTTATTATTCTGTGAATAATACACCTATGTATTCACTCAGCAAAAAATTGTCATGACACCCCCTCAACATTTTTTCTTTTCCGTTTCAAGGTGCGTAGATTCCAAAAAGGCAATGTCCGTCCGCCGTCCGCCTATCACGTGTACCGGCTTCATTTACGGTCTAAAAAAGTCGTTCTTTCGCACACATGCTCCATTTGGGCCCTAGTTGTGTCTCGAAACTTTGCAGCCCGATCGGAATATATCCAGGAGTGTTATGAGTGAAAATGTGTATAAAAATAAGTACTTTTTGTGTTTTAGTAACATGTTAGGAACATGAGCTTTTGATGTATCGTTTTCCATGTTTTTGGAACGAGAAGGCCGAATATGAATTCGATTTTGACCAAAGAGTGGAAAATTGAGGTTCTACCAAATGTTCAGCTCCCAAAATTGATTTTTTATGAGTCAAAAACTTGGGAAATCGTCTAAAATCACCATCAATTTGTATAATAACACATAACACGTGGGTTAAGACGATTAAATGGCACTACCAATGATCAAAGATAAATTGAAAAAAAAAGGAGCGTACCTAATTCGTGTTTTGGGGGCCAAAATTGGTGGAAACCATCAGAAATAGCTATTTCAATTATTTCACATGAAAGAAACAAAAATGAACAGCCAACATTTCTACGTATGTCCAATGGAATAATAAACCCATGTGACAAGGACTTTGCGGCTTTTTATACAAAAATTCGCTAAAATGAAAGAGAGGATCACTGTTATAGGGATAGTAGTATTGTTTTCACTAGAATAACCTTCTGTATAATACTGGCTGTTCAATTTTGGAAAACACTAGTGGGCACACAACTCTGTTAGACCTATTCGCTAAACCAGAGAAAAGACGAAGAAAAGGACCAAATTTGTCCTTATCTTCTTCTAGTAATTGGTTTAACAGGCTTAGTTCTATGATTCAATCATATAGGTAGCTAATTAAAGAATCTACACAATGATGTTTTCATTGGTAGTTTTGATTCATTAAAAATTCACAACCGTGAGGACTAGAGTAAGAGTTAACACAGCCAGATAAGTAGAATGACTATAATAGTTGTGTTTCAGCAACTTAATTTATAAAATACCATTTAAATAGGTAGGAAACATTTGGATGAGCAAAATACTCGTTGATCTTAAACTTAATATAACGGATAAACATTTAATTTCTCAAGTCCTTGCATTTAAATTAAAAGTTACAAGTACAACTAAATATACAAAAACTGCGACAGCGAGAAGGCGCCTTGTGCTGTCCGGGCCAAAACCGGACACCTGGCAACACTGATGACATCATAGCATTCTTCCCGCCCTTATCGGCTCACCCAGATGGCATTTCGAACTGGTGGTTGTGAACAGTGAGGTTTTCGAGAATGGTAAAGCCGATTTTTGCGGTCAAAAACTAGAAATTTCACACCTCCGTTTTCTGCAATTCTATTTTGGTAATTCCATGCTGGTTTCAAGTTGTATTACCTTCGACACCCCACCGATTCTCAAACAGGACTTATAACAAAAGTTATAGACATCAATAATTTGTTTGAAATGTATAAGCTTTTTGAATACGAAGCTCTTGAAATACATTTACCTTAGAAAAATATTGCCTTAGCATTGGCTCAGAAGCATGAATTTTGCTATTTTGCCAAATAGTGGATTAGCTGATAAGAGCTTTGATGAAATTGATGTAGGTGGCGGAAATGTACTTAAACGTTTCTCACCGATTTCTTTGAGCTGCATAATATTTCTGCCTTTCCACCCTTCTACCAGAAGGAATTTGGTACATCAACATTGGCTTGAAGGGGTTTTGAGTGTGCTGAATCCCGCTTAGGGATCTAAAATACCAAATTACGCCCCATGTGCCCCAGTAGTATTTTATTACAATTTCAGCAAAGATTCCACCAGCTCTTAAAAAAGACCCTGTTAAAATGCGGCATCGGTACACCACAATATTCCTTTTCAATTTGTTCTCGATATCTTCGAAGGTTTGAGACAAATAGTTCTCTAACAGGGGCCGGTAAGGGTCGGAACCGCGCCTTTCACGCCTCTATCACTCAACAGGCGCTGCAGGGGCGCCACGACTGATGTGCTGCCTCTCAGGCAACCGGCCCTCCACTCATTTTTCATCTCCCTTGCTTCCGCGCAGCAGGAACTCTGTTTCTTCTTTCTTTTCCCCTCTAAGCTCATATCCCAAGGTGGAACACCTTGTTCGTTTTTTCTATTTTTTTTCGAACACTTTTTTTCTTCTAGAGTATTGGGTTTTTTCTATATGCTTTTGAACAGAATGAATTGTTAGAGTGCGGGGCACCTGGGGTGAATTTACACTCGGGCAAGCGGATATCGCGTGTCTATAAATATTTCTGTCCTGTGGTTCAAAAGCCTTATTGAGATCTTATTTCATAATGTCCGATCATCCACTTGATTCGATTCTAGGGCCTTCCTCATTCATACTGATTTCAAGGCTACCTGTAATATTATTTCCAGTCCAGTCCATCCGTCATTTCATAATTCTATTTATCATTTTGTTATCAATCCTTTTCAATTTTGTTGGTTAGTAAAATTAAATCGACTTCATTATACCGATCATTCTCAATGTGATCTAGACTTTGAGACGTACCTATAGTTGTTAGTAACATGAGTGTCAATCGTATGCGTCGGGACACAGGGGTAGCTGAAGTCCATGTACCTGCGGTAATTTCTGATATAGTAAAACTAACGGAACAACCATAGAAAAATTATATTATTATATGACCTAGAATTTGAAGTAAGTTATGTTGTTTGATGTATCTTTTACCGGAAAAGTATCTGTTTTGGGGTTAATAAGTACCTACATGTTCGTTACGAAAGTGAGCACCTACTAAACCTAGAGCGCCTTGCTTAAACCATGGCCGAATTCACGCCAACTTCGTTAAAGGAAGTTCCTACGTCTCAGCGATACGAGTTTGTTTATTCACGTTAATTGGTTTTAGGACGCTGAATGGCAATGACACGCGTCAGTTTTTTTCCATAAAAGGACTTCCCTTCGTGGCGAAAAAGTCGGGAGGGTCTGGAAGCTCCTTCTGTGTGATTGAAACGAAAAAAACCACCTTGATGGTAGCGTTGGTATAAATGATGAACTCTCGCTTGGGGGATTGATACCCGTGAGGATCTGGAAGGGGCTGTGGGTCGTAGAGTGACGAGGCCTCTGACAAAACACCGTCCCAGGATTTTATAATTACCTGGAAGACTCGGCTGGCAGAACATATCGGGTGACTAGGGACAAAAAACCACCTTCATCTAGGGGAGGGAAAGGAAGCCGGTGTTTTTTTCCCCAGGTTTTTATCTTTCTTCTTTTGCTTTCTCGAAACACATCCTGCTTTCGTCCTCGACCGCGGGAATTGCCCCAATTACCTTGCAGCTATAGGAATCGACTCTTCAAAAGTTTACACTTTCATGAATGAAAAGCCCGGGTAGTTATTGGCTATAATCAGAACTCCTCAGGTCTTCCCAAACCCTATAGGGCTGAAAAGACAGACTGATAGGGCTGATGCTCAGAAGGAACAACCAGGGAACCCGGACGTGACACCAGGATCACGAGGGCGTTGTGGGAGTTGGTACATCACCAGCTCTATAGTCATGAACAGAAATGCCTGCCAGGATGGATATTTTTTTACTCAAACAACAAGAATCGAAATGAGACTTGAATTATATTTTATATGCCCCTTTACTGGTCTTAATCTTTGACACGCCATTACAGCCAAACATTTACATTGTAGCTGTAACAGATTCTAGAGATCAAGACTAGAATAGAAACGTGAGAATGGAAAGTCTCTCTGCTTTCCTCATAGTGCTAGAAACAAAAATTGATTGAGTTGAATCATCGTTTTATGATGGTCTGCATAGTCATTTCGAGTAAGAATGATGTAAAGGCATCGTGCGCTAAGCCGATTTGTACTCAACAACTACTCCACTACAGCTGAATTCACCACTGCCTCATCATGGAAGAAGTTTCGAAGGGAACTTTCAAATAATACCAGTTGGGGCACTGGTTGTGTGACAACCGAAATACCCTGATATTACAATACCCTTGATACTGCCTTGATCAAGGTTGGTTTATTCTTGAGAGTCGGAATAATACTGACAGGATACTGACCGACTCTCAAGAATAAACCAACCTTGAAATTGAACAGAGCGGTCGAGAATCAAAAAGTAGTTACTATGCTATATATTACAATATATAAAGGTATCGACCGACTTTCTGATCGTTAATTTAGTGAAATTTCAAACTGTATTGAATACTGCCGCCTGAAAACTTCATTTTTCCAGGTGCAACCAGGAGATATAGCGCCCCGCATTAAAGAAACTTATCTGCACCCTCAATAGTTGCAACTTATCTGGACCCTCAAAACATCAGTGTGTTCATCGGATAAGTCTGGATGTCGTTGGATAACGAGTTTCGTTATTCGGGAATAACTTTTTTCCGCTCCCGAGTTCTTTAATAGTTCCTCCAAACCAGGTGTGGGTTGACGCCGCCATAAATCAAGTACCGTTTGACGAAAACAACCGATCGCTAACGTAAAATAAAAAGAACCCATCTATCAGAAAAACTGACAAAAAAAACTCGAGGGCTTTTTGAGGCCAGCCTTCTGTCGAGTTTTGCCTTCGTTCTCACATCAGTTCGCTCATTTACATGAAGAAATACTGTCCTCTCGCGGGTTCGTTCCATTTTCAACTAGTTTTAATAGGTTCCAAATACTATCAGATTAATGTCTTCCTTCCTCAACTGACCATTATTATAGATGAGGAGTGAGATATCTATTTTTTTTTCTTTCCGACTTCTCTCTGGATCTGAGTGACGCAGGGACAGAGGAAGTTACGGCAGCGATGTTTCAGTCAGCAATGTCATGTCTATGGAAGGGGCATTCAGGAGAGAAGGGTTGAAGAAAAACTGGTTATTTTGAAAAAAATAAATCGTTTTATGTTCAATCCATGATTAAGAGTTCAAGAAATGCTATGTGCTTCCATTAAACTATTTTACGCGACTAGTTAAAATAGGGGCACCCAGCAAGGTTAGAAAAAGAAGGCAGTGGCTGTCTAGCCCTCGGACAAAATAAAGGATAGAAATCCTGTACATTACGCGGAGGTGTCGATAGTCAGTCCTGTATAGTAATGGAGCGGGTTTCAAGTGGTTTTATCATAATTTCATTGGCTTTTGAGTGGGATATATGAGGTCTTCAGGTTTCCAATTAGATTGCTAGCTTTCTACGAGTGATGCACGATTTTTGTGTGACTAATAATAAAATGAGCTAAATAAGAAACGAGGAAGTCACACTGCATGGGTCCTATGTACGTGTACATAGATCCACGCTTGTCCTCGTACTACTTGAACGAAGACTAGAACTGTAAGCTCCCCCCACCATTTTTTGGTATCTTTAATATTTTCACTGTTATTTATCTGACAATGCAGTACCACCGGTTAGAATACAACTTGGAAAAAAAAACAACGGTGAACATCGAAAAATGATCATTATGGGGAATTGTTGAAAGATTATCATCGGTCTTGGCAGCACTCTTAAATCTTCTCCATAATCTTTTTTCAACTCTGTATTTCTGCCGCACCTTCCCCTTCCGGTTTCCCTTTATCCATAAGTGCTGCCAAAACACACTGAAAAGTTTCACAACCCTGGCTCATGATCAACAGCAGAAAGATTTTCCCCCATGGAGTAGGAGGTTTAGTACAAAGGGATTCTGCAATTGCTACAATTAACTCAGCTGCGAATACTTGCTATTGTAAACTACCGTTTATCGTACGAATGCTGTCGTCTCAGACCTTTACGTGTCCGTGGCCTCACATCCAGATTTGTCTTTTCTTTCTCGAACGTTAAGAAAGAAGAAGAAAAAGTCCTTCTTCCATCGACCCTTAATTGGCAGTTTTGTCATGGATTGATCGGGGCAACGGTTCCGAAAAACCGGAGTCAAATGTATTTTCAATGTCCGTTGTCTGGACCCGGTGACGGATAGCCCTTGAGTTCCTTAAACCGCACTTACATGCCCCGCCATCACCTCATCCTTCCTTTTTTACCTCGAGAGTTCGAGGAGGATTGATCGATTTGATTGATCATCTTACCTGCTTTCTCTCTTATGTTTGTGAGAATGGTTTTTTTTTTTTTGGTCCGTCGAGGTACTTCCTCTGATGGACAATTATTTTCTACTTAGGACGCGGCTGTCGGTCTGTCTTTGCGTTTCACCTGTCTTTCCCTTTTGTCGTTGAGGATCAGTCACGTGAGGAGAGATAGACACGAATCCTGTCGGGAGTCTCCATCAAAGTCGTTTGGTGTTGATTCGATCATCCTTTACGTTCATCCACACCGGGGGCTTGACCAACGTGGACAGTCTGTGACAACGCACTGAGACTCCCTGAATTCCACTGTTCAACTTTCATTTCCGGCAATTTTTGGACTCAAGCAGCCGTCCAACGACGAACCAACATCATTAGAGAATTGTCGCAACCATTTTCCGGAAAGTCAACTCTAAAACGTAACTCTATTCTTGGGTGACAAACTCAGATGGTAAACTATCCAGCGTACGGTCTGTGAGAAAGTTACGTGTTCACGTAACTCTGGACATATGTTGAAGTGACTTTAATGGAATAATTCATCAATGATATATAATTTATCTGTCAAGTCAGTCTTTTATCTCATACTAACCCGTAACATAATTATTCAGTAATCATAATCATTCCATTTTGACGGTTTTCTATGAGTTTTGAACAATTTCTAAAAGAGCAATCATATCCTTATCCTGTACAACGTGCGCACGGCACGGCGAGACCTTGGGTCCATTGTATAATATTAATTACCCACAATACTTGCGAAGTATAAGGCACTCACCGTACTCGTGGCTTTCGGATGGCAATGCTCAAGATGAACAGGTACACGAACCAAATGAAGATCAGGCTTCTAAATAATATATCTAATGAGAACGCAAAATAGAGTACACATACTGCGAAAAACCTTCCCGAGGCCGGTTCCTCCTGTCTTTTTACAAAAATCGGGGTGACGCGGTAGCGTAGCCACGAAGACCGAATTTGGTTATCCGCGAAGAAGTTTACTTATCAAAGTTACGTAGTACGTATTATTAGAAATTGGCGATTCCGAATGAATTTAAGAATCCAATACCGAGTATTCGAATGAGTTGTATAATCGGATGATGATTCTAATAAAATTGTATTCGGCTCGGCAACGGTCACGTTTAGCTCCTGCAGTTTTCTGAATTCCTAGTACATGGTTCCCTGGAATGCCGGTTCAGACCTGATTTTATTGCCCCCTCCCTTTCACTCCAACTCCAGACATCATCTCGTTTTTAAAAATGACACTCTTGAGACCTGAAAGCGTCAAATTTACTACGATGTCAAATAAAAAAACGCTGCAAATTATTACGGAAGAATTTATTGTTTTCAGTATCGATAACCCTTCTGCGATCACTGTTTTCTGTGGTCAGTACCTATCATCGTGCCCCCCCCCCCCCCCCCCCCCCACAAGGAATGCCCTAAAAACCAGTAACCACTTAGAAATTGGAGCCGTACAGTGGAATGGTAGGTGAGATAGGGAATTAGATAGAAGAAACATCCCGTTGAGAAACCAAAGCCGAGGTAGTCGAAAGGCCAATCAAAATTTCAAGTATGCTGATGCGCTGTAGTCATACAAAGATACATTTTGCCCTTCACCACCTCCACCATTTCCAACACTCCTCTGCACGTCGCAGTAGGCACACAGACAAGTGCCTACTATTATTCCCCACAACAAATCCCAAAAATCCAATAAATCCAATAAACTGATAGATTGCTTGAAATCCAATTACAATTGAAATCTAATTCCAATTGAAATATCCATTCGAAACCACTGAAAACCACTGGAAACGATGAACACCCCCCCCCCCCCCCCCTCACAATTGGGCCAATTAAACGCGCATTCCCAATATTGGGTATCCGATTGCTGCGGCGTCCCTAGCAATGACGGAGCCTGTCGGTGCAAACTTCAGGGACTTGTGAACGAACGGCTGGACGTACAATGCTACGGGTGGTCTCAAAAAACTCCCAAGTTCTACAACTATTTTAAAACGTAAAAAAATCCAAGATAACGACATCCTGGAAATTTCAACCCCTATTTTGCACCCCTTAGAGATAACTGACATTAACGCCGAGCTTTGCGGACCAACTAGACCCCAAATGGGACCTACAAACCGAATTTCATTCATTTTGGTTCATGGTAACCACGGAAAGTGCGAAGTACGGCGTACGGCGAACAGACAGAAAATTTTTTATTCCATTTTCGGATTCTACATACTTCGAAACGGAAACCTTCAATTTTTGAGGGGGGGGGGGGGGGTTCATGCTCCATTCCAAAGGTTCATCACTGAAAATAATATACCAAAAGATATTTTAAAAAATCGTGTGGTCGAATGATCCCGCATTCGGATTGTCGACGGTCACGCTGTTAGTGTTATGAAGGATTGCAATTTTCATTCGAATCGAAAAATCATTAGAACTATGAATTACTTACAATTTACTTACCACTGCAATAATCATTGGGTCTTCTGTTAATTGAGAATCTTCTGAACTCCTAATACCCTACCCCATCACCCCCTCCCAACCGTTACTTTGAGGTCCAACTGTGTTTGTCCAACCTTCATATTCCGTCCGGGAAATTCGAAAAAAAGTATTCGGATTCGTCAAGTATTCGAATTCATCAAGTATTCGAAATATTCTGCTTGACAAACAGACCGCTAGATATCTCTTCGAAACTAATGATTCAGTCGAATACCTAAAAATACCTGAAAGTCGAATACCGCATTCGATTTTTCATCCGAATTGCCCATCACTTTCCAATAGTTACGTGGTGCTGGGCAACGCAAGTTTTGAAAACGCTAAAACTTACCTACGGCTCGAACGTAACACTTGCGTTCACGCACTCTCTCCCGATCGTCAGTTTTTGGTTTCGACAACTCTCTGTTACCTGATGTCGTCTCTTGCTTACGTACATGTCTAGTCATTTCCCTGAGTTTGGGTTGCCTGCTAATTTTCTGAAAAACGGAACTTCCTTCTTTAGCGAGTCTGCGTAGCATTCATTCAAGTACGTGCTGCAGATTTCTTGAACCAGTACAGCAGTGTTCAATAGCATCATTGCCAGATGTCTCCCTGCTTACCTATGTACTTGTTTGTTGGATTGACACCTAATCATCTTTGAAGTTTCAGATCGTACAGCCTAACTATCCGAGTAGCCCATTAACTGTATTAAAAGTAACTGCGTATACTTCATTTCATTTTCTATTAATTATTTTATTAATCTAAATAGGCATTTTCTAGTCAAGAACATAAACAATTATTATAAGGATACACCTGGTTACCTCTTCTTTTCATCAGATAAACTGTAAATGTGGGCTGTATCAATTACTCCTTCTCATTCCAAAGTTGAAAGATAAAATTTTACAACCGTAATTAGGCATTTAGCTCGAAAACGAATAGTTCATTCGGTCCACTTAACCAGGAATGGTTTGCCCTGAACGTGACGGTCCGTTTTTTCATTCCTCCCGCTCCTGCTTTTATTTTCCTATTTAATATTTTTCTCTCTTACAGTTTCTTCGGAACCCTCGTATCATTCCCTTTTGAAGAGGTTTCGGAAACGTTTTTTTCCTACTGGGTTTATTAAAGTTTAGCTGCCTAATGACCGGTTGAGATAAGCACGGAATGGTGAATGGATACCTATTAACCGAGAATCAGTGGTGGCCTTCTTCATAATGAGTGGATCTGTTTTGGAAGCCAGTCAACCAACACGCGACGGACATCAAATCTGAAGGATTGTCATACATATAATAACTTTTTTTCCCCCAACGGAAGTACGAGTAGGTAGGTATGTGGAGTTTAGATCATCGTAAAACTGAATGATGGTTTTTAACTAATATTCTCAAAACGGTTACCAAAAACCTACTTAACAATTTGGAGAAGGCCACTGATCACCATGTGCTTATGGAACTTACATACATCGCTGCTGCGCGCAGTGAGGGAGATGGGTCAGATAGTGCCATCCCGCGATATCTGAAGTGAATGTCGTTCGAAATCTTCCACAAAATCGAAGTTTCCTCTATTATTCCTCTATTATTGGGATAGGGCCAAAGGACTTGAAATGACTTAATGACAGAGTAGTAGGTCGTTGGTTAGGTATGATCGAGTGATTGACATTTTCAGGGTGACAACACTATTGATCACGTATTAGGGAGAGACCAGACGATGAGAGGTACATGTTGCAAATTGGCAAACGCGTCTTCTCAACAATTCTCTCTAAAATATCCCATGAGAGATTCAGTGAAGGTGGGATGGTGTGGGTTATTTGAAATGATTGGTTTTGAATGAAAGAGCTGAGTAATTATGGTCGAGTGATGCATAATTATAGTTTGATAACGATTGGGCGTAGACTAATGTTGTAGCGATGGACATATTTCAATGTTAACTATACGGACTGGTTTTCCCTACTATACGATACGTTATTCTGCCTTTACATAATTTATTTGTAAGATTCAGTATCTAAATAGGCACTCACGAAGGAAAATGAAACTCGCTAGTGTCACGTTGAAGTGTAATGCATTATCTTGTTAACCCAGTGTCTCCTACACAGTGTTATATTTCTCCCAAATCTTATCACTTCTTCTCTTGTTACAGGTAAGTACTAGTACATCATGCAGCTACCGAAGCGAATCGCAGGTATCAGATAATCCTAATAATAGTCTCTCTTTAACACACGAACCTGTTAATTCAAGTGCCTACGCTAAATTATGTTTCCTCAATTAGGCCCACTCCTATACAAGTTTTTATTTCGACCCTTTTTCGGGTTCATGTTTATGGCCCACACTATAATTGGTTCTCACATTTTAATTGAGAATTCATTACAACGGTAATTTATTTCGGATTCAGATGTTATAGTCGGTGGTAATGAGACGATGTGAATATTGTTCAAATTATTTTCCAGCAAGGGAGTGGATTGCTGGACGGTGCGTGAATAATAATGCTTGTTGTTTTGAAACATAATTGCACTACATGTTTCCGACTAACCATAAGTAACTGCAAAGGTGCTGCTACATAAAGACACCGGAATTTCAGTAATATAACATTTCTGTTATCGTTGTCCAATTCCTTTAATATTGACTTGCCTCTCATGGTCCTCACTTTATTTGGGTCCTTGTTCGCCTCTTTGCAGTTTCACCCTCATCAGGTTGGAGTCTTTTTACACCGTTTTTCAGGTTCCTTAAGGAATATGTATGGGGGATTCTTTGGACAGATGAATATCATTGTAGGTAGGTTTTGGTTATAGGTATTTCTACCTATCAGTGATAATGTGTGTAATTTATTAGCATGAGTTTTCTGGCATCTTGTGGGTAATATTTTATAAAGTGGGGGGGGGGGGGGGGGATCTCCAGAAAAATCTCTTGGATCTTTTTCTGTATGGGGCGATATTGCATTTTCATTCGCAATCCCCATGAACTAATTTGAAGCCTTCGGAATACCCAGGGTAGGTTATTGCGGACGCACACGAATTCGTTGTCGCAATTTGAGTAATACACAGGAACGTTTTGCAACTCTGCAAATAATGGTGACAATACGAGTCACGGCATACCGCCTCGCGCCACATTGAGCAATAAGAACTGAGTAATTTAATTGAAAGTTTCCTTCGATTCAACTTGTCTGAAGGAGACGGGAGCGGTCCACTTCGCTTCCTGCATTTCAATGAAGAATTCGAAATAGAGCTGAAACCGTGCCTATAGAAATCGCCTTGTAGATGATAAATCACTTGAATTTTATTCAACTATCAGGAATCAAAGTGCAAACATAAATTTATGCCATTTTCGAAAGGGTTCGTGGTACATATATTACCTTCCGTCTAAGTAGAAACTCAATTAGATCACATGTCATGCCATCTAACGGGGCTGCTGTGGCTCGCTAATTAATTCCCTCCTACTATCGGAATGTTCTCCTATTAATTATATATATATAATTATATTAGAATTAGGTTAAATGAGGGTACAGCAAATGTAATGGATATACAGTATATTTACAATTTCCTTTAGGTATGGCGCTCCCAAAAAATATAAATGGGGGGGGGGGGGGGATAGTGTGTGTGGGCCTGGAGGGATTTATTTTGAGTTTACAATTCAAAATAAGGGTTGAAAAATACCGCTGGGTTTGAGGGTCAGTATTCGAAAAAACACATAGTTAGTTGATACATTCTTGGGAGTCTTGACAATTGATCACTACCCACATGTTTTTACATAATTTTACCTATTTGAACGTGGATTGAGATGAGATGGTACCTTTTTCGGTTTTGCAAAAGGCTTTCGTAATCATTTTATTGAAAATAAGTTAGATGTGATGACATTATTATTGGCATGGGAATGTTTTATCTTTGACTCGGTCGAATCAGTAATGTCCTCGTTCATTTGGACTATCCATGTTACCATTTCAATTAAAACAAAAATAATAATCAACAATACAGGTACCTACTTATAAATCTCTGTAACCCCCCCTCCCCCATTTAGTGCCCTTTAATACCATTCATAATCCCATTAGTTGAATAAAGTTCAACCCAATTAGTTGAAGGCCCACTCGATTTTAAATTTATACATTGGTATGGAGGCTACAATTATCTTGTAGGTACATGGAGCTCTTAGTGTCATGTATTGAATGATAGCAGTTATAGATCCGGCCTTTTGCACCGCCACACCGACACGTCCCACATTCTGAGTCATTCACATTCAGTTCAAACCCCGCAACCACATCGCCTGCCCTTCCTCCGTGAAGTTATGAGCGTTAGCGGCACACTGCAGCAACATTGATCAGACTTGAGTCTCGTGCGTGACGACATCAAATGTCCCCTGCCATTATACATCATCCTCGGTTTTGAAACATGATCTCAAGTAGTGGTTGTGGGGCATGAAACTCGTCGAGCTCTCGGCCAACATCTTCTTTTGAAAAGTGTATTCTCTTAGTACTTCAGATCTTGGAACATGAACGCACCTGATCAAGGGCCAATACTACCTTTCTTGCCCCTGTTAATTTCGCAGGGGTGACGGTGCCTGCTCACGGACTGACTGAAAGAACGTTGTTAATAATCACTCGACGGTTGTCTCCCTCCAAGTTTTCATTCATTCATCTTCCGTATGTCATGTCTATGTAATATTTCATTAGTAAAAAATCCCAAAAGAAATACCATTGGTTTAACGACTAAATTTCTTAGCTCCTGCAGTCGACAACTGCACATCTCCAGAATTCGATACACACCACTGATTATTCCAATTAGGTCCGACTAACCTGTTTATGGAGGCTTGATCCGAACTATCGACCTTTTCAATAGTCATCGACAAAATTAAGTCGGTAAGTAAGTAATGTTCTTCATCGAGAATGAATATTTAATAATTATAATATCGAATTAATTATGTAATCGGGATTCCCTAACAATCTTTAATACCTACCGGTTTCACAACAAACTGTTTCATTATCTCTATCCGTGACTATGACTATGATTCTATCCGTGACTATCCAGTATGAGTTCTTTTAATTTTGATTATTTTATTTTTGTTTTTTAGCGAATTGTTTTAAATTTAACTTATATGCTTAACGGAATGTTTTTCATAAATTCTTATAGCTTGATTGTAAAAACAGGAGCTCATTGTGTGAAGGTAAGTTGTTCACTGTTGAGGAAGGCCCAGGAGGAGTGAGCCTGAAACTAGCCTGGTAATGTATTACCTTCCTACTGTAACTAAGAATACCAATTTAAATAAAGCAAGCAAGTTGTGAGTAATCAATTTATGGATTATAAGTGAATCATAAAACTGATTATTCAACGGATGATTACGGTCAGTGTTTATATTATGACCAGGGAATTGAGGCAGTTTAGGACGGGTTGTAAGGACAAGCATCGAGGCAGTTTGTAAGCTTTGTAAGCTACCCATGGAAGTTGTAAGTTGTTGTCACCCTACTTGGACGAGTGAGCTGACTGACTTGAACAGCAGAAAATGCATTATGAGAGGGTAAATTATGGATTCATGGGACAGCTGTTGGTGACATGCTATGTAAACGCCATTACAACGAGTTTGTCTAAGTGTTCAGACGGGTTATAAGTTATAATTCAGTAAATATGTTTATTAAGTGGGTCAGTTATCTATCATACTGCCACTTAGAGCGGGTATCGCTGGTAAATTATGAAATCCCTCCAAGAGCAGCTTGAGTCTTCCTTCAGTTTCCTCAGATTTCTTTCCGCGGACATCAGAAAGCGTCTTGAAACCCACCAACGTTATGTTGACTGAACGTTGACCTTACGTAAAATTTGCCTACATTTATACTAGGCTCTTCGATACTTCTTCACTTATGACCTGAAATTGAGCCTTAATGCTTTTACATGAAAGAGCAGGAACTCGTTCAGTTTTATTGCCTTCTATTTATTGCCAGTTGGTAGGCATCTGTGAGTTGCTCGTCATAAATCGGAAGAGTGCAGAGGAACGAAAACAATGGCTAGAACACGAGTTATCCGAATAGCTCTCAAGCTACAAGCTACTCGCGTTCAGAGAAAAGCTAAGTGTTGCCTATAATACCAACATGGCGGCGCAGAGAGTTGAAATGGTTTCAACCATCAAAAAATACTTCAATGCTCGAGTGAAATTACCGTCGAGCGGTTCGGAACAAGTAATCCCCACCGGCTTGAATTATCGCTTCTTTTAATTGGTCAAAGGGAAACGAAATAACTCGGGCAAAGATCGCCTACTCTTTTGCCGGAATGCTGTAAAAACGGCCGCGGTTGAAGAAGCTCTACTATAAAAGATGAGGAAGATCTGTTAGGAGTTCTAAAACAAGTGCGTTCTCGTAAAATTATTTAGAAAATCGATCGGGCTGAAGAGGGGTCGAAGTAGAGTGGATTTGAGAAATAATATTTGGGTAAATATGCTAATCTCGAATACATCTGCATTTAGTATGACCAACAACTTTATCAAGTCTACAAAAAAATAGTGGATATGATGCACATCTCTTTTTTTACTATCTATGTGTTTGATGTGTTCTACCGCATTCAGATGGTCGGTATTATTCTTGTGAAACGTGCTTATTGAAATATAAGGTGCCGGTACTCAATATAAGTGCAATGTTATTGTTCGTTAGGTACCTAGTTCATTATTACGTGCTTTCATTATAGCGAACCAACATGTTCATCACTCTGGGCTGGGCTGAACCTTTCATCGTCACAGGTGAGGGATGTCACTTGTTCCGACCAGAATACATAGAAACTGTTTTTGATAGGACACATCTAGGTAATATAACGTCTACCTGTTGTCCCTTCACGTTGTTAATTGGAGCTCATTATTTTGTGGGGTTCTTAAGTGCATTTATATTATCGGGAATTATATATAGGTATACCCCTATTTGTGTTGATGGAGGGGGGAGGGATATCTATACTTAAACTACCGAATTTTTTGGTGAAGTAAAAGAGCGGATGACGTGATGAGGGTGTCCTTATGGATGGTTGACCCTCAGGGTTGATAAAAAGTTTCCACCTGCCAGGTACCTTCATGGTCACGATTACCCCTCATTACTGTTCTAAATGAGACGTAATTTATTTTCAAAGACGTAGGTAAACGGATTTTTACTTATTTTATGACTTAGCTAATTTAACGATATTTTTTATCTTCACTATCATTATTGGGTTAAAAACAGGAGTAATGAAGACTTTGAAAATGGAGGACGATCGAGGAAGTTGGTCTTTCAAGTTTGAACTCACATTTTGTAATAGTGAACGACTTCATTCCCGTTACACAGGTTAAACACATCTAATGTTGGTTTATCTATCCAGTGTCTTTAAATTGCTGTACTCTGTGCAGCAATTCAACTACTGTTTATTATCAATGTACTGTGTGCCCTATTAATTGCCCACCTTTTGTGTGTTGAGCTTTGCGAAATTTTGACGTGGTTATTGTTTGAGAAATGATTCGGTAAATGAAATGTATGTAATATTTGTCTGGTGTTTCCAGTGATCGTAACTATAGTTCTGGGGTGTCCTAGACGGATATTCATGTTCGGTGTGGGACAAATTCCATTGTTGGCCTATGGTAATAGCTCGCCAGGTGGTTTTTGCGATTCGCAAGGGTGCATTGCGTAATTTATTAAAGGAATTTTCCACGCCGTATGTTTGTGATGATGAAGTATTACATCGACGAAGCTGAAGAGACTAAGACGACCAGCCAATTGCTCTAAATTACATTTACGAGAATCTAACACAAAATGTTCCCTCACAGAAAACAGACGAAAGAGTTTGTTGAATAGCTTGACTGTGGTGTTAAATGTGAGTTGGTACATCTTGTGACTTTTGGGAAACTCATTTGCGTCATCTCAGGTAACGGTGTATGTAAGAAGTAGTGAAAATTGAGAAGGGATTAGATGAAGATTGATCGAACCGAACAAGGAGAGAGGTAAAACAGGTAGGAAGCTATGACACAAAATCATCCTTTAATGGGATTCATCTCGTTGAAGCGGCTGGTAGGTACTCAGTTAAAACACCTGCATCCAAATCGATTGTACCAAGTGGCACAATCCTACATTCCTACATCCTACAGGATCCTACATTCCTCCTCCTCCTCAGGGTCCTACATTCCTAGGATTCTACATCCTGAATCCCGATTCAAACGTGAATAGTGCAAGATACTCGTGGACCGATTCAGTCTCGATAAAACCAGCAAGAGAAGGGGGGGGTGCCGTGATCACTCACGGAACCCTCGTTCAGTTTTGCGCCTCGAGACGAGGATGGAGGTGAAATCGGAGCGGCAGCGATGAAGGAAGTCGTAAGGCATAAGTCACACAGCCCTACCAGTACGAGAGCGGAATCCTAACAAACTTCACCAGACCCGAGCATCATGAGAACCAGACGTCGCACGCCTCTGCGAATATCCTTGGGACACCTCGAGTCCAACGAGCCCCCCTCTCCCATCCTTCGAATATCACTTCTGCCACTTGTCTTATAAATCTTGTCAACTTTGATGCGTCAAACATAAAGTACAATTATTTTTTTATTAAACCTTCTTTTTTTCGTGAAGCAAAGAGTTCCCTTTCTTGATGGCCGCTTCCAAGGACTGTCATTTAACTCCACTCAAAACGGAATGGCATTTGCATGTAAAAGCAGTATAAATCTCAACCTCGTTCTTTTTCCCTGGGACTGCTCGGTGAATAATTTGGCGGATTCTTCGTTTATATAGAAATCACGTTTTTTCCATCAACTTACAAGTATAAGGCATCAACATAAATATCTAAGCAAGCCAGTCACTTTCCTAGCAAGTAGAGATGAAAACAGTACGATAA
This sequence comes from Leptopterna dolabrata, assembly GCA_954871275.1. Classification (NCBI taxonomy): domain Eukaryota; kingdom Metazoa; phylum Arthropoda; class Insecta; order Hemiptera; family Miridae; genus Leptopterna; species Leptopterna dolabrata. The sequence continues at coordinate 23,865,000 of OX940983.1, forward strand.
GTGTATTCAAGTTTGTATTATGTGTCCTCAATTTTCACTAACATAGGAAAGACCAACTGACACTGCGTTTCGTGATGAGTTGCAGGTATCTAATAGATTTGGAAGGGCTTATCTGTGATGTTGTAGACATGGCTGTGTGGTCCCGTGTAAAGGTCGTTGCAGTCAGAGGTGTGCCTTTGGTGGCGCGCCATCAAAAAATCTTACTACCTAATAGCAAATATCGGCGGATCGAATTCCCGAAGCCCTCAAATTTTGAGACTGGTCTACTTCACGTCAAATTCAGGAGGTCAATGGAGTCCTCCATTTCCGCATTTTCTAACCTGAAGCCATATACAGTGGAAGCCAGTAAATAGTGGAATGTCAAGAGTATCTTGGTGTAGGCACCTAAACCTATCGCAGTTCGGTCAGTAGTAACGTGAGGTGCTTTTATGGAATGTTTAATACTTAGCACTTGTGTACTAAGCACCTCTGAAGTTACATACTCAGTTATTTGCTCTTGTATTTGAAAACATGATGTGATTACGAACATGGCGTTAGCGGTTATATGGGGGTCAAATAATTCTTTAGGTGGATAAACGTCACGAAATCGTGTCTCCATATTTCAAAAGCTTTTAGGGGTGAGGCCGTCGTCAGTTAGACCGAAAGGTAGGTGTCCATGTTCGAGTTGGCGTTATTCTTATGTATTTATGATGACCGGTGCCGCAAGAGGATTTTTCCTCAGTGTTAAAAAGCGTTGCCTATCTTATAAATAAATGATGACTTCCCGTTGTTTAGTAGGACGAATATAGCCTCAAGTCCTAGCCGTGAATTATGGGGCGAGTGACCCGTCACCCCAACAGCTGCATACAAGGGAGTCGCTCATTTTCTTCAAGACGATATTGATGGGGGATGGTGTTCCTCGAGTGCGCATAAGTTGATTACAACCGCCGCTTCGGTTGACGTGAATAATGCTCTGGGGATAGAAGCTTTACTCAGTGAAGGTACGATGTCTCCGTGGATGGGCTATTCCTTTACTAGTTGCGGAGGATTTCAAACCCGTCTTAGGCCAATGAAGTTGATGAGTTTTGTAGTTTCCCTTGGACCTTGGCTTGAGGAATGGCCCGTGCGATTCACGGCGTCCAGGGCGACAAGAGGTCCTTCGCTGCTCATTCTCATGATGGGAAAGGTCCGTTTGGTGTTAAAGGTCAGTCCTTGTGAGCATAGCATTAGCCTCGTCTCCTTTTGCAGGTATTTTGCGGAAAGGCGGGGCGTTTAGTGCCGTAGCGTGCATTCGGCCACATCAAGCGACACGCTAACTCCGTGTGTCCATCCTTCAATGTCAACCCATCGGATGTGGAGCTATTTGACATTTCACCATCCTTGCCGCATCGCTCCAATCGATATTTCTTTTTCTTCCCCGCCTCATTGTGCCTTGACTTCGTTATTCGGATTCGTTGTTCACCAGACACTCTAGTGTGAAGATGTTATAGTACGCTTCAAATCACATCTTCACTTAATTGCAAACTATATATATGGTATAAACCTACATATTTAAATCATGAGAGGCAAACCCACAACGAGGGAAGACACATTTCTCACGTAGGTGTAATGTACAAAAATATTCACTCTTTCTATTTAGGGAGCAGTTGATCTAATTTCTATAAATTAACCTACAGTTCGTCGCATAGTTTTCATAAGTCTGTATGCTATATTCGTTACAAAAAAAAAAAAAATAAAAAAATAATAAACGTGATATTTATTTAAAATCTTCATTGATGCCTGTTGCATATTGACTGTTTAGTCCGGTTCTCTGCTTCGAGTACTTCAAACTTCTTCATGATCCCGGCGTCACGAGGGGAATAGAGTTTTGGCAACTGCTGGAAAAAATGGAACTTGACTTTTGAACTCTTTCCACATAGCCATAGTGAAAGCCAACTCGGTCCCGTCCTTTGTTTCGAGATTCCCAAACGGCTTCCTTCTTCTTCTTCTTATTCTTATTCTTATGGTATTGTTATGGACGGGAGCCGTTTGGGAAAAACGGGAGCTGAGTTGGCTATAGCCAGCCAGTATGCATCTCAGTAAATTTATATTGTATACCTATCTAATTATTGTGAATCTAAAGAGCGAAAATTCGGTCAATCTCAAGTGGGTAGGTACTTATTTCTCATTATTCCGTCGCGTTTCTTCATCTCGAAGATCCTGCTTTGGTGACAACCTCCTCTGGTGTCCGGAGGCTGACCCCCGTCCGCATTAGGGATTCCGTCCTCGTCCGCTGAATGTGTCCCGATGGCTACATCATTCCTTCGCCCGTCCCAATCCAGTCGAAACGCTTTTGTTTTAGACGTCTCGTTCTCTCGAGCCGTCCAACGATCATTGGACAATTTGTACTGGTTTTCGACTTGAAGTCTCTCTCAGTCCGTTGAGAGGGTTTTCGTTGAGCTTGGCTTTTCTTTATCTTTCAGCTTGACGGTTCTTTCGCACGGTTGACATCGCACGGTGTTGCGGGGGTTGTGAGTAAGGGCGAGGGATCGACTGAGTGACGTACGAGCTGGCTGCAGTGAGCAGCAGAGGAGAGTGAGCAGGGGGTGGGTGCTACCTGATTTTTAACAAACAACAATAAATTCGTTGGATCTCTACTCCGCGTATCCTTTCTTTGCGACTGTAGGTAGCACATTCCCCCCTCCCCTCACCGCCCCGTGTAGTTGTTTCAACCCTTACACGCATAATTAAAGGGATATGAGTGTCTTGGATTACCCTCATAATTATTTGAGGCACTTATCGGATCCCCACTCCACTACTACTCATTCCCCGTTCACCCCTCTCTGGTTACTGCTCTTCATCGTCTGTCTTCCACCTCCGTACCCCTTCAGCCACGCAGGCTCTATCTTTTTTTTCTATGCTCAAGAGACCAGTTAATTCGATAGCATCGATCACCGGACCATCTGGGCTGACACCAATGAATTACAGATAACATACGGATCATCAAACCACACTGTAGATTTCATGTTGTAATTTGATTATTGAAAACTGGCTTTCATAATTCCGGTACACCACAGGGCACATTACGGCATATTACGGGAACCCCAGTTTGACCTCCTCTACAAACCATCGAGTATCAAGTGGCAAAATTACATAGTCCCACTTTCATATGCCTCAAGAATAAACGGTGTTGCCAACTGATATTTTGAATAGAGTCACCAATTTCAATTCAATCGCTCCAGTATAGTTGCATAATTATTCGCCGCTTTGTAACCGTTTTTATGATCAACGGACTGTTCAGTTGCCCAGGTGGTCCTATAAAAACTCACCGCGAACTGACTCCAAACCGTAGTTTCAGATAAGAGATCTCCGAAGTTATTTGCTGGGAAAGTTTATTTTGCCGAGCCCAGGAAAATATATCGAGTCGAGCTCTATAATTTTTATGGGGGTGAACCTGTATGTGAAGTAGGAGTGTAATAGATGCAGGTTTGTTCGAGCCTTGCCACATTTGAATTCATTCCGTGCTTATCACCTGCATATTTCATATATGTTGTTTTCTAGTTGTAGGAAGATTTTAAGTGTTGGGGATGTGGCGAACCAACCCGCCATACAAAAATCGCCTGTCAATACTGTTTAGGTTCCTATAAGACCTTCAAAAAGGAATGAAAGAAAGAAAGAAAACTCAAAAGAAATTACGAGTAGATGCTTTAATACCGGGGTCTATCGGGGTTTTCATGATACTCGAGCTACACTTGAGTACGGTTACAATAAATTAAGTACGTATTTGGTACATATGACTATTATTATAACGTAGGATTTAGAAAACTGGGAATATACAACTTACTACATACTTATACCTATCATAAATCTCAAAGTTTGTTTGTTTTTATGTCTTGAGTGGATGGTCAAACGACTGAACGGATCTTGGTACGTTGTTTTTGGCGATTTCTTCAAACACCGGCGGATAATGTAGGCTACACGAATTTTTCCTAGTCCCACTCCTTCATCAGAAACTCGGATGTCCTTCACGACGACAGAATGTTTACATTTCGCTGTAACTAAGGGTGTGACGTAAGAACTTCTGGAAAGGACGAAACAGGATTTGATGGAAAGAGATTTTCTCGCTGATTCCAACGACACCAAAACGATTTCTGAGCGGTGAACCGTTCATTCTTTATAAGCGGATGTAGGTAACGTTGCCTGGTGGGTAGGTGAGACGTTAATACTGGCACTTGGACTTCTGCCTATATTCACCGTGCAACGTACGGGTAATCCAGGTAGTTACCGATAGGTGATATTATTCTACCTGGAGCCACACCGGTTATTTGAGAGACATGAGTAACAAATGGACCAAATAGCTAGCTATCCAAATTGTCAAGGTTGTTAAGATCATTAATCTATGTAGCCATAAATATTATGACTTCGCACACTGTAATGCCACCTTGAAATCATGTAATCTGGACCATCTGTTGTGTTATTTGCTCAATAAAATAAGGAACGCATCCCTCATTATCATTTGAATGGTTGTATTTCGTTAAGACGTTCGGTATCCACGGTGTCACCAAAGAGTGTTTAATAGCCTAGCCTAATCGAAGCTCTCGATCTCCGATAGCCTAAACTCTGCACGGTGCCTTTTAATCCAAAATCCCAAATGTCAAGAACCCTTTGAGAGGCATAAATTTTACGGGGCGAACCGGAGCAAGTATAAGGATGAGATGTTCTTCTTGCGTAAGTTCATAAAGTAGAAGAAGAGGAATCCGAAGTATTCGAGGTCTGAGGTTTTTTTCAGCTCTCTTTCTTCCACCGATCTGGACTCTTCAGGCCGAAAAAAAAAAGTTTTAACTCCTCAAGTTGGGAATTTATCAAAGATAAGCAAATGTCGCGAGGACCGCGGCATTCAATCGTCCTTCGAAACGGTGAGGGTAGGTACTTATAATTGATCCGACTGCATACAAGAAAGGACTTCTCCACCACGGCAGATTTAATTAGTTTTCGTGACGGCAGCTGTCAGTGGAGATAAGAAGGTTGGCTCCGTCGGAATTGTCACAATCGTTACAACACAATCCTTCAAGCCAGTTGTGGCAGTGTTCTGCTCGACGTAAGATGACTCATAGCGGTTTGCTACATGGATAGTCTCAGGGTGATTGCGATGTGGTCAATTATTGCGTTTGTTGAATTAAACATTGGGTAGATTCTTCTACTATGATTGTTTAAATTTGGTGAATGATGATTACCGCAACCCCATTATGAGATCAAGCCCATTCATTTTTCAGCGGACAAAAATAATGGAATTGCAAGCTGCATATAAATCTACCTACGAGTTGGTTTTATTATTATTTTGGTCTATTATTTTCAGTAATGAACCTTTGGAATCGAGCATTTTAACACATCCCTCAGAATTCGATGGTTTCCATTTCAAGTACGTAGAATCCGAAAATGGAGTTAAAAAAAAAAATTCTGTCCGTCCGCCATACGCCGTACTTCGCACTTTCCTTAGTTACCATGAACCGCGAAGCTCGGCATTACTGTCTGTCATCTCTAGGGGTTGAAATTTCCCGAACGCTATAGCTCGATACTTTCAATAGAAGGGTATGGTTTTTTAGAAACATTTTTAAATTGATCTCGATTTTAGCATTTTTCCCGTCCGTACGTCCGGCTTTCGTTTGCACCGAAAAGCTTCGTCATCATGATCGTGAATGAAGCGGTACCCAGCCCAGTTATTATTGATAAGGAGCACCTGATTATAATCATGCGTGGCTGTATGAAATCGAGTTGGTTGTTCCGAGGTATTATTTTGTTTGAAGAATGGTAGTTATTTTGGATTTTGTTGATAGGTCCTTTTTGAATTTGTACAAGCGTTACGCTTCATTCATAACAACAAGTAATTAATGATATAATTCTTGACCGCATATTTATGAAATGTGATTGCCCGGCTGTCTCCAGCTCTCGATTGGGGCTCTCTTTTGGGAAGGAGAAGGGTAGGAATTGACCACAGAAAACAGTGATCTACGCAGAAGGGGCATCTTTGCAGGTAAATAATAAACCGTTGTGTAATATTTGCAGCGTTTTTTGTGGATAGGTTTCTTTTGGAAACTAGAATGGAGGAGAAGAATTACTTTGATTGCTCTGGGTTTGAACAAACAACGACGATTTCTTGACCAACTCCTCCTCGGTGGTATAACTCGATACAGCCTTAACCTCTCCTCCCTTGATACAGAACACAGCGGTTTTGGTTACAATGAACAAGCATTGCACGATTCCTGAGTGTGCTGAGCAAAATCCTCTTGGATTTCATCCTATTTGATCAGCAGGAAGACGTTTTTGACTATTTACGCTTGATCTTTCAAATATATATTATGTTTGTCCTCTGTGAAGAGTTGACGTTTTTCAGGATTCAAGAATTATTGTTTATTTGTGTACAAACTAGCTGAACTAGAGGTGAAATGATCCAGGTGTCCTTAATCAAATGCTTGCAATGATCATTGTACGTAGGTACCTCAATTACCAATCTGTTGAGGATTTATTGTAGCAAGCAGTCTGCGTTATTGATTTTTCATTTGACGGGTTTCGCTCAAAATAATCACCAGACTCATTGGAAACGTCACTGTCGTTAGTGACGATCCACATCCTGTCGGTGCCTTTAATTCTCTCGAGGGAATGGCTTACTGAAGCTGCAATAAGTTTCGAAATGGAAACCAGTTAAGAGAAGAATTATATAACTGAGATGCTTCCACACTACTGACAATGGCTATAAAGCACGCGTATGGGTCCGCCGAGCCTGACATGTCGCCGTGATTTAAAACTGCTGGCATGGCGACATACAGCTTCTGTTTATGACCCCCTTATGTTTATAGGTTTTTATTGTGGCCTGACGTTGAGTTATATGTGTTTGTCCCAGCGTTTACCCCCGATGCGGTACCAGGGACTCGGTTCTCCCTCCTCTTCAAGCTTGTCGCGATAATGTACTGACAAATATGTTTAAATCACTCAAACTCTCCGTGGCAGATGCTTGTTTACCGCGGGTTGACTGAAATACTGCCTGTTACAAACGGCCTGGGTAGACAATTCCTCCATCCCATCCCTTCTATCACAATGCAAGATATTAAAAAAAAAAAAAAACACGCTCCAACACAATATAAAACCATCTTGCCGATAACATTCATCACCAATATTATTTATAGTCCAATTTGCATCCCATTTAATGTTTCATCGCTCATTGTTCAACAGACGCACTATAATATTTGAAATTTTGTTTAATAACGCGCATATAATCTTTTGCAAGCTTACCGGTGGTATGTTAGTAGGGTGTGTCTCTTGTATCCATGTAGAATATGCCAATCAACTCAGTCGGGATGTATTGTCACACATATTGTCGCATTTAGACCGTTCACTGAATTTCCACAGTAAACGAACACTAAGTTAAAAAAAAAAAAATAATGAAATAAAATAAAATAAAATAAATAAATGACCGCTGTTATTTCATAGTGAGATGTGATAAAACTCAGTGGCTTTAAGTCATCACTAGTATTTTTTGCTGGTATTTCCTTTATCTAGGAACCGATCTGTCGAGAAGCAATCAGATCTCAATAATTATGTGTATCTATAGTTATGGGCAAACCACGTCGGTACACTCTTCTTTATCTCCGCAGTATTAACTCGTTTTCATTGAAGAATGCACTCGTGTTTACAATTATTTTACCTGGCCACGCAGAGGTTCGGTATTTGCTCCTCATTATCTCAATTTTTTCTCTAACACTGGCCTCCATTTGTCACTCTCAGTTTGTGGGTCACCAACATCTGAGAGCTGCATACGGTATCGGCTCGTTTGTAAAAGTAAGTACCTACCTACATTATTACATTAATACTGCTCAAGATTAGTACGCAACTTCATTAGGTTTTCCAGCGGTATTGTTGCTGTTTTTCTCATTCTCCAAGGCCACTCGTTTCTCGATGAAATCAACGGCTTGTTTTTGACCAGCCTAAAAAAAAAAATCGTCGTGAATTATTCATTCCTCGCTCGGCCTTGATCTTCGTTCGTCGAATTTTATTATATTACGACGTGTCTGAATTCCCCATTATATCCCCCATTTTTTGTATTATTTTATTAGTATACAGTTTTAAATATCAAACAATATAGAACGTCTTTCTGAATCACCACACAATAGACATGTTGACTTACATATATGAGGTGTGAAAAACTAAGCTTCTATTTTGATGTCTTGTCGCTATTTCGATTAGATCCGCTCGTAATAATTTAAGAATGAATAGTTACATATCTAATATTCGAGTCATTCTATAAATTCCTCAGTAGGTACTTACGTAAAAGAATTTCAATTTATTGCATTCTTCGAACCATTTCAATTCATGACCTACTGCTTGTTATAACTCACGATAAATCTCATTCCGATCCGTGAGCAAAGCGATGCCTTTGCTATTATGAATACCATTTTCATAAGTCATGATTGATTGCGTTGGCAGAATATTTACTTCCATTCGAATAATTATATTAATTCCGTGAACACACACACACACACACTGCGACACTGTTACATGTTTTATTCAAGAGCCCAATAGATGTTTGTACTGGCAGCCTTATGAACGGTTATTGGAACCTATTATATCTGAACCGTTCCTCAATCCTTGATGTGGGTGGTTTCCCATCGGCATCATCGCTGATCACTGGATAGGCTTAGAAAGACGAAGACACTTGAAAGACTGGGCTAGTTTGTGATGGTGTTCGTCTCTGTTGAATGTATCCTAGAACTTGAAAATTGAATTGTCTACTCGTTTGACCGGCAGAAATGGCTTTACAGATTTTATTATCACGAAGGGGATATTCTACCGAATGTTGCTTTTTATTGTCGGTGCCTCGATGGCGCCAGGGAAAAAACAGCTCTCACATGCAGAAAACAGCTCTCACGTATTGGCGCCAGAACAGTAGAACGAATACGTGTTTGGTATTGTCTTTTCAGGATATCGTTGTTTTGTTGAATTTGATAATTAACAATACCTATGTGTTGTGTCAAGTTATTTGTGGCACTCGATGGTTGTTCAGTGTTATTTTTCAATTCCCTTATTCTAATAAGGTTAAATAGGTTTTAAAGGATCCAGGTCACTATCAATAAGCATCCTCTCTGTTATTGTGTCGTTAGAGATAACGTAAGCTTGCGAGCCATTCAATTTATAGCGCGGCTTAATTAGGAGAAGAGGCGGAGGAGGCAAAAAATAATTGACGGTGCTACTCGGATATCCACCTGCCCATATCAAGAGTGACAATAAATAATTATTTATCTGAGAGGCAGGTGCGGTTCACCTGTCCAAGACATTGGACCAACTAAATCATTCCTTCGATTTCACACTCGGACGGAGAGTTTGTGCTTGGAATTAACCCACAGAGCGACACAGCGCCATTTTTAACCCCCCCCCCCCCCCCCCCCCCCCCGATACCCCCACCAACAGCTCTTACTTCCCATCGCCTCAACCCCATGAGTAGAACCCCGGGGGGTGATATGATATACTGTGAATGACGCAATAAATCTGTCCCGAGGAACGTTTCGGGGGAGAAAACTCACTCGTAAATTATCAGACTTGAGGGAAAAGGGTAGTATAGAACGGAGGGCGGAGGGGTTAACGGAAAATCGATGTAGGGGCTACCCGTAGGTCTAGTGGTGGGGGTTAAAGACGGATAGAAGGCTTTGATTGAACGGTGAAACATGGAAATGGTTGTCCCGTTTGAGCGAAAAAATAATTTTCCTGTTAAAAAATCTCTGAAAATACCCGATTTGCAAAAGCTATTATAAGCACAGATAATGGTGCAAAGCTATAATTTTTGTAGAGCTATAATTGTTCTGTGTGAATTTTGTGAGATACCTAACATCTGTACACATTTCAAGATAACCGCCGACATTCAATCATAAAATATTAAACCAGGTATATATATATATATATATATATATATATATATATATATATATATATATATATATATATATATATATATATATATACAGCCTCTGATCACTGTTCTGAAGATTCTAGGTAAAACTTTGGATTAAAGGCTATCTTTCAATTTTGATGGGAGTGCCATCCTTTCACGACCATCCTAATGAAACTTTGATTCCTTTGCCTAACAGGTATGGGCATCTTAAAAACTTACTACCGAGGGGGCAATATCCTGGCACAGAGGGCATTTTATAAGTGAGTTACATACTCGTAGGTACCTACTTGTACCTTATTCGAGTTGTAATCTGGATATGATTGTGGCCAGGTCTGAGACGGAAGCAGGTCACAAACCCTCAGTGCTGGTCGGTCTTGGGTATCGGATTGTCATGGAGTGCCTTGCAGCTCCTACCCGCTGCTGCCTGCTGATAGGTCTAGGGTTCTATCCCAGTAGTGGACCTCAACATCATAACATATTTGGAGCTCCCTTGGAGACCTCGGGCTCCTACCTTTGCTAGGACATCTGCACTATCATTCCCATGATTCCAAAGTGGGAAACATATTTTTTCCCCTCGCTGGATCCATTCTCAGTAAGTGGCACAATACTAACCATGGAATCAACAAATCTACGATTGTCTCATAGGTACGGCGAAATAGATGTTTAGTTGACTGGGGCTGCTTCTCAGCCATCGGTAGTCACATCTAAAAAACTGCTGGTATTTTGTTTCTCAGAAAGGGTTGTGGAAGGATGTTTTTAGAGTTTGAGATGCGAGCGCAGCGGTGAATGTTCATCTGTCCCCAGGAACGTTTCGGGCTAGAAAACTCACTCGTGAATTATTACACTCGAGGGAAAACGATGTTTTGGACGGAGTGTGGGGATGTTAACGGAAAATCGATGTACCTCCCGTAAGCCTTGGTCTAGTGGTGGGGGTTAAAGGCGGATAGAAGGCTTTGATTGAGCGGTGAAACATGCAAATGATCGGTTGTCCTTTTTGAGAGAAAAAAGCAGTTTTCCTTGTCAAAACCCTCTCGACATAAAGCAGGTATAGATAGAGGTGGGTACATCAAGAAGAGAAGCGGCCTGATGGATGAGACCTCATCAATATGATAGGACCACCGCGGGTATCCATCAGAATGAGCGTAGGTGTCTTACCTTTTGACCACTCGTCCATACATAAGCCCTCCCTGGACTTATCGCGTCGCATTTATTATGCTGGGGCGAACTGGGCTTCCGACGGATTACCTTGATTTTTCTTCTTCATTGCTTCTCACTCTTCGGGAGCTTTTTTCAAGGGCCGAAACCTGTCAGACGGTGGTACCTTCTTAAAAACGGCTTTGTATCCTTCGGTTTTGATTGACGGTCGTTTGATAGGACGCAACGTGGCATAGCTTCGTCATTCTTCACTCACACTACTTGAAACAACCTGTCTCATCAAGCTCACTAGTTTATACAAAATGAGCTAATTATAGATTCTAATGGGTCCCCATAAACATACCCCACCCCACCCCACCCCACCCCACCCCACCCCACCCCACCTACCCCATGGATGGGCACATAAACTACTCACTGGGTATGGATCGAAATGTTATACCAACCACTTGGTCAATGGCGTCGCCTCTTCGAAGATGTCACAAGCCGGATGTCCTCCTGCTTTGTGCGAGTTCCATGAATAACGTCCTGCTATGTGTTTCTTACGACTTAAAATATTGTGAGGAGCTACTTAATGGAACCTGAGTACTTGGAGTTTTGTTTCGGTGCCTCATCGGCGTCTGGAAGCGGTCCTGCAAAATGTATAAAAGAAAAAAAGTATAATTTCTGGTTTCACCACTCTAAATTTCACCATTCAGGTACCTATTTACAATCTAGACTATCTCCCTACACATTTTCTTGCTTAATCCTGAAATTTGGATACTGCTACTTTGGAAAGGATTGGTTACTCTCCTCCTCTTTACTTACTGTGGTTATGGAGCTCTCCAACTGTAGCGAAAACATGCTGGCAACTTCTGTAATGAGGCATTGTCCCTCATTATCGATAATGCACCCCGAGCATTTTCCGATTTACTCTCGATCCTCAAGCCCCTTCTTTGGAATACGCTCTTTTTCGCGTTGTATCTTCGGATCTCCCACCTCTGATTATAGGGAGCCTCGTTTAAAACAATGCCCTCCCTAGACCTTCCCTCCCCAACCAGGTCGTGCATTAATCCTTAACTAGCTCGCTATGGTGTGGTATGCTGCACTTACACAATATAAACCCTTACAAAAAGATCACGCTCCGCATTTGCATGTGCTCCATGGATCCAAGTTATTTACTGTGGGCTCCAAACAATGGGACTATTGATTACCTTCTGGTGGGGCCTTACTGGTAAATACCTCTGATAATTTAAAAAAAAAAATCATAAATTAAACAAACCCAAGATAAGGATATCTTGAGGGGGGGAAAGCTCCAGAAACCGGAGTCCTTTGTTTTGAGCTTCGACAATTCCGAATTAACAGGGTTGTCTGACGGACGGGAGGCAGGGCGTAAAAAGGGACTTGGAAAGGACTGAAAAAGAAAGAGGGGCGAGTGAGTGAGTCAGCGAGGCGTTGAGAATTTATGAGCCCGATTAAGGGGTCCACACGAGAACTTCCCGGAGTTTCCTCGCTGAATTATGACCCTGTCGATTAATGTGAAAACCTTCCCGACCAAAACCCCTTTTTACAGATAATCCCAGTCCTTCAAACCGAAAAATTGTCTTTGGGTATACGCAGTATTGACAAGGGCGGAAAGGGCTGGTGGCCAGGGGTGGGATGCCTTGCTTTTCTCTCAGGGAACTCGTGTTCAGCGATATATCGGAAAATGTTTAGGGCTCGGATGCCAGGTGAGGGACCCACTTCTCCCTTCTGCAAACAGTCGCATGATTTATGTCATCCTAATAGAAATACTGAGCCCACACTATGCTTCTCTTGATTTCGCTCCGTCCAGGATGTCGCAGTGAGTCACATAACCTCTCATAAATTTCCGGTGCCAGTCGATGCGGGATGGAGAATACGTCTCGATACGACCTTGGAAGTTTTGTCTCTTTTTTGCATCATATTTTCTTTTCTTTTTTTCTAATAAGACGCCAACTTGAGCGTCTGCACGGCTCTAAAAATGACCATTACTTTTTGGAATGTATGCATAATATATGTCCTTCGATCCGTATGGTATAACAAAATGCTGTGACTTTGGGAATACATCGAAGGTAGTCCAATTTATAATTATAGATAAGTGGAGTCCGAAGATTGGAACACAAGTGGGAAGACCTATCTGGATAAGGTATTAATTAGCCACCGAACAGGAATAACTAAGTAAAAGTAGGATTTTTATCTCTTCGGGATCTAATGTATTACAGCGGTACTCATCAATTTATTGATATACAGTTTCAGAATGTTCTTTAAAACAGCTGGAATTTAATAACGACTTGCAGGTAGCGGTTCTTAGTCAATCCATTGATAGTCTTGACATTATGTACCAGCGCAATTTCTCCTAAGGGATCCCTAATGTTACTGTATCGGTATCTAATACACCTTCACGAATACTCTATAGTAATACTTTTATAACACTAACGTCATAGCATTATTATATTAAGTCCCCTGTGCAAGCACATAGTGCGTTCATTGGGCATCGCTATACCGTAATGTAGTACAACTTCCGATTTGAGGTTAGTTACCTGTATACTGCGATCAGACCAATATTTCGCGGATAACTCCACGCCTGAAATTAACATTTTTAACATCATTCGAAGAAATGCTAGGAATATTTTAGGCCTGAAAAAAACAAAAAAACTTGCAGGACTTGAACCTGCAACTCCCTTTTGCTTGGAGCATCTGTGCACCAAGTAGAAGGATCAAGTTCCGCTGAATTTTTCCAATATATTCTTGAATAATTCTCTGATCGCTTTTCTGATCAGTTCTCTGGGACCTCAGAGCAAAGCCTCTCGTATAATAATTCTTATAGAAATTTAAAAAATTATAAATGGAACTTTATCTCAGTCGACACACAAAGTCCAAAGTGTTTTAATCGATTTAATCAATCGATATGTGTGGTAATACTGAACTGCTTAGCATCCGTGTCATCCAACCTCCAACGCTTCCAGAATGGTGAGTACTTCTTAGATTTGTACCTTTTCCCGAAGCACAGTTGTCGAAGGATTGTTACGAGCAAGCCCTTTCCAAGACAGTTCCTTGACTTTCTGAACACCGCTCTCTCTTTTCATGACTAACGGCGTAAAGTTTGTTACGGCAGAGTAGGGGGAATACAGCCCCATAAAGGCAGTTCAACTTAACCCACCTTTAGTCGATGCCTCGTTACCCAAAACCGTATTTTTATATCTTTTCTTTTCCTCCCCGCAGCGAGGCGCTAGACGGGGGTTTGCCATGTTGCTTTGCTACCGTTCGTTTTAACGATATCACCTGCTCCCGCCTATAATGCTCAGCCATCCACTTGCCTAAATCATGGATTGACGTCAAGGATATAGGTCGTAAAACAGACTTTACCATTACCCTTTTCCCCTCTCCGTCCCCTTTACCTATAGGGCCGTTTCCCCCATTATTTCGGTAATTTTGTGGGAAAGGCTAAACATCAACGCGGCAGGGAGGGCTTTATGGTTTTCATAAATAACCATAAATAAAACGTTTCGACTCATCCGAGGTTTAGAGCGTATATACGAAATTCTAACTTTGGGGGAATCGGTGTCTCTTTAATCCCGTAGTAAAACCGTCATTTTTTCTTTATCACTATTGGTGGAGCATGAAGAAACGTGATGCCATCAGCGGATAACAATCATCAATACATTTTCTAAGATGAGGTCTTGCATATTCGAGTTTCCCATTACCGTTGACTGCACTGCGATCGCTTGCAAGATGGCGGCGATGCCGCTGAGAAACTTTTGATGTCGCTGCAATAGTAGGAAGATTGACAACTTTCCTGCTTTTTTAGCTCTCTCTCATTTGCAGTTTTCCAAGTTTTGGTGAATAAAATTTGTACGTTGTGGTTGTTTGAATATGTGAAATGCCCATAGGAGTTAAGGAAGACATTTTTTCGTTAACTGGTGTAAAGTGGAGATCACAGGGAAGAACTTTATCTTAGGATCGTTCTTTAGCTACCTACCTACATGAACTTTTGAAAAATGTTCTTCGATACAAAATCCGTTTCAGAGCATTTTGAATCCATTCTGGTATTTTAACCATTTTAGCGAATTTTCAAGGAAAATGAAGCTATTGCAATGGGTCCAAAATTTTCATAATATGAATTTTTGAGAATGTTCATCCCTAGATTTTTAACAAAAAGTTATATATGTGTATATAGGTACATATATTTATTTATTTATTTATGTGTCACTCAAGGGATACATATCTGTCCTTCGGTACATGATAAAAATTCCAAATTTCGCCAAAACGTTCGTATTGCCGAACAAGAGGATGAGATCGAAGATGAGCCCTTTTCAAAAATTCTAAGGGGGTCAGATTTGAGTTTTTAGGGGTCAAAAATCGGTAAAAACGGCTAAAATCGCGAGCAATTGATATAAAAATCACTGAGTGTGGTATGGAAGAGTGAGTAAAGACCGAAAAATGCTATTTCATTTGTTTTTTATTCAGAATAGGCGTAGAACTTGATTTTTGGGGGTCAAAAATTAAGGGCTAAAATCAATATTAATTCACCTGACGTTTTGTGGGATGGCAATTCACTAAGGGGGGACTATTTCGATGATACAAATATTTTTCTCAAAAAAGGGTGGGTCAAATTTGGCTTTATGAGGTTCAGAAATCGGTAAAAACTGCTAAAATCACGGAAAAATTATATGGTTTTACGAAAAGTGGCATGGTTTCTCGCTATATCATCTTTTTACACAATAGCACGAATATTTCACTGAAATACCCACGCTGCATGACTGGAACTTTTTATATTTAGTTAGCTATCTAAATAATTAGGATGTTTGTGTTTATTTGTAATTCCAAATAATGATCCATACCGCAGATGACAACCAAGATGACTTATTTATTGGTTTATTATCTTAAGTAATGAACCTTTTGAATCTACCATGAACATTTCTTGTTTAACCCCCCCCCCCCAAATTTCATGATTTACTTTCAAGGGACGTAGATTGCGAATATTGATTAAAAGTATTTCCGTCCGTCCGCCGTACGCCGTCCGTGGTTTTTTCCGTATATTAGTTCCCATGAACCAAAATTCACGAAATTTGGTATATGGATCCCGTTTGGGCTCTAGTCGGTCCTCGAAGCTCGGCGTTGCTATCACTCAACTCTAAGGGGTGAAAAATAGGGGTTGAAATATCTATAGTATCCCTATCTCGGAAATTTTTATTTTGAGGTGTGGGTTTTCTCATAGTTCGATTTTTTTCTGAAGTTTTTAGACCATCTGGAGCATTCTACGATCGCCATAAACCTTATATCTCCATAAAATGCTAATATTTAATTCACAGTTAGACCATTCCGAGGTGCAATACTGTTTCTATAACAAAAGAAGCGAAGAACGTGAAAAGTTCGAAGCAGCACCCACGGAGGAAGAGCGTAACCATATATGGTAACACTCGAACTCTGGGCATTCTTGCCCCCTAAGATCATTGAACAGGGGCGTTGAGTCCATAAGGCCACTTGGGCCACTGCCCCGGCACCCAAAAACACGAGTGAAAAAAAAAAAAAAAAAAAATCCAACAATGCCAAGTTGAGATTTGAATTTTCCTCCTTACACTGTTTTTTCACAAAGTATAACAGCGACAGCTGGTAGAGCATCCGTAGTGGTTCCCTAGACCAAGATGTTATCGGAATATAGCGACAGTAATCGATGTCCTGCAATCGAAATCGAAACCTAGGCTGCTGAAACTGGCAGGCCCTGGGACCTAGTGTTCCTATGGCAACTGAGAAAAGTGGCACGTCCGCGCATGCTCAGTCGAGTAAACATGTAGTTCGCCACGCCCACTTTGGTCCTTATCCCTAGAAACTCATTTCCGCCAAAAAATCGTTCCTGTTCACAATAGATTCGATCCCTTCGATTCAATTTGTTATCTCGATACGCGATACTAATGCCTTTCGATTTGTTCTTGTTGTCTCGTGAATCTCATTCGCTTCCTCTGTTGTGTATGTTGTCAGTTTTCCAATTTTTTGCATCGAATTTTGTGGGCTTGCATTCGGTCTGATTCCGGTGACAGATTTGGATTTGTGGTAATTACTTTTGTCCTGATTGCTGTTTATGGTCAAGTGGATTGATCGGCGTCGTAACACACAGATGAGTAGGCTTCCTTCTATTCAGCAGCTTCTCCATTCAAGTAGGTACATACCGGTCGACGGGTCATTTTTTCGTTGTATTTTAGTTTACTATATTTTTGTGCCACATGAATTCTAATTTACAGTCGACGTTTTTGTACGACGGTTGTTGATTAAAAGTTTAGGAAGAGATGAGCCTTTGCTGAATATATCAGTCAATAAGTAAATAAAGGGAAGGGTGTTGTTACCTTGAGGTATTTTGTAGAAAAATCTGTTGGTTGTGTGTTCCGGTAAGATGCTTCACCGGTTTCACAGCCCACGCGCCGCTACTGTCGTTGAAAACTAAAGCAATCATTACTACTGCACAGGCCATTAACTAATAACATAAAAACATGCTCAGGCAACCATATATTATATAATATATGGTCCCCCTACTACAGTTCCTCCATTCATTGAATTCGGCGTGTCCAAAACAAGTTTCCAAGGTACATCGCACTCAGGTTAGGCATTCGAGAAATTGACGTTGACTACGGAAGTTTATTGTTTAAATGTAATTAGGTCCCGCTTGAGGACCGCAGATCCCCCAATGATATGGTGATCTTGTACAGAAGGATCGGTCTCAACTTCGCCGAATAATTTTTGTATACTTCCCAGCATGTTGCTTGTGCATGTTTTTATGTTATTAGTTATTGGCAAGTGCAGTAGTAATGATTGAACGAAAATCGACGTCGAAAATGTGGACTGTAAATTAGCCATCGAATTCATGTGGCACAAAAATATCGTACTTAAACTAAAATATGTACAACGAAAAAATATTATGACGGCTGCGTACTCTAGAGTGGGTCGGAATATGGTGTTATACAACATGACCAAGGTTTTAATATTTTTGAACTCTCACGAATGACTTGGCTACGAGATGACAAAGTTTTCTTAAGGAGGTGCAATGAATTCAAAGATTGGTTTTTGGAAAGCCAGATAAAAATCACCGACAATCGTTATAGTCACCGTTAAAATGATGTAGAATGTTGGCTAAATACAGAGAAATTTCGAAAAATCAACGTATAGGGAGAGATATGACTTCTTGAGGTAAACAGTTATTTAATTAAGGCACGTTTAAAGGGCAGTAAGTTTCTACGTTGGCGTTATGATTAAAAATTAATTAGTTTGTTGTAGTAAATTGAAAATCGGAATTGGAAAGTTGGACACAATACTTCGACAAGTCCTGGCTGTACTTTCAATGATCCAATTAGGTCGTCAAAATAGTGAACAAAAAATCACGTTTCCATGTATTTTAATGCTCGCTTCCATCAGGTACTTAGGTATGCACATCATCTGACGATTCTTCCACCGTCCAGTGTTGGAAAGTCTTTATTTGACGGAACTTCCATTCATTTCACTATCGACATCGCACAGTGCACCATCTCTGATAACGATGGCCTATCCTCCGTTAGAAAAATTGTGTCAGAAGAGTTTTACCATCAAATAACTTCGTTGCACAATGATAAACCGTTATCAGTCGTTTAACTCGTTGTGGAACATTACGATTAAAATACACTTTATGGCCCATTAAACGATCCAATTCGCCCTCGTTGAGTCAGATAGATATTCCCTTCCATCGCTGACTCCCAAGCAAGTCAGTGACAGTTAATGGAGTAAGACTAGCTTCCATGCTCTACGATCGGGTCTTGTACGTATGATTGTATCGATCGCCTCTATTAGGTATTGTGTACTAATTCTATATTTCAATGTTACCTATAACTGCGGAATACACTTGGGATTAAGTATTTAAGAAAAAAAAAAAAGAAGTTCCATTCATTCAGCATGGATATGAGAGCGAATTTTCAAAGAAATATTCGTGCTATTGTGTAACAAGATGGTATAGCGCTTTTCTTAAAATTATATATTTTTTCGTGATTTTATCAGTTTTTATAGATTTTTGACCTCCATTATGTTTAATGTGACCCCTCTTCTTTGAGAAAAATATTTTTGTGATCGAAATAGTCCCTTCGTCATGAATCACCATCCCTCGCAACATTAGGTGAATTAGTATCGATTTTAGACTTGAATACCAATTTTGGCCCCCAAAAATCTAAATTTGAACCCTATTCTATATTTTAACAACAAAAATAAATAGTATTTTTCTGTCTTTACCCTTCCGTACGCGATTTTAGCAGTTTTCTCAGATTTTTTATCCCTAAAAACTCAAATTTGACCCCCTTGTAATTTCGGAAAATTGCTCATCTTCGAATTCATCCTTTTGTTTGGCAAAAGGAACATTTTGGCGAAATTTCGAATTGTTATAATGTACCGAAGGACAGATATCGTCTGGCGTGACACATTAAAAAGAACATATATCACAAACATTTGTATATACCTAGGTAGTAAGTATATAAATATATATATATTTTTTTCAACTCTAAAAATTAATAAAGAATGGTCAAAAATGGATCTGTGAGGAGAAATGTTTCAAAAACTTACGTAGATTCTGAAAAATCTTGGACCCAAAGTAATGGCTGGGGAAATTAGCTTTATAAATTGAAAAACACTGCAAAGTCCTTGTCACATGGGTTTATTATTCTATTGGACATACCTATTCATTTATTGTTTCTTTCATGCGCAATAATTGAAATAATTGAGCTGTTTCTGATGGTTTCCTCTAATTTTGGCCCTCAAAACACAAACTTTTCCTTTTTTTTTTTTTTTCAAATTACCTTGATCATTGAGAGTGCTGTTCGATTGTCTTGATTCACCTGTTGACAGTTTTCCTAGTGTTACTATACAAATTGATGGTGATTTCATACCATTTCCAAGTTTTTAACTCATAAAAAATGAATTTTAGGAGCTGAACCTTCGTTACAACCTAAATTCTTCACTCTTTTGTCAAAAGAGACTTCATATTCGGTCTTTTTCCCCAAAAAAACATAGAACAAGATATATGTAAAAAGCTCACGTTACTAAAACACCAAAAAACCCTGTTTTTGCACCAATTTTTCACCCTTAACACCCTTGGGTGTATTGCGATCAGGCTGAAAAGTTTCGGGACACAACTAGGGCCCAAATGGATCATGTGTGCGAAAGAACGAATTTTTGAGACGGAAAATGAAGTAGTTGTGCATCATACGGCGCACGGCTTTGGCGGACGGACATTGCATTTTGGTTTATTATTCTGTGAATAATACACCCTAAGTATTCGCTCAGCAAAAAAATTTTATAACACCCCCTCAAAATTTTTTCTTTTCCGTTTCAAGGTGCGTAGATTCCAAAAATGCAATGTCCGTCCGCCGTACGCCGTACATCAGTGTACCGGCTTCATTTTCGGTCTAAAAAATTCGTTCTTTCGCACACATGCTCCATTTGGGCCCTAGTTGTGTCCCGAAACTTTTCAGCCCGATCGATACCCCGATATACCCAGGGGTGTTATGAGTGAAAATGTGTGTAAAAATAGGTACTTTTTGCGTTTTAGCAACATGTTGGTAACATGAGATTCTGAGATATCGTTTTCCATGTTTTTGGGGACGAGAAGACCGAATATGAAGTCGATTTTGACCAAAGAGTGGAAAATTGAGTACTACCAAATCAGCTCCCAAAATTGATTTTTTATGAGTGAAAAACCTGGGAAATCGTCTGAAATCACCATCAGTTTGTATAATAATACAGGAAAAAGTGTCAACACGTGGGTCAAGACGATTAAATGGCACTACCATCGATCAAAGATAATTCGAAAAAAAGGAGCGTACCTAATGTTATAATAATAAACCAAAAATTGATGAAATTAGGTCAAGTTTGAGCTGTTCCGGGTCGCAAGTTGCTTATAACTTGTGCAAATTGTTAAAATCAACAAAAATTGCTCTTAAATAATCAACAATGTTTATAGGACGGTACTTCGAAGATAGTTCGCTCACATGGTCATGCTGCGGGACTGTTGCTATTCGAATTGCTAGTTGCGTTGTTTCTAGAGGGCGCGTGTCTTTGGTTGAATTTTGCTCAACGGGGGAAACACAGGTATTGATGTGGCGAGGGGGGTGGCCGAGGAGGTTAGGAGGTCTGTGGGGAGTCTGCTTCCCGCCGGTCTGGTCTCGAGCCGCCGGGTAAACAATGGGGAAGAGTTTTTCGTTGTGGGACGACGAGGCGGTGGTGGAAGGGGTTCGAACCCGGGGTTTTTCAAGGGGGAGAGCGAGCCACGGGGCACGAGGAAAAGCGCGGGGTTTCCGACAAATGAGCCACCATTAGTTTTTTTTCTTTTATCAAGAGTGTGTCTGTATGGGAAGTGGTTAGCGGTGCGATGGTGAGCGGGTGGCGGTGGTGCGAAGGGGTAGTAAGGGGTGAGAGGGGCCTCACTTGTTGACACAGAACCCCCCCCCCCCCCCCCCAGGCCGCTTCATCGTCAGTGACTGTTCGAGGGGCGGAGGTTGGTTTAACTGAATTAGCGGAGGGCACCTACCATTAAACACCACTGTCACCTGTTTAACCGTCTACTCCATCGAGCCCTTGCTTTGTACTGTAAGGAGAATTCAAATATTTACTTCTTACATTCAAGCACGCCCGTAGTTACCATTCAAAAATCACTCTCTCTCGCTCTCTCCCTCAAATAAAATATAAATAAATAAATAGGCAATGAAATATGATAAGTACTACGTAGGTAATTTAAAAAAAACGCTGCAAAGTCCTTGTCACATGGGTTTATTATTCTATTGGACATATCTACAGAAATTTTGGCTGTTCATTTATTGTTTATTTCATGTGAAATAATTGAAATACCACCATTTTTGGCCCCTAAAACACGAATTAGTACGCTCCTTTTTTTTTCAATTTATCTTTGATCATTGGTAGTGCCATTTAATCGTCTTAACCCACGTGTTGTGTTATTATACAAATTGATGGTGATTTTAGACGATTTCCCAGGTTTTTGACTCATAAAAAGTCAATTTTGGGAGCTGAACATTTGGTAGAACCTCTATTTTCCACTCTTTGGTCAAAATCGACTTCATATTCGGTCTTGTCGTCCCCAAAAACATGGAAAACGATACCTCAAAAGCTCATGTTACTAACATGTTACTAAAACACAAAAAGTACCTATTTTTACACACATTTTCACTCATAACACCCTTGGGTATATTCCGATTGGGCTGAAAAGTTTCGGGACTCAACTAGGGCCCAAATGGAGCATGTGTGCGAAAGAACGACTTTTTTAGACCAAAAATGAAGCCGTTACACGAGATACGGCGTACGGTGGACGGCGGACGGACATTGTATTTTTGGAATCTATGCACCTTGAAACGTAAAAGAACAAATTTTGAAGGGGTGTTATAAAAATTTTTTGCTGAGCGATTACATAGGTGTATTATTCACAGAATAATAAACCAAAAGCTGCAAATTATAACACGTAGATTTATTATTTACCTGTACAGTAGCCCCCTACGTAGGTAGTATAATTAACCGTTGTGTAATAATTTACCGTTGCGTAATAATTTATCCAATAATATTTCAACGTTTGTTCAAGTTTAAAAAGTGCCTATCAACAAAATCCAAAAGATCCGTCATTATTCAAACGAAATTGTGTCACAGAATAAACAACTCGACATCATACAGCCGTCCGTGAATATAATCAGGTGCTCCCTAGCAGTGGTATCCGGGCTGGATTAATACCGTTTGATTCACGATCATGTTGACGAAGCTTTTCGGTGCAAACGAACGCCTGGTCGTAGAATGCTCTGGTGGTCTCAAAACATTCTTTAGTTCAAAATCAATTTAAAAACGTAAAAAAAACCATACCCTTCTCCTGAATGTTTTATGAAAATGTCAACGGCTATTTTTCACCCCTTAGAGATGACAGTAACGCCGAGCTTCTAGGACCACCTAGACCGTAAACTGGACCTACAAACTAAATTTCATTAATTTTGGTTCATGGTAACTCAGAAAAGTGCTTAGTACGGCGTACGGTGTACGGCGGACGGACAGGAAATTTTTTATTGCATTTTCGGATTCTACATACCTTGAAACGTAAAGCATCAAATTTTGTTGGGGGTGGGGAGGGGGGGTCAAATTTTTTCTCATGCTGGATTCCAAAGGTTCTTCATTGTTGAAAATACTAAACCAATAAATTAGGTACCTGCATTATCACTCGATAAAATATGATAGTTAATTCCTCAACATCACTATTTGGGAAATTCGTATTAGACATGTTGAGGTTCACCCTGTATCTACCCTCCGAATTTCGGCACATTAGAATCATTCATTCGATTAGTTTTGGGCGCGATATGGATTTCACGTTCGGACATGCGCAGATGAATTTTACCTTTCGATTGCGATGATATTCGTATAGGATTATTTGGGGTCCAGTTTGCATCTGCTTTCCAAATTTCAGCTAATTACAACCGTTCCTTCGGGTTGGCGCATGCGCTGACAAATGTTATTTTCCGATTGTGATGAACTCCTTAGTGAATCATGTAAGTCTTTTTCGCACTTATTCCAAATTCCGTATTTGTTCAGAAAGAACGCGTTTAAAAGTAGAGTTTTTTCACTAACGTGATATATTATGTTTTTGTTTTTACACTTTTTAGGCAGTTGTCATTATTTTGAGGGGAAAAAGCGGATTTTCCCACGCTCAACCACGCTGAACACGAATCAGAATAAAGAAGAAAATTTCAGCTCCTTCAGGTACCTAGTTTTGAGTATGTGTGCGTGTGTACGCATTTCCGCGAACCCACATATAACTCACGACCCAGTGGTCAAAATTGGCTCAAATTTTAATGGTGGTTCGGAGTGAGATCCTCGTTGGTCCCATATGAATTTTGCCGCATTCGGATCAGTGTTAGACACCTCGCATTAGACACGTCGAACCCACATAACTCACAACGCAATGGTCCGAATTGGCTCAAATTTTGATGGTACTTCAGGGTTAGGTCCTAGTTGGTTCCACATGAATTTCGTCGCATTACGCATACCTGCATCTCGCGCATCGCGGAATTTGCTGTCAGAGAAGGTGGTCTTTTCAAATAATCATATTTATTCCTCCCACTTGAATATTTTAAAGGGTAAAGATTTCGTTTCTTCTGGTAAGTTTGATGCATCAGTAGTTCTTGCTGTTCTGGCTGATCGGTTTTACTTGGTAGCCAAAAGTCTCCACATCTTCAGGTGGCCAGAATTTTCGGTACCACGCGATATATATACCAAGGCCGAATTATATGAAATCCGATTTGGATTGCCGCTCGGAAGCCATGACGTAGCAAAAGGAGCCGCATTTCAAACCGATTTTCTGACTTCGCTAAATGTCTACCCACAGCCCATAATATTGCACATTTTGGCTCTCACGACGGTCTTTCAATATATAGGTAAGCAAATAATGAAAAATAAATAAATACTTAAATAACGAAATAATATTAGAGAAAATTCCCAATTTCGGGATTGATGCATAAAATGGATGACTCCTCTGCTAGTAAAAGCATGCTATTCATTTAAAGTAAACAGGAATCATTTTCATTCCATCCAGTAACGTTTTCCATTTTACTATGGAACGAAAACAAGTTAATGACTGGAGCGTAATGGGCCAAAAAAGCGGCTTATATTATTATTTTTTTAATGAAACGAAATCCATTCTACACTATCATACGTCGAGTAGTTATAGTTCTTTTTCTGTGATTTTTCGAAGTTTCCAACAGTTCTGAAGTCACAATGGGCAGGGAGGTCCCACCTAGGCGAGAGGGGTGCAATGACGTCAGGATTGTTGGAAATGTGAAGAATCATCGAAAAAGAACTACTTGTCGTATGACAGTGCGGTTGGTGTCAAAATGCTAAGGATGGATGTTTCATAAAAAAGTAAATACGTCCGCATACCCTATCGTGGCTAATGTGATGAGGTAAAATGGGCAATAATGCAAAACATTTTAAGATAATGGAGGATGTACGCACCGGGGAGGAGTCCAGACCATCTCAGGGCCAGTTCCCGACTTCCATTAAGTGTATTTGTGTAAATGAATGGTTCATGGCGGTATTCTGTGATATCCGATTAGGCTACCTATCCGGGATTTTAATCATTAATATTTTTTTAGGATGAAACTCGGATTTGGGTTGAGAAAATCTGTTTAATTACCCTTAGGGTAAGTTTATCTATAACTCAACCAAGAAAAATATGCTAGTCATTGAATCATCTACAAAGAGGGTATCATATCGTATTGTTTTTCAAGGGAAAATCGTACACTCACCCGTTGAACGCCCGTCTTGTCCACCTGTGGACGGAGCGCACCTGTTAGTGATATGAAAAAGATTCCGTTCAAAGACTCACAACGTAATAAATTGGCTCTCATTGTTCGACCTCCATAAATAATGCTCAACTCAGGAGAAACCGGACCAGTTGTTCTTCCCCGAAAAATCCCCTGGAACATCCTACTAACATATAATTCAAGTACGGAACAAAAACAAGTTGATGTCCGGGGTAGGCGGCTATTGTGAAGAGGCAAAATGGACCTGTCGCTAAAACTATATTAAGGGAGTGTTGTAAGATCGATCAAAGGGGTTTGAGAACAATGGCGGCGGGGCGGGGGGCGGCAAAGCTTCATTATACTCCGTGTGAGATTTATTGAAAGTTAGCGAAGCAAAGGGTTGGACGTACTTAAATCAAAGTGGTCGCCAGGATTCTAGTCACTGTGCCAAGACTACAATGGCCTTTCCCTACTTGACCATAAATTCAGTGGTAAGAGGGATGACGGGGGAGGGGACGTGTTTCGTCCAGACAGGACTGTGGTATTCGGGAAAAGGAATGGCCCAAAAGGGTGGGACCCAAAAAACCGAACCCTCAGTTTTGTGCGAAAGGGTTTTGGCCACCCTTTTAAACATTTTGCTAATTTAATGCCTGTCTTTTACACCGCGATGCTGATCGCACCAATGACACTTGACTGTACAATATTTCACTTTATCGCTTCCTTCAGCGTCAAGGAGCCTTTTGGCGCAGGCACCCTGTTTTTTTCTTTACGTATTTCATCCATTCGAGTCGTGTGATTTAGCTTTTTGCGGCGAAAATTCCTCTCAGTTGTGCTTACTGTCCTCCTTTCCATGGTGGCAAACTTCGAGGCAGCCACATCTATGTTTACGATGCTCTCTCATTTTGTTTCGTTATATACGGTTATAGTTGAGCGGTGGCAAAAAGACTATAATTTTAAAGTGTCGCTGAGTCGTATCTAGAATTTCCTCTGTTGGGGTACTGTGATACGAATACCTACGCGTAAATCAGGCTCCGTCTGGTGGTGATACTTTACATTGGGTTTAATTGTCGCTTTCGAAATCTGTGGGGGAAAGAATCGCAGGAATTCCAAGGTCTTTAAATCTTGAGCTTGGACATGACCCAACATGGAGATTCTACTTAGAAGCACATCATAAACTAGAAACAATCTAATGGTACTAAGAATGAGGGAATTATTGTACTACCAGGTGATATTTCGTTACGTAGAGTTTATTTGTAGGGTCAAAAAATTCTGGATTTCGTTAATTGTCTGTTCTCACGTGATTATAAGGTTCGGAGGATTCCTACAAGTTTGAAGAAGCAAGTTAAAAACAAATTGTGTCATCGGGTGATATTATGAGATGACTAATGTGCACTTCACCCTATTTCTAGGTTGGTGGAATGTTACACGTTGGAGGGATATTGGATATATTGGGATTGGGGTATATTGGAGGGATATATAGATATTGCATGGCTACTTTTCAGCAGGATTTTTTTCATGGATACCAGTAGTAAAATCAAAGTTAGTTAGGATAGAAATTTCGATCATGGATGAATCGATCATACCGAGCATAGATTGAAAAGTATCGCATAGACCCACTCTGGAAGTTGATGAAAATACTTGTCAGATTGTTTATGAAAATCAGTGTTAACAATAGTCGAAAGTAGGTTGTGGGTTGTGGGTATTTGGGATGACAAATTGACCATTCAGGGGGTCGTGGCATCTTGTAGTATCACTAAATTTCTTTCTGCGATCATATTAAACTAGGTACTGCATGAAAAGAAGCAAAAACTCAATAGGTAGTTTCGTTCACTCGTAGGTAAATTTTGACGATTCTCGATGGTTGAAGCGTTCACCGGTCATTGAGAACGCCTCAGCATGCTTTCTGTGGCGCAGAGTTATAGGAAAATTACCGGAATCGACACAGAAAACCATAACCGATGTATACGCTTTCAATTCTTGGCGCCGTACGTCAATAGAGGAGATAAAATTGATACCTAGATTGAAATGAAACGAGCTCAATATTCTATGCAGGTATGCAGTTGATTGCAGTAAAGAGCATAAACCATTCTCCCCCACACCCATAAATCGTAAATCATTTCTCGATTTACTTCAACTCGTTCAAGAATACAAGGTAAACTAGGTAGGTTGCTCAGTTAATGTATATGATGGAGTGAAATGTGGTGCATTAATAATAAGGCTAGCGTCAACATAGAAAGGTTATAATTGTGATCTCTCGGACGACGTTGTTGTCCAACGGAAGAACTTAATAGCTACGATCAGGATATTGTTTGGTTTATTTTAATTGTCTATTTTTCATTGTCGAACCATTGTGATATATAAAAATAGTAAAAATTAGCAAATAGGTCCTAACTAATTAAAAAATATATACATAAAAATCAAATAAATTGTCTTGTGATTAATTTAAAGAATATACAGTCGCACTCGCCGATAACTCGAACACCTCGAGATATCGTTAGGTACTAGGAACGGGATAATGTGGGAGATGAAGGTAAATCATCAAATACCAATCAAAATAATGTGCGTATTCTATGTATGGATGTACATTCAAACAATATAATTTCTATACCACATTTTCTGGATTGAAAAATTTTTTTCATTGTTTTTTAAGGCATTGAGGGTTTGTATTTTTCATTTGTGTTTTGATAGTTCCCATCATGATTATAGAAGTAGTGCAATTGTTGTTATGTTGTAGTTGTGTAGTCCCATTTATTATTGTAAAAACATTGTGTTGTATGCCCTCACAACTGTTGTACATAAACGTCAGCCGTGTCTTTCGACAAATCGAGTTGGGTTAATATTATAGAGTCTACACCCACCCCTTCGTTGGCCTTACGTTTGTTCGACATATCGTCAGTTTGTCCGAGTTATTGAGGTGTTGAGCTTATTATATGGCTGGGACATCGGAATTGCGGCTGTACTTCGGCGTCAATCACGAGCCTCTCGTCAACTCGCCAACTCTCTCTTTTAGAAGTTACTGAATAACCCTGTCATGGATGCTGTAAACATCTCTTCTGCCAAAAAAGTATCTTTGACTTAGTGGATAGGCTCCCAGGGGCCGATTCAGGGGCCCACCTAAGCCAAAGAGACATCTCTTTTCGGTCCTACTCTCTCTTTTTTGGCACCCTTTCTCATTTCTTGTTTGTTTGATGGTGATCATGTATCATCCACCGTCCATCAGCTACCATATTGGTCATTTTGATGTACGTTTTTTCGTATCTTAATGGTAAGTCGATTGTTCATTAAAAATACATACATATTATCGATTCATGAGTAAAAACATCTCAAGTAGGTAGGGGTTGAGAGCTATTCAGTAAAATAGACGAACCTGGTAGGGAGACTGTCTCCCGAGGGAGACTATCTATCCCACGAGGTTTTCAAAATACTCGTAGATAATCTATTTTCACTAGAGAGTTTTTTCAAGCCATATACGGGTGACGTAGAACCTCATCACAGAGCCCACAACATCTGATTTCTGAGTTGTACGGTCCTTGACGATATGGGTGACGCAGAACTTGCCAGTTTGGCGGACAACATAAGGAACTCGAGTGAGAGGTCCGCAACATGCATACAATCATAACCTTTCAAGTTATAACCGAAACTCGCTTCTTCTTCTTCTTCTACTTCTTGTTTTCTGACTCTGCCTCCGCCATGGCCATAGTGTTTGTGAATTTTAGATTGCAGTGTGATGTTGTTCATGTCGAAGAATATTACTTATTTATTTTCTTGAAAGTGTTGACGGTGAAAATTAATTTGATAGAACCGAAACTCGCGCCTCCGATATTTTTATTCGCAATAACAAGTTGTTGTGTTTCTAAAGGTGAACATAAAATTTAAAAAATCGCCAGGTAACCATTGGTGGTGGCCAAACTGCCAAACTTCGGAACCCAAAGGTCAGTGTTCAGTTTATTGTTTGCTTATCGCCATTTTTTGTTTATCATTCCATTCTGTGTTCGTGATTGTTACCCTAATTCCCGCTCACTGCATTGAACGTGAGCAGCTCCTAAAAACAAAAAAAAAAATGTGCTTATTACAAGATGGAAGCTCTTCTTTCCCCAAGAGCCAGGAAATAAGCCTTAATGGCCCTAACAACATCCTCCCACTCTACAACACCTACACGATCCTACACTTCTATAAAATCTTCGATGATTTCCATTACTTCAAGAATCACTCTATAATCAGAACCAAAATCCCAATCTCAACACCGAACTAAAACAAAGGAAGATAATTTTAGCGTCACTCCACAACTTGACGTGACTTTAACTCGAACCGATATGTCAGCCCTCAGGTTCGACGTAAAAAAAGGTTAGCTCTCGAGTTGCTCGCTATAGGCAAAGTTTGCGGGGCCCGCAAACCTGTGGTCTGCAAAAACTCTCTACTATCTCTTTTAGTGAATAGGCCCTGTGTGGATCTTGATCCTCTAGTCCTGTTTGACCTCTGTTAGAGTGCATTGTAGTAATGTACCGTAACTATCCAAGTTACGATTCCCTGAAATTAGTATTGAATATCCTGTTTTGGTTCTAGTTTAGGTCACTCGGCAACCTTCGCGCCTGCTCACTCATGTCAGCGGTCAAGCGCAGTCCACCGTGACGTTGATACGTTGCGTTCGCGAGCGGCCTTGGGCCTGATGACGGACACTTGATCACCATTGTTCTCCTATCGAATGCTACCGACTTTGATTGATCGCTCCACAACAAGTTGCACTGTTAACTTTATCTGCCGTCTCCATTAATATTCCACGTTGGCTCGAATAAAAAAAAAAAAGAACGTATCGTCAATCGCTGTGGATAAAAAGCAGTGGAAAGGGAAATAGAATGTGTTCTCTTCTTTTATCAGCGGAAAAAACAAGGAATTCGGGCAGTGGGTGACCTGTTGGATGCTTCACAATGGTTTTTTCCCCAAGGCCGCCTACTCGCCCAGGGAAGTGAGGTCCGAATTTATTCCGTGAACACAAAAAGAGATTGACGCCGGCTTTGTGAAGGCTCGAAGGGTCAGCTCGTGTGGGAGAGGGGGGGGGGGGGGGGGCAGCGCTAATGACAGCGAACTGGCAAAGGACAATAACTAAGGGATAGTTTGTCCATCAGGCCGTGAACCCCATAAATAACTGTTGGACTTCAACCTCGCTACGTTTCTCCCCGGACCTTTTGTGGCCCAGGATGCATAAATCAGCTGGGAGACTTTTGACGGGGAGGGATGCGCTGGGCAGTGCCTCGGTGCCATTATGGGGCATAACTCAAAACCTACTTCAGCTGATTCCCTCTGCGGTTGCGCTCTTTCATAATGATCGGAAGAGGACGGTCAGGGATACGGTGGGTTTTGTCTGGTAACTGGAGCATCTTGTCGGCCTTGGACCGTCTTTCAGTCTTTCTTTGATGGGCGAGACAATTCATCGACAGGCTGTCCCTGCTACCTTCTGTTATTTCGAAAAACAGTTACAAGAACTGCAGCCTCGACTTGTGTATTTCAAAGTATCGCCAGCAGTAGCGGTGCTTGGGCTCTAAAAACTGTGAGGCACCAAACCAGCCCTATTCACTAAAAGAGAGTGAAAAGAGATTACCTATCTATTTTGAAAATCTCCTGGGAGAGGCAGTCTCCTCGGGAGAAGACAGTATCTTCCAGTGTCTCCGGGATTTGTCTATTTTACTGAATAGCTCTCAACTCGTACGTCGACGTTTTTACTCATGAATCGATAATATGTATGTATTTTTAATGAAAATCGACTTACCTTTAAGAGATGAAAAAACATACATCAAAATGACAGATATGGTAGCGGATGAATGGAGGATGATACACGATATCACTATGAAACAAACGAGAATCAGAAAGAGGAAAAGACATCTAATTAGGTGCCTCTTTGAAAGAGATCAAAAATGCCAAGATGGCCGCCAACTCTCTCTTTTAGAAGTTACTAAATAATCATGGATGCTATAAAAATATCGCTTGCCAAAAGAGAGAGTTGGGCAGAAAAGAGATGTCTCTTTGGCTTAGTGAATAGGCCCCCAGAACACAAAACCAAGAGGTTTTACTACAAAATACCTCAAGGCAACAACACCCCTCCCCTTTATTTACTTACTGAGTGATATGCAGCAAAGTCTTGCCTCTTCCTAAACATTTAATCAACACTGTCGTCGAAAACGTCGACAATTTCGATAGTAAATTAGCCATTGAATTCATGTGGTACAAAAATAATATAGTAAACTAAAATACAACGAAAAAAGACTACTTCCTTCTTAAATGGAGAAGCTGTTGACTAGAAGCTAGCCAACTCATCTGTGTGTTACGACGCCGATCAATCCGCAGGACCACCATGGAGATCGCAAACAGCAAACAGGACAAAAGGCACGTAAGTACCACCAACCCAAATCTGTCACCGGAACAGAACCGAACGCAAAGCACAAAATTCGACACAAAAAAGGGAAAACAGACAATAGACTACACAGAGAAAGCGAATGTGATTCACGAGACAACAAATACAAATCGAAAGGCATAAGCTTCTCGTATCGAAGGGATCGAATCGATTGTGAACAGGAACGATTTTCGGGTTGAAATCAGATTCTAGGTACAGGGCCCAAAGTGGGCGTGGCAAACTACATGTTTACTTGACTGAGCATGCGCGGACTGGCCGCTTTTCTCAGTTGCCATGGGAACACTAGGTCTGCCAGTTTGAGGAGACTAGGTTTCGATTTCGATTGCAGGACATCGATTACTGTCGCTGTATTCCGATAACATCTTGTTCTAGGGAACGGCTGTGCTCTACTAGAATACTGAATATACATAGCCACAGAAATCTAGCGGATTGCTATGAAAAAAGCTAGGTACAATTCACGGACGGAAATTAATTGAACATATGGTCGGACTTTAAAAAAAAACTTACTCCTAGTGTCCTTGGGTGCCGGGGCAGTGGCCCTATGGTTTCAACGTTAAACAGGAAGATTTCAAGCTATTTTCAAATTCAAATTGCTTCGAACTCGAGTCTTACCATGATCCGTCCTACTCCAAAACGAGTAGGTACGTGGCTAAAAGTGGTTGATTCTGTGGTTGCCTACTTGGTTGACTATTTAGGTAACCTTCATATGAAAACTCGGGAAAAAATTGACCTATACCAACTATAGCTATGATCGAGGTTGGAGCGAGCAGGTTTTTACGAGTACCTGTACATTAATTTATTTAGACCACTGGTATAGAGGTATACCTACGATATTAGATACCTAAGATACCTACCTACCAAGGATCCAGATTTTTCAGATACAAAACTTCCGTTTTTTTATGGATCACCCGAGTTACATTTCCATCAACAGCCTCAAGCGATTCTCCGCATCGTCATGCTGACTCGTACTAGTTGTACGTTGACCAAAACAGAAGCACTGTCATGCAAACTTCTGACCATAACATCAGCTTGAATACTTGCTGTATTGTTGAATAGTGACTTCACAAAATTGGTATGGGGAGAGTTCGCAACCATGTTTGGGTGTGTTTTTCCGGGTTGGATTTCTCTAGCTAGTTATATCGTTGTTATATCTAGTTATATCTAGCTATAATTATCGTTGCTTCTTTATTCATCATTGAGTGGGAGCGTCGAACATAATATTATGAACCAGTTTCACTATTTACTACCTAGAAAACTACAATATTATTTACCTACCAATTTTAAGAATTTCGGGATCGACTGAAGTCTTGATTGAATACATCTTCTTTGATTGAATGTATCGGACATAATTTTTAGGGTAGTTAGGAATTATTCTAAAGATTGTATTATGTATGAACCAGAACGAATTTCAGCATTTTATAGCGTCACCACAATATTTTGAGATGGAGTCGCCATGGGCGTCCAAAGCTTTGCTCCTATAAATTCTCAGATGTTAACGTCCCACAGAACGACGCATAACCCTTTACTCTCAGGTTATGACGAATTACGAGAATTGTTAGGTACTAAAAAAAAAGAAAAAAAGACATTACGATCTTTACATAGGTTGTACGTAACCTGAACTGGGCAGCATGATGCCTGCACATCATGCCCATGTACATCCATGTACATCATGGCTATGACAACATTATAACCATGTACATCATGGCCATGATACCCATTTACATCATGGCCTCTTCATGATGTGAAAATATTTCGTCCGATTCCTGCTCTACTGCGGAGAACCTGAGACGGGGTTTAGAGAATGAAATGCGTGACGTTTCTTGATGAATTCTCGCTGTAATATTTTCAACCGAGGAAAAAGAGATTACGGGGCGAGGGCGTAAGAAGGATCTACCAGAGGATGAGAAGTTATAAGTCCTGTGAAACTCGAGAAAACGAGGATGAAGCAGAGGGTTCCAAGGTAGAGGTTTTCGAAAGAAGGGGGGAGAGAACTTCCAGGAGTTATATGATGTGAAACGTCTGAGGCATCAATCAAGCTGGGGCCGTGATTGAAGGGTGCCAGGTCTGGCAGGAATATTCCTTCGTCTCATTACTCTCCGAGCTTCATTTTCCAAGGTCCCGGAGATCAGTTCCAATCAACGGCATCCGCTCCAGGTTTTTCAAGTTCCAGTAGAACCTCGTTATCCTTTTTTTTAGACTTACGTCGTTGATAGTTTTATTAATTTATTAAAAAAAAAAAAAGATGTGTTATGACGTGGCAACGATGCTCGGTCGTTTGACCGAGTGCGTGAGACATTCACGGAATCTATTACTCTCTTGTAGCAGCTTGTGGTAACGGTTACCTGCCTTGAATGTGCCGAAAAATACCCAGTATGTTCAAGTAAGTAGAAATTGTCATTGTTGTTGTTCATTCATGTTTGGGAGTATCATAAGAGACATCAGGGCATTTATTCTAGCCTGTGTAATCAGTAGGAAGTGGGTTCAATTCCCACTTGAGCCTCATTTTAATGTTTTCGTCTTCCGTACTTACCGCTATTTGTAAATTTAGAGTTTCTCCTATCGAGTGATCACGAGTAGTTGACCCATGGATATTGTGGATCGCCTTATCTGTTGAAACCTTCAAGTAGGTTTTTCGAGTTTTCGAGTGATTCCTCTATTCAGAGCCTCCAATAATTAGTTCTTCAAATAAAATTTCTTCTATTCTACTCAAAACTATCTTTGTTCTTCCTTCCCGTTTTCGGTCGACATTTTTATATTTAGCTCAAACCCCCGTTTTCCCTCTTCGCTTCATGAAAGGGGGCGAGAAGTTATTTACCATCGTCATCTCGCTGCTATTAGGAAACCCGGCTGTATTTCGAGGAGTCACCCCCCTTCCCCTACCAACTGATCCGAGGATTAAAATGACGCGTATGGTAGGATTTACGGCGAGCATCAAAATGAAGAGTAAAATAGAGTCAACTCCGATGTGTCAGAGCCATTAAGGGAACACATTTCGTCGACCGTCCCTATTTTTCCACGTGTTTATTTGCGGCGATTATGAAGTTGAGCCATCGTATTTTAGTATGAAATTAAGCATTTTTCTCAACTTGGTTAATGCAAAAGCGTTAGAATATATTTAAGCACTTCATTCTGACAATTTAGGCAAACCTCCAGGCAGTGCGTACTAACAGCCTTTTGTTGAGATCCGATCATTGCTTTGGCATATTGTCAACTTTTAATTGTACCACTTCTACTGTAAATTCATTTATGACCTCTCGTCAAAACTAAGAGGAGCTGTAAAAAATTTCCTTTCAAACAGGCAGCAGTGGATCCCTTCCCAATCCAGAGTGCCTAACCCTCCAATGTATGCATACAATTCTGGTTGATCTCTAAGTATCCCTAGGTGTTGACAAAAGTATTTTTCTTTAAATTCAGTTCTTTGTACATTTTATTACCTGTTTATCCACACATAGTTATATATAGGATGCACTCCAGACTCTGTTCCATCTTTATAAAATACAAAATCGGCCTGAAAGAAATGAGTGTTATGAGTGTGGATTCCTTCGTAAATTTTCACGCTGCAATGAATATTATGACATGGTGACACTCCCACACCAATAAAAAGTAGTGTCTCGACCCTTGAACTCTTCAGAATACTGCACGAGAGCCTCAATGGCCAGATCTGATTTTTCGGTCGATGATAGCAAAATATGTTAATGGTAATGGGGTTCATAGATAACATCTACGGTGTGGGCAACGAAATTAGCAAATATCTGCGTACTGTACTCTGTACAGTAGCAAATCTCTGCGTACTGTAATGTGTGTGTACAGTAGCAAATCTCTGCGTACTCTGAGTGTTTGGGATGTAGGTATCAGGTTTCAAGAGGTCAAAAAATAACACATTTTCAGCTCCTTTTTCCTCATAACACTCAGCGATATGATTCCTAGTATATGCGTACCAACGTTCGCATCCACATTCTCAAGATGGAGAACGAGACCAATCCGAAGACAAAACATTCCGCCCTGAAAGAGCTGGAAACACTACAATGCGATTCGGATCGGCCTTTTGAAGTCGCCACCGGCAAATCGCGTGTGAAGCCATTAAAAACATCAAAAGCCGTTGTAGGGAGTTTTTCACGTCAAAGGGCGTCCGTGAGGATTGATGTGTTTCATGAGTTAAGATTCACAAACGGATCCCGTGGCTAACTTTTATGGCTTCGTCCCGGAACTGAGGGGAAAAAAATCGATGGACAGCTGCGACTCAGGGAGGTTTTGAAGGGCTCTTATCAGACGGTGCGGATCTCAGGAGTTCGGAAAATAAAACGCTGAAACTTGATAATGCAATAAAAACGACTGACATGAAAACGCGATGACGAACATTCGATCATCTGTAAGCGGAACTCTGACATGCAGCTGTATGGGAAGTTGACCAGTGGAATAACATGCAGCATAAATTAACAGTATCAAGTGCCAAATGAAAATATAGGGTTCCTATGAGATACGGAGATCGAGATATATCTATGTATTATGTCAGATGACAGAACCGTAAGTTCAGTAAGTCATCGTATTAATTTTAAGCATGAAGTTAATGTCGTGAAAGAAGAGATACTAAAGCAGCAAGAACCCTCATCTTGATACGGAAGCAGTTTTTATCAACGTGGTGGGGGGGGGGGGGACACTTGGAAAAACGATAGTTTGAAGCCCGTTTTCAAAAATAAGTGGTATTTTTTAAATGAGGGTGATTAAATGCAGCAAGAAATTACGTAGAGATTTGTTGACGACTGATTGGCTGTTGGCCCAAGGAGGCGGAGCGAAGACCCAGAGGCAAAGGTTCTCAATGCTGCCAACAACCCAACATTAGAAATGGCAAAGCTTCTTGACAACCTTCTAGAACCTTTGACGTGACCTTCCCCTCGGTTTAATTTTGAGGACGTGTTTTTAAAAATGTATTTATATATTAGCGGTTCCAACCTTCCATCCATTGCGGTTCTGTACATAGTGGTGCACTAGCGCTCTAAGCGGGATTTGAGTTGAACTGCTACGAACTAAATCACTCGCGAAGAAATCGTGGAAACCCATTTCAAAGAAAACCGGAGTTATTGAAAAAATAGTCTATTTCCACTAATACATGAAAAAACGCGGAAAACACTGTTATAACGGTTTTGGTGATCAAACCATCGTCAGTAACAAACAATAACTATTGTTATTGTATAAACAATAACTAATAATAAGTTATTGTTTGTTACTGACGATGGTTTGATCACCAAAACCGGTATAACAGTGTTTTTCGCGTTTTTTCTTGTATTGGTGGAAATAGACAATTTTTTCAATAACTCCGTTTTTCTTTTCGTTGAACTGCTCGTAATTTCTAGCGGGAACTCAGAAATGCAAATTTCAGACTCGTTTTCTGCGTAGACTTTCCGACATAAACACCTCTTTATGTCGTCAATAAGTGTTATTTTCCATTATTGAACAGAATTTGGCCAGAAAGGAGAATTTCTAACCCACGAAAATTGCCCATTATAGAAAGCATTTACCTGCCGCTTATGATCGTCGTAAGCGGGATTAAGATCGTTTGAGGTCTGTAGTAAGGGAATAATGGATTTCTTTCGTAAGATGGAAGAGGGCTGCAGGGGTCGGCAAGGTCGTGAGGTGCCACAGGGAGCCTGAAGACAGAGAGATCCTAAGTGGACACGAGGAGCCTCTTTGTCAACGTGGTTTGTGATAGTCGTGATTGAAGCGGAGAAAACTTGTGGCCTACTGCAGTCCTCCTCAGGCCGTCCTTTTCAGGAAAAAGGACACGAGACATTCAACGTATTCAACAGTCGAAGATTGTGGGTGTCTTTCGAGGAGGGAAACGTGAGTTGAGGTTTAAATACGTAATAACGGATTCCCGTCCGAACAATGAGAGGCGGAGGTTTTGAACAAATATTTGAAAGCTTTTTAGGATTGGAGAAAGGAATCCTGGCGAACGATCGGAATATACCAGGGAAGACTTCACTCCAAAGAAGTCAGAAGTTTTCCAAAGAAGTCAGAAATTGTCAAGATGAATTCATGTATAGGTATTATTCAAATGACCGTTCTCAAAAAACCTACAATAATAACACCACTGATAGTATTACAGATGACTTTTTATTAATTCGATTTTTACTAATTCGAAGACTCAAACAATTGTAAAAGAACAAAAATAATGCAAAAGGGGGCTTGACCAGTTACTATACTGATCTCTATGACACGTGGAAAAGTCAACGACCAAACTCTAAAATCGTTCATTAAAAAGTGCAACTCACCAGATCGCCATGTTTGCTTCCCAAATAATTGGCTAGAGAAATTCCAAGCTTAAAGGTCCTATTACAACCTCATTTCGGTTTCTCAATATTTATTAGAACTCAAGAGTCTGACAGTTGTGGAAATTATAGATTCCTGAAGCTAATTGATTGCAACCGGTGGAGAAAGAAAAAGTACTAGAAACGTGGTAATAGTAATTAACTATACCAATCTGAAGTTCAGACACTGTCAGAAAAAAAATTAGGTTGACCCTTTAAAGCACTGATATGTAGTTGACGCGTTAGAAAACACGGTGAAACCAATCAAGGAACAAATAGGTATTGTTTGCTTTCAAATTATTACGACTTTCTGTGGAAAAATGTCACCTTTTTTGTTATTTAATTTATTGGTAGTTTTGTTCTGTTGTCATAAAATATCCGAATTGTATGGTGTTCTGCCAATTGACCGGAGGCAATAAGTAGGCAGTTAAAACGCCTTTCGAAGTGAATGTATCTTGTTTAATAGGCTCATCGTCTCTATAACCACTCATCATGATTCAAAATCATCAAAAAATCCGTTCAGTATACGTAAAAAAATCACGCAAACACAAAACAATCACATATCATATCTGGTGTTCATAATATTGTTCGTTTGTTGCTGATGAAGCAGGTGTTCTGATACAATCGGCGCTGAACAGAATTAAAGACATGGACATCCATGGATGGGCATAGACTGCCGATGGATACTTGGATGGATGGGTACTTCCGAACTCATTGTTTTCACCATAGGCCCTCGGCAGCCAATAAATTCAGCCGCAACAATAGACCTTGCCATGTTAACACAAGTAAGCTCAGATGCCACACCAGAAGCACGGAGGTAGGAAAAAAGGGAGCCCCTCCAACTTCCTTTGTTATATTGAAAAATCACTCTTCAAAGTAAATACGCTCTTTTCTGCTGTACTCTTCGTCATCCTGTCGTATCCCTCTTGTTCTTGGGAGTTCAGCCGCCTCTCCCTTTCCTTCCTGAACCGGCGATTTGTTAGAGCTTCTCGTCCTCGTTCTACCAACTTTTTGAAGAAGAGAAACACCGATGGAAGTCTTTGAGACCCCGTGTCCCGACATTTGTCAGCAAACCTTCAAACCCCTGCCAAGCCTCCGTCTCGCCATATATCAACATCAAAACTCCCTCCCAGAAAGTCGCCTTCTTTTCGTAAGTTTTTCTTTACATTTGGGATAATTTTTTCGCCGGAAAAAGCTCCTTTTCATTGTTACCTCTCAAAAAGTCCAACCCTCTAACATTCATCCCTTCAGGCGATTTATGAGGTTTGATTGTCGTTGTCATGAACGGAACAACGGATTTGCTCCCTTTATTCGCCCCTTGCTCCAATTTCCCCTTGATTCAGAAAAGCTCTTGATTTTTCAGTTTCGTCCGATCTTTTATTTTCACTAGTCGACATTTCTCGTCCCCAATCCGCCCTAACAAATCGTCACATTTCACATTCTGCCGCTATTTTTTTCTCTTCCCTTCGGAGAGCCATTTGTAAGCATTGTAATCTCAGTGTGAAGGTTTTCCCGAAGAGAAATAAAGTGCCGGTCCCACATGTCGGAATATTAATGGCCAGTCATTTCGTACCTAGTGGCAACACGTCACACTGAGGCATTGTACTTCCTTAGTGGCAGCTGGACCTGAGTTTTTACAGTTTTGAATGTATGTTGACATTCTATCATCACTCATTACTTAATTTCAACGTTTCCAGCTCTACCAATACCAATTGTAGAGTATATTTGGGCAAAAAATCAGCAATTTCGGAGTATTTTTGGGCATTAAAAACCAATTATTAGGAACTATCAAGTCTACAATTACTTCTAACTAAACGTTGCTGGAAATTGATATAGGTAATCTAACTTCTAATGATTACTGATTTTTTTGCCCTACAACACCCAGAATGTCGAAAAAATAGAAAATATTTTTGGATATAGAATTGGTAAGGTTCACTCAGGGATCAGTAAAATAATAAATATATTGTAATATCTTGGATTAGCGCGAAATTCCTCATCAGACTTCAAATATTTTGCTATCAACATGCAGCCTGTAGATTGACGAACCTTTGTAATGTCGGCTCGATATTAATAGTTGTCGAAATTACGAAAAATTGTAAATTGTAAATTACGAAATGTTCAAACAGAGTCACATTCTAATCTCAACCCATAACGCAAGAGACAATTATTGTTATTCAGCTGCTCGGTTAGTCAACTCTGTAATGAGTGCAATGCACTTCAAGTGAAATCCCTTGTGCATTCTTAAGATATGAATTTATTATATTGCGGGATCAAAAAACAAGAAAGATAAATCGTTTTGCTCGACGGTTCAACTTTTAATGAGGTCTAACAATTAGTGCGTTTTACGTGTGAATTTCTCTCCAAAAAGCCCGTCCCTACTGACAGTATTCATATCTGAGAACAACGAGAATTCCCAACGGTTTCATGAGCCAGTCATACAATTGACTACGAAATCGGAACGTGCATTAAGAAGACATTTTGATAAATTGAGTGAATACAACTATTATACTAGATTCAACATTTTGCGGGCCTCATTTATGCAACGTGGCCCTGAAATGACCTAAAAATGCAAAATAGTAACATTGGGTACTGAATGTGCTCCGCTGAACATTTGTCCAAAACTTGAGAGGATATGTTGCAGTTTAACCAACACAATTTCTAAAATAACGTAGAATCAAGGATTGAAATTTTACGTAGCATTTTCCTCGAGGGGCTTATCTTGCGTTGAATAATTAAATCTACTGAACTAAGGAGTGGAATCGGTATGTTCGTGAATAGGCGCGAGCACTCTAAAATATGTATTCATTTCAGAGGCCGCTGTAAGTGTCATTTCCTTTGCAAAAGGCGGGTCGAGTACCGGCGAACGGTTTGCTGCCCCTATCTGATGTCACACACTACACGCTGATGAGGAACATCTATAGTTGATTTGACGTTGGCCTGCCTCGCTTTGTGTCGGGGCTTGGTAACTAACAAAACGTTCCTTCGGCCGCGTTCAAATGGGGAGCGACCATTAATATTCCGACATGTGGGCATTGGGAAAGCGTAGTATACCGGAGTCCTTGTACTGTGAGAAACTGCAACGAAGAGGTCACAATGCACCTAAATGACTTTGACACGATAATAAATGGCGGATCCGTCCCAAAAGTCGAGCTTCCCCGGTTTCACTTCCTGTGATTGGAATCAGTGGTCATATAGGTGTCAATATAAACTTCTTAACCTGAAGAATGAAAAGACAGCGAGAAGAACGGTATCTTCATGGTTTATTACGCTTATTTATAATGCTTTGAGATTGTACTGCAATACATCAATCGATACCTTCGATTTTCATAGCGATGATTGCTATCAACTACAGTAGCTACTTTGTGGCAGGTGTCTCTCGAATCTAAGGTAGAGTCTAACATTCGGCAATTTTCAGTTTCCAACATGGAATTGGGGTAAAGAAGAAATTTTGGAATTCGGGTAAAGAATAAATTTTGAATAGAACAAAGCTGGCAAGATTCCCTTCTCCTTACGAAGGGCTAGAAATCCCAGTTGTACCTATTAAGAATGTGCACAGCAATCCTCGCAGCATATACTTAGTGAAA
This sequence comes from Leptopterna dolabrata, assembly GCA_954871275.1. Classification (NCBI taxonomy): domain Eukaryota; kingdom Metazoa; phylum Arthropoda; class Insecta; order Hemiptera; family Miridae; genus Leptopterna; species Leptopterna dolabrata. The sequence goes on from OX940983.1 coordinate 23,906,633, forward strand.
AGATTAAAGTTGCAACGATTCGTTCACCTTTATAAATGCAGCGATATGCAGTAAATCTGGGTAATAACCCGGTTTGAAGATCGTGATGCATGCAGATTTATCACAATCATCAAGTTATTAGTTCCATTGTAAGAAACTATGATTCTTTCTGAGCGTAGAGGAGCCGAGCTCCAAGGTGACCAACAAACGTAGGCATCATATAATTTTATTCATGCCGTGCGAAAAAACGCTGCAAACTATTACACAACGGTTTATTATTTACCTGTATAGATGCCCCTTCTGCGTAGATCACTGTTTTCTGTGGTAAATACAAACACTCGTGCTTCCCACGAGAACCCTACATTGAGAACTGGAGCTGTCCGGGCAACCACATTTCATAAATATGCTGTGGAATAGCTTCTATCGTTAATAATTATTATTTTGTTGTTATTCGTGAAGCATAAAGTTCGTTCAGATTATAAAGAACCTATCAGGAAGTTTCACAATAACCTCACTCCTCAAATGAAATAGTATCTCGGAACAACCAACTCGACTTCATACAGCCACGCGTGATTATAATCAGGTGTTCCCTAGCAATGATATCTAGGCCCGATTTATACCGTTGCATTCATGGTCATGTTGACGACGCTTTTTGGTGCGTACAAACGGCTGGACGTACAATGCTACAGGTGGTCTAAAAAAAAATGCTTTAGTTCACGATCAACGGTTTAGAGATACGGCTTCTGAAAATTTCAACCCCTATTTTTTACCCCTTACAGAAGACCGACAGTAACCTCGAGCTTTGCGGACCAACTAGACCCCAAATGGGACCTAAAAAACAAATTTCATTAATTTTGGTCGATGGTAACTATGAAGTATGGCGGTAACTATGAAGGAAAGTATGAAGTAAGGCGGACGGAGAGAAATTGTTTTCTTTCTGAGGGGGTTACAATTTTTTTCACGCTCGATTCCAAAGGCTCATTATTTATAATAACAAACCGAAACAATCACATTCAACGAGAAATTCGGGTGCTGCAAATTCGACCAGATTGGTTACTTCAGACGAGGGTCTGAAAACAAAATAATGTTGTCAAATATTTATACATATAGCCACTCTCGTGTAGTCAGAAGAAGGATGTTGCAACGATTTCTTTGCATTTCCGTTCACAGCCCTTGGTTGGAAAGTTGCTTTTTCCCGAAGCGAGGTTTGATGCTTTGCACGTCAGTTGCTAGCAGGGGGCGCCTTAGAGTACAAGAGAAATGATCACTCAATGGAACAAATTTCACCGAATCAATAACCTAAAAAGAATAAGAAGCGGAAGTGAAGGGGGAAGGATTCCCTGACGAAGGCCCAATATTTCCTCACTTTTATCGCATATCATCCGGATGAAAAAGGAATAAGTTTTCTTCTTTTCGGAAGGAGTGGGGGGAGGTGTTCCAGGGAGTGGGAGGTCGTGAAAAGTGACTCTACAAGTAGCAGGAGTTCGTAAACCGGTGTCAGTCTTCTTGAGCTTCAACTCCTGGGAGAGGTGGAGGGTCACAAGAAAAGTTGCCACCCTTTTCCATTTCTGATTGATGGAAACCCGTCAAACTTTCTGTCGAGAGCGCACCCATGTTCGGCAGAAGTCTGAAAAGCGCCTTGTCATTTATCTTATCGAAGAATCGTTCATTTTGTTGTCACCCCGTATCCAACGTCACCAGTCGAGCTTTTCAACTCTACCATGCTTCCATCAAGGAAAAACCTTGACTTGGCTATATTCGGTTTCTTTTGGTCGCCTGTGCGATAACGCGGAAAGACACGGTTTTTGAAGAGAAAACACCGAAAAAGCTTTGCAGATTATTCTTTTTCTTTTGAAAATCATCAGACTCTTCTCCGAAATTCTTCAACGACCTTCTTCGGAGTCAGAACCATTAATCACTATTCACCGACTCAACAGTTCGATTGTGCGCTGAATGGTTGATTCTGCGATAATGTGTTCTGTCCCCCCTCAGCTGTCACTTTCCATCAAATGAAGCTCCTCGAGCTTCGCAAAAATTCACATCATTAAACTTCCAGGGAGAAATACTTAAGACGTATATATAGAAATTTTTGGCAAAGGCAACGACCGAATATAATTAATGATTAATATCGTGAGATGGACAGGTTTTTTGGAGGAATCTCCGGGTACATTACGTGATGAAGCCCAGATCATTTTTCATTCAAAAGTCATGAGATCTGTCGAACTCAGTGGTAGTACTTGACAATAAAATACCTTGATGTAGGAAAATAAAGGCCTTCCTGTTCGTTGATTTACAGCGTAATAATGTGTTCACGAGTTTGTAGAGGCCCTAACCACTTGGAACTATCAAAAAGTTCCAGTCATGCAGCATTACCATATGAGCGAGATTTTAAAGTAGGTAACGTACCTACCTACTCATACTACCGAACATCTAACATTGTTTACCGAGTCACATTATCAATGTCAATAATATATTTCTTAATTTCACTGGATTCATTACAGTTCTGGACGATTTAAAATAATCAGTGTTTGACCTCTTCAGAGAACATTTTGTTTCTGGGTAGTGAAACAGCAAATTCCTGTAACGCCATCTACATGTTGGTGTATTTGAGGTTTCACCTGTTTTCTTTCTTCTAGCTGTAATGCTGTTATTCTCGGTAATCGTCTAATTCACTCAATTTTTGTTTGTTTCAGGTGAGTCCCAGTTGTGAAATGTTAAGAAAAGGTTCAGACACCTGAGCGAGACCGTGAGTACTGATTCGAATATTACTTGTGTTAGTCGATGTAGCTCCAATCAAAATCGCGTAGTAAATACGTGGCCATCGATTTATGCAAGGCTTCTCCCTCTTATATCTCAAGGATAGTCGCTCCTAGCACTACGTAAATTCAATAGTTACAGTGTGTGTGTGCCTGTGTTCCAACTGAATGAAATGTGAAATCAAATGAGAATGCAATAGTTAGGTAGTCAAAAATTAATTGATGGATTATGTGAAGGATGGTTGGTTATTGTTGGTTCTCTTGAAGGTATTTTCGGCCTTTATTAGCTTCTAAAATAGGTAGGTAGTATTTTATTGTGTTTCGTCACCACTGTAACTTTTCAACTATAGTATAGTTTTCTATAAACTACGTGGGCTGCTCGTTCATTGAACGAAATGAAAGATATATTTCTTCATCAGTACAGCTCGGTTATTCGTTCAGATAATTGCTCGATCCGTTTGTGGGGGCAGCTCGCTGGAGAAGTAGGCCCTCAATCAAACGGTCTAATACATACGATGCCTTTCCTACATAAAGAATAATTCCCACTTTGTCGACCGTTAACATAAAAACCAACATGCAAATACGCGCGAGATACAGGTGGGCTTGAGGTTATTGATATGTGCCTGCGAAGTCCAGTTAAATTTAATTTAGAGTTTCCGTTACGGCCTCGAGGTTGTATTTTTATGTGTCGTTTCTAATTGAAGGAATTATTCATGGACATAATGTTTTTAGAATTCTTCCTCCTCATCTTTTTAGGTTCCTTTGAGCTTCATCATTACGCGGTAGTGGTTTAGTTTCTTGATGAAAGACTCTAATAATTATGTTCACATTTTATCATCAAATCTTGGCTAGTATCGGACAACAGTGTCATTCATTCAATCAAGATTAGATTAGTTTCGAACTATTGCAATTTTTGTACTTTAATAATATGCTCATAAAAAGTAATAATTTTGTAATTGAGAATACCTACCCTTCTAAATTAATATAATTAATTCATTAATATAATTCAATTATATTATTGATTGAATTATTATATTATTGATTCCGCTTGATTTTCCAAAAGGCTGATCTCTTATTGTTGTGTCACCACGTACTTAGTGTATACGTTATACTGCTGAATGTTACAGGATAATATATTTTTATATCACTTTGGTATACACTTTCTGTAGCTCTTCCAGTGCCGACAGTCAAAAACTCCTACGCTTCGTCAACACGATCGTGAATGAAACTGTATAAATCCGGCCCAGATATCATTGCTAGGAAATACCTGATTATAATCACGCCTAGCTGTATAAAATCGATTTGGTTTTTCCGTGATATTATTTCATTTGAAGAATGACGGTTTATTTTTTCAGTTTGAACAAACGTTAGGTACGGTTCGTGAATAGCAACAAATAATTAATGATAGAATTCTTGATTCCACCGCATATTTATGAAATGTGATTGCCCGGCTCCCATTTGGGAAGCACGAGGGTAGGTGTGGACCACAGAAAACATTGATCTACGGAGAAGGAGCATCTATAAAGGTAAATAATAAAACGTTGAATATTAATTTGCAGCGTTTTTGGTTTATTTTGACCATTTTTTAGTCATCAGAAAAATGATGACTTTCTAACGAACCTCAGCCCCAAAACATACCCTTGTTAATAGATATATTAATTATAATGTGAGTCTGTTATAATGATAGCGAAGAGAGAAATTGTTGAGAATCTGATGCTCTGAGCGTCCAACTGAGCCAACTATGACGCAACGTGATTTGTGGTGCAGGTACCTACGTAATGATTCAAATTACCCAGCTTACTTGTTACGTTATCCGAGTATTCACCTCGCCTGTTCTCCTCCACTCATCCTCAACCACTACGAGATAATTCTTCCAGTACGAACTCTCCCGCCGGGTTCCGAGAAGAGCGTAAGAAGTCTGAAATGAGAAAAGAAACAAACGCGTGCAACGGGAACAAAACCAATTTCTTTCCACTAGTTTTCGAGCCATTCTCTTTCCCCAAGAAGGTTAATTATGTTGACAGCAGCGGCGGAAGCCTCAGGGGCCTCGCGGATTCTCCTCATTCATGAAAGACGGCGTTAGTTAATCGCCGGTTATACCGCTTCTGTAACTTTTCCTTTTTTTTCATCGACTGTTCGGAATCCAGAAACTTCAGTGATACCACTAATCGGGATCTCACATTGTCAGTCATACATAACGTCATTGGTATACAAATCGGTTTACCTGGTTTTTACCTGTTGCGTCATCACCACGGATGACGATTGTAATTATGAACACCATTCACTCATACCTACGACTGCGATGGAACAGAGCTTCAGTTACTTCCAAGCTAGGACTTCCAATTTCATACAAGCAACACAGGACTCTTTTTGTTCAGGTTCACTATAAAATCTATATAGAGCTTTGGGCTTCAATGAAATATCCCGCGTTATATTTTAGTAATGTTAGCACCTCCAATGGCTCCAAGGGCTCCCCGCAGGAAAGCCCTAAATCGAGTAAATGAGCGGGCCCGGGAATCACAGTTTCATAAAAACCAGTATGAAAAATGGCAAAATTCAGATATTGTTCTGAAGGTGAATTGTTGATGAGAGTGAAAATTATTTTGTGGTACCGGCTGGTATTCGAACCTGCGACCTTCAGCGTGGGATTCCGACGCCTAACCCACTGAGCTACGGGGCCACACGGGTAAGCAGCAAGTGATTTGCGCTCTCAATCCAGGTTGATGCCTCCATACACTTTTGAGGCAACACTTTAGAATGCTCCGGATGGTCTCAAAAATTCAAAAAAATTGAACTATTTAAAAATGCGAGAAAACCCACACCTCGAAATACCATTTTCCGAGATAGGGATACTCTGAATATTTCAACCCCTATTTTCGCCGAGCTTCGAGGACGAACTAGAGCCCAAACGGGACCCATCGGTATACCAAATTTCGTGAATCTTGGTTCATGGGGACTAATATAAGGAAAAAGCCGCGGACGGCGTACGGCGGACGGACGAAAATATTTTTATATTAATCGATATTCGCAGTCTACGTCTCTTGAAACGTAAATCATGAAATTTTGAGGGGGGGGGGGGGGATTAAAATTTTTTTTGTTTTTTTTAAGGTCGATTCCAAAGGTTCATTATTGACAATAATAAACCAGAATGAACACCCCCCAATCCACAACAAAGTACTGCTTACAGTGTGGGTCAATAAGATGGTAACGTCGAGGCTGCTCCAAGGAGGGATGAGCAAATCAACCATTCCACCTCCAGCTAGCCATTTGTGGTGTATGAAAGCTGATATTGACGTATGTAATTTACTGATAGGTTTATAGATTGTTTTGCCCAACAATCTCAGCAAAACGAGTGTTCATATTGGATCTGCTTCCTTAAACCGAGCCGAAACTCCCACTCCAAAGACGAATTTCTCCAGTTGGTCCTCTCATTATGGTAATAGCCGCCGCCTCATTAGGGTAAACGTCGAAAACTGAAGGAAAGAGCGCTTCACGGGACCGAGTTTCGCGTTCTTCACCAGCACCACCGGTGCTCCCTCACCCTCAACACTCCAGTTGTCACGACCTAAACCACTCCCCCACCTGCCCCCTCGCCCATTGAGAAAGCCGTTTTCTGGGTGTCCGTTTCAAACCTCGAGCTGACGCCTATAAATATGGTCAGACTGACGTTTCACGTCAAGAGCGTACACCCAGACGATATTTATTACTGCGGTGACGTCATAAAACCCCCGAAAGTTAGAAGGTGGTTCTTTTATACGTTTTTTTTTCTCTTGCGTTAAGGTTGGCTTTAAAAAAAAAATCCCAGAGAACCCGTATCACTAATCTAGAGGGGACCCCCTTTTCTCGCTTATCTCTAATTGGAGCCGCAACATAAATCAGTCAAGAGGGAAGGCTCCCCAATGGGAAAAGCACTATATATAAACAAGTGAATTGAAGAGACTTAATGCTTTTACATTGTTACGGGCTCTTCTACGGGCGTTCGATTCGAAACCTCCCCAACTCGCCTCGTTCTCGTCATTCCACCTTTGATATCACTAGGCTCTGCGGAAACCCCATAACTCCTAATCCCCGAAGAACATCTGTCCCGGATTGACACCCATTCTTCGCCTGTTTTTCAGTCTTCCCGTATAGCGAAACTCATTGCTGAATTCTATCTGTATCTGAAATCAACAACAGTGAAATTCTTTTCTTTTTTTGTTCACGTTTTTTCCTTTTTTTTTATTGGGGAAAGTTAAGTCCAGGTGAACGTCAATCAGTGCCCTTGTTACAAGATTCAAATGATTCTGTATCTCGATAAAATCTCCCCTCCAACTACAAGAACCAGCCAGAACTGAGATACTGTGGCGTACAATGCTGGTAAATCGCATTGTTGGAACGGATGGTGTATCACTTGGTTTGCAAGCACATATCCCTGGGTACAGGGCTCTGAGACATCTCCAGAATGTTAGCAAATGTCCCTTCCCCTCTCTGAATAACCGTATGACAGTGATTTTTATACGATTTATGATTTGATTTTCTCAATAATCGGTCAATTAAAGCTGATGATTTAGTAAAATTGTTAAGAAGTAATTTAAATCCCCAGTCGAACCCTACTTTGTTGCAAAACTCTAAATCCCCCCCCCCCTCCCGTTAATCAAAATATTTATTACCGTTTTGACCTTCAGATCATGTAGGACAAAAATTTGGTCCCATGTTCTCATGGTCCGATTCTTTTCCACGCGTTTGTTGTTCTATTCATCCGATTTTACTGATCTGATGAGTTATGCTGAAATGATACGTCTGGGAATGCGTAATCACAGCTAGATGATTCTAAATATGTGCAAACCAAAGACCATTATTTAATGGCCAGTGCAGTAGTAATAGTAGTGCGGTGGTCTCGTTAATTTGATGTTCGAACTCTCATTGATCTGACCGCACTGTATCGCGGCAGGTATGTATCAAAACGAACTTGATATCACCAAATTCTTTATCAAATACAATTCAGGCAATATTCGACTTCATTCAACTTGAAAAAATCAACGGACGGAGTTTAATCTACTTGTTTAGTAACTTTTATCTACAGAAATGATCAATTACTCCTCAACTCCGCATCGCCCGGCCCAAAGCATCAATCACTTTTTTCCCTCCCCAGTCACGTTTCCCAATGACGGATTATTGCTCATTATAATTGATGGAGTCAGACCCACTGTTTACCGGTGTTTGATAGAGCCAGTTGGGTTATTGGACGGGGCCCGTTTGAGTGACACTTCTGAACGTCAAGGTGGCACCGTTTTTGCGGGTTAAGCTTTTTGATTGAGCAGCAGCCTGAATAATTCTTTTCGTCTCCTTCAACGTGAAACAACACGGGTGGATTAGTTCCAAATCTAAAATCAGGATTGAGCCTTTTTTATCATCACCTGTGAGTTCCTTGAACATTAGGGACAAGAATTCGATACGCATATAAATAACAATATTGAAGCGCGATAAACGAGCTTTATCTCTTAACAGGGTACTCGATAGTTTTATTCCATTGACGCAACCCAAGCCCATTTTGAGATTTTAACGCAATATTTTGAAATTGATGGTTATACTTCCCTCATAGGAATCATTTCTAGAGTACCTATTAAGAATTATGACTAGTGTGCATGTACTGTCTTATCGTTTGTATCTGTGGAATGTTGAAGCCAAGAAGGACACACACCCCGTACTAGTATTTTTCGATGGATAGCATCCGTCATTGTGGGATATCAGCAGTTTTCCTATATTTTTTCAGGCTATAATAAACATGTTTTCTGTCTGGTAATAATGATTTTATTCATTGCGTAATAATGGTAATAGCGATTGAATTTAAAGGCGAGATTTTATTAAATTTTATCCCCACCTGCTAGTTAGTTATCCCTGGTTACCTTCTACACACAAAATGCTTGTTCAAGATTTAATGAACTCACATGAAGTTGATGACTTCGCGATGCGCTGAGAACGTAATGTTGGACTCCGTCACAATAATAGGAGTCAAGCGATATGTGTCGCATGTTTGTCATAGCCGCTGAAAAATTCGAACATGTGCTCGCGGTAAAGTCTCCCCTTAATAGCGATCAATCTTCATTAACATCGGACCAGCTCGGCACCGCGCGAAGAAATACGATCATTGGCCCTTCTCATTACGCAAACATGTGTGTCAACTTGCTGATGAATTTATGGTGTTATAATTAGAGTAGCGGTCGAATGGGAAGGGAACGTCAGTGACGGGAGCACAGTTGAAGAAATGTGGATTTCTTTCCGAACCCGTCGAACACAACTGTAGGATTCAAATATATTTATACGGAGCAGTAATGTTTGGGTGTACTGTGTGAATTCGTACTAAAGTGCCTGCTCGCAAAGAACATGAAGACTAATGGATGATGGTGTGGATATGATGAGAATATGGGGCGTGTGTATTGAAGTTGCGGTTATAGGAAGCAGGTGTCACTGGCGAGAGTAGTTGAAGAAAAATATTCAGTTAGTACACTGATAACGACTCCTGTTGACGTGTCCGCTGAATCTTATAGGTCAGTAGAATGGTGATCGAATTTCTCGTGGTACAGCTCTTGAGTGGGCAAGGACGGCTGGAGAACCCAGTGAAGGCCCTGAGTGATTTGCAATAGATGTTCTTCAGATGGCCATACGTGGCGCAACAAACGCTGAAGAGTAACGAGAAAGGAGTCAACATTATTAGGGATTCATCCCTTGAGAGAACCCTGTCCGATATCTGGGCTTGGAGGTAGATCCGAAGTTTGGGACATCCACAGTACAGAAATGGAAGTGTGGGGACCGATCACTTCCATTTCTTCATAAGGAGCGACTCCGATAAGACCACACCGACGGACCACCGCAATGTATGAACGGATCGTTCGTATGACTCATGTGGACAATGCTTATGGACTGTGGGAGATCCTCATCCAATACCCAAGTGAAGAAGATCGAAGTGCAACAGAGACTAATGCGCCTTTGTTCAAGTCCAATAAACGGTTACATTACACTTTAACAGTCATGGTGACGAGGTACATAGTGTAATGCATAGTGTAGTGTAACGCATGGTGTTCCTATAACTTAGAAAACTGATTTGGACAGTTCAAGTTCAGGTTTCGAACAATATTTTTTCATACGTTATATACCTACCTATGCATTGTTCTGTTAGCATTTCTGCTATTTCAGTTTAACTCCTTATGATATCGCTCTTTTGTGTATGAGCAGATTTTGATATGGCTGCAGTGCATGATGTTTCGGACCATTGCGCTTTTGAACTGGCCTCGGAGTTTTGTTGACGTTGTGGCTATCAATGCCGGGAAAACGGCATTCGGCTCAACGGATCCGGGAATGAAGGTCCGAGCTTGATGTCTGCTACTTTAAAAGGCATTGGCCGTTTGCGCCGGGCCTCGCAGTAATGAGATGACTCCCAGTCTAATACTACCCTTCCCTTTATTTGTGTTTCTTCTATCGCTCTGCTCATCTGTGAGGTTTTCACTCGGATCGAACAAGAACAAACGGACGGGAGGAAAACTATAGTTTTGGGAATCCGGTGAACATTCTCAACAACAGTGAAATGATTGGAGGGAGTGTACCAAAAATGGACCCCCTATTTGTTTTGTCCTAATAATTTCCGTACGATGTGTCGTAAAATTATTCTGAAAAGCTCTAAAAATAGCAAATCAATCCAGTTATGAGGTTCTTAAATTTAAAATTTTTTGGAAATTTCCATAAATGATGTACCGATAGTGTAATTAATCTGAAAAGCTCTAAAAATAGCAAAATCAATCTAGTTATGAGATTCTTAAATAAAAAAATTATTTGGGTTTTTCGTTAATCGGGGAAAGTTATTATTTTTTAAGGACATGGAAATCTGTCTGTGCCTGATGTCGACCCCCTTTTATAGCAGTAAAGTGGACCTCCAATGTTTTAAATGGTGTCAACAAAGTAAGCAGTAAGTAAATCAGCAATTCTATTCCACATCTCATTTCATACTCAATTTTTTTAACTTGGACTTATGCTTATACACTCTATTTTTTGCGGCATAGAAGGATTTTGAAATACAGTAGCTATATTTAAAAGCAAACAGACTTTTTATTATGAAGAACTTTAAATTCTCATTGAAGGCGTTCAATAAAAATTACTAGAAGAGAAAGAAAATATCCAGGTCCGCTTTCAAGACAAACGGAGGGTCCACTTTAGGCACAAAAAACATTTTTGTATAGGTAACTTCATTTTCATTTCTCTGACACGTTAGAATCAACAAAATCACCGTCACTCAGGAAATTTCACTTTTCCCCCTCCTCTTGCTAGTGCAGCACAGTTATGCCTCCCCGCCCCCTATCATTAGTTTTAAGCCCTTACACCATTTTTATTACGAAAGGGTTCCGTTCTACGCAAGGGCTCCACTTTTGCACCTGCGGCGGGAGGGGTGCAGTGACGTCGCTTGTTGTCAGACCTTTGAAACGAAATAAATCACTCTTGATGAAATCTTCGAAACCCTTTTCAAGGAAAAGCGGAGTTATTGAAAGGTTGTCTATTTCCACTAATACACGAAAAATACACTGTTGTGCAGGTTTCGGTGATCAGAACATCGTCAGTAGTGATGCTTTGATCACCGAAACCGGTATAACAGTGTATTTTTCGTGTATTAGTGGAAACACAGCCTTTCAATAACTCGGTTTTCCTTTGACACCGTTGAAAGTTCATAGCATATATCTGTTTATCGTAGGAGAGTGAGGTTGGTCTCAAAACTCTTAGGATGGATCATACTTTCATTTAGGAATGGGAAAGTAATACAGAAGTAAACAGAAGTCATGAGTACTTGTGATTGTTTTGTGTAGGTACTTACTGTGATGTGCAGGCATGACCAAGATCGTCTTCAAATTGAGTGCCCTTCCTTTGTTAGTACCTATCTTTGAATGTTCACAATAAGTTGAAGCGCAGTATATTTTTCTTTGATTCTAACCTATAACCCCCCCCCCCGCCATCAATCTTTCCATCCAGTTCTCTAGCAATTGATCAATAAGCTGACGCGTATTTATCGTGTTTGTCGAAAAAAATTTACCGAGAAAACACGTCTTCTGAAAAAAGTCCATTAGCCACCGCTAGGGGTATGATGACGTTAGATGAAAGAGGGCGCTCTTAATTTTTCTTTCGGCGTCGTTTCATTTAATCCCCCCAGAAGGTTGTCTGTCACCCAAGACAAGTTCGGCCACTCAACTTAGGACGTTGTTTTTTATTTTCTTCCAAAAAAAAAGAAAAATAAATAAAAACTCCTCGTGTGTTTCCATGGCCTGTCACCGAATGGAGCTCCTGTTTCGAAATAAGTGTCCCTCTCGACCTCACCTACTGCGATACGATATTTTTCACGTGTATCCGCCGCATTAATCCTTGGAGTTTCTAATAGGGGTTTTGAGAAGAAATCTACCCGACTACCGAAAAACCGTTCCACGTCACGGAGGATCGGACGTTTCGGACTAATTGGTCAGATATATAATACTTATTTACCGGGACCGAGAGAGCGATAGGCTTCGAAACTGGAGTCCTGAGGTAACTCATTCCTTTGTCACCGCCCATCAGTCACTCGGTGAGATTTTACTTAACGAACTTCGATGAAAAAAGTTGGGAAGAGGACGTCTTTTGTCGGCACCCTCCTCTCAGAATGCCTACACGCGGTGGGTTGGATAACATTTAAAAATATCTCCGGGTCTTGATATTGCAGGTTGATGCTTCCCAATCATTCTTCAGTAAGTGGATAGTCGTGCTGTCTTTCTGCTACAGTTTGCCTGATGAAATCGTTGCCTGTTCTGCATTTGTACATTGATTAAAAACGTATTCAGGTTTCATATAAGTTTTATACCACTTCGAAACGTCGGCACCATTAACGCCGCCAATACCTTTGTTTTGTTAACATCTTCACGTCGGTAGTGTCTTTAGGTATGTTCGGGCAAGCAGTTCAAAATCAGTTCGGTATCGGATTAGTTATCAATCGAACGGAGAGGGAGGAGAACCCGTCCTGAACTACCTGTTTTAACTGTACGTCCGAACGATTTTCGAAATAGCTCAGTTCACCAGAATAAGTGCACCGAATCTCCTGGAATCCATGGGATCCTGGATTCCAATAAGAGCGATGAGAGTGAAAACTACTTCTGCTGGGCATGTCCCGATCCGCTGGAACTGGTTCTGAACGGTTACGAACTACCTTGTCCGGACAACGAACTACTTGTGAATTTTTCAGATTCATAACTGTAATCCGATACCGAACTGATAGCCTGAACACACCTAAATACATTTTTAATACACTGTTAATAAGACAGTTGATAGACGGATAATAGTTCTGATCCTGTTCTAACAGCCAATTATGAACGAATCGGAACTTCTTGTCCGAACATACCTTTTAGGTAGGTACCTACTAGGAAGGCTCAAATTGGCTTATTCATTGCGTTGTGTTACGGAAAGCGAGTGATATAAAATATGTATGTACAGTACGTACATATGATGTGAAAAGACTGCTCTCTCGACGTATCTGTGTTCTTCTAGATTGATGTGGCAATCCTTCAATAATACTTGGTACGATTTATATAGTCCGGCTGTCATATATATAGTAAGTAAATGGTTATTCTTTCCACTCGGCAGATTCCTGTTCCACCTATTCCTATTCCTACACCTATTCCACCTAAAAAATGTTGATAACTTGTGAATACCCGAAAAAAATTCAAGTGTACATAAATTTTTGATCATTGAAGCTCCACTGAACGGGGTTTTTGTTCAAAAAAGGATTGTAGACAATGAATTCTACGTCAGATGAGACCAAATCCAGCTTTTCAACTCTGTAGCTTTGGTTTTGTACGAATTTTTATGATTTATCTTAACAAGTTTTACAACATTACCTAAGAACTCACAAAAACGTTGAAAACGCCCCTCTTGGAAGTATGGAATGAAGCAAAGTTGTTCGCCCATCTCGCTCCTGTGTGAGCGTTGGACGATGTATGAAAAGAGCGTAATCATCTTCTGGGTATTGTGGTCTGTTCAAATGGGCAGTGTGTAACAGGAAAAACAGTGTGCTTTATGCACTGTATGTGAGTACCTGTGTGGAAAGCTGAGGTCTCTCTCGACTATCTTTGTTCGTTCAGATTGACACGTCACCGCTCCAATTATACTACGAGTTGTATAGCCCGGCTGACGTATAAACTACACTGGTTCGCCAGTCCAGTCGACAGGTGGAGGGGTTTTAACCCCGTCAGCGCGACATCAGCCCCGTCCCGGTGTCAAACGTCAACCGGCGGGGAGGGGTCGGGATATGATGTTTTGGATGACTGTCACTCAACATCAATTCACAACTCTCATCCTCATCAGGGCTGGGGTGGCCAGGACAATGGGCTTACTTCACCTACCGCCAATTGCCTTCCGCCGAGAGAGCATAAATCATTTTAGAGGGTCCCCGCAAAGGGGAAGGATGTCGTTCATGAACCCTGGTCGCCTCTTATTGTCGGCATTGGTTTCTGCAGAAAATTCGTGGTAGGTAGTTGGTGTTTCAATAAAGAAACAACTGTACTAATGTACTCCACACATTACATGACTCATCCCGGAACTGGATTGAACGTTTACAGAATCACAGGAAGCTTGAAGGAAAACACGTGCGCCAGCAAAAATACTTAAGGAAATCGCATCGGCTTTTTGAAGAGAGGAAAATAAGCTAATGCAATGAGTCAAAAAACGTTGTTCAAAAAGTTCTTGTGAATTTTCACGACTTTGACCAAGACAGATTAAGGGGTTATCTACGCAAAAAAAGTAATGAAAGAATTATCATCGTAAGTGTTGTTATGCAGCTTAGTGTAGATTTCAAGATATGGACAGTGAAAAATAAATTAAGGCACATTCTGTTTGGCGCCACCCTAACAGAGAGGTCCAGGTCACTTCTTCGGAGAGCTTGTAAGGTTTTCTAATCAATCATGATCTTTTATATTGATTCAGCAAGTTCGTCTTGTATGCCTCAATATCCGGTCCAAGATACAGATGTTTCGTTCTTCACTAGCCTTGTTCAATGAACGAGTCGTGATATTCACTTCAAACCGTGTTTTGTCCTGGCACCAACAGGTTCTCCCAATCCGTACCCGACAAAAGGGTTTTAAACTCGAGAAGGAGTGACTTTGATTGACAGAGATCCCTATTTAGAGCTCAGATCAGTCAAGCGGACGGGGCCCCTGGAACCCAGCAGAGCGGTAGTAATTATAATCAAACGCTGAAGAAGAAATGAACTTGTATCATATTCCAGCTGTTGTTATGCAAGTCTGTTTTCATCCCCGTCTTTTGGATATGACTTGCAAATGATAGCCCTCTGCCCCACTCGCTGTAAACCATTTACCAAACTTCTTTCCCCCATCTACCTTTTTGAATTCTGTTTACCATGACAATATTCGGTGCGTCGTTGTCTTCGACGTAGGAAGATATACCGAAAATTCTTGAGGTTGATATTTCCATTAACATCAGTGCAAACCGAGAAGACCTGGGATATCACCTCGATCAACTTTTCCATCCTCTCGACTAAGTTTTTTTGAAGGAGCAACAACTGAATTTCAACCGGATCTTGGAAATTATTCGCAACCCGTCTCCGTTAGGAGTGAGGGATTTTTCGTTAAGGGTCGACCTTTGATACGCTGAAACCGGAGGACTGGGGATAAAGTTTATTTTCTCCCCCCTCTCAAGGGCTTTTTAGAATTTTAAGATTCAGTTACGATATGACAACTCACCTGGACGTGGTTGTTTTACTTCTGCAATCGCTGCTCTTGAATGCTTTCCATTTCCACGTTGCTGAGTTCTTGCCGCGGCATCTTGATCACGACAAGGCAGATCCCATAGAAAAGAGTTTTTAATATTTCCATTTCAAGTCTCATCTTCGTCCTTATTCGGCTACTGTTACCATGAAACCACTGTGGAAACCAGGGTTTCAAAATAACGACATCATAACATCCGTTCTGCCCTGCCGTGCTGATCAGCTACTTATGGACACCTCTTTTTCCACACTTGCACCCGCAAAACGTCGTCAAGAAAAGGGATTTTGCTTCCGAGTTTTTTATATTTTTTCCTTCGAATAAAAATATCCACTCGCGTTTCGCTTTTCAGAGCTTTCTGAACAAAATTGGTTCGGTGTCTGTGTCTCCCCAAATCCTTGCCATACCCGTCTATATCAATTCGAATTCGATTTTCAGGGATCATGCGGTTTGGGTCCTACGTTAGACTCCGATTTCGCTCAAATTAGGTGAATACTTGGGCGTACCTCCCAAAAATGGTCCTCTGTGAATTTCAGAACGATTGGATCATTTTAATGGCCGCTGCGCATGTGATGGTACTCAGTTTCTCCTTAGGAGTGGCCGAGGCGATTTGCGCGCGCGGGTTTCTGCGAACCGTCATAATAACGACTCAACGGTCCAGATTGGCTCAAATTTTGATGGTAGTTCAGGATTAGGTCCTAGTTGGTCCCAAATGAATTTTGTCGCATTCGCATCAGCGTAGCGACTGATGCAAACGTGAAAACCGTTGAACCGCCAAAACCCAAAACCCAATGGTCCGAACAAACCATTGTTCTTTTATCTGGTCCAGTAGTATACTGTTCCATATATTTATATCATTGTTCAAATCTTGTTAATACGGGGAATGTCGCTTCTTAATTTCCCCAATAGCCCAGATTGTTAACTGAAAAGTGCATGGTGTTCCCGTGGGCAGATTTCAATTAATTTTTTAATAATTTTCTTCGTTATCTTCTGTTTTTTTTTTCTTCCTCTTTTTGTATCGGTTTATTAATCAGTTGTATTAGTTGTATCATTTTTTTCTCATTATTCGTTATAGTTGGGATTTCGCCCTTGAAAATGTAAATAAATAAATAAATAAAATAAAAAATCATCACTTTCGAACTACCCTAGATTGAACACGGGCAGTTAATTCAGCCTTTAGTACCAAAGCCATGTAATCCATGGATTACTCTAGATTCTAAATATGTTTTATTATTGTATTTCGATTATATTTCAAAACAGCGGTCCTTGAAGGATACCTTGGTTCCTAGGAGTGTGGCGTGTTTACCAAGAAATCACGTAGAAACACGGAAACCACGTCACTTGGCGGTTTCTTGCAACTCAGTCACGGCAGAGTGTGTATATTTTCATTTTATTCCACGGTTTTTATCATAACAGTGATCCTACAAGGACGGGAAGTTACCCATAAAAACTCCCGACCTGCACTCAGCAAATTAGTCGAGGCCTGCAGCAGCAATATTTTTTTTGCAGCAGAGATTTATTCATTTTCTGGATGCCAGCACAGCTGCAATCCTTGGAGTCGATGATTTAATAGGTTTCATCCAGTGAACCGTATCGAAGTACGTAGCAATGCTTTTTCAAGGAGTTCCGCAGTAATTGGAATCCGGGTTTTAATGCCCAAGCGGTTCCCGATGACTGAAAGGTGGGGCCCTTTTGATTGAAGCGGCGCGCTGAAAAATATGAAGACGCAACGCGCGAGAAGGAATTGATTTCTCCCCGAGGCCCCTGCCTGGTCAGAGCAATAAAATAAACAACATCTGTCACGGTTCCTGGGATACCTGTGTAGTAGCGGAAGGTAAAAAGCTCGCCGTTGCTCAGCAGTGGGCATAAGTCTGTATTTACGGCGGCGAGGGCATTCGAATGGAGGGAGAAATGAAAGGCGGATTCCGCCTCACTACAGGAAAATTATTTTAATTAAAGAACATTTTTAAAAACGCGGCAAAGTCCTTGTCACATGGGTTTATTATTCTATTGGACATACCTACAGAAATGCTGGCTGTTTATTTATTGTTTCTGTCATGTAAAATAATTGAAATAGCTATTTCTGGTGGTTTCCACCAATTTTGGCCCCCAAAACTTGAATTAGGTACTCTCCTTTTTTTTTTCAAATTATCATTTATTATTGATAGGTAGTACCTAGGTACCATTTAATCGTCTTGATCCACGTGATGACACTTTTTCTTGTGTTATTCTACAAGTTGATGGTGATTTCAGTCGATTTCGCAGGTTTTTGACTCATAAAAAATCAATTTTGGGAGCTGAACATTTGGTAGAACTCAATTTTCCACTCTTTTTGGTCAAAATCGACTTCATATTCGGTCTTCTCGTCCCCAAAAACATGGAAAACGATATCTCAGAAGCTCATATTACTAAAAATATATAGGTGTATTATTCACAGAATAATACACCAAAACGGCGTTTTTAAAACGGACTTGAACGTATACAATAACTTGGTTTGTAGCTCCCATTTGGGGTCTGGTTGTTCCGTGAAGGTCGGCATTACTGTCAGTAATTTCAAGCTGGGTTTTCCAAGGCGCGTCGATTATTCAGCGATCGTCGCTCAGCGTCTGACGGGGCAAACGTGGAAGAAATTCGGTTTTTCAAGACAGATAATTTGTATGATTCAATAATCGTTTCTTTCAGTTAATTAGTTGCAGAATCCATAAACGATCGCCTTTTATCTATTAAAAAAAATTAAAAGCTGGAGTTTATCGTCCGGAGTATAGATTTAGTGGAAATAGGTAAAACTGTGGGCAGTTTTCTCACAACCCCTCCAGTCAGAATTTTTTCTTGTTTACTACTTAATTTTTGTGACGTAAATATACGAAAAAATAATAGCAATGAAGTGATCGGGCGGGAAAAGTAGGATCTAGTAAGTATTTTGAAGATAAAACACAAAATTTTGGCGATTATTTTTGTTCTTATTTCAAAGACTAGCGAAGTTCGGCGAAGACAGGTAATTATGATTCAATAATCGTTTCTTTTAGTTGATTAGTGTAGAATCCATAAATTATCGCCGTTCATCTATTAAAATAAGTTAAAAGCTGGAGTTTACCGTCCGGAGTTGAGATTTAGTGGAAATAGGTAAAACGATGGGCAGTTCTCACACAGTTCCTTCAGTCAGAATTTTTTTCTTATTTAATAATGACACCTACTTAATTTGTGCGACGTAAATATACGCATAAGCAATATCAGTGAAGTGATCGGGTGGGAAAAGTAGGATGTAGGAAGTATTTTGAAGAAAAGACACAATTTTGGCGGTTGTTTTTGTTCTTATTAAGTTTCAAAGACTATCGAAGTTCGGCGAGGTTGGGCTGCTATTTTTGGCTGATAAGGATTAATTTCCCGAAATGAACGCGTCCGGAACCGTACGGATGCGACTTCTGTACCTATCTGAAGTGAAAAACGCTGCAAAGTCCTCACACGTGGTGGGGGGGGGGGGGGTCACATGGGTTTATTATTCTATTGGACATACTTACAGAAATGTTGGCTGTTCATTTATTGTTTCTTTCATGCGTAATAATCAAAATAGCTGTGTCTGATGGTTTCCATTAATTTTGGCCCCTAAAACACAAATTAGGTATAGGTACGCTCTTTTTTTGTTTTAACTATCTTCGATCATTGGTAGTGCCATTTAATCGTCTTGGTCCACGTGTTGACACTTTTTCCAGTGTTATTATACAAACTGATGATGATTTCAGACGATTTCCCAGGTTTTTCACTCATAAAAAATCAATTTTGGGAGCTGAACATTTGGTAGAACTCAATTTTCCACTCTTTGGTCAAAATCGACTTCATATTCGGTCCTCTCGTCCCCAAAAACATGGAAAACGATATCTCAGAAGCTCATGTTACTAACATTTTGCTAAAACGCAAAAAGTACATATTTTTACACACATTTTCACTCATAACACCCCTGGGTATATTCCGATCGGGCTGAAAAGTTTCGGGACACAACTAGGGCCCAATTGGAGCATGTGTGCGAAAGAAAGAATTTCCGTACACGTGATACGGCGTACGGCGGACGGAAATTGCATTTTTGGAATCTACGCACCTTGAAACGGAAAAGAAAAAAGTTTGAGGGGGTGTTATAAAATTTTTTTGCTGAGCGAATACATAGGTGTATTATTCACAGAATAATAAACCAAAAGAAGGACAAGGAGAACGAATTTTCAAAGAAATGAAGGTGGTATGGAAAAGTGGTATGGTTCCTCGCTATATCATCTTTTTACTTTCTTTGAAAATTCGCTCTTATAGCCATGCTGCATGACTGGAACTTCTCTTCTCCCCTCCCCCCGTTCTTTCTTTTTATAAATATGTCCATATTTTATTATTATTCAACTTCCACATTCTTCGACCAACTTCTCATCTTCTTCCCCTGAAAAATAGAATTTCTCGGACCTTCTCATTGACACAAACACAGAAACTTGATCTATGAACAGGGAGCGTTTCCACCGACTGTCTGACTGCCTTCACGGCAGGCGTCACTCGCAATTGGAAGCGCGACGTCTCGGGTTTTTATAAATGAACAGCCAGCATTTCTGTAGGTATATCCGATATAATAATAAACGCATGTGTGGCAAGGCTTTGCACTTCATTATTATAAATGTGAAAAGGGCTTTGCAGCGTTTAGGCCTTGAAACGCAAAAGAACAAATTTTGAGGGGGTGTCACAAAAGGTTTTTGCTCAGCGAATACACAGGTGTATTACGCAGAATACTAAACCAAATTGCAATGTCCGCGCGCCGTACGCCGTATCGTCCATATCTGCCTTTATTTTCGGTTTAAAAAGTTCGTTCTTTCGCACACAGGCTCCATTTGGACCCTAGTTGTGTCACGAAACTTTGCAGCCCAATCGGCATATACCAAAGAGTGTTATGGGTGAAAGATGGGTGTAAAAAATAGTTGTTTTTTGGGGTTTTAGTAACATGAGCTTGTGATGTATCGTTTCCCATGTTTTTTAGGGCGAGCAGGCCGAATATGAAGTCGATTTTGACTAGAGAATGAGGTTCTAAGGAAGTTTCAGGTCCCAAAATTCATTTTTCGTGAGTCAGAAACCTGGGAAATGGTCTGAAATCACCATAAATTTGTATAATAACACTTAGAAGTTGTGTTAACAGGTGTATCAAGACCATTAAATGGTACGATTAAATGATCAAGATAATTTGTGAAGAATGGAAGCCTAATTCGAATTTTCGGGGGCCAAAATTGGTGGAAACCATCAGAAATAAATAGCTATTTCAATTATTGCACATGAAAGAAACAGTAAATGAACAGCCAACATTTCTGTAGGTATGTCCAGTAGAATAATAAACCAATGGGTCGAGGAGCAGCGTTTTTGGAGTCTGCGCACCATGAAATGCAAACCACAAATTTTGAGGGAGGGTTGGCAATTTTTTGTGCTCGATTCCAAAGGTTTATTATTGAAAATAAACTAAATTGAGAATAAAATGGAAGCTTTGAAGCCGTTCGGGTAGCGTAAGGAAAGTAAAAATATTTCAGTAAGGTGGGAGGAAGGACGAGGAGTGAAAAAACACAAAAGACCGTGTGACGATCACAGAGTAATTATAGGTCCATTAAGGAGAGTCGGCCTTTATTTGCATGTGACAGGGGACTGCGAGACTACGGTAATGGCGCGGATGGGGGGGGGGGGGGGTGAGAGGGTTGAGATGGGGGATTGCGAGCCACTGTGGTGTGGGGGGGGGCGGGTGGAGGAGGAAGCTGTCCCGTACTGTTTGACGGACAGCATAAAAAGGGAGCAATTTTCTACGTAGTAGCTCTGAATAGTCAGGGAAAGGAGAGAGGAGGGAAAAAAAAGGGCTATGCAGTATGGCGGAGGGGGTGGAAGGGTTTGTTAAAGGAGGAGGAAACGAGGAAGACGACGAGGAAGTCGATGGTGCGGGCGGTGGCGGGGAAGCGGTGTCCAGCGCAGGAGGACTACCCCCCTCCTCCCGCCACACCGCCGCCTATGACGACGTCACGTCATCAACAACACTTCACTGTCGCGCGGAGAAACCTTCCACCCCCACAGTGTCAGTGACAATCCAAGAATAGGAGTCTTTTCCCTTTACCCCCCCCCACCCTTGTACCCACTCCGTCTTCGACCCTTTCCCGCCAATTTTCCCTACTTTTGCCCCACTGCACCACCCACCCCCCAACTCCCTTCCGTCCGTCACTCCCGGGCGATCCGGGCAGCCCATCCTGACCGGGGCCCCCCTATCTCGGGACCGTCAGGAGGAGGGTTCGGCCGAAACGTGTCGTCTTCCCCTCCCCCCCTTTCTCCTACACGGACGGGTCCTGAGGAATCTCGAGACGTCACTCACCCAATTTTATCCGCATTAAGATACCATCCTCCGCACTGCTATTTTCTTCCACTTCCTTTGCTACATCCGCTCAGCCGCTTTTTTTTCTATCTCTTTTCGGTCATTGGGTCTGAGAGAATCGCGTTTATATTCCGAAGACGTCTCAGTTTCGTGGGAAGTACAACGCTGCAGCATGACCATATTGAGCTAATCTCCAAAGTTAGTTACTTCGGCATTGTTGACGAATTTACCGTGTTCAGACACATAAGAGCATTCCGACGCACGTACCGTGTTCCGACACATATGTGCGAATGTTAAAAGTTGATGACAGCCATTTTTAAATGAAAATATTTTCAGAAGATGAAATTTTCAAATTTTTCATGCCAATTCGTTTCAGAGCATCCTGTATTCATCTCTAGATTTTAACAAAAATTTACATGTATATTTATTTATTTTTGTCTCTCCAAACGATATTTGACATTGGGTACATGATAAAAACTTCAAATTTCGTCAGAATGTTCGTCCTGCCTAACGAAAGAACGAGTTCGAAAATGAGAAATTTTCAAAAATTCAAAAGTGGGTCAAATTTGAGTTTTTAGGGGGAAAAAATCTGTAAAAATGGCTAAAATGGCGAAAAATGGACGTAAAATGACTGAAAGTGGTATGGATGGGTTAGGAATGACAGAAAATGAACATTTCAGTTGTTTTTCTTACAGAGTAAGGGCCAGATCGTGATTTTTAGGGGTATGAAAATTTTCAATAAGGGCTAATATCAATATTAATTCACCTGACGTGTGCGATGGTGATTCACGACGGAGGAACTATTTCTATGATACAAATGTTTATTTCAGAAAAGAGTGGGTCAAATTTGATTTTTTAAGGGTCAAGGAATCTCGAGACGTCACTCACCCAGTTTTATCCGCATTAAGATACCATCCTCCGCACTGCTATTTTCTTCCACTTCCTTTGCTACATCCGCTCATCCGCTTTTTTTCTATCTCTTTTCGGTCATTGGGTTTGAGGGAATCGCGTTTATATTCCGAAGACGTCTCAGTTTCGTGGGCAGTACAATGTTGCAGCATGGCCATGAGGTAATCTCCAAAGTTAGTTACTTTGGTATTGTTGATGATTTAACCGTGTTCCGACGCACGTACCGTGTTCCGACACATATTTGCGAATGTTAGAAGTTGATGACAGCCATTTTTAAAAGATAATATTTTCAGAAGATGAAATTTTCAAATTTTTTATGCCAATTCGTTCCAGAGCATCCTGAATTCATCTCTAGATTTTAACAAAAACTTACATGTATATTTATTTATTTGTGTCTCTCCGGACGTTATCTGACGTTGGGTATATGATAAAAACTCCAAATTTCGCCTAACGAAAGAACGAGGTCGAAAATGAGAAATTTTCAACAATTCAAAGTGGGTCAAATTTGAGTTTTTAGGGGTAAAAAATCTGTAAAAACGGCTAAAATGGCGAACAATGGACGTATAATGATTGAATGTGGTATGGATGGGTTAGGAATGACAGAAAATGAACATTTCAGTTTTTTTTTCTTACAGAGTTTCTTTTCTACTCGAACGATATTATGACACTACTCGTTATTTCAACCGTCAGTCCGTGAAGGCTTCACTTGATTACTATCAGGGGTAAAGAGCTATTCGCGCATGCAAGCTTTTCAATGCTTGTACTGGTGCCCGCTCGAGACGAGAACCAGAGAGCCGCGATCTTTTATCCCAAACGGGGATATAAAGATCGGACGCTCCAGCCCGCTTGGACACTTCGGCCCCTCCAAGGAAGTCCCCGTTCATTTATACTTTATTATAATGTACCTACCGTTCCATATTATTTGCCATAAATTTTACAAGTTAATGGCAGCTATTCATGACGATTTTCTGGGTATTCGGACGCAAATGTGGACATCATAAAATCCCAGTCCTGCAGCATGATCGTATGAGCAAATGTTTTGCAGTTGACTATTTTGGACGAGTTTCAGCGTCTTCAGACACAAACGCGGGTCGATGATGATTCGCATCACCATAGAGCGAATTTTAGAAGTTGATGATTTGATGTAACTTCAACCATTTTTAACCCTCTAAAACTCGAGTTTTACTCACTTTTAAAAAATAAATATTGTGTCAAGATATTAATTTTTGAGTCGCGGTTCACCATTTTGTGCCTCGTCAAGGCTTCATGTGTTCCACATGAAGCCACTTTTACCAATTTCTGACGAAAAAATACTCAACTTTGACCCACTTCTTGTTTCTGCAAATTGCTTATGCTCAAACTCAGCCTTTTATTTGCCATCACTACGCACTTTTTGGCGATATCTGGCATTCTTTATCGCCTATATCAGGTACACTGATTGTTATTCATTATAATATAGATGAAATATTTTGTCACCGAAACCCGTCATGCCCTTGATTAGTCACCAGTTATATCCCCCCTCTTAGATCCCGTAATTGAACTGTGAGGGGGGGAGGGGGTGTCATGTCCAAATTTCTTCGCTTGGCATTGGGGAAAATGCCGTTTCGGGCAGGTAGGCATATTTGTTCAAACGGCTGAGATTTTAGTTCGTCTTCTCCAATCCAGAACGATATAATTTTTTCTTCGTTTTATTTTTTCCCCAATAAAAATACGACAGACAGAAATTTTGTTATTTTCTCACAGAATAATTAGGTAGGTACCTACCCCCTATTTAGAGTGAGATCATTGAATGATCGATCCCACCTCAATATCTGTTCCGTGTTAAAGCTTTTGTGATGACTGATGCTTGTAGATGTTTGGATCGCTGATGAATCTCCCTTATTTCACGGTAGTAATTATCAGAAGCGGCACCTATAGCAGCTTCATTAAAACACCTTTGATACGCCCAATCTCTCAGTCTGAAGACCACACAGAGGCAGCTCAATCACACATCGCCCTCCTTCGGATAATGAGCGTTTTTCCAGGCGTTTCGGCCTCCGGTATTCCACGGAACGGCGTCCGTCTGCCTGGTCCCACCGCCGACTTCAAATGTATATTTGATGGGCCGTGATAAAACCGTCAGGCTGATGATAGATGCGACGGAGGGGTACTAACCCAAAGTAATAACAGTGCCGTGAAAATGAGCGATCTCCCCTATACCTTCAAGGCCACTCCGATGATTAACATTCCGTGTCGACCAGGTAAAAACCACCGGTGGCTGTCCTCAATATGATTGAATCCGTTGTCACGATATCCCAGGTGAT
The DNA here is from genome assembly GCA_954871275.1 of Leptopterna dolabrata. Classification (NCBI taxonomy): domain Eukaryota; kingdom Metazoa; phylum Arthropoda; class Insecta; order Hemiptera; family Miridae; genus Leptopterna; species Leptopterna dolabrata. Next base: position 23,931,699 of record OX940983.1, read on the forward strand.
GGAATTGGGGCTACCATTGGGGCGATCACGTCATTCTTTCCTGGTTGGTAAAGCTAGTCCTTGATCTTTCACTCGGACCTCAGAATATCTTCGTGATCAGTGAGAGCTGTGATTGGCAGTTAATGGGGCGTCACGCCGTGTCCGTAAGCCTCCGTTCTTTTCTCATTTCAATCACCATATTGACGATATCTTTGACATTTACCGTATAGGTACTCTACATCCAACACTTACTTATGCTAAACGGTCATCAGGCTACGCTAGATCCGTCAGTACTGGTCTGAGACATGTAGGAGTATATGAAAATGTTGTGAGGTTTTTTACAATAAATACCTCCTATTGTTGTAGTTGGCGGGTAAATCAAGTGCATTTGTAGGTGGAACTCAAAATTGAGGTCTTAGGCAGTGAGGAATGACGTGGGTCGGAATTTGCTGCTTTTGACCTCAGAATCGCATTTGTCGCCCTCTACAACCCCTGTATCCAAATTTTCAGTTCCGATATCCGAGTAGTTTGGCGGGAATAAGCTAAAGAAAAAATACGCGTGAAGTCAGCTGGCTTGTATATCCCTCACGCTCGATTCCCACGTGCGTGAGCGAGAGGGCAACATGACCAGCGGAAGCACGCCTCTTCCTTCCCCTTTTCGACCCACTTCCGTTGATTTCCGGCCCATCATATTGGGCCTTTTTGGAAAGCTCTCCTTTAGACCTACGATTTGAAAGAATTGAGAAAAAGCACGTGCATTCCTCATTACCATACATAATAGTTAAATGTCTTGGTGGAGCGGGGGGGGGGGGGGGGGGTAGTAGAACCTAAAACACTCCACAGATATGCAGGAACCTATAATTTTAGATTTTACCTTCGACGGACCACTGGAATATGTCCAGAATAGGTATGGTGATCAGGAAGTAGAATATAAACCTTGTAACAATTATGTAGAATGAATTCAACACGTGTATTAACGAAAACAATAAGATCAGTGGCCACTATGCCTAATTTTAGCTAACGAACTAAAATTAGTTAGAGTGGCCACTGCTCTTCTTGTTTTCGTTAATACACCTGTTGAATTCGTTCTGTATAATATATCACTTTTACACAGTTTATATTGTACTTCCAGGTCACCATTCTGGAAAGCGTGTTCAGATAATGATGAGCGAATGCCAAGATGTGTGGTACGAAAATATTCGTGTAACTAGCGTTTCTAATTCTTATAACGAGTTTTAGTGCACAAGGTAAGGTGATGACGAAAAGGCTTACTATGTTGCTATAATATGGTCTTTTGTTAGTTGGCACATTCAGCTAGTATCAACGAAAAGTACAAAAGAAGGTCTTACCGAGAACGTACAGCAAGGAGGGATGTTGGCCAGTTTATTCTGAATTACCTAACTAAGTATTATGGAAAAGCTATGGGAGATTGGTTTGGAAAGTGATGAAGGTGAGTTTAAGACAGAAAGTGGTGAGGGTTGCTGGCTGGATGAGTTCAGGTTTGCAAAATTCGGCACATTACTTGTTCGAAATGTATCCATGTCAGTTATAATAGCAGTTAACTGCTTAGTTTACGTGCGTGGTAGGCATGCGTATACCATTGTACGTACCTCTCCAGTCCTACGTACTTCTTGTGGATACCTGAATGGTGAAATTTCAACACTTAGGAGCTGAAATGTGCTGCTTGTAGCATTTAGCGGTGCCAATGCCGTCACGATGGTGTCGCTTCCTCGTATTAAAAACTATTCTGTTCTAATTTTTGAACACAAAACTTAATTAAACTAATAGGTAGACCGAGGTTAATTAGATTAATAGGGAGAAAAAAATCCGCCCACCTAGAAATTCTCTCTACTGACAAATATTGTTGGGCAAATATTTGGGAACCACTTGAAAATCATCGAAATATTTAAAATGCCAGGTGAAAGCCAATAATTATAATTATTCCCAGTTATTCAGGTAAGTGAACAAGTACGTTGTCTAGAAGAACCAAGGGGTTTATAAATGTCTCGGTAGATTTGTCTGATTCTTCGTGAGTTTGCCTTTTCCTCCATGTGCCTTGAAACGATCCTCATGACGTGGACTACGTCTATCAATCATATCCCGAGATCGATCGATGATGAATCGGTATTTCTGTTCGTGAGTCAACTTCTTCGGCTACTAAATCGAATGTTTTATTGACAAGCTTACTAAAACTGCTGAAACATTACACGCACCACCAAAACAGTAGCACTGCTCCCAAGTGACCAGAACCCTTTGAAGTGAAGGTTGTTTTGATGCATAGCCAGTTCAAACAGAGTGGTAGTAGCTCTGCAGTTAAGAGATTTATGAGATACATACCTACCTACCTCCACAACATGCAAATATGACAGTCAAAAAATTCTTTTTGCATTTGCTTGTTCACAAGATTCCATCAAAATTATTGATGCAAATCACTCAGTTGGCCTTCAAATCTTATGCTCCTCAATATCTCCGAACTTACTGTAGGTTCACTTTATTTCTAGGTTACAGTCAAGAAGCATCAAGCATGATTTTTACAATATTTGGTCTAAATTGTTGTAGACATTCATGCTCACTTGTTGAGGTGGCAATACTCAGTTGAATAATTTGATTTTATACTATGATGAGGTTCTTGACCGCTGGAATAAATTCCGTTTGGAGGTTCTTGAGGTTTGGTCAGTGAAAAACGATTTTATTTATGCCAAAGTTGTTGAATTATTCAATATCTTCAGGGCTTAGAGATTACGGTGATGATTATGATTATGATCAACAGAAGTTGATGGTGATGGTGAAATTGAAGCAACTTGCTGACAATAATATTTTGCTTGGAAACAGGCGTTTGAAAAAAACAACTTCTGTTCATCATAATCATAATCGTCATTGTAATCTCTAAGCCCCTGAAGAAGTTGAATAAATTCAACGAAACGTTGGCATAAAGAAAATTGTTTTTCACAGACCGAACCTCAGGAACCTCCGAACTGTAATAATTTGATACGGATGTGCAACCAAAATTAACGCTATTCACCTGAAACGTTTCTCTTCAAACGCTGTTTTGGTAGATTTCCACATTTTTCTTATTTGGTTCAAAATAGTTATTCCACGTTATCCACATAATTTTAGTGAACTGCATAATAAAATGCAGGATTTCGGTGCTTTTTGAGATGCGAGTAACTTGCGCTGTAGGTTTCTCAAGAAGAGCTCTTTGTTTAGTTTTTTGTTCCCTCATCAGATGTGTATCAACTTCTTGGGTGACACGTAGACTCTGATGAACGTCCCGGGCGATGCCTTATTCCGTGAGGGCCCCAACCACCTGCACTCGAAGCCCCCTTAAAATAAACATAACAAGTTTCTCACGTTACTTGAGTTACACTGAAGTCGCCATCCGAGTGATGGATCTTCGAGCGTTGTAATGGCCTGCATACTTAATTGCCGACCTCTCGTACCTGCTTCTCATCGCTTATCAGGGGTGATGATGTAATTTTAGGGAATATCATCTGTATTGGTGGCATCCGTATGGTGTACCTGGCCAGTCATACGTATACTAACTCTGCGTTGTAGATCTGCGACACCGGGGATGGAGTTGTGGTTTATTGAACACTCACCAAATTGATGCCGCACTCATGACTACTCAGTGATTTTTGTTCCATATACATTTCCTTCTCGAAATTTTCGACGAGGGTAGTAAATACGTTACAAGGCCATCTGTGCTGATTGTTGCTGAAGCTAACGCAGGGTTATGATAAAACATCTTGTTGATCGGCAGTGGTGTACAGCTTATGCTCCACAAAAATTTTGGGTCAGTAACAATCAAGTTTTTGAAGACAACGTGAGACGCTTGGCAGCAAATTTGTCAACTGGGGGCTAAATTTATTAATACAGTCGTTTTAAATTTAATGGTTAGTACTTTTATGCCTCGTAATGGATGAGGAGGTATAACTAGCCGCCCATACAGCGTAGTTTCCCCCTCTCCGCTCCAGAAAGGTCGGGAGGCAGTTTGACAGCTGCCCCTGGAGAGACATCGGTTTGATTATTACGCAATGCTTCCAGGAGTTGAAGATTCGTTTTCGCGAATCGACCGCCCCATCAGCCGCGTGTCAAAAAGACAGGGAACGAGCCCGGATCCAATATAAAATTGGACGGGATTTCCATATATCTACAGACAAAAGCCTACAGACCTCTACAGAATTGAAGTTGTTCCTTTGTTGAACTACTTTATCAACTGAGGAGCGGATCATTGCGGGGGTTTGTTATGAATTGCGTTCTGAGACCGATTTGCCTCCTGTTCAATTGAGGATGCTGTACTTTGTTGTGGGACCTAATCAGTACTCGATCAGCAGAGAGGCCTGAGGTCGATTTCTTTCCTATTCACTTACGGTGAAATCAACCTATGTCCGTCATGGCTGCGTCTAAGACAGAAAATTGGAAAGGAGGAGAAATTTTACGTTTTACGGCTAAAAATGACGAGGTTGGCTCCTCGATCAGTAGCTTTATTTCTCTTCTGTTCATCTTACGGTGCTATAATTTTTGATCTGAGACCTCTTTTGAAAAGTCCTCGCAGGGAATCGCCATCATCAACCTCCTTCAGTGGCTTGTTGTGAAGCTAATTTTACGCAATTACAGCGAAATTCTTACGTTTAGGGAATTTTGGTGTCACCTCAACGGCACTTATCAACTGGAATCATGTTTTGAGTGGTTTTATTTGTATCAGCTTAATATGCCAGAATCTCATATGTCCTAAGATTCCGGGAGACGTTTCGAACCAGTCCGATGGTAAACCGACACCGAAGGCGCCCGTTATAACCAGAACCTCCAATCCCCGTAATGAGCGATGAAAAAGCCCGGAACGCCGCCTCTCGGATGACCCAAGGAAGGTAATCCACTCCAGAACGAGAGGTTGATCGGGAGGACGCGGCGGACGTTCCGATAGTTTGCCTCGTGACAAGTTTGTCCAGTGACAAGATTGACGGGATACGAACGTGTACTGTTGATGGCACGTAGAGACGGTCGAGTCGAGCCGTCCGGGACACGGTTTGAGGGATCATCCTCAGGCTCCTTGACAGTCAGTTCTTTCTGGGGAAGTGTGAAGGAAGTGTGACGTGACGGGTCGTCCTCGTCATTTGATCGGATTGCCCCGCCTTTCCGGCTCTGACAGAAAAGGTCGTCGGTTTCTACCGGTAACCGCTGTATAGAATACTGCACAACGATATAGGTATACTACACAAGAATATAGTCATTAGGAAGTTAAGTACCAACACAGAGAGATTTGTTTTTAAAACTCTCCAAAATCGAAGAGTGCATAATATGTAACTGGGCATATTACAAGGAGGTTGAAGTGATTCGTTCATTCCATCTACTTCCCTGCATCATAGTTTATAGCGTCGTGAATTGAGAAATATATAAATCGAGAAATGCTAAAAATAGCCTTACCTACCTATTCTTTTCAGCAAGAACGATGAGGCGCGTGGTAATCATTAACTTAATAATTAGCTTTAAAATTATATGGGTTTCATGTGAGAAATTCAAAAAATAGCCATACATATTCTTCTCATTTTCAAGAAGAACGAGGAGGAATGTGATTAAGTTAAAGTCTTTGTGTTTAATGTAGATCCTGTCAGCTATTCAAATCTGGTTGTGGTTATTGTTCGGTCGACTACGTAGGACCACGTAATTAGGCCAGGGCAATGGGTAGGTTGTCCTTCGTGCGATTTTCATTGTTCAAGCAAGTTTTTGACTGTGTTAACCGTCATAATCTCCAATAAGTAAAGCCATGTCAGTACTTACTTCTGTTGAAAATCATTGGAATACTGACAAAGCTCTGTGACGTGACTCCAACAAGTCGCTTCATCCGTGATATATTATGTAATCAGACAAAAATTCATTTACACAAAAAAATAATAAAACAATTTATTTATTAATTAATTTTTTGAAAATCCCCAACTCAGCTGCTTTATATATATATTCGAATTTGTGTCTCCGACAGACGGACATTGTCCAATGTCGTAATATGTTTCATTTGTTTATTTATATTTCTTTCTTAAATTATTGTATATAAACGTGCTTTATATTCTGTTCTATATAGTCAGACGTGATAGGTAGATATTTTATTCATAAAACGTGTATATATTCAAAGGTGATACCAGCCCTTCGGAACTAGTCGAGCACTTTTCACTCCTGCCTGAATCAATGCATAATAGGCACACTAGGTACCTAAATAGTACAGGGATAGGCTACTCCAGCAACAGGATTTCAGTAAAAAAAAGTATAGTCAGCGTTTTGGTTATGAGTTATTCTCGCGATTTTCATATTCAGCGGGTGATAACATTATTTAGAAGAACGAGCAACTTTAATAAGTCCACTAAACTATGATCCCTACTATATTATAAAAACGAATCTCTGTCTGTCCGTGTGTCTGTGTGTCTGTCCTTCTATGCACGGCCAAACGGCTCGACGGATATCGACCAAATTTGGCACGAATATCCAGTAGGCTCCCAAGTTGTGCAACGTCGCATTTTTAATTCCCTGACCATAGCGGAACTATGGTCGACCATGGTCAACTTCGTTAATTGAAATGGTAACCCCTATTTTTTATCGCGTATTCGTAATCTACGTGAAATTCTATCTACGATCGACCCTTCGGACTACCCCCGCGGTCGACCATAGCGCATCCATGGGCCCCTCCATGGTCGAATCCCGAATTGCTTTTCACGGCCAAACGGCTCGACGGATATCGACCAAATTTGGCACCAATATCCGGTAGCCTCCCAAGTCGAACATAGGCGCATTTTCGATTCCCTGACCATAGCGGAACTATGGTCGACCATGGTCAACTCCTGAATGGCTTGACGGATATCGACCAAATTTGGCACGAATATCCAGCAGGCTCCCAAGTTGTGCAACGTCGCATTTTTAATTCCCTGACCATAGCGGAACTATGGTCAACCATGGTCAACTCCTGAATGGCTTGACGGATATCGACCAAATTTGGCACGAATATCCAGTAGGCTCCCAAGTTGTGCAACGTCGCATTTTTAATTCCCTGACCATAGCGGAACTATGGTCGACCATGGTCAACTCCTGAATGACTTGACGGATATCGACCAAATTTGGCACGAATATCCAGTAGGCTCCCAAGTTGTGCAACGTCGCATTTTTAATTCCCTGACCATAGCGGAACTATGGTCGACCATGGTCAACTTCGTTAATTGAAATGGTAACCCCTATTTTTTATCGCGTATTCGTAATCTACGTGAAATTCTATCTACGATCGACCCTTCGGACTACCCCCGCGGTCGACCATAGCGCATCCATGGGCCCCTCCATGGTCGAATCCCGAATTGCTCAACGGATATCGACCAAATTCGGCACGAATATCCAGTAGGCTCCCAAGTTGGGCAACGTCGGAATTTTTCGGTCCCCTTCACCATAGCGGAACTATGGTCGACCATGGTCAACTCCTGAATGGCTGGACGGATATCGACCAAATTTGGCACGAATATCCAGTAGGCTCCCAAGTTGTGCAACGTCGCATTTTTAATTCCCTCACCATAGCGGAACTATGGTCGACCATGGTCAACTTCGTTAATTGAAATGGTAACCCCTATTTTTTATCGCTTATTCGTAATCTACGTGAAATTCTATCTACGATCGACCCTTCGGACTACCCCCTGCGGTCGACCATAGCGCATCCATGGGCCCCTCCATGGTCGAATCCCGAATTGCTCAACGGATATCGACCAAATTTGGCACCAATATCCGGTAGCCTCCTAAGTTGAACGTAGGCGCATTTTTAATTCCCTGATCATAGCGGAAATATGGTCGACCATGGTCAACTCCTGAATGGCTCGACGGATATCGACCAAATTTGGCACGAATATCCAGTAGGCTCCCAAGTTGGGCAACGTCGGAATTTTTCGGTCCCCTTCACCATAGCGGAAATATGGTCGACCATGGTCAACTCCTGAATGGCTCGACGGATATCGACCAAATTTGGCACCAATATCCGGTAGCCTCCTAAGTTGAACGTAGGCGCATTTTTAATTCCCTGATCATAGTGGAAATATGGTCGACCATGGTCAACTCCTGAATGGCTCGACGGATATCGACCAAATTTGGCACGAATATCTAGTAGGCTCCCAAGTTGGGCAACGTCGGAATTTTTCGGTCCCCTTCACCATAGCGGAAATATGGTCGACCATGGTCAACTCCTGAATGGCTCGACGGATATCGACCAAATTTGGCACCAATATCCAGTAGGCTCCCAAGTTGTGCAACGTCGGAATTATGTACGATACTGCGTACAGCGAATCTCGGATAGCGAGCGAAGCGAGCGGTCATGCTAGGTATATTATAAATTCGAATCTCTGTGTGTCTGTCTTTCTATGCACGGCCAAACGGCTCGACAGATATCGACCAAATTTGGCACGAATATCCAGTAGGCTCCCAAGTTGTGCAACGTCGCATTTTTAATTCCCTCACCATAGCGGAACTATGGTCGACCATGGTCAACTTCGTTAATTGAAATGGTAACCCCTATTTTTTATCGCGTATTCGTAATCTACGTGAAATTCTATCTACGATCGACCCTTCGGACTACCCCCGCGGTCGACCATAGTGCATCCATGGGCCCCTCCATGGTCGAATCCCGAATTGCTCAACGGATATTGACCAAATTTGGCACCAATATCCGGTAGCCTCCCAAGTTGAACGTAGGCGCATTTTTAATTCCTTCACCATAGCGGAAATATGGTCGACCATGAAACTGAATGGCTTGACGGATTTTGATAAAATTGGGCACAAATACCCGGTAGGCTTATTATATTATAAATTCGAATCTCTGTGTGTCTGTCTTTCTATGCACGGCCAAACGGCTCGACGGATATCGACCAAATTTGGCACGAATATCCAGTAGGCTCCCAAGTTGTGCAACGTCGCATTTTGAATTATGTCACCATATCGCATCTATCTGGGCAGGTGCATGGTGGAATTCATTACATCTGTGGCTCATTAAAAGAGAGAGAAAGAAAAAAAGGCCAAAAACTGGATTTTACATGCAGCATCAAAGTTGGTGCTTCCGATTTCAGAATAGGCCTACGCACTTTTCCATATGTTCCTGGATGGAAGTCCTATGGACAACACAACAAATTAAGGTGGCCCCCTCCATGGTCATCTCCTCAACGGCTCCACAGATTTTGATTAAATTCGACAGAAATATCCGGGAAGCTATGGAAAAGGGAGTTGGCGCATTTTTAATTCCTTCACCATAGCGGAAATATGGTCGACCATGGTCAACTCCTGAATGGCTTGGGCTTGACGGATTTTGATAAAATTGGGCACAAATACCCGGTAGGCTATGGGATTTTTCCGTCGTTTGTTGGTTCCACGACACTGCGTACAGCGAATCTCGGATAGCGAGCGAAGCGAGCGGTCAGGCTAGTGTACCTATATTACGTAAGGAGTGTTATTTATGGGGAACCGTGCTCTTATATTTACGTATTGAGGCATTATCGTAACCGTTTATTGCCGCGTGTGTACTGGTTTCCTGGACTAGTTCCCGTTTTATTGCCATAATTTGAATAATACTGAAAATTCCAAATAGAGGCTCCCACTCCGTGCGGACTATCTAATCGTGGGTGTTGGCATTCATCCAATCGATCATATTCCGCGACAGCCCGTCAACAGAATCTTGGTTGTTATGGCCCATGTGATAGGCCACGTGTGATTGATCAGTCTCCCGTTATCACTTTTTTTTTCCCTCCACGAATCGAGTATTGAAATTTATAACATTTCATCTAACCTTGTCACCGGTTTGTGGCATTTATCGTGACAAGTTCTGTTATCAGTCAAATAATTACTTTGATGCAAAGTAAAGATAGAAATCGTCGTCACTGCCCACTCGCCAAATAAGTTCTCCTGGTTGACTGGCGAATCCTCGTTACATATTCTACACATTTTTGCACATCTCCATTCAAATTAACGTGGTGGAGAGCCAATTTGTTAAACCGATAACCAGAATGAAATTATTTTCGTGAACCTACAATACGTTTGTTAATGAGGATGTTGATTACATATTTCGCACGTTGTATTCATTTCATTTTCATTAACAGAAAAATTGAACTTCGTATTATGCAAGTTTGCTATGGTAAGGTATTGTCTCTTTCTTATACGAAAAATAATTAGGTATGCAAATTATTATAATTCAGAAAATATTAACCTCTTTAAATCTTGTCAGGTAAGTTATTCTGCCTCTTCGTGTTTGAAATGTGAAGTGAAGAAGAAATGTGAGGTAAGTCTCGAGTAATTCTTCATTTTGATGGTATAATGGAACTAGGTGATCAGCAGATACAGTAGATGGCCAATAACTAACGCGTTCGCCCTATTAAAATTAATCTTTCGTGATCAATATCGCGTTGTCTGCAAAAGAAAAGTTGATTTCACGAAGGTAGAAATTACTTTCTCGCCAGGGATCACAATTAACTCCTTCATTGCGCCCATTGAATTGAGATCAGAAAGTCAAACAGGTACAAAAGCCCGGTAATTACTTGTAGAACCCGAGCTATTCCATGTAACCTCGTTGATGGTAATTTAGTAACTGTATCAAGTTGTGGGTATTTACTACTTGGGGCCCAGTCGTGACTTCGAAACCCACCTGGCTGGTAGCCAAGGGGCCACAGCCCCGTCTTCCTCGCCGCCATTACAGCTTTCGATCATCCGTGATTCATAGTTAATAGTCCACGATATGTATAGGCAGATAATCGATGTTTTAACCGTGGTTTTGCTTCGAAGTTCAGTTATGCCGCTGGTGAATAGGTCTTATTACGTACATGAGCTAGTCCTTTGATGCTCAGAAAAAAAATCCTTTAGGTTCTCCTACATCAAGCATCAAATTCGCTTGATCGAGCCCCGATTTGGTGCATATTGTAATAATATTTAAGGCTGGAGGCTGATAAGCTTCAAATGGTGGCTTTAAAATGATGGCTGAAAAGCTTTAAATGGTGGCTTTAACACATCTTTCGCCTCCCCGTAATTTCGTTTCAGATCCAAAAGCCTTGCTGTCGGATATAAACTACCTGTGTATTGTCATCCTACTAGTTCCAAGGCTCAGTGATGAAATAAGCTAGAAGAAATGAATTTCATGCTACAAGGTTGGGTTGAGTACCCCTCTAGTGACCTCTTGCTGCTTGTAAATAATATGGACACTGCAAAATATTCACCATGAAAGGCAGCAGGTGATCATCAATCACTCAGTATATACTGACTATTGGTCGAGAGTCCATAACTCTGATCGCGTGCTTCCTCGAATGGAAATCGAAAGATAAGTGCCGTCATCGCCAAGGACGGAAAAGACGAATGGGTATTCGATTGGAGCTTAACAGTACAAACATGAACAAAGAACCTGAAGAGAACCACCTTTATGGAAGATGAAACTCTCACAGCCGCCATTCGGTGCCTATACCAGTTCCCGTCAAAAAAGGCGTGTGATCAATTTGAATAGTGACATGATAGGGGTCAAATGGTCTTTGACTGCGCACATTTTGACTGACAGTTCAATGCTTCAGCCCCTTCTTCTCGGACCCTAATAGGGCCTCTACAGACCAAATATTACTTCTTGATTCCTTTATCCCTCACCCTCTGTTCACTCACCAGACAGGTCTCCTGGAAAATGTCTCAAAAAGGGGGAGAGGGGCTGTTATGGTAATGCAAGCTAAAACAACATCCTCAAAAAGTTGGACACGCCACTCGATGCGCCTTTTGCTGTCAAATCGGTCCCGGGAAACGGTCCGCCTTTGTCACACGGAGGAGTGATACGTGTATCAACCGGTCTCTTCTCAATGCGAATTTCAATGATAATACCATCGCGGTTTATTGTTGCCGTAAAAATGGTTAACAGATGCACCCGAAGGCGTGGGGTGGTAAGATGGGTCAGGCTGCAGGTAGAATTCAGTTCCCACATATGGACGATTGTTCGGGTTAGATTTTTGAATGAGTTTTGAATAATGATGATGATGGAATTGCGATTGAAAGAGACGGCGGCAAGAATATATTCATATGCCCCAACTGCACTTATCAAAAAGTCAACTGCCCAGCTGCAAGAAAACATATATCGCATTCTCACTTTCTTGTACGCTACTTCAGTTGAGCCAATCAGTCTCAATCAATTTTTTTGGTGTCAAAACCGTACTTTAAACAGCGGGAAGTGACATGATCAGTTGAGACTATGAATCTGGAAATTTAGGGATCAAATGAGTAGAACTCAGGTACATCATTCAGCTCTTTCCCTTTGTAATTTGTACCTATTTACTGATACTAACACAGTATTTCGAATTTGGTTCCCAGGTGACTTAGTAATTATAACTGAACCTGTTGAATTATCATACTCCCGGTCTTTTAGCATTTCAGTGACAATAGCTGAATTTCAAACCCTGAGGATCTGTTGGTTTTTACTCAACTGGTGAATTCGAATCACATTTTTATTCTTCTAATAAAGCTTCTGTCCTTATAGTTTAATGTTTTGAAACATTCTGTCTCCTTCAAAAACCGCGTGATCTTTACAATTATTATTGTTTCCCGATCTCACAAGTTCATCCTAAATCGACCTAAAAAGTCCCATAGATTCATCAAATCTTTTCCTATAACCCTGCCTACTCTCTGCAGGTCTTGAGAATTGATTTACAGTCACTAACTTGTTCGATGGTCCGTATTGAGGGGTGATTACGAAAAATTCTTAATTGAAAAGATTTCGAGGCAGATGGTTTTTGGAGGCGCGGTAAGATAGTTTACAGGTAGAAGGACCTTTGCTTTAATTAGAAAGGGAAGCTCTCAAAGGGATAATAATTGACATCCAACGCTCTTGAAATTTATGCTCCCGGACCGAATGATTTAGAGCTGGACAGTTCCAAGTTTTATCGTGTGATATAGGGGTAGCTTGCTTCCCTTCCAATCAACTTTAGGCTTTACATCAACCCTTTAACCGTATTAATCTTGAAGACGATGGGCCCGTGTTGGGAGGAGAACGTCAAAATATATCATTCCCCTCTGGCAGTTAGAGAGATTTCCGAGATATGGACCCGTCGGGAAGTCTTTGTCTGGCTCCTCCTGTGAACAATTCTTGCCCCATCGGTAACTCACATCTGTCCAGAGTAAAAAGAAGAGAATACAACAATTTTTACCATCTCAATTATTCCGTTCGAGCTCGTGATATAGTTCGGTAATAGCTGCAATAAATTATGTTATCCTGAAATTATATGATGGTAGCGCCGGCCCTTAACGTTTGGTTATTGGTGGAAAAGTATGTTTTTTAATTCGTAATAACCTCATACGATTGAGATGTAGCATCTCAAGATGTCATTAAAACTCCTAGAATGAGCCAATATTTTCGTTAATCGTAGCTTTTCCCCTTGATCCCATGTTGTTATTGTACTATTAGATACCTACTGATTTGATATCATAATATCGATATTCACATATTTCCATGTAGCGCTCTATATAGTTTTTACCTGTGTATTGTTCAACTTCAAAGGCGCCATATGTACTGCTCATGAATAGAAATAGCAGTAATTCTATATGTAAATTCATGTTAAACGTTACCCTATCATATTTCCCAAATAAGTCCATTATTTTTACTGTTCTATTTTCTACCATCAGTATAACACACTTCCTTTTAGAAAAACATGGGTCCGACCGAGTGTACAGCTCAGTTAAATCCTAATATTGATTGGTTCCATCATGGAGGCTCTAATGGGGGCAATATATTTGTCGAAAGCTCGGCAAAAAATTAAGTAAATTCTTGTTTTATCTGTTTCAATATAAATCTATTTTGACTTCAGCATACTCATTTATAATGATTGGATTGTTGGTTGTAAACTGGTTCCGTAAAAATGCGGAAGTATTCATCATTCAAATTAATCTGGGTGTAGAACAAAACTTCGTTTGAAACGTTTCCATTTAACCGCACTAGTGGTTAAATTGAAGATCAGGTTTTTATCGTTCGTGCGCAATGAGGAAATGATCTAAGGGGTGTTACCTGGACTTTTACTGGTTCCTCCTTTTTTTTCCTGTCACCTAACCATGTCCCGCCGAACAATTCATGGAGAGAGAACGACCGGCAGAAGTGGTGGTGGAAATCATCGAGTGTTGTACAAACAGAAGAAACGCCAAGCCACTCAGAGGGCAGTCGTGTCGACTCATCCCATATGTCCCCCGTGACGAACCAGGTTCATGAAGAGGAATCCAGAAGGAGCATCACATGTCCACGAACAGGGCAAGCCGGTGGGCTCCTCTCATCGCTTACTCATCATTTCAACAGAGCCATTACCTCGCCTGTCATCTCAGCCGGCGACTCCTTCACTTCTCTCCGGGAGCTGGGACCGTGATTAATTGTTTGCTAAGAGACCTTCCTCCCCTGCCCCACCGAAGCTCTCCCTTTATGAGGGCGATGAGGCGGTGCGAAGGGAATGGATACCCAATTGAATCTTAACTATCGCTACAGCTGTCATTATCAGACAACTACATAAATTCGATATGTACGATCATTCATTCCAACAAGCTACTGGTATTATACCTACCAGATCGCCTCTTCAGGATCCGAAGGTGCCCCTTTCTTGAGGTAAATTTTGCAGACAGGCTTCTATGGTTTAGTTGTTATCCTTAATTCATCTACGTAAGCTGTCTGGTGAAAGTCATTTGTGGCACTCTTTTGGGTGAATATAATTCATATAGGTAGTCATATTTTTAGTCATCATTTCGATTTGCGGAATCTGAAATAATTAGGAAACCAGAAACTCAACAATGTCTATATACCACCTTGAAGAGCATTTTAAGTATTCGTGATTTGAAGGGTATTTCAGGAGGAACGCGGTTATGCCTGGAGAAATACACTAAGTTCAATGGTTGGAAATGAACCATATAATGTACTTTTAGCGTTGCTTCGTGGGCTTGAAATTTTCACAGCATCAAATGAACATGTTCAAAAAACGTAGGTACAGCCGAAGATTTAGAGAACTTCGTTCTTCTTCGGTGTACCTAGCTAGGACATTTCGAAGAACGCCAAAACTAAAACGCGATTCACTCAAAACTGGGAAGTCAGACTCAGTGCGTTTCTCCTTCAACTGACGATAGATACAGTTTATACCTAGTTTCATTCTAGGGAGCATAGCTAGCTACTAGAAACAGTTGGCCTGCAGTTAAGTTGTTGGCCTGCAGTGAAGTTAACATAAAGGCTTCTTCCGCCGCGAATGGAAGACCTGTACAGCTCAACCTGATATGACTCCCGCTACCGTGAAAGTGCCAAGCTTAACCAAGCTTATTTAACCATCTCACTTACTCTGTGAGTTCCTCGGCAAAACGGATATTCTTTGACAAACAAGCCGTTAAACAACGAAGGGTTTCGAGAAAATTAGGTTGTGGGCTTTCCGGTCTTATCGTAACCGGTGGGGTAGTATGGGGGGGGGGGGGGAGGAAGAGGCACAAAATATAGTGTTTCCACAAAGTATAGAGAGCCCTTCTGCCTATTCAAAGAGCCATAAAACCGAACAAAAAACGACTCTTCGGAGCCTTTCGTCACGATTCCGAACCGCCCCACCCCGCTTCTTCTCGATAGGGAAAAATGTCCAGCAATAACCATTAAATTGAATGATCTCATTATGCATATGAGCGAAGCGATTATAGCGTGGGGCAGCGAGTGATCCCATAGTTGGATAGACACATCAACGTGCGAGTTGATGCCTTGGGGAAGAGACCGTGATTAGGCTGCTCCTGGCTGATCGGATCTGAGGATGTGGAGATTCGTGAGCGGCTACTTCACGGTCTGAAATTCCCTCTCTCGCTTCGATCCTAACGAAACTCAGAATGGGAATATTGGCCTCTAAGTACTGCAGACACGTGTTGATACTAAGGACATCCAGAAATGAAATCTAGGAAAGTTTCATTTGAAGCAAAATTCACAAATTGTTCCCAGGTTGGCACAAATAAATCTCC
Organism: Leptopterna dolabrata; assembly: GCA_954871275.1. Classification (NCBI taxonomy): domain Eukaryota; kingdom Metazoa; phylum Arthropoda; class Insecta; order Hemiptera; family Miridae; genus Leptopterna; species Leptopterna dolabrata. The sequence continues at coordinate 23,947,647 of OX940983.1, forward strand.
AGAATACAGCATGGACTAGGCGGGTCAACGACAGGCGATTACCTGTTTGTGTCTGTCATATTCCTAATGTGCCTCTCAAAAATAGACTACCGTCTGTCTGATATTTTGATTATGATTTACGATAACTGGAGACCAATTCTTTTGACATAATACGTTGATGTTTAGTAATTGAATTTTAGTGACGGCGGGAAAAAATATAGCAAACGTGGATAAAACTAACGGAATTTGAGACCGCAAATTTCGCCTACGGCTTCTTCGTCCCAATAATAATTGGGCTCCAGACACCTTAGGCGAAATATTCCCTCCCACAGTCCGTGAATTTTATTTATGTATTTGCCTTATTTCTTCCCACGTGCCATTAATCTGCTTTTCAACATTAATCACCTCTTTTCAATTACTTAAACAATTAAGACGTAATTGGGGGTTAAAGTAGGTACCTGCATTAGACCATTGTTAAGAATTTCAGTTCAGGCTTGAAGGTATTGTATGCATACGAGCCCTTTGAAACATTCCCAATGAGCGAAGGACATGAACGGATACTTGAAGATATTTAATGATTGCACAGATTTACTGCTCCAGATATGTGAGATATCCTAGATTCACGCGGATTGTTAATTTTCCTCATAGAAAGAGAAAACATGACCTCGAAAAGGAGGATCGGACACCGTAACGGTCGTCATTAGGTCACCGACGAGTGACGTCACAGGTCCCCTCGGGTTGCCGAGCTAATGCTCACCTTTTGTCCACAAGTCTTTTTGGAGTCTCCGGCGTGAAAATGAGGTCCGGTGGTCGGTCAGGGCGTTCCGAGGAAACTGGTTTGTCGTCTCCCGTCATGCGATGAGCTGCTTAACTCATGTGTGGGCTTGTGAGGAAAAGGAAGGACACGAACGCGTAATTTACCCTACGCGCTCAATAAGTTTTCATGCTCTGATTGACAGGACTTGCTAGGCTTGGCTTGCGTAAGGCCTTGTTATGGTCTGTCCGAGTTGATTTAGTAGTAATGCCCCAGATGGGTTGGTATTTCCCCTCGTTCACCTGCTGAGTCAATAATGCCTCTTTCACCGATCTGACCAGTAGAATCGTACCTTCGTAATGGTGGTTACTGTTTAGTTAAAGAAGTACCTACTGAATTGATACTGGTAGGTTGGGTGTTTTCCAACATTTTTGGAATCATCAGAATTCACCACATTATAATAATATGTTTGCTGTAAGTGCTGTTTTTTCGAATTTTATGCAGAGATTGGATTTTTTTCTGTTGTCAGTTTTCCTGAAAATGTACCTAGCATTCCCCCACTTGATTAGATCTCCGTTGAAAGACTTTCAAAATTACCAAACTACAAGGCGTAGCAAAAGGGCAAAGTTCCGATTGTGAATATGCATACAACTTCAGGGCAGTGCAAATATGGGATTTATCCCTTCACAGGGGCGAGTTTTTCTCACCATCTAGCTATGTCACAATTTCTAATGGATTCTAACGTGTCTGACCCAAAGTTGCAACATGAGTTGATGTATTCACGGATCGAGAATGAGGTAAGTCAGGTTGATGAAGGCTTGCGTCCTGTCAGCCCTGATCAACTCTTCAACCGACGAGTCTTCCCTGCGGACGGAGCGTGAGAGAACAAAAGCCGCAAGACGGTGACCCCCCCCCCCCCCTCCCCCTGGCACCTACGGTCTTGTAATTGACACTTTGGCATTTCGTCGTTGACTGTTTTCCATCGACAGACCTCTTGATAGGCGTCAAGATGAGAGAGGTGGGCGAATCGCTTATGAGGATCTAGAAAGCGATGGCCAAAGGTTGCCAGGGAGAGGGCATGTAAATTGGAAGCGCGTGACCTTTCTTTGGTTTTGAACGTAGAGAAGTCCGCAACTTGTGAAATTAATGTGTTCGTGAAACCTTCGGACGTCACAATATTGAAAGGAGCCGGCCAATCCGCAGGTTGCAGTTGTTAAATCATCGCTTTTATAGTTTGCTGGTGATATTGAAGATAACAAAAAAATATCATCACGCATTTAATCCATGAAGTAATACCATATTGTACCTCCTGTTTGATAAAGGGATAAATTCATTATTCCAATCAGAACATCCTAGATGTCAGAATGTATCTGCCTCATTTTCGCCCTTGGTCACTGGGAAGCTTGGTCACTATGTCTAGCAGGCTACAATTTGCATGTTTGCATGTGTTATGCAACTAATTTTGCTTCCGAGTCTGCGAAGCAGCGGAAGCCTTGTGTTCACTTTCGTGAGCCAAAAAATTTTTGTCTTCAGAAATCAAAATTTCCACTTGCATTTTGCGTTTCAAAGCCTACTGAACAAATTTGGTTCCGTGTCTGTCGGTCTGTGAGTCTGTGAGTCTGTGAGTCTGTGAATCTGTGAGTCTGTGAGTCTGTGAGTCTGTGAGTCTGTGAGTCTGTCCGCATTTCCTTGTTACAGCCATAACTTCCACGATTTTGAATTGATTCAGCTCAAATTTTGAGGGATGGTGCGGATAAGGCCCCTTGAGGTCCCATACAAATGTCAACATGATTGATCCAGCGGTACGCCCTGCGCATGCGCTAACGTTAAATTCAACAAACACGCATAACTTTCACGATTTTGATTCAATTTCGCTCAAATTTTCAAGGGTTGTTTGGACAAGGCCTAGTGAGTTACAGTATGAATTTCAGCATGATCGGACCCTCGGTGCGCTCTGCGCATGCGCTGGCGTGAAATAGATTCAATTTCCTTGTTACAGCCGTAGTAACCAAAGATTTCACCCAATTTCAATGTAATTCTCAGGGATTAAGCGGGTAGGGCCCATTGAGGTCCCATATAAATTTCAACATGATAGAGCCAGCGGTTCGCCCTGCGCATGCGCTCTGTCTGTCTGTCTGTCCTTCTATGCACGGCCAAACGGCTCAACGGATATCGACCAAATTTGGCACGAATATCCAGTAGGCTCCCAAGTTGTGCAACGTCGCATTTTCAATTCCCTGACCATAGCGGAACTATGGTCGACCATGGTCAACTTCGTTAATTGAAATGGTAACCCCTATTTTTTATCGCGTATTCGTAATCTACGTGAAATTCTATCTACGATCGACCCTTCGGACTACCCCCGCGGTCGACCATAGCGCATCCATGGGCCCCTCCATGGTCGAATCCCGAATTGCTCAACGGATATCGACCAAATTTGGCACGAATATCCAGTAGGCTCCCAAGTTGTGCAACGTCGCATTTTTAATTCCCTGACCATAGCGGAACTATGGTCGACCATGGTCAACTCCTGAATGGCTTGACGGATATCGACCAAATTTGGCACGAGTATCCAGTAGGCTCCCAAGTTGTGCAACGTCGCATTTTTAATTCCCTGACCATAGCGGAACTATGGTCGACCATGGTCAACTTCGTTAATTGAAATGGTAACCCCTATTTTTTATCGCGTATTCGTAATCTACGTGAAATTCTATCTACGATCGACCCTTCGGACTACCCCCGCGGTCGACCTTAGCGCATCCATGGGCCCCTCCATGGTCGAATCCCGAATTGCTCAACGGATATCGACCAAATTTGGCACCAATATCCGGTAGCCTCCCAAGTTGAACGTAGGCGCATTTTTAATTCCCTGACCATAGCGGAAATATGGTCGACCATGGTCAACTCCTGAATGGCTTGACGGATTTTGATAAAATTGGGCACAAATACCCGGTAGGGTATGGGATTTTTCCGTCGTTTGTTTGTTGGTCGTTTGTTGTTGGGCGTACAGCGAATCTCGGATAGCGAGCGAAGCGAGCGGTCAGGCTAGTTATGTATAATGGACGTAATGTATTATGGAAGTCATGTTATGTATAATATGTATATTTCATGTAATGTTATGTAATGTTATGTTATGTAATGTAATGTTATGTAATATGTATATTTAACGTTATGTAATGTTATGTAATGTAATGTTATGTAATGTAATGTAATGTTATGTTATTTTGCTTCCGAGTCTGTTCTATTTTATAATGGGTCACTCTGATTGTGACGAGGAAGCTCCTGTGCCATCACCTTGGCAGTGTATTTTTTATAGGTTAGATTGCACATCAGAAACATAAAATTTCGTTATTCTTCTAAGAAATGGATTACTCTGAAATGCATTCATCCATTAGTGGACAAGAAGTTCTTATTGAAATCGTCCATATAAGTAAAACGTTGTGTCATGATTTGCAGGTTTTTATTTGGAAACCTTATCCCCCCCCCCCCCCCCCGCGGTCTTCTATGAATATATATGTATTCACTACCGATGGAAAACCATCACAGTAACCTGATGGCGGGTTTGTTAGAATATCAACCCTCTTCAAGAATAGCAGCCATCTACCTCCTATAGTTCTTTGAACTTGTGCCAATATTATAAGTGACGTCATCTCTGTATGTTTTTATTCATTATCTAATAATCTTGTTATTCATTCGGATATCTGCTGAGTAGGTTGTTTAGTGAGCTGTTCGTGCAACACGTTTCTTGCATGCTATACGGTAGATTGATTCCTGCTAACATCATTTTGCCCAAGAGATAATGCTTATGTATTTGAAATTAAGTTTTCGAAAAAAAGAAAGAAATTGACGTCAAACAGTAATAGTGGAATTCTTTTGATGTGTACGCGCCGCCGTATGGAGGTGGATGATCGATAACATTCCGAAGTTCCATCTTATCGAAGTGAATTACAAGAAAATCTGCTGAGATCCCTCGAATCGTAATTATCCACAAATTCTAAACGCCTAGAATTCAACATCAAACTGGCAATCTCGCGAAGGACTATTAAAACGAATGAGCTCAGATAACTGGCTGCTCAAGAGTCAAAAAACATTGGGGCTTTAATTGTAGGCGTCCTAAGGCCGAAGTCCCATAACCATAAACGCCAAGGCAGGCAGTGACGGCTTATATCACGAGGTATTTCATCGTCATGGACTGGCGGGTGGGGGGGGGGGGGGGGGGGGGGCAAACCTTAAAGGTGATTTACAGTAGGTAACGCCAAGATCAGTGGACCAACCAAATCTACCTACCAAATTTCATTTTCTTTTTGGTACATGGTAGTTATGCAACATGCCACGGACGGACCATTCCACAATCCATTCTCAGATTCTCGTAAAACGCTCGGGTGGGGGGAGGGGGATTTGTATACGCATGCTCGATTCCAAAGGTTCACGATTGAAAATAATATACCAAAAGGCACAGACTTTGGAAGTGAAAGTCGATCAACACTTGATAATTGTGTTCAATTACGTTAATTCCAAGGGGGAATGGCGAACCATCAAACCCATTAAGGTTTTTAATGAGTCAAAAATTACTGGGAGATTTTTTTATTGTTGAAAAGTAAAAAGATCCAAATAATAGAGTTGATTGGGAAGCTTTATTCAAACCGGTGTAGATTGCAGCTCGTTAAGTCTGTCATCAGTTGAAACTTCAGGAAGGTTTTTATGAGTGTTTTGTAACAGCGATGCAGGTGTTGACTCGATGCCCCAGTTTTCCTTTACAAGAAAGACCACATCAAAGGCATCTCCGCCAGACGAGGCTCGTCAAATTAGCGGGCAAGAGAAACGTTTCAATACCCCCAAGAACGGCTGTCATTCCAAGGGCATCTTTCAGCCCGTTCACTGTTTTTATCTCTTAAGTCACTAAATCCAACCAATCATTTTTGATAATCACCGACGTCATTTCAATTTTCAACCATTGTTGGTTTGTCGGGTTCGACAACAGTTTTCTTGGATTTCACAGGATGTCAGTTAGTAGTCATTCTGCCCCTGGGTATCAATTAGTAGTCCTTGAACCATTCAGAGTAGAGGAGAGAAATGGCGATATACATATTACAGGATTTCATTCAAAATAGAACTAACGTGATTTTGGTTTATTATTTTCAATTATGAACCTTTGGGATCGAATATGAAAAAAGAAAAAAAAGAAGCAAATTTGATGGAACAAAAATATTTCTGTCCGTCCGCCATCCGCCATACTTCGCACTTCCCTTGTTACCAGGAACGAAAATTAATGAAATTTGGTTTGTGGGTTTCATTTGTTGTCTAGTTGGTCGGCGAAGCTCGCGATACTGCCAGTCATCTCTACAGGGTGAAAAATAGGGTTTGACATTTCCAGGGCGCCGTTATGTGGATTTTGTTTACGTTTTTAGATTGGTCTCGAACTGAGGAATTTTGGTTTATTATTTTCAATAATGAACCAATGGAATCGAGCATGAAAAAAAATTCTTACCCCCCCCCCCCCCCCCCCCTCAAAATTTGATGGTTTTCGTTTCATGGTATGTAGAAACCAAAACTGCAATAAAAATATTTCTGTCTGTCCGCCGTACGCCGTACGGGCCACTTTTCTTTGTTACCATGAAAGAAAATTGATGAAATTCGGGTTATAGGTTCCGTTCGGGGTCTAGTTGGTCCTCGAAGCTCGACGTTACTGTCAGTCATCTCTAAGGGGTTCAAAATAGGGGTTGACGTTTTCAGAACGCCGTAGCTCGAAAACTTTCGATGGAAGGGTATGGTTTTTTTTACGTTATTAAATTTGTCTTGACCTAAACAATTTTTTGAGACCACCCGGAGCATCGACGTCCAGCTGTTCGTGAGCACCAAAAAGCTTCGTCAACACGATCGTGAATCAAACGGTATAAATCCAGCCCGGATATCATAACTACGGAGCATCTGATTATAATCAAGGATGGCTGTATGAAGTCGAGTTGTTTGTTCTGCGATATTATTTCATTTGACAAGTGATGGACTATTGGATTTAGTTGGTAGGTACTTCTGAACCTTGAACAAACGTTGAAGTATTATTGATGGATAAATTATTACACAATGGCAAATTATTACACACCGGCAAATTATGACACAACGGTAAATTATTACACAACGGTAAATTATTACACCACGGTAAATGATTACACCACGGTAAATTATTACACAACGGCTCATCTACCCACAACGGGCTGGATTTTGTTGATAGGTACTTTTGCAACTTGAACATCCGTTGAAGTATTATTGATGGGTAAATTATTACACAATGGCAAATTATTACAACGGTAAATTATTACACAACGGCTCATCTACCCAGAAGGGGCTGGATTTTGTTGATAGGTACTTTTGCAACATGAACAACCGTTGAAGTATTATTGATGGGTAAATTATTACACAATGGCAAATTATTACACTACGGCAAATTATTAGACAACGGTAAATTATTACACCACGGTAGATTATTACACAACGGTAAATTATTACACAACGGCTCATCTACCAAGAAGGTGCTGGATTTTGTTGATCGGTACTTATGTAACTTGAACAAGCATTGAAGTATTGTTGATGGGAAAGTTATTACATAGCTATTGACCACAGAAAACAGTGATCTACGCAGAAGGGGCATCTATTTCACTCCACATCAACAATTTTCCTTTAGAACTTTCATTATTTGCGTTTCTTTTTGCCGTTTTAGTTACTGTTTGTCATCGGCTGCATTATTTTAGCAACATTTAACTCGGGATTTAGGTAGGTACCTAGTAACGAGTACGGGGTTAGGTACTAACCTACGGAGGATCTGCGATCACATAGTATTAACAGAGTAGTACATAAATTATATTATATCGACGGGTTATCTATACTGTGAGCTGTGATCTGTAACAGAAGGGTATTCTGTACATAATAATAAACCGTTGTGCAGGGATTTGCAGCGTTTTTGAGACCACCCTGAGCCTTGTGCGTCCAGCCGTTCGCTCACAGTAAGGCCTTGAAGTTTGCACCGAAAAGCTTTGTCAACATGAACGTGGATCAAACGGCATAAATCCAGCATAGCTATCATTGCTAGAGAACACCTGATTATAATCACGTATGGTTGCATGAAGCCGAGTTGATTGTTCCACGGTATTATTTCATTTGAAGCATGATGGTTATTTTACATTTTCTTGGTAGATTAATTAGATACCTAACTTTACATTAAAATTCATTAAAAAATCGGATGAAGCATGATGATGGCTTTGATAAGACGATCATCCCATGGTGAAATGTACTGAATGCACTTCGTCCTTCATCGAACACGGCTGAACCCAAGTGCTCGATAGGAAGTATATCCGTCCATCAAACTCCAGGGAACGATGTTGGGTCTCCAAACAATCATTCCTAAAACCAATATGGTCCTCAGGTTATATATATTTCTTAAAATCGAAAGGAATAGTCCATCCCTCAAGACTAGGTTCTGAAGAATATCCCAAAAATTAATTTAGCGACTGATCATAAATGTGAGCTACTGTCGAACCTATTGACATGGTTGCCCCGTTTTCGATGTGCCTGCTCAATAACTCTTCTTACGTTACACGTACCGATGGGTAGTGTACTGATAGTATAGATATCTACAGCAGCATCAAAAGGCAGCTTTCGTTTTCTATAGAGCTAACTCAGTAAAAACCACTTCAAGAGGGATGCTCCGATTTTGAACTAAGTAAGCCCTAGCCATAAGAAGTATAGGATACAACTAATGATTTTCTGCTTTGATTTGACACTTATGATTTACAAGCTGCAGGGTATGTGGACGTCGGGGACGATCTCCTCAACTTGGTATAGAAGAGAAAATACAGGTAGGCTTCATTCAAGGTGGGAACAGCCTCGGGAAGTGCTATAAATGCCTCAATTTGTTAGTTCTGTTTATTGATTTGACACAGATAACTTATTACTAGGGCTGTTTTTGTTCTCTGTAGAGATTTTCTGATGATGCCATAAAAACGCAGAAGCTGTGTAGAGGGCGATTGAGTGAAACACGACAAAGGGAGGCTTGGATTTCAAACTGAGGAAGTCCTTGCCATAAGAAGTATAGAAAGGAAGCCCCTGCCAGGCGGCGAGGATCTTTACGATTTGGCACAAGCTGCTGGGGACGTGGGCATCGGAGGCGGCAGTACATCAGAGGAAGGGGCCGTAGATCGCGGAAGGCGGCAAGCGGAGGCGTGACGAGGAGCACAAGGGAAGCAGGAAGGTTCTACAGCGTAATAAACATTTGCCGGCTCCTTCTGAAGGAATAGGCGGTGGGGGAGTGAGAGCAGCATAGGGAAGAGATGTAGTGGTTTTATCTCGTCTCTGCCGTTCCTTCTCCTTCTTCTACCGTTCTTCAGTTGACACGGAGATGAACGGCTCCTTTTCCCTGGGTGTCACAGGGAAACGGGCAGAGAGCCGGGACTTTATGGAAAACTCTGCCTGTGATGGTTACGACCCCCCTCCCTTATTCAACCCCATCACCGTTTCTCCCATTTGAGCCCAACTCTCGGGAAGATCTGATCTACACTTTCTGCGAGGTTTATATCTTTAGTGCCTATGGGTTGGAGGGAGGCGGCTTCCCATCGTATAAATCACTCGTTCTAAACAAACTCGCTTCTCATAAGAAATACAAGTGCTGGAGCGAGACTGGTGGGGGAGAGATGTAATTTAAGCAGGTGTCCATCTCCTCTTCTTCAGCCTGAAAGTTTGTCCCATAATTCAGTGAACTCCAAGACAAACCCCATTCTACGCACTGCTCTCCAAAGACACAAAAACGTATCTACACTTTCCTGTACCATCAGCGATAATATAATTAATATTGCGATTATAATTTTTGTAACGCTGCATATAATAAACAGTAGACAGTCGTCCCATACAGATAATAAGTCATTAGAGTAAATTTATTTCGAGTCGGCACTGATGGGATCATAATGTGGAATATTACATTATCCCACGTATATTGACAGTTTATAAAATTCATTTCAAGCAATTTGAGTTCATAGTTTTCCGGGTTCGAACCTTAATCTTGTCAAAATCAACTTTTAAATTATATTCCAAGGCGTCAAATGCTTCTTTTTCTTCAAATCACTAAATTCTCATATTTTGAATTAAATTTTGAGTTGTCTGGAATTCCACATGTGAATACATGCAAGTTTGCCTTGTTGGCACGGTGCTTCCTACGCGGAAATTTTATATACGCAATTTTCCTATTATCATTTGTCTAGATAATGATGATGATTATGGTTCTTTTCTTTTCAGGTGAGTCCTTCTATCTGATTAAAATGTGGAGTTGTATGTACGCATTGAGGTAAGGTGAGTTGTAACTTTACTATTTGATTTCCAAGCTTCTAGCATGTGAAGTTACGGAATAGAGTTTAGTATAACAGTTTAGAATTCAACTGTGGAGTTAGCTGAAAGGTTGTCACTTAGGGAAGTTTTCTTCTCTAATGTTAAAGAAATGAGAAGTAAGCGATTTACTCAAGTGCCTATTGTGAGGATTTATAGATTTTTCTCAATTTCAAACTCCATTCGAACTAGAGACCTATTCTGTAGGCGTAGTCAATATCGACTCCACGTTTGGATTCTATATGAAACATAGGTGGGTGTGATGGAGATATCATGATGTCAGCTTGGTTGTCGACCAAGCTCTGATGTAACTTGGAGATACCCCCTAACCTTTGTGCCATTAGGTAATCTATTAATGATTAGATACTAATCTGTAGACAACAGATGGTCTACAGCCGTAATTGTAAACTATAACTGCAATTCATCAACCAGAAAAACTGCCAAGGAACTGTAGTATCAAAGGAGAATTTCACTAATAACCATTTCGTTTGTTCTCATTCACCTTCACCTCATTAAAATCGAGAATATAATACCCGTGTCGTCTTCAACACACAGGAAACGTGCATGGGAAATGCTGTCTGCAAACATCACTCCGCATATTCTTGTTTTTATTCAACTTATCTAAAACATGAGAAGCCTCCCCTTTTTTCCAATGAAGTCTTCTATATAATTGGAGGGAAACGCTGGAATGATGCTGCCTCCCGCATGTTTCAAGGGTGATAAAAAATATAATTGACAGCCATCAACTCACCGAAGGGTAACTTCCTTACATATCAATTATGGAGGCCGTATTTACATCTTGTGACGTTATCAAATGTTTTTTATGGACCTTTCAAGTTGTTCTTCTCAGTAATCTAAGGAGGTAGCATCTGTTAAGCCACTGACATTCGTAAAATTCGCTGTACAAGCCCTTTGATGAAATTAGGATGTACGGATTGTCACGTGAACGTACTGCATAAAACATATTTGTCATATCAATGGTATCTTTGAAATCATTATTGGTGGTCATTGTTCAACTTACTTCCCATGCGCTCGGATCATCAATTTTTAATAATTATGTTATGTATTCTTCTGTACAGCGCACCTTTCCACTGTACTCCGAATTTGTGTTTGGAAATGAATAACTAAAGATTTACTCTGATCCTGGATATCCGTAGCTTTCTAATTGGAGGTACGCAGTTGTACAAAAACCGCGTTGAAATTTCGAGTACAATTTGTTTACGGTTAAACATTGAACGTTCGAAGCAGTTCTAGATCATGTTACTGTCGATAAAAGTTGAATGAAAGTTTACATGTTTGCTCATTCCTGATAATATCCAGTGAGATCAGATGTGAACAGGTAGCCGAGTAGGTTAGCGTTGCGTTTCTTGGCGGTTGTTTTGGTGGCTGGGAGAATTTGGGCTAAGGTCGTTCTTTTGAACATCTGAAAATAAAAATCCATAAAAAATGCCAAATCATTGAACGATCGAAGGGATTGTAGCTCACGATATCACTATTAGATCAAATCGAACACATTCACAGAATAAGAGTGGTTGTGGGGCGACAGTCATTGTCGGACTTTACGCAGCCCGAAGTGACTCACCTCAAGTTTTCCAGTGAAATCAGATGGTTCACGGTTAAATCTCCGATTACAAGATTCAAAGAACTCTTGTTTTATTCAGAAAAGAAGCCGGCGTTTCCAAACGGGATTCCTCCGCTTGTCAGGTGATGGTATTCCATCCCAGCTTCCAGATTTTTCCCTTATTTTTTTCAAATCCTCCGTCTGTTTTTGATTAATTCAATATACTCGAGAAAAAGCCCCTGCCCGATACACTCCTGGAAGAAGAGATGCAACCCCAAGAATTATGGTTGGAAAGCAAAGCGAAAAAAAAGAACGAAGGAGCAAGGCGAGGGAGGTTTTTGAATTAAGTCCTTTTGTGCCAGGGTGAGGGGGAAGTACCTTATTCCTTTGAAGGGAAGAAATCCTTTGTCCTTTGCTTGATCGAATTATCTCATTAGACGTGTCACGCAATCCCCTTCACATCAATCCTACTTGTGGCTTTTTCTCCCCCTTCTGGGCATATCTCTTACTGACTCAGCTTTCAAGATTCCTTTACATATCCAAACCAGACGTTCCTTCCTTCGAGAAACCGCGGAGTTTTTTTCAATACTTCCGAGCGAACCTGATTCGGAATGAAATGTCAGATCCGACTCGTAGATAGTTTCCTCGAAACCAGCATCGCCTGAGTTAGGGATCGCGGACGTACCTATTTCTCCAATACGTCAGAAAGCGGACGAAATCGGAAAAAGTTTCCGCCTTGCAGCATGATCCTATGAGCGAATTTCAAAATTGATAACGTTTAGCTAATGTTGACCCCAAAACTTACTTCGACTCATTTTTTGTGAAAAACTAGTAAATTATTAAAGCAAATTTAGCAAATTTCTTCTCTTTCGAATCATCATCCTGAAGATGTTTAAAGACTTTGTATTATTGTTGACAACTTTTATCTTCTGCGGTTTTTTTGACCCACAAAAAGTCAAATTTGATTCTCTCGTTATTTCTGAAAAGTTCTTATATTCGAACTCCTGTTTTCGTTCGACCCTCTTCCAGTTTACACCAATCGCGGCGGTGTAAAATTAACCAGAAACAGCCGATAATTTCGCACGAGTTATTAATATTTTTCAACAACATCTATTGAGGATAAATTTACGGGTGAAGGTCTTTGGATTTCGTATAATTTATACGGATGAAACTGATTCGGCCAATATATACAAGTTGATGAAGGTTACTTCTGAATTCCTTTCCACCAGAGATCATCAAACCAGGGTGTGTATCATTAATAAGTAAAATAAATGGTCAAAAGAATGCGTGTTGATGTTTTGGTGAAATTCTAACTTCATGGCAAAACGGACCTGCTTTCACGGATTTTATAATTTTACGCTAGAATAGTGTCGCAGTTGTTACTTGTTCGGAAGAGGGTCGCACTTGGATCGTCGCAAGGGGCGCATTTGAATTCGGCCCCGCTAATTACTGTAAATGTAGGGCAGCCAATGGAGGAGGGGGGGTTATGATAACTATGATGTACGCGTAAACAAATAGGTACATATTAAATATTTGGTACCTGAGCGATTTACCTTAAATTCAACTTAATTTTCACGTTTTAGCGAATCGGCTAGGATTTTCAAATTTTTTGATTAAAAAATTATGTGAAAACATATGTAATGTGGAACCATTTATGGAAGTACGTGGAAATCGGTACCGTGCGTATTTACATGTACGGTTCGACTCGGAACCATTTTTTGGGAGAACCGGTGCCGAATTCATAAAACTTGTACCTAGCAGAACTCGCAGAAGCATGGTGCGGAATTCGAAAAAGTGGCTACATTGCTGTCCATAGGTACATCTCCATAGATTTATAGGAGGCTAGCTTTACCCAGCATGCGTTGCAATACCAACCAAAGAAAGTATATGTTCTTACCCAGCAGTTCCACAGAAGCTTCATTCCAAATTTGAACTTCGTGAGGCCCCTCGTGAGGACCCTTTTTGTCATCGTTACCCAGCAGTCCTACAGAGGATTCATTCCATATTTGAGACTTGTAGGTTGAATAGGAAAGAAATTGGTCTCAGAGCTCGCTCAGCTGATCAGGGCGGACGCAAAAACCTTCGTGGGCGTGCGCACTGTAACTCACCGAAGTTTCATCGCAGTCGGATGAATGGTATACGAACGCATAAAGGACAAAGAAAGAAAGACATTCATTTTTATATATTTTTATAGGTAAGTGCTGAGTTCATTACCATCGCAGTTGGCGTGCGCAGTGGCAGTTGGCGTTACTAAAACGTAGCAGTTGGCTGTATGCTTGCTGTACAGCTTGATCCGCATTATGATGTGACCTAATCCTCGAACCTTCATCCGATTAGAAGAACGCCTAATGTCAGTATCACTTAGGATCTTCAAGTCAAATGAAGTAGGTGTCTTGAAAAGTGCAGAATGTAGGTTGAATAGATTCGTGGTCAGGTAGCAGGTTCCGCAAGAGAACCCGTCTCGTTGGGAAGCAGGTTTTTCTGATATTTGATTCATTGCCGCTTCTCCATCGATCTTTCCGAGCGGTTCGCATATAAAAGTCGGACCGTAAATTTGCGTAATTACTCTTTTAGCTCGGGCATAAGACTGATGGCCCCCTGAGACAGCGAGGTCCCGTTTTTGCCGAGTTTTATTGGTCGATTTTGATCCTTCCTACATCGAGTGATGCCACTCTGACATTTCGAAGTGGTTTGAAAAAAAACCGGCATTTTAGTCCATCCCGAAATTCTCAAGACCTTTACAAGTTATTATGAACTGCCTGATACTGCGTTTTACAACCCCTTTCAATTTATTGAATCTATATATTATTGAGTCATCTGATTCAAACAGAAGAAATGTTTATATTATATTGTTAAGGTATCATTTTTATAGTCCTCAAATAACGCGGTGGGGGGGGGGGGGGGGGTGAACGGGAGTCACCTACCTACCCAATGCCAAAACATGATGTGATAATGCACTATGGTAGGAAAATTTTTCTATATTAGTGATTGTGTACGGAGAAATTTTTCATTTTGTAAAATGGGCTTGCCCGTATTTGTATAATAAATAAACTTACTGAACGTATGTGCATGGTGGTCGCATCATGGTTTCTGTTAAGGAATGGCTCTTAGCTATATAATATGCAACTGCGATATGATTTGTGGTTCCAACCGTGTAGGGTTGTAGAAATAACCAGAGTCCAGGCATTTTTCTGTGTACGAGTGAACAAGCCGGTCCTCGATGTTAAAAGGTGTGAATTAACGGTAGAAAGTTAAAAAACATGAACATTTCATAGTGCTGAAAGGATGAGGTAGATTATCATAAATGCTTTTATGAAGGGTGAAATGAAAACAATCGTGCCTTCTTCATACTGGCACCGACGGGGTCAGCTAGTTTGCCCGGAGGCTCGCTCCTTAGCCCACGCTTCCCCAGCACTACACTCCCTTCCCAGAGGGAACAACGCACTTTACCTTTCACTCAACCTCCTTGAATTGTTTGTGCTGAGTTTTATCGCTTCCTTCTCGACCAATGGGAGTGAAGGGACTTGTGCTCCGTCCTATCTCTCAGTCATCGCTGCAGTTTTCATCGCCTTGATAAACGGGCAGTAGATCCTGGATCCGGAGCCCTCGCCGATTGTGCGGGTTGGAAAGTGGGGCTTCCTTGCACCGTTGGACACCCTGTTTGACCGAGATATGTAAAACGCTCGTTTACTAAGGTTTTCTGTCGAGGGTGCAAT
Source organism: Leptopterna dolabrata (assembly GCA_954871275.1). Taxonomy (NCBI): domain Eukaryota; kingdom Metazoa; phylum Arthropoda; class Insecta; order Hemiptera; family Miridae; genus Leptopterna; species Leptopterna dolabrata. The sequence goes on from OX940983.1 coordinate 23,963,023, forward strand.
GTAGTACCATGGCAATGCGAGTCGTGATTAAGCATAATGAGCGTCAGGTAGGCACTTCGGCAGTCCGGTAATTCATGATTGTGACTTCATAGAAACCTGGGAGGAGATGCGCAGTGGTACTATCCATCGACAGCCGCAGGGATGATTTACTGACAAAGTACATACTGACTTTCGTTTGACATCTATGTGTGCCTAGAAACCTGTAGAGCGTTATCGACCCTCTAACCCTCCCCGAAGACAGTAGCAACACAGTTACGAATTTAACCAACACTTCGTTTGTAATTCCATGTAGGTACCTTCTTATTTCCCGCTTCATAAGAACTAGTTGACACAAACGCAGCTTTGAACCTGTTAGGTTAAAGAATTCTCTAGGTATGTTGTAATCTGTTGATTTGAGGATTTAAGGTAGTGAGATATCCTGTTAAGCGAGCTTCATTTATGATTTTTACGTGGACAGGACTTGGTTAAATATTTAACGACCGTTCCTCCTTGGAGCACCCGGTTGAGACACTACATACCTATTAGAGAACCCTCATACGTCAGACGGAGTTTTTAAAACCCCTTTTTGATTAATGACGTCGTATTTGAGAACCAAACACATCGTATTGCGGTCACGTTTGCCCGGTGTACATTTTCTCAGATTGACGCATGATTGAGCGGTGGAGGGATATACTAGAAGAGGCGGCTCGGGGTTATGAGTGATGAATCGTAATGGGTAGCATTAGTCAGTCCAAGTTTAACGAGTTAGGAAAGGACCTCCCCGTTATTATTTGAGTGATTAGCACTGTTGCCCAAGATGTATTAATTAAGATTGAGCGTCTTTGGAACGCGAAGGGTGGTCCATCACCCTTCATTCTTGCTTCGGGCTTTCTACCTTTTGTAGAAACGTCTATGTTGAGTGCCTGACGCGCGTACGTCTCGAGTTATTTCCTCCAAAGCGTACTACATGTACTTATGATATAGTAGTACATCTACTACATGTACTACGATATCAGGAATAGTAGCAGTCGAATTACAATGGTTACGAGCTGGCTAGCACAACACTGCTGTGAATAGGGGAACTACGTAAGGTAGGAGGAATGTTAGGGCCCTCTCAATAATTTCTTTCTGATGGCCGAGTCTTGTTATCTGTCATTTCTTCTTATCCGCCTTGATATCATTATTCCAAACCAGTTTTGCTTCGAAATTTCTACTAATTAAAAACAGGTAGTTAAAAACTTATTAAGTGAGGTTAAGAGGTTAAAAATAATAATCCCACTTTTAGTTCATTGCATAGGTACCTACAGGTCTGGAAAAATTTTCATGTGAATCAAATGAATTCATCTAGGTACATAATCCAATATTGCATACCTGCATAATGCTGATCGCCTTTCTCGAAACATTGACAATACTTTTGTATTAATTTATCTCATGGTCCTTCATATTGTGTTGGAAAAATGGTCCAATTTTTGAAAATTCCCTGTTGACATTTTTGACAGGTAGGTATTGTTCCACTTCTGTGCAGTTCAGTGATGTGAAAGAATCCTTTTTCTCTACGCCTTGTTCCAATTTACCCTCGAACATGGCTGCCTCGTATTAATATTGGATTCATTCACTACTGACAACATTCCGTGATACGCGTCGATGAAAACAGTCGGCCGGTCCATGGTTGTATCGGAGTTGCGAAGGTGATCTATCCCCTGATAATAATATATATGAACTTCGTTTTGTGGGCCCGGTGATTGAAAACGGACAGCTGAGTGATGGGTGGCATTACTCCAGCTTGATGTTCCAAACGTGCCCCCACTCAATCACTCTGTCTCATTCCATTTTTCTCTTTCCTATTTACCTCCGGAAAAGGCTATGTTTGCTCTTGTTTGGAGAAAATCATGAGAATAATGACAGACAGCGGAATCGACAATTATTCGACATGGCAGATATGAATGGAGCTCCGAACTAACAAGCTTGGCCGCTAGGGGCGCCACGGAGATTAGTACCGAGCTTGAGCCACTGTTTCCTCCCCTCGCGGTATCGCAGTCACATCCCTCACTTTCAGGGGGTTGTTTAATTGTTTACTAATTTGCAGTCATGCCTGTTTGTTGTGTTTATAAATGCAACAATAGAAACTGATGCCGGTTCCTACGGGATGAAGGGATCAGGGAAAAAACGGATAGTGGCAATTCGACGGGAGAAACAAATCGTAGTGACCATTATTGAAGCAATTTCCGCCCAGAAGACATTCTGCAGGAAAATTATTGTACAGCCATATCCACTTCGTAATTTATGTTATTGAATTCATAGGCTTGCCTATCCACCTACTGGCTTTTTTTCACCAAAAACTAGAGGTGATAATAAGAGTAGGTAGGTAGTTTTTCTGTCGGATGTACTCGCACCTATGTGGGAAGTTACTGCTCGGCAGATAATCATAGTTCCAGCTGATCGGAGTTTTCCTGCTTCACAGGAATATTTTCAGTCTAAAGGACAGGAAAACACGCTACCTACGTAAGTCTCGCTCGATGGTTGTTGGAAGAAATGTTTACAAAATACAAATTACCTTTCCAACAGCTCCGCTTTTTTGCCATGGATAGGTGCATGTATTGTTTGGAATGAAACACCATTATTTATATTCAACTAATCAACGTTCCCCCCCCCCCCCGCTTGTGTTTTACTTATGTCTATTAAAATTGTAAACTTGTCGTGAAAAATGTGAATGTAAATGACAATAAATTATGTTCGGCCCCAGCCCACCATATGGCATTGTCATACATTTGGATCAAAAGAAATGTAGGAAAATCATGTACAAAAGGGATGTATCGTTAACGGACGACATGGACGATGGTATTTTTGCGGTTCGCCATAACACACAGGATTTATACCGCTGTCCGGAACAGCAAAACTTTCGCGTGGGTCATAATAAAGGTTGCACTTTTCATCATCATTCGTACACGAGTCATTCGCGATGCCGTTTGATCTGCTGCATAAGGGAGAAAATAATGAAATAATCAGTCGAAGGCAGAAGGGACGCCCTCTGCGTCAAAGGCCATCGCCGAGAATGATGGAGAATCGATTTATTAAAACGGATACAACTCGTGGATTTTCAAAGCTAGGAAAAGAGCCCATCAGGAGTCGGGGCTGGAGGGACTGCTTTTGAAGAATGGCGCTCCCCTACGTTGGCTTCGTTTTAAACGGGGCAGCCGATTATTGTGCAAAGAGTTGCATCAAATGGTACAAAGCGCAAACCGCAGGTGGAGGGTTAAAATGCTGTGATGAGTGCCCAGTCATTTCCCTGTCCCCTGAAAACGTTTTTGGGACAGTTGCCCGCTCTCGCCGGATATAAAAGCTCGCTGGCGGAATTCCGGTGTTCATCTCTGCTGGGGGCGCGTGCACCCACTTCGGCGCGGTTTTCTACAAAAGATGCCTCACCCCGAGGCGATTTTATTATGTGTTTTGAAGGGCTCTGACCATCAGACGTCCGTGCGTTTTGGCGAACTATCCCTCAGGCTAGGCACTGTGTTCGACACCCTATCTCTACCGCACGATACCTCCGCAATACCACACCGTACCGCCCTTTATTTAAATTAACGTTTCAATTAACCCTCTCCGTCTACCTTCAGTTTGGTTTCCTCATATTTCTATCGCTCATCATCCGAACGCGAATTCCCCACCGTCAAAACTCGTCAGTTTTCATGCGATCGTAATTGGGAACTGTTTTCATAGCGTGTTTCATCAGTTGTGAAGCCCTTGTACTCAATTTTCACCTATCCGGACATAAATCGTGTTAATGAGTCACATCAAAAGAACGACTAATATTATCATGGAAGCGAATATCTCTTAGGTAGATGTCCTCTTGGAGATCGTTTTGGTTAGAACTCATATTCAGTTCCCAACTCCACATTTGATCCACTTAATTACGTGAGACTGTAGTCGACGTCACGCTATTGCAAACTCAGCTAATGAACAATACACAGCACTCAGTGTTTCACAGGCGCTAATCTTGAGCCCCCCCCCCCCCACATGCATCAGTTTTTAGCAGTTCTCGTGATTTCCAAGTGAAATGGCATAGTTCCAAGTTCACCTTATAATTATTACGTTTCAACTTTGAGAATAAAATTAAACGGTCTTTCACCTAAAACTTCGAAGCTAGCTAGTTAAAAAATCTCATTGTAGATCCTAGTAACATACAGAATACCCACATCCAGTATCAAGTATGTGCCTTGCCATAAGTGTTTTATCTTTCCCATCTTGAGCCGCATAAACTGTTACGGGTATTGGAAGGGATAATTTTTATCTATATTTTGTTTGCCTCCCCCCCCCCCCCCCTTACGAAAGCTTGATGAACGTGCTTCCGAAGCTTTGCATTTGACGAGGGAAAGCGAGAATGTCTCGCAGAAAAAAACGCGACCGCTGGTGTGAGAAGACGCGATTCTGGCGACTATTCTCGACCTGGCAGCCTCATATCAAGACCCGGACAGTTTTAAATCAATCCGGAGATGGGATCTGACGAAGGTGAAGGAGGGGGGTTTTATTTATTGCCCGCGGTTTGGACAATTCTCATCAGAAAGGCGGGCGAGGAGACGATGGACGAGGTTGGTTTTAAGTGGTGGGGGGAGGGGATACAAGCTGAGAGTTTGGATATAGACTGCCTCGGGGTAAATCAATCCGTTTGACACGTTCGGCCAAGGATGGCTTCGGCGGTCTCGAGTATAACTCAGCAATTTCTCGTTAGGGCACCCTTTAGTATGGTGACTGTGCGTCCGAATTTCTCCGGACATGTTCTGATTCTAAAGACGAAACAATAGTCCGGCCGGATTTCGAAAATAGGGGCTGGTCGTCGAGATTTTCCCGAACACAGAAGATTTATGTTTACTACTTAATTTTTGTGGGCGTTAGAGGCCAAAATTGGGATTTTCTTCAGCGAATGATAAGTTTTACTTTTTTTGGCTCATTTATGACTGCTTACTCCATGTCTCCATTACTTATGATTAAAACCATGAGTATTGGGTATGGATGAACATAATTAACCATTGTTTGATTAAAGTCGCACTCCTAATATTTTCTATCTGTATGAGGCTCGTTCGATATTTACCCTAGTGTCCCAACCCGGTGGTCCCTGTTGTTCACAGGCTGTTAAATGACTTATTGAGCCATTTCGGATTGAGGAAGAGGGGGGAAACGTCAATCTGAAATAATGTCTACGGGAAATGCCTCACGCACGGGACGCTGCGTTTTCGGAGGATTGATGAGCTCACGCTCTTCCATTTTCCAACCGGATGATGGATTGATGACTCTGAAACGTGTCGTTTCCTGTCCTCGGCCATCCTCCCCAGCTGTGTAGGCCGTTTGTTTTTGCTTCACGCCCCAATCAGATCCCACTAGGTGTAAATTACTCGAGGATTTGTCATTTTCAGGTTCGACATCAGGTTTTACTCTCATATTCCCCACCTCTTCGTCCTTCAGTCTATTTCACACTTGGCCTCACCTGGTTCCTAAACAGGGACAATTTCCCGAACCTCCAAAGAGAACCCTGTTGCTAGCAAATCCGGAAATCGAGGTCAGAATCTGGAAATCCATAAACATTTTATACATGATGAGTTACTAATGACATGTACTAGCTCAAGCATTGCTCACGATAGCGCTTACACCTACATTACACTGCACTGTTTCGTCATCAGAAGTACGTATTATGTAGATACGTACTCCAAGTATATTGCCAGGAAGTCTCATGTTTACTAGGTACTTACTAACTTTCGATTTTTGGTTCTGGGTGTCCTGTTGAAAGGATTTCATTGTATTTCAATCAGATTCTGATTTGACACGATTTGAGCCTGGTTCGCGCTAAATATAAGCGAGGTCAGACACGCTAATCTCACAGAAAAATATACCGCTCGACGGGGTTGTCTTTCTCACAAAATAATACCGAGGGCCTGATTGATGTGAATTGATGTTTCCTCTCATGCGGAGATGGAGGCAGCTGAAACTGACGCATCCAAGATCCAGAATAGGCTTCCCCTCTCGTCTTCTGGGACCCCCTCAAACCGTTCGTCAAGGGGTCTGAGGATTTTTGACGTCCGCGGGGTAACCACTGGCGGCCTATAACTCAGTCTGACGACTCAGATGGAAATAAACGACGACAATTCAGAGTCATAGCTTACTAATGGGAAAGCCCGCTTGGAACCTTCCAGTTGAAATATGCGCACTTATTATAATGCCTGACCTTCGGAACTGGCTGGGGTTAAAATAGAATTTTTGGGTGTACGCTCCCGTGTTGGAGGATCATATCATGAATCACAGGCTTCTTTCCAGTTCAGATTCATGTTCATTCAAAACGTAATTCTTCCACCATAGCTGCAAACACAACCTCATTATCCACCCCAACCTCGTCTTGGTATTTTTGCTTCATGATGAGAAAATCCATCATATCATCCAACTTCCTGCTTTCCGCGTTGATAGCCACTGCTATAGTAATGGGAGCGCCTGCGAGGCAATGACACAACCAATCAACTGAACTTGGCCATCTCTGGTGCGGTGTTCCTCAGCAAGAAGCAATATAGGAAAAAACTCTTGGCGAACATCTCATCACTGTTATATCCATAACAGCCCATTGTGAGTGCGAGAGTCCAGTGATAATATGGTCAAAACTGATTGGTTTCGTTTTTGCCTCGCTCAGCACCCGAGCCAACGGTTCGGGGGGTTACGTAGGTACTTGAATAGGAAGGTCTATCTTGTTGTCATGAGTAAAGCGAAAACAGAGGCAAGTTTCAGCATCGTAAGGTGAGGAAAAACTCACAAAAGATAGTCAAGTTCAGTTGATTGTTGATTAATTATTAATTGAGCATATTAATTATTAATTGACCATATAAATTATTGAGCATATTAACTAAACCAGTCAGTATTGAGCATATTAATTATCAATAATCTCTCGCCCTCACCTAGGGCTATTATGGATAAAATAGTGATAAGGTGTACGCTAAGAGTTTTTTTCTATCTTGCTTCATGTTGAGGAGAGCCATGAAACTCGTGAACTTCCTGTTTTCCGTGAATATTGTTATAAAGCCTCTGGAAATGATATCCTGTTTGTACCGAAAACTCTGAGAACATGGACAGTCAACAGAAATCGATGTAACGAATCAATAAATTGCGAGTAGAGAAAATTTAGCACGAATGATTTGGCGAATCTATCTCTTGCTGCGAATTTGAGGCAAAATAGGTTGTGTTGTTTAATAAATATTGATGAGTATATTAGTAGATAGATGATCGATTGATTTTATATTAGTAGATTGATGATCGATTGAAGCATTTTTCCTACGCACCATTTTGTGCATCCCTCGACTTCAGTAGGTATGACATGTTGTATGTATATAATATGTACTTCAGTAGGTATGACATTGTAAGTGTAGCTTCCTAAAGCAGGTCTTGATATGACAGTGATGTTGAGTGTAATGCGTAACTCCTGGGATGGCATGATGAATCTTAACGTACATGAATTTTGAAGTTAACTTTATGGCCCTTTTCCTCAACCTTCCTTTCGACAGAAAAAAAATCCTTATTCGTACTATATGAAAGCTTCTAACACCGATCCCCGACGAGACAATAAATTGGCTTCCACACGTGACGGGCAGAAACCGGCCGCCGTTATCCAAGATTTTACGGTTCCTTCCGAGGGAGAGAAGCCGCCGTGGCAGAAGGTAAGTATGTCTTCACTCAACCGGCCTAAGTGAAAAACAGCGCCACATCTGAGCTTTTCCTTTACTTCTGCTCAACTTAACGTATACCCTGGACCCCCGTGTATATTGTTACACTGCAGCTCCCTTAACTTCTCCCGATCTCTATGGTTTCCTTCATCCAACTCTGGCCACCAACCTTAATCCTCAAGCATCTTTTCTTGTTTAACCAAGGAAGTCTTTTACCGAGGTTTATACCGTATTTTGAGACTTCATAATTTCTAATCTTACATGCTGCCCAACGCGATAGTTATGTATTTTGCTTAAGGCGTGCCGGTTTATTATGTTAGCCGTTATTTGTGGCTAATTTTCAAATGTTTGTTAACCGCTAATCAGGCCTAGTGAACGGATAAAATCAGGGATTGGTTTATCAGTCAAGGAAGCTGTGAGCATGTGGCGATATCTGCGGTATTTCCGATTGTGTTACTACCCCGATGTGGTAGGAGTGCTGTTTTCTGCTATGAAACGGTTCAATTATACACTCAGTGACTTTTGACTAACCACTCCAACGGTTATTTACCGCGAACCTGGCTCATTGAACGGAAAAAAGCAGGGGTTTCGTTTACATCTTTGTAATCTGATGACTCTGGTAAAGTGCTATGTAAATTACCGGCGAATTTGTTTAGATGAAATTTAAAACCAATTACATAATGGAACCTGGTAGAATATGGTAAAAACTACACCGTTGAACGTTTTAACCATTCAGTCTCTCCCTCCCCCCAACACGAGTTTTTATGGAGTAAACGAGTCGCTACTTGAAACCATTTATCTGTTGTAAGACATCTAGGGAGGAAAACCCCTTCTGAAAAAAAAAAGAAGAGGTAGGGCAACTTTAATCCGATAGATCTCCAACTGCAGTCACTAAATCCTCAATGTCACCTGGAAACGGTACGGTTTGTCGAAGTTTTTCCCAGAAGGTTCCTGAGGGGGAGCCGAATTCCAGATGACGAGGGTGATAACGCGTCCTTTCCACCGGATTTGAAAACGTTTGAAAGTTTCTGTTTTCGGGTTGAGCGGTAGGTCCTCTGGATTAACCTTTCTTCCGACCTCTTAAAAAAAAAATCAACAGATAAGAGAGGTCAGAACTCTGAAGATAGGGGCAAGAAGTGAACCCTGACGCACGACCTTGCTATTGAGAATCAATTAAGGCTGTTTAGCATTCGGCCAGCCATTTCAAGTATTGTATCGCCTATTGAATTCTTTAGGATTGAACCCGAACAGGGGTCGATTCCTGAAGAAAAGAGCAAGGGGCCTGTACCTTGTTCAGGATCACACCCCTTTTCCTTCTGTATGTAAAGCCGGTAATCACTGAGGTCTTTAAGAGTACTTGAGTTCGCTCCAAAGGGCTAAACATCGACAAAAGAAGGGCACCTCTCTTTTTCCTGTGGTTTTGCAACCGTATTGTGGAGTCGTACTCAGTTTCAATCTTTGGGGTCGCTCTTCCATTCTGTGTCGCCCATCCGGAAAATGTCGTAGATCCATCACGGGAGATCTTTGATTCACTCTACCGGGCCATATTCGTCTGTCTGATGCAAGAACCAACAGACCGAATTATTCTTCGTATAACGTTCCTGCCGAATCATTTTTGCTCGAAGATCACGACACCACAAATAATAGAAGCCCTTCTTCGTTCATAGCTGTTCACAGATTTACCTTCACGGAATCACCTTTACCGGGCTAGTCATCCAAAAACTACTGCCAAGTTGTACACCGAAATGAGCTAAAATCATCGATCACGTGGTTAAAATCTTCACCTGAAGCCGTAGATTTTGGTCCACAGAAAACCTGAAACAATGGGCAGTTTATCATGTATCCACAAAGAACACTTTTGGTACTGATTTTATAATAATCTTCCTCTAAGTATTTGAAAAAGTTGAAAAATTGAAGAAAAGTGGAAGAAGAAAGAAGCCGCTTGCTTACGTCACACGGCTATAACGCGTCGATTGCTCATTTCCCATCTGCTGCCACCGGCCAGCCAATCAGAACCCATATCCATTCAACGTCCCAGGCAACAGCAGGGTCCCCCTTTCCACCTCTTTTTTGAAGTCTCAAATTTTGAAAATCTCAACATACGAAGGAGGCGTATTTTCCCAATTCAATCCTATGATCGTCGATAATCATAAACTATTGAGAAAAAATGCAAACAGAATTCATGATAATTACCCATTCAGCTACCTATGTCCTTTACAGTTTTTTTTCATCAGCGAGAAACGTCGTTGTTGACAACCGCACAACTTTTTGACTTGAGAATTTTGATACTTACCTTATGTTTTCCACCATTCTGCATTAGATTCTGCACCATTTTCTTCACCTCGTATCCAACCTTAGATTGGTTCGTTTGACAAATTTTTGCAGATTCCTAGGATTTTGACCCAACCCATTCTTCTAACCTTCCTCGATTGGTCAACATTATCCTATCATAGTTGACGTGTCTTATCACCCTCTACCAATTTTGCCATCCCGAAACCGCCTTGTATATTTTACCTCGAACGCATAAACCAATAAACATACCTTGTCCATGTTACGAAACTCGGATTGGTGTAGCGTACCTCCACGATGGAAGAGACTGTCCGAATGTTTGTTGAGCGGTTGGTTTGGGTTTTAACCCTCACTTCTAATTGAGGGTGCGTTCCGTATTCGTGGGCCTTGAGGCAATTAAAGCGGATGGGAAATGATTTCGTATTTATTTAGGGCTTCCAAAGGGGGGGGGGGGGGGGGGGCAAACGGCTGGCAACTTCGTTTTATCAAACCCTGCCATGTGAAACCCTATTTCAATATCCCTTTTTCGTCATACATGCCCACATATAGGTTCAACGGTTACGTATACCTATACGAAATAAATATTATTCCCTAATTTTTTCACAGCATCAAACCATACATATAAATTTGACACCTCATCAAGCAATTAAACAAGGATTTTCTAATCCCATTTTCGCGATTAGAAAGTCGTGTTGAGGCGTCAAACTTGAGGTAAGGTTCATTGCGCCTTATTCTGCCATTCACCCAGTTCACTCTTAGATAAAATCGGGCTGATGATCCTCCTTTTCCAAAAAGGGGTGTTATCCCAGAGTTTTGAAACATTTGTGTTTCGTAAGGGCTTCTGGAGGATTTTTCAGGTCGGAAAATAAAATAAAAACGCTGCAAATCCCTGCACAACGGTTTATTATTTTGTATAGAATACCCTTCCGTTACAGATCACAGCTCTATGTATAGATAACCCGTCTATATAATTTATGATATGTACTATTCTATACATATAATGTAGATCGCAGACCCTCCGTAGGTTAGTACCTAACCCCGTACACGTTACTAGGTACCTACCTAAATCACGAGTTAAATGTTGCTAAAATAATTCTGCCGATGACAAACAGTACCTAACAAAAAGGAACACACATTATGAAGTTCTGAAAAGAAATTGTTGATGAGGAGTGAAAAAAGTTGCGAAAGTACCTACCAACAAACTCCAGCCCCTTCTACGTAGATGGTATAATGAACCGTTGTGTAATAATTTACCGTTGAGTAATGATTTACCGTAGCAATAATTTACCCATTAATAATACTTCAACGTTTGTTCAAGTTTCACTACCTACCAACAAACTCCAAAAGAGCCATCATTTTTCAAATTAAATAATATCGCAGAACAACCAACTCGACTTCATACTCCGCCAATATAATCAGGTGATCCCTAGCAATGATTTCATCTCCGCCAAATTTCCTATTGTGGGCGCGTCTCTGGTTACGAGATTTGGTTTGAATTGTATACAATTTCATTCGCACTGGAGTCGAAAATGCCTGTCGGTGCAAACTTCGGGGCCTTACTGTGAACAAACGGCTGGACGTACGACGCTCCGGATGGTCTTAAAAAACTCGCAAGTTCAAGAACTATTTAAAACCGTAAAAATATTCACGTAAAAAAATGGTATAGGCGTTTTGAAAATTTCAACCCCTATTTTGAACCCCTTAGAGATGACTGACAGTAACGTCGAGCTTCGAGGACCAACTAGACGCCGAACGGAACCTATAACCCGAATTTCATCAATTTTCTTTCATGGTAACTGAGAAAAGTGGCCCGTACGGCGTACGGCGTACGGCGGACAGACAGAAATATTTTTATTGCAGTTTTGGATTCTACATACCTTGAAACGTAAACCATCAAATTTTGAGGGGGGTAAGAATTTTTTTTTTTCATGCTCGATTCCAATGGTTCATTATTGAAAATAATAAACCAAAATCAGAAAATCCGGACAATTTAGCACCAGATTTGAGTTTCTTATCTCAATAAACGTGTTGTTTTACGAGTATAAACTACTTGAATTTGAGCATTCGTTTGTATTATGAAAAACTCTCCTCGGGTTTCCTCTTAAGAAAACTTCAAATCTATTGATATTGCTCAACTTTGGGATACCATCACTTAATATCCTGGGATCACTATTTATCACAGGGTCTTATCATATCGCAAGTTTCTCAGTACTTAAATGAGCAAGAATATGAAATATGGCGTTTCTGTTCATTTTCTAAATTTTTGACAAAACGGCACTCTGAATTTGCGGTTGTAAGGTAACTTGAAGAAGTTAGCCCTCTAAAAACGGAGGTTTTCGGTGTCCGGGACATTTTTCGATCTCAGCGGTGAAATGAGTCGTTCAGAGCGTGTGCCTCATTTTTTGGTCTACCCGCCCCTTCCATTCCTCCCTTACCCAGTGTAGGTACTGAGGCCTTCAAAGTTCACAACAGTTGAACCCTTTGTACACAGTAATAAGACCGTTTCAGGACCCTTTCGAAACGCATTCCCAATTAGAGCGACTGCGCGATGACTTGTCAATTAGAAGACGGTCACGGCAGGTGACTTAAATTTATGGATTTGTCATGTCTTCAGCCTTCGTACACCGTCATTATCGCAAACAACTCCAACTCAACAACGAATGCTTCGAGCTTCACCACCCACGTCGCCTTGTTTTGCGTTTGTCTCACTTTTATGGAGACATGTTTTATAGCTACCAGACAGCTGCAATTACCAAGGACCCAGGTGGTCGATTTAAATGAATCGCGGCCTAATAATATATTAATTTATAACGCCAATTAAATTGATTTATAGAACCCATGTTTTTCCAGTTAGCAGGTTGTATCACATCTAGGCAATGCCTGACCTTGGTTACTTCAGTTCCAAATTTTGCAGGCATATTCGAAATCACAGGAGACGGTTCGAAGATAAGCAATTTTTGGAATAAGTACGGCGGTTAAAAATCATTACAAATGGTGTAGAACGATGACTTACACCATAAAAACACTATGCCTAATTAAAATCCACACGTTTTCGCACGAATAATGGTGAAAGAGACTCGAAATTTGGTGCCAAAAGAAGACAAGACGAAGCAACCGCATACAGTTCTCTGAAGCCCTTCCGGTCAGTTTTATACTCGTCTTTCGTTTTCATTCCAATTTCGTGAAACCTTCGTTTTGCTGTCCACACACTCCGTCTAACTTGACTTACAAAATCGTGTCCGACAAAACATACAAGTCTGAGCGTGTAAAGTAATTTGCCAACATTCGGAACTCCAAATAATTGTGGTCGCTCCTTATCGATCTGTAGGCCCAGAAGGAAAAAGAAGCAGGAAAGGGAAGAAAGAAAACCTTATTGATTAAGCTGGATATCAATGAACTTCTGGGTATCCGTAGTGAGTAAGGGATCCGTCACCCTTCGTGATTTAACCCGTCTCTTGGGGTCAAATGGAGCTGAACGACAATTAATTCAGTATAAGTCCCCTCTCTCTTTCGCGAACGAGGGAAAAAGAGATGGAGAGCAATTGAGTCTCGGTGGGTAACTCCGGCTCTAAATTCCGTTCGCATATAGTATTTTTCCAAGTCATTAACAATGCAAGGTTTTCCAAATCAAATTCGGTGTCTTCCAAACAAACATGTTTGGCAAATGTTTGAACGTGAAAAATGATACTTGGATTTAGATAGGTATAGGTAATGTCTCAATATTTTTAAAATCGCTGCAAAATTACACAACGGTTTATTATTGGTTTATTATTTTCAATAATGAACCATTGGAATCGAGCATGAAAAAAAAAATTCTTACCCCCCCTCAAAATTTGATGGTTTACGTTTCAAGGTATGTAGAATCCAAAACTGCAATAAAAATATTTCTGTCTGTCCGCCGTACGCCGTACGGGCCACTTTTCTTAGTTACCATGAAAAAAAATTGATGAAATTCGGGTTATAGGTTCCGTTCGGCGTCTAGTTGGTCCTCGAAGCTCGACGTTACTGTGAGTCATCTCTAAGGGGTTCAAAATAGGGGTTGAAATTTTCAAAACGCCTATACCATTTTTTTACGTAAATATTTTTACGGCTTTAAATAGTTCTTGAACTTGCGAGTTTTTTAAGCCCATCCGGAGCATCGTACGTCCAGCCGTTCGTTCACAGTAAGGCCCCGAAGTTTGCACCGACAGGCATTTTCGACTCCAGTGTGAATGAAATTGTATACAATTCAAACCAAATCTCGTAACCAGAGACGCGCCCACAATAGGAATTTGTGAATACGGCCAATCATTGGTAGGGATCAACTGATTATATTGGCGGAGTATGAAGTCGAGTTGGTTGTTCTGTGATATTATTTAATTTGAAAAATGATGGCTCTTTTGGAGTTTGTTGGTAGGTAGTGAAACTTGAACAAACGTTGAAGTATTATTGATGGGTAAATTATTACTACGGTAAATCATTACTCAACGGTAAATTATTACACAACGGTTCATTAAACCATCTACGTAGAAGGGGCTGGAGTTTGTTGGTAGGTACTTTTGCAACTTTTTTCACTCCTCATCAACAATTTCTTTTCAGAACTTCATTATGTGTGTTTCTTTTTGTTAGGTACTGTTTGTCATCGGCAGAATTATTTTAGCAACATTTAACTCGTGATTTAGGTAGGTACCTAGTAACGAGTACGGGGTTAGGTACTAACCTACGGAGGGTCTGCGATCTACATAATATGTATATAATAGTACATATCATATTATATAGACGGGTTATCTATACATAGAGCTGTGATCTGTAACAGAAGGGTATTCTATACAAAATAATAAACCGTTGTGTTTACCTGTATAGATGCCCCTTCTGCGTAGATCACTGTTTTCTGTGGTCAATACCCTCGAGCTCCCCCCAGGAAAGCCCTAAATCGAGTACTGGAGCCGGCGCCGGGAATTAAAGTTTCATACAAATGCGCGGGATTCGATAATTCAATCATTAATTATTTGTAGTTATTCAAGAAGCGTAAGGCAAATAATAAACCGTTGAGGATAATTTACGTATAGGTGTCCCTTCTACGTAGATGGTAACCGCTGTGTAATAATTTACCGTTGCGTAATAATTTACCCATAATAATACTTCAACGTTTCTTCAAGTTACAAAAGTACCTATCAACAAAATCCAAAAGATCCATCATTTTTCAGATGAAATAATATCACAGAACAACCAACTCGACTTCATAGAGCCATCCGTGATCATATCTGGGCCGGATTTATACCGTTTGATTCACGATCATCTTGATGAAGCTTTTCGGTGAAAACGAACGGCTGGTTGTACAGTGCTCCGGGTGGTCTCAAAAAATGCTTTAGTTCAAGTTCAATTTAAAAACGTTAAAATACCATACCCTTCTATTGAAAGTTTTCGAGCTACGGCGTTGTGAAAATTTCAACACCTATTTTTCATCCCTTAGTAACGCCGAGCTTCGGGGACCAACTAGACACCCTAAGGGACCGACAAACCAAATTTCATTTGTTTTGGTTCATGGTAACTAAGAAAAGTGCGAAGTACGGCGTACGGCGGACAGACAGAAATTTTTTTATTGCATTTAGGGATTCCCACCTTGATTTGGTTGTGGTGGGGGGGGGGGGGGGGGGTGTTAAAATTTTTTTTTTTCCTCCACGCTCGATTCCAAAGGTTCATTATTGAAAATAATAAACTAAAAAGAAGAAAAACGTCTGCCAATTGGGTGGGTTAGTATAGCTTTCACACATCGTTACTTCGATTGATGAAAGTTGTTGGTCTGTAAATTTGTCTGGGCTGTCTAGACACTCAATACCATTAAAAGGCTCTTGAAAACTTCATTAAAATCCGTCGAACATAACTGGATGAAACCGCAGTTGTTGGTGGAATAAAAATGAGAGGTTGGGGACCATCACGGACCCAACCTGCATGAATCATGAACGTTTCACTGAATTCTGTCAAACGGAGTCTCGGTTATGAGCGTTACAGGGTTTTTGTGGTACGCGCATGCGCAGATAACACTATAATTCGATCGTTATGGAACTCATAGAGGACCATTAGGACACAGTCTGCATCAAAACGTCAGCAAAATCGGTCGAATAGAATCAGGAATGTTCAGAATTTCATGTTTGCGCAATATAAGACGTATTTACGGTCGGAATTCGAAGAAATTTACATGGGACCATGTGCAGCCCGATTTGCAACTGCTGTGCTAGTTTCATCTCGTTTGGATTGTTCTTTTGATGAGGTATCGTGATTAAAGGGAATTGTGTACAGACTGACAGAACGACAGACAGACGGTAAACCAAATTTGCGAAGTGCGAGTGAAAATTTTGAATTTGGAAAAATATGCATTTTTTCGAAACTTGGAGTGCGGGATGAAAATTTAGCGTTTCGACTTCGAATCTCGAAGCGAATTCAAGTTGTTATAGAATTTTTTGAAAGGAGGAACAATGTATAATTTCAGGCATTTGCAGGGAGTAGATTTCTTTGTTATTTGGGTAGATTATTATAGTTCATTTGAACGAATATTTCCAATTGTATTTATTTGTGCAGCTAAGTGATTGTGCAGCTATGCAGGCACTGGAGGTTTACATCACTTACCGAATCCTTGTTTTGTCGTTTCAGGATGATACTAATGATTCAAACAATACTGAAATCGTTTTTTCTCCATTCCAATTCTTGACATGTTTGTTCTCAGGTGAGTATTACTCTGGGAAACCGTCGTCCGAGTTGTGGGTGAGTGTTATCGAGCGACATCCGTCCATCAACTTGACAGCCCCCCTCCTTCCCACCGCTCTTTGAGGTCATCCCTACGTGTACTTTTTTCCTAGTTTCAGACCGTTCTATCTTCTTCAATTCAATTTCAACAGAAGACTGACCTTGTTTTTAATATAACGATACTTGATAAATAATAATATCAAAAGAACGAATTTCTTTGCTACAGAGTAATAAACAAACTGTCGTACAGTTCCATAAATTTGATCAAACTTTTATTGAGCTGATCGTATTAAAACGCAGAATCATGTGAAGCCCTTCAATAACTCTATTGTAAGCGTCCATGGTGAGCAGTAATATAAGTGTGTGTAGGTACTTGTGTTTCTGGGAGGGTTTTTGTTTATTTTTGTCCATAATGTACATTCGGTGTTTATAGTTTAAAACAGAAAACCAAATACTATTCGTGTTGAATCTAAAATCGAAATTACTTCTGAGGGTATAGAATTGTGCGTTCAAGAGTTCTACTTTCTTTGGTGTTGCAAAATACCAAATAAGGCTGTGAATTTCTCGACTGCGTATAGTTGTTGGGGCTTTTGTGCTTCAGTCAGGAAACGACGCGCAGTTCATTATAAACCGTCATCAGGTATACGAAGACATACCAAAGGACATTAGACATTAATTAAGTTCAAGTACAGGGAGTAGTAGGATACATTTGGGACCTAATTAACATTCCCGTGTCATAAGCAGAGCTAAAAACTTCATCTCAGGTACGCTAACTTCCCAGTTTGTACTTTCCTATAGTTAAAAATATTTCATACTTTTATATTCCTGTACATATGTTATTTCCATATTTCTCTAGAGCAGATATAGATTTTTCAAAGGTTGTCATTCTGTTATCATTATCATTCTATCGAATCAGCGTTTAATTAGGTCCTATTAATTTACTTCCATATTCCCCAGAACAGACATTACAGATTTTTTCATGATTTTTACACATTATCATTCTGTTCAATCGTAGTGTGTAATTTATTAAGTCCTAACATTCCCGTGTCATAAGTATAGCTAAAAACTTCATCTCTGGTACGCTAACTTCCCAGTTTGTACTTTCCTATAGTTAAAAATATTTCATACTTTTATATTCCTGTATGTTATTTCCATATCTCTCTAGAGCAGATATAGATTTTCAAAGGTTGTCATTCTGTTATCATTATCATTCCATCGAATCAGCGTTTAATTAGGTCCTATTAATTTACTTCCATATTCCCCAGAACAGACATTACAGATTTTTCCATGATTTTTACACATTATCATTCTGTTCAATCGTAGTGTGTAATTTATTAGGTCCTAAAATTGTAATATAATTAGGTCCCAAATGTATCCTACTACTGCCTGTACGTACACCTCAAATTAATGTCTAATGCCCTCTGGTGTGTCTTTGTAGCCCTGGTGATTGTTTACAAATAAACCGAAACGTTAGCCTAGAATAGAAGAACAGCGCGTCGCTTCCTGACTGGACCCCAAAAGCCCCCCACAACCTAGTTTACAGAATACGTACTCTTTTCTTCCTAAATTATGAAACCGACCTGAAATCCACATGACTCCACAAAAAACGGTTTATTTCACTCCCAGCTAAAACTATTAGTATACCGCTTAATAGTGATCATATTAAAAAATATAGGTATTTAGTTATCTAGGTAAGGTAAGTAGTATGTGGGTACGTTCAGGGCACTTTTGGTCGACCACCCTCCCCTCCCCGTCGAACGTTAAATTACCGATGACTCAACGCTACCTCGATCAACGAACGTTTGACAAACGTTAAATTACCGATGACTAAACGCTACCTCGATCAACGAAGTTCGTTGATATTTTGTTTATTGTTGATAAGTTCGTTGGGTATTTAGTTTTACAAGTTGGCATGAAGTTGCCTTTACATTGTTACATACTGAAGTACCAAACATTTTCTTTAATACCCAGTGGTCTTGAATGTTGTGGGGAGCGATATCTGACATTATGTTGGGTCTTGGCGTGGGTTGGTATACTGGATTGCTCACCACTTATGATGAAGGCAAGTGCCCAACCGCAGCGGTTATGTCAAGTTATTCTAGAATCTTCTTCTATCAAGTAATGTTAATTGACTATCAAACCGTTCCCTTCATCGTCGTCACAGTTAATATTTTTCTCCCAGCTCCCAATTGAGTTCCGACAACGATTTACCTCTTCGTAGGTAACTTGGTTCCTCGCATATTCTATTTCAGCATCATTTACGAAGATTACGGTTTTCTCGCGCTTATATTCCGAAGCGTTTAAAATCATTAGCGCTCAAAACGACGAAACCCCTTTTGAAAACGAAAAACCACATTTAGGGGCTCGGTGGGGACTGCGGTTCTTGATCTTTCCTTTCACGATGCACTTTCACCCATTTGCATGAAGATTCAACTTGATTAGGGTGTAAAACGGAACCTTCAGCATGTTTTCGGCTCGGGCCATCTTCTCTGGGTACTTCCCGCCCATTACTCGCGTACTATAAACATGTAAATTTCATTATTTAGCTCCAAGAGGAGGAACGCAAGCGTTGAAAATGTTCTAACAGCGTAGAGGATTAAGTTTAAAACCCCCTCTCGGGTATCAGTTTGAAGAGCGTTAATCGGGTTTTCTCTTAACGAGAGGAGGAAAATTCGTGCGTTTCGGCTAATTGACTGAGTAATGTTTGGGACGAGGTGGTCCGCCATTGGGTTGAGGTTAATTAAGAAACGCAATCGGATACTCAACGCGACGTAAAGGGTAAGAATACCATGGCACGGTCTGGCTTCGTACTGCGGCAAGACGGTTTTTCAAAACCCGGCCGATTCGGAAGGAAAGTGTCTTCAGCAAAATTAGAAGGGTTTTGCAAAACCCGAGCAATCCTTCATAATTTCCTATGTGTTTTCTGGTTTGCTTCACAATTTTCTGCGCAATCTAAAACTCCTAGGATTTCTTTCTACGATTTATCTATTTTCGATGTTCCAACTGATTTTTAAAACAGAGCAAATCACTGACTGCGGTATGTTTTCTGAATTTATGAACAAAGATTCTTCATTCAACAAAGTTCTTATGTCTTCTATATTCTTTGAGTTCGACAGGTTTAAAAATTGACTCAGGTGCTTCCGAAATCTTATCTCATCGATCTCCAAATATTCCATAGTTATCAGAAAAGCCTCTCCGCATGATCTAACTTGATATCCTATTCAAACCACGTTTCGTGGGTATTTCGTTCGTTTTTGCACGATTTTGGTAAGTGCTTATTTGGAGAATATTTATTAAAGCATATCCTTGTTGTAATACCTACGAATGTCAATGGTCACCAACTAATATATAAATAGTACTACCGATGTAACCAACTCTAGCCACTCACTTGGGTTAAATTTGGTAGTGCGAGAGCAAATCCAATGAAACCGCGTTAGAAATGTGACAAGCGAGAGGTTCAAACGAGCAGAATTATAATTATAATTATAATTTTGGTTTATTATTTTCAATAATGAACCATTGGAATCGAGCATGAAAAAAAAAATTCTTACCCCCCCTCAAAATTTGATGGTTTACGTTTCAAGGTATGTAGAATCCAAAACTGCAATAAAAATATTTCTGTCTGTCCGCCGTACGCCGTACGCCGTACGGGCCACTTTTCTTAGTTACCATGAAAAAAAATTGATGAAATTCGGGTTATAGGTTCCGTTCGGCGTCTAGTTGGTCCTCGAAGCTCGACGTTACTGTGAGTCATCTCTAAGGGGTTCAAAATAGGGGTTGAAATTTTCAAAACGCCTATACCATTTTTTTACGTAAATATTTTTACGGTTTTAAATAGTTCTTGAACTTGCGAGTTTTTTAAGACCATCCGGAGCGTCGTACGTCCAGCCGTTCGTTCACAGTAAGGCCCCGAAGTTTGCACCGACAGGCATTTTCGACTCCAGTGTGAATGAAATTGTATACAATTCAAACCAAATCTCGTAACCAGAGACGCGCCCACAGTAGGAATTTGTGAATACGGCCAATCATTGGTAGGGATCACCTGATTATATTGGCGGAGTATGAAGTCGAGTTGGTTGTTCTGTGATATTATTTAATTTGAAAAATGATGGCTCTTTTGGAGTTTGTTGGTAGGTAGTGAAACTTGAACAAACGTTGAAGTATTATTGATGGGTAAATTATTACTACGGTAAATCATCACTCAACGGTAAATTATTACACAACGGTTCATTATACCATCTACGTAGAAGGGGCTGGAGTTTGTTGGTAGGTACTTTTGCAACTTTTTTCACTCCTCATCAACAATTTCTTTTCAGAACTTCATTATGTGTGTTTCTTTTTGTTAGGTACTGTTTGTCATCGGCAGAATTATTTTAGCAACATTTAACTCGTGATTTAGGTAGGTACCTAGTAACGAGTACGGGGTTAGGTACTAACCTACGGAGGGTCTGCGATCTACATAGTATGCATAGAATAGTACATATATTATATTAAATAGACGGGTTATCTATACATAGAGCTGTGATCTGTAACAGAAGGGTATTCTATACAAAATAATAAACCGTTGTGCAGGGATTTGCAGCGTTTTTTTATTTAGCGAAATATAGTACATAAAGATTAGAAAATTTCTTCATACAAAAGTGAAATCAAATTCTAACCTAACATGTTTTTGCAACAGTATAGTACAGAAAGTATCATCCTTATAAAAAATTCGGAAGACACATGAACTCAATAAATAGGTCTATAACAAGCAGAATGGAGCAGTGTGGAAGCAGTGGAGTATAATGGAACAATACGCGTAAAATATGCGACGATTGAGTATTTATAGTGAAAAAGCGAAGGGGGGAAAATCCCCATTGAGCGGACGAAGTGTACCATCGAATAGGGCTGAAAAAAAAGGTATGAACTCGCCCTTCAAAGGAATAAAAAAGCGCCGAGGCTGTCCATCAATGAAGAATGAACGAGCTGTACAGTGCCATAAACAAGTGGTTATAAATGCTACAATAAGTCAGCGGACAGAACGGCAGTATCCGGGTGATTGAAGCCATCAGTCGGAGGGGTCGGGGTTTTCACAGTTTTTCTCGTAACTCTATTTAAAAAAAAAGGGTGGTGAGGGGTTAAAAACAAAGAGAGTGAGGGGTGGGAAGAGGATGAGCATAAACAAACGGAAAACCTTGCACAAGAGGATGAAGGGGCTTAAATAATACCGCAGGACTCGCTACCGGAACAGACGGACTACCCCTGGCCCATCCTAAGGACAGCCCTTTGAAAGGGATCAATCAACTTGATGTATTCCTTGGCCACTGAACGCCTCTTTATACTCTGTCTCTATAATCACCGAGAGACGGGGCCCCCCGCAGGAGTATTTGTATCTATCACAAAAGGCCAACAGCCCGAATTTGTCTTTCGGAAAGGGAGGATCTTTTTCTAAAAGGGAAAAATGGAAGGGGTAGAAGTTTCCTTTCTTTTTTTTCATT
Source organism: Leptopterna dolabrata (assembly GCA_954871275.1). Classification (NCBI taxonomy): domain Eukaryota; kingdom Metazoa; phylum Arthropoda; class Insecta; order Hemiptera; family Miridae; genus Leptopterna; species Leptopterna dolabrata. The sequence goes on from OX940983.1 coordinate 23,985,182, forward strand.
CTTTAAGTTTCCCTTTGTTATTAGTCATTCATGTAATGGGGTTCGGTGTGGAGTTTGTTTTTTGCGGCTTCGTTGATGAGGGATCAAGCGACCGCTAATGTCCGTACGAATTGGGTGTCGAAGGAGTTGCTCCAATATTCACTGGCATCTTTACGGACAGAGATGATAGGTAAAATGGGTCAGGGAATCTATAGCTCAGTGAAACCCGCTCAGGTCCGACCAATTGTAACTCGGAAAGCTATGGTGAGAGTAATTTGTAAAAGTGGTTTTTTTTTGTGTGTGTGCAAAGTAGTCCTATTTAAAAACGCTACAAACTATTACAGAACAGTTAATTATTTACCTGTACAGATACCCCTTCTGCGTAGTTCACTGTTTTCTGTGGTCAATCCCTGCCCTCGAGCTCCCCCTAGGAAAGCCCTAAATCGAGCCGGCCTCGGAACTGCAGTTTCATAAAAATGCTCAGGATTCAATAATTCCATAATTATTTATTATTTTTGTTGTTGCTCATGAAGCGTAACGTTTGTTCAAGTTACAGAAGTACCTATCAACAAAGACCGAAATCTTCATTCATTCTTCATTCTTCAAATGAAATGATATCACGGAACAACCAACTCGATTTCACTCAGCCATGCGTGACTATAATCAGTTGTTCCCTAGCACTGATATCTGGGCCGGATTTGTACCGATCTTGTTGACGAAGGTTTTCCGTGCAAACGAACGGCTGGATGTACAGTGCTCCGGGTGGTCTCAAAACATTCTTTGGTTCGAGATCAATTTAAAAACGTTAAAAAAAACACCATACTTTCTATTGAAAGTTTTCGAGCTACGGCGTTCTGAAATTTGCAACCCCTATTTTTCACCCCTTAGAGTTGACTGAGAGTAACGCCGAGCTTCGAGGATCAACTAGCCCCCGACTGGGACCTACAAACCAAATTTCATTAATTTTGGTTGATGGTAACTAAGAAAAGTGCGAAGTACGGCGTACTGCGGACAGACAGAAATTTTTGTATTGCATTTAGGGATTCTACGTACCTTGAAACGTAAAGCATCAAAATGGGGGGGAGGGGTGAGGGGGGTAACTTTTTTTGTCATGCTCGATTCCAAAAGTTCATTATTGAAAATAATAAACCAAAATAGTGAGCTACTAGAAAGTTTTTTCTTGAAATCCCTTCACCCATTCTTCTTTGGCCTGCTGGTGTTGGGAATGCTATATTTCGCATTCTGAACATTTATTTGTATTCATATTGCTACAGGAATCGTGATTTATACCTGGCTCTGATTTTTTTTCTCCCCACTACGCGCGTATTTCTTTTAGGAGAGATTTTTGCAGTTTTGTTGTAATCTTATACAGTATATTTCTCTCCCCCCCCCCCCCCCTCTCTATGCTATATCACTAGGATATATGTATAGGTATTAAACTTACATGTTTAATTTTTGATTTAATGTTTATATTTATACAATTTATTTACTATTTCTTTCTATGTGAAATCTTAGTGTAGGTTGCCTTTCCCTGCCACGGGCTTCCCCATATATAGGTAATCAATTTTGTCAATATCTGGTGAAACACCTGACAGACAGGTGATGAGCTAGTTGGTAAGAACCCCATATCGCAGATGCTGTTGTAATGAGTTTAGTGATACCGGGAACGCCGATCATCAAAAAGTTTCAGGCTTCCAGCATGGCTATAAGAGCGAATTTTCAAAGAAATATTCGTGCTGTTGTGTAAAAAGATTATATAGCGAAAAACCGTATCATTTTTCGTGTTTTTAGCAATTTTTACAGATTTTCGACCCTTATAAAGTAAAATTTGACGCACGGTACAATAATTTCGAGAAAAGTATTTTTATTATCGAAGTCCCTCTTTCTGTCGTGTATCACCAACACAACGTCAGGTGAATTAATATTGATTTTTACCCTTAATACGTATTATTGACCCACAAAAATCCAAATTTGACCCCTATTCTGTATGAAAAACAACTAAAATGGTATTTTTCTATCTTTACTCACTCTTCCATACCACTTCAATAATTTTATGTAAATTATTTGAAATATTAGCCGTTTTTACCGATTTTTGGCCATTAAAAACTCAAATTTGACCCCCTGAGAGTTTTTGAAAATTGCTCATCTTCGAACTCATCCTTGGCGAACATTTTGGCGAAATTTTCACCATGTACCCAAGGTCGTATATCGTCTGGAGTGACACACGGGAAAAAAATATATATATGAATGCATATCAATTTTTGTTGAAATCTAGGGATGAATTCAGGATGCTCTGAAACGGATTTGCATGTAAAAAAATTTCAAAAATTCATGTTATGAAAAATTTGGACGGCATTGCAGTTTATTTTCTTAGAAAATTCGCCAATAGGAATACCGCTGTAGTTCAAGTGCAACATAACTCCGGTACCTTGGGAAGCAGAGAAATTCATTATGCGAGTGGCAACAAACATCTCGTCTAAAACGACCGGTTATAATAACGGAAGATGATGTCCGGGCCACGTTATAATTATGACCCCGTTGACCACGTCAACTCCAGGACCGCTCAGCCCTCGCAGTGAGGGAGGTGAACAAACGCACGGGCCCCTTCCTTCCAGCAAATACAAGAGGGGCGGTCGCCCGTCAGCCTCCTTGACATCCCATCTTACCCGCCTACACATCAAAAGTTGTGTTACCTTCGAAAAATACAAAATAAGGGCGGGCACGGACAGCCCCTCTGAAGGGTAAGGGTGGCCTATGAAATGACCAGCTTCAAAAAGGAGAAAAAAAAGAAGAAAAAACTTTTTTCAAAGCTTTATTACACACTGTAATTTGAGGGTATATTTTTAGACTGGAGGAGGAAAAAGGGTGGATAATTGAATTTCTTCTATTTTTTCGTTACTCGTTGTAGAATGATTTTTTTTTTTTAATTGCGAGAAAACTGTGAATCAGGGAAGACGAATACAACAGAAGTGAGTATTGTTTGAGCAAGACCTTTGTTGCGGTCTTCGTTCATTCATTCCTCTTCAATCCGTGCTCTTCACGAGAATTTCGTTTTTACCTGTATCGTTTTCAGCTTGCCAAATTTTACAGTCCGCATTTGTTTTAAATGGGGTATGAGCATGGGTGACCAAAGCTGTTCTTTCAAAAATCATTGAAAAGGAACTGGTTCAAGTCAGAATTTCAGCTCTCTACGACTATTTATCGCGTAGTTAGAAACGCTACAAGGATATGGTCAACATTTCATGTTCGCGCTTGCGTAGATCAAAGTTACATTACCATTCCATTGAAATTGATTTGGAACTACCAAAGTATTATTCCTGACCGACCCTCCAAGTTTGAATTGATTTCAACGATATTTAGGGTACCTAGTTATGGGTGTTCTAATTATTTCACGTTTGCGCGTGCGCAGACGAAAGTTACGGTACTTTTTCAATGATTTTGGTATGGTATGATTTTGATATGTCTGTGACTACACACCGACCATTACACACACACACACTTCGACGCACTTCGACCATTATTTCGGGTAGTTATGGGTGTTGCAAGGAATTACCATAGACAGACAGACACGGAACCAAATATGTTCCTCGATGTCTGAAACGGAAAATGGTATTGGAAATTTTCATTTTGGAGTACATGAACTGTTTTTACTCAATCACGAATCCAAGGCTTCCCTGCCTTCGGTAGTGAGGAAGCAAAATAACGTCGTGGGATTTCCAAGCCTCGGACCAGCGACCTAACGCAGTGTCATGTAATACAGGTCCTCAGCTACTTTCTGCGTTTTTCGGGTAGGTAGAACCCCCTCGGCAGTTGGGGTCTGGCCATGCTTTCCTCGGAGTTGGTTGGCAGGAGTGGGGTAGAGGGAGAACTATGCGGGCGACGGGGAGGGGAGCCGAGTTCACCTGGACTGGACGCGGACGTTTTCCAGCCTGATTTACTCCCGTAAAAACATGTTCCATGTTAAAATGCTTGGTAGGTACAGTGTACGGAGGGAAATTCAAATTCCAGCTGAACAATGGTTGGGTTTTTTTTTACTCCTAGTGTTTTTGAGGTGCGGGGGCGGTGGCCTAAGTGGCCTTATGGTCGCAACGCCCCTGGCTGCTGTTCAGCGGACCCACTGTTAAAGATTGAACTTGTTTGGCCGGTGGTGTGATTCCGAGGGCTTTGCTGATTTTGGAATGTGAAATCCTTGAAGTCAATGCAGGTATGAACTCTCAAGACCATGCGACCTGGAGCTAGTGAGAATCGTCGTGGCATTGTGAGGAGAAAAAAAAGGGGGTCATCTGTTGGGTGATGTGGGGGGTCTGTTGGTAGCGGCGGGGGGGGGGGGGGGGGGGGGTGGCTCAAGGGTGACGATCCCCGGAGACGGCGGGGAAAACCAGAGGGGAGAGCCTTAGTTACCATGGTGACCAAGGCTAGGTTGACGGACAGGCGTGTCTGTCACTGTATTGATCCCTCAAGCCGGACACTGACGGACTTGTGATGAATTATTGTCAAGTAACCCCCCCCCCCCACCACCATCACCGCGTTCCCTTCTTTCGACCGTTCCCCCCTCCCCACCCACCTTCAGCCGCCCCCACCGCCCTTTGCCGCCTCCACGGACCGCTCTCCCCCGTTTAGAGAAACCCTTCGCTTCAACGCTAACACCGTCACATTTACAATTCACGTTTAGCGAATTTTCAAAGAAAATTCAGCTATGCCCTGTGCTAGCCCCGTGAACCTGAAGCCCCTCCCAAATCCGTTCCTAAATGATAGATTTTTCACTTTTTCGTATAACAGGGTGTTTGGTTTTTGTGTCTCCCAAAAAGAGGTGGGTGAAACTGCATCCAAAATGGAGTAAAACGCCGCCAACCGCACCCTTCTATCTCAATCCATTGCAGAGATATGCTTTTTCAAAGGTTTTTTTTTGGAGAAAACCACGTTTGTTGCCATAAAAACCCACATTTCTTCACTTTAAATAAACCTTTCTCAACTTCTAACCACATTTTTGAAATCAGTGTTAAATTTCTAAACGTAGTATTGTAACGTAGTACATTAAGTAAAGTACGTAAAAATTTCTAATACGCGAGGTATTTTAACGTATCTAGTACGTAAAGTAAAGACTAGCCTAGTACGTTCGATACTGAAAATCATCACCTAAGTACCGCAGTAGCGGCTCTAACAATAAAAATGCCAAAAAATGCAAATTATTGAATAACTTTGAAGGAACACCACTTCCCCAAAATAAATTCAGCAAGCTGTCAATTCTCACAAAAACTTCATTTTCGAATGAGCTTTCCAACGGTATACAACGGTATACCCGTCACGAAATGAAAATTCTCGATGAATGTAGCGGAGAAATTCAACTTGGGTTGCGAAAAAACCTTAGCCTCCTTACGAAGTCACGAAGACCGCACAACAAACAGGGGATTAGTACAGGGATGTAATAAGAGGTTCCTGTACACATTCTGCACTTCAGTGTTCTTTATTGAATATGAGACAAACCTAATGCTACAAATAAAATTAAAATCCTTCGTCGCACAAAATTTTAAAACTTAAGATTTTTTCATATTAAAGTAAACTTAACCATTTTCCTCTCCTTTTGTCGTGCTTGTTAAAGTTTGACAACGAATGTAGACGATTTACATGAAAGGATTGGGATTGTAGCCGCAAAGGTGAGGCAGACTTTAACGTTCGATGTGACAGTGAAAACAGATGTGGGAACGTACAAGAGCGTACGTGTGAGGAGGAGTAACGGTAGGCATTTTGAGTAGGTACTTTATAGCTGATCCAACATTATCGTATTTTTGTAACTTACATTGAATAAATTCCATTTTTGTAACTTACTTTGTCGTAATGACTATATTCGCGCTGTGCGCAAGGGTCCAACTTTACAAACATTGGTCCAAAAAAATCATAACAAAATAGCATTTCAGCGACATAGGCAAGAGGGGTGTTGTCAGTCATGGTTATTTGGGCACTGGATCAATTGCAACTGGTCCCAGACGCAACCAGCGCACTAGATTTACGAAATTGTATAATCTGAAATAAATAAAAATGCATATTTTTCATTTAGGCATGTGAGGTGTCGTCTATCGTGGTTTTTTTTGGCCTCTGAGTGGATTGCGAGTAGCTTCAATACGATCAGACTGCATATATGCTTATCAAAGTCACAATTTTTTGGTTCACAACACCCAAAAGTGATTTTTTTGACATAATTTTTCTGCGCGGCGTGCCACTAGTCCGGCCCAGTCAGGCCGTAATGAGGACTCTGGCAGATGATTACCATCCTCTCAATAATTCTTCCAAACCTGCTCATCAACCAAAAACTAAATAGGTACATCTTTGTAAATAGTGTAAGTATATAATAATAAGAACGTGCAATGGATAAAACTCCATTCTATCAATAAGGCATGATTAGGAGCCCACTACTTGGGGATTGAAACGTCGCCGACTAATACACAACTTTGGCTGCTAAACCAAAATCTACATGCATGTTTCCACACCCCCATCTCCTGTATCGCGCCGTTACGGCCCCACATGGTCATTTTTGAAATTCCGAAGATCGCTAAACCTGAAGTAGGACCCTCGACATATTCTCAAATATTAAGGATGATTCGTTTGGCCGTGAACAAAAACTTACCAGTAAATAGGTAAAAACCGCAACAAAATTCAAAATAACCATCATTCTTCTAATGAAATAATACCACGGAGCAACAAATTTCATTTATGGGATAATAATATTATGTAATACCTTGTACCTATGTGTTCGGCTTTGTTCTACAAATTAGACCTCTGTTTCAAATTAAGCTTTTCCAGTTTCAAATAAAACCGTTAGATTTCAGTGTAAATGTCAAAGTTTCATTTGAAATTGAAAAAGTTTGCTTTGAAATTGAGCGTTTCTTTTTAAAATGGTGATCTAATTTTAAAATTGAACTGTTCTAATTTTGATTTAGAAGAAAGTCCGAATTGACGAAGAGAATATTATGTTGATGGTGCGACTTATGTACCCGTAAAACCCGAAAATCCTGAAACTTCGCAGTGTCAGATGATTCAGAGTAGTTGGTGCAGAGGTTTAGATGAGGAAGAAATGATCCTTGGTATGTTATAATTGGAAATTTATACTTAGCATTTCCAAATCAGATTCATGGTTTTGGTTTATTATTTTCAATGAACCATTGGAATCGAGCATGAAAAAAAAGTTCTTACCCCCCCCCCTCAAAATTTGATGGTTTACGTTTCAAGGTATGTAGAATCCAAAACTGCAATAAAAATATTTCTGTCTGTCCGCCGTACGCCGTACGGGCCACTTTTCTTAGTTACCATGAAACAAAATTGATGAAATTCGGGATATAGGTTCCGTTCGGGGTCTAGTTGGTCCTCGAAGCTCGACGTTACTGTCAGTCATCTCTAAGGGGTTCAAAATAGGAGTTGAAATTTTCAAAACGCCTATACCTTTTTTTACGTGAATCTTTTTACGGTTTTAAATATTTCTTGAACTTACGAGTTTTTTAAGACCACCCTGAGCATCGTACGTCCAGCCGTTCGTTCACAGTAAGGCCCCGAAGTTTGCATCGACAGGCATTTTCGACTCCAGGGTGAATGAAATTGTATACATTCAGACCAAATCTCGTTACCAGGGACGCGCCGACAATCGGAAATTGGCCGGAGATAAAATCATTGCTAGGGGCCACCTGATTATATTGGCGGAGTATGAAGTCGAGTTGGTTGTTCTGTGATATTATTTCATTTGAAAAATGATGGCTCTTTTGGAGTTTGTTGATAGGTAGTGAAACTTGAACAAACGTTGAAGTATTGTTGATGGGTAAATTATTACTACACGATGGTAAATCATTACTCAACGGTAAATTATTACACAACATGATTTAGGTAGGTACCTAGTAACGAGTACGGGGTTAGGTACTAACCTACGGAGGGTCTGCGATCTACATAATATGTATAGAATAGTAGGTACATATTATATTATATAGACGGGTTATCTATACAGAGAGCTGTGATCTGTAACAGAAGGGTATTCCGTACAAAATACTAAACCGTTGTGCAGGGATTTGCAGCTTTTTAAAAAACAAACCGAAGTTTTTTCCAAAACGAATTCAACGTGTTTCCCATTTCAGTATTCAGTTCATTTCAATTTACACTTCTAATTTCTACTGAAATTCGTTCAATATTGGCCGTACACAATCAAGCGCCTTTATTAAACTCATCTGACGGACATTTTTTCAACCATGCTAGGGAAACTTCTACCAACCAATTTGCAAGACATCAAAGTTGTGTGTAAACTTTCTTCATTGTGTAAGATTACGAGACCCTTTACCAACCATTCAACAAATTTCAGTGTGAAAATGTTGAATGCAATTACGTTGATATTTGAAATGACAACCCATTTTTCCCAAAACCATTTGATGATGAACATTTAATTTGAACACCTTGACTCTGGTTGGGACAACCCTGAATTTGTTTGGGACAACCTTAAACTTGACAACAAGGAAGGAAGGCGTAATTTCACATTTGAACGGCTACTTGAATGACAGTGTGATGTTATAAGGTGGAAAGTGTTCAAATTTATGTTTCCATGTTCAAAAACCCTGAGAAACGTTCGATCATTACAGTAGGATGAGGAGTCATCATCGAAGTTACCTTTCAAGTTCGTAGATAATCAGGTAGGTACTCCAAAAATCCGCTCATTAGGTCATGACTGGAACTTTCTCGAGTTGCGTTCAACCGAAATGGTTGATCCGGTTTTTTGTGTATTGTTCAGTTAGAAAGATTTTTGTAATTTCTGTTCAGATCTGGTAGCTACGTATTGTTCGAGTTCAGAACAGGTTGTTACTGTTATATTATGGATTTTTGTACGGAACATGATGTATTTCTCATCATGTATACAGACTCTGCTGTATAATAAATTGTCAGCGGGTTTCATGACATTTCAGTTTTAGTTTATTTCGTCCGCATTCGAGCTGATGAAGTTGTGAGACACTTGATATTTGTTGGTCCGGAGGAAACTCAATTCAAAATGAAGGCGAATTCCCCGCGTTCCCAGCGGCGAAGAGGTAAATCTGACAGCAAGGTCCGCCCTAGCGCTAGTTTAGGTCCCTGCGAGAGAGCGACATCCGAGTTTATGGCCTCAAGGAAACCCCTTTGTCGAGTTTGCCGGAGCCCGCGTTTAAAGAGGACAACTGAGAATAAGGGTTAAAAAGGGACAACTCGTATAACATCACTGCAGGAGGGAGGGGGGGAAAAAAACAAGTTTGCCTGGCAAGAGAATTGTGTCGAGGTATTTTTCACGTTTTAATTAGCTATGAAAGTTATTCCATTAAATTGTGTTGCCTCGGGAAATCACTCCCTGGAGAAGATAAGTAGCTTGAAGAGTTTCCTCAAGACATGGATGGGAAGGGTGGAAAGGAAGAATTAGCACCATACGTTCTCGGGGGGGGGGGGGGGGGGGGGCTAAGATTCGTCGTTTTTCCTGGCAGCCCTAAAACGCTTCGTACTTTTACTCGAAAGTAAACGCAATTAAAGGGAGGAACAAGACGGAAAGAGATTTTACCCCTTCTGTCTGTTCTATGCTCCTAAATAAAGTGGAATAGGTCGTAGCTTGGTGGGGGTCCTTGCCCGAATTACGATTGTGCGAGAAAACTTGAGGGTTTTACTTTGAAGTGAAAACTGCGTTTGGAAGGGTAGTTCGGGAGCAGTTGTGCGTAATTGAAGATATAAAACAGGATGGTCTCCCTCCTGGCGGTTGAGGTAAGAGTGTACTCGTAGTAAAGGGTGGCACGCAGAACACCCTAACGTCGGGTCGGATCCACGTAGTTAACTTTCAGATTCACCCAAGTTTTCCACTGTTCTCATCCCATTATTATGCTATCGAGTTCTAATAGGATACGAATAGTAAAGTCCTACAGCCTTGGTTTATAATATGTATTTAATTATTGTTGAAGACATCAGACAGAATTAGGATTTTATTTGCTGCCGAGTTTACGATTGTGTACTCCAAAATGAAAGTTTCCACTCGCGTTTCGCATTTTAGACCTTACTGAACAACTTTGGTTCCGTGTATGTATGTCCGCAAATCCTCTCCACTCGCGTCACTTTGTAAGAATGTTCATAATTAGCTGAAATTTCGGGGTAACGTGCTGGTTGTGTCCTAGATGATTCCATATTTATCTAATCGAAATCGAATTGTAACTCCGGTCCTAGTTCGTTAGATGCTGTGCTGCGCCTTGGGAGTTTCATCCTATAATACTACCGTTTATTTGTGGCTTACGGCCACTATTATATGTAAGTATATAAAAGATAATGTACAGATAAAGGTGATAGCATTATTACTTTTTTTCCGAGGAAAAAAGTAGTAATAAGCTTATTTCAGGAGTAGAAGTATGGGAGTATATAAAGAAATAGCGTAAAATTGTGTAAAATAATCTTGCAACTGAACAATAATCTTGCAACCCCCAAAAAATGCTGCAGTGGTGGGTTTAGTAGTCCCAGTTAAAATTCTAGCTCATTAAAATCATTGGCTGTGTTAATTTACACCATATTGCGCTAGTTCTTTATATACTCCCATACTTCTATTCCTGAAATAGCTTGTTAGCCTTTTAAAACAAAAGCTGCAATAATGCTACTTTATCCATTCCAGCCATAGTGTTTATGTATGAGAGAAAGCTTGAAGACAGTCATGTGAGGGCTGTTCTTTCTTACGCTACTCTCTTGGCGTGGCCTTTTCGTTTCCAGCCACCTAAATGTCACGAGGAGTACACAAGAGTGCAATTTCCTCGACGTGGTTCTCCGGCACCTCAACAAGCTGCAGACTTTACAATATCGGGGTGGATATTGGCTTTAATCAAAAACATAATTGCAGGCAGTGGTGAGAGCGAACGTTTTCTCAGGTCTACGAGGAGGCCACACTTCGCACCAGATACAGTTCTTATGATGGAATGTGCCGCGAGCAACTGCATATCTGCTGGCCGAGGTTGCTGATCAACTGTATGTATTGATCCTAGGTGGATCCGTATCAACGCAGTGGCTGAGAAATTCCAGCCGGTATGCGGGTCCAAGTGGACACATTATATTTATGTCTGATAGTACTTAAACCTCCAGGTAACTAACTAACTAACTAATTGAGGCACCAACTAAGTTTACATGACATGTACACAAATGCCCTTTATGAAGATTCCATCCACTATGCAACGCAGCATGTGACAATGATCATTTGATAATTTGTTGGTAAGAGCATTAAATCTAATTTCTGAACATTTTGCCTGAATCCTTGGCCGAAAATAAGGAGGGTGAGATGAGAGAAATACTATCGATCCCAATGGTAATTCTGGACAAACGACCTTTGACCGACATTTTCTGGAAGCAATTCTAAAAGTAATTTCCTGTTTTACGGTCACAGCTTCCCCCTCTTTATTTACGGGTAGAATAACCGATGAACCCCGTCCCGCCCGGAGGCTTCTTCAATAAGAAATTCGGATAGAATGGCGATGGACTTGAGAAGATACCGAAGGTGGGAAGGGAATAAATGAGGAGGCGGAAGAAGAATGAAGAAAAAGAAAGCAAGAGGAAATGTGATAATAAAAGGATAGTAATGCAATAAAAAGAAGTATAGGTGAGCGAGGGAGGTGTTGATTAGTAAAGATGGGAGAGCGGTCGGACTTGTCCCGACTGCATCTGAATGTTGCCATTAGAAAAGGGGCAGGATGGGGGTTTTCTCAGGATAACCTTCTTTCTCCAGAGGTAACCTTTTCTCCGAGGTAACCTTCTACAGGGTGGGAAACCATCCTGTTTTATGAGTTCAATTACAGAGAATTGCCTCTCGCGTCCCTTGCAACGCGGATTCTTTCACAAGGGGTGAAACCCTGAGTTTTTCATGGCTTCGTGTCAAGGTACACAGAATTCAGAATCCATTCAGAGTGAAAAATCTCAGTGACTGAAGGACGAAAATCACTACATGATCTGTTGAATGAACTAAATATTAAAGATAAAAATACCTACACCAGTATGTATGTTTTTGAGGTTCCAGGAAATTCAAGGACTAATTTAATTAAAATAGGAAAAACAGTTAATTGCCTGATTATTTGTGTTTGTTATGATGGAGGTCTGAGGGTAGTAGATAGATACGAGTTACTGTAAACATGAGTCTTCGACATTCTCTAATCAAAGTGTTAATTATTGTTATATTCTTTGGCCTGCCTCTTGTACATATCCCAGTCACGAACTAATGGCACCACCTACCATTGCACCATACTGCTTCTGGCTTGTGCATATTATTAATACCACAGCCAAAACAGTAAGAAATCCAGGAAGGGATTTTTCTTCTTCACTAATGTGGGTATGTTTACGGTTTACGGCTTGGTTCTACGGAGCATGAAACAATGATAGCTCGGTATTATTAAGGAAAGCAGTGACTCTCGCTGCCAGTTACTTAGATGGCAACAGGATAATCCGAGGCCGTGGCTTCGATTCCCACCAGACGATAATTTATTTTACACTTCTCATATTCCTGCTCTCCTGCTTTTGTATATTCTACATAATGTTAGTTGCCAGTCCCTTAAGAAAACCATTTGTTCATAAAGAGTCGCTACCTACCGGTGCTGTTCTGAGCCGCTCCTCAAATCCCGAGGAGGCAGCTACTCTCAAAGAGAATGAACTTGTGCAAGGGCGATGCTTGGCCCCGTCCTGACATGCTGATCAAGAACATGGGCGATGACCAAGCTGAGAATTCCCTTAGAATTTGGCTGAAGCGCTCTTCAGTTACGCCTAATCGAAGATGGTTGAGTGGCCAACCCTTAGTTTCGAACCTACGAATGCGGTATGTAGCTCTCAAACCCAGCCCATTCTCTGAGCACCGGCTGCTTACTAAGTAAATTGTTCACTCGCCTAGGTATTGATGTGACTTAACACTTTCACATATTACATGTTAATCTCGCCAAACCATCGATATGTACCCCTCTATCCCCCACTCTCTACGGTCATGTCCCCTGCTTGTTGACCACTGAGTCTCGTGCTCTCTTTTTCTGTTCAAAAAAGGAAACAAACTCAGCAGTAAATCAGCGGGACACTCCCCATCCCCCGTTTCCAGTCATAGGCAGTATTTTATTTATGTTGGGCCCCGGAGACTGAAGAGGCCGAACCATCTGCTCTAATTCGAAACGTGACTTGAGCCGGAGGACCAATATATCTGCGAAGGGCAGACATTCTCTATCCAGCCACTTTCTCGCCCAGTTCCTCCGGCAATTTCGAACTTACAAATTACGAAACAAGTTTTTTTTTGGTGGGTCTTTTATCTTTTTCTTCTACTGGAGTGTGGACGTGGATCTGTTCGAAAGGAAGATACGGGGTAAAACCAATCGGGTATTGTTGCATTCCCAAGGGTCCATAAGAAAAGGTGGTCAGAAACCAACTGTGGAGATACCTAAAAGACAAATCCGGCCAAAACAACACACTGCGATGTGAGTTATTGATATTCTGTGCAAGATCTTCAATATGTTTGGTGTCCCATGTTACGTAAAGCAAAAAAGGTCAGCAAAGATGTACAGCGTATAAAATAGATTGTTGACAGTATGCAATAATTCCTTGTGTGGCAACGTTTCCTCCAAAGATGTTGACAACAGTCATGCCATACGAACGTGAAAATAAATGTTACGAAGTTTACACCCTGTTGGGTTACAGCGTTTTATATAAATAATTGAGCTTGCATTGTAGATAAAAAGCTGTAACCCTGAGTGCACAATTTGTAGCATTTGTGTCACAGATTTTGTGGCTTGACTAGGGCCAACGTCTTTGGCATAAACATCGCCCTAAAAGATATCTACTGACTTGAAAAAAAACCGCCTCATCTCTCTCAGCTGTTAACATACTGTCATTCTTCTATATTTCCTTCAATACATCCAATTTTGAAGCAATAAAAATTAGTCACACCAGTGTTATGTTGAATAAGTGTAATTGAACGCGTAAAAGGTATCTCGAGGGATGTACGAGTATAACAGGAAACATCACTGTTCCCACTTGGTTCTGTAGACCCCCCCCCCCCCTCGTCATTCCAACAAATTAATTTAACCCCTAAGATTATACATAAATCAACCCACCCTCCTTCCTTTTCACGGACAGGAAGTCATATATTCATTGTGAGCAGACCTCCCTACCGTTTTCATAATTGAAAATCTCGGAGCATCAAAACGAAAATAGATTTTAAAGAATTGATCAGCGTTCCAGTTGAATTGAAAATTGTCTTCGAAATCTGATGGTTTCAAATTGGGAAAAATCATGAATGATAAGGTATAAGATGAGCATTACGTTGCGGCAGGTCTTTTTGGCCGCTAAGGAACAACACTGGAAGTCGTGAAAACGCGTCGTTTAGTTCAAATGTGTACTTCCGCCCGAAATTCGAATCAGCTTCCATGCTGGTATCAAATTGTAGGATTGGCAGAAATATGGGATCGCCCTTTCCTGCAGATTAATTGTCTGTAGCTCACTTGCTGTCGCATATCAAAAATGAAATGTTTGGCCGAACTAGAGGCTGTATACCGAACATCATTTATCCATAAGCCCCATTTTATTAAAATCGTATCTACAATCCTACCAAAAGTGATATGAAGTGAAGTGAGTAGATCAAAATTGAATGCTGACTAAAATTCCATTCTGGAGTGTATTCTTTGGTGGATGCTCCCAAGCATCCTATTTCTCTTCATATGGGAACTCAGTCTGGGAAGTCTCGAGGGTCTCTGGAAGCTTGCAGCTCTTGCCACAGGTATTTCTCACACCTTAACAACATTGTGGGTGGCTGAAATGTATTTTCTACAGGATTTGTTGAGTACACAAAGCGTTAAAACCCATTTTCGTCGACCTGTTGCAATCCTTCGGGCTTAAGTCCTTGAAAACTTTGATGACGTCTCAGGTTACGGGAGGGCCCATTGCGTGATTTAATTGAGCTAAACCCGCAACGCTCTGATTTATAACGTCAAAGCTGGGAATATGTTATTTTCCGTCATATAAATCCCTCAATCATGGCACTCCATTACCCTCTTTCCTTGTCGGGCGAGGATTAAAGAAATTCATGCGGTGGTGAAAAAAAAATACTTCCGTTTCTCCGTAATTAAGCGCAAACGTGAAATTATCAAAGCTCCGGTAATCCAAGTTTCATTCAACCGATTTTGATCCTGGGAAAAGCACCGTACTCAAGATGGGGTCCATTTTGGCTGTATAACCTATAACCCTAAGTCTAAGTTCAGGACTTGATTCCAAATTCAAGTTTTACATTAAAAAACGGTGTATAGTATCAATATTCTACTGGCACATTCTCGCTGAGTAGAAAGTACGTAGCCGTTTGCAGTTTGAGTTGGATGGTTGTTTATAAAACAATGAACTAGCCGTATAAATTGCAATACATATATGTACTTACTGCCCACGCACTCAGCGAATGTTTTCAAAGTCTCTAAGATACTACTTGTAGTTACATAAATGCAGCAAATTTGTTGGTTCTTCATACTGAACCACATTTGCCTCTCTCATCGAGAACGGGTGGATCGCCGAATGATCTACGCATTTCTAACTTTATACCTCTCGATTGGCACCAAACGACGTGCAAGATGCGTTTGTTATGTCTCCATCCGAGCTCGGCAGATGTCATTTTTTTCATCTACCCTTTATGTCTTGTAATAAAATACCAAACAATTTTGCCCTTCCTTCAACCCAACAATGCGCCTCTTGATTATCACGGATCACAAGTATTATGTCTACAGAAATGGATTTTTTCCCCTTCCCCGTTCATTTCCTCATTGTATTTGTTATTTCTTACGTGTGAAGGAATTCAGTACTTTCTGTACCCCTAAGGGTACCGTTGAAGGTATCTTAGTTTTTAAGGACGACCGTTGAACCGTTTTATCGTTGCGATCTCGTTAGTTACCAACTCATATAGTTCACGTCCCCACGCCGCATAGCGCCACCGCTATCAAGTTGTTAATAATGTTACTATCTCTGTGGACCACCATTTTGTGTTTCAGTTTAGTAACTATGCATGAAGAAAAACAATGGTGCCTACAGTGAAATATCCTCTTGGAATGAAACCCACCAGGTAGAAACAGTACATTTCAAGGGGGTTTTTAACTGTATTTTTACATCTTACATTAGCAATATTTTGGAAAGAATTTTATGGGGTTGAGCATGATGCAGTAGCTGCATCTGGGTCACTGAATGTGATCCACTGTAGAATTACCTACTTATTTCTTGAGTTTCTCTTATTTGAGTTCTATTCGTTGAAACTCAACGACTTCCGTTGTTCAGAATTCAATTTTGAACGAATAGCTTTGTTGGTGTTTCCTTTATGATGCGGTGAAACAATAACCATATGCATTATTCGAAGATGCGTATTGCGATTCCAAATCAGATGGGTATGTCTTAGTAGGTGTTACGTACAGTATTTTAGGTATGATGTACATTTTATTGAGCTCAGGTGAATGCATATTTTCCGAGTTTTAGAAAATGTTTGGTAAAGAAGTCAAAAATGTTTCATATATTATGCTTTGCACCTAAGTAATAAATTTTGTTGATCTGGCAGTATCAATATTTTCAACTGCTAGGTATTGAAAATTAGAGACTGTTGATGCTTTTGAAACCAGTCTTACCGATCCGAGTGTGAGTACAAATTACCTTATTTCGGAAACGAAGTGTCTAGCATGTAAATCGATAAAACTCATGAAGTTGGATGAAATGGACCTAATGAACCTAATGTTGCAAGGTGGTAGTAGGATAAGGTGACCCAACAGAGTCCTTGAGCATTCGAAATGTTTGAACATCTCTCCACCGGAAATCAGACGACATTTTTCTCCTTTAATTGGTCAACGAGGATTGAAGTTGATGGCAGATGGGTTTCTACCCGTCCAATGGAGCCTGGCACTTAGACCTTTTGACTCGGGGAGGCTTCAGGGGCAAACTAATCAGATAAGTAGCGGGCAGGGGTGATAGGTGGAAGGACTAATTAATTTGCCTGCCGTGTTAGAGGTGATGCTCCCCGCTCTGTCCGCGACGGCTTCTCTCTGCCCAACTCTTGCCAATTCCATCCACTTCCAATCCTCCCTAGAGGACGCTTCCAGAGGTGAGGCCGGAATTGGAAAGGACTCGAAATTGTGTTTGGCTTGAGGCCCTCGCACTAGGAAGAGTTGGTTTGAATGGGGGTTTAGTCAGGTTTCCATCTGATGCCGAGCAATGTCCCAAGTTGTTGTTACAGGAAATCTCCCGCCCCGGCACCACCTCCGGTCCGCCCCAGGTCGGCCTTTACCTCTTGAAAGCTCATCTTCTTTCTCACTCTATCTCTCTCTCTCCTTTCCTTCCTTTTCTTCAAAGGTGTTGGAAATGACTCGTTCGTTGTGGGCCGGTTGCTCGCGGGCACTCAGGTGCGATTGCCTCGAGGGTCGAACTACTTCTCAGCCCAGCTGTGGCCTCCCGATCCTTCATTAACTAATTCATACCATCAACAACGCTTCAGTATGCCCGGGTGTTCATATTTATGAGGATGTTTGGTCAGGTGCCCAATAAACCTTTCAACTGTTTCCTACTAAAACATTCAATTTTGTCGATGTGGACTAGACCAGGTTGATCCAGAAAACATTACCTGAAGTTTTATGGTCAAAATCAAGATCAACATAGTCTTTTCATACCTATGATTGGGTAACGTGTTGGATCTCAATTCCCAAGAGGTCGGCGACGGTAATTACGGGACCTGGAAACAACTCTTAAATCTTTTTTTCAACCATCGCCAAAACTTGAATGCTGTATCGCGTTGAGAATGTAATTATGTTCTATGACTACATAATAACTACCCCTTAGTGTTTTAAGAGAACTTATGGTTCCCCCTACAATTCACCCATTCACCTCATTCTTTCATTTACTTTCGCCCATTACCTACCTACTGCAGTGAGATGAAAAATTAGAATGAGTCCCAAAAGTGAAGCATAACTAATGCTTTTGTAGCTGATGATTTGAGATAGCTTTGATGCTGTTATTGATTGGGCAATTTTGCAAAAAATTGGTTTATTTCGTGATACTTAATGCTAAACCTACTAGTCACAAATGCTTAGCCATAATGTATGTATTGCAATGATGATACGCTTATACGATAAATACTATGTTCTAATTTCGGTAGGTATAACTAACCTATTATAATAAGCTATTATCGTATTGGGCTGAGATGAGGTGGACTCGGATGATGCCATTGATCGGTGCTGAGGTGAACTGATGATGATCTCATTCTTCTAATGCGCCGCTCATTGTGGACTGACAGAGCCATAACTGATGCTTTGTGACGGATGATTTGAAATGGACATGTCGTGTGACAAAAGAGGATGAAAAGGCCTCAGACGTCCTCGAAACAACAATAGGCTCCTGACACAATGATCCCGTTATCGGTACATTATTTGAATCTTCTACAAACCTTTCTCCAACCTCCTTTAAAGGCAGCCTTTTGAGTCGAGAGCTGCAAACTGAAAATAGAAAATTACCATCTTGAAAATTCGTATAGACGCAAACGGGAGGCGGAGGGTTTTAATTCGTTCCGCAGTCTGGAGTCTTCCATGCCTTTTAAGAAAAGGACGGGAGAATGGTGATAATGAATCAGGGAAGATGTGCGGACTGGGAGGGGGGGTATTAGCAATTGTTTCATGTAATTAGACATGCAGACTGCGGAGCTGAATTGCCGCGTTGCATCTGGTAGCTTGATGGTATCTCACTTCGAGGGAAGGGGCGTAAAAAGGACTCCCTAGACGCCAGTCCAGAGGGGTTATCCTTGGGATCTTATTTTCACAGGAGGCTATCACATAAATGTTAACGCCTAAACCCTCTTGTTCGGAATTAAAACGGGGCCTAGAGCCCTCTGCAGTGAGGCCCTCTTTGCTTTACAAGATGGTTCTGATGGTTCCATCCCCCTTTTCCGGCACCTATAAGGATAATTACATCAGGCGTTGACTCCGGTAGTGAAACTCCTTGCTGACTCACCCACTCACTCTCCACTCGGAGTCTTCGGCACTTTCGGTCCGTTTTAAGATACGAGCTGTAGTTGTTGGAGGGGCCAATTTGTAAATGGAAGTCCAGTGGGAAACACACCAGATCCAATAGGGTTTGCTTCCTTAGTCGATAGTTACGGAATTAAAACGGGCCCTTGAGCCCTCTGCAGTGAATTCTGTCGGGAAGGGGATGTGAGGAGACAATTGGATGGGCTAGATGAAGATATACATCCTTGAACTTGGGATAGGAGAGCAAAAAAAGTAGCACACCAAAAAACTAATCCCTTAAAGATGAAGGCACCAAACCACTCGTGCAGACGAATAGGCTTTGATTACACCACCATACCATTCCACAAAATATGTTTTCTTTTTACTAACAGATGTACTTATCTAAATTTTGTTATTTTTTGTCCTCTTGGCTTTAGTCGGGCAAATGCCGGATGTAAGAGCTGCTCTTACTTAGACCCTGGCAATATTATTTGTAAATTTGACTGTGTTGGTTCAGCGAAAAATGACTCTCTGCCGAAATGGGTCATCGTCTTGACTTGTAATGTTGATCGTCATAATGTGCCCTATTGGTTTAGATGCCACCCCGCCGTCCGGAAGCGCCGCCAGCAGTAGCACTTCAACTGCAAGAAAAATAAAAACATCCACTTTTCTACCGGAATTCATGATTGTTATGATTGTTAACCAGTTCAAGTTTGTCAACCGTTGTTCAACTTGCTGGTAGACTCTTGGAGAATCGTTTGGAATGGATGACGGCTAATTTCTTTGCTTACTGGCTCCCAGTAGCACCAAGTCTTGCCAGATTCTCCGTTACAGTTGCAATCGTAAACTGTCTTGTCCGAACTTTTATGCATTTCATTAGGTATCCAATAAACGTATAATAATTAAATTTGGAATCTTCAAGTTGCATGTATTGTACTTGTACATAGTTGGATGCAATTGAGATGTAATACCTAACCTTCATACAGGATCTGTGTGCTTTTTCAACTGGCATCATTACGTCCAGAGGTCGAATAGTTCAACAATTCAAGATCTCGGAATTTCACTTCGTAGCGTAACTGAGTGAATTACCAAGTAGTTCTTTGTCTACTACGCTCTTCCTTGAGAGTATTATTTTTATTTAATATTATTTATCTTTCGCAAACCTCGAATCCGTGCGTTCATTTTAATACCTCTTCCCGATCCCTATCTAACAAGGCAGTGGGAAACAAGTTCAAGGTGCCTCCCTTGGAAACTGGAGATCCCTGTACAAACATCCAAAAACGAAAAGAAGACAGCTGTCCCTTGCTCCGGATGAAAGAATTATCGTTATCTTTGATTGTAGCTTCCTTCCTTTTTTCCAGCCCTCCGTAACTTCACGGTCCAGAATTGCCTTATTCCAAACGCTGCCACCCACTTCCCCTCAGACTGTTTACAAATTTTCTGGCGGGTTATCGCAGTTGTCGCTCCAACCGTCCCGGCAATTTATCAGGCAGAAACGGAGGACTGGAAGGAGAAAGAGCTTTGAGCGGAAGATTTAATGTAATTACTTCTTTCTCTTTTTTGTCTTTTGCTTCTGGCAAAGGGGGAAAGGACCTTGCTTCGTAGAGCTCTGGGAAACGGGAAAGAAAGTTCACATGGGAGTAGGAGGAAAGAGTGACTGATTTATGTGATAGCAGGAATCATGGCTGCAGTAGAAAGAAGGGGGTCGGGCTTGGGGAGGTTCCAGTTGGAGGTGGTGGGGGTATATTTATTTTATACATCTGTTCACTTGGGAGACATAATGTCCCCCGATATATCCTTCTGCATGCTTTTAGAGTTGACAGACAAGACCTTTCTCTATCTCTCTCCCATCCGCGAGGCATCAGCGTGGAAGGTTTTTCCCGCAATGGACTGGTGGCTATCACCTTCAGTCATAATGGGGGGTCATTGAAGGCATCTTCCGCTTAGATACACTGAGAGACCTCATTTCTGTCTCCCTCCCATCTTCCTTTCACGTCCTCAGATCAATATTGCTGACGGAACCTGTATTTCTTCTGAGGACATCCTCCTAAAATTGCCTCATATTTTGTTATTTTCTTCGCCGAAGCACTATCTCATCCAAAAACGACCCGATACCTCAATTCGGGTTTGAACCGTAGGCACTGTTTAGCGATAATATTGATTCTGCCAAAATACAATTTTATACTGCAGATGGCTCCCAACATGAAATGTAGCATTTAGCTACACTCATGATCATTTCCATTTTGTGTCATATGCTACTGGTGATGCAAGTTTCACCCGTCCTTGAGTTCCCAATGACTCCTCATAATACCCTTTGAAAACATTTATTGAGAGTGTGTACTTCACAAAATTTGCTTCATATTTTGTTATTTTCTCATCCAAAAGACCACGTAAAGTACGTCTAAGGAAGTCCATTCTGTTCTGGTCCACAATTTTCGGGAATAATATTTATTCCCGTGAGTAGAATCTACCACACACGTCATTTACCTACAACACACGTGATGTACCACACTACAGATGTCCCCAAAGTATTCGTCGGTGCTGTTTGATTTGTAAATAAATGCATTTCTTATTGTATTGCTATTTACTTAATATTCTGGTTTGTCCTAATGTCAACTCTAGAACCATGACATTTTTTGCCTAATTTTTTTATTTTGGATAATGAAATGAATGCGGTTGGGTGCATACTTTACTTTGTTAGATATTTCAATCTGAATTCTCTGTTTCAGGTAAGTAAACTGGCGCACTCTGTTCCGTTGTATGTCTGAAGGTCAGTACTGGAAGTGCAACGAAAGGTCAGTTTGTTTTCGATATGAATATGATATACAGATACGTGGTTGTTATTATAACGTTATAATTCGAGATGTCTGTGCGTCATTATATTACGTATGCATCATAATTATTAGGTAGGCGTGTAGTATGAAACTAGTTATACACCAGTCAGTAGACAAAAATAGGGGGTGTATCCCAAAAACGAGTTGGCAGCCGCAAAGCAGCTCCATCAGCTCAGGAGAGAAATAGGAGAGGCATTACTATAATCATGAATATTTTATGGTATTCACTCAGCCGCAAACCTTAGACGTTCGTAATTACAGAAACGATGTAATCCGAGAGGCCTGGATACCGTTTCCCTAAGTAGTTAGCCAAACTAGCAACAGAAGAGACATCCCTTCCCTCATCCCGCATGAAGATGTTGAGGAACCTGACTGGTGGGGGGGGGGGGGGGCTTAATGCCTCAAGAAACCCAGGTCTTTGTGAATCAGTTAAGACTGATCCCGAGGAGCCTTTGCCGCAAAACACTTAAACCGTCTTCAGTTTCCCTGTGAACTCCGGGATGAGCTCTCCTTCGTCTGAATCTTTGATTAATTGTGAGAAATGAACTCAATCATTAGTGTTGACAAGCTTGTCGGGTTGTTCCTCTTTTAGCTTTGAACCCTTTGTCGCCCGTGAAATTGTTCTTACTTGGATTACCCTGACATTATGTAGCGGCAGCTTCGTATCACTCTTTAATTATTTTTGACATAGGTCAGTCTGTTTCCTATTTGTGGCAATTGGAATGCGGTTGTTTATTGTAAACTTGTGAATTTTTCTTTGATGGGGATTGCATAGAGTCGACGAAGTACGTAGGTGTACTTCCTGAACGAACCTGAATGTACCTACGTTTAAGAATCACGTATTGCTCCCAGAATTGCACTTGTTATTCATGGCTATGTGGTTCAGAAATATTTTTTCTTTATTGGTTCAGGAAATCTCGGTTGGTTGTGGTTGGCTGCTTTGTTCCTGTGTGAGCGAAGAAGATAAAAAGGGGGGGGGGGGGGCTGGATGGTCATACATCAGTTTATTGTAGCCCTAGTTTTCGTAAAGTGCGCTAGCTGGCTTCATAGGAGATGATATGTAGCAGAGTATTCCCACAGCATTTTCGTCTGTGGGGTGTTGAGCTCGTATACTTTATGCAGTGAAAACGTTTTTAATCTCACTATATATTTGGGTCATCTCAAACCAGAGTGTGCGGTTGTATACGACCATGACCCCAAAAAATGAAAAACCTTCATGAACTTGACTCTGCTTTTTTAAATTCGAAAATGAATCATTGTACGGTATAGTTACGTAATTTATTGCTAACGTCAACTCGTTCGGAGATAAGTTTTTACGTAGTACCTGTAAAACGTGAAAGTCCAGTCGGTGGAATTGATCGAGGCACGTACGTGAATGAAACGGCGCACAAACTGTCTGGAAATATGATGAATTCTGTTCCCTTCAAGTGCTGTGTAAACGACCACGGAAAACGTCGAAGTTGACAGTCTGACGCTTCCTCGTTCGGAAACGTAGGAATTACGCTTTCATTATGACATCCATCACTTCTCGAGTTTGTCTAAGAAAATACAAAAACTTTTTCATCAGGCCTCACGACCCCTTCAAGATCGGAACGGCGGAACGAGTAAAAGTTTATTGTCTTTTGGCGGAATGACCCCGTCGACTGTCAGACCGATCACTCGCAGTGACGAGGCGCGACAAGTTAACAAAATAGCAGGAACAACCGTTCCTTTATTCGAAGAGATGGAATCGGAACGGGCAGGTTCTCCTTGAAGGAAGATGAGAAGACGAAAAGAGCTTTTGAGAGACAAAATACGAGCTGACACCTTCAGCTCTTCCGTCTGGACAATGACAGCAAACTCTACCACCTTCCCCTTCACAATTTTTCTAATATGACTCAGGCTTCCTGCTAAGAGTGGACGCTGTCAGTCGTAGTGACGCCTCCAAACCGTCACAACTTTTCCCAAATCTTGTTAGCGAAAACGTCCCGGGGGCGTTTCTTGTCTGTCACACACACGCGACGTATCCCAAAAACGGAAAACTCCCTTTTACACCTTCGGCCTCAGGGTTTAACTAGGACCCCAACTTTTGTATTTTTCTCCTATCTCGGTGTCCAGACGGAAGGGCCAAATCGACGGTAATATTATTTGTGTCTGTCAATACCAGATAATCAAGTTTCTAGCGTGACGTGAAAGCTATTTTCATCTTTTTCGTACAGCCCTGAGGGGAAATAGACGGAACCTCTGGTTTACAAATACAAATCTCTAAATATTAATGCTGTAATTCACAATAATTGATTTTTCATGATTATCTGAACGTTCAAAGGGGTTGTAGAGGAGATGAACTCAAATGCGTACCCCCAATTTTTACTATTGTAGATTCGGAGTATCCGAAATTACTCTAGTTAGTGAACTGTTTTAGTTCATGTTGTTTGTTGGTCTTATGTAAATAATTACGGGATTTGCCAAATAGGCATTACCTAGTCAGTTGGTGTCTCTCACGCCTAAATTCTAGCGTGTTACTCCGTACGTCCTCTCTCCGACCGTTTGAGAGACCATCCCCTGCGTAGTTTACATCTCCAGGACCCACTCGGACCTCAAGTGGCAATACGAATGCGATCAGAGGCGGCTCCATTCCCATGTTAAGGAGGGCAGCAGCTACGGACGGTGAGTTCGGAAGGGTGGATTTTCCCTCAAGTCTCCCTTTAGTATGCCACCCCCGTTCTAGAGCTTCTGCCCAGACAGATTCCACGATCTCATATTAACCCTCTGTCCCCTACAGCTTTTCGAGGAGGGGCACCACCTATTTATGATTCGGACCTTCCTGGCTTCCACAAGAACGACATCATATTAAAAATATAATAGACAACATCTTCCATTCATACGAAATAAACCTTCTTACCAGCATTAAGTATTCGCCCTAGCCCTTTGGTCATACCGAAAAAATAACGACTGCTAATGCGTTCCTAGCAATATCACGGATTCTCGTATTATGGAATTCTTCGGAGACATGAATGTTATGACGTGGAATGGCCTTCATGCTGTCCCGTCTAGACTAAACTGCGATGTAAAAGGTTGACTTCTCTGAAGCGACCGCTCGTTTTACGACTGCTCCCGCAATAATATCGGTGTTGAAATAAACCATTCTTCAATACATCAAACTTCAAAGCATTCCACTAAGTGAAACATCAATCCTCCCGGCCGTAGCTGAGAGGAGAATTTACTAACAAGGAGCAGCTGTAATTTTTTTATGTTTTGGTCCTACAATAACTCCGCGGTTAGGCCTGACGACCAACGTTCCCTTCATTTCTCCCCGTTCGATTCCAAACTAACGGATTGATATCAGTTTTATGCATTTCCAGTCCTTTCGCTACGCATCGTTGTCTATCTTCGATGTTTTAGTTTTGATTTTAACTCGCACTGTGGTTTATTGTCCAATAAAACTAGCAACACTCAAATTTACATGATTGTGTAGTTGGTAACACAGACGAAATTAAGATTATTTGAATATAAAATACAGAGCTGCTTGAGGTATGGTAGCTCTTAACAACCATTAAACATAAGAAAAGCTAACAGCTAATACATTAAACAATAAGAAATATGGCATATTTTCAGAAGAAAAGTTGACGCAGATCTTGGATGATGATAAGAAGGACAACAATAACTCCATATCAAGGCATACAGAGCCGTTCCTCAAAAAGCCCGTAGCCCATTTCGGAAACCAAGAGACTTTATTACTTCTGAGCACACCATCATGAATATAATATATTATGGTTTGTGAATGTTAGCCCCACCCTGGCTATAAGTTGCAGATACCTATTTGACAGTTAAGGGATCAGTAGTACACGTAATCCGAATGGTTTGTCAGCCTAGGTAGTTGTACCAGTTGTGTACGTTGATTGCTATTCATCGATTACCGGATATCTACACGCTTCTGCCATAGCGTTCCTATGCGGCTCCTTGGAAACGGCGATTTGCCAACTCTTTTCCCTGTTCGTACCTCTCTGTTCCTTCATGGCCCCAGATACGTTACCCTAGATATCTAAGGATATATATTATGCAGTTTGGATGATTGATCAGGTAAAGGCACATAACCTACTCTGGCTTGTTAGCTTTGTGGTAATCTCATATTACTCATGCATGGTAGTGAAACTCGCTCCGCGTTGAAGCCACAACGTTTGTTTACTAAACGGGGCCTCGCGTGATTGGTAGGAATCAGTAAAAACAAAACCAAGTACTTGTTAAAAACTCTCCTGTAGCGATGGAGGGTCTGATGGAAAAACGGGTGAACCGGGGGAAGGACCAAGATTTATGATATTTTTGAAGCGGAGTTCATCACGTTTTACGAGCCACTGATGCAAATGAAGTCAACTGGTGAGGGCGAGCCGGGCTCCGAGGGATCCAAGTAATTACGCCTGCATCAAGATAAAAACGCGGATTCTACCCGTTTGGAATATTGAGATTTATTTTAATGCGGTCGGGGAAATAAAATTCAAACCGTAAGAAAAAACTATTAGGTATGGTTATTATTTGTGACCTATTTGGTAACTGGCAGTGCCAGTCTCCACAATGCTGTCAGTTCGGCTGTAGAAGACAGCACGAATTTCCCATCATGTCATAATAAACTGGCAACCTGATGTGACCACATTACCACTCAGGGGTAGAGTACCCCCCCAACCGGCAGGCCCATTACATTGAAGCTTAGGTACGCTTGATATTTTGACAAGTAATTGTCTCCTTAACAACTATCAACTAATTATTCTGTTATAAACATTCTAGAATCCTGTTCTTAATTCCATCAACATTCTTGCCTTTCATGTTCCCCAAAAGTGGAAATTGTCTCTCATTCAACTTGGATCGTTTCAGTCCTTCTGTTTGCCTCTTATCACTTTCCTCCTCTCGTTTCTCATCATTCCTTATTAATTTTCCATCACAAAAATTAGGTATATAATCAGGTTTAGTCAGCAGTCTCATGTTTGCATCCACTCATTTCAAGAGTGATTTTGCAGTTAGTACCTACGTCGTTATCCATTGGCTTCCAGATGTTTATGTAATGTAATGTAAAATAAAATGTAATGTAAAAAATATAGTCAGTTGGGGTAAGTATTTTAGAACAAGCTTCATTAGCGTCCATATGAGAATTGCAAAACTAAAGGGAAGACAATTGATTAGGTCCCTACCTATTTAAACATTAACTGACAGACGGATAGCAGTGCTAAGACTTTCCACCTTTCTGCCGTTTGAGCTTAGTAAATTGCTAATCAGTTGCAGGTTGAACAAACATTTGTACAGTGTCTTTTTTTCGTTTATTTTGTACACTCCGAGTCATTTTATGCACTATGACTGAAAGCCATGCTTGAACAAACATGAAGTAGTCCAAAAACTTCCTATCTCCACAAAAATTCCTCGTTTTTCTCCATTCAGACTTCATTTTCTCCCCTCTGTAGCACAGCGAAGTTAAATTTTGTTGTACCTACCTCACGCAAGCTGTGTTTTGCAGTTCTTGCGAACCGTGTACTTGGTATTTGAAGCGGGAAAATGGGCCAAAGAAAAGGCAAATTTGTAAAATTCTGAAAATTTGAAGTTCGACCTGTTTAATTAAATCCGCTCAAATAATTTTGAGTTGGCATCTGAGAGACAGTAAATTTAACGCGTATTCCAAAGGTATGACCACTTTCGAATAGACTGTGAAAAATTGAGGGCGTTACGGTAATTTTATTGACCCAGGGTTGGAATCACAAAAAGTAAAAGTGGAGAAACACGGAAAATAGGCTGACTTGAAAAAAAAAAGTTTTAGGACACATTAGGGATATTATTGCAATTTAGTTGTAGAATCGATCTTTTAAATGAATGTACTTTATCCTGGGACGTATTTCTTGAAAAGTTGATGTATAAATGAATGGCTCCCTACAACAAGGTTGTATCTACGGAAATTACAAGTTTTCAGCAGAGCGAAAAAACGTTTGAAAATATATGAAAGACAATTTATTCTGTGGTGTTTTCCTCCTTTTTTTTAAAACTGTAGTTGCCGTCTGCGTGCCTCAAGGGACTTACCTGAAGAGCCTGAAGTCTAAAACAGTACTTCACCTGGATTAAAAGCTGAAAATACCTCAATTTTTGGTGCAACAAGGCAACCCTTGCATCACGCTTTTTACGGTATATGTCGGATACCTCCCCTCTTCTTTATCACCCCCCCCCCCCCCCCCGAAAAGGAAAAAAACACTTCAGTATTTTTTTAAATTTTATTTTACTTTTTTATAAACATGAACGAACAAGAAGGTACCTACATGAATATTACGTATCGTAAACCGGGGTGACTGTGGTACATACGTGGTGACTATGGTACAACGACGTTTTTCAAATTCAAATCCTCTTGGCGGGCTTGAAAATGGCTCGAACGGTCTGCTGTTATTTTATTCTTGCAGAGAGTGCGTGGTTGAAGCAATTCCTTGCACCGAAAACCTTCTCCATGGATTCTCACCTGCTTGGCGGGAAAAAGTTATAACAGCTGATAACTCCATACTTTTACTTTGGTTGGTAGGAGTGGCAATGGTATGAAGCGTTTTAGATAGGATTTATGAGCTTAGACACTTGACGATTAATTACTACGCTAATCCTCTATCTAAAAAAATACTTTATACCGTAGAAAAAATCGTTGATAGATGTAGTTTTTGAAACAAATACGATCCGAGCGATAATCCTGCTATATAAGGTCGAAAAAGTCAAAAAACACCAACAACTGTACCATAGTCACCCCACCCCGTTTTACGGTACGTAGGCAGAATGAATCTTGAACCAAAAACCATTAGATGTATGTGACCATAAGTGTAGGTAAGTACCTACGTAAACGGGAAACTAGCATAGGTCCCTCCCTACCTATTATTAGAAATGAGTAGGTATTAGGAGGGAAACTAATAATATCCGCAATAAGTATTACTTCAAAGAAATACAATAGATGAAAAACAACGAAAATCAAACGAGCAGGTACGAAAGCAGTCAAATACAGTCAACCGATGTGAACAATATAATGACCTTGTTGCGCTGCACATTTGGTGGCAATTTCCCAGCGACAAAACGGTTTCTGGAACATTTATACGGCTGACCGGCGTTCCTGGAGGTCTTCCGAACATTTCTCCCTCATTTAGACGAATTAGCTTCACTTTTTTTCCCTTTGTTCGTGTTCTGTTTGCTGGCCGGCGAGATCTCGAGGGGCGCGTCATCAGCCGTTTCGTGCAGGTCCACACGTGTCGCATCGGAAACGTTGTTCACAGACTTATGAAACAACAATTTCCCCATTAACCTCTGAAAGGGAAGGTTCCAAATGACCTTGTTGCCCCAAAAGCTCATTTTCTGTAAAAATTTAGGTACCTACACCCTTTTTGTAGCGAGCTATTCAATTATTCCGCAGTAGAGCGATCTGCTTGGAGCCGTCGCATCGCTAACTCCCTTCCTTTTTCGCGACATCACTAAGCTAATGCGAAAACCTTGTCCGCCGCTGCCGTTCCAGTCACATGCTTAGCAACCGCGTCTTTCAGAAACAACGCCGAAAAGAGGGGGTTAAAGAAGAAGAAAAAAAATCATCAACCACAACAACAGCGATTCTGCAGGGACAAAAACTTCGGCCCCCAGCTCCTCGCGTGAGTTGACGGAACGAGATATCTTCGAGACCATCCTCTCACTGGGATGTTATCTGCCTTGACTGACGCCTCATAGACAAAACACCGTCCGGTTCGACTTCTGTCTAACTCGAGGGATTTTGTTTTTCTTTCTTTTCTTTTTTTTTCAAAACGTGAGCTTGGTCGTTTTGTTTATTTTTCGCCTCCCAACTTTTTTTTTTTTGTCTTTGCCATTCTCCTGTGTCGGTGAAAAAAGATTGATACGAATAAAATGGAATGACGTATCTCTGCGAAGGCCTCCGGGGGCCCCAGGAGAAGTACGTGAAATGTGTTGCTGTGTTGGTCTGATCCATAGAATAATAGACTCACAACTGTTTAACGAAACGTAGACTTTACGAAGAAATGACGCTGTTGCCCAACGTAGTTACTATTGATCCCCGCCGGTGGTCTAAGCGACAGGAGGCACTTGCGTAATCAATGAAAAACGCTGCAAATTATTATACAGCTGTTCATTATTTACCCGTATAGTTGCCCCTTCTGCGTAGATCACTGTTTTCTGTGGTCAGTACCTACCCTCGGGCTCCGGGAATTACGGTTTCCTACAAAAATTCCTGGAGCCGGCCCGGGAATTACAGTTTTATAAAATTGCGCAGATTCAATAACTCAGTCATTAGTATTACTAGTTATTATTCATGAAGCATAAAGTTTGTTCAAGTTACAAAAGTACCTATCAACAAAATCCAAAAGAACCATCCATTCTTCAACTAAAATAATGTCACAGAAGAACCAACTCGACTTCCATCCATGATTATAATCAGGTGTTCCCTTGCAATGGTATCTGGGCCGGATTTATACCGATCATGTTGACGAAGCCTCTCCGTGCAAACGAACGGCTGGTCTTGAAATGCTCCGGGTGGTCTCAAAAAATTTAGTACGATATCAATTTAAAAACGTAAAAAAAAACCATACCTTGTATTGTAAGTTTTCGAGCTACGGCGTTCTGAAAATGTCAGCCGCTATTTTACACCCCTTAGATTAGATAGTAACGCCGAGCTACGCGACCAAATAGACTCCAAATAGGACCTACAAAAAGTTCATGGTAACTTTTCCTGATGATTATGTTCGACGGGCGGACAGAAATTTTTAACATGGAACATGTTTTTACGGGAGTAAACCAGGCTCGAAAACGACGGCGTCCAGTCCAGGTGAACTCGGCTCCCCTCCCAGTCGCCCGCATAGTTCTCCCTCTACCCCACTCCTGCCACCCAACTCCGAGGAAAGCATGGCCAGACCCCACTCCGCCGAAAACTGCCGAGGGGGTTCTACCTACCCGAAAAACGCAGAAAGCAGCTGAGGACGTGTATTACATGACATTGCGTTAGTTCGCTGGTCCGAGGGTTGGAAATCCCACGACGTTATTTTTCTTCCTCACTACCGAAAGCAGGGAAGCCTTGGATTCGTGATTGAGTAAAAAAAAGTTCATGTCCTCCAAAATGAAAATTTCCAAATACCATTTTCCGTTTCACACATTGAGGAATATATTTGGTTCCGTGTCTGTCTGTCTGTGGTAATTCCTTGCAACACCCATAACTACCCGAAATAATGGTCGAAGTGGACTGAAATTTCGATGGTAGATGCGGGTTGAGTCACAGATGGTCCCATACCAAAATCATTGATAAAGTACCTACCGTAACTTTCGTCTGCGTATGCGCAAACGTGAAATAATTGGAACACCCATAACGTGAAATAAATGGAAAACCCATAACTACCCTAAATATCGTTGAAATCAATTCAAAATTGGAGGGTCGGTCAGGAATAATACGTTGGTAGTTCCAAATCAATTTCATTGGAATGGTAATGTAACTTTGATCTACGCATGCGCGAACATGAAATGTGGACCATTTCCTTGTAACGTTTCTAACTACGCGATAAATAGTCGTAGAGAGCTGAAATTCTGAGGGTATACGCGGGTTGGATCGCAGATGGTCCCGTTTCAAAACATGAAAATCGTTTAGTCTGCGCATGTGCAAACGTGAAATACTTGGAGTGCCCATAACTACCTTAATTATCGTTGAAATGAGTTCACATTTGGAGGGTCGATCAGTATAATACTTCGATGGTTCCGTATGAAATTCATTGGAATTTTACTGTAATTTCCCTCTCCGCATGCGCTAACATGAAATGTTGACAGTTTCCTTATAACGCTTCTAACTACGCAAAAAATAGTCGTACCTAGAGAGATGAAATTTTGAGGGTACACGCGGGTTGGATCGCAGATGGTCCCGTATCATAACGAACCTACCCAACTAGTCTATACGTTCATGTGATTCAAGTGAGGAAGCTATAGTGCCTACTCGAATTGGCAGACGTTTTTCTACATATCTCCGTATCCTCTGTTATTATGTACCTATTCGAAAAACATGTTCCATGTTTCCTTGCTTTGATCCTTGATCTAAACTGTTATAATCCGGGGGTCTGGGGGTGTCCCCCAGATTTCATTCGACAATAAACGTACCGTCATGAACACAAACCACTGGCGGCTACGGCAACGCATTTTTTTTTTTTTAAATTCCATTTTCGGATTCTACATACCTTGGAACGGAAACCACCAAATTTTGAGGGGGAGTGAAACTTTTTTTTCATGCTCGATCCAAAGGTTCATTGTTGAAAATAATAAACCAAAACTAATTAACCATTACTTATAGTCGTAGAACCTCGGGACAGCCACGAAAATCGAATTAACAAAGAATTATTACGTTTCTACGAAAGTTCAAACGCACAGACTACGTGGAGACTCCAAGTACAATTCATTAGGTCGTGAGGTGTCCGTCTACCTACCGGGTGACAGGTCTCTTTCATTAAGGTTGTCCATCTTGCGGGGAACAACGGGATGATGTAAAGTCCACTGTTGAGAAACAAAAGATCTGCAACCCCCCCACCATGGGACTACACTCGCCTCGGAGAGCGCCGTTTCTCGCCCCCGGATGCCCTTAATCCTGCACGTTACCTTCACCACCCCCTAATGAGCCCTTTCTCTCTCAGTTTTGAGCAAAAACATAGTAATTCATAATGATTTAGTCCTGTCAAGTGTGGCCTTTTTCTTTCTCCAGGGGGTAGGAAAGGGTGAAAACTGAAAGTACCAAAAGGGAGGTGAGGGACACGAGAAACGTAATGTTGTGAAATATTTGATATAAACTGGAAAACTCTTATTTACAAGATACAGCTTTCCAAATCATTTCTACAAAGGATTCCAGTAATTCTTCACTCCAAATCTCGCTCAAGATTTGTGTGTCATGTTTTCTAACTCTTAACAGATGTTTAAGTAGGTAACAACCTTCTTCACTTAATTTCTGTAAGTATTTCCCTGCAAATTAGTCTGCTCTGTGATCAGCTCCCCCCCCCCCCCCCCCCAGAAGTATTCCACTGCACAAGGAATCGTGAAAAATTACGGTTCCGGAAGTTGACTTTGCAGAATATATGGGTAAGCGGTGTTGTGGAAATTTTGGCTTTGGATTAAACGTACACCGAAAAAAAGTTTGCCAAGTTTATAATGGCACACATCTTCCTCGAACTTACAACATGATCGTATAGATCGGTCAAACGGATAGCTAGATAACAATCAATTCAGGAATTCTATCTATAATTTGATTATTGTTCCCATACATGAAGCATAAGAACGTGTGTGGTTTGAAAAAAGTTGAACTAAAATTCCTCCGTGTAAGCAGTTTGAAGAAAACATCCAGAAAATTCCATCAAAACCGGCCCATGTGTTCTTAAAACATTGTGTACCTACCTCAGGTTCGCGTTTACTTACGCACAGTGAGTTGATCCAGTCGTTCTGAGCTTCATAGGGGACCATCCGGAGTCCAACCCGCGTACAAACCATGAAAATTTCAGAAAAATCAGGTTTAAATTGAATGGCGTTTAGCAAGGATTTGCGTACACACGGAAGGACTGGATAATTTAGGAGAGAGAAACTAGATCAGTCCCTTTACACATGAGCAAATTTTCGAATGCTCACTCAGCTAATTTCGATCGTTTGAGCGATTTTATGGAATAATCTGGTTTAATTGGTGTTTTTGTTTCAAGGTATGTAATTATGTAAAACCAGAAAACGAAAAAAATTTCTGTTCGTACGCCGTACTTAGCACTTTTCTTAGTTGCCGTCATGAATAAAAATTAATGAAATTCGATTTGTTCTCCCATCTGGGGTCTATTTGACCCACAGCGCTCGGCGTTACTGTCAGTCACCTCTATGCTTTCGCTCAGCAAAAACATCTTGGGCTGACGGGCAACACTCTCAAAATTTTTTCTTTTAGGTTTCAAGGTGCGTAGATTCCAAAAATGCAATGTCCCTACGCCATATCACCCATACCTACCTTTGTTTTCGGCCTAATAAATCCGTTCTTTTGCACACAGGCTCCATTTGGGCCCTAGTTGTGTCCCGACTCCCGAAACATTGCAGCCCGATCGGAATATACCTAGGAGTGATGTGGGTGTAAGGTGGGTATAAAAATAGGGTTTTTGGGGTTTTTAGTAACATGAGCTTGTTACGTATCGTTTTCCATGTTTTTAGGGCGAGGAAACCGAATGTAAAGTCGATTTTGGCCAAAGAGGTAAAATAGAGGTTCAGACGAAGTTTCAGCTCCCAAAATTCATTTTTTATGGGTCAAATTGTCTGAAATCACCATAAATTTGTATAATTACACTACACCACAGGTAGATCAAAACAATTAAATGGTACAATTAAATGATAACAAGATAATTTGTCAAAAATAGAAGCCTGATTCGAGTTTTTGGGGACCAAAATTGGTGGGAACCATCAAAAATAGCTATTTCAATTATTGCACATGAACGAAACAGTAAATGAACAGCCAACATTTTTGTAGGTATGTCCAATAGAATAATAAACCCATGTGACAGGGACTTCGCAGCGTTTTAGAACGCTCAAAATTTTCCAGTATAAGGATAGGTAGGTACTTATGTTTCTTTAAACGTTTTTTATTGAGACGTCAGCCGTTCGTTCACAGTGAGGCCTTGAAGTTTGGCTTCGTTATTATGAGTGTGAATGGAAATAATGATGATACGGTATACATCCAGCCCAGATAACATTGCTAGGGAGCAGCTGATCGTAATCACGCATGGCTATTAGAAATCGACTTGATTGTTCTGTGATATCATTTCATTTCCATTTGAAGAATGATGGGATTTTGTTGATAAACTATTTGTGTATGTTGTGGCTTCATGAATAACAACAGATAAATAATGGAATTCTTGAAACCACCACATATTTATGAAACTGTAGTTGACCGGCCTATGCCATTAGGTACCTACCCGATTCAGGGCTTCCCTGAGGGAAGCACAAGGGTAGGTATAAGTTACCACAGAAGTCAGTGATTTACGCTGATGGGGCAGGTACAAGGAATAATAAATCGTTGAGTAATAATTTGCTGCGGTCACCGTGCGACAGTTTGATGAATTTTTCGTAAAGTTGCGGCGGCTATCCCGTGAGGCCATTGAGAAAATGCAATATCCGCTCGATTGATTCGTGTTGAGTATTTTTTGCTTCCTCACTACCAAAGGAAGGGAAGCCTTGGATTCGTGATTGAGTAAAAAAAAAAAAAAATTATGTCTTCCAAAATGCAAATTCTCACTTCCATTTTGCGTTTCAGACATCGAGGAACATTTTTGGTTCCGTGTTTGTCTGTCTGTCTGCCTGTGGTAATTCCCTGTAACGCCCATAACTACCCGAAATAATGATCGAAATAGGCTGGAATTTTGAGGGTAGGTGCGGGTTGGGTCACAGACGGTCCCATACCAAAATTATTGAAAAAGTACTGTAACTTTCGGCTGCGCATGCGCAAACGTAAAATACTTGAAAAGCTAACTACCTCAAATATAGTTGAAATGAGTTCAAACTTAGAGGATCGATAAGGAATAATGCTTTGATAGTTCCAAATGAATTTCATTGAAATCGTACTGTAACTTTCGTCTGCGCGTGCGCGAACATGAAATGTTGACCATTTCCTTGTAACGCTCCTTTCCTTGTAACCTGTGCTCGTGCAGAGCTGAAATTTTGAGGGTACACGCGGGTTGGATCGCAAATGGTCCCGTTTCCAAATCATTGAAATCGTTCCATCTGCGCATGCGCAAACGTGAAATACTTGAAATGCCCGTCACTACTTTAAATATCGTTGAAGTGAGCTCAGATTCGGAGGGATCGTTCAAGAATAATTCTTTGATGTTTCATAAGAATTTCATCCGTGTGCGCATGCGCGAACATGAAATGTTGCCCGTTTCCTTGTAACGTATCTAACTACGCGAAAAATAGTCGTAGAGAGCTGACATTTTGAGGGTTGAAGTGGGTTGGATCGCAGATGGTCCCGTGTCAAAACGAACCTGCCCAACTATTCTATACTTTCATGTGATTCAAGTGAGGAAGCTATACTGCCTTCTCGAATCGGCAGGCGTTTTTTCTTACGTCTTAGTCCTCTCCTGACACATGCGCTTCATAACATGCAGCTCCAAGTTACTGTCCCTTCCGAGCCAAATTCGCAAAACTTGATATGACTCAACAAGTTCCATCTAAAAGAAAGCGGAAAAAATAGGGGGAGGAACGGGCGTCAGCGCGAAGTTGCCGTCGTCGCCAAAGGATCCCTCCTGATTTATAGCCGCGAATATGAAGGCTGACCGTCAATAACGGCAACTTATTGAAGTAGCGCTTATTGGCATCCGAAGAAGCAGTTATTGACGAGGGACCGTGGCTACTTGGACGGTTTTCTCCCCTTCTTTTATGCCTTCTTCCCTTCGTCAACTGGACGCACGTCAATTTATGTAAGCGAGGACATCGGACGGGGATGGACGGTCTTAAAATTTTATTACGTCCTCGGCTAATGGCGAAGAGGTGGATGAGGAGAGGAGGAGACGAGGTCAAAAGACAAACCTCGTGGATACTTGTCCGGGGGGTTTGGTTCTTCGTCCCGTTGAAATATGGATAAGCTGATGGCTACTTGGGCTCCTTCTCAGACACTAAAAGAATATTGATGTTTTTTCCGAGGTCGCAGTTTCTTCCAACGAGTTCCGGTTTCCACTTCCTTTGATAAAAATCCCTTCGATGCTATATATTTATTTATTTACTTACTTGAAGTTACGGACAACCCAATTCCATTTGTTACATACATGTCAGGGAAGTAAATTTAATGATAGTAAAGATATATATATATATATATATATATATATATATATATATATATATAAATTAATAATCGAGGAAGAAGTAATACCACAGTACTGCCGCAGTCTACTGTACACAGTAGATGTACTTAATACCACAAAAAATGATAGGTAAATAAAATAAAATAATTACATAAACATGTTGGCTAATTATATGAATATGGGGATGAATCAACTACGGACTTGAGTGGGAGCGTCGAAGAAAGTAAGGCTGTAGCTCGGATTGCGTTGCTTACCTAAGCTAGTGAGGACTTCATAACGTCATAAATTCCAATTTGTTTACCTAATAATAACAAATAATGTAAGAGCGTAAATCGGCTTTAATGACCGTGCGTAATTATGGGGCTGAATTACGGCCGTTTACCCCCCGCCTCAATATTACTAATTTTTTTAAAACAATGCCCCTTGAAGTGCCTACGAACTGAAAGGAAGACAGTAAGGACACGATTCACACTCCAATATTATACCAGTGTATTGTAATCATTACAATAATGTTGTAAAGAAAAAAGCAGCAATTTATTACTCAACGGATTATCGTTTTCCTGTATAGGTGCCTCTTCTGCGTGGATCATTATTTTCTGTTGTCAATACCTACCCTCGTGCTTCCCACCAGGAAAGCCCTAAATCGAGTACCGGCCGAGGGGCGGAGCAGTTATTTAGCCAATGCATAATTCGGCTCCGCGAACCTCTCTCCAGGTCGATTTTCAAATTCTGATGGTCGCCAAATTTTCACCCAATTTGGATGATTCTTAAAGCCGTGAACAAAAAATTTGTACCTATCTGCAAAATCCAAAACAACCTTTTTTTTCTCAAATGAAATCACTCGATTTCATACAGCCATGCGTGATTATAATCAAGTATTCCCTAGGACCGGTATCTGGGATGGTCGTATAGGTACCTACCGTATGATTCACAAATTTTGACGAAGCTTTTCAGTTCAAGCTTCAGGTCCTCACTGAACGAACGGCTGGACGTACATTGCTACGGATGGTCCGCAGTTCCAAAAATTCCCAAGTTCAAGAACTGTTTAAAAAACATAAAAAATTCGAGATAATGGCGTCCTGGAAATTTTAACCCCCTATTTTTCACCTCTTAGAGATGACTGGCAGTAACAACGAGCTTCACGAACCAACTGGACCCCAAATGTGACGCACAAACCACATTTCATTAATTTTCGATCATGGTAACTAAGAAAAGTGTCGGCGGCCGGACAGAAATTTTGTTTTTTATTCCTTTTCGGGATTCTACGCACTTTGAAACGGAAACCATCAAATTTTGAGGGGAGAAGGGGGTTAATTTTTTTTTCCATGCTCGATTCCAAAGCTTCATTATTGAAAATAAACCAAAATCCTTAAGTTCGGACAACTTCAAAAAGTAATTAAAACCACCCCCTGCTTTTCTCGTTTTTTCTCACCAACTCAGCATTTAAATACTCCACCGCTAAGTGATAGCGCACTTTTTTGGTTACGGGCCAAAACCTTCAGCATTAATCGGAGTCGAAAATACACCTTTAACCGCCCCCCCCCCCCCCCCTTTCCCCTTAGGGCCGCTGAGATTGATGCCTTTCTGACTTGATATCCACAATTCATTCTTCACTTCATCACGGATAACTCCTGGGGTGAGTGATGGAATCCGAGCCGAAATCTCACTCAACCTATCCCTTCTCATAATTTATACGGTATTTTTCGTGTACGTCAACTCACGAATGGACCCATCGAATTGCTGACTATAAAAAGTAAAAGGAAAGTAAAGTAACATCCGTATCAGGCTGGGGCTTTTCGTCCGATATCCTGCCAGCGTCACCGACGTGATCAGTTATCCTCCAATGGGAGGATCAGAATTCGATCTGATCATTCGCTCTTGGCTACTCATCGCCCCACCCCCTTGACTGGACAGGGAATAGCTGACTGTCACCGTCGAGAGTAGAACCAGAAACGGATAATGTACTATTAGTATACCTATAATAATAATAATAATAATAATTTAATGTATGGCGCCTCTGATGAGGGTCAATATATAGGTATAAATATGTGGCTGAATGCACAATGCAAAAAGCATAAAGCAAAAAGTTACAAAAAAAGAACAATATACATGTATGCGATACAATGTTGGGACAGTTTCATAACTGAAGACCAAAAAACTCTTCCACTGCATAAACTGTACGTAGAATACAGTGAATCCAATCAGTTGTGTGGCAATGCGCGCTCCATTCTTCTACTATTGTAGTGGTGGTCCCCATCAATAAGAGGGACAGTTTCTCTCGGGGCTGAATTTCCTCCGTTCGGTTTCGTTTGTTGAAAAGTCCTACGGGGTAGAATAGGTAGGAATTGGGGTTGCCAAATATGAATTTGACACATTAGGCAAATTTTCATGACGTTCCTTCATTATGTCAACTGAAACACACTTTTCCAATGTCACATTGGGAGATTCAAAATAATTTTGACCCAGTTTGACCTCCCCTGTCCGCTACTGCGAGGTAATGAATGCAAAACCAATTGACCATTCAGTTGATTCTCCATGCATTATGTCATATGGAATTCTGCGGGGATACATCATCTTCCACTATTACAAGACGGATCTAAACTGATGACGTTGTACGAACATAGCAACGAAGTGGTTTTCGCTAATGGAAGTTTCATTGCAAGAGCACTCGATACATGGCACGTGATTCTTACGATAATACTTCAGAGCTAAATATATTGTAACAAGTAGGTTGATCACGGAAGAAGGAAAATTCAGTAGCGGTAACTGTTCATCAAGTGAGAAGTAATTAACGAATTGTTGAAGTGAATGTTGAGGTGCTGATCACCTTTCTGTGTGGATGAGTTATAATGCTCCCCGAGGCATCTCAAAATAAATTTGAAAAATCCCTTCATCGAATCTGAAAAATCCGAATTTAGAAATAAAAACCCCTTGATTAAAAGTGTTGATTTTCACCCGTAGGGGCGGAACTGTAGTTTTTGAGATATTATCCAAATAAGGGCCCGATAGGGACTTCGCCAATCAACAAGGTCGTTTCTGTTGTCTGTGAAAATAAACGGCAGGTTAGGTACTGAGATTATGCCCAGCACCCCACAGCGTTTCTTCATTACCTTCAACACTGACATGAGCTAGCATGGCTCCCCAAGCATTGAAAATTCCATAATCATTCATCTTGTGCACATATTGGATGAAAGGCCGACTGTGGATATAAAGATTTTCATACATCGAGCGGAGCTCTTTTCGAGCGAAACTTAACTCGTCCTTGGGATCGGGAATATATATAGTGTGGGGGCTTGGACATGATTTGTTGCTTGAAACGGGTCCCCTGCTGATCCCCGGTTGACGTAGAAAACAAAGCTATAAACCACATCTGGGCTCGGCGAGAGATCTTTTCAAAAGCTTGAGGTCTCCTTATTGCCACCTCTTGTCGATTCGCTGACCTCACCGAGGGCCTAATTGTCGAGCGACCTCGATAGGTAAAGCGTTCGGGTCCATTGATGTTAGATTCAGGTGCTAAATTTTCCCAAAATTAGACGTCCATCATGATTTACAAATTACCGACGATTCCGAACTTTTGTTCCCTGCCAACCATCCAAATGCGATCCTTACGACCGCCATACAAGTGTAGTGTAGGTGTAACTTATCAAAGGAAACATTTATGAGATTAATAAATTCTCTAAATCCAGTAGATTCCGTACATTTGAAACCTACACAATGCATGAAATATGGCGTTTCCGGAACCCAAGTGACAAGAAAACCAGCTTGTCTTGGATGTCATCTGACAGGACGCGTTGACGCCATCACCGCAAGGTTGCTCCGTGTTTCCTCACCAAACCCTTGAGTTATGAATTTCTTGGTGGTATCTGGTTTCTTCTCTCCTGACACTTACCCAATATGGAACTGGAGAGTTCGAATCAGAGGTTTGTCAGTTCTCATATTCGAACACTTTGAGAACTGACGCCGCAGCCACGATTGTACCTCTGGCTGATTATGTTTACAGGTATACCGAAGTTGAGTAAGTTAATGCCCCATCCTCCCCACAGAAAATATATATCGGTACAATAATCAATATATTTACTTATATTGCCTCTCTAGCCGACAAGATGCCTAATACAGCCTGTGGAGGTTGGTGGACGTTATCTCCGTAAATGATCGTTTATTATTACCTTGTTGATTGTTATGAGTTGGTGAGTGAAACCCCCATGATTTGAACATGTTATGTACATTGACGACATACGAGCCTGCGTATGTGTCGTACACCGTACAGTTACAGTCAATTCAGTACTACTTCATTTTCATCATTGGTACTCATTTATTCAGTCCCGTTCTCCAGAAACCCTCTAGAAAAACGCTTGGTGAGCAGAAATTTCAAGTAAATCGAAAAACGATGTTTCTGTCAAGGACTTGTCACAACTAGGCTGATAAAAAGGAGGAGAAATAAAAGACCCAGGGCGGCGGCAACCCTTTTGATCACGGCTCAAAGCTCGGAAGAGAATGTGGATTGAGTGGACCCCGGTCCGTCCATCTAAATTTGGACAGACCCATAAAACATATGAGTTTACTACCTTGATCCCGAGCAGTATCACGGAGGGAAAATTGTAGGAACGGTAATTATCTTTTGTAGCGCAGGCGCAAGACAAAAACCTTTGATAAGGCCACGTCAAAACGGCCAAGCTGTATGAACCGGAGAGGGGGACGGGGGCTTCTGACAGATTTATAGCGGCATCAAATCCATTATCGTAAACCAATCTGAGATATCGAAACAATTTACTT
Source organism: Leptopterna dolabrata (assembly GCA_954871275.1). Taxonomy (NCBI): domain Eukaryota; kingdom Metazoa; phylum Arthropoda; class Insecta; order Hemiptera; family Miridae; genus Leptopterna; species Leptopterna dolabrata. Next base: position 24,026,558 of record OX940983.1, read on the forward strand.
GGAACCCTCATCCTCGATTCTTAAGAGTTCATAAAGGTAAAAATCATATATCATAAAATAGACGCCGTCCTTCGGGACTCCGATGATAATGTTATGCGAGCGTTTGTAGATAGGGATCGCTGCAGTATATCATTGTCTTCCAACGTGTAAACCTGGAAAAAAAAGTTGCATAATGGAGGGGCCTCCTCTCTTCTCGAGTGGTGGGGTCGAAATTTGCGTACAAAGGTTCCAACTGGCGCGTAGCTGCCTCACACTGGAAGAAATGCAATTTGCATAGTTGACATATCAGCACGAAGTCTTCACCTCAAGCCGGGGTTATGCCCCAGAATTAATTCAGTACGTTTCGTTCCGTTGTACGTCTTCTGCATGTCTACCATCACCTCCGAAAAACCCACCAGAGAAATAATAATGGAACTCACGTTTAAGGAAGCGCAACTAAAAGCGCGAATTCTTTCATTTGAGGGAATTCACCAAGATTATTACTGTTTACTCAGTGACAAGCTGATGAATTCGTTTGTTTTTCTATAATATCCCTAGGACTTGGTGTTCAGTAAAATGAGTCTACTGTCAAAAGAGCGGCTATAGTACTTACAACTGGCTTAACTACCAATTTAGCAGCAATTTCGTCCTCAACATCACCAGGCTGATTTTGCGACATTATTACTTTTTTCTTTTCTTGTATAGAAATCATAGCAGCGGATTGGTTGATTCTATCGTAGGGTATGGTCGAACTGCTAGCCGACGAATTCTTTCGCAAACTTCGGAATTCATACAGATTTCGTGCAATGGACATAGGACCGCTGCTCGTTTACCCTTTGGCAATTTTCAAGGTTTCATGACCTCGTCCAATTCCTGCACACTTTGTTTGAGTAGGAGATGAATTAATATCGCTCGCCTTGTAAAGGTAAATATCATAGGTTCAGTACGTATATCATTTAGCTATACCTAACGACTAATCATTACGAGTACTACTTTCGATTTGGTATTGATCTACTCTTACGCTATGGTATATTACCTGGTGAAGTAGTAAAACTTATCAATATACCTGTGATACTGTGCTTTTCCTGAATTCTGGTCTTGATGTAATGCTGCAGCCACTAAGACTTGGCATGGCGCAGCCTCTTGGTTTCTCCTCGTTGACAACCCGTTGTAAGAACTGCGAGGCGCAAGAGCAACATACCTTTCTTCCCCGTGATTGACTGAATAATTTGAGTCCGGATAATGGAAAATAAAAAGACAGAGATACCCAGTGGGAGATCTCCCGATTGTTTGCACCCTCGACGCCTCCACGGAATCGTGCTCCTGACCCATTCTAAAGATACGTTTCCCTCCCTTTTAAGGTCACAATCACTCTCTGCATGTCTATGAGGAATTAGTTTGTTTTAATATATCTACACCACGTCTTCTCAAAAGGGGTTATTTACTCCAATTATAATCGAAGGTTACGTGATCCCGCACTTGAAAGCACTTGATACCGCAAGTCGAGAGAAACTGGAAACACTTCTCCTCTCGGTTTATGCCTGTGATACGTTAGCCGATTCAACCCGACCGCGTATTAATCGTGGAAAGCACGTCATTCCCCTGCTGCAATAAATGCAATTAATTCCCAAGAGTCGGGAGCGGAGCCGCAAAGGTCAGTTGTAGCTGCACGACATCAACTATGATCAGCACCGTCACAAATCAAACAACTAATTACGTGCGTGTGAACTCGCTTAGAGGACATATTGATTCCATCGTTCACTGAGAAACAACTGTCCGCTCAAACTGTCATACTTGTCATTCACTTACGCGTTCAAATGATCACACAACAGAATAATGTATCAGTTGACGTATGTGTATGTAGCAGTCCTTTTGTAAGTCGTAGAGTAAGGGGTTAAAGACGGTTCTAACACAGTCGTCCCAGGGGAATTGTAGTGTATTGTAGTGTAGGAACACGTAATATGTGTTAGTAACACAATGGGTGAGGGGGGGTGGCTAAGCCGCTACTACAAAACTCCTATTTGTCTGAAACCCTATCCGTCTGTCTTTATTGTCGAAAAGATGCAAATAAAATCCTAATTTCATCTTGCGAGCATAAATGCAATCTTCGAAAATTGCTGAACTCGCATCACGCAGGAGCTTTTGGCGACGGATAGGCTTTTGTTTCTTGTGAGGTTGGCTGAGGGACAAGAGTACGGTTTACTGTTTTGTATAGAACACCCTTTTGTTATAGATCACAGCTCTCTGTAGAGAACACCTTTCTGTTACAGGTCACAGCTCTCTGTATAGGTAACCCTTCTGTATAGATCGCAGCCCCTCCGCAGCTGAGTACCTATTCGCCACTAGAAATTAATATCATGCGTTGAATGTTCAAGCACTAGCAAAACAAAAACACAAATGTAGTTCTGAAGAGAAATTGTTGATGTGAAGTGAAAGAATATTTTTTACTTCATTCCCTTTATTCCCGGTCCCAGAACCGGAATTCGAATCTGGAGTCCGACACCTAGACTATTCCGCTACGGCGGCCACCTGGCCGAGAGACGAGTGATGCGCTCTCAACCCAGCTTGACTGCATACACGCTGTTCGTTAGGGCAAATTTTATAGCAAATTTCATGCCGACATCGTAGGATGCCCCAGATGGTCTCAAAAATTCAGAAAAAATCGAACTATTTAAAAATGCGGAAAAATCCAAACCTCAAAATAAAATTTTCCGAAATAGGAACTCTGGATATTTCAACCACAATTTTTCAGTGAAAAGTTGAATGAATGTAGCGCCGAGCTTTGAGGACCAACTAGAGCCCAAACGGGACCCATATACCAAATTTCGTGAATTTTGGTTCATGAGAACTAAGGAAAAAGCCGCGAACGGACGGAAATATTTTTATTCGCTATTCGTATTCTACGTCCCTTGAAACGTAACCATGAAATTTTGAGAGGGGGGTTCGTGGTATTATTGAAAATAATAAACCAAAACTCGTCATCAGTTTGCATTACTAATATTTCCGATGAGTTGTATTATCGGATCTTGCACTGCGGCTTCAAATCAACCGGATATCTTCTTCAGACGGCAGCACAACATGCATTCGTTCGGATCCTCTGTCACCACCTGGCAGTACCTGTCCTTATTATGCATTACATCAACTCCTTGTTCCATTTATTAAGCTATATGAAGGACTAGCTGCATTTGGAGTTTGAGGAGTGCTAATTGTTTGGCGACGATACCAAAATATGCAGTTACTTCTAATCTTTATTTATAATATAGTGCGTACTTAGAAAATAAGCCCACATGAAACATGTGGAGATTATCTAATGTATTAGCGTAATGTAACTATGTCAAGATAGTTGGAGATCTAGTATTTACTAGATAGTTTATAGATATAGGATGTATTGTTCTAGTAATACTGTGATTCGAATTCTTGATTATTTCTCAACCCTATCTGGAGTATTTAACTGCAGTTTTTATGTTGATTGCGCTGAAAGAACCAGCCACATGTACGAGGCACGTGAAAAAATGAGAAAGAGCGTAGACAAAATACAACGTTAGTTCAACATATATTTTTAACCAACCGGAAACCGTAAAAAACGGCAGAATGGGAAACTGGAGGAAACATTGGAGGCGCGGAATGAGAAATTGGTAGATGGAAGGGGAAGCAAAGTTTGTTTTAGAATATAATAGGTTGTTTGCCGGAGTCGAAAGTATAAAAATGAATGGCCGGCAGTATCAACGACTTCAAAGCGACTTAGATGGAAAATTAGAATTGTAAGTTACCTACATTTAATTTGTATTTGTTCCCACTGGATAAGGAAGTTGGAGTTGGGGGAAGGCAATGAAAGGTTACAAAAATGAAACAATAGAGGAGGCAGGGGTTTTTCATTTAGGTTGGAGAGCGTACATTCTCTTTTTGAAAGTTAAATTCTGTCTGATAAAGGAGCACAATCGTTATTTGCAGTACTATTCTTTGCCCAGTGGTGAGAGGAAGAAGGGTGGGAAAAAAGAACTTATGTAATTAAGAAGGAGAGGTTACGGGGGATGGTGTTTTGTTGAAATGTACAGCTCCTTGGTTCGCTACTGCGCAGTGGCACATTATTTTCGTACCCCCTACAGCCCCACCAGAGCTTTTCATTAGGGGGAGCCGTAACTCGGGGGTTGTTTTATCCCCACAACGAGGCAAAGGAAAAAACTGAGATACGAAAATATAAAAAGGTGCGAGGAAGATTAAGAAAAATATAAAACCTGAGGTGTTAAGAAACTAAATGATGGGAGTTGGGAGTGGAACAATAAAGAGAGGTTTCTTTTCACTCTCTTTTCCCTGTGTACTGTGAGGATTGACGAACAAGTCCGATGCCACTAACATGAAATACCATCTCGCTACCTATCGAATAGTTAACTCACAAAAGTCAGTTGAATTAGCAGTTTTAACCTAATAGTTCAGTAGTTACCTACTTTTCCTTGAGCTCTACCATACCCTATTCTCAACTCGAAAGTGAGAACATATGAAAAATTAACACCGCCGTTCTCAGTTGTATTTATCAATCGCGTCTTAATAACCGTTCAAGGTGTGGAATGTCTGGCTAGTGTGTCTTATGGGGAAGGTGCAAATGCCTAAAATGGGACACGAAATACGAAAACCTTTAAACACAATAAACCGGGCGGGGGTTTATCGTGATGAAACGTTTGAAAAATCTGAAACGGAAAAGGTGTGAAAAAAAAAAAAAAATTACTCTGGATAACATAACACAAGGGCCTAAGAAAAAACCCCTACTGTAGGGACTAGAAGTGCTGTTACCCATATATCTGCTGATTTTATCATCTTCTTATGTAACTACCAACATTAGAGTCGCTCGAACCAATTTGGCACCTGTCAGATGTGCGTCAACCTGTAAGGTCGGCTAATGATGTACCATAGTCGAAGTATGCATGTCATTTCTTAATCCTTGACCAGATCCCCATGATATGAATAAACAATAGGTTAAAATATAAGTGGTGGGGGCCTGTTAAGTAGTCTGACTCTATATACCGGATGAACGCGCTTCACCAATCTTCATGGTATGATTATGATTTCTATCACGAGCATTTTGATGAACAGAATTAACATCGACATTATCTCCAGCTGAGGCTTGGAACAAGATTAACTAACCACATCCTTATGGGCTTTCAGAGTGTGGCAACGTCTGGCCGCAATAAGTTTTCAACTGACTGTCTAATGGGATACGAAAAACCCAAGCGCGGGAGTTGATCATGAGCAACACGTACGTTTTTATTGCGGGCCTTTGATTTGTGGCTCCGTGGCTGATCCGCAGCCTTCATCTTACAAAACAGGAAAACCAAAGGAGGCTGGATGGGTAGGAGGAGTGCAGGGACCATAAAAGCACCTGAAATATGTTAAGGTTTCCACTATATATACCCCTCCTCTTCATTGCCTGCCTTAATTAAATAGACGTCAAATAAAGTATCCCCCTCTCCCGGGAGACCGGCGTTCCAGGGCTGGGCCCCGGCAGATCTGCCGGGTGGGTTTTGATGGATATTTTATGATGGCGGTTCAGGTTCTTATCACATGAGTTATTGTTCGAGTGTGAGTGGCTTCGTGAGAAGACTTCGGTCACTCTTCTAAATCATGCCCCCCCTCTCATTCTACTTTACGGGTGAGATGCCGTTTCAAGGGCTCGGCAATCATTTGGAGTTTTTCTTGTTTTTTCTCAAGTCTTTGGGTATCGCTGAGAAGATTGAGGCTGGGTTCTCATCGCAGTGTGATTCTCTAAGACTCAATTAGATACTCGGTGTTACGTTGTCCATTATCGCCTCGCCTAATAAACATATAAAGCTGTACTCTAATAAAACGTCGTCCTTGAAAAATCAATATAATGTATAGCGCTTACCAGATGTCATAATTATTACAGTTAGCTAGACAAAACAAGACCCGTGTTGCGAGCTTTCGAACCTCGAGCTTCCTTCTTTGATAAGCAAGGTCAAGGTAAGTCGGGTTGTTCATAATTATTAGCTAGATATACTGGTAAAACCTACCTATGTATTTTATATAATCATTTATATTTACTGAAGTAGGAAATCATTTATTTACTTCCCCTTTGTGGGCCGTATCGTTGATCGGGTGGGTCGACGGGTAGGTTACTAGTTGAATGGAATACTCATATTTTTATATCTTTTATACCGGTTGAGGAACTGGTTAGGAATATCTCTATTCTAAGGAAACGAATCGTTCTCCAAGAATCATTCTGTAAGACATCATCCTAGTATTCCTCACTATCTCCACTACTTGATGCGGCACAATATAAAGATCGTCATTGAAATGGAAGATACCGATCGTTCGAGATACGCACCCTGAAAGAAGGCCCTAGGGAGAAGGCATTGTCCTATTATAGAACCTTTACGTTCACCTTAATAAGCCTCTTCGAGATCTCAACCGACAACGGATAGCTCGTAGGACCGCTCCGTGAGTTACCGTGAGCTGGTCCGCTAATCGGATACCAAATCTAGAACGTCGTCCGTTCAGGAGATCAGTGGATGTTCGTTAGGTGCGGGACCCGCGGGTGAGGTGCGAATGTCTAGCTCACTGTCGCTTTTCCTCTGCGCAATGACCCGCATTGTCAAGTTGAACCGTTGAAAAAAACAAATCGGCATTCTAATGTAAACACCAGCTCATTATTGAGAGGGAGGATGTTGATTGCCAACATTTGGTTCCTCCACTCTTCAAGGTTCACCTCAACTTTATGGCCTGTTCAACTAATCCGTTAGTGTTTTACAGCTATACAACGTTTTCATCGCCCCAGACACATACTTACGTCACTCCAACAGCAGTACTTGTTAACAAAGTAATAAGTAGGAATAATAATTTACATTAGATGAAATCTTCATTTCGGTCACATTTCTAGTGCTGAAGAACTTGTTTCCAGCGTCCCAATAGCCATTGGCAATCACGGAACATACTTTTCAGGCATTGGAATTCGCTGTATTCGTTTCGGTACCATGATGGCGCCATGGTGCGGTGCCAAGACGCCAACAACGTCATGTCCACTACACCGATAAGCTAGTGACGGGAAGAGTGCAAGATGATTCCTGGGTGTACTTATTGCCTAGTTTTCGAACTGAGAATAAATATTAATGTAGAAATGTCATCTCCCACGTGGATCACTTGATCCAGGATTTGAGACAGCTGGACGGTGAGTGCCAGTTTAAGCATTATGGTTTCTTGTTAGGCCGAATTCTGCTGTACTTGGTATTTATAGAATTTTTCTTCACCAGCATTGCTGTAAGTATTTGATGGCTGATTCATATCACCGTAAAAGTGAAGCGAAGAGAACTGCAAAAGTGGAAAGGCAGGGCGGAGAATCAGAAGCGAATAACGGCACATTGTTCGGTTATATAGTCAAGGGAAAAAACTTCCCAAAAGCTTTTCCAACCCTCTGTGTTCGTCCCTCATCTGAGTTGTTGCTCACGTTCAAAAGAATACCCGGGACAATGATTGGCATGTGGGAAAGTATTGAAAAGTGTATAAAGGAGCAGGCATGACAGGAATGCCTCAAGGAGGGTCCGTAATGCCCTTGGAGCGGGGGTGGGCAAAGGACCGGTGGGCACATAAAACAAAATAGGGGTTGCTTCCTCCTTGGGGGACTCCAAGATATAAGCGATAGAGAGTTCGAACTTGCGAGTTCTGGGTCATTTTGTTACCTTTCTGGGATGGTTGAGAGAGAAAACTCGACTCTGTATAAAAGTGGACATATTTTTCGAGATTCGACTAAGGCAGTTCGTATTAATGTATGTGGTTTTGTGAGTGGGGGAGAAGGAACTACCACGAAAAAGTAAAGACGACACTAAAAGACGAAAAAGGGAAAGAAAACCTTTATTGCGTATCATAACTATGAAATAGTGAAACCTTGGGTTGGGGGCTGCAGAGGGCATGACCTGCAGTATATTAGGTAGATCCTTCTCAGAGCTTTCCTTGTTTCATTCGGGACACCCATCCAGTTCAGTTCCCTTTTTCGTCTTACTACGGGGAGGCTGGGGGATAAAGAATAAAGACGGAAAAATAGGACGGTCTTGGGAGGGAGGGTGGAAACGTTTTTGTTTTTATGGAAACTGCTTCTCCTGAGAATGGGTCGAAAAAAGGAGCCCGAGGGTTATGAAAAGGCATTCGCGTAGATTTCCCCGACGTCCTATAGCGTAGCGGGGGCTGTATCGGATGGAAAACCTCTACCCTAACACATCCGAGCCATCAACACGTACGCGGCCCGAGTTGTTCTCTTTTTTCTTAGTATAAGCAACTGTTGAAGGATGAAAAAGGAGGAATCCAGGATGCGTCCTGGCGAGTAGTAAAATTTAAGTATCGAATCGTTGAGGGCAGGGGGAGAATACGTAGGTATGTATCTATATGTGCACCAAGCAGATTGTGGGCGGTAAGTACGTAAAGATCTCAAGTATTGTACTAAAGTATTATAGTGACCTACATAGCAATATGACTGTCGTAACTACTGCTTTGGATGTACTAGTTGTAGCTTACCCCCTTGATTACTTCACAAGGCCAACATGAGTAAGCCATTCCTGGCGTCCTGGATCATTGAAACCAGGACGCCATCACATAGGCTAATCAGGGCATCATTTTGCAGGCGACATGAAGAAATTGCCTAAAAATTCACCAATTATGTAAGTATGTGTACTCATAAAATTTTAAAGGAGTGAGAAAATAATAATTACTGGTTTGTGGAGGGGGAAATGTACTAAGCCTGTATTTTCCAGCTGTTAGCAGTCACCCACAGCGAGCGATGTAGCTAAGGATTTCCCCTCCACGTTGGAAACGTTTTAGATGAAATGATTTTGACCGTGAAGTGTAAGCGACTTGCGTAGTCGCTTGGTTCGGTCTAAGATATTTTCAGCTTGGGTGTTAACAGATACAACGTTGGATACAGTTCTAGTTCTTATTGGAATCGTTTACAGAGATTAGTTACAAGAAAAGCGACCCCCCCCCCCCCTCCCCGATCCCTGTTGATGAAGGAGCAGAGACTGGTGATTTATTCATTGTTGACGGTAGCTTGTTGTTGGACGGACGGGCGGCTATTGAGTTAGGGGGTTGAACTAATGATTGGGTTAGGTGGCAATCTGTCCTGGCTGACAATGCCCTATTAAGGAAGGGGCCAACAGGTTGGGAAGCGAAGACTTATCGAGAACCCAAGGAAAAGTCCTTCAACGGCGGCTATTGATGACCTGTACGGAGGAAGATGAGGGTGTGGGTTCAACCCTTTTTTTCCAGGGGGGCACTGCCTCCCAGCTCACCGATGAGTAATGGAGTTCTGGAGTCTTGACTGATCCTCAACTAATTGTAGCCCGCACTCCTCCCGCCACACCAGTTCCACTGTAACGTTTGACATCTGTATTTGTTGTCTAATGGTGCAAAAACTCTTTGGCGGGGGCTCAGGGGCTTGTTAGAGTCCCAACTTTGATTTCCCGAAAGAGACTGGGAAAAGCATGGCGGATGACAAATCTGGGGGTATATACCAATACTTCAAGAGCGCTAATGACGTTTTGCTCTATACGGCACAACTTTGGAATGACTGGCGCGAAGAGGAAAAAAAAGTTGATTTTTCCGAGGTTTCGAACAGTCTTCAAAAGTAGCTAGATTACTCCGTTCCTAACCAAAGAAATAGCCCGATAATCTTGCGAGTTATAGCCTTTGCACAAGTTGAGTTTTGCCGAGTTAAAAGGGGAGCGTCTAACTTGGAGGATTAGTAGCAACTCCTTTATCGTTGGGATGAAAGAAGAAACAGCAACCAGCGCCTGTAAGAAGTTAAGTGGAGGTGGAGACATCTATTGTTAGAATGTGAAGGGTACCTAACTAAGGACACCAATACGTAATATATGGTATCTATCGATTTTCTTTTGGAAAGACAACTTAAGACGTTCATGTAAGAAGAAGTGAAGTTTTCTTCTCAGCCTGCCTGTGCTGTTATAATATATAATAAATATTTACAAAAACCACAAATTGGCACATAAAATAAATGTTGGCTGGAATTCTTTAAATTTAAACCCTTACAATCGATTCACCTAATCATTTGGGAAGGAATTCAAACTGTAGGTACTACTGTATTGTACAGCAGAGGTTTATTGGACCACATGTTAGCCCTCCAAAGGCTTGGGATCGTAGCACATCCGTTTCGCAAGGGAAAAGTCCAACCAAAACGTCGCAGCTCGCTCGCTGACTCTGACGTGACTTCCAGCCTTTTCTGGGGATGAGTTTGAAGAGCAAGGTCGGATGAGCCAGACAGTTGAAGACTCCTTGAAGAGAGCAAACCCTCTGCTCCGGCTTGAAAGTGTAATGCGGTGTAAGACCCCAGACTAGAAGTCCCTACTGTGTAAAACATTGTTTATGCGCCTGCCGGGGACAACCGACTTGGCACACCTCCGTCACTGACAGTCCCCAGAGCGCGGCCAACTGGAGCGTGGCGTTTTCTTAGTTCCTCTTCTTCTCCTTTTCTAGACAGTGTAGCGCTGAGTAGTTCTTTTCGTACAGTTGATTTCCGAGTCTTGAAAGTTGCATGTTGGGAGTTAGTTTATGAAGAGCTGCCTTGTAGTTCGTTCTTTGCGGCTTGTCCAAACGTATCTGTCTCGTAAGCCCCGATTCTATTCTGTGGTTGCATCCTCATTTATCCAGTAAGTTGCAAGAGACACCGGTCAGTGGAAGACTACAGTCTGTAAACACGTATCTACCTACCGTATAATGTACACTGTAAACTATTAGATTTGAGTGTTTTCCAAATTTGCATGCGCCCCATTTACAATCTCTAATTACTAAATACTTTGCTGCTTTTGCCGGGCAAAGTATACAATTTCGTCATATTTATTGTTTCTTCAGATACATTATTTTCTTAGGTGTCTTACACAAAGAATGTAGGAAATTTCAGATCCATCTGAATGTGACGTGTCTGCCTTGTTGTCTCCCAATTGTATAGGCATTTATTGAGGCGTCGGCTATTAGTTATGTTGGTACCGGTCGCTCATCGTGTAGCTGAAATATTTGCTAACCAGCTAGTCATAAATATGAGTCATGCTAAGGTGTGAGTAAGCTATACTGCACATAGCTTACTCACTCAGATACGTTTTTTATACTGTTGTGTACCTACGCATATTATCAGAATTCTCGATCTATTGACTCTTGAACTTGATGTATCTAGGTGCAATGATACTGAATGAAGTTTCCATGGTTTTTCGAGTTTCGAGATTGACGATGAAAACGAATAAAAATAAAAATAGGTCTGATAACGCTCCTATCTTCAGCGTAGCTCCACGAGCAGTCATTCAGAACATTTAAATTCCTCGTGATACACCCAACCCTACTACTTGTTGTCCTTCACGATCTCTATATTATTCATACTATCAGTTACGCATGTCGAAAAATCTGTCATCAGCTGCTGTTGGGTTGGCGTACCGGACGCTATTCATAACCTGTGACAGCTCACCTTCGATCGATCCCGTGGGTGAGTCAGTCGTCACGCTCAATCGGGGAAGTGAATGATGAGCGACAGATCCTGGTGACTAAACCTGGGTGATTCACAGTTCCACGCTTTTACCATACTATTCCGACATTCCCTCTGCATCAGTTCCTACACACGAGGGTTCAGTTGGAGAGTCGTTAGACTAGTGATCAGGTAATAAAACTCAACATTTGTGGAGGAGAAGACGCCTTTTACTATGGTCAATATAGCACAGATCAAATTCAATGGAATAAAATCAAAGCAGAATGACGAAGTTGAGAAACAGAGAGTTGAGGAAAAACAAGAAAAACAACTCGGAAAAATAGAAAAACAAACCCGCCTTTGGTATTGTGGAGTGGAACAGGTAATTTTTAAGTAGGTATTCCGAAATATATCTCATACTCGTGAATAAGGCTAAACTTTTCGCTTTTAGTTCTACTTCGTTCAACTAAGTGCTGCCATCTATTGTCAAAAACAAAGGATGACGCTTACTTTGAACCTAAACCGTTTGGCTCTGGTGTACCATAGGGCTTACTTTGAACCTAAACCGATTGGCTCTGGTGTACCGCAGGGCAGTGTACTTGACCCACTCCTTACCTACTCTGTACCAGCGATCTACCTGAAGTTGAAGGAAACACAACAGCCACATTCGCAGATGTTACTGCAGTACTAGCAGTTTTTGATTCATAAAAAAATGAATTTTGGGAGCTGAACCTTCGTCACAACCTCAATTCTTCCCTCTTTGGTCAAAATCGACTTCATATTCGGTCTTCTCGCTCTAAAAAACATGGAAAAATATACCTCACAAGCTCATTTTACTAAAACACCAAAAAGCCCTATTTTTACCCCCATTTTTCACTCATAACACCCCTGGGTATATTCCGATCGGGCTGCAAAGTGTCGGGACACAAATAGGGCCTGTGTGTGTGGGGATTCGGGCCTGTGTGCCTACAAACGAATTTTTTAGACCGAAAATGAAGGAGTTACGCATGATACGGCGAACGGGCATAGCATTTTTGAAATATACGCACCTTGAAACGTAAAAGAAAAAATTTTCTGGGGGTGTTATACAAATTTTTTGCTGAGCGAATACATAGGTGGTTCACAGAATGATAAACGAAAATGGAAAGCCAAGTGGGGAATGAAATTAACGAAGCATTGTCGGTGCATGTAGAGCTCACGAATCTCAAAACTGACTACATGCCTATCTACCTCAACAGTAATATAATTCCACACTTCAACGACGCAAATTATCTAGGAATGACATTAGATGCGAGGCTGAGATCGAAAGCGCATGTTCAAAAGAAAAAAAATCAGAACTGGTCATAAAATCCAGACAAATGTACAGGTTGATGGGAAGACTGTCAAACTTGTCTGTGCATAACAAACTAACCATGTACAACCAAGTCTTGAAACCTGTATGGACTTACAGAGCGCACCTGGGCTGCACTGCTCAGAACAGTGTACTCAGGAATAGCCAGTGCACCATGTACTTCCGGAATGACAGACTCCACCACGATCTTGAGGTGGAGACTCTATGAAACCATAAAGAAAATGCCACCGCCCACCTAGAGCGGCTAAGAGGTCATGTCAACACCGAAGCTGTCCATTTGCTTGACACGAATGATTTGCTAAGAACACAGAAGAGAAACCGTTATGTAATAATTTACCGTTGTGTAATAATTTGCCGTTGTGTAATAATTTTCCATTGTGTAATAATTTACCCATCAATAATACTTCAACGGTTGTTCAAGTTGCAAAAGTACCTATCAAAAAAATCCAGCCCCTTCTGGGTAGATGAGCCGTTGTGTAATAATTTACCGTTGTGTAATAACGTGCCATTGTGTAATAATTTACCCATCAATAATACTCCAACGGTTGTTCAAGTTGCAAAAGTACCTATCAACAAAATCCAGCCCCTTCTGGGTAGATGAGCCGTTGTGTAATAATTTACCGTTGTAATAATTTGCCGTTCTGTAATAATTTACCGTTGTGTAATAATTTACCGTTGTGTAATAATTTGCCGGTGTGTAATAATTATCCATTTTTAGCGAATTTTCGAAGAAAAGGAAGCTATTGTTCTCGGTCCAAAATTTTTAAAACTCGAATTTCCGAAAGATTTTTATACCAAAATCCGTTTCAGACCATCCTGAATTCCCTGCCGAAAGACACCAAAAATGATATGTATATATATATATATATATATATATATATATATTTATATATATATTTATATATTTATATATATATTTATATATATATTTATATATTTATATATATATTTATATATGTATGTGTCATTCCAGACGATAACTCTCGAAAGAATTGAGATAAAAAGTTCAAATTTGCACGAAAAATCTGTCTTGGCAATCGACAGGCTAAGTTCGAAGATGGGCAGAATCGGGTCACTCTAAGGGGGAGTTTTGGGAAGTTTTAGGGGGGGGAAATTACCCATAAATTCCCAAAATGAAAAAGTCTGACAAGTGACACCTCATTTTAAAGGTTTTTGTACGCTGAACACGATGGTGAAATCAGAATTGCGATATCTCATTCCATTCTCAAACTGGAGCACTTTGAAGATGAAGGAACGTGGTTATTTTTTGAGATGTTCTTCCTGGTTCGTCTGCTCTAATCTGATAACGGAATGGGATATCGCAATTCTGACTTCACCATCGTGTTCAGCGTTGGAAAATCTACAAACCGAGGTGTTACTCGGCAAAAAATGGAACAAAAAATTTGTTACGTATCCAATACCTACTCTTCTGGTATTCAAAACATTTTTGATTTCCCCCTCCCCCTCCTTCCACCCCAAATTTTACTTTGCGTAAAACTACTCCTGTTTTAATTTTGTATGGTATCAAGTTGGGAAAACATTGGCCGAAAATTAATTTTCAGAAAATTTTAAGCGGAGGAGGAAGATGCCGAAAACTTCGAAAATTCGCTCTTATAGCCATGCTGCATGACTGTGGTTTTTAATAATTTACCTACCCATCAATAATACTTCAACGTTTGTTTAAGTTTCAGAAGTACCTACCAACAAAATCCAATAGTCCATCACTTGCCAAATGAAATAATTATGTTAGAACAAACAACTCGACTTCATACAGCCATCCTTGATTATAATCAGGTGCTCCTTAGTGATGAAATCCCGGCCGGATTTATACCGTTTGATTCACGATCGTGTTGACGAAGCTTTTTGGTGCACACGAACGGCTGGACCGGCTGGCGGCTGGCTCCGGGTGGTCTCAAAAAATTGTTTAGCTCAAGACAAATTTAATGTCGTAAAAAAACCATACCCTTCAATCGAAAGTTATTGAGATACGGCGTTCTGAACATTTCAACCCCTATTTTGAACCCCTTAGAGATGACTGACAGTAACGTCGAGCTTCGAGGACCAACTAGACCCCGAACGGAACCTATAACCCGAATTTCATCAATTTTGTTTCATGGTAACTAAGAAAAGTGGCCCGTACGGCGTACGGCGGACAGACAGAAATATTTTTATTGCAGTTTTGGATTCTACAGACCTTGAAACGTAGACCATCAAATTTTGAGGGGGGGTAAGAATTTTTTTTTCTTGCTCGATTCCAATGGTTCATTATTGAAAATAATAAACCAAAAAGCCACACGAAGTGAATGAATAAGATTTATTCTCAAGTATTCAAAATAGAACGCAATCAAGTTCTGTACGAGTATCTTGTCTTGTGATGGTTTTATGTAACGTAATTGAGAAGCAATGTATTACATTGCTTCCAGTAAGTAATACAAATAAACCGAAGGAAAAAAAATCTATTGTCAAAAGTTAGTCACTAAAACCGTGATGAGGAGAATACCCAAGTCTTGAGAATAACTATTATTTCTTAATAAGTATACTTCTTCGTAGTACGTGGTGGGGAGGCAATTTATGTTTCACTCTTCAATAGTCGTTTTAAAACGTAAGATCGATAGCGTGAGTTGATTGAGAGTGAAAAACGACAGAAGTTTAATGAATTTGAATATAGGTACCTACATGAGCACTATCGGTGGATGTAAATGGGATTATCCGCTCAGGATTCCGGTTGTCCTTGACGCCGACTTCGAGCCCCGTGATATTTCTTCGTTATTTTCCTTTTTCGAAACTAATTTTATTTGAATCATACTTCTCGGTCCTTCTGATTCAGCGTATCGATTTCAGTAAACATACTGAGGAAAGGATTAATAGGTGTGTCCGCCTTCGTAAGTTTGAATCAAAATTCTGCTTGAAAAAATAAAATAAATAAGTTCGCTCCGTTTGGAATTGTCACGCCTACTGACATGGTTGATGACAATGATGACATTTCCAATAGCTCGTGTTATTTTCGGTTGAACTGGACAGATATTAAACTACCTCGGTATGCAATATCTACGTATAGAATAAAAATTGAATAATCTCGACGTAGAGAAGTAGCCAATGAAAATAGGAGTTTTCCAGACAACTGATAGTATGATGATGAGTGAAGGATGTGGACCTATTAATTGGCAAAGGTAAGTGGAAGGGGTAAGCGCAATGGTGGATAAGAAATCTGATTGATAAAAAATTTCAATAATAACAAGATCCAATCAATTTCTTGACATGTTAATTAATTTCCTTTCAATTTACGTTGCCCGGGAATAATTGACGAACTCTATCATTTTATTAGGTGTAGCAACACAAATTGTATTACCGCTCTCTCATTTCCTTATTTCTATGTATGTAGGTTTAATTTTTGAAATCTGGATTTACGTGTATACGGTGGTATGTTGAAAATTCATTGTATTTCGTCGATACCTCAGTATTGCTCTAATGAAACATAATTTGATTTTGGCCGTGTGAGCGGAGATCTGTTCGAATTCGTTTCCCAATCAATCCGAAAGCGATCTGGCCTAACCAGTTGTTGGTGATGACTGCCAAATCGGGGCGAGTGGGTTAATGGAAAAAGCCCAGATGATGAGAGTTTTCGGCTATCCCCGACGAATTGAAATGGACAGCGTAAATATTCGGGTATTTGTATATTGATTCATTGTAACGCGTAGAGCCCCTCCGGCGACTTTTCAGTTATATAGAAATAGGGGGCTTGTTCGAAACCGTCATGATCCATTTGAATTGTTGAAACGTCTGCTCAAGACAATTGGATGATTGCCATGGGAAACGATTCCAGGCACGTTTTCATGATTGTTACGCTTCTGAATGTTGAGTATACGACAATAGAGGTGATATACGAATAGTGAGTAGATTACCTGAGAAGTGTTATCTAACCCTACCTTACCCTGGGGCACTAGCCCCTGAAAAGCCCTGGCCTCCCAGTTCCCTGTCTAATATTATCCGGAATGGAATTGCCTTATGTGGCGGATAATTGTTACAATGACAGTAAAACTGATGAAAAAGTAAATCTTCTTACAAAACCAATGGGTTACAACGGAGTCGGTCCATTGCTGTACTGGTTGCACTAAGTACCTACCTATGTTGGATACGGAATTATATTAACGCGTCCAAATTTGATTTGTTGCTTGTCCCGAACGGCTGATTGATGTTGATTATTTTTATAAAGCACTGGAATGAAGACTTTATTCAAATTACCCAAAAGGACTGTGATGAACTAATACGGCGTTTTAATAGGCGGTGGTTAGAAAACCGGCGTTGATAGAATCCGAGAACGATGCATAATCACGGCCAGGCCAATCTTGCCTTAGGAGGATCGGTAGGTTTAATTTGAAAGAAATACAAAAAAGGGGAAAATAACCAGAAGAGGTGGATCAGCCATTCAAGATAATCGATCAACGTTGAAGTGTTTTCGAATTTGGTACAGCCGAACGGGTAATTTCCTGTGATTCTTTATTATTTATAATACTTTTTATTTTACCTATACTTTTATGATCGCGTTTTAACTTATCACAAGTCGATCGATTCATTTACTTTTCAATGATTGTATATTATGTTATTATTAAATTATCTATGAACATTGCTGGCATTATTAACCTCTTAGGAATGCTAACATGGAAATCTACATTGATGTATCGTACATGAATACCTTGATATCCCTACCTACTTTTATGAATATTATTTAGATTAGTATGAATTGCTATACGTTATCCGAAGACGAGGTACGAATGTGGTGAATAACGTCGAAGGAAATATATCTCCATAGTCCCTTCCAGCGATAGGCTTCAAAAATTGTGTGCTTATTCAAGAACTCACGTGCCATTTTCTGTGGATCTAACAGGTTTTTGTTCTTGGTTGGTTGCAGGTACGTAAGTGTGAAGTGGCCGGCTATGGTATGGGAAGGCGACGGGGCAAGAAAGCGAGCTTCAACGGTAGGACACATAAATCGAGCATTGTCGTCCATGTGTTGGGTACAAGCCACCTAATGGTCCCTTGATATGTTTATTGTTGATCGCGTTGGCAGTGGCCCGTTGTCGTTAGGCATCTTACCTTTGGAGGCTCTCTCTACCACCTTTCTTACTCCTTCGCCTTGTCTTTCAACCTCTCTTCCCTCCCTTCTCTCCCATCCGTTTTTATCAACTTCTTTATTACCCGCTATCCCTCTTACAGCCGTAAGTGGCGTTATGTCTTCCAAAGGTTTTTTTCTCCTAAATCTCCAACAGCCTTTACACATTACCCCAAAAAGGTAGCCCCATTAACGTAGCTATTCTCGCACTGGCCAGGGCCTCGGATTCCTCCATTTCACCAGCCCATCCATATCCAAGCTGAAGTATATCTTTAGAAACCCGAATGAGAAAGTATGAATCAGAACTATTTCATCTGTTAGTTTTTTTATTGATCGAAATAGCTCAAAGCAACGCTCTATATACAAATATCAACGTTTATCTCTCTATTTATTATTGAAATGAGGAACAGAAAATTGCCTATCGCTGGATTAATTCCCTGTTATATGCTCACTTCTAGGATAGATATTAGAAATGTTCCCCAAACGTTTTTCCTTGCCACGTATTCCTTTAAAAAAACAAAAAAATTGGAGTTTCAAGATTACTGAGATTACTGGAGTAGATGAGAAACAATATATTTCCTAAATCAATCGCACTGTCGCTCTCAAGGCTGCTGATCATACAAAATATCCGCATGTGGCAGGCACCTACCAAGTAGTACCCATTGTGTATAAATCAATTCAGGTTTCTTAGATGTACCTAGCTACCAATCAATATTGAGGCAACTAAAACTGGAAAGTAAAGAAACTGCTGCAAATTATTATACAAGGGTTTATTATTTACCTCTATATAAGCCCGTTCTGCATAGGCTGACCCTGGAGAGCTCTAAATCGAGCACTGGAGCCAGCCTGGCAATTAGGTACAGTTGCGGATTCACAAGATATGTGGATTCACAAGAACTCTATCACTAAATATTTGCTGTTTTAACCATCATTCTTCAGACGAAATAATAATATCACGGAACAGCCAGTTCGATTTCATGCAGCCATCCGTGATTATAATCAGGTGTTCCTCCCTAGCAGTGATGTCTGGGCCAGATTTATACCGTTTCATTCGCGATGTTATTGACGAAGCTTTTCCGGGCGAACGAGCGACTGAACGGACAATGCTCCGGGTGCTCTCAAAAAATGCCCAAGTTCGATATCAATTTGAAAACGTTAAAATACCTGTACCCCTCTATTGAAAGTTTTCGAACTACGGCGTTCTGAAATGTTCAACCCCTATTTTTCACCTCTTAGAGATGACTGATAACAGTAAGGCCGAGCTTCGCGGACCGACTAGACCCTAAATGTGACTACATACGAAATTTCATTAATTTTCGTTCATGGTAACTAAGATAAGTGCGAACTAAGGCGGACTGCGGTAGTACTGACATTTTTTTCATTTCTATTTTCGGATTCTACGTACCTTGAAACGAAAATCATCAAATTTTGAGGGTGGGTACCTAAAAAAAAAAAAAAATCATGCTCGATTCCAAAGGTTCATTATTGAAAATAATAAACCAAAAAATCTTCTCGCCTACCCATCGAAGAGGCGGTTTACAACTGATTGATGGCTTATTGATATTCCACTCGTTGCCCATGGAATTAATTACCTGTCCGTCCCGCTAATATAATTATTGTGAAAATCGAATTCTTATGTTGTACAAGGGGACCCACCCTCTTCGCATTCTGTGTTGATTAACCATTCAACTCACGTTCTTTTTCCTGAGCTTTTTCGGTCCTCTGCAGCTGGTTCGTGCGTGTCCTCAGCTATACCTTGGTTTACCCTCGAATGTTTATGAACTTTATAGATGACATATTTGGTGTATTGGAGCAGTATTATAACAACTAACTATGATAATTATATTGGTAATAGGTTATGCATTAAGAACTGCTGGGAGAGTAGAGGTGAAATTTCCCGTTTAAGTAAATAATCATTTGCCGTTGATTTTGTTGTGTTTTTGTTAGCGTAGGTATATCTGTACTTGCATGAATTACGTACTAAAGAGTGAGATGAAGAGGAGGAAAGGGTTATAAGGCTTGGCGTTGGAGTGTGGGGATCATCAAATCATGGAGGAGGGTATGAAACAACTCATTACCGTAAAACAAGTTAAAATTGCTCCTGCTGAGCTATCTTTTGTCCAAACGAACATAATTTTGTTGCGCGGGAAGTCAGAGAAATAACCCTCAAGCCAGCCTGGAAAAATTCAGAGTGGCCCTGATATCCAAAAGGATATTTCTTTTATACCTAATTAATGAGCTGCAGGATGGTATACTTTACAGTTTCTAGCTGCCTAGGCAAAATAATATTTCACATCTTAGACTGGAAACTTTGATCCAGGCAGAAATTACAGCTTTTCGGACTGGTTGTTCAAACTGGAGCAGAGTATCCTACGACCCCAAGTTGAAAATCGCCGTCGTTGGACATCGCTGAGTCGTAACGGAGCCAATTATTTTGAAATTGGTTAATCGCATATAACTGATGTACAGACAGACGGAATTGATCATGATTTTATTGAAGTAGATTACCAAACAACAGTATTTTCAGTCTCGATGGTTTGAGGTAACTCACAATTTCCAACCAAATCAGTCAAAATTCGTGAGGTAACGTAGTTGTTCAATATGCATTGCACGAAATTCATATGCGAATGATACAATGAACTACTGAATTTTCGTAATTCGTTTTTCGTGCAGGTCATTTGATACATATCTCATCTCATTAAAATTTCCGTTCTCACTCTGGCATATATTATCATCAGAATAAATATACAAGTTACGGCATATTTTAATTTTGATGAAGTACCTTCCTGTCTCGCTATCTTTATTATAATTACAGCTTCTGCCTCGAAGATTTACGATTATGTTCTTAATGAATGATTCACCTGAGTTAGTTTTTGTTGCATTGCAAAATAATCGGTAGCAAACTATGATGCCAGCTTGGGTGTATGTTGGTGTACCTTGTAAATTATCAGGAAAATGGGCTGTTCACGTTTTCTGGGGCAAAAGACGTTTATGTGGATTTGCTTCACAAGGAAGTCGATAAGGATGAGCCGATTTTCAACGGTAAACTGAGTTTTCCCTGCTTGAATGCCAGTTCTAGCGTGAATACTACTTCTTCGTTTCATTAGCTCCATCAAGTTAATTTCATGTTAATATTTCCCGACCCGATTTTCGTTAAACCCAATCAAGGTCCGAAAATGCCATTAAACATTTCATTTCAGCGGTCAGATTCTGTGATTCATCGCTAACGTTTTAACAGCTTGTGACATTAAACGCACAAATCATTAGTAGAAAAAAGTACTCCCTCCGGAGTTTTGCAACTTCTGGCCGTTTTTACCAGTCAGGGAACAATAATTTCAACTTCCAAATCTGTTATGATAAATCACTCCCCGGAAAAACCCGAGTGGTGGTTTGGAAGCAACGAATACGATTTTCGTTAGAATTCTATTTGGACGATATATAAGGTGTTCAGTGGAGGAGTAAAAACTGGTGGACGGAAACAAACCTCAGTCGTAATGGGTGCGTATATTTTTTTAATTAAGGCCCAGTATTTTTTATTATCTTCAGTTTTAATGTGTCTGCCCCTCTAAAAGATATATTACAAAGTCGGCGTGAAATGTAATATAAGCGAGTTTCAGAGGTGGACTGGCAAGGGGATGGGGGTAGGTCTTACTGGACAAGGCATTTCGGTTAGAATTAATCCGAATGAAGAGGGAGGCGGCAGTGGGGGGCGAAAGTGTAGGTTTGGCGTTATTTATAGGCTTGAGTCATCAGTGTAACTACCCCCTGAGAACCATTGTTTCCAACGACCCTTCTTTACCATAGCAAAACTCTCCGGGATGAGAAAAGCATCAAAGAAAATTATTTATGTCCCAGTTTTAATGCCATGTCACCATTAAATCACTCAGATGGCCTCTACAGAGTGGGGGTGACGTTTTTAATTCTTAAGGGATGCTGAGAGATGGGGTTCCAAACGGCGCGTGCCGAATTTGTGATGTAGTGCTTTTACTACTTGAGACGGACTAACCCCTTTTAGTATCTAGTTGGTTTTGCCCTTTCTAGTTCCTTTAATAAGGGCGTTTGTATTCCGCATTATCCTTTATTAACGCAGTAAATCTTCATTCTGGAAGGGGTTAGATACGGCGGATAAGGATGAGGGGTTTTGGAAGCAACGACAATGCAGCATCTCAGGTTTTGGGGAGGTGTTATATCGCATTTGCGAGAGCAATATTCTGTCAGGGATTGCGGTTTCTTGATTTCTCGCCATTGGCAGACGGCTGGGGGGACGTTTAGGTGTCTGGCACGTACTTTCCGACGGAATTTATGACGCAGTTGCGGTCACTTGCAGTCCGTTCCTTGCTCGAAATAATGTTCGGGGACTGTCATCAGTTTTGGTGTCCCTCATCCCCCTCGACAGAATAAATTATGACCTGTGATCGAAGGGTAGTACGCCTTCGAACAGGGCCCCGCTAGCACTCTCTGTAAGAGTTGTGTAAAATAGTGCCACACCATAATCACTGCACGAAAAATCCGAGTAAGAATTACAAAAAATATTCGGAGAGTTCTTAAATCCCATTATGAGCACTAGATAGTAGTTACCATGTTCGGTTTCCATACAATTTGATCTCGTAAATTTCTGAAACATCATTTCAGGATGACTGTTGGTGGATGAATTTTGGATATACTTCATATCTGATTTAAGGTTAACCGTTTCCAATTCCGGTAGATTCTTAGTTCCCCAATTTGTAGAGATCTAGAGAGGAGTTTAGGGTTCAGAAAGGCAGGGAACGCATAAAACAGGGTCCAGTGTTTTCTTACGGTCGTTCCGTTTCTGTGTAGATCCATTTTGAAGAAAAATACTCCGGTTGTGAAGCAGAAATCCGTAGATATGAGCGACAAATGAGTTGTTGTGTCACTCTTACAGGGCTGACTAGTTGGGAGTGCTGCATCGGCATTTTGAGAAGCGACATTATTGTGGAATAAAACCGATAGATATGCCAGTTACTAGTATGGTGTCACAGCCAACTTTTCCCATAAGGGTTTTCAAAAGCGACAAAACCTTTTTGATCCCGACTTCAAATTAAGTATCAAACGCCGGGAGCCCCCCCCCCCCCACCACAAGCAGATGCTTGATTTATACAGAAGAATGGACGTTGCTAGGGGAGAATATTGGTCCATGCCGCAGAGGAGGAAGGTTATGTATTGGCAATAGCGAGAAAGAGACGGGAAGGCGGGAGTAACTATAAAGTTTTATGTGCTTGCTTATCCAACAGTTCTCCTGCATCTACCGCCATTCCGGTGTTGGAGACCCCTCCCACGCCTGCCGTTTCAGCTATGGAACCCTTCTACCAGATACGTCTCGTCCGAACGAAGTGTCTGGAGGGGGGTGAAGAAGGGACAGCAGAAACGTCTAAAGGTCTCTTGCATGGACAATCGATACGTCTAATCTCGATTTCTGCTAGGAATATGCGATGTAGGATCACTTCTGCCGTCATAACCCTTCAGGGAGTCTATCGTCTTGTGTTATGGGCTTGTTGTCAGTTAACGGTGGAGGGTGGTGGGTTTTCTGCGGAGATAAGGCTCTAGTGAGGTTTTGCGGTATTGGGTGTTGGTGGTTGTGGGAGGGCATGAGAGTTCCGTGATGGCGAGTATCCTGAACCCGATCGGAACGATGTTCGTGACGGGAGTTGATCCATTATAACGAGATTGGATAACTAGGAGCCGCTTACTCATCTTCAGAAGTCTACCATTTACATATTACCTACGTACGTAATTAGAAAATTAAATAATATTATGTGGTTGTAAAAAGAAATGGTTCTTCTAACCCCAGTGTTGTTCATTTCTTAGTTCCATGGATTAAGAATTGAACGTTTTCACCACAAAATCCAAAGATGGTACTTGGCTACATTTTTTTGTATATTTTCCTTTGAGCTCTATGAAGCATTGAGGCTGTTACCAACTCACTCTTATATTTGAAGCAAATCGGGTGTGAAGTGGTTTTGGAAAGCGTGCAATCAACTTGTGGTCATTCAAGAGCCAGCTCCCAACTACACTCCAACGTATCGTTTTGGTGTATCCTCCCAACTAGAAATACCCGGGTTTTCTGCGAAGCATAAATAATTTCTACAACTTCAAGGGTGTGAAACAATTTGAATCACCTTCCGAATAGGTAATCCAGGTGCTTGCGTGTGTATGGGCTGTGCGCAATAAATTTATAGAAATTCGATTCACCAAAAACCACTTTATTGGATGATGTTTTGACAGAGGGTAGGTTTTAGCATGAGAGATGATTTTACGATAACCTACCGGCCGAAAAATGCATCGGAATTGCTCTGAAAAGGGCGAACCGAAGGTAGTTTCTATCCTGTTCAACCTGTGGTGCTGTCATTTTATATAATCCCTCGTATGGACAGCTGAGTAAAAATGACAAGGTTGCACTTCGATCTACTGATTGAGCTCTGTGGCTAATTTCTTTCCTATTTAACTGACGGTGATATTATTTGACTAGACGTAGATAACCTGGCGTGTACCGTGTACCGTGTTTTATACGTTCAGAATTATCTCGAAATACCTATCTATCCCAAGCACGGTGGAGAATCGCCTGACTGAAATTTTCACGTTAATTGGAACATTTATCGGATACGCTGATTCTCATTGTGATGGTTTTCATCATGTAACTCCCGAGTCATGGAAATTGCAGCAACTTCTATCCTACCTTCAATATTAAAGAACTGAAAAACTGGATAATGCATAAAGTTAAATGTAAAGCATCAACTTTTATTTATGCAGATCTTCCCCCTATTTTGTTGAAAAGAGAAATTAAAATGACCTTATGCCTTGTGACTAGTTTATAATATTATACTCGCCAACGGAAATTTCCGTTATAATTGTAGGTAGGTAGCTTTCATTTCATTTACTAAGCGCAGTTTTTTGTTTGTTTCTAAATTTATTTATTTTTGTTGAAAAAAAATTCAAGTCCATAATGGTTCTTGACGGAATTCCCCACCCACAATAACGAGCTTGTGCCCATAGTACGAGATGTTGTTTTGTACCGTCTACAGGTATTGCATTCACTAATAGTGGCTTGAAAAAATAAACACTATATTTACAATTTTTTTTGAAAATTGAGCTAGGTAAAGACTTGATGGAAGAACCAAGCTGTTTATTAATTTTTGGGATTATTGACAAACGTCAGATGCAACTGAAACATTTTGAAATCTTCTTTCCAACATCTTTTTTTTCCCTTCTTTTCTGTGAGAGTAAAATAACACAAACTGTCGTCGAAAAGTTGACGGAACAGACAGAAAGCTGCGTCAAATTTGTCACGGGGGGAACTCATCAACCTGCTCTACCGCGAAGAGGGGTCGTTTGTATTCCGCGCCTCATTTGAAAAATAAATCCAGGCCAGGGGAAAAGAGACTGAGGACTGTTAATTTGATTTGTAAGGGAAGGGGCGTGGGAGGGGTTAGTGGTAATGATGCATGGATGTTTTATACCCAGTGAATGCTGTTCGAAGTGAAGAGTTTGAGTTGGAAAGGTCTCCAAATTTCCGAGTGGTAATATGAGACAGGACAGGCGTTAGTGATATTTCGAAATAACAGTTCAAAGAACTCATATACTCTTTCTCGTACAACTTGGCTGCTGGAAGTCGGACTGTTTTCAACACTGAACTGGAAACCAGTCGTTTTCAGAGATGGGCTTACACAGAGCGCAGTACCAGACAACATACCTACCCAGCAGTGAACTAAGTTAAACACGTCTAATGCACGTTTCTCTCGGGCCCATTGGCGAGCACGTCACTAGGTGCCTACCTTGTCTATGTGTAGGTACTAAATTGTTTGTGGCAGGCTTTCTCTCTTCAAAACGTTCGTGAGAAACAAATGATGCAGAGTTATAGACTTGCAACAAGGTAGGTACGTAATAGGTAGAATGTCCGAGTTCAGATTCAGGCGCAGATGATAGCCTGATGGTCCCCTATGAATTTAATTGGGCGGACTAACAGGAGCGTCTGCGCATGCGCAAACATCATAACCCTTGCAACGGTCGGAACTCCGGTTCTATTCTATCGATTTCGATGAAATTTTCATGGATCATACGTTGGGCCCCCCCCCCCCCACCGTTAAATTTCATTACAGTAGAACTGAGAGCGTTTGAGTGTGCGCGAACAACGAAAACTCTGTATTGGTTATGTCTGCTTAATTCAACCGATGTGGGAAACGTGGTTCCCAACGAATCCAACAGTTGTTGGTGATTCGGTGAAACAGTCACATGTATTACCCGGTTATGTTCAACCGAGTTTGATGACGTTTTCAGGAGCCAGTCGTTCGGATGTTTCGGCAAAGTCATCTCAAATACATGTACAAGATGTATACAAGATTGTGTACATGTATACATCTCAAATCTATACAGGATGTGAGTAACGGTAGGTATATCTGCGCATGAGCTGACATATTATAATTATTGATATTATGAAACATTCAGTTTGTGGATATCTCGTCAGACCTCAGCCGAGTTCGGCAGATAATGTTGGCGTGTGGTTTTCAGTAGGTTGTATGGAGTACATTTTTTACATTAACGAATTGGGTAAATGAATCAAAGTGAACATTTGTGGAAGCTTTACTGCCCACTCATTTGGCAGAGTTTTTGCCCTTTTTCGCCCCTGCCCATCCAAACTCTTTCGAATAACCCTTTTTGATGGGCAAGCGCTTGATGTTCCAGTATCAGATTCACCCAACAGAAGATCCCCACCATTTCAACCACCTATATTTTTCTAAAAGGCAGCTAGCTACTTCTTCTGTATCTACCGAAACGTTATTTACTTTTACGACGTACCGTAAAATAAAGAAAGAAATGGAAAAAAAGTCTATGGCCGGGGGGACGTCAACCCCTCGCTGGGCAATCGTGAAATAGGAGGAGGGAAAAAATATCCCATTTTCTGCCCGTTTTCCGCCCGATAAAACGTAATCAGAAAAACGTTAAAATGAGACGGGAGTTTGAAAAAGAGAGAGAGAAAAAAAACCTGAGAAAAAGGACAGAAATGGCGGAGTGGAGAAAAGGCAATGCCTACTAAGTCGGGTTGACGGTTGTTGCATTTAAACACCTCATTGTTTGGGGTTGGACTGGGATGTGGCGATGGGGTGGGGGTAGTGGGCCAATCCTCTTTGCATATCCACTTACTGCGGAGGGCTTGCCCGGACCCCTCCCCACCATACCCGAAGCGGGGCGTGGGCCCGGGCAAGTGGGGAGGAGGGCAAGTCAGTCAATCTGTACATGAGGACTCCCCACCACCATCACCGAGGGGTTTTATTAAGACTGAGAACGTACCTCGAGTCTGCAGCTCCTCCTATAGTCACCCGGATTCAGTTGAGAGTAACCTTCATTCCGGAGGCGGCTGTGAGATTCGACCTCCGAAAGTGAGCTGGACAACTCTGGATGAGAAAGCGAGAGAGAGAGATTTATTCAGAAAAAAACAAAAAAGCTCAAGATAACAATAAACTTTAAATTATGAATAATATAGCCCGCCCTTAGGCAAAGCCTGTACTGACGGGCTAGAGTCGCTTTGACAGACAATATTTTTAAATTAAAAAAACATCTCTCCTTGTAATAAATAAAATAAAATAAACTTCATTCTAAGTACCAAACAAAATTTAGCATGAGGAAAAAATTAAACAACACTTCTCATTGTAATACGCTGAAATAAAAAAGCGCTGCCGTAGGGGGTGTCTACCCGCCAGTGGTTTGTGTTCATGGTGGTACATTTATTGTCGAATGAAATCTGGGAGTGTCCCTCAGACCCCCGGATTGTAAGAGTTTAGATCAAGGATCAAAGCAAGGAAACATGTTCCATGTTCCCTTGCTTTGATCGTTGATCTACAGGATAAATAGATAAGTAGAAAAAACTTCCTCCAATTCGAGTGGGCAGTACATCTTCCTCACTTGAATCACATGAACGTGTGGAGTAGTTGGGTAGGTTCGTTTTGATACGGGACCATCTGCGATCCATCCCGCGTGTACCCTCAAAATTTCAGCTCTCTAGGACTATTTTTCGCGTAGGGAGAAGTGTTACAAGGAAACGGTCAACGTTTCATGTTCGCGCATGCGCAGACGAATGAAAGTCATACGCAATTATGAAAGTGTGATTCCTGATCGACCCTCCAAATCTGAACTCATTTCAACGATATTTAAGGTAATTACGGGCGCTTCAAGTTTTCATGTTTGCGCACGCGACGACGCGACGGGACGTTTTCCATAATTTTGGAAAGGGATCATTGGCGATCAAACCCGCGTGTACTCTCCAAATTTCAGCTCTCTACGACTATTTTTCGCATTACAAAGAAACGGTCCACATTTCATGTTCGCGCATGCGCAGACGAAAGTTACATGACAATTCCAATGAAATTCATTTGGAACTATCTAAGTATTATTCCTGATCGACCCTCCAGGTGGTGTGAACTCATTTCAACGATATTGTTATGTGCGTTTCAAGTATTTCACGTTTGCACCTGCGCAGAAGAAAGTTACAGTACTTTTTCAATGATTATTGTACGGAACCCTCTGTGACCCAACTCGCACCTACCCTCCAAATTTCAGCCCATCGACCATTATTTCGGGTAGTTATGGGCGTTACAAGGAATTACCACAGACAGACAGACACAGAACCAAAAATGTTCCTGGATGTTTAAATCGCAAAATGGTTGTGGAAATTTTCATTTTGGAGGACACACTTTTTTTACTCTATCAGGAATCCAAGGCTTCACTACCTTCGGTAGTGAGGAAGCAAAGAACTTCTTGTGATTTCCAAGCCTCGAACCAGCGATCTAATTCAGTGCAATACACGTCGTTTCCACTGCGATCTATTTTGATTTTTTGAAATAAAGGTTTTTCTTCTTCTTCACTACGCCACCAAACTACCTGAAGCTTCTACGGACTTCCGTGAGATGTAGCTGGCAGCTGCTAGAGCCGGAAACGGCCGAACCCCCTCGGCAGTTTTGAGCGAAGTGGACTCTCCTCATGGAAGGCACAGCATGTGGTACGAGAGAAGTTGGGTTTGATGGCAGGAGTGGGGCGACCAGTTTAGGAGGGGAGTCGTGTTACGCGGACAGGACAGGACGCTCTCCAGCCTGGTTTACTCCCGTAAAAACATGTTCCATGTTAAAACAATATTAATTCTGCGTAGCTAGCAAAATTAAACGTAAATGCTGCTTAAGATACATTCGACATTCTCCACTCTTAAGATTATTAGCCCAGTAAATATGAGCCTCTTGTAGGCAGAGCGGGTAATATTACGTGGGTCCCTAAGAGATGTGGCCAAAGAATTATGTACAAGATAAATTAAGTACTGTGGGCTTCTAGAAGTGTCAAATTAATGTCCGTATGGTATCTGTATGATGTCTAACAAACAAACATCGAGACTATTCACCACCACCACCCATTCACTAAGCAAAAGAGTCTCTTTTCGATCCAACTCTGTTTTGGCAGAGATTTTTATAGTATCCATGACAGGGTTATTCAGTAACTTCTAAAAGAGGTAGCTGGTGGCCATATTGGCATTTTTGATCAGAAGAGACTCATAATTAGGTGTTTTTTCTTTAAAGAGGTAGGTAGTCTCTTTCTAATTTCTCGTTTGTTTGATAGTGATATCGTGTATCATCCTTCGTTCATCCACTACCCCATCGATCATTTTGATCATTCACCGTTCTTTTTGATCTTGTATGTTTTTTCATCTCATAAAGGTAAGTCGATTGTTCATTAAAAATATACATGTCGTCGTTTACTTGAAAAAGCCGTCTTATTGCAATAAGACGCCGTTTTGGGAACCTTCTTATTGCAATAAGACGGATTTCTCAGACGACGACATATGTATATTATTATCGAACATCTAAGTAAGGGTTGAGGTAGGTCACGGGAGCTTTCAGTAAAATATAGAAACCCGGGAGCCATCGGAAGAGTCTGTCTCCCGGGAGATTTTCACAATAGATAATCTCTTTTTACTATCTCTTTTAGTGAATAGGCCCCCTGAAATAATGACGAATACATACGGAATCATGAGGTATACATTTGATTTAAAATCGGAAAGTAAGTACATTAATATGAGTTAGCACCTGCATCGGGTTTGCACTGAACATCATTAGTAATTTCCTTTAAAATTCTACAAAATTTGATGACCATTCTGGTGGCCACTGGTGGGTACTTGGCAGACATAATCAATGAATCGGTTGAGACAGGAGTATCCATCTAGTAATGTGCAGTAATGGCGAAAGCATTAGTGAGGTAAGAAATTTTTTGAAATAAGGAACTCAAGTATTCAGGTTCAAAAATCGCTAAAAACTGTCGTCTAAGTAACGGCACAAGTCAAGATCAACGCTTACAGTTCATCGACAGATAGTGACTTGAGTCGGAAAAATATTTTAGCCAAAAATATGTTGACTATAAAAAGTGGGTCAAATTTGAGTTTTTTGGGTGAGACTGAGAGAAAATGTGATCGTTTGAAACTGGAAAGAAACTTCAAATTTCGGGATTCTAGAGCTACCCTAATAGGTAATCAGTGTACAGACTGACAGAAATTCTGTGTTATTTATGGAGATAATTCCCTCCGTCACTTCATCAATATTATTGGTTCAAAGTGAGGTGCCTCTGGATGTGACTGGAAAACTCAGCAGTTTTCCGGGCAATCTCGTGATTTATCGATGATTGGAGCTCGAGGCGAGACGGACTGAAGGAAAACTACTCCCCCCCCCCCCCCCCCCCGGCCGGGCAAGGGCCATAATTGCCTCAGATAAACTTCTTGCTAATTCAGTGCTGATGATGCTGGAAGGTCAGCAAGACTGGGGACCAGACACTGCACTTAATTGGGTCCTTCACTGGGTCTGTTCCTCGCAGCGATCCCTTGGACCCCCCCCCCCCCCCCACCAAATCCTCGCCTTTTACCCCTTAAGATGTGGCAGATATTAATTTACTCCCCCTCCCGTCCCCCCTTTATCAGGCCCTTCGATAATCACCTTTGGGAATTCACTATGAAACTCGCTATAACCAGTCGTTTATATAGCCCCCTCTTCATTGTAATTTATAGTGCTATCAATCTATTGACAACCACTGATCAACTATTTATTCCGTTTAAGCGTAGGTTATACATTATGAAACCCGCTCGTCATCCGACTGAAGCTGAGGGATCGGTTTAGGGTTGAAACTGATGATTTTCAATATCTTCGATTGCTTCCATATCCCCGAGGCCCCTTTTCCATAATGGATACGTACGTGGTCTGACAATTATGATGGCGAACTAACCAAACTCAACTGGTCGGTGAATGGGGAGTGCAGCTACCGACATAATTCAACTTCGTATGGTGGCCTTGGATTGCACATGACATGATTAACCAACGGCGAAAACCTCTGTTTATCGTAAATGGACAACCGAAAATAAGGATTTCGCCTAATCGGTACCGATCTGAGCTGGACCAAGTTGGTAGAAGAGAAAACTTTAAAAAATCATATTATATTGATGTACACATAGGTACTTAGTGAGGCATGAGGTCCGCAGGGGCAGGCTTGAAGTAAAATGGATACCTAAGAACAACAAGATAGAATAAGAAGAAGAATTTGAAGAAAAAAAAAGTGAAGTGTTTTAGTACCAGCGAATTTTCAAAGACGTGACTTAGATATTCTGACAATTCTTTGCTGTTTTTGACCCCCAAAAATTCGAATTGGACCCCCATTTTATTTGAAAAATTGTTGGTCATTATTAGAGTGACGGTTTTTTCCGTCTCGTGTGCATGTACATTAAAAATTTGACACAATGGACAGCCAATTTAAATTTGCACCATATTCAATTTTTTTGAGGGGCCATTGTGATTACCATTGAAATCTTAATGTTTCGTAATGGTATAATTGTAGGAAGAAAAACGAAACAGTTCAGTTCTTCAAGGTTGGTCTTTGTACTGAGGATTATGAAACACAATATATTAATGTATATGAAACACAATATATCAATGTTTAGAATTAAAATGTTTGTAGAGGAGCACCAGTTTCGCAGCTTTTTCGTTCCAATATCTGTTTCTCAACTCAGATTGCACTAAGCTGAACGTCGACAAGCTCTGAAGATGCTGAAGATCCAATCGCCGAAAAATGTTGCGTACCGCTTGAAGTACCTGAGCATTATTGGGTCCATGTTCTTCTATGGATCATGAATCATTTGGGTTGGTGTTTCTTTTATGAATCATTTGTCTTAGTGCTTCGGCACAGTGAACAAAAAAAGTCGTCAGCCATATTTGGAATCCTCCTCGATACACTCGGTGCACCAAATTAGCCAGGAAATTTGAGTTC
Source organism: Leptopterna dolabrata (assembly GCA_954871275.1). Taxonomy (NCBI): domain Eukaryota; kingdom Metazoa; phylum Arthropoda; class Insecta; order Hemiptera; family Miridae; genus Leptopterna; species Leptopterna dolabrata. Next base: position 24,058,757 of record OX940983.1, read on the forward strand.
GTGCTTTACCTTCAAGGTACCGGCTTCTTGCTATTTTCACTATTTTTGGATAATTTCGAAAATTAATAGTTTTCGCGTTGTAGCTACACATTTTTAACTGGTGTTGAATCTGTTATCTCTTTTTATCTACCTATTCTCAACACGCTAGGCTTCTGAAATCGAATCTAAACGCACGATCTGGACGACCGTTGGTCACTTGTTTTGGTACCGCTGAGTACGTGGGTACCAAACTAGGTAAATGTATAATTTTCTCATTTTTAGGCTAAAGTGTTTGCTGTATGGAAATGCCGCCTGTCCCCTCCCCTATAACGAGGATCGTGTGAACGCCCGTGGTAGGTGCCTATAGTTTGAATGTTTGTTGGATACTATGGTAATAAGGCTGCCACCCCAAAGCGCTAATGGCTCTAAATCCTGCAGCCCGAAAGCGCAAATCCGACAGAATATGTGTGCACAAAAGCGCAGTTGCAGAAGGGATCGAAAGCGAACGAACACAGCTCCAAATTTCACCGATCTTACAAAACTTCGGAAAGAAGTTGGATTTTCACACATGTTGCTGATTACTCCATACGTTCTGCCGTTAATATGTGAATGATTTGATTTCGCTACTCCTTTTCCTGCTGAACGAATTCCTATTACCTCAGATGGTGTCAATAATTTATTATCATCTGCCGATGTTTTCAGACTGGCCAGCTTCTTCAGTAAGCCCGAATCATGCTTATCGCCTATACGAAGATTATTCAATAACGGACTATAGAATTAAACAAACACTAAAGATCAAACACAAGGCGTCATTTGTTCGCGCTTTCGTGCACAGGCCGTCGGAATTTATTCGCACTTTTCGACCTCTTCATCTTTGCGCTTTCGTACATCTGCCATTTGGGCTTATGTGGGATTTGCGCTTTCATATTTCATCGGATAATAATTTACTATTGAAGTATTGATTGGCAGAATATAATAAACAAGAGGAATAATGTGGGTAGTTATTTATTTACCGAGTAAGTATTTATATAGGTGTTTCATATATTCTTCAATTACCTATCGAACCGTTGAATCGAAAACTTTTGTAGAACACAAGAACCGGAAGTTATGGTAATATTAATAACGAGTTACTTTTGTTTATGTAAGGGAGTAAAATATAAATGAATTATCATCTTGTATCATAGCATACCGCAGGGTCATTACGAGGGCCACAATGGCCACCAACGGGCCGCACGCTTCATGGTGGGGCGCCATCTGTCGGCATTCGGATTTGTGAGCGATCTTTATCTGTCGAACATGGCCGACGATCGTTAACCCGTCTGTTACCGAGTGGGCTTACTTACCCCAGTGCTAAAAAATTTCCGAGTTTGGTATCAATGCAGGTGAATATTATCATTAAGGCTTCGTGTATTTTCTCATTAGCCAATCGTTTACACTAAAAGCTATTGCGCGAGAGTATGCAGTCAATAAAAACCAAAATATGCCCTTGGGGTGACTCAGTTTTTGATTGTGTAATTAATGGACATCGGTGCGCTCAATAGTATTGTGATTTGGTCTGAAAAAATATTCTTCTTTTTGAATGGAAATAAAAATTTGCGCAGAAGAAAACTCGTCCTAATGCAGCTCGCAAAACTTCTACTCGTCCCATCATGAATGCCCGATTGTTACAAAAAACCTACACAAAGACATCATCAGAGTTTCTGCAGGGGATTTGTTGGTATCGGATGATAAATATTAGTCTAAGGGAAGATGGCCTTCACGAAGCGCACAGTGATGAGGTGCAGCTTTTGTGAGAGGAGACGAGACAGGAAAACCCTTTGATTTGCTGTATTATTTGTAGAAAGCCAGTATGCAATGAGCGCATCGCAGCAAAGAAACAATAATAAATTGTAAAATGTAGGTAGTGATTATGACGACAAATCCGGAGATGAAATTTTGATTTTCAACATTCCAATTAGGTATTTTGCATTTTATTTTCCTTTTCAGTTGTAATATGTCTTACATCCATTATAGATCCTACATTTGAATTTTATTGTCATTTTCCGTGCATAACTCATGAAATACCAATAATTTTGATTTTCGGGTATCAGTTCGGCCCAAGGAGACTTGGTAAGAGTCTTCTTTCAGGCTCTGACGCGGTTTTGTTTAAGTAATAGGTAGTTAATGTATTTAAAAGGTAGTTAAGTGTTAGTTAAGTATCAACTAATTATTCATATTATTGAGTAGGTATTATAGGTAGCTAAGTGTTATTAAGTAGTTAAGTAATAGGTAGTTAAGTATTGACTATTATTCATATTATTAAGTAGGTATTGTAAAGTATTAGCATTTTGTCTGTTTCTACTAGAACAAAATGCAATTATGTGATAAAATAATCGTTTGTAACTTTCAAAATTCTAACATCAATTTGTTTGTTGTGACTGACGGTAACTTTATACTTTGTTATTTAGTGAAAATGGACTTCCTTTACCTTCGTTTTTATTTGATTTTGTATATTCATGGTAATAAATGTAATATAAATTAACTTTATAATCTTAATAATATTGATAATTTAGTAGTTAATACTATTACTTTCCCAAGTGTTATTGCCGAACGCCAGTGAGGCTTCTTACTTAGACTCGAGCGACATTTGCGGGTGGCTGTATGTATGTGTGTAACGGGCTGCTGAAAGCAGCAATTTTGGGTATTCTGACTTGAAATTTTTAGGGTAGACTCGTTGGGCCCAGCAGAATTGGGCCCAACGACGCCAGGGAGAGGCGCCACGCTGGCACCAGCGGAGCCGTCTGTCAGAAAAAATGTGTTTAGGCCTCCAAAATTTGCTGTATAGTTTTTCGTGGCACCATGGTGCCAGGGAACGGCGCCATGCTGGAACCAGTGGTGCCGCCTGTCCAAAAATGTGTGTTTCGTATAGTTTTTCGTATCTTCCACCACGTTGAATCGAACGCAGTAACTTTCAATGCTCCATCAGTCCTCCTTACAGCGACTGTTAAATATTTGGCCGTAAAACATTACGAAAAATAGCTGTTACTGAGCGTGTTACATAGGCAGAATTTCATCCTATTTTCAAAATTGCGTGACGGGGCCTATTCACTAAAAGACATGCTTAGTGAAAATATATTATCTCTTCAAAATCTCCCGGGAGAGACAGTCTCTTCCAATCGTCTCCCGGGTTCGTCCATTTTACTGAATAGCTCCTGTTTGTGTAATATTTTTAATGAACTATCGACTTACCTTTATGAGATGAAGAAAGACAGAGGATCAAAATGACCGATGTGGTAGCGGATGAACGAAGGGTGATACACGATATCTCTATCAAACAAACGAGAAATGAGAAATCAAGACACCTAACTAGATGTCTCTTTTGAAATAGATAGAAAATGCCAAGACGGCCGCCAATTATCTCTTTTAGAAGTTTCTGAATAACCCTGTCATGGATACTATTTTTTTTTTTAAATCTCTTGCCAAAAGGCATAGTTGGAAGAGCCTCTTTTGCTTAGTGGTCAGGGGACCCAGTAGTGTACGTATGTGTGTGATGTTTTCTTCTTTCAGGCTCTGATGCCGTTTCCGAACATTTTTTAAAGAATCCTCCAGATTCTTTCAAAAACCGACGGACCTTCTGGCGGTCAACCCTCAACTGCCCGGAATGCTTCAGTTTTATATGGAGAACTTTTGGATTTTGAGTGGTCCCAGAGTTGGGCCGGATGAGGGGGGGGGGGGGGGGGGTCCGGGAACGGGGAATTCAAGTGATGGGGAAGATTAATGATCCCTTCTGAATGGTTAATATAAAAAAAGACACGGATAAAGTCAGTGTGGTACTACAGGAGCTTCAAGGATGGTGCTGACGTAACGGCGGTAGTGTCGAGGAGGGGGAGGGGGTTGTTCATTCAGGAATTTCCTGTTGCACAAATTACATTTGTGAATGGAACGTACTCCCCCGCACGATACGGCGAGTACTGACGGGGGAGGGGACCCGACCCGCGGCGCTTTCTCCCTCTTTTCGGGGACGAGCGCCGCGGGTCGGTGGGAGGAGGCGCCTGAAGGGCGCCGCGGGATGACTCGCCCCTTCACGGCGTTGCTGAGGGGTAGCGCCTGCAAAGCGGGCGGGAGGGTAAAAATTCCGCCTTTTACACCACTAACCTACCGCAACACTGTTGGCGGTCCCTCGCCCAACCATTCGAGTCGACCATTGTTAACCATTTCTTGCGAATAAACATTATATTACATGCGTATCTCAGAGTACAAGAGCCCCTGGGCGAGCAAACGTGCATGCTAACTACCGTAAGTCTGACTTACTGCAACTTGAAATTGCTTTAGTGTTCAAGGTGTAACACGGAGAAGTAATAGTGGTGATACATTAGCGTCAAAGAAGGAATACAGACGAAAGAAATTCATCTCCGTTCCACAACTGAACACTAATCTAGTACCTTTTTAAGCGAATTTTCAAAGAAAATGATATTGCATTGGGTCCAAAATTTTCAAAACAAGTAATAAAAATTCCAAATTTCACCAAAATATTCTTACTGCTAAACAGAAGGATGGTTTCGACGATGAGCAATTTTCGTAAATTCTGAGGGGGGTCAAATTTGAGTTTTTATGGGACAGAAATCTGTCAAAACGGCTAAAATTGCGAGTAATTGATGATAAAATCAATGAAAGTGGTATGGAAGGGTGAGTAAAGACAGACAACCATTTCAGTTGTTTTTCATACCTACAAAATAGGGGTCAAATTTGGATTTTTGGGGGTCAGAAATTGGAATTACAATCATCTGACGTTGTGTGGGATGGTGATTCACGAGAGAAAGAGGTACGATTTAGACGATAACAATATTTCTTTTAAAAAAAGAGTGGGTCAATACAAAGGGTCAAAAATCGGTAAAATAAAATAGGCTAAATTCACGAGAAAAGAAAATATTTTAACGAAAAGTGGTACCTATTGTTTCTCGCTATATCATCGTTTTACACAATAGCACGAATATTTCGTTCTTATAGCCATGCTGCGTGAGTGAAACTTTTTTTTAAACATGGCTTTATTGATGCTTTTAAGATAGCTTTTTATACATATTCTTATATTAAAAACTAGTTGAAAAAATATAAAATAGTCCTCATTTATATGAAATAATTACCTGGAGAATCACACACAGAAGAGATAATACAAACCTGTTACCCCTCCATCCAGCCTTTCCCTCACTGGAATATCAACTCCTGGAATATCAACGCCGAAATAACGGGCATCTTGAGGAAATTTGCAGCTACTTTTTACTCTGCTATCTTACTAATAGCTTTAAAAAAAAAACGCTGCAAACTAGGCTGTTATATGTGGTTTGTTATTTCGGACTAGAAAGACATACCTATTATGATTTAGTTGCGTCAGACGTTTTGGCCTCAACCGGCAAACATGAAAATATAACGCATCAAGTGGAAGGAGTCATTAAAAGACCTCATCAAAGACCAGAAAACAATAGCTCTTTATAATGAGGAACGGTTAATAAATACGTCCAACTCCAAATCGAGAATGACACGGGGGAATAAATGTCGTTCCAAAATAGAGCGACAGGCGTATCATGTGGTTTTTCATTGGCCGCATTCCCACTAAAACCTAAAACTCACTCTATCGCGTATTAACATCGAAAAACATCTTGAACGGGTATAAATGATTTTTTCAGAGTGGGAGGAGCCCTCTTGGTGAGACTAGTTGAATACCCGTCGTTACAAGTGGATTAACTTCGTCGATTTTGTTTCGAGGCCAAAAGCGATCACTCTGCTCTCTTTCGAGAAGGAAAATGAAGACGGTCTTGGGGCGACCGAGTGATTAATAGCGCAATCTAGCGAGTAGGTCTGTTCAATACTAATTTAAGAACAAGGCATTGCATTCTCGTCTCATTTACTTGCCTTTCTGGGCAAGTGGTTTTCACCTCAATCCCTGTTTAATCTTTATTTTTAGGAGTGTGTGGGGTAATGTGAGTGACACGTGATTTCTCTCTCCTTCATGCACATATTTTACTAAGTATTTCCTTTGCGTCAACTGATCGGTATCACGAGGAAGGGGTGTATGACAGTTCCGCGCAAATCCCCAAAAAGTATGACAGTTCCGCGCCAATAAGGCCTTCCTGAACCTTACAGTTCCGCGCGGTTCCATATGACAGTTCCGCGCAAAAGAAATTAGGGAATGACGACCAAAGATGTTAGACTCATGCGAAAATATCGTGTATTTCATAAAAATCAACCTGAGCAGCGATTGGGCATAAAAGAATCGCGAAAAAAATTATGTAGTAAAGTATACTATATATACCTATATATACAACTAAAAAACTATAGTTTTTACAAATTTTTACTGTTCTTGATGACCATAGTGGAATTGGAGGCGTTGTACTAGGTCGTAAGCACTTGCAACGTCCTTCGAAGCAAGAAATGGCATTCCAAAAACCAGCTTCATCCATTTACCCTCTTCGCTTTCTTTATCTTGGTAGAGCGTCTGGAGGCCACAAGCTTGAATTTGGCGATACCAAGCTTGAGTCAAATGAAATCGGCATCCCACCACCTGTATCGCGGGCCACGTCGCCACCGCTGCATTTCTAATAGCCATTTCAAAATCCGCGACGATTTTCTGGGGTTGAAGGCATAATTCATTTTCGGCACATTTAGCGGTCAATTTCTCAAAAAATTCGCGGTACACAAGTTCATTCTTGGAGGGAAGTAGGGCCCACACCAATGCAACATAATGTCCATTCTTCTGGACGTGTATAGTAAAAAGTTGGGCAAAAAACTTAGTGCACTTGTCAAATGTTCCATCAACCAAGATCGAATCTACCGAACAAAGATGAGCTAAATTTGCGGCCGTTGAAAAGCAAATAACGTTGGTTGCTGTGTCATTTATCAAGACAAAGGGCTCATTGTCATGTGTTTTTACGTCCATTTTAATAAGTGCTGAATGAACTTCACATATGTTTTTGGGTAGAGGGGGCAAAACAGAACGTCTTTTACGATAAACACTCAAACGGAAGCTGTCGATGTCACTCACTGTAACTTCCTTCGAGGCTGCCTGATTGACGATTTCTTTACGGATGAGGTTCATTGGTCGAGAAAACAGATCGTCCATGGCTTTAATTTTTAAAGAATTCGATAGTTTTTGTCGCACTGTTAAAGCTCGGATCTCGTGATCGTGGACTGCATTGGTGTCATCGACGACGACGTCAGAGCTGGCATTCGTGTAAATTCTTCCTCGACAAGACTTTTCCACGCACCTCCAAGAAATTCCGCGAGTTACTTCCCGGTCGCGGCGAAACTTAAAACTTTTATAAACAACGTGGGGTTTGCCTTTCTCACTTACGAGTACACACTCCATCTCAACTGACGTCTCATAGAAAACTGACACATCCTGCGGAAATCGTGACCCTCTAGATAAGCAGTAATACAAGAAACCAATAATATTTTTAATTCACAACCTTTCTATGATACAACAACTTTCAAAGGGCACTGTGGGGCAATTTTAGTTCACTAATTTCAAAGTGCACTCGTAAGGTCGTCGAGAGCGATGGTACATACAAACAGGTAGTAGCTTCAACGTTGACTCTTCGCGCGGAACTGTCATATGGAAATAGCGTCTCGGCCGCGCGGAACTGTCATATTCAACAAACCATTTTTCGGGGATTTGCGCGGAACTGTCATACACCCCGAGGAAGGAGGGTAACTAGCTGGGTAAGAAATAAAGAAAGAAGGAAAAAGGAAAAAAAAAAATGTAGCTGCCCAAGTAACGAAAAATAATATGGACTAAACAAGAATATAGCTGCTCAAGTAACGCGAAGTATAAATAAGTATAAATTTGTATAGCACTAGAAGTATAGATTTGTATAACACCAAGTGTAAATTTGCGAAGTATAAATTTGTATGACACTAGGAGTGTAACACCATAAATGTGTATAAACTAGAAGAACAAAAACCTGGGAAAAACATGACCATAAATTGTGTGAAAACACCATAAATTTGTATAACATAGGTGAATCAAATAATTTAAATAGCACTATCAATGGTCAAAGACAGTTTTCAATAATAGGAGCCTAATTCGAGCTACTGGGCGCCAAAATTGGTGAAAACCATAAAAAATGGCTATTTCAATGATTGCGCATGTAAGAAACAATAAATGAACAGCCAACATTTCTGTAGGTATGCCCATTAGAATAATAAACTCATGTAACAAGGGCCTTGCAGAGTTTTTCTTCTTCTGCTTCTTCTTGTCGTTGTCGCTGTTCTTTGACATAACAGGGCGACAGCCCCAGAGACATAACAGGTCGAGCTGAATTTTTGCACAGACATTTTTAATGCTCCAAGCAGCCTTTTGTGTATCCCCCTCCCTCCCCCCCCCCCCCCCCCAAATATTGAAAAATTTTAGGCAAGCACTGAGAATAGATGTTTAAGTAGGTACTGGGAAAAAAGTTTACTTCATCAATCAATGTAGCAAGACGTGCCCCCCCCCCCCCCCCCCCAACCAATCCTGTTGAAAAATTAGGTAGGCACTGAGTAGATTCTAAGTAGGTAGTACTTACTGAGTTGGTACTAAGTAGGTAGTACCTACTAAGTTGGTACTAAGTAGGTAGTACCTACTGAGTTGGAACTAAGTAGGTAGTTTTGTATCGATACCAAGTAGGTAGTACTGAGTTGGTACTAAGTAGGTATACTGAGTTTTTACTAAGTAGGTAGTACTGTATGGGTACTAAGTAGGTAGTACTGAGTTGATACTAAGTACGGTGTACTGAGCTGGTACTAAGTAGGTTGTAATGAGTTGGTACTAAGTAGGGAGAACTTAGTAGGTACTAAATAGCCAGTACTGAGTAGGTAGCTTAGTCAGGGTAGGTGGTAATGGGTAGGTCCTAAGTAGGTAGTACTGAGTAGGTGGTACTAAGTAGGAAGTCTTGAGTAGTTATGTACTAAATAGGTAGTGGGTAGTAGGTAGGTACCTGCTGGAAATTTTTTTAGGTACCTACCAATTGGAAAAAAGTTACTTTGTCAAAGCAAAAAGATGTGATATCCGGCAAAAAAAACAAAAAAAAAGCAGTTTGATCAAATTTGATCCGGCAACTTTGATCCCCCCCCCCCCCTCCCACAAGCAACCCTGTTGTGAAAGGTTACCCGCCAAGAAAACCTCTTCAGCCGCAAAAACGACTGATATCCATTTTGCCCGCCAAAATAGCATCAATTTTTATCAACGCTGTTTGGCGGGCAGCTTTTTGCCGCGGGAGGTTTCGTTGGCAGCTAAATTTTTACAACAGAGTTGTTTTTAAGGGGAATACGTATGGACCACAGAATTCAGTGATCTACACTGAAGAGGCTTCGGTACCGGTAAATAAGCCCACTGTTTGAAATTATTAATATTTTTGTGGGTTTTGAATGCCTTCCGACACGGTGAAATGGAGCAGCAGACAGAAATATGGTTTTATCGACTGAACCGAATATTTCGGTAAATGGGTCTGGTTTTGACAAAACCTTCATCTTAGTGACTTCAATCAAATCCTGAAATCAATGAGTAAATTGAATTTTGTAAATGGAGGTTTAAAATTGAATTGTCAGCTACAAATCTCATATTTAATTAACAGCAAGCCCGTGGGCAACGGCCGTCTTTGTTTCGCCTTTGAAAATGTAGATTGGAAGCACAAGATTAGGGTCAAGTCCAGGGCGAGGGTCAGTCGGGGTGGCGGTCGAGTGGTCGAGGGTAAGGGGGTGGGGGAGAACCCAATTAGTGATTAACACTTGGGGGACAAATATCGCTGGAGGGAGATTGAAAGATGCTTTGAAGTCAGTTGCAAGGTTGGAAGGCCTCTTCCAGAAGGGAAGCCTTGCAGCCAGGATGGGGTCGTCAGGGGGCGGTGAAAGGGGCTGATTGCTATCACGGTGTGCTTGGGGGGAGGTCAAGAGTTGTGATTATTAAGAGGGTTTGAAGGACTACGAAGGCTTTGCAAAGTCCTCCTCCTCCTCTTCCACTTTCTAGACCAGGTGACGGGGTCTCGGGCTTCTCGTACATTACCAATAACCGCCTCTCATGGGGGGGGGGGGGGGACCTTCTTGTCATCCCGTCTAATTCAAAAGGCCTGTCCATTGGCAGGGGAGGGCTGGTGATTAACTCCGACAATCCCCCCCTCCCCCCCACCAACACGACGGCGACTTTAGCCTGGAGAATCGTTGATGATGTCCAGTCCAGTCGGCAGACACAAAAAACTCTGCAAATTATTACACAACGGTTTATTATTTACCTGCATATATGCCCCTTCTGCGTAGATCAGGACCACCCTAAATGGAGTACTGGAGCCGGCCGGGGAATTACATTTTCATTACTGTAATATGCGGTAGATTCAAGAATTCTATCATTATTGATCGCTATTCAAGAAGCATAACTTTCCTTGTTCAAGTTGCAAAAGTAACTATCAACAAAATCCAATCCATCCTTCAAAATCCAATCTTCAAATGAAATCCATCCTTCCATTCAAAAATCCATTCTTCAAATGAAATAGCATCACGGAACACCCAACTCGATTTCATGAAGCAATGCGTGATTATAATCAGGTGTTCCCTAGCAATGATATATACGCAGGATTTATACCGTTTCATTCACAATCATTCTGACGAAGCTTTTCGGTGTAAAATTCAGGGCCTTACTGCGAACAAGCGGCTGGACGGACAAGGCTCCGTGTGGTCTCAAAAACTCCCCAGTTCGAGGCCAATTTATAAACGAGAAAAAATTCGACAGCGGCACCCTGGAAATGTCAGCCCCAGTTTTTCACCCCTTAAAGGTGACTGATGGTAAGCCCGAGCATCGCGGACCAACTGGACCCCAAATTGGACCAACATACCAAATTTCATTAATTCTGTTCATGGCAATTAAGAAAAGTGCAAAGTACGGCGGAAGGATAGAAAAATTTTGTATTCCATTTTTAGATTTTGCATACCATCAAATTTTGATGGGGGTTAAAATTTTTTTTGTGCTCGATTCCGAAGGTTCATTATTGAAAACAATAACCAAAAGCGCTAATTTGCACCGACTCCGGGCTTCATGAAATTTTGGTATGTTGTGTGTGGGTGGGTAGGTGGTGTCGGATCCAAGTTTAATACTTGATACAGTTCCGAGTATGCATGCCCCGATTTACAGCAAGTGGATCCGTTGACCAGGTGCCTCACGCAGTTTTGAAACTATCAAATTCTGCCTGTATACCACGCTCAATAATAGTTATTTTCCATGACTTTTTACGGATAAATATTTATCAATCGCTGTATGGATGATTAGAGCTTTGAAAGTTATTCCATTCGATCCAGCTTCCTAAAAAACGTGAAAAACTATACCAACCACACAATTTTCTGACAGGTGGCACCACTAGTGTCAGCGTGTCGTCGTTCCCTGGCACCATGGTGGTACCAAAAACTATACAGCAAATTCTGGAGGCCTAAACACGTTTTTGTGACAGATGGAACCTCGGGTGCCAGCGTGGCGTTCCCTGGCACCATGGTGACACCAAAAACTATACAGCAAATTATGCAGACCTAAGGAGTGTTAATGTCAAAATTTCAAGTCAAAATACCCCAAATTGCGGCTTGCAGCAGCCCGGCATAGGTATACATTACATGTAAATATAGGGAATCACCCGCAAATATCGCTCGACTCTGAGCCTCAGAGATGTTGGGGGGGGGGGGGGGGGGGATGGGGGGATTAATTTTTTGTCCCCAGGCTCGATTCCAAAGGTTCATATTGAAAATAATAAACCAAAAGCCCGTGTCTGTCGATAGCCCTCAGTGAGACAAACAAAACAAATCTGTGAATTCGGACGAGTAGTTACGGAGGAAAAGGTCGAAAAAACGGAAAAAAGACCCCCAAATTTGGGTATTCAAAGCGACGTATGTACCTAAGTGATCAGTTTTTTCTTTTTTTCTTCGTTCATCAACATCTAATCTATCAATGTACATTAACCAGAAAGAAGGAACCGCCGTCCGCTCGCGTCGACTTAGCAATACGTACCTTGGTGAACCTATACAGCAGAATGTGCATCACGAGTTGGTATGCGAATGTGCTTATTCCAGAGGTGCCTCAAACACCCGCTTACTTCTGACTTAGGTTTGGGTGCTAAGGACTGGTTGGAAGATTCGAAAGGTAGGTATCATATGTGCCAAAATTTGATGTTATCTTTTGCTACTGTTTATCCGTTCTGTTTCGAGAATAAATCTTCAGAATTCAAATTACCTAGCTGGACGGAAGGGTTGAGGGTTGTCGAGGCAGATCTACTGCAGACTCTGCGATGGAGTTTGGGTCGCTAACAGGGGCGAACCGTGGATAAGAGAGTAGGTCGGTTTGCGGATTGATAAGCTGGGCCCCAGCTCATTTCCGCAGGCTCCCTCACCAGAATCACCCTCTGGCCAATATCCCCATTGGGATTATTTGGACAAGAATTCCAAACTCAGTCCAGGGGAGGACCTTTTACCCTCGGAAACGACAACAGCGAGACGTGGAGCAGCTCGTCCCCTTCTCATTGCATATTCAGTCCCGCTTCGCCCGGTGACACCAGTCCAACGTTTTCTCCCCGAAACCGACATCGACGATCGGTTAATTGTTTAAAATCCGTTTTGCGTGAAAGGGGTTACTGCACGTCTTTCCCCCAGAGACCCGTCCCGTGCGTGTTTCTCTCTCATTAACATTGCTAACGATCGCAGTTAGAATTACAGGCGGAATCATGGATAGAATTACAGGTCAGACAAAACCTGCCTTTCCCTTCCTGTTAAATTTTGCTCTAGCCCTTCTATTTCAGACACCGCCGGTCGTTGGGTGTGACAGAGAGCTATATTATAGTAGCCATACTAGTAGTTTCATGATCCATACGAACTCAGAAACCCAGGCACACACTGGTGCATCTACGTATATATCAGACTTCCTGCAATTGCGCTAAATTTGCCGATCACGAGGGACTCTCAATTTGCCTAGAGTGGCTTGTATCATTCTGTGCGATTGGCATTGGCGCGAAATTGTGTGAAAAAAAGCTTATTTAAGGCGTTTTTCGGCTTGGCCCCTCAGATTGATGTGGCCAAGTCTTATGTTTTATTTAAAACTCTTTATACCATTTTAATTATTTTTAGGGAGGAAAAGCGGATTTCCCCATTTTCGAACATGCTGAACACAAATCCATCGAAAAAAAATTCAGTTCCTTCAAGTAGTGTGTGCGTGTGTAGTCAAATTCAAACCTCAGTTGGGAGGCCGCCACTGACTCGGGCGGTACCTCCGAATTTGACTAGGGCGGTAGGACTCAGAGGGAGGAGGCCTTCTGCGCCTCTTTCCGGCGCAACTGGAGGAGGGGCGGATATAAATACCCCCGCTCCCGACCGCCAGAACACAACCCCAGAGACCTTACCTGAGACCTGACCTGCGACCAGACCTGCGATAGTTTCAGTTAGTTGAGTTGAGAGAGATAGCCATTTTGTTGACCCCAGTTGTAAATTCGTTGTGTGATTCGGACTGTAAACTTGACTTCCCCTTTGATTATTCCTTTTAAATTTGACGCCAAGAGAGAGAGGACGGGAGATTTCCGTACTACCACCAGCCACAGCCAGCACCCGGCGAGCCCCTGCCTTGAACCCACAAGGTACTGCCGTAATCACCCACCTGTTGCAGGCAGATCCCACTGGAGGAGCCAGGACGAGCCCGGAGACGGACTTCCCGAGACGAACCAGGAGAATTACCGGAGGTAAGGCCTAAGGCCCCTTTATTTCCTAGTCCGAAACTTAAGCGACACTGTCGCGTAACAGCGCCCCTCAGGCCTTCTGCAATCACACAAATCCTTACAGAGGTAATTCAGAACGTTCCCGTTTTGTTTCAGTACCTCTACAGACTTCTCTCAAATTGAGCCCTGATTTCATCCCCAAAGTCTTCAACAGTTCACTCAACGAACCCAGTCATCAGACCCCATCAGAACCCATCCAAGACTCCGACTCTGTTGCCATTACATCATTACACATTTCTACACCACTTGTAAAATCTCTGAATCTATTAGTTTTGCCCCTTTGCTATGTAATTAGAATCCCGTTCATTCGCGCATTTAAAGTAAATTCTTGTTCTTGTATCGAGTCATCCGCCTTCGCGACCCCAAATTGTGCTAGCTCTTTTTACAATAAATTCGTTCATTTCGTTAACTTCCTCTTGTTTTAATTATTATCCGAACACCGTAGAGTCACAATTTCACTAGTCTTTCAGCTGGAGAACTTTGCCTTGGAGACGTCCAAACCTGTAGTGACACTGTGCAAAATCGCTGCAGGGCCAACTGCTCACCTACAAAATTCTCAGGTAATACGTTCAGACTCCCATTTTAGGTCACCTCTAGTTACTCGCCATCCATCCACAGGAGGTAACAACGGGCGTCTGAACACATTACAAAATTGGTGTCAGAACTGGGGATTTCATGCACTCTCAGAAATCCGAACCCAGTAGGTAGGCACACGGCTAGGACATAGAAAGGCAAACAGAGTCCCTTAAAATTGACCCAAGTCCCCCTAGCACCCCAAAATAGTCAATCATCATATCAGGCTCAGAGAAGTATTAACTGTGTATATATCTTAAGATTGATTTTGTGTTATTATATTTTATTACGATTTTTATATTTTCCTTGTATATTTGTCTTGTTGCATTTCGTTAGTTCTAATTTTCTTAATATTTTTGTGTAAAAACGTGTCTCGTAAACATTCAGTTAGGGGTAAATACGTTGTGACAGGATTTCCTGGGTAAAATTGGTATTAGTGGAGGTTTTCCGAGCGCTAAAACCAGAAAAAGGCGATTTGAACCCACTGATTGGACCCATTTGTACCTATTTTGTACTCAATTGTACCCATTTGGACCCATTTTTGTACCCACAACACGGTAAAAGCCGTTACTAGTGCCAGTCAGGACAGGCCGATTGAATAGGTCCCTCTTAGGTCAAAGTCGTGGAGTTTCACCTTTTCATCGAAGGAACTTAAGACGTTCCACCGAACCCACAACAACCATTCTGCACCTAGTTGAGTGAAGGGTTCCTTCAACGGTGAGATACCTGTACCCACCATTGTACCCAGGCTTTGCACCCAGCTTAGGATTATTCCGGTAATAACACTGCTGGAGATAACCGTTAGGACCAACGGCCTGGCCCCACACTTTGGGTTCTTTACCTGCCTCCCCAACGTCACTAGCCCCATTCTATTATCTGAGTTTCCTGTTTAGTAGTTAGAGTTAAAAATCCCTTTTGCTATTTTCCTGTTTATTATCTTGTCGTGTTTCATAGTTACTTCGTGCCGTTCTTTTCGTGAATTTTGTCGTATAGTATTTCATATTCTTTATTTTCAAATCCGTTTCGCGTATATACTTGCTGTTTATTTTCGTGTTTATTTACTTATAACCTCGCGGCTACTTTGCTTCCTTTCGTAAAATTTGGATCATTTTCGTAATCTGTAGTACTTTCGCATCGTTGTTTTCGCGTATTATTATCATTTTTCCTTGAACCCATTTCGTGTGTATATTTGTCGTTAATTATCGTTTGTGTTTTAATATTCATTCCGCGGCTATTCTGCTCCTTTTTCATATTGTGTCAACTATTTTGTGTAACACGTTAGTTTAATTATTATCTCGTAAATTTTGTATATCCTCTCGGGCCTTTCTTTTTGGGGGGAGAAATCGTATTAGACCCCAGTAACAATGGCTACCTCCGACCCAACAGACAGCGACGCGAGGATGGAAGACCCGGACTTGACATCTGCGAGGAGGTCGTTGTCCGCTCTAGGGCAAATTATGGTGGATTCCCACCGAGTAATTCTGTCAGAAATGAAGACCCAAGAACGACAATCACAACGACTCTCCAGAACCCTGATTGACTCACTAGCGGTTTGGGACCCATCGGACCCCGAGGCTTTGCCCCTGGCGGACTATCTCGAGTTATTCGAGGACTCGACCCCGGATACGTCCGAGGTCGAAAGGGCGGGGCTCCTCCGCATGAAACTCAAGGGGGTGGCGTTCAATTGTCTTGTGAGCCACCCTGAATGGAGACAAGCCGCGGCCCCATACAGCATTGCCAAGGTGGGCTTGTTGCGGTGGTTCGGCCGAGAAAGCACCGAACTCCTCTCACAACGATTGGCCGAATGCAGGAAAGAAGACGCGGAGTCTATCGTGCAATATGCCGACCGGGTTCGCCGCTTAGCGGGACGCCTGGTCCGAGCCACATACCCGGATTGGGAGGTGGGCGTGAGACATCCGGCCATCGAAGAAAGGGCGAAACGCGCTTTTATCCGAGGCCTGGAAGGGCACCTCCGCACAGCGATCGCCAGCAATTGTCCCACATCATACGACGACACGGTCACGAGGACGCTCGATTTATGCGAGACCTTGGCGCCTGGGGCCGGTCCCGATGAACCATGGAATGTGGGCGCGATGTACACCCGTGTACCACCTCAAGGTGCCCGACACTACGGCGGTTGTTACGAGTGTGGCCGAGTCAGTCATGTCGCCCGTGACTGCTCTGATCGGCCCAAATTGAACCCAGCGGAGGTGGACCCACCGTACTCCCTCCATCCCGCAGACAGAACCCAGGCGTATGCGCCTCAAACTCACGAATACCCAACCGATTACCTACCACGTCCCGTCTCGCCAGTAACAGTGAAATGTCGGTTCTGTGGCGGATTTTCTCATTTTTCCGCAGATTGCCCCGACAGACCCGGCACCAAGAAGTTTGTGGGTTGCACCTATTGCGGTGCCAGAGATCACGCCGAACGTAACTGCGCCCTTATGCGGGAACACGGGAAGGAGAACCCACCGACACCAGTACTCAGGCAGCCATTTGGGTCCGGATGGAGAAAGAGCGCCCCGAATCTGCCCTCAATAGTGCGCCCAGGCGTGACTCCGAAGGAACCCATGCGGGTCCAGAGTGTAACCGGGACAATGGACACTCCTACCTCGACATGGAGTCTTGACCCCAAAACGAACCAAGACCGACCGCACCCAGAACGAATGGCCCCAGAACGAATGGCCCCAAAACGAATGGCCCCAGAGGAAGGGTCCAACGCCCCACGCCAACAGCCCACCGGTCATTATTCCACCACCACGGGACTTGATGAGTCGCACCGATGGATGGCTCAGAGCCCATGGATCGCGCCAGTTGCAGTGGAAAGTTGCGGGCCAGCACTCACCGTTCCGGTAAGACTCAACGAGACGCCGCTTACCATGGTGGTGGACACAGGAGCGCAGGTGTCCCTGCTGAATCAACCCGTACCCGGAAGCGTTGTTCGACCAGCTATGATCCAGGCCCGAGGCGCGAGCGGGGAACCTATTCCGTTCCAGGGAAAACAGACCCTACGAGTGCGGATGGGTAACTACGACCTCTCTCACGAATTTTACGTACTCCCCACGACAAGCCAAGGTCTAAACCTTATGGGTCTCGATCTGTTGAGGAGGATCCCGATGAATCTCACTACGTGCGAACCACCCCCCGACAAAAGAAAACTGCTGTATCCAATTATGGCCCTCGATGGTGTCCATCAAAACAGGGACAACGGGTTACAGATGGAGGATGGGGCCTCAACCCCAGGAGTGCCCTCCGTACTAGACAGACCGGTGCAGCCTGTACGGACCACGGGAAAGTCCATCATGCTAGTGGTGCTAAACGACTACCGCACCCGGCACAACTCCGCAGACACCGTGGAAAACCGGCTGAACCCCCTTTTGGGGCCAGCACACACGAGGGAACTCAAGGAGGAACCCACTCCGGAGCCCCCAAATTTAGGTCCTTGCAGTGTAAGGAAGGTGGCCCCGGTAAGTGGCCCTTCCCTGATAGGAATCCTGTACAATATCTGTTCTCCTCAAACCCTAGGCTATCAATTGCGACTAGGCCGGGAAATCCTGACACAGCCTAGAATGGTTATGGTGGTAGGAAAACAGGTAGGCACAATGATCGATGAGACACGAATTAGGTTAGGAATAGCCATTCCAGGTACAGTAAACATGGGATCGTTGATCCTGGAACGGGAACCGTCTGGAGTGCTCTCTGGCTGGTGGTGTGGTTGGGAAGGGATTGAGGGGAATAGGTGTTGTTTGGGTGGTGAGTTTGAGAGATGGGGTCCTGACGGTCTTTCCTCCCTAGGTACCTCGGCCGACGGGATCAAGATGACGGACCCGCGTACCCCAGTAGCGGACACCCAGGAACCACACTTCTGGATTACCCCTAACCCCAGACGTACCGACCTTTTCACCGTAACGTTCGGGTTTGCTCCAACGGCGAATGCTCCGACTACCGGTCGCCGGGAAAGGAGCGTTGCCACACAAAGCGAGCTCCCCTCGATGAGCCCGCGGATCGCAGCCGTAACTGTGCAGCCTGGCGAGTTTCGGGGATACCGGGCCGATAGCAGCAGCCGGGATGGCCCAGCGGACCCCGCAGACAAGGGAGAGGCTCTATCGCCGATCCACGCCCCGGCCTACTCCCCGCTCACACCCCGTCCCGATCCGGACCAGGAGTTGTCCCAGTCCCTGGACACGGACCCGCAATTGGTGACCCTGACCCAATACAACGCACTGAAGAGGAAAGTGGAAGCCATGGAGGGGACCCTGTCGCAATTGGTCCAAGAGCTCTCCGCCTATAAAGCTGATCGAGAGATTGCTACCTGGGCCGCGGCCGCTGTCTTTGACGCAAAGGGTACTTCACCCGGAGGTCAGAACCTAATGAATCAAGAACGCCCAGAGGCCATTTCCCCGGAAGGAAGCGGCACACCTCGCGTCACTCCACAATACCGAGTGTCCCAGGGTCAGAAAGGGGGAAGAGAAGCGAACCCCGGCCCCGCGGGATCACCGACGGCTCCCCTACCGCACCCCGCGCCTACTACGCCTCAACTGGTTCCTCCAGAAAATTACCACTGTCCGGAGGGAGATGAGCACACACTGCCTAAACCCAAGAAGGGCTGTTGCTCCACGTGCTACCGTGCTAATGTAAAGCTCCACGGTCGGTTTTGCGAATTTTGCAGAACCACCGTCAAGCGGTGGGCGGCTAAATTTGAAAAAGAGGGTGATGTCGCCATCCTCCCCCGTTGCAACCATCCTTTGGGGCGCCCACGACTCCTGTGCCATGGGTGCGTCCTCGAGACGTATGTCATGCGCTATAATCAGCGCCATCCGACCTTGCCCCATGCGATTCCGCTTCGACAAGATCGTCGCCCTGGTCAACCGACCCTCTCTTCGGACCCGTCAACGATCCAGCTCCTTGACTGAAGTCGTACCCCCTAGTCACGAAAAGATAACCGTGTACCGATCATAAGATCGACTGTTTTCTTTTAATTTCTCATGTTGTTTAGTCCTTTATCTGAATCCATTGATTAAGTTTACTTTTATTTCCTCTTAGTATTAATTGCGAAATTTGGCAAAAGCTGTAAATTGATTCAACTGTGTAGTCGTTTACTAGTCTCGCTACCTAAGTACATGTCCTGCGTTATTATTCATGTTCCTTGTTCTTAATACCTAGTCGTTCAGTCTCCTCCGGAGTATTGTGACCAGTAGTGTCTTTTTCTTTCTTTTTAGAAAAAAAAAAAAGGAATTTTTATTATGTAGTCCGTCAGTGCATCTTGTTCGTTAAATATTCTTTTATTTTGTCAATTCAGTCGAGTCTTATTCGTTACCGTAGGCATAGCCAGTCATATCGTTTTTCATGTGAGTTAGTTAGTTCAGTTTGAGTCATAATCCTCTGTTGGCCATTGCCAGTCAGTTTGTGTTTCCTTATTTTGGGCAACAACGGTCCAGTTAGTCATTGAGTCGTTGCCTTATTCGCTTTATTACGTTTCGTTCTTGTTATTGTCATTAAGTTTATTCAAAACAGTGGAAGTTATCCCATCAGTTCAGGAGTTAGTAATTCGTTTTATTTTGGTGGAAGTTGTCCATTTCATTGTAGATTCAGTTGTCCGTTCCATTAATTATGTTAAGTTCAGTTAGTTGTCATGTCCATAAAATCTGTAAAGAGTTCGCAAAGAAAAGTTGTTAGTCCGTTTGTAATTAATACTTAGCAGTCTGTCAATCATTTAGTAAGCCGGATGGCGTAACTGTTGTTGGAAAAAAGGGCCAAGGAGCGAAGGTGTGCGTCGTCCCCTACAAGTCAACCGGGTCACAGTCGCTTCACAGCAGCCCCGAAAGGTGCCACTCAGCAGCAACCCCGAGAAAGGCGTCGCGTGCCGTTGAGGACAACGGCTTCTTCAAGAGGGGGATGGTGTAGTCAAATTCAAACCTCAGTTGGGAGGCCGCCACTGACTCGGGCGGTACCTCCGAATTTGACTAGGGCGGTAGGACTCAGAGGGAGGAGGCCTTCTGCGCCTCTTTCCGGCGCAACTGGAGGAGGGGCGGATATAAATACCCCCGCTCCCGACCGCCAGAACACAACCCCAGAGACCTTACCTGAGACCTGACCTGCGACCAGACCTGCGATAGTTTCAGTTAGTTGAGTTGAGAGAGATAGCCATTTTGTTGACCCCAGTTGTAAATTCGTTGTGTGATTCGGACTGTAAACTTGACTTCCCCTTTGATTATTCCTTTTAAATTTGACGCCAAGAGAGAGAGGACGGGAGATTTCCGTACTACCACCAGCCACAGCCAGCACCCGGCGAGCCCCTGCCTTGAACCCACAAGGTACTGCCGTAATCACCCACCTGTTGCAGGCAGATCCCACTGGAGGAGCCAGGACGAGCCCGGAGACGGACTTCCCGAGACGAACCAGGAGAATTACCGGAGGTAAGGCCTAAGGCCCCTTTATTTCCTAGTCCGAAACTTAAGCGACACTGTCGCGTAACAGCGCCCCTCAGGCCTTCTGCAATCACACAAATCCTTACAGAGGTAATTCAGAACGTTCCCGTTTTGTTTCAGTACCTCTACAGACTTCTCTCAAATTGAGCCCTGATTTCATCCCCAAAGTCTTCAACAGTTCACTCAACGAACCCAGTCATCAGACCCCATCAGAACCCATCCAAGACTCCGACTCTGTTGCCATTACATCATTACACATTTCTACACCACTTGTAAAATCTCTGAATCTATTAGTTTTGCCCCTTTGCTATGTAATTAGAATCCCGTTCATTCGCGCATTTAAAGTAAATTCTTGTTCTTGTATCGAGTCATCCGCCTTCGCGACCCCAAATTGTGCTAGCTCTTTTTACAATAAATTCGTTCATTTCGTTAACTTCCTCTTGTTTTAATTATTATCCGAACACCGTAGAGTCACAATTTCACTAGTCTTTCAGCTGGAGAACTTTGCCTTGGAGACGTCCAAACCTGTAGTGACACTGTGCAAAATCGCTGCAGGGCCAACTGCTCACCTACAAAATTCTCAGGTAATACGTTCAGACTCCCATTTTAGGTCACCTCTAGTTACTCGCCATCCATCCACAGGAGGTAACAACGGGCGTCTGAACACATTACACGTGCACGCGCATTTCTGCGAACCGCCATAACTTACGACTCAATGATCCAAATTGGCTCAAACTTTTATGGTAGTTCGGGGTTAGGTCCTAGTTGGTCCCACATAAATTTCGTTGCATTCGGTTCAGGAGTAGAGACTGCGCATGCGGAAACGTGAAAAACGTCAAACCCACATAACTCACGACCCAGTGGTCCAAAAAAAGCTCAGAAAATGTTGATGCTATTTCGGGGTTAGGTGCTCGTTGGTTCCATATAAATGTTTTCGCACTCGGATCAGTAGTAGTAACTGCGTATGCGCAAACGTGAAAACCGTTGAACCGTTCTAATTTTCCCTATAACCCGGAATTGAAAAAATCCTGTCGAACTATACTAGAAAATATAATACTCCTATTATGATCACTGGCAACTAATTCCACCCATAGTACCAAAGCTGAGCCCTGTAATTCATGGACTACTCTAGACCATTTATGTCCATTTGTGACCATTTATGATTTAGGATGAATTATTGCTGCCTATTAGTGATTAATACTAGTAAAAGTGCTATTGTCTTGTCAAGCTTCAAAAATAGCGCTTTTCGTCCACAGTTGAAGAGCTTGCATAGAAAATGTCGACAAAGTTCTACTTTTTACGCCTGGCAAGCAGCTAAAATTACTATTGCGTTAAATTTACGCGAAATATCTGTTGCGTTTCAATAATTTTGGGCGACCACTGCCACCCTCGAAATACGACTAAAATCGTTGTTCTGGATATTTCAACCTTAAAGTATGTATTTCCAAGTACCCGCCTTAGTTGTTATAGGGGCGGATTGGCATTGGAGGTTATCAATCGTTGCGGAACCTAATCTTCACCACTTTTTTTTAGTGAGGAATTCTATAGAGTTGTTTATTTGAATTTAGCGAGGAAGTCATCTTGAAAACATGATTATTTTTCTTTGAAAGTTTTGATGCGAGTTTTCTAAGTAGGTATATTAACATATTATTATAGTGCATTCGGAATCATCTTAAAATATTCCTAATTAATGAATCTATATAATTTCATCTCCTAACAATCCCGAAAATGACACGCTGTGTGACCTTAGTAGTTGAGATCATATTATTTTCATAAATAGGTATATTGCAGTTTGTGCGTCCTTCAGGACAGTCCAATTGGTTACGGGGTCGCCATTGAAGCGAATACGCGCAATATAACCCTCACAGGGGATCAGGGGTACCGCCGACACGAGTAGCATCGACACGGTTTGGTTACAGCTCGTAAAACTTCGAGTTCGGAGATCGTTACGAATGAGAGAAGCGTAAACGCCCCTTCGGTAGCTCTGCATACATTGTTGCTAACGTTTTACTGGCAGCGAAGTATAAAAGTTTATGTCACCTTTACGACGGAGGGGTCCTCTCGTATGATCGGACTTTGTTGGCCGGGAGGGGGTCTCTGGGTGTTCAAAAGGTTATGACATTAGTTCTGACATTGTCTATTGAGGTTGGGAATGGCCTGTCCGATCCAAGGCTCTAACCAAATACAGTGAGGACTTGCGAAAGTGCGCCGGAATGAAAAATCGTTCCGCATTGTTCGTAGGGAGGACTATGAACGAGTTTACCATGAAGATTTCATATTTCTCTTGTACACTAGATTCTGGCAGCCATCGTACACTGGATGGCCGAATGGATAATTCTGTCGATGTGCCAAAATTATGAATAAGGATTTTTGTGGCTCACACCATAAATAAGGTAATTCAGCTGAAGCGTTTCCACCTCATAGGTACTGGTTTTAGAAAATTTTGTCCATGGCGATTCCGAGCGGTATAGGTCGTAGTTATTCATAACTCGATAGCGTCGACTCGATAGTATCAATTTAACAGATTAGAAGTTTCAAAGTCTGATACTTCATTTTCGGTTGTCCTACCATCTTCCTCAGAACTACTTTCCCACCTTTCAAGCGTCAAAACCATTTCGAAACTCCGCTAGATTTATGCCCATGTCCATTTCATTACCGATATTGTGTGGAAGAAAAAATGGGCGTGGTGGGTTTTTTTCGGGAAGGCTGTCAGACGTAAATCAAATTCAGTTTGTGGCCCTTTCATGGGTAGATCTTCAGGGCTATTCATATGAGCGCGGGGTGACGGAGGGCACCGATTACTGCTCTGTTCACGAACGCGGTGCCACTGCATCTGTCCAAAAATTAAATAAATAAATATTTCACTGTTGAGTAACACATGCATGAACTAGACCGATAGTGAACTGATTGCGAGAATAATTATTATACTCTGATGAACATCGCAACTAAAACTGAAAGACGGAAAAATTGGTAAAGGTATTGGTTGGTAGTGTTCTGACATGGCTAATAACTAAACCCCTAAGAAATTTATAAATTGGATAGGTATTTTTCTTCGATTTTATGCCCCTCACAACAACTATTCGAAAAAGTATAATAAATTATTATTACCTGTGCAGAGTGAACTGCAACAGGAACCATTCAAATCGGGTAAAAATCGCAATATGGGCTGTTGATCTTTCAAGCTACTCTTAACTTCCTGGCGAATTCGTTTTGAGTTTAATTCAGCTACCCGCAGCCTAATAATTGCGCCTAATAATTGTGTGCCTAATAATTGTGCTGTCATGGGGGGTCTCAATGCCTTCCTACTTGTAACCTATTGTACGTTTTCCAATTATGTTTCTTTGACGGTCACAAGATGAGCAATGAACCTACTTGATTAAAAACCTCTAAACCTTACCCTCCATGGTTTGTGACGTTGATTCATAAACCATTATCCCAATTCACTCGAACTGCAAACATTGAGTGTATTATGAAACCTATCCTTGCGTAAAGATCCATTTTCAACTGTTTCGTGGTGTAAGAAAAATCAATCTAACCTTGATTTTCGAATAAAATTGAATTCTACGGCAGAAGACACGATTTACGCTAGATGACACTTCGACAGTTGTGAAAAGAAATCTTTTTAATAATATGGCGAATTTGGTGCATATTGAACTAAGTAGGTACAAAGTATTTCCCAGATCTCGTTTCCAGTTATAGTTCTGGTGCTCGAAGTAAGTTTTTTAGATCTAAAAAAATAAAAATAACAAATAAATCAATAAATCAATAAAAAATCCAGCGTCTGGCTTATATAGATACGGTCATCGTCGATAAAAACGTCGCTTGATGTTTTCTATAAAGGATCCTTGAAGTACCGCTCACTTCAAAGAGATCAGATCACAATGCGAACAAAGTAAATCATCATCTCTGGGAGTGACGAGAGGGCAGTGGTGGAAGGACGGATTTTTCACTCAAAAGAATCAAATAAAAACCAGGCGGAAAAACGCTCCGCGGAATGTAATATAACAGTGGATATTTATGACAAATCTGACGCCAAAAGGCTCGTAAAAACGGTAGTAAAAATCGTTTTCCGAGCTCGATGAAAAAAAAAACGACAAAAAAGGAAGTTTTATATAAATCATAATCAGTTCGGTAGAAAACGCGAGTGTTCATGAGGACGCAAAGGTCCTTTTGATATGAGCTAGTTTCTGGCTGCAAGTTATGAGGGGGAAACCGATTACACATCGATCTGAGGCTCAGGTATGGTTATTGAGGTCTTAATTGGCTTTTGATCGCGTGATTAAAATATCGATATTTATTGTTGATCAGTAACAATAATCAGTGAAGTAAATTGTTGATCAGTAACGCTAATTTTCTTCATTCGCTTTCTTGATTATTTATTTTCATCATGTTGTACACATTTTTCACAGAATTTTAAATATAACATTATCTACACGTGCGTTTTAAACAAAATTATTATGAGGCAATAGGTAGGCAAAGACCTGCAGCGCCTCTCCAGAGCTGCGCCAAACTTCTTAATACGAACGTTTCTAAATAGTGAAACGCTGCAAATTATAGCACAACTGTTTATTATTTACCTGTATAGATGCCCCTTCTGCGTAGACCACTGTTTTCTGTGGACAATACCTACGCTCGTGCTCACCCCAGGAAAGCCCTAAATTGAGTACCTACTGGAACCAGACCGGGAATTACAGATTCATAAAAATGCGAGGGATTCAATAATTAATTATTTGTTGCTATTCATGAAGCATAAGGTAAAATAATAAACCTTTGTGTAATAATTTACCTATACAGATGCCCCTTCTGCGTAGTTCACTGTTTTCTATGAGCAGTACCCTCGAGCTCCCCGCAGGAAAGCCCTAAATCGAGTACTGGAGCCCTGGAGTACTCGAGTATATGCCCTGGGCACATGTACATGGGGTACATGCCCTGGGCACGTGGAGTACTGGAATTAAAGTTTCATATAAATACGCGGGATTAAATAATTCAATCATTAATGATTTGTAGTTATTCATGAAGCATAAGGTAAGTAATGAACTGTTGTGTAATAAGTTACCATTGTGTAATAACTCACCGTTGTGTAATAGTTTACCGTTGTGTAATAATTTACGCAATAATACTTCTACGTTTGTTCATGTTGCAAAAGTACCACCCATCAACAAAATGCAAAAGAGCCATCATTTTTCAAATGAAATACCTAATATTACAGAACCAACTCGACTTCGTACAGCCAACCGCGATACTAATCAGGGGCTCCCTAGCAATGATATGTGGGCCGGATTCATACCGTTTGATTCACGATCATGTTGCTTTTCGGTGCAAACGAACGGCTGGTCGTACAAAGCTCCGGGTGGTCTCAAAAAATTCTTTAGTTCAAGATCAATTTAAAAACGTTAAAAAAAAACATACCCTTCTGTTGAAAGTTTTCGAGCTACGGCGTTTTTCACCCCTTAGGGAGATGACTGATAGTAACGCCGAGCTTCCGGACCAACTAGACTCCAAACGAGATATACAAACCGAATTTCATTAATTTTGCTTCACTGAGAAAAGTGCTAAGTACAGCGTACGGCGGACAGAAATTTTTTAATTGAATTTTCGGAAAACATCAAATTTACCCCCCATAATTTTTTTTTCATGCTCAAATCCAAAGGTTCGTTATCGAAAATAATAAACCAAAAAATAAATTATCTACACCTTTTAAAATTAGATTATGTACATTTATGTATAGGTATACTGCCTAATATAAATAAATTATGTTCTCCGCTTCTACAACATCTATCTTTACAATCCATTGGAATATTTTCTTCTTATATGGATACATTACGTGTATTTAGAAGTGGGGATTTAAGGGGAGAATCCACTACACGGTGAACTATAATATCATTGTGGGCTTCTGGTTGTCATTGTTAGGGCGAGCTTTGGTGGAACAACATTCCTAACTGTCTTAGGTCTGGCCATTCGGGGGGGGGGGGGGGGGGGGGGTTATCAAGCCCCTTTGAACAGACTACGGACTCTGCTTGTACGTGATGACTTTTTTAAATGTATCTCGCTGAATTATATATATTATTATCCAAGTGCCTTTAAGTGCTTAGAACCTGAGAAAATGTGAGAGATCATTTATCCGTTGTCAGTGATTGAAAACTATCAGGGATTTTTAAGTAAAATACTTTCTTGGCCTCGAAATACGAAGCTGTATTCAAGATTGGGATATCCAGACTTAATCCTCTCAAAGTACGTCCTGTTATGCGCTCTTTTATTTCAGTATATACCTACTGCTCAAATTCAAAAACCTGTTCACAATCTTCTTACCTGCCATATGTATACCTACCCATAATAATTGCTCATTATTATACGTACATATGAATACATATGGTATGTACCTCCTACATGTACATGTAATAATAATTGTTCGTTCAGTCCCTTGTGATTTACACACGTCTTTGACATTTGATCGACAAGTGCATATACTTTGTAACCGATGAACCCGTTAATTCCCTTCGTTTGGATCCCTTAACTTGGGAAAATATCGATCCGACCAAGAAATGAAGGGGGAGACTTGGAAAGAACCCCATCCACTTTTCAATCTTCCATTACCTCTATCACCAAATTGATGTTCGCTCATTGAGCCGCTGAGACGTTTTTATGGTTACTTTGTCACAATGAATCACTTTTATCGCATTACTCAAGATGAGGGGGGCGTACTCAATGGGGAGCCGACCGGGGGTGTCTTTTAAAATAAATTTTCAAACTCTCGAATACAGCTTTTTATATGCTTCCTCACGGAGTTGGGTCTTTAAAACGATCGATTTGTTCCGGGAGGTGGTTTCTTTCGATTATTAGACGGGACGACGCTCTTTTTTACGAATACAACTTTTATAATATACCCGTACCGTTTTTTAATGGTACCATGAATATTACTGTAAATCTGGAGAACTCTCGTTAACAATGATGATAGTTCTCCGCTTTCACTAGTCCATAACTAACCCAATAATAAGCTATTACAGTGTAGGGTGGACCAAGTACGATAATGAGACTTTTCTGCTCACGAAACCAAAGTTTTCGTTATTAAACTGCTGGTCTCTTCTGAATTTCGTGCCTATGTATGTTTTTTTTTTTTAAAGTGTAATTCTGTTCAAGAATGCCATTGTACATCTATAATTGTGAATCAACTGCCTACTCCTCTAGTCGGAAGTGATGCATACGATCGGCGTGTATGAAAAATTGAGTTTCAAAACTGTTTCAAAATCGTGTACTCACCTAGTACGGGAATTTGAACCCGGTTAGGTTGTGGGTTGATATTATTCCTCATTTTTTTATCTCCGGGTGGTCCCAAAAAATACCTCAGTTCGAGACCAATTTAAAAGCGTAAAAAAATTCGACAACGACGCCCTAGAAATTGCAACCCTCGAGCTTCGCCGGCCAACTAGACCCCAAACTGGACCCACATACCACTTTTCATTTCCGTTCATGGTAGCAAAGAAATGTGCGAAGTACGGCGGACGGACAGCAATTTTTTTATTTCATTTTGGGATTCTGCATACCTTGAAACGGAAACCATCAAATTTTGAGGGGTTAAACAAAATTTTCTGTGCTCGATTCCAAAGGTTCATTCATTAAATGAAAATAATAAAGAAAAATCACCAGCTTGCGTCGATTCCGGACTTGATGAAATTTTAGTATGTTTTGTGGGTGGGTAGGATCCAAGTTTAATACTTGATAGAGCACCGAGTATCCAGGCCCCGATTTTGAACAACTGGAACTTTTTCGGCTAAATATTTATCACTCGCTGTATCGATGATTGATAGAGCTTGGAATGTTATTCAATTCGATTCAGCTTCCTAAAAAACACGAAAAACTATAACAGCCACAAAATTTTCTGACACATGGCACCAGTGGTGCCAGCGTTTCGTCGTTCCCTGGCACCTTGTTGGCACCAAAAGCTATACAGAAAATGTTGGGGGCCCAAGGGATTTTGAATTTCAAGTCAAAATTCCCAAATTGCGACTTGTAGCGCGGTACAGACATACCCACCCGCAAATGTCGCTCGAATGTAATTGCAGAATGATCAGTCGGTTCCACATCAACAAACGATCGGAGGAACACCAACATTCTCGAAGAATACAAACTTGTATAATCTACCCTAAAACACTCCTGATCAAGTATCCAGTATTCTTGCTAGATTGGTGAGCCACATCAAGTTGAGTCCTTCGCATATGTTATATTCTCCATTTTTCACATGTAATAAGGTACTAAGGTCTAGCTAAGAAGGTCTAGATCTGGTCTTTATTGCTAGTTCTGATCGAGTGAAGCAAAATCAACATATTGTAAAAACAGCAACAAATCACATGATTGTGTGGGTTTACCACAATATCATTATTTTATCCAGTACAATGTTTTCATAAATTGAACACGATTGCATTTCATTTCCTTGCGTGTCAGTTCCTAAGACAATTGACTGAATTATGACTCTACAGGGCAGTTGAGCTAAGTCGTGAAACCAAAACCCAAGTTCCTGATACGGAACTGGTCTCTTTGAAAGATCCTAGGTGATGTATTGTTGAAGACAAACTTTCTAAGTGGACTTCCCCTCCAGGAGGTTCCCTTTTCAACAATAGGAATAGATACCAAATCATAGAGACAAAGCTAGAAACCCGAGCCAGGTAGAATGGGATGGCATCAGTTGACTGGCCATTGAGGGACCCTCAAACATGCGACATACGTCGTGATTTAAATCGTCGATGATGGAACACCTGGGTTTTTCGGGGAGATATCGGTTGTTTGAAGAAGACAAACACAAAAAAAACCTCAACTCTCGTAGTATCGAATGATGCGGAGGAAAAAAAAGTATAATGGGAGGTTTAGAAGCTGTAGGTCTGGGGTGAGGACCAGTCGGAGAGTGGGGAGGTCGTTGAGAAACAGCAGATGTGACATAAATCAGTCAAAAGTGACGTCGTTTTCATCCAGTGACGCTGAGCTGGGGTGGGGCTGCCACGAAAAAGCTCACGTTCTGGCCCTGGGGTCCACAACTTTTCGTGTGGATCAAAACACATCCTCGGCCACGTATTCATCACTAACCAACATTCAGTACTGAACTTCCCATGAAATTCAGTAACAATGGCAATAAAACATGAGCATCTAATATTAAATCTAAAGGGCAATTTCCGCTAGTATTAGAAGTAAAAATACTATGGCTTCCGGAGAAATCCGTCTTCATTAGCTGGTAGGTGATCACCTCGGGAAACGACTCTTGGTGGTCCCTGGTGGTATCTCTGAATTTTCCGCTTATCGCCCATTAGACCACAGTTAGAACAGTCAACGGATTAGGGATTGACCGACCATGGGTTCCGGGAATGAATCCCGGATGGAACCAATTTTTTCTCAAGCAGTCAGCTTTTTGTATAAAAGCATGGATCAAGACACATTCTCGGTCACTTATGCATCGCTAACCAACATTCGATAGGTATATAAGCAGTGGACTTTTCAAGATTGGATACAGAAGCCAGTAACATCCAAACTTCTATGGTGGATCAAGAATGCCCATAACCGTGTGCCGGACCCAACTTGCGCACGTAGATCTATAATTAGTTATAATTTTATAACGTAGGAATAATCATTATACCAGGAGAACCAGAAGGAATTTAGCGGCTCGAAAGTCGACGACACGGGCAAAGCCTGTCGAGCAGCATATGGTAGGAACGAGGAAACTCTACTTTCCCATGTATTCCCTAAATATCCTGAATAAAAATATTCTAAAATGATCAGCTAGAGCAGTTCCTAAACAAATTTCTAAACGACATATCTGATGTCCCTAAGGGCCAGTAAGTAAATCGCGATCAGTAAAGTATTTGAGGAAACGTTCGTTGGAAACAGTCAAGGTAAAATGAGACGCCCAGCAGCTATCTCCAGTGTTTCTTCCGCAGGTATAACCTTCAAGTTTTTCCATAGGTAACGGGTCATTTATTTGCTACACATGATAACCATTTTGTCTAGGTCACTGTCCTGTACGCGGTTTTGTAGGTTGAGCCAAAAGTACCGGTTCCAAGTATGTAATCACTAATCATTCACATCGTGAATTTTGCAATTTTTTTCAACAACGGAAAATATCTTCATTCCTTTGACTCGAAGTATCTCATAACAACAAACTCGATTTCATACAAACACGCGTGGTTACGTCTGTTCCCTAACACTGATTACTGGGCTGCAGTTGTAGGTAGTACCGTCGGATTCACGCTCATGTTGATGATTTTGTTTCCCGGCTAAAAACTTTGGAGCCTTACTTTGAGCGGACGATCGCTCTATGCAGACTCGATACATCCTAATAATCGATTCTATCCACGTTAAGAAAACTATAGGTACCTACCCTTATAATGAACGTTTTTTTAAGCTACTCGAAAATTTCAACCCATATTCTCAATACATTTGAGATGACTGATAGTTACTCAGAGCTTCATGGTGAATTATTTCATGCCGAATGTAAATAGTTTTACAGTAAATTTTGAGGGAGGTTTGACAAATGTTTTCATACTCGATTCCAAAGGTCATTGTGAAATAAACAAAAGCTATAACAACAAATTATACGTGAATGAAGGGGTAGAGTGATGCGGAATAACTGGGGACCTTTCAGTCATTAGTATAGTGGCGCTCCTAGCGGTTGATATCGTTAGCCCTCTGGAAAGACATTGTTCGAGTGTAGTTGAATGTGACGTACAACCATTTTGAGATGAAGGAAAACCCTCCGTCTTGGAAGAAGCATTTTCCTCACCTAAGGCCGCGTTCGCCAACTTAACCCCTACCCCCAGCCGTAACCTCTCCCCAGAAAAGGCAATGCGCGAGAAGGGCGAGAAGGAAAAACGCCATAAAAATGATTCACGAAGATAAAAGCAACCGTTAAACTGTCCGAATGATGGTTGGCCGACGTTATTAAACGCATCAATTCCCAAGATTTTGCGTCAAAAAAGAAAAGGGAAATATGGGAAGGATGAAACCGGGGGCGGTTGCAGGTCATCTGAAGCTTGATTTAAGGAGGTGTTCCCGTCGGAGGCGGTAACGGTTTTCCCTACCTAGATTTATAGATATAGAACCTTCCAGAGAGTGACACCCCCCTCCAAAGGTTTTTCCTACAAAACTCACCCTCAAGCCCAGAACCCCTCCTTTAATTATAATACTTTATTGCCCAATAAATCAGGCTACCGTAGTGCCGTATTATAACCTAGCCTTGACACCCCTTCGGGGTATAAAATATTTTTTGAGGGATAGCGCTTCAATTCTTACTCCCTCCACCCGCAGCCCGTGAGGTCGTCTTGACATGGTTTACTGCAGTATTATGCCCGAGAGGGAAAACTACATAATCCCCTTTGTTTTTATGGCAGACAGGATGGGGAAGTCTCATCACATTTTATTATTTACACCTCCCACGGTCCGTTAATGATACCGAATGGTTATTCGGGGATTTCGACTAATGTATTTCTCTCCCTTCAGAGGGACTTTGCTACATTTGCATTCTTCATATCCGACCCTCTCGCTTCCCTTCAAGTTCTTCTCAACTCCGGCGCATTTGTTCTTAATCCGAGTTTGTCAGCAAATCTCCAGGCGTAACCCTTCAAACACCCTTCCTCTCTGTCTCATAACTCGGATTAACCCTATTTATGAAAATTCGCTCCCACGCATTATTTAACATCTCATTATTTTCACGAGTTACCATTCTAACGAGGTTCCTAATTAGTACAAACTTTGATACTAAAAGGACACTGATACCGTACCTACACTAAGACTATAAACGTTGTACGATTTTTGTGTGCACAACTTTAAAATATTGATGGTTCTTATGGTAAATCTTGCATATATCCAATTTTAATGTTCCTATTTAAAGTACCTAACTTAATTAACTTGGCATGGGTTTTGAAAGTTTTGTGTTGAGACGGTCATGGTACTTATCTGCAAAGGAAACGTCCACTATTTTTGGGAAACCATACTTAGCTTGTAGAGCTAAAGTTTATCTCACTCGACGCAAAATATAATTATCTACAACGTTTTGTTCTGTATTTATTT
Organism: Leptopterna dolabrata; assembly: GCA_954871275.1. Taxonomy (NCBI): domain Eukaryota; kingdom Metazoa; phylum Arthropoda; class Insecta; order Hemiptera; family Miridae; genus Leptopterna; species Leptopterna dolabrata. Next base: position 24,091,530 of record OX940983.1, read on the forward strand.
AGTTTTACTAAAAATGTGGGTATTTCAAGATATTTCTGCCACGGTTTTAAGTAGGTTTAAGTAAACTTGGAAATAAAATAAGAAGGGAAGACTTATTTGGAACTGTTTGATAAATTAGGTACTTCTGCTGCTTAAATACTGTGCTATCCAACGACATATCATCCTTAAAGAGTAATTATGACTGCTGTGCATGAAATCGTTAGGAAGTTGCTTAACGGAATAAGGAGACCACCAGAGAAGGATTGAAGAATGTAATTAAAAATAACGTACCTACCAAATGTAATTAAAAATGTGCATACCTTATACGTTTATTAAACGAGCATAATATTGAAATGATGGAAGTAAAATAATAACCAATAAGTATAAATAATTTGTGTAAATTGATGAAAGGAAAAAATAAGAATTATTTTGAGTTTTGTAACAATGAGGAAAGATTGTCCATTTATTTCTGCAAGCAGCCAACCAAGTCTCATGGCCTAGGCTAAGACTGATAGTGTTTTTTCAGAGGATAATTATTATGTACCAGTATAATTCTATATAAAGCTTTTTTGCACTTCATTTCAATACAATGCTGTCCAACGACATACAATCCTGAAGGAGTCATTTTGACTGCTGCGCCTGACACATTTAGGAACTTGCTTAATGGAATAAGAGGCCACCAGAGAAGGAGTGAAGAACTTGCAAAGAACGCAGACTTTACTAACGTCGTAGTAACGTCGGTTTCTGTTCAAAACATCCCACTCAACGTTTTCCGCTGCAGATTGCCATCACACCAAACATTACAGCAGTTGGCGAAAGCGGAAATTTATGATTTGGTCGTTTTGATTTAGAGATGCACAAACGGTTGCATGATGCGACCCGCGAGATATATCCCTTCATTCGGAAGGGATTGAACCCCGTTCCCGAATGCTCTTTTGTTTAAACAATAAACCTTCTCTGTGCCGAACGGGTCCGCGAGGTCGTAACGTCACTGGGGCCCCGGCAACTTTTGATTGATGCTCCCTCCCAGAAGTGGAAAACTGAACGGATATTGTCGCATCTTGCTAAATATATAGTTTTATCGGCTGCCCGTTTGACACCAATAAACCTCTCCATCCTCCCTTTTTATTCGAGGGAAATATCTGTTTCGAATCTGAGTGATATTTCATTTTCAAGAGCTCGAGTTCACGAGAGCAGCAGCTGCTTCATATCCTCTAAATCGCTATTTAAAACTTCGACCAACTGAGGCCAATAAAACCTTTTCTCTGGATACACATGATGAATAACGAGAAGAGTATCCATGAAAGTCCTGCATGAATACTACGCAAGTGTATTCTGTAGCTCTGTTTTGTTGACTTTGTGCTATGTGATGGTACTATTTCTTGGCTTGTGGCTTCTGTGTGCTAGTCGTATTATCACCAACATAAATATCTTGCATTATACAGTAACGAATCCCAGAGTGGACTTCACTTTCTTAAGATCCGAGGTTCGAATCCCAGCGTTGGCAACTTGTTTTTCTCCTAGAATCAGACCACTGTAATGAGTCTACTTCCGCTCTTCCCCCCATCCCCCCGTATTCAGAAGTGTAGAGCTACAAACATCTCGTTGAGAGCTTGAATGGCTGGCAAGCGAAACTAAAACCCCGTCCTAGTCATCACGCCCTGCCCCAAATCACAGGGTTGACTAATTCCATCCGACAGTTGGAAGAGATTTCCAGTTTTCTTTGTATACCTGGCTGTCGTCCTGTGATTTCAAAGCCCTCTTGCGACCCTTCCGAATCAGTGATTTCGGATTTCATGGACAAAAGGTGCGTTTAAGAGGATCCGTTCAGTGTAGTGTTACATTTTCCTTACTCTACCCTTGAAGATTATGAAATACTGAACCCAGCGAATCAAAAGTTCTAAGTTCAGTTCATAGGAATCATCATTGTATTCATAGGTTTTATCCTAGTTCCTGGAGCAGACACATGTGTGGCAGTACTTATCCTATATTATACCATATTTCGTTAATCCTAATATTTACTGGCCATCATCGTATCGTAAAAAGTGCGTTGATTGAATCACTTTCGTTGAATTCCAAAAGAACCTATAAACTGTCCCCTGTGTTTCAAATTCTGTGAATGAATACAATGTACCTACCAACTTATCAACCTAGTCGACTTAATCGGCAATAAATCACGTTTTGACTGCTCAACATTCGGTCGGATATTTTATGCTGCAGCTGCAAACGAAAAGCGATTTTGAGGGGTTGAAAGAACCGATATCGTTTTGGACAGTATCTGCCTAATCAGAAATCCAATATCGCCTCCCCTGAGGATAAGTGAAAAATCGATGGTTGTCAGAAGTGAATGTGCAGCGCGGAGTTGAAAATGCAACTGGGAGGGTGGTGATTTATTTCGGACAGCGTCAGTGTTATTGAGGATACAGACAGACTGGTCAACCCATCAAACGCAGAAAATGAGAGAAGAGGGGTCGACCCTTTGACGGAAGGCGGATCAAAAGCGAAATTTTAATACTGGTTTATCAGTGAATGGTGGGGTTAGTGGAAAAGTACGAAATAAAGGGGTTGAAAACGAGAAAAGACAGGGGCAGCAGGGTTGCGGGAAACAATTTAAAAAAACGTCCTGAGTGCGTGACTGGTGCGCAATCGAAGGAATCAATAGGAGAAAACCAAGATTAATTCATAGGGATGAGTAAAAAAGGCAGCGACTTCTTTGTCAGCGGGACTTGTTATAGATGATACGCCCATCTACGACAAGTTATAAGTGCTTATCAACTAATTTCAAGGCAACTACTACTCGAAGCCGAGTCCATGGTTCATCGGCCTGTGGTACGGTACAAGTGGGCTTGAGTGGGTTACTGGGTGGCTCTGGGATTGGTGGGACGGCGGCTAAGGTAGGTTGCTCTTATCCCTGCGGCCCCGAGTCCCTAAGAAAACAAAAAACGGAGTTATTGAAAACAAAAAACGGAGTTATTGAAAAGTTCTTCACGAGTGATTTAGTTCGCCCTAGTCCAAGGTATTGAAGTAGTGATTCAATATTTTCAATAATCATTGAAGTGGTCGGAACTATCTGGTCCTGCTGAGAGGAGAGAGCGTCCGTGACGCAGGCAGGGTAGTTTAGTTACCTACGTTGTTGCAGGTTGGACGATGAGCCCCAGTCTGGACAGGCTTCTTACTTCTACTGGTAGAGAGAGTTTGGACTATGTGGCTGGAGTGGGTATGGCGACCATGGTCGTCTGTTCGAATCCTAGTGGCCCCCTGGCCCAACACAGGTGGTGAGGTAATGGGGGTATTCGAGAGCGAAATAATCGGAACGAATTATGATCCTCCCGGGAGGACAGTCGATCACGTCCGCGTCACCAGCAAGGCAGTTGGACATAAAACCCTGGTCTGAATTGGTGTGAGGGTGTTTGGTGGGGGCAGTACGTAATAAAGGGGTTGAAAACGAGAAAGTCCAGATAGGGGCAGTCCGCTGCAGGGATGCGGGAAAACATAATACAAACCCGTCACGAGCGCGTGACTCGTGCCCGACTGAAGGAATCAATAGGAGAAAACCTTGTGATTTATCGATGTGTAAGTTTCGTCATAGCAGTGCGTCGATACGACACATTAAATCGGCAACTCCTGGCGTCCCATAAATAACGGCGTTAAACATTGGGAAGCCCCGGAGCGGCATTAATCACTGAAAGAGGGAGACGAAGGAAAAAAGGAGTGAAAAAGAGAGGGAAGAACAGAACTAAAAGAGAAAGAGAAGTTGGTTACAAAGGCACCGTGAGGGTATTGTAATTAATAACTTTAATGGGGCGAAGCAGTTGTGTTGAGCTGTCAACTTTGAGTGAATTATGTCGCATCTGCTGTCTCAGTTTCCCCACTATAAGCTCCCGATCCTGCGTTGGTCTTCCACATCTTTTCAACCAAACATTTTTACTCTTAGAGGATCACCCAAAATTGACGTGGAATCAACGAAACGTTGTCCATGTGTGACCGATCTCAGTGATCCAATCGTCGAGTCAGTCGGTGCGATGCACACACCAGTGCGAAGCGCAAGAGCTTTAGCTGAATGAGAGAACTATATTTATGTAGGGCAGGTTTATCGGAGAAAGTCGCTGGACATTACTCCACCTCAAGTTTCAAGGCTGCAGACCTTTAGAGTTCCATTATATTGGACCACAGCATGATCCAGTCATTGAGATCAATCTCTATCGAACCCGTAATGGGCGACAGGGGTTAATTTTACAAAACCCCACTCATCTGTCCTACAGAGAGGATTTACTTTGCATCAAAACCAAATCCTATAGAAAACGTCCCTTCAAGTTGGTACAGTTGTTGTTGAATTAGGGTCAGTATCAACTACCCAGATTTTGAACGGAGTACACCAAACTGAAAATTGTTTGAGTTAACGGTTTGAGTAACTTTGACAGCTTGCCTCCGATCAGGTTTAATGTCTAGAAGATGGCATCATCCTCATCTCATAGATATCCCAATTTACCTTAGGGATGATAAGGAATGGGTGGTTATGGTAGGTATTGATACTGATAGCTAGGGATGTTATGGTTGGGAGAGGTTACAGGTCTGAATGCAGACGACTGAAAATGGTGGTTGGGTAGGGTGAGCTTGGAATGTCTGGGGATGGCAGGTAGTGTTACCGATGGCTGATTGATAGCTGATAAAGAGTAGTGGCTGACGAAGATGGAGATGACTAGCGATGGCTCGGAGTGGGAAGACGTTTGGTTAGCTAATGATGCGATGGGTTAGGATTGTAAATTGTTCGGTAATTTTTTCATTTACGCCACTGTTCATGCCCCCATCACAAAATGAACAACTGACTGATCAAATTTCGAGTTTTTATTTGTCTTCTTCAAACCAGCCCTTTTTAATTTAAACTCCTTTTCATCACCACCTTGCTTATTATTATTTCATATAACTTTCAACCTGCACTTAATGATGTGCAGGAAAATGCTTCGAATAAGTCCAATAAACGCCAAACATAACCACAAACAAACGAAATGTCCCGTTCATACAGACAAATCCCTGCTACAAGAAGGGACTGTCTTACCTTAACGCCGAAGCACCCTCTCCCTCCAGGATCAAGAAAAACGAACACAATACTCCGATAATTGTGGTATGTAGAGCTTCAAAAGATATCATGTAGGTGTGGATAGGGTGGGATCAACAATGCCCAGCCCTCACACAACCCCTCTGCTATATCACTACGCACCCCCCAAATACCCTACTTCCAACCTTCCCCTATCAGAACAGCTTTTTTCAAGCCCAGTATCAAAACGTCCTTGCCTTTCCATTCAATGACCATCTCCACTCTCTTATTTTTTTCTAGTCAGAAATGCATCAAATTTCATACCATTCAACGCTATACTTGACACGTATAGAATGGGTATCGACAAAAAATGAAAGAATTCTTTTCCAAAATCCAATTACCTTTTTCTACAGTTTGATAGATTTATGGAACGCTCAAGTTGGACTTACAAAGAGAATCACAAGCTGCACATGGCATGTAATAAATTCGCCCATTATCCTATTTCACTTTCTGTTTTTGTCCGCCACGCACCTTTTTGTATGAAACCTTTGGCAGCTAACCTTTGGTTAGTCTACTTCTTCTAGTTCTAGTGTAATTCTTGTTGAAGTCTAGTAGACTAGATAGATAGGTAGGCCCTTGGCCTTCTTTTGTATTGGAAATGGAAACAAAATGTCTTAAAAATTAACATTAATAAGATGAGTGGTGTGCCCGATAGTGCCACACATAAGTTAACATTATAAGGGTGAGGTTTTTTAAAATATGAAGGCTCTTCTGCTTATATATTTCTTTCATTGGAAGACCGTTTTTGGTTATACAGCCAACATAAGTTTTTATAAATTAATATACCTAATAATACTTGCAGACACTTGAGTTAATATAGTTACTAATCCTTAGAATGGAAGTGAAATTATATAATAGGCTAGTTAGATTCCTCCATTTTACTTTTTTGTTTTAAATGGAAAATTTCCTCATTTCAACTCCCTGTTTAGCACAGTAACGTTTTATTTTTAGTAATTTTATTCAAGTTCTGCACATTTACTATTGTTAGTACTTCTCTAGGAACGAGCATGCTAAAGACGGCTATGAAATGTCTCTCTCGGAAATTTGCTTGATTTCCCTTCGAGATAGCATTTTGATTTTCGTGTTTGCGAACGTCCATATTATAACCATACTTGATCGTTTTCCGGTTTCCGATTCATCAGACAATCAGTTTCCACACATAATTTATTATTTGTGATATAGTAATTTTTGTATCCGGTTGAAGTTATGTGAAAAATATCAGCATAATTGCTGCAATAATATTGTAACTGGGAAAAAAATCGGATGTTTCATTTACCTCAGTGTAATTAGTTATATATAGTTTCTGTAAATTATTACTTTACATCGATTATTGTCACGTATTCCTGAACAATCTTCCTGTTCCCTGAAACAGATTCCTTTTATTACTTTAAAAATTGATACGATGCTATTTCAATGTGTAAGTTGTACCAAACTTTGTATTTATGTGTTGTTTGTACTCTTTGTTACAGGTAAGTGTTGATATTTGCGCCTAAAACACCTAACATTCGTCCTAGCTGTCAGAGGTATATTGTTTAAAATTGTATATTATCAGTAGTTTGTTGGAAAGGTTTCTGTATATATTATCTTCTTTATTATTCCGTTAGCTATTAACGTACCGTATAGCATAGCGTTGAGGGATAGAGGGAGAATATGATCACTTTTGAACGGTATCAGTAGACCAAGAAGCAAAAATATATCTACACACCTTACCCATAGCTAACTGAGGTGAGCAGGAGGCGAACGCTCATTTGGTGGTTGGGAGGGAACGGCAGCTGCGGTCCGTCGGTTCGAATCCCAACGCCCCTCGTCGCTGTATATTCTACAGCGGTAAGTCTTTATTAGGCAGCAATGCAAAAATGATCGGATCAAATTGTGATGTAGTGTTCTTGAAACGCCACATCCAGTGATCGACTCTACGGCTATAATTTTGAACAATTGAATGCTTTTAAGTGCTGATAAATTCATTTCTGTTCGAGGTATCGAAATGATCTGTTGGTGTACATCTATCTTGTATCCATCTCCATTCTAGTTTGTCGTAATACATCATAGCGGTGTTGCTATGAATGAAGTTTTCATCGAAAACTGAAGTCATGTTCCCTAAAAACAACCAGGATGTACCGTCACCATACGATCCTCCTCACTCGCCGGATTCTCGTTCTGTTAAAAGTCCAGTTGGTAAATTATTACGTATGTTCACCTTATCAGGACGGTAACATCCTGAGTGGTACTCAGGGCCCACTGTAACTGTGGCCTCTTCCCCAACAACTTGATATTCCTTAATCTGCCTCATTACCCACGCCCATGTGATTCCCATTATTCCGATTATGTAAATTCTTGTTGACATTTCCTCTCCTCAACAAAACACGTCGCTCTCTCTCTCTCTCGAACCACAAAAACTCGATTCCCGCTGGGCTCTCCGTTTGGTGTATTTCGGCTTCAGCCGTCGGTTTCGTGTTATGTCAATTCAACCTGTCAAATGCTGTCTCGGGTGTAGTTTCCGTAGGTGCCCCCATTTTCAGTCGATTTTCAGTCAGTAATTGTAATCCACCTTTTAGATATTATATTATTATTATTAACCTATTTACTCTTTTCGGAACCCTCTTCCTCTCTATATTTTCCTATCTCAAGTCCTAAACACCGGCAAATTCGCTTAAAAAAAGTAGGAGCACATCCGGAACTATTATCCTGGCGTATATGCCATACACACATACGTACAATGTGCCCCCTTTCCACCAGGTAGAGAATCACCACTCACCCTCAGCCCTGAAATCTTTTTACATATAAAGGGAAGATATTTTGCAGCATTTTATTTTTGGCCAAATAACTGGTAAAGGACTCGACGTAGGTACATGGGTAATTGTTGACAGAAACTAATGTAAAACATCTCCTGTTCCGGTCGTTCTAGGTTCGATCCGAGTTCCCGACCCAACTTTTGGTTTATTATTTTCAAAATGAACCTTCGCTTTTGGCTCACATTTGTTGGTAGTTCGGAGTTAGGTTGTAGTTGGTCCCATATGAATTTTGTCTCATTCGGATCAGTAGTTGAGACTGCGCATGCGCAAACGTCAAAAAGTCGAACCCACATAACTTGCAACTCGGTGCTCCAAATTGGCTCAAATTTTGATGGTACTTCAAAGTTAGGTCCTAGTTATTGGTCCCATATGAATTTCGTCGCATTTGTGTCAGTAGTAGCTACTGCGCATGCACAAACGTGAAAACCGTTGAACCTCCATAATCCACAACCCAGTGGTTCAAATTGGCACAAATTTTGATGGTAGTTCAGGGGTAGGTATCGTATTAATTTCGTCGCATTGGTATCAGTAGTAGTGACTGCGCGTGCGGAAACGTTAAAACCGTCTAACCGCCATATCTATCCCACAACCCAGTGGTTCTAACAAACCGTCTTTCTTCTTTCCATTAGTCTTTAGTTTTGATATTTAGAGCATTGTTCAAACCTTGTTAATACGGGAAATGTTGCTTATGGTTTCCCAATAACCCTGATTGTTAATTGAAAAAAATCCTCTTTCGAACTATCCTAGAAAATATCCTACAAAATACGAGTTATTTATGAATTTAATTCCATCCATAGTACCAAGGCCGAGCCATTTAATCCATGGATTACTGTAGACCTTTCTTAGTTACCATGAATCAAAATTAATGAAATTTGGTTTGTAGTTCCCGTTTGGTGTCTAGTTGGTCCTTGAAGCTTGGCGTTACTGTTAGTCATCTCTACGGGGTGAAAAATAGGGGTTGAAATTGTCAGAACGCCGTAGCTCGAAAACTTTCAATAGAAGGGTATGGTTTTTTACTTATTTAAATTGATCTTGAACTAAAGAATTGTTTAGGCCAGCCGGAGCATTGTACGAACAGCCGTTCGTTTGCACCGAAAAGCTTTGTCAACACGATCGCGAATCAAACAGTATAAATCCGGCCCGGATACCACTGCTAGGGAGCGGCACCTATTATACTCACGGATGGCTGTATGAAGTCGAGTTGGTTGTTCTGTGATATTATGCCATTTGAAAAATTATGGCTCTTTCGGATTTTGTTGGTAGGTATTTTTGCAACTTGAACAAACGATGAAGTATTATTGGATAACACAACGGTAAATTATTACACAAGGGTACAATTATTACACAACGTTAAATTTTTAGACAACGGTAAATTATTACAACAACGGTTTATTATACTATCTACGTAGAAGGGGCATCTATAATACAAGTAAGTTTCATTACATATCGGTTTATCATTTACCTTATGCTTCATGAATAACTACAAATAATTAATGAATGAATTATTGAATCCCGCGCATTTGTAGAAACTTTAATTCAGGAGCCGGCTCCAGTACTTTCCTGGGGGGAGCTCGAGGGTATTTACCACAGAAAACAGTGATCTACGCAGAAGGGGCGTTTTTTTGCAGCGTTTTTTAACGGAGAGTTTCCGATACTTCTCATCAGCGGGTGATGATGAGGATGTTGAACGAGCTCTCGACCCTCCGCCGGCATTCACCGAGCGCGAATTAATTTCGTCGTCAGTAATACAACTCATCAGGGAGTCGTTTCGCCTAACCAAATCCCAAGTAAGTTAACTTATAGAATCATGACAGAAGACTTGATGAAATCGGATTCGGAATAAAACGACCGAACATCCTACGGTAAACTGTAACAGTTACTGGAGGTTACTCCACAAAACGAAGGTTACTCTTCAGAACACTTCGTTTCGAGTCGAACTGCAGAGAGGGAGCGCGAAGTCTTTAGGAACAGAAAGTTCTCCTACTTTTCATAATTCGCAAAGTGAAGAGTATAAGAGCCCCAGCGCACTTGCGATTTTCTGTCGCGGCGAAAAAAAAGTAGTGCTGCTAAAAATTAGCGTCACGAAAACTGACTTACGCACTTGCGACTGAAGTATCGCGACTGTTCAGTAGTAATTGATGGATCTCATCGAGACAGCATGCATGGTGGCAATTCTTATAAGTTTAAAAAAAAAAGAAGAAAAAAACGTGATAAAAGATGTTGGGTGCATCCTCTTATCACCGAAAGGGCTAACAAGGGACAATTTATAAAATTCACCATGATTTGACCGTGCAAATATAAAACAAAAATGTGTAACTAAATTCAGTTCCAAGAAGGTACCTACTTCTTCATACGAGTCATGTACCTAGTGTACTTACTTTGAACTTGTAATATTTCATAATTCGTGATTCCACGTGGATTATACCTAATTATGCAATAATTCACTAAATTTCTTAAGAATAAATAAACTTATAATTTATCTTGAATCGATTCAGTGTGTTGTATTTTTTTCTGTAGAGCGACTATTTAGTCGCGCTACAGAAAATCGCAAGTACGTTGGGGCTCTAAATGAAGACTTGCAAAGTGAAAAGTTGAAGTCTGTAGGAATGAGCCACAGGTATCGATTGTTTACTTCCTACCAGGTATCGCTTATCCATAGCCACCGGTACAAATTTGGACGTTGATAAAACCCGCTTGTGGGTCGGGGTGGTTTGGTGTCGGCTGGAGGGGCGGGGGAGCAAGCGGTTGTACGCTGAGCCGCGGCGGGGGCGGAAGCCTGAATGGGTAAACACCGTGAAGGATCGGCCACGACCGGAGGGGTAGGTCGGAGGGGGGTGGTGGCGGTGGTGTAAAATTGAGGATGAATGAGGCACACTGGAGGGGAGCGTGGTGGAGCGATGAAGGGGGGAGCCCCCTCCTCGCACCCATCCCTCCGCCGGGGTGCGTGCGCGGGTTTTCTCCCTCTCTCCCTCTCAGCACATGGAGGGGTGGGGAAGGGATGCTTTACAACCCTCAGTTACTCACCGGGCGCCGTTCGGTTATGAGCAATTTTCTCGTTCGAGGGATCTCGTCGCGCGTCGCATCGCTCGTCCGCCTCTCACATCTCGCGTTTTCTCCTCAGTGTCCCACCCGTCCTTCATCGCGTCGAACTCACCCGGTAAGTCCCTTTATTTTTCTCCCCCGGCTAGAATAGCCTTCATCCGCTCGGAACCTCCCACCACTGTTATCCTCAATTGTTTTTGTTTACATTTTCCGGCTCGCGTCCCCTCACCAGCTTCCGACCTCGTTTTTTGTTGAGTCTCAAAACATCAACAACGCATCTTGTATCTTCAAACTTGACTAATAACATCCAAGATCTTCCACGAAATAGCTCATAACTCTCAAAAAATCCCCAAATTTATCAAAACTATTGTTCCAACCAACGACACCTGTTTAATCAATATACACAACTGTTGATCAATACAATCAACTTCATCAACAGAGCGGTCTACCCATCAGGATTGTGGTGTAGGACATCGAACATTTCTCAGTATCACTGCACATGTACTTGTACAAGGCACTTACCGGCTGAAATACACAAGTTATAGCGAAAATTCGCCGATAAATTCTCTCAGAATCCCAATATGAAAAGCTAAATTCCGAATTTCTCACCAAAATGTGTACGTATTTTTGTCTTACGCCATAAAATTTACACTTGTAACACTATGAATCATAGAAGTACGAAAGCCATGAAAATGTCAATTTACAATATAGGTAATAATTTATTACGATTCAATAAATTCAGTTTATGGATCTTCGGATGTCCGCCAAGTACATTTTAAACCTCAATTCATTTGATTTTGATATGGGATCCGTTTTCTCCGTTTATTTTCATAGACAAGTATTTTATGGTCGAGTACACTCAATAGCGAAAGATGAAGTATAAAAGTGTAAAAAATGAATCATAAAACATTATATCGAACTGGATATTTAAATATAATTATGTTCCCTCCAATTCCCCAAAATTTCTCCATGCATTATGAAATTTGCTGTTTGTCCTGAGTTGCTGGTAATTGGAACAAATAATATCGTATAGTTATACAGGTTAAATTTCCGTTGGTTTCCGGCGTGTTACTTCTTGATAAGGGAAGTTTGCGGTGCGCATGCGCGATGCGAATGGTCCCGTCCCCTCCGAGGCTCCGCCCCTTTTTTATTGCTCTCCGTATGGACCAATTTGAAGTGCACCGATTGTTAATCTACGAACTTGTTGAGTTTTTATTGCATTGGTTCTGCTGATTTTGAAACTCGGTGCGGTATTAACAATTGGTCGGTATCAAAGACTCTAAAATACTGTTAAAAATATAAAATACTATTATAATCACGGGGAGTTGACAGTCGATACTGTTTTACCATGTTTGTGCTCTAAATTGCTCCAAGTAGGTAGTTCCCACTCTAGGTACCTACCTAGGGACTTGAATATCAGTATTAACTATGGGTTCAAAAGACCCACAACTTGGAGAGATGCAGAAACTGAAAAGAAGTTAAAATCATGGTTTACATGCGATTAACGACAGTGTTTCTGTCCCCCCCCCCCCTCCCTTATAATGGAGAGCTAATGGTTGGTCAGTGCTCCGGATGGTCTCACTCGATCTTAAAAATCGTAATACACTCAAAATCTCAAGAAAAAAACCAAATCCTTCTATCTCCGTAAAATGTTAACCCCTATTTTTCTTACCTTAGGGCCGGTTCATCGATTCCAAGTTACACTGGCTTAGGATTGCCATCCGTCCTGGTTTTTCACCTGTCCAGTATTCCTATTGAACCTGTTCACTAAAAGAGATTATCTCTTTTGAAAGTCTCCCGCGAGAGACAGACCTTCCAGACGTGTCCCTGGTTCGTCTACTTTATTGAATTGCTCCGATGTAGGTATATAATATTTATAATGAACTGTCGACTTACCTTTATGAGATGAAAAAAGATAGACGATCAAAATGACCGATGTGGAAGCGGATGAACACAGGATGATACGCGATATCACTATCAAACAAACGAGAAATGAGAAAGAAAGACAACTAACTAATTAGGTGTCACTTTTGAAAGAGATAGAAAATGCCAAAATGGCCGCCTACTATCTCTTTTAGAGGTTTGAATAACCCTGTCATGATACTATAAGCATATCTTGCCAAAAGAGATAGTTGGACGGCAAATAAATGTCTCTTTCGCTTTGCGAGTAGGCCCCCTCAGAAGCGTCCCGGTTCTCTCAAATTATTAAATTAATATAACTGCCATGATTGGCTGTTCGAACGCCATGATAGGCTGTTTCCTCGGGGTCCTAAAACAATAAGCTCATGGTCTAAGGCTGTATAAATGCGTTAGTTCCGAAAGACTTACCGAAGTTCCTTAAATAACGGTTCATAAGATGTTTTCTGTCAGCATTAAATGGAGTTCCTAGATATATAATAGTGCTCGTGTTCCTAAAATATATTTGATGTTCATTTGAAAGGTCGAGAGTCTAAGTCCTGGGATGTCCTGGTTTTTGCGTATATACGCGTCAGGGATCTTTGGGATGGAGATGGCAAACCCTACTCTGGCTGATATACCACAAGGCATAATTGTTATACGGTTTCATAACTGGTGAATGCATCTATCTATCTATATATTTATCTATGGCAATATAACAGGGACCTGACTAAATGCCATGTAGAGAATTTAACCAATTGAAGAGCGAAGTAGGTAGTGCTTAACCCAGAAAGAACCTTTCAGTTTTTCCTGGTTATGTTATTCGTTGCAAGTAATTTTGGAGGCTTGTTGAGAAAGATAAGGCGGTTTAATAATAATCATGTAATTCATTGATTAATGTGAAGAAATACTCATAAATTCTCTTTCATCTACTCTGATGAAAAAGAAGTTTGCGTAGGTACCTATGATGAACACAAGGACGTAAAACCTTCATAAATCGCTTATAACTTATTCTTCTAAAACGTTAGCACAGGCATGCAAGTTGATTAACTGATTTTCCCCAAAACCCCGACAAAATCGAGGGTATAGAAACAGGTTAGGTGTCGAACCGTATACAGTCGCAACCCCCCGAAAACTCGAACAGACTAACGAGGTGTCGAGCGCATAAGATGACGCCGAAGATTAATTGGGGAGTGTAAGTCCAACAGGAATGACCCAATTTCTTACCAAATCAACTCGGTGAGTCCTACTTGACGCTTAATTTTTCCGTTAGTTATTCCAACCATTTGACGTTTTTGTGAACTTCGTCTGTTAGAACCACATGTGTAGCGATGATTGCGATTGGGTAATGCCGTGGCGAGTCATTTTGAAATTCACGGAAAGAATAACGGGAAACATTTGCTATACCCAATCACCACCTTGTAACAATAATTTGACAGAGAAAGCACTGCAATATTATGTACTACGTACCAAAACGTAGACAAGTTGTCGTTTGTAATTTCAACATTTTCTGGAATATCTCGATTTCTGGAACAGTTTTGCCTGGTACTGAGGTGTTTGAATCGCTTTGCTACAGTAAATCAGTCGAACCGGTCGTATGATCGATGAAGCCTTTACAATTATTCAAAATTAGCAGTTTTCGGATTTATCGGTGACGTTACGCCACTCCCAGGCGCCGTCGCGACAATTCAAATTTTATAACGATTTCTGACACTCTAAGTACCTACTTGGTGTGAAATTTCATAGTACACAAAATGGGTTGTTTTTTTCGTATCAATTGGCTAGTAATATCCACCCTGCAGCGGGAGTCGAACCGGGGACCGTAAGTGTGACTGACTCCTTGCGACTGTAAACCAATTGAACCGTCGTATGATCGATCTGGCGGTAGAGGACCACACCTTTCGACATCCGTCGTCGACCAACCCGAAAAAAAATGATGAAATCGGACACCTGAGAAATACAGGTAAACCCCGTAACACGATTCAGATCAGCTGCCGACGTCAACTTCCGTACGAAGTAGAAGAAAAAATTATCACCCTTTTTCGAACCAGAAGGATTTCTCGTATAGAGTTACCGAGTTACTCCCTGCAGTGACCGGGGAAATGGACTTTGACCCAAGTGATGGGAAAAGCTTGTTCGGCGAGCGACAACAACCACACGCAACCCCCCCACCCCTTCAACACATAAATCTTTACGACGAAACATTTTTCGTCAGTAATTTCCGAGGGGAAATCGGAGAGGGGGATTGATTCAGGCAATTCGAAGTAAATAGCGCGAAATGTATTTTCATACCGTATTGTTGGCACGTAAAAGGCTCTAATGGATTATGAACGGACAATAGACGACGGATAATAGAAGTTTTTTTTACTTTAGCCCAACACCACAAGTGGCAAGAGGAACTGCAGTTTCCGCTGGAACGTCTACAGTGTAGGAGGTACAATCGTCGAAAATCGCTGGAAACCGGTTAGAATGGATACAAAATACCAAAAGTTAATATAAAATTACCACCTAGTTCAACAAAATTCTCTCAAAATTCAAAAAACAAAATTCTCTCAAAATGTGCGTCAAATTGGAGTTTTTGTTGGTCTAAAATCACTAAAATTTGGTTAATTTGTCCAGAATAGCTGAACATTGGTTGATCAGTAGAGGTTCAGAATAGTGATCCAAGACACGGAAAGGCTGTTTAAATTAATTTGTTCTCTTGAAAATGTTGGTCGTTTGAGTTTTTGGGGGTCAGAAAAACAGCCGTCGTTCTCGGAAATGTTGCTCTTATACTCATGCTGCAAAAATGGAACTTTTTAGCCGATTAAATGGATGGTACATATTAAGTGAAGGGCACAGAATCTCCCTAATCCCATGTTCAAACGCAGGCAGAGCACTGACGCTCACATATTCGGCATGGTAGGAACTTAAATCCATTCAGAGTGAATGAAGTATCACATTAGATATGAGAGGTTCTTTTACTGGCACACAACGAATTATGGAATGGAAGATTCCGGAAGCTTTCAATTGTTGCTCTCATTCTAGCAAATTTAGTGTAGGGCTGCCGTCACGCCGAGTAGTATTATCTTCTGAGGGGTAGGTTGTGTTTCGACTCCCGAACACATGACCAAAATGGGAGCACCTTGGAACGCAATTAAAAACAGGAAGCACGTACGATGAAAAGTGCTGTGGAGCAATTTAAAAAGGGAAAGAAAGACGGATGATGAAATGGCCATTGGGTGGGGGGTAAAAAAACCCCTTAGCAGATGGGATACGGGGGGCAGAGGGTAGCAGCGGCATTGTCGGGACCCGCTTCTTTGAAAAGACCCGATTTGCACGGTCCAGGACCTGAAAAGTGAAATATATGGACGAGCAGACGTCAGGGATATTAATGGGGGTTTCGGGAAGACCTAACAATAAGTAGGCGTCAATAGTGCGTTCGTCCAGATTGATGACAAGGCCAGGGATTATTAATAGTGTCCGGTGCGAGGGGAGGAAAATTGCCTTCTATGACGAACGGCCTCTCCAAGGCACTGGGGCAACTTCAAAAAGGTGACTTTCCGTCTGAGACGAAGAAAAATACTCGTGGAGAGGGAAAAGTGTCGACTTTTCGAAAAGACAAAGCGAGCCGAAGCGTGGAGGACGCGCCTTGAACAGGAAGCCTCAACTCGAAACGGGACAAAAGACCGATTTTGAGGTTGAGGAGCCAGAGGACGTCATTTCAATTTTTCCGCGGATGAGTGAAGAGACGTGGAGGTTAACAATCGGAACGGATTCAGTTATCAATCCTTTGGTTAGAAGGTTCAGGAAGAGACGGATTTTTTTCTTCTTCAAGGGTAGTTTTGTCCCGGTGAAGCCCTTGTCAGGAACAAAAAATACTTATTAAGGAAAACATCCCGACTACGAACAGACTGTTTGAAAAGGTATTGAGTATGTGTACTTACTCTCAAGGTCCTTATGTAGATCTCAAAATGTATCAAGTCTCAAGATCCTTGATTATGTAGATATCAAGATGTGCCTATCTCAACATCCTTAATTAGGAGTTTTTTCCCCACAGAGACACCCATTGCGGGACATTCTAATCTTTTTTCACTATATATATTAATAGTTGTTTCATGTTTCATTCGCGATTAGTCGAAGCTGACGACGTGACGCGTGGATCGCTTCAGACCTTCCCTTTCACTGTTAGTGACATAGATAGCCAGGGTATAGATACCCAGGGGACTAACTTTTGAATGCTCGAACTTGACAATATGTTGAGCAGCTTTATCTGGAAATAGTAACGTAAATACATGGCCAGGTAAAAACAGAGCTTGACGGTGGGGCACTGAGGTCGGGAGTTGTTTAGTAATTTATTGTTTCTATCGCCCTCCTCATCTGATCGATTGTCTAAGCCCGAAATGAAGTGAAAAATTTCTTTCTATTCTCCATCGAGATTTCGGCCAATGAATAACCTCCTTCAGGACCTATTCAACACTCCAGTCAAGGAAGGCATTAAGCAACAACCAACCTGTATTACACAGATCGATAATGAACATTTATGCGATTACTGCAAGGATGTCTGAAACGTTGGAAACTCGTGAACTCAAAAGACAGTGAAAAAGAAATGCAAAAAGTGATGATGCCATAAGCAGTACCCTTTCAAAGCGTACAATACACACATACTAACCTATAATGATCGAGAAAATTGAAATTTAGCACCACCAATAGTGATACTGGTAACATAAATTCAAAAGCTTAAAATGGATACTATAAGAGGCATAGAGATTTGTTGGTCATTGTTATGCAGAAAATATTATACAAATTTGGAGCCGACTACTAAACTCGAACCAGATACCTTCTGCTCCGTAATCCGAGACGGATTCATGGTGGTCACATGTTCACAGAACCCATATGAACGCCCTTATAACCATATAACTTAGTTGTTAGTGTATGACGGAGAAAGTCACTTATCTCATGACCCGTACGACGGTACTTGTACTCCGAGATGACTGGTTGCTACATTTTCGATGTCAAAAACTACTCGTTGTTGTTGTAAAATGGGTTAAGTTGGGAAGTTTACTGGGACTTCGACCCTTTACCGCTCCACTTTGAAAAATGAATACCCACCTAAGCCAAAAGCAAATTATATATTTATTGTTAATTGATTCGGGCAGCTGCGCGGAACGAACTGTCACGCCTGTCAGGTTTAGGTATGTGGACCAAAAAACGTCGTTGCTCATTGCTCATTGGATTTGTAGTTTTGCATTACAAACCACGGATCGGAAGGGTGAGAATTGATTGTTTGGTATAGGTACCTAATTATATACGATGTTGCTTTCTTTTGTAGCCAATGAATCAGGCGCGATACCAGGAATTCCACTCAGAGCTGCAATCCGAGGAATTCAAAATCGATCGAAGGGAAGAGGGTTGGTTGCACCGAACAATGAGATATGGTCAGAATCCGTGGAGTCAGATGCCAAAAGAGGACAATACCAAAAACAGAAGAAAATAAGGTTGACACCTCAGGGTGGAAAGAGAGAGAGACGAGGTTCGTTTAAAAAAAAGTACCTCACAATGCGAGATGGCTCAGTGCGATTGTACTGGACTCCGAGAGTCAACAATGCAAATTAACGGGAGGAGAGGAGTGCGCTATCAGATCGGAGTACGGCAGGACGGGTATCGGCCATTAAAGACCCGTATGGTGACGTCCTTATAATTAACGGCGTGTCCCCCGTCAGTCAGGCGAAGCGAACATGGACGAGGCTACTGGAAAGAAAATCATGTTCGGTCGTGGAGATTTCGGTACTGCAGCATCCGTTAGAAAAGTACCAACAATCAGTGCAATCGGTCTACGAAGACTGGTTCTTCAGACCACACCAGCAGTATTCGGGATGGCAACCGAACTGGAGAACATGAGTTTTATCACTGGTGATACATGCAGCTCCTTGCTCAATAATCATGCCCCTGACTTTAATCCATCGGTGCCTTCTATGTAACTGATGTGCCAGTAGATGAGCTCGGTACTTTATTATGCACAACGTGTGTTCTATACCCCACTAATGTACCTATACTTCTCCTGAAGTATTGGAGGGGATGTATGTGTTTCAAATTTGAGGTGCGAACGTTAGTGACCATCCATATCACTCGGCCATTCAGAAGAGTGATCGATACGCCCATAATAATTCTTTTATGCCTTAAATGATTTCGGTCCACTCCACGAAATTCCATTTCTTTCATGGATCACTGCTAGAACTATCCCTCGTGATGTTTATATTAGGTAGGTATATTTCTATTCCTGTCTACCTGTTTCTATTTTCTCCAAGTCTTCTATCGGTTTTACAACACCGATAGGCCTATTATGGCCTTGGAGGGAGAAATATTCCATCATTTTCAATTCAGTTGTATGCATATTTTGGGAACGATTCTGTCTCTAGCCTTAGTCGTACCAAAATGATAGAAGTAACTCGAAGATGAGCTATCGAGGTAGATGTTTGAATGAAAACACACCTTTATTGTTGGATTTTGTTTCAGTTATTGGATCTGCTTCAGGTGACACACTGATACTTTCTTTTTCCAATATGGGTCTTTTTGACTGTGTATGTCAGCTTTCTGCATTATCCCGAAACCTAAGGAGTTCTGTATACGAACGATATCTAATACGTTTCCATGAATGGGTTGACATTGAAATCTATCTAAAAGTACATCATTTGAGCTATCAAAATGTCTCAGTAAGTACTTTTCTGATATGAGAGTCGGCCTACGTTTCAGCAACAAGAGTGAAACTAGGTTCCCAACATTTTCTTCTCTTTCAGGCCTGAAACATGAAGGGAGAGTGGAGAATGAGGTGGTGTTGGGGATACACATGCACTACAGGTTAGCTGTTACACCTTATATGTAATACGTTTTAATTCCTGTCCTCACTTCTTCACACTGCTATGCTGTACCATACTTGAAACTGATCGGTTGGTGATAGCCCTTCGTTGGTGGTATCGACTCTATCGAATTTCTTAATATGGGAAACCTCCTGCCGTCTAGATATTCGAGTATCTTGAAAAGGAATCGACCAAGTTTCAAATACATACCTAATTATAATGAAACAACATCCCTGCTCTCAGCACGTATTTCCCCAAGACTTTTTCTCTTTCGGCATTGCCTCTCAGATCTGTTTTAGTCCTGTAATATGAAAGGAGAGTGGGAAATCAGACTTGGGGCGGTGAAAACACGAGGGGGACTGGAATCATCAATGCGATGGGATTTCTTGCGGAGGCGGCTTTGCCTCGGGGTAGAACGTCAGTCGCAGTTGGAAAGGGCCTTTGAGAGATCGCGATTAGCATATCACAAGAAAGAAATGAGCAATCTCCCCTTGTGCTTCGTGGCAACACATCATTTCAATTAGATTTCATCACCCAATGTCGATCAGGAGGTCTCGTTTTTTACTGGGTTTTGTTGTAAAAGGAAATTGGTTCTCGATTCTGATAGACTTTGGTCCGTTTTTGATTTGGCAGACCCTTTGGTAAGCACTGGACCTCAATGAACCCCATATCAGTGAATTCAATAGGTACTCTGACTGGAAGAATTTGAATGGGGTCACAAAAGCTGTTTATATAATTTTATTAATGTAACTAAAGAAACTAATTTCTGTCGTCCCAGCGGGCAGAGGGTCCCGCCCAGGCGAGAGGAGGGCAGTGACGTCATAACTGGTAGAAATTTCGAAAAATCAATGAAAACACTGCTTATTGTAGGACAGTGCGGTTGATGTCACAATTCTCAGGATGGAATCTTTTTCGTTTAACCAAATAGAATGAATGCGTGCGCATAACCCTTTGGCTTATCACCTTCCAAACCTCCGGTTTTGATTCCTGATTGGAGAACTTTAAGGTTGAGTTGAATTGATGCCTGATAGCTTAGAACGTAACTTCATACCAGAAATTATCTGCCTACTATTATACCTTCGCCACTTTGATTCGTTGTCAACATGACTTCTTGTTCCATACTTCCTCGAGTTACTGTCATAAAACGCTTCCTGCCAGTTCTCCGACTATTTCCATAGATAATTTTTTCCGTCTGCCTCATACCTGAAAATGTATTGTGGGAGAGGCCCTCTCCAAACATCCAGCAAGTTGTTGACTTTCGAAGGGTACAGCCTACAGACTTCACCTGCCGACAACATCAACAGTGCCGCGTCTCCGTTTTTCGTCCTCTCCGATTTCTTATAATGAACTGGACGTGTGTTCCGACACGGTTTACTCTCTACCTTTTCAGCCACCTCAAACAAAAGCGATGTTGGGTGGTCGAGATGGATTCTTAGCGATTGTTTTCCATCTTCTTTATAACGATTCATTGTGGTAGTTATGGGTTTTAGTGATCCATGCGTCCAAAATAGCCTCCGTTAAACTCCCTTCCCCCACAGTTACTTCTATTTTTAAGACGTTTGTAAGTGTATACTCTTGCATAGGCTGCCATAATTCCAAAACTAAATTATTCGATTTGAAATCTGAAAATTGAAATTTGACTCTTCATCATTACTGATAGTTTTAGCTGATTTAGAATATGCCTCAGACTGTACCTGAAATAGCTCATTAGCTGCGGCATCCTTACTGAATCTTAATATTCTCGTTTTTGGCCATTGGAACCGATGAAAATTGTTTCTGTGTAAACGAAAACATTGTGGACAGTTCAATTCTACGTCGAATGAAATCAAATTAGCCGTTTTGATTATTAGCGATTCATCGTTTCCGTAACTGGGTTTTCATTGTTGTAAAATGCAGAAAACCAGGGAGCATAACAAGTAGAGCTCATAACAAAAAGCAAGTTGGGACAGCTCAGCCCTACTGAGATGTACTTACCCATTAGTAAAACTCAATGAAACGCGACTTCTTACAGAAAACTTCGAAAAGTCGCCAAAAATCAAGGCTGGATACATGTAGATACATAGATACGTAGCTTGACGCGCCTGTGACAACACTGGCATACCCGACAAGCTACAGCAGCACACATCCCTGCACCACAAATGAGCCGACGACTGAAACTACACCCGGAGCTACACGATTGAAGAGGAAGCAGCTCGGACCTACTCAACATACATGACATAAGAAATTATGAACTTTTCTTTTTATAATTGGATGACTGTCAGTGGGCATGATTGTATGGGTACAAACTTGCTACAATTTTGGGTGGTTTCAATGGCCAAAACATGAAATTTGACGTTTTATAAGGGGTGTCTCAGCTATTAAGCTACCCTATTTCAGATATTTTTGGTATAATGGACATAATATGTAGGTATTTTATCAGCGGAACATTTCCTATGGTGGTTTGGGACCACCGTGCGTCTAGTTCTCGGTACCGTGAGTTTAATAGGAAATTAATTAGTCTTAGTGCTCACTTTTTAACACTCTTTCATGGAGTTTTTCGGTCGGCAGGAGAAGTGCTACAATCAAGGCAATCTGTACTTACTAGGTCTTGTTGAAACCTTTACATGGAAGGTGACGACTGTTGCTCTGTATGCCATAGCCATTAGACACGTCGGGCCATTAAAGTCGCAGAATTTATTCGATTTATTTATTTGATGATTTATTATGATGAACCTCCATTGCTTGTGGTTTGTTGGAATAAATAATTTCTGAAGTCAGTGAATAATATAAACAGTATCTTCGCTCGCTCCCTTAAACTATGCAATGCACCGTTATTGACAGAAAATAAACGTAGCTTGATTTATGACAGTGATACAATCGTTGTTAACCATTCTAGCAGGGTCTTCACAACAGTGATGTCCCTTTTACCGAGGCCATCACCCGCACAACGTCCTAATCCTCATTCTTTTCCCACAACTGAATGTTGTAACAGTTGCCCGCAGCGAGAAAAAGTATCCTAACTATTTACCTGTGGAATTCAGTGACAGAAACCTTGAAGCGGGCTGTTGGAGGAAGACTGGCAACCCCCACGTCAAGCTGATTGACTAGCTGTCCGCCTGTCCGTCCGTCCGTCTGACGCCATAACTGGATTACCCTGTAATGACTGATCCATCCCTCTTCACTTTTTTCTTTATTCTACCTTTTCCACTATAACAGAATCCCCGCTTGGAGGTTTTTACCTCCAGGTCCTTTCACCCTGGCCTTTTTTGACATGGACAAGACATTCGTCTTGTCTGGTTGATCAATAAAACAGGGGTTTGAGTGACACAAGGCACTGACAACTCCTCTACCTCTTTCATTTTTGAATCCTGACGTTGACCCGGCCCCAAGGGCCGTACGCTAAACCCTTTTCATCCCTTGTTTTATTCACGTCTGGTTTTAACCGCTCGTTTCAACTTGGAATAGACGTCGATTGTCGAAATATCACGAGTTGGCAGTTCATGCTTCAGTTGTTCACACTTAAAATCCCGGTATCGATAGCATCTCATCACGCTTCTCAGTTTGACCTAGTAAGTATATCGGGTTCTGTTTTAATATTTATATGAGTAGGTATTTCATATATTTATATATTTTAAATAATTTAACCCTTTGTTTCAACATAACTGAATCCTTTTACTAGAAGCATTATGTATACTCAGGGTAAAAAAACCATACTAAATACATCTCCCAACTGGCACCAGTGTCACCGATAAGTGGCGTACAACTCATTACATACTACATCAAATTCAGAAAAACAATAGTTATTGATATTAAGATTATTTCTGAGCCGAATTTAGCTCGATTTTACATTGGTGGCGCTCCGTCGCGTCGCCACCCTATGAAGCAGTCATGGCACCAAATGTTTACATCAAATTCTGACATTACAGCAAGCATAAATTTCTAGGGGTATAATATTAGCTGTTAAAATCAATTTCATCAATTTTTTGTGGACCTGTGGGATCTTTGGATGGATGCTGAAATTGGGAGTTACTACAAACTACTGATGTTGCGGTTTTCTCAGTCTTTGTCTTCTCCCCTGGGGGCCTTCTTTAGATGTAAGTCAGCAATAAGGAGGCCGGGGTCTTTGCATTAAACCGAGCACAAAGTGGGGGATATAACTTTCTTTCGAGGCAATAAACATCCAACCCATGGAAGCAGGCAGTTGGAAGTTAATCCAGCCTTGCATAAAGGGTTTCTCTCGTCTCTCTTCAACCACCGCTAGGTTAGCTAACATGTGTCTTGCAGTATCAAGTCCTCCGGATAGTTTAACAGGGTAATTAGTGCATCTAGTTGTCGTGTTGGATTTACATACGTCTGGGCCGCATTGCAGTCCTACTCAAGAGGGCTTTCCCTTGGGATGAGGCCCTTAAGTCTCAGCGATTGCTTATTTCTCCAGCATCTTCACTTCCAGGGGGAACGTTTCTGTGGCTGCTAATGAGATGCGTTACCTGAACGTCGTACCGTCCAAAAGGAATCTTCACACTTGTCCCTTCTGGATGTCGGTTCCTCTTTCAACTTTTTATTTCCTCCCCATCCCTTAACGCACCTTCTGTCTAAACATGATAGATGAAGGCGCCGGCGTTCTTCGTCCTTCCATGAATTCTAATGGTTATCATGGGCTGGGACCGCAAAATGTGTGAAATTTTCTCCCCAGAAACCCTTTCCATTACAAAATACCGTCGTAACTACTGCGTTGAAATAGGATTTTCGGCCTTGCATTGTTATTTTTTCCTTTGCAGCAACACAACAACAAACACCTGTTTGTTTCATATTCCTCCGCATATTCGTAATTTACATGCCTATCAATTCATCTAAGTAGTGAAGTAAATAGGTCAATTATTGCCAGCTTATCTCCTGTTCAATAAACGATGCCAAAATTAGACATGAGGCCTATTGGCTACAACGGTTTAGAAATGATTGGTGAGTTAGGTTGTTACTTGTAATACAAGTTGAAGATTACTTTAAGATTATTTTATTGCATAGGTATGTGCAATGGATTAAGGTATCAATTGTCTAGCCACACATCAGCAGGAAATATCGTTACGTGATGTGAGCGGATTAGTCAGTAGTTTATGGGGATGAGATACCTACATGCGATGCATAGCAATGCGTTCAGTCGTCAAGAGCTAAGGGCTTCGAAACCCTCGGAGGGCAGCGATATGGAAGTGCTGAGAGGGAAGACTCGATATTTTAGCTCGGACCGCCGAAAAGTAGCTACCCGACCCGCAACACAAAAAACATTCTCTTTGAGGGAGAGGAAAAAGCGAGGTTTGTTTCTGAAGACAGAACAATAGCTGAGGTTGTGATTGGTTGAAGCCCATCTCTTTCTACCCTGGAACCCCGATATATCTCCCACCACCCTTCAACTCCGGTTGTAATTGTCGTAACGTCAGAGGCAAAGAAGGAAAGGCGACGGAACAATGATGATACGAGAATGTGTGTCTGGTTCAGAACAAAAGACCCCAAGGCCTCTAAGAAGTGACGAGTCAGTGACAGAGCGCATCATTGTCAAGAAACTGTGGCCCCTCACCATCCATATCAGCCTTGACGTGCTTGGAAGGGTAGATTGGTAGGGAAGGGGATTCTGTGCCAAGCATCGCCTATTAGATAGGAAGAACGCCCACACGCGTTCTTTTTGCTCCCATACTGCGTTCTTCCCATCTCACTTTTTGAAGCCACATAATTACGAAAGGCAACGAAGAAAACATCAGTTGTCAGATGTCGTTCACACCTTTGACGTTGAGACGTCCTTTCTTTGCTTGAGATGCGCTTGAAATTCCATCACTCCGAAAGTTCCCTGAGGCTTTCAAAGGCCTTTAATAAGGAACAAAACTCAATTACCGATGTGCATAACGCCCTGCTATATTCATATATCCTTCACCGAGGGAACACGTGCTAATATGATACGCATCAATCAACCTAAAAAACGTGAAGCGATTGTAGAGGCATCATCCCTCCTTTCCACTACCTTCCCAAACTTGATGACTTTTATCCCATCGTAACGAACTTCAGATTGGCTCCTTCGCCCCACCCCGTGACACGATCCGCTTCTCAACCGACGAATTAACGAGAGTAATCCACTTCAAGCTTCCTACCCTGGCACCTGTTTGAATTTCATCCCGCATACGCTCCGCAGTCTTGTACGGAATGACGGATCAGTTGAGTCAACGATCACGCTTTAAGAAGAGCGATAATCACATGAGCTGTTTCAAATACACCTACCTACCAGTTGTAGGCCCTTGGTCGGTTGTTCGACTCGGTCTGTCAATAGGTCCCGCGAACAGTGACCATTGTTTGACTATTAAAATCTGCTGTGTAGCTTCTGGTTCCACAACACCAGGCACAGCAAAATCCAAAATCAACGTATGTTGAGTTCACGACTAAAAATCTTGACGATCAGCTCTTCGAATTATAAGAGTTTACTATATAACCAGCTGTACTCTAATTGTTGCCCTTGACATTACCTACGAGTATGTTTGCCTATATCTCACGTGATGCTGGGCAGATGGCCTCTTCGATAATAAATTTTGTGGCAAAGTCGATTCCTAATGCTAGAGTGTATGGATTTCTGACAATAGATCATTGACTTGCTGATTTAATTGCATCAAAATACTGATCATATGCAATAGTTCGGATGAATTTATCTACAATTTTAATTCAGAAGGATTGTAGTTGTTGTGCATTATGCAAAGTTTGCTAACTAAGATGTTTGTTAAATATTCTGTGTGGGTTGAGCCATTGTTGGATGCAGGTCGATATAAGTGCAATCTACTTGGAAATAAACTTCTAACTGCAGTTGATGCAGTAATGGTCAGAACTTGAGGAAACAAGGGTTGGAACTCCCCGTGTCATTATGATGGAAGCAGCGGTCCCCTTAGTGGTATTGATCGTCCAAAATGAGGTGAAGAGAGTTCCGCAAGCTTCCCTCTGTAACAAAAACACCGGGGAAAGATATTATTTATTTAGGACGAAGGCATCCCCCTGTTTGAGGGACTGATGACGGCGGTGTTATTTTTCTTGTTTGCCCCCTCCCGTTCCAAGCTTCATCTTTTCCCATCTTGGATTTTCGGACGGGACGAGAAGGAAAGGGATGTTAGTATGCTAAAGGAGTTGCCTTTAGGGTTTGTCTCCCTGCCTCGTTCCAGCGTTTTTCGGAAAAAGGAATGAGCTGGGTGGAAGGCGGAGGAAGAAGTAGAAATCTTATTTGGCCACCTCGTCAGATCCTCTAATCAACTTACACACTCAGGGTTCCACCCTCATCCTTGATGACGATTGCTGTTCTTTGTTAATGTTTTCCACTTTCTTTTTCCCTTTTCGCTCCTAGCTTTTGCTCCTTGCCAATTTGCAGTTGCGTCCCTCCTTCCACCACCAACCACCCCACCGTCCTGCCCATCCCATGAAACTCTTTTCCCAGGCCTTCCCCAATCTCCCCGGGTGGGTAAAACGGGGTCTGCAGAAGTAGTTTCCGAAATTAACAAACATTCCGCCCTTCACACAAACTTTAACCTCTCCCCTCCCAACCTGAGGGCCTATTCGTTCAACCATTCTAACACACTATTTGCTTCCTTGTATACTGGGTATGTTAGTAGTTAACACGACCCTTCACCCCGTGAGAACTTTACACATAGCCAGCAGGAATTGGGTTTGAAGGAAATTTCACTCTCAAGTTTTGGGTAAATGAAACTTTTTGCTTTCGAGGAGGCTCCCGAAATGAAATTGCTTACATCTCTAACTAACGCGATTACAAAAGGGGGGGCCTCGATTTTTCGTCGCTTGTCTCTTCTGATCCACACTACTCCACAGACACACTGATCAACTAGTTAAATGCTGCTAATTTCCGGTGGTGGTAAGGTATAGTCATGATTAGTTACTTCTGACCCTAGTAAACATATTTCCTCTATAGAAACTCAGAAGAATATATAGGTATCATGTTCACTAATATTGTATGTGTGAGCTTATAGGTAACGCTCCACAACCCACATCTATACTATGTACGCTAAGATCGGATGAATACCACAGCTACAGCTCAATGACCCTAGCAATCAGCAGTATTCCCTGTTATCTCTCCTAAATGTAACAGACTGGAGTTGTTGACTCGGGATGTGACACTTCGTGGATGGTCACTATGTAAGAAGTCCATTGTTTTAATTACTCAGCATTGATAACGCTCCACAACCCACGTTGCTACGTTTAGATCCGATGAATGACACAGCTGTATTTCAGAATGTGTTACCTGTGATTCCTCCTCCAAATTTTAAGATGGAGTCGAGAGATTCAAGATGGATGGTACACTGAAGTAACGAACGCGTTGTTAGCAATGGGTACTCCGCAGGACACGTCACGTTGTGATGAATCATCCTAGATCGCTCCACATAAACCGTACGCGGGCTCCCAGTTGCAAATAATTACCTTCGCAGAAAAACGATAAAATCCCCACAACCGCTGCAGTGGACCGCTGTAAAACTCGAACTCACGTACCCAAACTTTATTAACAAGCTGATCCCCGGAACGCTGTTTCCAGTGACAGATTTATCGGTCTTAATGTGTAGGAATAACGACCTCTTTTGTTTGATATGTTGAACCCGGATGATAGACGAAAGTGATCAATACTTGGGGGGGGGGGGGGGGGGGGACGAATAGCGTAACAGTTCTAGCAATAAAATGCATCAGACGTTTCGCTTCCGTGTTATTGTGAGGCCTTTTTAGCGGGATTTAATTACCGTTTTATTGCTAGATTTCGAGATTGTGACTGATTTATCTTTGAAGGACGTGAACCGCTAACGCCGTCTTGGGTGGTCATTTTGGTTGAAATCGTGACAGATCAAGTCTGTCCCTGAATCGTTAAATTTTTATGTACCAACCTCTACATTTCAAAATTATTCCTTCCTAGTTCTTTTCCTTGAGGTAGGTATAAGAAGGTTGACACGCAAATTAAGGAAGTTAATCAGATTTGAATAATCTATTGTTTGTGGACTAAATGATAGTGTGCCTTCCCTGGCCGTAGTCTTCTACTCATGAAGACTGCCTTTCGTCAAAGTTCTGTTGACGTAGCACTGGTGGACATGAAATGTTTGAATTTCAGTGGAAAGTGTTGACATTATGAAGCGGAATGATTCTGTTTTGACTAGATTATAGTTTTTGATTTAGGTCATAATTTATTTCTGTACCCGAAACCCGGTAGTTCGTTCAAAATGGTGTGATTTTACCAGATCCACCATCTGCGTTTGAATCCTATAGTTTGTTAGTCGTCAGAGTAAACAGATATCTCGCCGGTGACACCCGTACTTGTCACATCAGTAATTAGTACCTAACAAATAGAGAAAAATCAAGTGTTTCTTGAACATATTCCACTCGGTGACTTAGGGAATGGGAAAAACGGTCCCTTCGCACACTCGACCTGATTGATTGTCGTCCACCTCCCAGCATAACACGCCAACCAAACACTGCCCGATGTTACCCGTCGCTGTTGGAGGGATGTCGCGTAAATTCCCGACAGAAAGACCTTAATTAGAGTCTTTTAGCATCTAATTATATTGCGCATTTTAAACAACCCTAGAGGGGTTTTGTCGGACTTTTCCTTGTTTGCCTAATCGCCTTCCTTAGTATATCTCTCCACTTCGCATGTATCGAACCGTTCTGTAGTTTACGATGAAACCTTGGTAAGCAAGTAATGAGTTCTGGAAGAGGTCTGCATGCAGTTTTTCTCTGTGTGCCTATCTCAAACACTCGCGCACCAACGAATGCTCCTTTTTTCTTACTTATATGAATCTCCTTGAACTGTAATGTTGTTCTTTCTTATCTGGCATCTCTAGCTTTCATCTGAAATAATGCTCGTTCGAAGTCTTTCCTGGTCCACATTGTCATAACACGATCGGGACTTTTATGCTGCGGTTTCTATCAATCTTCTGAAGTAATTCAGGTCTGAAAATAGGCACAGTGTATTGAAGATCCAAGTTGTAGCATGTAGCTCCCTCGTTTCGAACAATTCATAATTATTATTGTTTCCAAAATGGCGCTAGACGTGTGCCATGGACAGATCGAAATGTGAGCGGAATTTTCGATTTGTAGGGCCAACCTATTTTTCATCCGAATCTTCGGAAGCAAACCGAACTGAAAATGAATGTGTCAAGTTCTATGGTGTAAATGCTGTCACGGCTCAATACACACACTCGATCTCAAATTATCAATATCGCCGTCTCATAAAGCCTGATTGAGGTATGGTAAATAGAACCTGAACTAGTTAGTTATAGTTTGAGCAACCATCAACGTCATATTGCCTCCAATTGCACTGCTCTGACATTACGAGCAATTACTCAATGGACCTCAATACTGTCATGCCAAGCTCTCTTGACATTACCCGTAATCATCCGAATGATAGCTGATTTACACGTTATACCTCCGAGCGTTATAGCGTGGGCCCCTTTGATTCCCATACCTGATACGATCGTATCTATTCGTATCGACTTAATGACAACTCCCACAAGCTCAAAACTCCCTCTAGAACGAACCGATCGGAAGACGCCCCCTAATCGAATCCTGGGATCAAAGGAACCTGGATCTAGGGGAGTTGGAGCCTAAGGGACCGAGCCCCTAGGAAACAATACTTGTAAATGGACGCGGGGGAGTTGGTTCCGCAGCTGCGGTTCCCTGTATTAATTGATGGCCTGTCACATTTAACTAGATCATTAAGTTGCACCGGCTCTGTTGGCCGCCATTCGTCATCCGCCTACGTTGAAACAGCATGACGAACTTATCGGTTAATGTTCAGTTGGAAAGTGTGGTGGGGGGAGGGGGACCCATCGGTCTTTCCTCTGGGACATCGATTCACTTTGAAAAAATTGATCTGCAACCTGATATGAATATAATACATATCCAAAAGCAAATGAGATGATGCTTCACGTCATTTGAAGAACCACAGATATGCCCGATCTCGTCAAAAATCTAGCTTTTGAAGAAAGAAAAAAAAAATACAATTTTCAGGCTGAGTTACAGGTGGTCGGTACAGTTTTACTTACTTACTTATATTTGTAAAAATACAAGTTCTACTTGTATTTTTATGTTTCGAACAGTCGTTTTGAAGACGCTCGTGTCATGATATCATTTTGGGGAAGACACGACCGATTCATCAATAGTTCGTTGACCATAGGACGAAAGTTTGCCTTGTTTCGGTGGAAAGGGTCAGATCGATGGCAATGACGTGAGGTCAAACACACATTTTAATGAGAAGCTCATCTGCGTTCGGGTGCCCAGTGCTTGAAGACCAGCTAACACGGAGCGATCCATCAATCTTGTCCTCGCGCAACTGATAAAAAGAGTGACTGGGGGAGCTCCGGTGTGGCAGGACCTCACTTTAGCTGGTGGCCATCATCAGTCAACAGCGCCGCGTACTATCCACCGTCCCCTTACTCAACGTCATATAATTGATTAATTAAGACGGATTGGTTTCCGGTTCGTGTTCTCCTCGCAGTGTTTTACAAATCAGAATCGTCTACTGAATTTAGTTGACTGCCACATTTCTGATTATTTTCAAAGTCAGCTGGTTGAAAGTCGAGCTAAGATGGGGTTACGATTTGTGCAACTACTATCAGCATATATTCCCTGGCCTGCTGAATATTTGACAACAGATGGGCTGGAAGAATCTGTGATGAATCTGCTCCACGCCACGTGAGATACAAAGATATCAAGTCCTGAGGGCGTATCAGGTTGAAGTAGTTAACTGCGGCGCTAACTGTAACTGTACCACAAAGGCACTGGTAGATAGGCGTCCTGTGAAATACTCGGGAATGTGTCCACCACAGCGATTTTATGTGATTCCACGGGAGCTGTGTGTAGATGAAGAAGTCTTCAAATAATGAGCGGAGTTGGAAGAGTCAAGTTCTTCAAAAACAGTTTGAAATAAAGACCCGTACACCTATATTGTTTTACGTGAAGTGATGTCGGAAAGTGATAAAACGAAGAGGCGAGTTCTCATCAAAGAGGGGCGCCTCCCTCTCGGGGACCTTTGATTACGTCATTGTCTTTTCTGATTCAATTTGACGATATCTTCCCAGAGGGCAGGACCTCAACCAAGGTGGAAGGACCAAGACGAAGAAGCTTCCCAAGCCAAACAACTCCCCCATCCTTTTAAACGGGGGCTCATTGTTTTTCACCCTCTTCAATCGGTCTATTTCTCTCAGTTCTCATTGTTTCATCTCATTATGACTGGTTGGCAAAGTTTTGGGGAAACCTCCTCCTCCTGCCTTTGTCAGGTTGACAACGAAGGCACTGATAAAGAACTCAGGTGGGTCGCCCAACCCTTTTCCTACCGGGGACCCGTTTGATGAATTCTTACCCTTAATTAAACGTCGACGTCTCCTCACTCCGTCTTCCATTAGATCGCGGCATAATTTTATCGCTAGGACAGTTCTTGAAGGTCTTGCTCTGAATTGATTTGGGACGGATATGACTGTTGTTGACAGTTTGAGTGACTTTTGAATGAATGTTATCTGGAGGAAAAGACTGAAGCTCGGGCCCTGATGTTAAAATACGATTACATTGATTTATAAAGAGCAAAAGTACAAATGACCTGTCACATTATGAGTGACACTTCGCAGCTTCAAGGCAGAGACATTCATCCATGAATTGAGTCGGAACAATATAGACCTTCCAAATGTTTACCTTGATTTGACTGCTATGTGTAAACACAAGCACTGATTATGAGTTTAGAGGGTTTTTCAGTGAACCATCCACGATCTAACTCCGACTCCACAAAGTCCATCTTATTGATTCCTGTATTAACGGACCTTTCGAGGGTGCATACGAACACTATAGCTGCTTACTCAGTTATAAGATGCTGATACGTTGCATTGATCAGTTGGGTTCGTATTCAATTTTTTATTTTTTTTAAAAATACTTACTATGAGGCTATTC
Organism: Leptopterna dolabrata; assembly: GCA_954871275.1. Lineage (NCBI taxonomy): Eukaryota > Metazoa > Arthropoda > Insecta > Hemiptera > Miridae > Leptopterna > Leptopterna dolabrata. Next base: position 24,124,097 of record OX940983.1, read on the forward strand.
ATAAAATAGCGGTTTGTACGATAGGTACCAGGGGGACGAGGGGTGTATCAGTTAGTTTGTTTTTTCTCCTGTAGATGAATGATTGGAAGAAGTAGTTTAGCGGGCGATCGAAGTATAATATAAACACTAGCAATGAATTGCTGATTTTTCTCCGCTATTTAGTAGCGGGAAGAAAAGTTCATCCACATCAGGATTATCATTACACGAAAAGATGCGCCTCAGTAGCGCTTAAAAATTCGTAACCCTGGACGACACCACCAGGAATAGAACGAGTAAAATACTTTCGAGTCGACGACATTAAAAAAAAGTTTATCAAAGTAATTTATGTCCTCAACTTTTAATGAGCAAACCCTCGTGAGGAAAAGATCAGTTTGACTGACGGGACGACATGTCGACGGGAAGGCGCGGAGTCGTAAATTAACCTGAACATACAAGAGGCGGAATAGCCAATCAAAACGCGTGGAATAAGGGGCGACGCTAAGTGGTCGTTCTCGTTAACAGTTTGGAAAAACGTCTGGCTAGCGAGGAGGGGTGAGGTGGTGATAAAATGTGAAGTTTATCGACCGTTACGGGGAAAATAGTGATTTGAAGGGGGGCGAGGCGGCGGTAGCGTGATATGTGGATTAGGTATTGCGCAGGATCGCGCAGGTATGGCGAAACCCCGTCGCATAACTTAGATAAATCCCATCCCTACCGCCTGTTCTTTAAAAGACGCGAAAAAGGTACAATAAAGCAAATAAAAAGATCCTACCACCGGAGGATCACATAATTCGCCGTTGGGGGGATACTGAGGTCACGACTCTGAGTCCAGATAGGGTGCTTTGGTTTCTTGCGAGGCGAAAAAAACAAACAAGTGGGCAGCTCCCGGCCAATCCGCTGCACCTCGGTACCCGTCGAACAATAGAGGAATAAATCAATGCAATTAGAAGGAGCATCTCCTTACTGCCCATTGGACTATCGTGTACCCCACCCTTACAAGGGAAACATGGTGGAACCCGAGAATTCTTCTGTTTCAACCTCACCCTGATTCCACCCACCCCACCAACCTTACAGTCATTGATACATAGGATTCTCATACTTTAAACTTCAGAGTCGAAGTGTCATCATGAAATAAATATAGCTAGGTATTGACAGTCGACACCTGGGATTCCATTCTGATATATATAATTGAGAAACATAATTTTACGAGTGCTCAAGAGTTCATAGTTTCTTGTGGTACTCGGAGAGAACCGATCCCGCTCCTCAACACCTAATAGGCCAGGGAATACGCTGATCCCACTCAGCACTTCGTCTTTCTTCGTCTTTCTGGAATTGTAAAAACCTGTCATGAGACTTATTGAGTCCACCAAATCTGTACTGTTGTCCCTCACTGTTCCGGTACATGAACTGTCGTGACCCCGACGTGGGGCTAGTGGAGGTGGCCCATTCTCGTGACTCTTAGACCCAATAGTGAACTGAATTATACTATTCAAGTACCGCCAGAAGTTGTTTAGGGGATTCCAAGCGATGCTGTCTCAGTAGTAAGGCAGAGGAATCCCATTCTTACATTGAGTCCTAATGACTCCACCACATCAGTGGTGGAATCCAGAATCTCTACCATGGCGACCCCGAGGTGATGTCAGTGGAAGAGAGGAGGCCGTCCTCATCAGCGTCGTTGCATTTTCTTTAATATCTGTTTTCTGGGTATTACCTACACGGTGTTTTGAGGTAAAAGTTGACTATAAAATGGGGTTATGTTGTCAAAAACTCAAAATTCTGACTCACCCTTATTTTCGCATTGTGTTTCAAGATTTTGATTCAAGAATCAAACTGCATTGCGTCTACCGTAGTGGAGTCAATCGAAGTGTTTTGTTTGCGCGAACTCAAGTAACATCTGAATGTATCTACCATGATGCCACAGGCTTCTTTCACCGCAGACTTCTAATGTATGACTGCGGGACATAAATCTCCCTTGTAAAAAAATAAAACGCCCCCCTTCAACCTTTTTTATTCCCTCGCCTCGCTTTCCCTTTGTGATTGATAAAGCGAAATCGTGTATCGCGTGTTTTGATATTGATGCGGGAGAAATACTTCTGCAATCACCTTCTCCACACCTGACAAACAAGCGGTTATGTATACAGTTACCCTTCTACTTTTTTCGCTCATTTGTCGGTTGTCATCTCTCCTCGAGGCTTTTTCTCTGCTACCGTGTATCTCTGTGACTTTTCGAATTCTAAGACCCCCACCGATGAAAAATAAAACCCGCATGAATATCGACGAAGGAACAAGGAAAAAAACGTTTTTTGGGGATGAGCTTCCACATGATTGATACCAACCACACCCAGTGACTCCTTGCCGGATCAATAAATAACTCAGGGCGATATTAATTAGCGTGTTCGGCCTGTCACCCTCTGATTGATGTTCAGCAGTGACCGCAACGGTTGCTCCCTTCCTTAGGGAAGCTTCTGACTTGTCCCCGTTTCAAAGCAAAATAACTCTCATCTATTTCGTCTCATTTCACAACGCCGGACATACTATGGAATTAATCACATAGAACCACTGTTCTTTCAGGTTCAACACAGTCTCTTATTGCTTGTTGTATGGAAGCTGATTTTAGCTGACCCATATTGTGAATCAGCTTCCAAACAGCAAACAATAAGAATTGTAAAACTGCCATATATTACGATTTATGTAAATATTTCGATATCCTTAGGGAATTGGCGTCCTGGAAGTTGCCTAATACTGCCTAATACTGCTGTAGGTACTGTGTATAATTATTTGCTCAACCAATAGAGTGTTTCTATGAATAAAATATGCCTATTTAACACACGATTAGCAATAAAGGCACATTCATGAGTTTAAAATGGTCTACTTATGTTGAGATGGTTGGAGGGTGATGCCTCGGAAAGAGGGCTGTAGATAAGTAGGTGTTTGGGGTGGTTGAAGCTGGTTGGGGGTCCTTAATCAAGGACCAGGCGAGGAAAGGATTGATGGTCTGAGTGTTATTGCTATTGCCTCGCTAACCTGGTGCTAAGTGGCCTATCATTAATTACTACCTTCTCTCAATCTATCTCACTTCTCCTCAGTCTGTCTCTAGACTGCCGGGAGCTTCTTCCTCCTGTAACACTCCCCCACGAGAATTAAGACAAAGCAAACCCCTTCACTGACAGGTTTCTACGGAGGTTTTTCCCTTTTCTTAAATACTTCAAGACGCAGTTATTTACTTCAACGTGTCTTGACGAGGATCACTCTTGTTTGTACAGGGGAAGGCGAGGGAGAAGCACCTCCTGAGGCTCCGGAAGAAGAAGGTTCTCAATCAGGGGAAGAAGAAGGGAGTATTGGCAGCGGCTCAACTGCGGCATCCCCGCCGCCACTAGAGCCTGCCATCACTGACTTGGACCAGAATCCTATAAGGTGAGCTCACTAATAATAATATTCCCTCAGTTCTAACTTAACGAATTTCAGTTGCAAAGTACTAGTTCTGTGATAGTTCCATTAGTTGGATGTTTCGCTTGAAATTTCCGTTTTTACTTCCCCGGTGTTTTATTTTGTTACTTAGGGTTGACTTAAATGTAAACAATGTATACATGTATACAATTTGTAGTGATCCTAGTTACTTGTATACAATGTATAGTCCTACTTACTTGTACACAATACTTATGTATATAATGTATAGTGCTGTTTTGAAAAATAAGTAGTTTTTGTAATCACTGATAGCGATGTTTTACAATAAATTACTCATTTTGGTTCCAAACTATGTATCACAAAATCTCGAACAGCGTGGTCGTCTCGTTCAGCACAATTAGATTACATTCCTATCAGTGATTACAAAAACTAACTTATTTTTCAAAAGAGCGCTAGGAGCACTTATGTACGTGTAAGTCAGTCCGAAGTAACAAAATAAAACACCGGGGAAGTAAAACATGGATTTCAAGCGAAACATCCGACTAATGGAACTATCACTGAACGACTCTTTTGCAAATGGAATTTTGCGAACGAAATTTGCGAATGGAACTACCACAGAACGACTATCTGATTGCGCTGAACGAGATGACCATGCTGTTTGAGATTTTGTGATACATAGTTTGAAACCAAAATGAGTAATTTATGGTGTCATTCTCCCCTTCCTCTTTTGAGAAGAAACCAATTCAATATATTCTGATATCAAAATTGTTTCAATAGTTCCAGAAAAAATAAAGGAAAAAATGTATTTAAATTTTTGGAAAAATATGAACGATGAGTCACCTATACCATGATCGAGATCGTCCTACAGTTTTTGATAATAGGGTTGATACGTTTTAATAATCAAAATAATGGAGAGCGTTCCAAAAATTTTGCTTTCAACCACCACCAAAACGACTGCATGCAATACATACCATCAATCGATGCACACAGTAAATCTCTTCAGACTGGTAAGTCTCAGCACTGTAAAAAGCAAAATCTTCTAGTGTCAGAACTAGAAATTTGCAAAATTAAATTAATTCCTAGTCAATGAATTAAACTGGAAAGTCTTACCCAATTGGTGTTTGAGTTTCGGTGTCAACCATGAATTTTGTTCGACTGGCCTGCTTTGACCACTTGATAATGGACATCTTCTGTGAAATGTGTAATTTTGATTTTTCTAACATCGCATTTTTCAATCTCAAAAACTAAACAAAAATCTTTCTTGTTTGTTTCAGGGAAATGAGCCCTGGTCATGATTCACGTGGGTCGTCTATGGTGAGGTCCCCTTCACGTGATTCTGTCAGTTCTGAAAGGGTAACTCCAATGCCTGCGGTCAGCCCTATCGCCCTTCTGCCACCCACAGTCTTCCCCCAGCAGCTCCACAGGATGATGGCGTCACCGCATGGCTCAGTGTCGCCGCTCATATCCTCATCGTCACCACCCATACTACTCCCAGTGAATAATGTTAGGTCTCCCAATTCAGGTGATCAATCCCCAGAAGAACAGTCGCCTGCTGTCCTAGACTTTAGCACGAAAAGAACTTCCTGTGAATCTCCTGTTCTTAATTTGAGTAACAAGTCTAGCAGTTCTCCTTCTCCTCCTGAAGTCCCTTCAAACAGTCCTTTAGATCTATCAGTCACTAGTAGGAAACGAAGCATCGATGAAACCTCCCCCGCCTCCCTGTCACCCAGCCACCAACCAAAGAAACCATCGAGGCCCTCAGACTTTAAACCTGTCGTTTCTCCTTGGACGTCCCCGGTTGTTGCTTCTCATTTCCCATACTTTGCTGCTGCGGTCGCCGCTGCCAACAGCCTCTCACCCAAAAGTAACAGTCAAACTGATATTTGGAACGGGAAAATGAAAGTTCCGGATAAAGTGATGAGCGCAGTTCCTACTCCTAGTGATGCTACCAAGGCTCTTGAAAAGATGAGCGAACTAAGTAAATTTGGAGGAGATGAGTACAGGCCAGCGAGTGGAAGTGCTGGAAATAGACATAGCGCGTGGCAGTCCCATTGGCTCAACAAAGGAGCGGAACAAGCTAAAGATGTGCTGAAATGCGTTTGGTGCAAGCAAAGCTTTCCTAGTCTGGCTGCAATGACGACTCACATGAAGGAGGCTAAACACTGTGGGGTCAATCTTCCTTCTCCTATCATACCACCTCCGCCACCACCTGTACAACATCAACCTCCTGTTTCTTCACCATCCAGCATTCATGGAATGACGCCTCCATCGAGCAAATCAAACAACCAATCTGATCTGAATCTACTCATCAAAGAAACTATGCCCCTCCCCCGTAAATTGGTTCGTGGACAAGACGTCTGGCTTGGGAAAGGTGCAGAACAAACTAGACAAATTTTGAAGTGCATGTGGTGTGGTCAGAGTTTTAGGTCATTAGCCGAAATGACCAGCCACATGCAACAAACGCAGCACTACACCAACATCATTTCCCAAGAACAGATAATTTCTTGGAAGTCTGCTGAAGAAGGCAAACCTCCTTCCAATCCGGGTGTTCCTAGTGCCGGAAGCGCCCCTTCAAGTGGTCCTCCAAGTGCTGGAAGTGCAACTAGTGGAGGAAATACAGGTACCGCCAGTAGTCACGTGAGTGCTGTCCTCACATGCAAAGTTTGCGACCAGGCTTTTAGTTCTCTAAAAGAACTTAGTAACCACATGGTCAAGAATTCTCATTATAAGGAACACATCATGAGATCGATTACAGAGAGTGGTGGTCGAAGAAGGCAAACTCGAGAGAAGCGGAAAAAATCTCTACCTGTTAGGAAACTGCTTGAACTGGAACGGGCTCAGAATGAGTTAAAAAACGGAGAAGGCATTATGCTGATGGGAAAACAAGCTCGGGATCTCCATTCAGCTGGACGCATCACTTGTGAGAAGTGTAAAGAAAAGATAGACATGGCAGTATTCGTTGACCATATTAGACTTTGTGTTGGTCAAGATCATAAAAATTTGTTGAAAAACGCTCTTCTTTCTTCCAACGCTATGCCCGATCCGCATGGTATTACGCAAGCACTTCGGGAATCGAGTCACATGAAGGAGGAAAAACGACGAAATCATTCTCCAGCTCCGACCGATCTGTCTGTGACTCCTGGTAGCCCGAAAGAAGGGAAACAAGAAGGGAAAGGGAGTTCTCCGTCTGTGTTGAATGCCATTGAGAAGTTGATTGAGAAAAGTTTCGATTCTCGAGCACGGCACGGTGCAGGTGGATTTGTAGGACCCGGCGTCCCGGGCCAGGCCCCTATTGGATCGAGCATTTTGAAGCGATTGGGCATTGACGAAAGCGTTGATTACACCAAACCTTTAGTTGACGCTCAAACTATGAATTTGTTGAGGAGCTACCATCATCAAGCCAGTGCTCACTACAGGCGAGAGAGGAGCGGAAGTGAGTCCAGCTCAATATCAGAAAGAGGGAGGTCTGAGTCCATGACGCCTGATAGGAAGTATGATCATGATCGGTACACACCGCGCACTACACCGGAAAAGAGAATACAGACACCGCCTTCAAACAAAACGTTTCCTGAAGAACCTTCGGATAATGAAGTCCGAATTAAAAGGGAGTGCTCGGACGATGAACTTAGACGAGAGCCTGACGTTAGAGTGAAAAGGGAATCGGAAGATTTTCCGGTGGATGCTCGATCTGACGTTTCGATTAAGCAGGAGATGGAAAACGGCAATGAAGATGAGGACGATCGGAGAAGTTTTCAGAGTGATGAGCCGTTGGCAAAGAGGATTTGTCAGGAGGAAGAAGTCAGATCGCAGGCAGGTGATGAAGAAGATCGACGGAGTCACAGGACGTCCGCCAGTCCTGCAGCTAGTCCTGCAGCAAGTCTGAGACCTCCGTCTGGAGATCACGTTGCCAGTCCGAGCAGCCCGGCCAGCAGTGATAGATCAGGCACCCCGCGGAGCACAACGGACAAAAAGTCATCCGGGAGCCTCGGTGCGTTGTCTTCGATGTTCGACAACCTTTCTGGAACTGGCGCAGGAGCTCAGGGAGAAGGTCCCAGCACTGGCGGTAAAGGAGCAAGCCACCCTTTGGCCGCTCTGCAAAAGTTGTGTGATAAGACTGAAACACACGCTCCACGATCCACACCGAACACTCTCCACCCTTCCACGTCCGGCACATCAACAACCGCTCCGTCCGGGACTGCCCCCGGTGCTATACTGGCTTTCAGTTGGGCCTGCAACGACGCCGTCGTCACTGCCGATTCCATCATGAAATGCGCTTTCTGCGACACTCCGTTCATATCCAAAGGCGCCTACCGCCACCACCTGTCGAAAATGCATTTCGTCAAAGACGGCGTCATCCCCGACCCTGTCGCCCTTAGGGCGCCATCCGGGTCGCCCAGTTCATCCCAGCAGAAGAGCACCAACGGCAACAACAACGGACCTTCCACCTCAGCGGGGACCAAAAGTCCCCAGCCGGGGCCCCCTTTAGAAGAAAGTCCCCACTCAAAGTTCCTCAAATATACCGAACTAGCTAGACAGCTATCCAGTAAATATGTATAGGCCTATGTACAGTCTCTCCTATTGCCATTCCTTTGTATAAAACCCAAGTCGTTTTGCTGCATATCTCTTTATGCGTGATAGTGATAGTCGATAGATGTGTTATAGCGATCTCTAACTCTGAAGTATACCTTACCTTTACGCCTTTTTAATAATGGACAGAATAAGTGGCGTCCTTTATGTACACACTATGTATACTCAATGACACGTGATATACTCTATATAGAATCGTTTACTATATATTTATTTTATGTATTAGATTAAAAATGAGGGATGAGTCATTGGCGCCTTCGTTTGTCCTTAATTTGCGATTTTCTTACATTGAATCCCTTATGGAACTCTTGCCCTCAGGTCAAGGTTTTATAAAGTTGCTGTATAATACTGTATAATATTGTGTATTGTTTATAATTGTTTGTATAAAGTTATTTCTCGCCAGTTGATTCATCCCTCCTCCCGAGCGATCTAGACTTCTACGGTCGCTTGTTCATGTATACGTATACATTTCACGTGTTTGTCACACTTAAAACTAGCTATTTTAGCCATTGTCTTTTTGGTAATATTCGACGTGATAATGTAATATTCTTTTTAAATTGAAAGGACAAAAAAAAAGGATGCATTCATAAATAGTTATAACATACATTGTAAGAGGTTTTGAATTTCTTCTACTACGATATACGCATTTAACTTCTACAATAAATTGTAATCTTCCAAGATGATCAAATTTCAAATGTTTAAAATTGATGTGAGGGGAAATGAATTGTTTGGCCCAATAGTCATTATTTTTAAAATATGGACAAAAAAAAAACAATTTAAACGCTGTTAACTATTGTACAATACGTATACGCAAAAAATAATCAAGTCAAAAAATTATTTTGCCAAGAAGCTCATGAAATTTAGTATTAAGGGATATTTAACTATGAAGCGTGGGGGAAGTATCAAACAATCACATAGTGGACATGCGGACTTTCTTTATGTTCTTTGTTATTAAAGGTTCATCTGAAGAGTTTTGGTACTGATTGGACATAATGGGACTCCGAATTGATGGGTCGAATTGTTTTAAAAATCCCCGAGTAACTTGTTGGCAGGCGTTAGTTTTGGCACGTTATAAGGGTTTTTTGTCTCCCCTCTCAAATCGTTCAAACCGGTTTGAATTAATCGGTTAAAATGGAGGTCTCCGCTTTGATGTATAAATATCGAAGAGAAATGTCGTCTAGTCCAGTTCGGTCACTCCTACTGCTATGTAATCATTTATAGACAACGGATCGCAAAGCGGAGAAAAAAGGAAAATCCGCTCTGAGGTCCGTTCGTTTCAAACTTCTGACGCCTCCAACTAGACGTGATTGATAACAGAGGCACCTGACTTTGTGAGCCCCTACTTCTAATAGCACTAGAAAACTACGTGCAATCTTACTGTATAAAATGGCCCCACCGGCAAAAACCGTTTCTATTCTTATCTTCCTTCTATCTTTATGCAATGTATCTTTCTAAAACAAAAATACGAAGTATACCGAATGAAAAAAAAAATATTTATTTTGTAAATTATTATTGAAGTATTGTAAATTTTTCGAAAAAAAGTTATCTAGTGGTATTAGAACATAAGGTTGTTAGATATGTTTGTACAATATGTCCCTTGATAAGGTTTAAGAATAAGACTTAACAATTCTATGTGACCAAATGGAAAGTATACGATTCTGCGATAAATAATAGAGAAAAAATTCAAAAAAAAATTAATTTTACTACCAACCTATGCCTGATACGGACTTAGGTACTTTTGGTTTGAAAAGCTCCACGTATGTACTCTAGCATTACTAATAGATATTGTATTGAAAAAATAAAGTTAAAAAAATTGCATGTGTTCAAATTAAGTGAAAAAATACAAATTCTTGGAAGATTTCTTTAGTTTTCATTCATTTTTAGACGAAATCATGGGGAAAATATTGCATGGAATTCCGTGAAATGGTTACAACTAAATCTTTGTTATATGTACAAATTTAAAGGAAAAAAATGACGTGTTGACTTTTCTTTAAAAAAAGGAGTTGTCAGTCGAAAAAATCAGTCATGAGGCTGTAATATGCTGTTGATGTTTCTTTTATTCTAACGATATTATTAATAGAATATTATTGATTTCAATAAAACAAAGTCTTACCGCTATGTTGGTTTCATCTGTATTTACCTCAGTCCTGTGTAAAATCATTAATTCCATCGTTTAGATCTCTTTCAAGTAGAAATTGACTATGTCAAAGTCGGTAGGGGCCTGAAAATATGGTTGTACGAGAAGCGTCCAATTCAGATTCCATGATGATCCGGGAATTGAATTCCAAATCATCGAATTCCACCGGGAATGGCAACTATTGAGCCACAGTTGTCGTTGATTATTATTGGTGCAGTTGTTACATGATGATGAATAGGAAGAGCTTTGATCATTTTATCGAGATCTGATTATATAACTGCTGTGAAAATCGTTTATAATAGACGCCAAGGGACGAAGGTTTTCCAGCTGGAAAGGTTTCTAGTACCTATGAAAATTATATTCTTTATAATGGATGGTCTAATTCAGACGATAATCTGCCGTCTGTGCTGCACAATCCATAACAAAACTGTAGTTAAGAGGAATGAATAATTGTTTGAAAAACTTCTTTAAAGGTTATTTAATCAATATAGGTAATAAGCCAAGTTAATTAAACCAAAATTGGGTTCAATTTTTTTCAGTTGTGAGCTGCATAAATTCCACAACTCTGGTCAGGTTGAACGGATTAGTTAAATAATGTAGAAAGTATATAAGAAATCGCTAGTAGAAACGTTATGATATTACAGCTATCAAGGACACTTAGGTGTTGGAGCAGTTAACGAGTAGGTAAATAGGTACCAGAAAACGACATGACCTTCGCAGCAGGAAGAGCTCGTAAACTGCATGATCCAAGAAGACAAGGCAAGTTGACTCCTGCACCTGATTTTCAGTACACTGTGTATTATAGAAACATATATATTTCCCTCAATGAAATAATAAAACTGCGCAGAACGCACTTAAACTACGACAGTATGCACTCAACCCAGGTGTTAAACTAGCAGCTAATAAAGTAAGGTGAAGTAAAGTAAAATTGACCGGGTGGGGGGGGAGGGGGGGTATTGTTTGTAAGTTGCTGCCACGAGCCTTGGGACCGCTCGTGGGTCAAGCTTTCCACAAGTTAAGTACGAATGTAATAATTAATAAGGTGTACCTAAATATAATGAATGAAGACCCTGTTTAATCGATTGGTTTGTTGTTCATCAAACCAAGAAGAAAATAAATTTTTCCAACGTCTGTGTTTTTCGTGATTTATATAAATTCAGCCTCAAGCACGATTATTTACAGCCTGTTATTTGTATTTTACGTTGCATTCGTATATAACCAATTTTTCTTGATCTTGTATGCGGATTTTTGTATGCAAACCTTGAAATAAACAGGTGGTTACAGTAGTTAAGTGTAGACATGATGTTTAGAAGTTATGTTAGTATATGCGCAGAAATTTGGAGGGTAGGTGCTGGTTGGTCGCTTATGAATTTGAGCCCAACGTTTATTCCGTTCGCCCACGCAACATACGTATTTTCTCTGATCATCTATATAATTCGAGGATGAGTTGCACTTCGGAGGGCAAATAAATTTTTGAACTTAAAGGCTCGACCTATAAGGTTACTGGTCTTCAGAGGACAGGTATATTTTCACATATCACACAAGGACTAGACAATAATGTTAATTGATTGATAGTTTGTGGTAGTTGCACCATGATTTAGATATTAGTAGCCGAACACGTTTGATTCGCTAAGTGTAAAATATTGACTTCCCATTTTTTTTTTTTTCCTAGATAGATGGATAAGTGTTTCAGCTGTTCATCTGTAAATAAGTAACTCATTAGTAACTATAATATCTACAGACGGCGTTTTCCCTTCATAATATAAATGAATGAGTTATATTGCTGCATCATGGATTCATTGAATAATAGCTAAAAATTCAAGCACCCCACCAAAGACAGATCACACACACAAACACACAAAGCCGCAAAACTCTATTCCAGCACAAAAGCGTAAAATCCCAAACTGAGCAAGTACTTCCTGTGCGTTCATTCAACAAACCGTTACGCAACAAACGTCAGCGTGTTTTAAGAAATAGTTTATTCCGAATGGTGTATTTGAGATCAAAAAACAACATAACTCCTCATTGGGCCCAGGAAAGAGGAAAACTTCGCGCTTGTAATTACGAAGTCCCGACAATACGTAAATCACTATCAACGTCAATAAAGCATTTATTACGATTATCGAATGACAGTATTTGAGAACTTGCGTTGAAAAACCAATTTGAAGGGGGGTCGTTGGCGGTCGTCCGTTCGGGTACTGGAAATTATGGTGAAAAGTTGATAGAAACACGTGAAGAGCAATCAAGAACACAAGCGCGCTGCGAACTACTGTGGACATTCCATGACGACCTGGTGGGAGGGGGGTGGGGTTTGATTACCTTTAAAAACACACAAATGTCGCTGTAATTACGAATGGCGGTAACTTTTATTTGACTCCCAAGCCCTCCTATATTTTTTTTTGAATTTTCCGTGTTTTCCTTTCAGTCAACGTTCAGTGGATGGTTTTTTTTTCTGCCGGAACGATCGTCTAGTTGACGGAATGGAGTTTCGCGCTTAATGAATGCATTTGATCAGGACAAACTGGAGTGATTGAGGTTGCTCATGTACACATGGTCCACATATGAATGTAAATTACAGAAGTACTCAGTTATTGAGCGTCCCGTTTACCTACACCTATAGAGACATTCGCTGGATGTACGGTGCGATGCGCAGGCGAGACGAGTATTTAGGCTGAGTACGCAATATGTAACAAGCTCGGGGCTTAGCGTTGAGTAGGCAAAAACCTACTATTACATATAAGCCAGTGTAGCATCGAATACACTGTTATTCTAATTTCATTGTTTTAATCGCTTTAGTTCTGGCTCAATATGACCACCATGATAGGTTTAACCCGTATTACCAAGGTGGTCAGCGGGTCCAAAGCGGTGTATTTTGATTTTCTGATGACAGCTTGTAAATTATAATCAGCTGTTCCCTAGCAACGTTAATCTGGGCAGCAGTTATGTGTACCGTATGATTCACACTCATGTTAGGTAATAGAGCTTGTCGGTTCACACTTCATGGTCTTACTGTGAACGAACGGCAGGACGTACCTACTTTATCCTCAAGTTCGGAATCAATTATTTAAAAAGCCGTTAAAACCACACCTTTCAACCTATACATAGTTTTCGAGCTACAGCGTTTTGAAAATTTCAACCACTATTTTTCACTTCTTAGACTTGTACACTTGTCTAGGAGAGACTGAAAGTAACGCCGAGCTTCGACGACCAACTGGATCTCACTGATGGGACCTACAAACATTAATTTGGGATCATGGTAACTAAGGAAAGTACCAAGTACGGCGGACGGATAGAATGTTTTTTATCCCGTTATCGGATTCTAAGTGTGGAGGGGGGGGGGGGGGAGGGGGCTAGGAAATTTCTTCATACTCGATTCCAAAGGCTAGATATTGAAAATAATAAACTAAAACTTAACAGCTAATAATTAGTAATTCCACAGCCATTTAAATATTCATCCTCTGTTTGCCGGCGATTCCACAAAATGAAGTGGAGGTATAATCTCCATAGGTTGAAAATTCGCAAACCACCTGTCCCATTGCTTCTGAAAATTCTCGCTCAGCGTTTTCAACTCAAATGAAGACCCTGGCTCCATGACGTCCCACTGCGAAAAAGTACATTCATTGTTAGTTAAATTTACTTCGAAATGTTAGTGTACGCCACCATCCCCTTTGCGGAAGTTTATTGTGGTTGGTCAAGACTATATCTACCGAATCGGGACTACGCTACGTGATGTATGTGGATAGACCACGATACGAGAAGTATGTAAGTTCATAACTGACGAAGAAACCAATTCAAAGATTCGATGCATGACTTTTGTGTCATTGTTTTCAGCAGATGATGTGCTCATCGTAGGTCTTGTCATAGTAATAAAGACAGCTCTGGTCTAACCTGAGAGCTTATCGATGACTGTACTTTGTACAGACTAAAAAAATAACAATTTCAAACTGTTCTGTACTAATCATGCTTTCGATGCGTGACTTAACGTGTGTATAAACTTACAATAACCCAGCTGACGCTAATCCTAATCGATAGTTCTGAGACACACCACCCTGATTAACATCACTGAGCACTCACTTTTATTAAGCGCACGTACCTACACCATAAATCTTCCGGCCCCTTCACCAAACAAAAATGGCGAACAGAAAACCGTGACGCGCTCTGCTTTTCCCCCCCCGAGCTCATCTCTTCCTTAATGATTGACACCGAACCCCATACCTACTTAATGGCCCAAACTTGCAACTTGACCCCGAGGCAGATGGCTATTATAGACATCTGCTTCCCTACCCGAGCGATATATATTCGCCTCTCTCTTTTCAACATTTAAAAACCACATTAGAAGATCCTTAATTACAGAACGGCAACACAATTAAACACTCCCACGGCAGCTTCCATACTCCAACTCAACTCCCATCGTATCTCGGCGCTTAGCGGCCCTGTCAAAGATATATCACTTTTATAATCTCGTCATATTTATTGCTTCGTGCCTTCTCGGAATTGGATGTGCAACCATACGTTTCAGATCGTAGCCTAGTGGCTCTTTTACTTATGGATTTATTGTAATAAGCTATAAAATGTCGACCGGTAGAAAGTTACGATATTACACTGAACCGTAACCGGTGCGAGTATTTATCTTCTAATTCTCATCGGGGCTCCTGCATGCCTTTGGAATTTGTTCGATAAACAGCGGTCATAAATCATTAAGAATTTCTTTCTCTCTCCATTCGTTCATTTTTTTCTCTTTAGAAGGTCGAATGTACCCTACCAGGCGGGTAGATTCAACCAGGCTGGGGTGCAGTTAACCCCCCCATCAGTCCCCGGTTCATCAGTTTTTATCAGTGAACTTAGACACTGGTAATAACACACTAACTCACTACAGGATGTGAGCAAGAGGTAAATAAAACATAAAAGCGGAGTTTCGAATAGTATTATTTCAATAAACGCTGTTTATAAACATTTCCAGGCAAACAAGCACAATAAACATTGCTAAGTCATCAAATTCTAGGGTTTCCAATTCGAATTTATGGTTTTCCAAAACACACTCATAAAAAGCTCCAGAGCTCCATGACTCCGAACTGTCACCTAATTTGGATGGCTCGTTTGGCCGTGATCAACAAACTTGCACGAATCAACAAATAGAAGAAAAGTGACAATCAATAAAATCCAAGACAACAATATTTCTTCAGATGAAATATTATAATAATATTACGGGTCAGAACTCCATTTCCTAGTCATGCGTGATTATAATCTACTGTTCCCTATCAATGATATCTGGGTTGGATGAAATGAAAATGAAATGAAATGAAATATATTTTCTGATCATAACATGGTACCTACGTTAAGAATTGCCCGCGACAGGGAGAACGAGCCAAAACTAGAGCGCATTAAATTGCTGGAGCTACTGGCGCTATCGATACTGGACGATCATACTTAACGACATATGTATGCACTTAGAAAAAGTTTAAAGAGAAAAAAAAGAAAACATACATTCTGTACCTAACTCATTTCCATATGGGAAACTTGGTATTTTGGTTTTGCAAGAACCACCTCTTCAGAATAAGGTTTCTTTTATTTGGGTGCTCTACTAATTCTTTCTTTATAGTGGACGGAAGAGAGTTATACACACGAGTGCCAGTGGAGCAGTAAAAATTCGAAGCAGCAGTTGTTCTCACGGAAGGAATATACATTTTTCCATCGTACTGAAACCGAGTAACTGTGTCGTGAGCAGGTCGTGTGAATGTATTCTCTTTCAGGACCAGCTTCAGGCTACTCAACTCCACTAGAGACTTCAGCTTTAGAATCTGGAGTTTATTGAAGATAGGACCAGTTTGCTCTAAAAATTTACTTCTTGTAGCTACACGTAACAATACCTTCTGCTGGCAAATGAAGACCGGGTTGATTGTTGTGGCATAAGCGCTACCCCAAACCGGAAGACCATATATTATAACTGATTGTACTAATGAGAAATAAATCGTCCTCATAAGCTTCGGAGGAACAATTTTACTTAATCTAGAAAAAACATAGATAAGCTTCCTTAACCTTATACACACTGCGTGAATTTGCGTCTCCCATTTCATGCTCGCATCCAAAATAATTCCTAAATATTTGGCACTGGAACACCTAGAAATCTCTGGACAGTTATTGCATGTATTGCTATCACAGTTGAAGTCATGGAGGTGCAGTTTCAAACTATAGGAAGGGTGGGGGGGGGGGGGGGATGCAGATATACCTCATGATTCACACTCATGTTACCGAAGCTTTTCGGTTCAGACTTCAGGGCCTCACTGTGAGCGAGTGGCTGGACGTACAATGGTCCTGGTGGCTTCAAAATATCCTCAAGTTCGGAATCAATTTAAAAACGTCATAAAAACCATACCCTTCTGTTGAACGTTTTCGAACTACATATCTAAGTACTGCGTTCTGAAAATGTAAACCCCTTAGAGATCGTTGACACTAACACTGTGCTTCGTGGACCAACTAGACCCCCATGGGACCGAAAAACCAATGTTCATTAATTTTGGATCATGGTACCTAAGGAAAGAGCGAATCTGTACGGCGTACGGCGACGGACAGAAATTCCTGAATTCCATTTTCGGATTCTACGTACCTTGAAACGCTAAGATCATTACTTATTATTAAGAGAAGGGGTTAATTTTTTTTTCATGCTCGATTCCGAAGGTTAGTTACTGAAAAAATTAACCAAAATTATCCTGATAGGAGGAAGTGTTAACTCCAAAACTGTGTTTTCACATGGGTGCCTACCTGCCCTGTTTCTGCTTTTAGTTGGGAAGGTTATGAATGCCTTCTTAACGTGTGTAGTTATTTCTAGAGAGATCAATAAATTGCTGCTCTTGTCAATATACAGAAATAAAGGCTGAAGGGCTAATGGTCAAATTTGCTACTCGAGTCAGAACTTACCGGTTTTCCCCCAACATTAACCAGTTCACTATTCACATTTACAGGGGTGAATGTAGCACCTTTTCTGGAGGGTGGGCTTATGGCAATGTTATTTATGATGTACGTATGTTTAATTTATTGGGAGAGTTTGATGTCCTGTGGTATGGTTTGTAGTGTGTTGTTTGTATTGTCTGAGTTTGTTTGTGTCGCTGTTTGTTGTTCTTGTATTGTTTGGTTGTATATTGAGTGAAGTTTGTTATACAACAACGTTTTACTCAACATAACCTATCACCTGACCAACATACTAATTTATATGGATTTATATTTGTATTAATATCTATACAAATATGAACATTTGTGACTCAAAAATATTGGCTCTGTAGGATGAGAGGATTAGATTTTTTTCCCCATCACATTGACGAGGCCTTAGTTTACGTGGAGCGAAGTTTTCATGGTTGGTCGACCTAATAAGACGGACCTGCCAACGTCAACCCTTCCTCAACTTCTCTCAAGATCATCTTTCCACCGATCACTCTGCATGGATTATTATTAGTCCTGTAGAATAAAACCGGTGGCCTCTCCTTTTAGTTTTTTGCGGCCAGTAAAAAAAGGGTCTTTGAAAGGACTCACATCGCTTCCGATGAATCGACTCTCTGGTGTTGGATTTGTTGCTGGCTTTTGAAAATGACAAAAGTAAATCTAAAAGTAGGTAGCTCCATCCAGTGACTAAATGAGTACTTATCAAGCGAGAAACACAATGAACCTTGCATGTGGATACAAATGAAGCTGTATAATAGGGGTCGACGGTTCTAAGGTCTTCACCAGCGCTGAAGCAATGAATTTGTTCACTGCTCACCTTACTATCGGAGTCCCTCTCATTTTTTTGAATTGTCCAAGATGTTCTTCTCTTCCTAATTGGAGCTTTATTTCATTAAATTTCTCAAAATCACGCTCAAGCTTACCAAACGTAAATAATAATAATAATAATTGGTCAATGTGACTATAGGTAGGTCCTTCCAAGATGAGGATATTGTGTCTCCTGTCTACTCACAACACACCCAAGTAAACTAATAATATTCTCTCCATTTGGCCAAACTTTTTCGAAAAGAATGAAGCTGTTAAACAACCCGTATTTATTTATTTTATTTGTCATTATTCTCCTTTCTTCGCAGAAATATAAAACTACAAATTCAACAATAAAAGAGGGATACCCAATCAATAAAAGAAGTATGCGGTCACAGTTAAAGTATGAGAGTGTGCAATTTCGAACAGAAAAATTGTATAAATTGCTTACTTACTCATACAAACAGGTTAATCTTCTTCTTCTTCTTCTAAGTCATTGCCCCATTACTTGGGATCGTGATCCACTGACTCCGTCCTTGTTAGCTGCCTCCACTGGTGTCGTTCCTCTGCCATACGAAGGGAGTCGTAGAAGGAAGCGCTAGTTGCACGCTTTATCTGGTCAGCCCAGCGAATCGGCGAGCGACCCTCTGGCCCTCGAACCCTCGACATTCCCCTGACACTAAAAGCTTTCCGAGAGTACCACCAGTACGGCGGGCAAGCCAAAAAATTGTAGAACTCGCTGCAAGCACACCTCGGGCAGTATTCTTTCTATTCCCAGCTTTTCAATGATCGAAGCATTCGTTCACCTCGCTGTCCACGGTATACGGAGCATGCGGCGCCAACGCCACGTCTCGAATGCGTCCACCTTCCTTCGCTCTGCCGATCCTGGAGTCCAAGTTTTGTACTCCTTACAAGAAATGCTGATGACTAGAGGTCATACTGTACCTAGGTAATGAAAAAAGTTCCATTTATTACGTATTTCACAACAGTGGCTATAAGTGGGCCCTTCCCCAGGAACAAACTTTGAAAGAGTAAAAAAAAACTCCTCATGATTTTTTGCGTAAATCTCTAATCAAACGCTTGCATACGAGTCTGCAACACATTGGGACATTTTATTTCCCGATGGGAATTTAGGGATAATTGACGGTATCATTTACGGGTTGCAAGATTACCACGATCCGGGTTACATGGTGGTGCAAGGTTACCACATTCGATTCTAATAGTAAGTAATGACTTTCTTCACTAGTCTGTTGCTGACTACCTTGTTTACCAGCCTTTTTTTCATCATGCTCAGCTCAGCTACCGCGCCAGGTACGGGGGTACGGTTAACAAGAAAATGTTCAATAAAATCACACGATTCCAACGAGTGGTGAACGGTTTTGTACGATGAAAAATGGCAAACATGATGTTCCGTAGAAACGAATCGGTTGTAAGCGAAAATCATCAGAATATCAACTGTAACGCTTGTTTACCGGTATCGCATAACGGTTTCGCATAGCAAACCGTTTGCAAATAGCATACAGTCAGGTCATATAAGTTAATTACAGTTCTATAAGTTTAATAATTTCGTTTATTAAATTAAATTGTTAACATCATAAACACAAGGAAACATGATGAAAAATACCAACGACTATTCATTTACAGTTAGAAACGATCACGACCGTACGAAAACGATCACAGCCACGGTTTTTTCGTAGCACAGCCGATGCGTTTCAAGCTACCGATGCGTTTCAAGCTAACAAACAAAAATGATATTTTATCATGAAACTGTGATAATGAGTAAAAACGAGCATAAATTATTTGTTTACGCGACATAAAAAATAATTATAGCTTCTACTCATGGTTACGGACGTTGTTTGATGAACGGCTGCAGTGGGCAGGTACATATATCGTAAGCATACTGGTCAGGATGGAAATTAACCGTAATGCCAAATTCTGAAAAGCTGGACAATTCTTATCAAGGATCACCTATTATTTTTAAAACGCTGCAAATCCCTGCACAACGGTTTATTATTTTGTATAGAATACCCTTCTGTTACAGATCACAGCTCTATGTATAGATAACCCGTCTATATAATATAATATGTACTATTCTATGCATATTATGTAGATCGCAGACCCTCCGTAGGTTAGTACCTAACCCCGTACTCGTTACTAGGTACCTACCTAAATCACGAGTTAAATGTTGCTAAAATAATTCTGCCGATGAC
Source organism: Leptopterna dolabrata (assembly GCA_954871275.1). Lineage (NCBI taxonomy): Eukaryota > Metazoa > Arthropoda > Insecta > Hemiptera > Miridae > Leptopterna > Leptopterna dolabrata. The sequence goes on from OX940983.1 coordinate 24,144,152, forward strand.
AAACAGTACCTAACAAAAAGAAACACACATAATGAAGTTCTGAAAAGAAATTGTTGATGAGGAGTGAAAAAAGTTGCAAAAGTACCTACCAACAAACTCCAGCCCCTTCTACGTAGATGGTATAATGAACCGTTGTGTAATAATTTACCGTTGAGTAATGATTTACCGTAGTAATAATTTACCCATCAATAATACTTCAACGTTTGTTCAAGTTTCACTACCTACCAACAAACTCCAAAAGAGCCATCATTTTTCAAATTAAATAATATCACAGAACAACCAACTCGACTTCATACTCCGCCAATATAATCAGGTGATCCCTACCAATGATTGGCCGTATTCACAAATTCCTATTGTGGGCGCGTCTCTGGTTACGAGATTTGGTTTGAATCACACTGGAGTCGAAAATGCCTGTCGGTGCAAACTTCGGGGCCTTACTGTGAACGAACGGCTGGACGTACGATGCTCCGGATGGTCTTAAAAAAACTCGCAAGTTCAAGAACTATTTAAAACCGTAAAAATATTCACGTAAAAAAATGGTATAGGCGTTTTGAAAATTTCAACCCCTATTTTGAACCCCTTAGAGATGACTCACAGTAACGTCGAGCTTCGAGGACCAACTAGACGCCGAACGGAACCTATAACCAGAATTTCATCAATTTTTTTTCATGGTAACTAAGAAAAGTGGCCCGTACGGCGTACGGCGTACGGTGGACAGACAGAAATATTTTTATTGCAGTTTTGGATTCTACATACCTTGAAACGTAAACCATCAAATTTTGAGGGGGGGGGGGTAAGAATTTTTTTTTTTCATGCTCGATTCCAATGGTTCATTATTGAAAATAATAAACCAAAAAAACCCTAATAGATTATGTTAACTATCAGAGAATATTGGTGTATGACTATGGACTTATTTTCTTGATGCTTTCAATTTACATCATTGCATCTCCACTGGTTGTTAGTTCTGGTGTCATGAACGCCTATGATCTGTTACGGCCGTGGGTTACGGGTGAGCCAAGATGTGGATGTTTCGGCGTTCAGGCCAGAGGTGAACTCCCTATTTGTCCACTATTCGATGGATGGATAAATTAAAAAAAAAAAACAAGAAGGGGAAGAAAAAATTGAAAGTTCAAGAACTTTGTTGTTCCTGAGATAGATTTTCAAGGGCTGGAAGTTTGAACCAACAAAACACTAACATGATGGCAAATCGGACAGAAAAAACGGATCGGATAGAACGGAAAAATAAAACCTACCTAGTTAAAAAAAGGCTTTTCCAGAATAAAGGGAGTGAGTTGAGATTTGGAGGGTGAAAAATGAAAAAGAATCGTCGAAATAAATGAGTCACTCATGTTGATTGTTATTTAAATGGTAGTGCTGCATGTCAGGAATTTTTTCTTGGCAGATTGAATTTAATATCCTTATTTTACTCGAAATCGAAGAAACAGACTTGGGACCTTCTTACTTACTGGGGCAGAATGTTCCGTAAATGATTTATCCGCGATGAAATCACATTCTGGAACACTGTAAGTACTACGCCTGACCTCATTAGAGGCTTCGGGTGTGTTCAGAGCACTGCCCAACATCTTGTTGGGAGTTGGCCGAACGGGGAGGCCCAAGACACTCGGAGGTTCCACAGGGATGATGTGTCACCTCATCCGGTGTAATTTCCTTGATCCAGCAGCCTCCTCGTTATATCTCCAACGTCCACGCGGAGGTTTTCACCCATGGCCGCTCCTCCGCCACGCTAACTTGATCCGACCCCGTCTACCTGGTTCCTGGGCGATGCCCGGGTCTTCTCAATTTGTGATCAGTCGCCCGGCAAATGAAGACTCGAGAAGGTGTGATTAGCTTCGAGTTTTCGCTCTTCAGCTTCTTTTCAAGTTGGCGGGTTTCGCCTTTTTAAAAACGGCGGTCTGCCGTGTTGACGGGTCATATTCGACCGGCCTGTTGGGAGGTCGAGTGGAAAATCGAATGACCTTCAAGCCTGCGTGTACGTCACTCAAAGCATAAGATGCAGAAAGTTCGTTTCATGCATCACTGTACTCACCATAAGAGAATTTTGACATTCCAAACGGGAATTTGATTATAAGAATCGCTCGTGAAGCCAATCTTCAGCGCCACTGCAAGCGCCACCGCAATTTTAAATGCACATACAAACCAACTCAGCGGCTTCCTCTTTTAGCGAATTTTCAAAGTAAATGACGCTAATGCAATGGGTCCAACATTTTCAGAACACGAATTATTGAAATTTTGTCACAGGCAAATCCGTTTGAGCGCATCATGAATTCATTCCTAGATTTTAACCAAAATTTATTTGTATACATAATTATATATATAATATATGTATTATTTATTTATGTCACTCCACACGATATCTGCCCTTGAGTACATAATAAAAATTCCAAATTTCACCAAAGCGTTCGCATTGCGCAAAAAAAAGGATGAGTTCGAAGATGAGCAATTTTCAAAAATTCTAAGGGGGCAAAATTTGAGTTTTTAGGGGTCAAAAATCGGTAAAAACGGCTGAAATCGCGAGCAATTATCGATGTAAAATCAAAGTGGTATGGAAGGGTGAGTAAAGACCGAAAAATGCCATTTTAGTTGTTTTTCGCACAGAATAGGGGTCAAATGTGGATTTCTTGGTGTCAAAAATTTGTATTAAGGGCTAAAATCAATATTAATTCACCTGGCGTTGAGGGGGACGGTGATTTACGACGGAGGGACTATTTCAACGATGAAAATATTTTTCTTCAGAGTGGGTATTATAAGGGTCAGAAACTGGTAAAAATGGCTAAAATCACGAGAAAATTACATAATTTTACGAAACGTGATATGGTTTCTCGCTATATCATATGTCTTACGCAGTACCACGAATATTTCGTTGAAAATTCGCTCTTATAGCCATGCTGCATGACTGAAACTTTTTCTTTTTTTTCATTGTTTTTCATCACAAATATTCTATCGACACTGCGCATAGGCCGGGCTTTATCAGAGACACCGCAGAGTAAGTTGAGCTAAATCAGCAATATTACACGAGGTAAGTAATTCCTCATTACAGTATTTTTATTCCACAGTAATAAGAGAGTTCTTGAGCGCTCTCAATTTCCAGTGACGATTCACCGCCGGTGTCATCTACTGACGCGTGAGCGTCCCGCCCGCCAAGAAAACCAAAAGCGACCAAAAAAACTGTTTACATGATTTTCATTTAAACTTTGATAATATAAAAGGCTCTACCAAAATTTGAATATTTTTAACTCACTCCCACTCTTTTTTTTTTAATTTCCCGAACGCTTATGCTCGAAAACTTCCAATAGAAATGTATGGTTTTTTCACGTTTTCAAACTGAACTCGAACTAAAGCATTTTTGAGGCCACCCGGAGCATTGTACGTCAAGCCGTTTGTTTGCACCGAAAAGCTTCGTCAACATGATCGCGAATGAAACGGTATACATCCAGCCCAGATATCATTGCTAGGGAACACCTGATTATAATCACGGATGGCTGTATGAAGTCGAGTTGGTTGTTCCGAGATTAATTTGTAGATCGATGGTTATTTTGGATTTTGTTGATAGGTACACCTTTTTAATTTGAACAAATGTTATAATTATATTATGCTTCATGAATAACAACGACGATAGAATTCTTGATTCCACCACATAATTTATGAAATTCGAATGCCCGGCTGGATCCAGTACGCGATTTAGTACTGTTGTGGGAAGCAAGAGGGTAGGTATGACTACAGAAAACTGTGATCTATGCAGAAAGGGCATTTAAATACAGGTAAACAATAAACCGCTGTGTAATAATTTACTGTGTTTTCCATGCCAGTTCGCCAATGTCGTTAATAACTTTTTCAGGATAACTTTTGCAACAGAAAAGTGAATTATGATATTGTTAGATGAAGTTATTGTTAGGTAAGTACATATTTTTATTATTATATACTTTTTTTACATTAGCATAATTTGTGAAATTGGCGTGAATAACCGCTGGTTAAAATTCAGGCCTTTGAACGATCCATCAGTTAAGATTTCAAGTATAACCAAAGAGCAAGTAGGTAAACTCGATCCATAGGACGAGTTTACATTCGCCCTTCATCTGTGCATTAGTTAGGTACCCTAAGCCGTTACGTAAACACCTACCTCGATTTTTACACCACCGAGAAAAAGTCTCGTCCCTAAAAACCATGGTCGACTTCAAAGGTATAATTTATGAAAATGTTTATATCGGTAGATATATCACGGTGGTGTGAGTTGTAAAGGTGTTTTATTGTTGTGGTTCTTCGCAATCCGAAACGCTGCCTACCGGATGATTTACTCGTCAAGTTCGGAGGGGCTGCTGTAAATTACTGTGAGTATAATAGTCTCGTTTGACAACGCGTTGCGAATCTCGCGCGGCCGCCTGTAGCCGTAGAGCTGTACTTATGACCTAACTACCCCTTTCACACTCATCGCCCCTCTGTTTGTGCACAGAACTTGTTTCGGGGGACAATAGGCTGCGGCCGGGCCCTTGTGTGTGCTGCCGCTGAGGTGAATCGGTGTTAGGTGAATTCTCTCAACTGGCTTCGGAAGGGCTTCTGTCATTTTTTTTCCAAAAGACAATTATTTAGGTAGGTTACCCCAAATGTACGAATTGCAGGAGCGTAGCGTGCCTCTGGTGACGGGGGTACCGCAATGAATTCCACCCCCCCCCCCACCCCCCGCCAACATTCACACTTCCTCACACACTCTAAAAATGTAAATGTGAAGCAGTTCTTAGCAAGCTGTTTGTCAAAGGAATTTTATGATATATTATTGATCTTCCAAATTCATTAGAAATAATTCATAACATTCCCTTGCAAACAAAATGAAAGGTTTTTCGAACTACAGCCTGATAACCATTGGTACCTATTGTATGTTTCAACAGTGAAATGCCGAGTGTACTCACGGTTACGTTCCTTCACAACTCTCTTGAAATCAGGCAACGCTGAGATTGACCGGCCGGCTCTAATGATGTCGTTCTTTTCGCTAAAACTACGAGAACTAAACGAACGCCGAACCACGGAACAATTAACGCAACAACTATCCATTTTAGGAGGAGACTAGGACACTAGGAAAGATTCGAATTCAAACAACTAAACCTGAAATTAGGAACAATTATTGTGAAAACTACAAGCAATAAAATTATGAGAAAACAGGCCGTCGTAAGAATAGCTTCCGAAAAGCAAAATGGATGACAGTGACAAGTTGTCAAAGTTTTTTTCTCGAGTTTTTAATTGATAGCTACAATCGATCCATACGCCAGTATCCCTCCTCACCAAGATTGGATACGCTGGATATTTGCGCTAGCCCAACTTACTAACACAGTCTCCTGAAGATGTGTAAGACACTCACTCACACACGCAAACACACTCACACAGACGATGTAGAGACACACACACATCGGATTCTGGGCCTCCGCAGACTGGTAGCGGTACCCCAGCGACCTTGAGATTTCAAATATTCGATACCTGCCGAAAACCATATGATTCTAATCGACTAATCGATACTTGGCTGTTTTTTGTCCATGACTGGCAGACATGGAGGTTGGAGGATAGTTCATGGAGGGAGAGTCATGGAGGATGGAGTTATGAGTGGACAATTCAAATTGCTACGTACCCACGGAATGTAATTTTTTTCATTTTTCGTGTAGGGTAGCGCCGGTACCCCCGGTACCCCTGACGCTACGCGCCTGACGAATTGGAAACATGAGACTGACGCGATTTAAACTGGGTTTGACCTTCCCACTCGGTGTTAACAGAAATTTCGAATATTTTGAAGCAAATACGCTAAATAGCAGTGTCACAAATTTCTAGTCCCTACCCTAGTACCCAGTATTCCTAGAGTGTATTCCTAGTGTGTACCCAGTATTTGGAAAATTTAGCCATTCTTTTCCTAATCGGAGCATTCTAATGGAGCATTTTGATAGAATTTTATTCAGCAGCACGTGCCCAGAAGATGTGTTGCATTACATTTTCCAAGTCAAATGTAAAATTTTCCATGTCAAATTCAAGGTTTTCCTAGAAAAATTCAAGGTTTTTTAAACTGCCGTATGCACGAGGATTTAAAAATAGGTCACTCCACACAATATCTGGCCATTGGCTACGAGATTCGATCGGTTGTTCGTGACGGATGATAGAATGAGTCCTAACAAATTTTCATTTTAATAGAATGTGATGTAGGTAGGCCAAATTTGAGTTTTCGTGGCTCAAAAATCGAAAAAAAAACTGTAAAATGTAGTAACCTAGCTAAAGCTTTCAAAATTTGATACAAATTCACCAGCAGTTGTACCTACAGAATGGATCGACACGGAAACAATACTGCTTAATGTAATAGTCAAGAACATGTCTTCTCAAAATACGCTACAATCATAACAAAAATTTAAAAAATAAAATAAAAAGATTTAAAAAAATTCGCTCATACGGTCATGCAGCATGACGAACACCTTTCGCCTGACACTCGCCACAAAGCCGTTAATGTCTAAAATAATCGAACAGCTATTATTTCCATGTATGAAGAAGTAGTGCCTGATTTGATACTAATAAATAATATTATTGTTATCACTGCCTAATTTTATACTATCAATTGGTGTATGTGCCTAATTTACTAAGTACTAAAATCATTGTTGTTAGTGCCTAATTTACTACTAATCAATCAATTTACCACTAATCTTTTCGTACAAATAATATTATTATGTGTGCCAATAATTTAGTACTAATTACTTCTCCTAGTTGAATCACTCCCCACAGGCGAAACGCCTCCCCGCCAAAGAGCTCTAAAAGAAATTTCAAGGTTTGGTATGAATGAACAGGGTTTTATACACACATCCAACAGGGGGGGGGGGGGGGGACAGGTTTATATACACATAACCCACAGAGGGGGAAGGAACAGGTTTCTATACACATAACCAACTGGTGGGGGGGGGGGGGGGTTCTATACACATAACCAATAGAGGGGTCAGGGACAGGTTTCTATAAACAGCCAACAGAGGGGGAGGGCGGGTGCAGGTTTACACACACACCCACCGGTGGAGGGTGGGATCTATACACATAACCAACAGAGAAGGAAGGAACATGTTTCTATACATATAGCGAAGGAACAGGTTTCTATACACATAACCAACGGGGGGTGGGGGGGAGGGGGGGTTCTATACACATAACCAACAGAGGGGGAAGGAAGAGGTTTCTACATACACATCCAAGAGCGAGATGGGAAGCACCGAGCATGCTACATTGGCGGGCAGGACGGATATCAATCCTTTTTGCAGCTGAGGAGGTTTTTTCCCGGGTAAATTTGTATACCAGTGGTAGGGGGAGGGGGGATTATTATTGCTGCGTAAAATTTTCGCATGATATTCTGAGAAAACGAAATTCGGTTTTATCGCGGGGATATCTCCGACAAACCACAAGTATCTCAAAAGAGCTTTTTCGTCACCACTTTTACGAGGAAAAACGAAGGTTTGCGGTGGATGGATGTGAGTGGATAGCTGGGGGGGGGGGAGGTTGATGGGGGGGGGGGGACCGCATTGTGGAGTCATAACTCCGAGGTTTCTGGTTTATGAGCCAATTTCGGTGACGAAAGGAGGCCCAGCGTCGCCGCCAACCCCGACAAAACCGGGGGCTCGGGCCATACGCCCCGACCGCATCTCGTCAACGGGTGTCACCAGCCTCACGGGTTTTCACGGGTGTCACCGGCCCAACGCGGGTTTCCGGCCTCCGCTCACCGGCCTGTTCCCCGTTGATGTCAGAGGCCCGTTTGCGGCCGGCGGCTTCGGCCGCAGAGACAAACGCTTTTCAGGCCGGTTAATATGAAAAGCCGTCAAGTTCGTTTCTCGGGCGATATCACATCAGGGATAATTGGAGCGTCGGGGGCGCAATTGGGTCGCTCCGACGTCCTCCATTAATTTGGAATGAACCCCCCCCCCCCCCCCCCACAGCCTTCCCGACGAGTTTGGTCCATTTCAACGTCACACCTGCAATATTAGAGACCCCACAATGCAGCATGACCAATTCACCGAATTTTCAAAGTTGGTTTTTGATGTTATTGACCCACCAAAAACTCTATTTTGACACACTTCTTAGTTTTGAAAATCCTTTTGTTCGCCATAAGCAACAGTTTGGCCCAATTTTGATTTTTTCCTGTCTGGCGTGACACACACATAAATTATATATGTACACATAATATTATGTTATATGTGTATATATATAGCTTTGCTATTTGTGTATATGTACCTACGAATGATTCCATACGAATGACAACATGGAATTTCGCCAAAACGTTCGTAATATCAAATCAAAAAACGCTGCAAATCCCTGCACAACGGTTTATTATTTTGTATAGAATATCGGTAAAAATGGCTACAAATCATCAAATAACCTATATTTCAGAAAGTCTGTGAAAACTGCTCAAATCCAAAACGATATTAATTCACCAAAACAGATAAACAAAATTACTGCAGGCCAGTGTATGACTATAAGCATCTGAGCATGGCATACGTCTGACGTTTCTGATGGCATACGTGAGTGGATGTTTCTACTCCAAATGTTATATATTTTATCCTCATAACTTACTCCCTTCATACACTAAATCGTATGATTTCCTTTTATTGTATTGTATTTCAGGACAACTCATATTATTCCTTCTGAATTAAGTTAATTCACATGTGCAATGTGCAATGTTTTGATTTTGATCTAAACAAAGTGTTCTAAGTTTGAAGAATTCTTTTAATTAAACTGGTACCGTATTTGGTTTTACATGGTTTATCATTTGAACATTTTGTACTTCTATGGCGTCTGCCCTCCTCCACACTGTAGAAATAAAATGAAAGTTTATTTCCCTAGCAGTTTTTCAAAAAATAACACATACAATCTTTCTATAGGATATAATTCAAAATTTTACTCTGAAAATAAAAAAGTGACTGTGGGATCTCATTGGATAGCCAAAGCTGTGGCCCACACCACCACCACCATGATCCAACCATGTCGTAATTCGATTACATTATTTTATTTGTGTGTCTCTTTTGCTATGGATACTGTTTGACCGTTAAGCACATTGTTTCTAATTTTTTTATTTTTTTATTCATATTTCGCGAAGTGAAATGATTGTTTTATTAATTACATACCTACTTTCTGATTTTCGATTATAGAAGCATTATTGCAACCAAGATTTATAATTATCATTATTATTATTATTATTGATAATGTACATGCTGCACTCCCTCAAACAAATAGCCAAGTGTATAAAGGGCCCAATTCCCCACAAAACCTTCCTCGACCGAAAAAACGCCGCATTAAAATTGTTTCACTTTATCAAAAGATTGCGTTGGAGCCATGAAGAGGGACATTGCTGACTAGAGACGAAACCCGTAGGCAAACATTCTTCCCATCTCTTCGGCCTATCTTTTTAATTCGGGACACGTACATAAACAACGTGGGACAATATTTAAGTTGGAAAAGGCTTCTTGGGTCCCTCTTGTGTCCGTACCAGCTTTTATCAACTTTAATTTACTGCGGTCAGCCTATGAGGGAATGAGGGGGCGGAGTTTTCGCTCTTTTTAGTCCGCTGCCAACAAGGGTTCGAGTTGGGTTTCTTTTGTGACTTCGAAGTGAACATCAAAATCTATTCTGATTTGCAAAAACGAAACTACACCTTCCTACCGCCTTATATTAAATTTCCTTTGTAAAAATACACACAGCCAGTCATATATGGCCTTTCAAAGTAGGTTGTAATTATCTCATACACTGCGAAATGTAGGTACCAAATCTATCGACATGAAACAAACCTCCAACTAGTATTATGTACTAAGTACCTACAAGAAAATGTCACCAACATTAAATGTACCTGTACTCCTACATGCAGGGATGCGTATCTGTGTATCGATGTTTCCAAACATCAAGTTTTTTTGGTATATTATTTTCAATAACGAATCTTTGGAATCGACATGAAAAAAAATTGTAACCCCCCCCCTCAAAATTTGATGGTTTACGTTTCAAGGTATGTAGAAAAAGAAAAGTCAATAAAAAAATTTCTGTCTGTCCACCGTACGCCGTACGCCTTAGTTCGCACTTTTCTTAGTTACCATGAACCGAAATTAATGAAATTTGGTTTGTAGGTCCCGTTTAGGGTCTAGTTGGTCAGCGAAGCTCGGGCGTTACTGTCAGTCATATCTAAGGGGTGAAAAATAGGGGTTCATGAATAACTACAAATAATAATTAATGACTGAATTATTGAATCCCGCGCATTTTTACTCGGACTGCTAATTTTTTTCCCAGTACTTTTGAATTTTTGATGAATATTATTGTTATCAGAATCTTCACAGAATCTTCAATCATGACAACAACCAAGACTGATTATTATTTGAATACCTACATACATCATAACTGTCAAGGAACATTGATTCGAGTAGTTATCCTTATCACTTCATACTGTATATTATATTTATCAAATGATGATTCATCACCAGAATTTTTCCTTCTGTTTTTGTAGTGGTGGACAAATTGCTAGGCATTTTCAGTAATTTCAGTTTCAATTAGTTATTTCAGTTAATTTTCAGTCAATCCCCATTTTCTAGTGGTTTTCGTTTAGTTGAGGTCTTTTAGAAGAAAAGCTATGTGAAAAAAAAAGTTTCTAAACAACAATGTTTTTCCTTCTATGTTCTTCGTCCATCGATGTTTCCAGTAAAAAAAGCTATATCGATTCCCATCCCTACTTGAATTTGTTAATTTAAAAAAAAGTTTAATTTAAAAAATGGATAAAAAAGAATTGTTAGACTGTATTATAAATGTTACACATGTTTGTAATGCAACCATGCTAGACACATCATGTTGTGAGCATATACAATCCATTCACAATCCTGGCTTTCCGATTTAGCTCTCCGGGCCAGATAATTAGGTTTATAAAATGCACGTAACCCATGATTGTCATTTTACTTCTAATACCAGCGGAAATTACCACTCTTATAATTACGACAAGGTCCAGGTCATGTTTACCTCCTAGCCCGGTTAAATCCTTATCGACGCATCGCTCAGTTTCTCAGTAGCAACCCCGAAAAATTGTCAAGGTGGACTTCTATCACAGCAGAATAGTCGTGAACAGCATACATCTAAACCAGCTATAGGTTTTCCAAGTCAAAATCAGAAGTTTTCAAACCAGTTTCAGAATTTTCCATTTGAAATGCGGATTTAAAAAAAATATTCATGTTCTGAAGTCTGAACTGTACTGGCTCAGAGAAAGCCCTGTTTAGGTAACATCCCTTTCTCTGGAGGACTACAGTTCTGTCTGTCAGCAAGGTATTGTAACCACCGGGGGGGGGGGGGGGGGGGGGGGTTTGTAGTACCGGTTAGTGAGTGAATCTGAATTTACCTCATCAGGTTTTCAAGGAATCACAGCTCCATTCCAGCGGTAAGAAAGATAGTAACTACGCACTAAACTTCATAACACAAATATTGGTGAAATTCTGAATTTGAAATGAAAAATACGCTGCAAATCCCTGCAAAACGGTTTATTATTTTGTATAGAATACCCTTCTGTTACAGATCACAGCTCTATGTATAGATAACCCGTCTATATAATATAATATGTACTATTCTCTGCATATTATGTAGATCACAGACCCTCCGTAGGTTAGTACCTAACCCCGTACTCGTTACTAGGTACCTACCTAAATCACGAGTTAAATGTTGCTAAAATAATTCTGCCGATGACAAACAGTACCTAACAAAAAGAAACACACATAATGAAGTTCTGAAACGAAATTGTTGATGAGGAGTGAAAAAAGTTGCAAAAGTACCTACCAACAAACTCCAGCCCCTTCTACGTAGATGGTATAATGAACCGTTGTGTAATAATTTACCGTTGAGTAATGATTTACCGTAGTAATAATTTACCCATCAATAATACTTCAACGTTTGTTCAAGTTTCACTACCTACCCACAAACTCCAAAAGAGCCATCATTTTTCAAATTAAATAATATCACAGAACAACCAACTCGACTTCATACTCCGCCAATATAATCAGGTGATCCCTACCAATGATTGGCCGTATTCACAAATTCCTATTGTGGGCGCGTCTCTGGTTACGAGATTTGGTTTGAATTGTATACAATTTCATTCACACTGGAGTCGAAAATGCCTGTCGGTGCAAACTTCGGGGCCTTACTGTGAACGAACGGCTGGACGTGCGATGCTCCGGATGGTCTTAAAAAACTCGCAAGTTCAAGAACTATTTAAAACCGTAAAAATATTCACGTAAAAAAATGGTATAGGCGTTTTGAAAATTGCAACCCCTATTTTGAACCCTTAGAGATGACTCACAGTAACGTCGAGCTTCGAGGACCAACTAGACGCCGAACGGAACCTATAACCCGAATTTCATCAATTTTTTTTTCATGGTAACTAAGAAAAGTGGCCCGTACGGCGTACGGCGTACGGCGGACAGACAGAAATATTTTTATTGCAGTTTTGGATTCTACATACCTTGAAACGTAAACCATCAAATTTTGAGGGGGGGGGGGTAAGAATTTTTTTTTTCATGCTCGATTCCAATGGTTCATTATTGAAAATAATAAACCAATACGAAATTTGTTGGGAAAATTCTGCAATTAGTCCTTAAAATTCTGAATTTGACTTGGAAAACCTATATATCAGCTGACTCGTCAACCCTACTCCAATTCAGAAAAGTAATATTTTTGATGAGGCTCCCCGGAAGGTGAAACTAAACGGACATAGGCAACAAACTGAAGACGAGATGATTCAGTTACTACTCAGTGAATATCGCAGCATCGCAATCGAGCGTTTTCTTCTGGTTTGAGCGTCATTCAAATTCATCACCCTCGAGGGGCCTCGAATTCATATTTCATACTCACAAGGGAAACGGTAACACCAGAGAACGACAAAAAGGAGGGCGTTGCCGGCGCGGTACAGCGCCAGGAGAATAATCACCTGATTTTACGACGTCGTAAACTCAACGCTGACTACCTATACAACTTCCAAGTGGCCTACAGTTAGACGGAGTTCAGGGTTAAAGGAGGGAGAGGGAAGCATTTTGATAAATAAAATATGCGAGGTTTTGTTGCAATGTCTCCGCTCACACTCGGAGATCGAAAGGGGGAAAAGAACGGTTCTCTCTGGTTCCGAAGGAGGTTCGTCTGACTTTACGACGTCGCCGGCTTCGCTATGCTTCATAAAAATGACGTCATCGAGAAGAAACTCGTTTTGCGCATCTCTTATATATTATGAATCTTTTTCCGCACCAAACAACTGAACAAACAGTTTTGTGTCGATTTGTGAAGAGCGGAGGTCAAGAAGTTGCATCATTGAAAGTTGTTGCCTGCTTCAAGACTGACTGATTATAATCGATCCTCCCTAGCCGAGTGGAGAATAAAGTGGTTTTCAGGTGCTCGCTCAGTACAAGCAGGAATGGCTTGGAACTCTTAAAAGCACCAAATTTGACAAAAGTTGGCAGGTTACGCCAGAGAAACGTGGAAGTATCGCTGGCTACTGATACAGGAATTCAACTATTATGCCAACATAATATATAATTAATTATAACTGATAATGCCTGCGCAGAAGCTATTTCACGTATTTATTTCAAACTGAGTAATTGTGTGTTTTCACCGAATAATATAATGTTAATTATCCATAGTTAATTAAGCAAAGTTCAAAAATTGTACAATAATATTAATTTAAAAATTAATTTAATATTAATAAATGCACAATTACAAATTAGGATTGGTCATTTAAAGCGCCAACCCAGTGGAGGCCTAAGGTCGTCTCTGTACTATGATTTTTTTGTTTCCTTTAAATGTTCATACAACAAGATTTTGCTATAAATCTTTTTACATCTAATTCATCTGATCTATCTAATTAATATACCCCTTCCCACTACAATTCTATGTATAACGAGAAGCTATACAAAAAACGACGTCTCTCGGGGCACTTGAGGATGTTTTACAGATAGTAGTTTCCTAACTGTATTCAACAGCTCGTTTCAAAGTCTTCAAGGTTTACCGGGTTTCCCTACCATCGAAAGGCGAAGAAATATAGACAGTAGATACCAATAAGTCGCGACAGGGCGCAACACCCCCGAAAACCGCCGCCTCGGGCTCCCAGTGTTTTTTAAAGCTCTCCAACATGTCGTTTCTATCTCTAAAATGTATGATAAATTGGAATTTTCCATCAATTCTGAAATTTCGCCAATTACCTGTCCGTAAGTAAGTCGTAAAATAACTTCTACTGTTCAAGGTGTTTTGTGGTCTGTCAGAGGAGCACTGCAAGGACTGACAAGGGTCCTCGACTCGATTCAGTTTTCATCTACTCTACTAAACAGGGGTTAGCTTCGACCAGTAAGTTCTATGAGATGTCTTTAGAATGTCAACACAAACGGAGTACTAAATTTTTCGAATAGGTTTCTCATATTTTCAACGGTGAAATGGATAAATAATAGAGATTTACAATTACAGTTCGAATTTGATCTAAACGTTTGGCTCTGTCCAAGCACGCATATTGCTGTAATGGAACTCATCCACGAGATTCAAATCAGTCTGAATTTGGAACTTATAATGGATGCGGATAAATTTATAATTCTTGTGCAAGCAAGACCTCCTCGATGGGATCAGAAGTTGCCACAGTACCGAATATACAAAATTTAACACTACTTACTGGTAAGTATCGTTGAAAAAATAAATAAATAACGTCAGAATTGCAGTTCATATCTACATTTATTTAGGTTGTAGCTCAGGCAGGAACAAAGCATCACCATTGAACTGCATAGGATTGTAATTGCATTGGAATAGATTGCTTTGGCAACCAAAAACGACTACAAGATAAACGGCCTAATGTTTTATTTTATGCTTAATTTTTTTTTAATTTCCAGAAAACTTTAGGATTGTATAAAAACTAGCCAAAGGTATTTGATGGGGTTTTGGATCATTTTCTCACTCTCCGATGAAATACATTTGGCTCGATCCTCAAAATTCTGATGGTAGAGATCTGAGATATTGGACATCTAATTGACCCAAAACCCCGTTCCGAATTTGGGAACATCCGATGGTTGCAGGTTTCAAGTTAGACCACCCTTGACAACTCAAGTTTCATTTGATTTGGATGATTCGTTCAGTCGTGATGTGTGAACAAATATACGAAGACACAGATGATGGTGTCGATCGTCTTCAGATGTCACAAACGGACATCAAATATGAAAAGTGGTGATTTGTTACGAGAGGAAAAATTGTGATTTTATTTATGTTGATTCCTAGAGAAATAATAATTTAGGTTGTACTAAAACACTTGGGACAAATGGAATAAACGTGAGAAAAACCAAGGAACATAAATACTGCAGATGTTTTGCAGGGAGCCTTGTGTCGCGGGAGGACTAAGAGTAATTTGATCCGAGCTCTTAACATGTTTTATGGCGGAAGACAGAGGTTGTAATTCTTGGGGATATTTGGCGCAGAGGTTCTTGTCATAAGTCCGGCTTTAATAAATAAGTTGTTTCTTCTGAGAAGGGAGGAAAAAGAAGTTGTGGGCGGAGGTGTAGGAGGAGTAGAAGGAGATGCGGATGGAGGGAGAAAACTGGAATACGCCCTTTTTGGTCAGAAAGCGAAGAGACCATAACCACTAGTCAAAGTGTTTGCAGAAGGAAAGCGGCAGGGACGATTCCTCTTGTGGATAAGGAGTCCTTCCTCGGCAATAAATACAAGATTGAAGGTCCACTAGCGAGCTCTCATATATCGTTTGCAGAAGGGAGAAGGTTTCAGAGGCTTTAAAGGTCCGCCCAATGGGCACAGGAGCCACTTCCATGAGCAAAACCTTGCCCTGTTAGGACCTAAGCATTTAGATGTGGAAAAAAAGGCCAGCGGCGGTACCGGCGGTGGTGGGGGAAAGTACAGGACTTCCTTCAGCCCTTTGGAAAAGATAAAGGCCGAGTTTCCGGGGAGACCCTTCTGCACCATTAGGGATAGCGTGCCGTTGGAGACTATCTCAGGCGCGGGATCGACCATTACCGAACGACCGGGATACGGGCAACTGTAAATACTTCAGCGTTTGCCTTCCTCGGGAGGATTAGAGATGGAGTTATTTACTGCGAAAGGTTCCTCCCGGTGGCTATCGGGCTGGCCCGTGGCCGGGGGGCGGCGACTTGGGCGGTGGTCGTCCGCGGAAACTTCTACAACACAAGATCTTGAGGTTCCAGGTGGAGAGAACGGCGAGATACGTAGGGGAAGGGCGGTATCATTCGACCAAAAAACATCAAAAACAGCAAAACATCTTCACGTAGTATGCTAAACCTATGAGATGCTAATGAAAGGGCTGCTCTAACGAGCGGGTAATACACGAAGTTCGAGGGAAGAAGTCCCTTTCACAATAATAATGCTAATTCATCTCAAATGTCTTTCAACACTCTCTTACAGCAGAGTGAAAATCTGGCAGCAAAATTAGACAGCCAAATTCATCTTCGTGGGTAACAATATTTTTTGTACCCAAATGCAATGAACAACTTCCGTTTTGGCAAAGCATTTTGATCCAGAAAACATAATAGTCCAGAAAAGGAAGTAACTAGTTGTTGTGTGCATCAGTGGGACATAAAAATTGACTTAGGGATTAGTTTGAAGTGGTTAGGAGGTAAACATACTAAACGACCTCGGGCCTAGGAGGTGCGTGCGATGCGGAGGGGGGGGGGGGGGGGGGGAGCGATTTTGGTTATTTACTCATGGCTCGGCAATGGTTGGTCGTAGAATCAAAGTTAGGTAACTCCATAAAATGGAGCTAAAATTCGATTCCGACCTCAAATAGTTTTCGAGATATCTCATTGTTGCCTTATTGTATAGCTTTATCCTACATTTTTTTGTTTGTTTGTTATGCTCTCTTACTCATGTCATCCCATCAACTACGAAGAATAAATTTAATTTCATTGCATCCGAAATAATTTAAACTTTTTTCAGGTAGCTAAGAGGAACTTTGTAACAATCACTGTTTGATTTTCTGCAATAAAATTTTTGATTGATTGATTGATATCCGCCCGGAGCAGAAGTCCTACAGCATTAGATTGGGTACCTTTAAAATGATTTATAATTTTAATATAATCATGTTAAGCCCATCAAAAACTACAGCAACTTGAACTGTTATGGTAAATCAGCAGCAGACCTTGAAAATCCTGCTTTTTCGCCATTTCACAGTTCCTATCATCCCCTCTTCCACCCACCACCCTCTATACCCCCTCCCCGTCCACATACCTCGTAAGGTGGTGGGACTTGGTAGATAGGGAAAATTTAAGGTGAACCAGTTCAATAAGAGAGGGTTTCTAACTCAATTGACGGAGTCCCAGTATTCTCACTAAAAATATTAAAATAAATTCTGCCAGCCAACAGGGCTAAGAATAGTGCTATAGGGAAGTTAATTCCCGCTGACCTTCTTAATGGTGATTAAGGTTGAGATTTAACTGGGAAACTTGTATTTCTCCTATAAAGGTTTAGGCTCAAAGTTTGTTCTAGGGGAGGATTCTAAGATTTAGAATGGAAGGATTGAACCGCAATGGTAAGGGACTGGTGGTTATTAGAATGGTATTCAAATGACTCACCGATGGAAAGGCTTCAGGGCAACTAGCTTGCTGTTGGAGGTTTCAGAAGAGGTGGAAGCCGAACTGTTTCTTTGAGATCCAGAGGTTCCAAGAAACAGTTCCCGCGACGATACTATGCAGCTATCGCCACAACCTCCCCCTCCTATATACCCCCCCCCCCCCCGCCAGGACCTTCTGCATTATACGGTACGCTGTATAAGTTTGGGATAAATACATATCACATTCATGATAATATTTATTATCAAAAAGTAGATAAGTGACTATTTATAATAGAGACATAAGTACGTAATTATTATTCGTTATGGATTTTATGATTTCAAGTAGGTAATTTAAAACTGGAAGACTCTTGCTCCTTTTGGGAGGAGTGGATCTGGGTCGGGTAGAGGAGACGGTTCCCCACTGTCAGAGAGACCTCCGTGTGATGATCATAGAGTATTGTTGGGATGGGCTCCAGATCATCTTGAACAGAAAATAGCGATCTACGTAGTAGGGCATCTATGGGCATCTATGGGGCATCTATTAAGGAAAATAATGCACTGCTTTGTAATAATTCGTTGCGTTTTTCACTTTAAAAAAAACAACAACTGAAATTCAGCCTCCCGAATCCCTTCAGGGCTCTGAGACCTGGGGCCTATTAGCCAAAGAGACATCTCTTTCGGTCCGACTCTCTCTTTTGGCAGAAGAGATTTTTATAGTATCCATAACAGGGTTATTCACTAACTTCTAAAAGAGAGATTTAGTGGCATTTTTGATCTATTTCAAAGAGACACCTCGAGAGAGTCCCATTCTCATTTCTCGTTTGTTTGATAGTGATCGTGTATCATCCGTCGTTCATCGGCTACCACATCGGTCATTTTGATGTATGTTTTTTCATATCTGGAAGGTAAGTGGATTGTTCATTAAAAATATATACATATTATCGATTCATGAGTAAAATCGTCTAAGTAGGTACGGATTGAGAGCTATTCAGTAAAATAGACGAACCTGGGAGACACTGGAAGAGACTGTCTCCCGAGGGAGACTATCTCTCCCAGGAGATTTTTCAAAATAGATAATCTACTTTCACTATCTCTTTTAGTGAATAGGCCCCCTGAGCGCCAGCTCCAAAAGCGACTCCACGCAATCGACCCGCGAGGACTCTCGAGATTTTAAGCAGAGCTCGGTGACGGGAGAAGCGATAAAGATCCGGGCACTAGAGATAGTTTACCCAGGCGGCTCCGTGCAGACTTCGTCAGCCCAACTCGTCGAGGAGCCTGGGAACGCGTTGCGCCCTCAGTCAAGAGGCTGACAGATTTATTAGCTCAGACGTCGCACACCGCCGACGAGGTTCCGCGACTCTGGTTCACGTCTTGCGAGCGGGGGATTCGGACGGACAGGAGAGCGGGGAATGGAAATGCGGCGAAGCCAGCGCCTGTCGATTCCACAAATCGAAAAGTCGACGAGACGATCCACTTGGACGTAGTAAAGTAACAGACATTTCAGGCTGAGGCCCGACTGCCCTGCGAGCGCAGCGTCATGGACGTGATCAGCTGTCCTTCAGTGGGAAGACCAGAAAGGGAATTTTCGTCAAATTTTTTGCTGGAAAAATTGTTTATTCAGAACTCTTGGAAAAATAGTAGTGTGAAGCCCGTTTTTAAAAATAATCTTTTTTTTAAAAGCAAAAATGCGGTAAAAACCGCTGCAAAGTCCTTGTCACATGGGTTTATTATTCTATTGGATGCACCTAGAGGAATGTTGGCTGTTCATTTATTGTTAAACATGTGCAGTAATTGATATAGCAATTTCTGATGGTTTCCACCAATTTTGGCCCTCAAACACAAATTGCGTCATTTTTTTTTCAAATTATCTGTGATAATTGATAATGCCATTTAAGTGTCCTGATTCACCTGTTGATACCACTTCTTCTTACAAATTTATTGTGACTTCAGACAATTTCCCAGGTTTTTGACTCATAAAAAATGAATTTTGGGAGCTGAACCTTCGATACAACTTCAGTTCTTCACTCTCTGGTCAAAATCGACTTCATATTCGGTCTTCTGGCCCCAAAAAACATGGAAAAAGATACCTCAAAAACTCATTTTACTAAAACACCAAAAATCCCTATTTTTACACCCATTTTTCGCCCATAACACCCATGGGTATATTCCGATCGGGCTGCAAAGTTTCGGGACACAACTAGGGCTCAAATGGAGCCTGTGTGAGAAAGAACGAATTTTTAGACCGAAAATGAAGCAGTTATGCATGATACGGCGGATGGACATTGACATTTTTGGAATACTACTCACCTTGAAACGTAAAAGAAAAAATTTTATTAAAAAAGAAAAAAAATTATTCACAGAATAATAGGTAACCAAAATGACGTACGAGGTCTATTGACATCAGAATGGCTGATGGCCCAAGGAGGCGGAGCGAAGCCTCGGAGGCGAAGGTTCTCAATGCTGTCATCAACGCAACATTAGAAATGGCAAACCTTTGTGGCAACCTTCAAGTAACTTTGCCGGAACCTTCCCCTCGGTGTGATTTTTAGGTCGTGTTTTTTAAATGTATTTATAAATTTGCTGTTCCATTGTGGCTCTGTGCATCGTTTAAAGTTATGCACTAGCGCTCTAAGCGGGATTTGATTTGAACTACTCGGCCAACTCGCCCAACAGCTACATGGGTCATACTTGGACATGTCACCACGTGTCACGGCGGTCACCCATTCAAGTACTGACCAAGCTCGAGGTATCTTAACTTCGGCGATCTCACGGGAACCGATTTATTCCACCTGATAAGGCCACTTGAACTAACCTCAACGGCAATATCGCTCCTCAGACTGACGAAGCCAAGAACATAATCTGTAACAGCGGATGAAAATGCACGTTTAAACGTACCAGTGGTGCATGACCATGAGAGCAAATTTAAACGACTTTTTTGTTGTTGAGCTTTTTGACCCTTCATTAGGGATGTGGCGTTCGGCATTGAACGGATCTTTCAGTTGAACGTATCAAACTGAACGGATGACCAAAGAGTTGACGTTCTCACTGAACGTGCTGTCCTACCTCACTCAGTTTTCACAACTCCTCATTCCCACCAGTTCAACAGTTCGTCAACCCCTCCCTTCGCCACTCTACGTTCGTAAAGTTCTTCCCTTCCCTCTTACCATTCCCTTCGTTCTTCCCTCCCCCGCTCATAGGTTTCCTCCCTCAGTTCACACAGTACATACTATGTGCGACATAAACGTAGTTCACCATTCTACGAAGTGCGTTCACCCTTCACCTTTTTCTGTTCCAACAAAACAAAAACAAAAAATGAGGTGTCGTTTCATTTTAATGTTGTGGCTGAAGGAGCCACGGAAAGATATCGACATTGTGGAATTGAAATTAGCGTTATAAACTCCAATGCGTGTAAAACATTATATAGGTAGGTAGTAATGTTCAAATGGACAGGTAGATATGACTTCGTATTGTATTCCTACCAGTCTGTCTCCGAAGCTTTTCTAATATTATACACAGGTATTTCAAAATTTTTCGTATTTACTTCTATTATCCTGAGCAGAATCTGCAAAATATGACGTGTGTTATACCTAACATAGCTACAACATGAAAATCTATATTGAGCTACGTATGTGTAGGTGCAACTGTTTTATTGATTCAAACCTGCAAACCCCGTTTTCGTGATTTTCGGGATAATTAGACGGACGCGGTTGAACTGGTGAACGGTTGAACGTGTCCCAAAGAACGCATCCCATCAGAAGTAAGTGAACTGGTGGGAGTTAACTCCTCGAATTGAACGCATCTTACACGACCCTACCCTTCATCAAATTACGAACTTCAAACAATGTTCGTTAGTGCGAGCGTTTGATCAGGTGAGATACGCTGTAAATTGGTTCAAACGGTCATGCAGCATGAATAGAACTCTGTGTGTTCTCGTGGAGAAGAGGTAAAACTAGCCGCCCATGCAGCATAGTTTCCCCCTCTCCAGAGCTCAATATAGGTTGGGTGAAGAGGGTGACTTCCCCATGGTAAAGTGGTTATATTATAACGCAATACTTCCAGGAGTTGATGGTTTCTTTTCGAACCGCCTGCCCTATTAGCCATATTTAAAAAAGATCGTGAAAGAGCCCGAATCCAATATAAAATTGGAGAGGATTTCCATGTACTGTCACAGTGAACTAGTAATACTTTTTTTTGGTATCCACTTTAACGATATCTGACCTTAGACACGAGATGAAACACCCCACATTTCACTAAAGTTCCTATAAAGGCAGACGAAAAGACGAGTTAGAAATGAGCAATTTCCAAAAAAAGCCAAATTTGTGTTTTTTGCTTCTAAAATAGCTAAAAATAACCAAAAATTAATAACGAGGTGATATAGAATGCCAGGTACAAAAAATACCATTTCGAAAGATGAATTTTTTTTATCGAAAATATTCGGTCAGATTCGAGTTTTTGGAATCATAATTTCTAAAAATTATGTACCAACTCAAAAATTTATATGAACTGACGAAAAGTAGTTAAGAAAGGCGACCAGAGCCCTGAAAAGTCCTTTAACTGTTCAAAAATATCTTGTCTCAAAAACAGGTGGTCAACAATTTCAGCAAGTAGGTACGTATAATTATTTGCTAAATTTTGTTTATTTTCTCAGTACCTACTTACCTATTTTATTTAGTTTGTACATATATTCTTCTTCGTTATGTAGGGTATGGTATGTTGCCTCGTATGATTTTGGATTTTGATTTGTTTTTTGTTACACATAGGAAGAAAAATTCGGGTTTTGGGGGGAAATTGTCAAAATAGCTACAAGTTACCTACGGATTTCGACTAAGTATTTGCTCATATGGTCATGCTGCATGACTGGAAAGTGGTACCTTTTGAGCGGTCGTTTTCCGCTCAATTCGGACGCACATTTAAACCATCGAGTTTTTATTGGAAAGGGCGAAAAAGTGACTGACGTCGATTTGACGCTGAGTGAGAAAATCCACTCCGCGAGTATCATTTTCCCTCTCCAGTCACCCGGGAAAATGAAGTTGAAAACTCCGCTATGGCGGAAAATCTCTTTGTAGAGGAGGCACGAGGACCGGAGCGAGCCTCGTCCCGCCGTCCCGCTCGTCACCCCCTCGGCCTCGTCCCGCTCGATCCCCCACCGACGAGCTGTCGCTCCAATGGCGCGCACCCAGAAGTGATTGGCATGTAACGCGGTTTGAAACGGCAGTATATCGAAGTGGAGGGGCGCTGCATGGTGGGGGGGGGGGGGGTCGACATCGGCGGGACGGGACGACGGCGGGACGGTACGTCCCTGTCACTCCATCGCAATCTATTTGTCACTAGCTCAACGTCTGTCACGGCCGACGCTCGTCAAGCTGTCCCCTCAGCGCCATTGTCCGCTTTGCCTGGCGGGAGAGTAAATGTTTATCTCAATCATTTCATTACAGTGCTCCAGTGGTTCATTTGACGTAATTTAAATTCCATCCCTCACAACCGACTAGAACTCAAAATTAACAAAACAACAACCGAAAGTTCCAGTCATGCAGAATGGCCATATGTGCGAATTTTCGATGTAGGTACCAACCTACAACATTGTGGTATGTAATTCATACCAATTTTTGGCGTTTTCAGCGATTCAGGATATAATTAATTTATTAGAATTATAACAAAATAGGTTATAGGTATAGTGTCAGCCTGTAGGGGAGCTAAAATGTGAGCCTTCAATCCATAAAAGATGGAAACCTTTCTCAATTAACCACAAAAAGTGGGTGGAGTATGATGAATTGCTCAGCGCATACTATTACTCAGTTTACAAGTACAATATACCCAATTTACAAGTCCCAATAGTTGCTTGTACTATCAAAGGGGCAGGTGGTTTGTAAAGGAATCCTTCTGGGAAACCTTTGCGCTTATCCTTCTGGTAAGCCCACAAAAATGGATGGAGTATGGTGAATTGCTCAGCGCATACTACCAAACCACACTCTGCTACATACCATGTGACAGAGTGTGACAGTGGTGGTGGACCCTCGAGTAGTTTTTTGGTCCGGTGAAGACGGGATCGCTTGGGGAAGCCTAATCGATATCCCTTCTTAACCGGTGATAATCTCGCTGGTCTAGGAGGGGGACTCTCCAGGGTCCACCCCCCACTGTCACACTCTGTCGCATAACTCCTTTTCCCAGTTCGCTGACCATGACTACATAGGTGCACTTTTGTTATTGGCTGGGTAAAAACCTACTCGTACGCGCCTTTAACATAATAAAAAATTACCCTCTGAACGGTGGGCCAAACGGGCGATGAATGGGAAACTGGGAGGATCAAGGCTTAGAGGCAACCATGGGCACGATGGCAAGAAGATGTTGAGAACGACCTGAGGGGGTGAACATCAGGAGATGGAGACAGCTGGCATTGGACAGGGATCACCTCAGCGATGTCAAATTTCTTCTGTATGCTGATGACATGAATATGTTCTGCAAAATTCGGTCTTCAGAGGATGCCATCACTCTGCAGTCAAACATAGATAAGTTCAGTGCGTACTGCAGGAGCAACAGCCTTCTAATTAACGTCAGGAAGTGCAACTTCATTTCCTTCACTCGGGGCAGAAGTCCACATTCGGCTTTCCTTACTGCGTTGACGGCGTCCCTTTGAAGAGGGTTGACCAGGCGAGGGATTTGGGAGTTGCCATTGATTCTGATTTCTCATTCTCATCTCATATCCTTAACATTGTCTCTTAAGGGCTTCAGACAGCTTGGTTTCCTATATCGCGCGTCGCGTTCGTTTCGGAATCTGGGTACAATGAAGATACTGTACTGCTCCTTGCTGCGGAGCCATTTGGAGTTCGCCTCGGTGGTCTGGAATCCTGTGTATTCCACGTATATCCAGTCTTTGGAGCGTGTGCAAAATAAATTTTTAAGGATGGCCTTCCACAAGACTGATGTGCTGGATGAGCACAGTGAGATTGGCATGAGGAGGTTGATGGGGCTAGACACACTCGACCAGCGGAGGCTCTACATGATTTATACACGTTGAGCAAGATTATCCGAAACCAGTACGACTCTCCACCTTTATTACCAAAGGTGAATTTTAGAGTGCCCTCCAGAACCACTAGAAGCCGTGACCCATTCCTCCCTGAGTACCACAGGACAAATTACGGCAACAACTCTTCCGTCGTCAGAATGCAGCGGTCTGCCAACTCTATTGCCCAGTTTATTGACATTAGTGAGGCTTCCCCCGCTCAAGTCAAGTCCTGGTTCAAAATGAGTAGATAAGTTACCACTTTGTTCTTTTCTTTTGTTTGTTTGTTTGTTTATTTTATTGTATTTTTGTGGTTTTTTGTATTTGTAGCTAGGTGCGAATTTCTATTTCTACTTGAAGTGTGCTGGAATTTATGCTTATGTAGAAAAGGGAAGAAAATTCTCGTGTAAATTAAATAAATAAATCAGTTGAAGGCGGTTGTGGAGGCCAGGGTCCTTATAGTACCGTAGTGCCATGGGAAAGGAAAAACGTCTGCCAATTCGAGTAGGCAGTATAGCTTCTTCACTTGAAGCACATGAACGTATAGAATAGTTGGGCAGGTTCGTTTTGATGTGGGACCATCTGCAATCCAACCCGCGTGTACCCTCAACATTTCAGCTCTCTACGACTATTTTTCGCGAAGTTAGAAGCGTTACAAGGAAACGGTCAACATTTCATGTTTGCCCATGCGCAGACGGAAGTTACAGTACGAATCAAATGAAATTCATACGGAACTATCGAAGTATAATTCCTGATCGACCCTCCAAATCTGAACTCATTTCAACGATATTTAAAGTAGTTATGGGCGTTTCAAGTATTTCTCGTTTGCGCAGACGAGATGTTTTCTTGATTTTCAAATGGGACCATCTGCGATCCAACACGCGTGTACCCTCAAAATTTCAGCTCTCTACGACTGTTTTTCGCGTAGTTAGAAGCGTTACAAGAAAATTGTTAAAATTTCATGTTCGCGCATGCGCAGACGAAAGTTACGGCAGGATTTCAATGAAATTTATTTGGAACTATCAAAGTATTATTCCTGATCGACCCTCCAAGTTTCAACTCATTTCAACGAAATTTAGGGTAGGTATGGACTTTTCAAGTATTTCACGTTTGCGCATGCGCAGACGAAAGTTACCGTACTTTCACCCCCTGCACCTACCTACCCACAAATTTCAGCCCATTTTGACCATTATTTCGGGTAGTTATGGGTGTTACAAGGAATTACCACATACAGACCGACAGACAGACAGACACACACGGAACCGAAAATGTTCCTCGATGTCTGAAACGCAAAATGGTAGTGGAAATTTTCATTTTGGAGGGCACACATTTTTTTTGCTCAATCACGAATCCAAGGCTTTCCCTACCTTCGGTAGTGAGGAAGCAAAAAAAAAAGATACCTGATGTTTTAGGTAGCATTGGTAACCTTTCTCACTCTCTCTTACAGGTACCTACCTAGTTAGTATTTTTGCCTACGCTTCTGTTTTGCGACCCCATGGGGGGGGCTCCTCTCTTAATGTTACGGGATATTGATAACTAGTTCGGCAATGTTCGGGTTCCTTTTGCATCATACGCAGGTTCCTTGTTTTTGGATCATACGCAGGTACTGGAGTGGCAAAGAAAAATGGAGTTATTGAAAAAATAGTATATTTCCACTAATACGCGAAAAACGCAAAAAACACTGTTATACCGGTTTCGGTGATCAAACCATCGTCAGTAGCACACAATAACTGACGATGGTTTGATCACCAAAACCGGTAGGTATAACAGTGTTTTTTGCGTTTTTCGTGTATTAGTGGAAATAGACTATTTTTTCAATAACTCCGTTTTTCTTTGAAATGGGTTTCCACGATTTCTTCGCGAGTGATTTAGTTCGTACTGGGGTGGCGATTTCACTGACATGGGTAATCGAGTTGATTCTTATTTTCTCTCCTTACCCACCAGGTATCGATCCACCACCCTTCAGTCCATACGAGATTGTCACATCACAAACAATGTAACTGGTTTTGTATGAAATTTATTTATGACAGTTTTGGTGCAACAAAGTAGTTGTTGTGAATGTACATTCCACAATATATGATCACTTTGTACCTACTACTTCCTGGGATATTCAGACTTCCGGAGCTGAGTCACTACCTACTATAGTGATGAACGAACAGAAGCGAGCCAATATGGTTAGCAACCCTCCTCGCACAGCACGAACCAGACATCTGTATTCATGTTCAAAACTGCCTAAAGACTGGGTCGACCCGGAGGAGGGGAAATGTAGTTGACGAAACAACCGGCCATCAATTGAGACGTTGGGAGAGACAGAGAGAGAGAGAGAGAGAGCTCGGATTCGCAGGAAATGGGCAATTTAGTGATCGACAGAGGGCAATTGACGGGGAGCAATGTGTCAAAATTGTCCAATGAATTTGACAAGTTCGGCTGACAACCGGGCGGCGAGGCGGGTCAAAGAGGCCCCTCCGACGCACAGGTTAAAATGTCAACTTTGTCACAGTAGCTACGGCATAGTAATCGCGATAGGTACTTGTCATTCCTGTTTTAATTATTGGCTTATTTGAGAGCGATGTACGATTGAAGGAAACCATTATCATTATGATGGATGTACAATTGTACAGGTCTATACAGTGGCTACGAGATGAAAACGCTGCAAATCCCTGCACAATGGTTTATTATTTTGTACAGATCACAGCTCTTTGTATAGATAACCCGTCTATATAATATATTATGTACTAATATATACATATTATGTAGATCGCAGACCCTCCGTAGGTTACTGTACTGTACTGTACTCCGTAGGTTAGTACCTACCTAACCCTGTAGTCGTTACTAGGTACCTATCTAAATCACGGGTTAAATGTTGCTAAAATAATTGTGTCTATGACAAACAGTAACTGAAATGGCAAAAAAACGCAAATAATAATGAAGATGTGAAGGGAAATTGTTGTGGAGTGAAAAAACTTGAAAACGTACCTACCAACAAACTCCAGCCCCTTCTACGTAGATGGTATAATGAACCGTTGTGTTGTGTAATAATTTACCATTGTGCAATAATTTACCCATCAATAATACTTCAACGTTTGTTCAAGTTTCACTACCTATCAACAAACTCCAAAAGAGCCATCAATTTTCAAATGAAATAATATCACAGAACAACCAACTCGACTTCATACTCCGTGAATATTATCAGGTGGCCCCTAGCAATGAGTTTATCTCGGGCCAATTCCCGATTGTTAGCGCGTCCCTGGTGACGAGATTTGGGCTAAATGTATACAATTTCATTCGCCCTGCTGTCGAAAATGCCTGTCGGTGCAAACTTCTGGGCCTTACTGTGAACGAACGGCTGGACGTACGATGCTCCGGGTGGTCTTAAAAAACTCGCAAGTTCAAGAACTATTTAAAACCGTAAAAATATTCACGTAAAAAAAAGATATAGGCGTTCTGAAAATGTCAAACCCTATTTTGAACCCCTTAGAGATGACTGACAGTAAGGTCGAGCTTCGAGGACCAACTAGACCTCGAACGGAACCTGTAACCTGAATTTCATCAATTTTGTTTCATGGTAACTAAGAAAAGTGGCCCGTACGGCGTACGGCGGACAGACAGAAATATTTGTATTGCATTTTCGGATTCTACATACCTTGAAACGTAAACCATCAAATTTTGAGGGGGTTAGAATTTTTTTTTTTCATGCTCGATTCCAATGGTTCATCATTGAAAATAATAAAGCAAAATTCAAACTTCTGGTAAATGTAAGGTAAACAGTGTAAGGTCTGGATAGCCTATGATGGTCCTTGACAAGTTTGCGATAACATTTGCATTGCCTACTCCATAAAAATTACCATTAGTTGTCATGTTCAACGTTGTGGCTAACTCCAAACTCTTCGTCAACACAGGCAAAATGAAAGAACAGGCAAGAAGAAAGAAGTTCAAATATTGGTATCGACTTATTTTTTTGCTCTCTGCTTCTATCCAGTGGATTTCCGACAATCTATTGGATCCGTGTATCTATTCTCTAATTCAAATTTGTGTAAATAATTTTAGCTATTTTTCAAAGAAAATGTTGCCATTTGGCTCGTTCCAAAATGTATTATATACTCCCTGTGAACCGGAAACACCTCCAATAACAACAAATAATTTATTAATGATAGAATTCTTGAATCCACCACATGTTTTTGTATGAAAATGTCATATAGCTCAGCTGGGTCAGTACTCGATTTACGGCTTTCCTGGGAGAAGCTGGAGGGTATGTATTGACTGACCACAGAAAATAGTGATCTACGCAAAAGGGGCATCTAAACAGATAAATAATAAACCGTTGTGTAATCATTACAGCGTTTTTTTTTTCTTCCTGCAAACAGGACATCCTTAATTTAGCCATGTGACCAGGGTATTATTTAATAACGTGAAAACATGTACTCTTAATGTGAACAGTTGGTTATAGTGAACCTTTTCGACTGGTCCCGATGTGTTCACATAAGCGGATTCCACTGTACCATCCTCGTATCACTAGCTCATACCGATAATGATGATTAAGCTGAACTAAATTAATTCAAAACAGGCTAATAAGTACACAGGCTACCTACTTACTGTCAAAACAGCAGAAATATAGAGTTACAGCTGGCATATTGTCAAGGGAAACACATGGGGCAGACGATATGCCAGTTGTGAGCGAGTTCCCAACCCCGGAACTGCCCATAACTTATAAACTGCCGATCACGTTTTTCCCTTTTTTTCTCCCTATCGGTCCCCTTTAATGGATTTTGATTCTCGGAGAGTAGCAAGCGTGTTGACCCCCACGGATATTATTGTGTCCCCTATCGGTTCCCAATGCAAATTTCAAATTGATTAACTGGAACAGGATGCTTTCAGTGCCTCCGACTCGCCTGGGCCCTGTCGCCGATAAATTCCGACTTTTACGGCCCCCCGAGCTTGAGAGCGGGAGTTGGGACCGATTCCTCTCAAATGAAGACCATTCCAGGATTAATGCTCTCAACTGGAGTCGAGCCGCAATAAATAGTTCTGATCCCTTCCAGCTCTTTTTTGACTCGTGGATGAGGAAAACTACTCCACACTCGTCAAAAAATCGTCATTATACAGCGGGAAGTTGCGAGCCTCGAAAATTTGCTCATGTTATGTTGCGCTAGAACGTTTTGTTTTATTAGGTTCAATAATGAACCTTCGGAATCGTGCATGCAATTTTTCTTTTCATTAAAAAAATCCCATAGTAAGTAAGGCCCTGAAGTTCCATTTGAAGAAAGATGCTTGTTTTGGATTTCGCTATGATGCAGGTACTTTTTTTAAATCTATTTATCTATAGGTAAAAAAAGGGTTTTCGTGGCCAAACGAATCATCCAAATCGGTTGAAAATGTCGGGAATATGACGAGGGTCCTATTTAGGTTCAGCGACCATCAGAATTTCAAAAACTCTGCAAATTACTACACAACGGTTTATTATGTAACTGTATAGAAGCCCCTTCTGCGAATATCACTGTTTTATGCGGTCAATACATACCCTCGTGCTTCCCCTGGGAGAGCCCTAAATCGAGTGCTCGAGCCGGCCGGGCAATTAAGGTTTCATAAATGTGCTGTGGATTCAAGAGTTCCATAATTAATTAGGTATTTGTTGTTATTCATTAAGCATAACGTATGTTCAAGTTACAAAAGTTCCTATCAACAAAATATCAAATAATTATCATTCTTCAAATGGAATAATATCACGGAACAACCAACTCGATTTCATACAGCCACGCGTGATTATAATCAGGTGTTCCCTCGTAATGATAATGTGGGCTGGATGTATTCACTCAATTCATATCATCAATTCATATTTTTATTCACCATCATATTGACGAAGCCTTTCGGTGCAAATTTACCTTAATTTGCCTTAATGCCTTTCTGTGAACGAACGGGTGGACGTACACTCCGGGTGGTCTGAAAAAATTCTCAGTTCGAGATCAAAAACGTAGTACATTCGAGATAACGGCGTTCGAGAAATTGCAACCCTTATTTTTCACCCCTTGGAGATGGCTGATGCCGAGCTTCACGGACCATCTACTAGACCCCAAATCAGACCTACAAACCAAATGTTATTAATTTTGGTTCACGGTAACTAAGGAAAGTGCGAAGAACAGAAATTTTTTGAATTCCCTTTTCGGATTATACGCGTACCTACCATCAATCATTTTGAGGGGGAGGTTTTTTTTAAATGTCTGATTCTACAGGTTTATTATTTAAAATGATAAACCAAGGGGTGGAGGGGGGTTCTTAGGGCCGAAATGGCGCGTTGCAGTAGATGGTGGCGACGGCAAAATGCATTTAAGATATTTATCTAAGCACAAGGGTAGGTACTGATAAAAACAGTGATCTACTCAGAACAGGGATCTGTTCAGGAAAATAATAAACTGTTGTGTAATAATTCACAGCGTTTTTAATATAATGTTTCGTTTGCTGCTCTCACCGTCCCTTCCCATATCATATTCATGTACTCCTACATAATTTTGGTATTGAGATATCTTTTAAAAAAACAAGGTGAAAAAATCGGCTGCTGTGCTGTTTCTCGAACAAGATCGGCGGAGCAACAGCTGCGGACTCTTTGCGCTGTCACATGTCAGCTTCTTCAAGTGAATTAGTTATTTCCTGTTGTTTTCACCCACTTGAGCTTTCCCTTTCTTTCAGAGTGCTCAGGACAACAATTTTTTTTTAAATACTCAGTCTCCCGCATAGAAACCTCCTTTCCATGCAGATCTCTATCACTCCCATATAATTCACATTGGTCGACACTAATCATCCAGCTAGGTACAGCCGCTCCCTCCACGTCAAACGGCTATTCGTACGCCTTCATAACTCTGGAAATATGTTTCCGCTTTGGTATTGAAAGGGAGGAAGCACAACTCGGGTCTTGTAAAATAATGTATTGCTTTATTAATTAAAACGTCTCATGAGGGGGGGCCCCTGTCAAATTATTATTCATGAAACGAAGGGCTGCTCTCTGCTAATCCACGATAACTTGAAAAGATACCACACGACGGGCGAGTTAATGCTCCCGAATACGACCATCGTGCTTTACGAGTACCTACCTAATTATTTACAAAGTCAAAATTTGTAATATCAAGTGTGTAAACAGTTCATTTCAGCTACATACCTACTATGAGGACATTATATTGATGGTATATTGATGATAAAATCAGGACAATTTAGCTTAGACAATCCCTTGGCTAACCCTTTCACCTTGGCTGAACCCAAGTGAATGCTGCCGACAACTTCAACCTCTTCTATCAATATCAAAAATACCTTTTACAGAGCAGCAAACTCGATTTCATACACCCATGCGTGATTATAACCAGCGGTTCTCTATCAATGATCTCGGTCTGAGGTTATGAACACCGTATGATTCACACTCAAGTTTCGACGAAATTTTCGGTTCTGGTGGAATTTTTGTCGTGTCTGTGTATATGTGCGTGTGTGGGTAAAAAGGTATCCGAGGGTAGCAAAAAACGACACCAATATGGGGTCTCACGCTAATAGGGTTGAGCCACGGGTCTGAAATACTTCTATTTCTTTTAAATGAAAGTAGATGAAAGTGGATGATTCCATCCTGAGAATTGTGACACTACCCTTACTCTATACAGTAATTAGTTTTTATTATATGATTTTAGAAGTTTCCTACACAACTGACGTCACAATGGGCAAGGGGGTCCCACCCAGGTGGGAAGGGTGCAATGATGCCACTGGTGTACGAAACTTTGAAAAATCATAGAAAAAAAAACTACTTACACATCGTAAGAAAGTGCGGATGGTGTCAAAATTCTTGGGATGGAATCAACATTTAAAAAAAAAAAAAAAAAAAAAAATATACTGAACGCGTGAGTAACGCTCATTCAGTGATTTACGCAGAAGGTACCTATCTGCAGAGGAAAACAAGAAGAAAAAAAATAAGAAGAAAAAATAAAATACCCATTTTACCTATTAAACACTAAAGATATTGATGTTATAATAAGGATACAAACAATGTTTTAATTAATAATTATAGCAGCATAAATGCGATACGGCAATGGACAGTTTTTGTCAGTATGTCCGGAAGAAGCGAGTCGATCTTTTTCAATTTAATTTTTTTGCGGGCTTAAAATAATTATATTAATTAGGTACCTATTTTATACTTACTATTTACTTTACTTTTTTTAAATTAGTAAATAATTTATTTGATCAGGTTATACATGTTGGTGATTTAGCCTTTCGCAGTTCCCCTCTAGTGTTAAGCAACGGGCTCAGAGGAAGACCATAAACCGTTATGTAATAATTTGCAGCGTTTACTGTTCGCGCGGTCCAGCACCAAGGATTGCACTCTCATAGTACGCATAAAAAGTTATGGTGTCTTACAAGAGTTGAGATGGATGTGGCTACCCACCAGGTACACATTTTGTGTCGAGGTAAGGAAGGATATGCCAAAGTCTTCCTTAGTTCATTGAAAACAATAAAACCGACGGACAACATGTGCAGGCTGCAGCCGTCTTCGGTCTTTCTCGTTTTTTTTTCCTTCTGTTGAAGAAGAGTAGGTATTATAATAGTGGATAATAGGTTATGCAAAGGATTGTTTAAAGTTGAGAAGAAGCCACTGCTACAGGCTCCTGGGAGAAAAGAAGACGAAGCGGTGAGGCGGATGCGAGCGAGTGTTGTGTGGAGGGGGTCTTGTAATTGTACAAGACTAACCCCTCCTCACCAATAACATCTTTTAAGACTCAAGTCGCGCTAACTTTCCAACCAAAAGTCTGCCTTGTTGGCAATTAGATTAATTAAAATTTCTGTATAGCTTCCAATTAGGGTGTTGAAGTAGTATTAGGGAAGGAGGGGCGGTGGAGGGGGAAAAATACACGGCGTTTCGTTTTCGAGTGTTTAGCTTCCTCAGACGGAGTCGACAGTCCTCGTTGGGCCGTGCGGTTCTTGAAGACCTTCGCTGTCTTGTTGGTTTTGAGTCGAACAGGTGCGCAGGGACATAGGTACCGAAACGCCCAAACTGCCCGTGTCCCAAACCTTGAAATTTATTTCAACGCTGTTTGGCGGGCAGCTTTTTCCCCCACTAACCCCTCCCATCCAACCCGCGTTGAAAGAAATTTCAAGGTTTGGGGGGGAACGCACAGGTATCTACACACATATCCAACAGAGGGGGAAGGAACAGGTTTCTATATGCACACCCAAGAGCGAGGTGCGAAACTCCGAGCATACTATTTTGGCGGGTAAAAATGGATGTCAGTCTTTTTTGTGACTGAGGAGGTTTTTTGGCGGGTAAATTTCTACAACTAGGTTGTTTGGGCGGGTGGCGTATCAAATCTTCTTGCAATGATGAAAATTTGTTTCCATTGCCTAAAAGTACCTAAAATTTTATTCAGTACCCACTTGCTACCAACTACCTACTCAGTACCTACTCAGCCCCACCTACTCACTACCCACTCAGTACTACCTACTTAGTACCTACTTACTCGGTATCTACTTACTCTTGGTTTATTATTCTGTGAATAATACACCTATGTATTCGCTCAGCAAAAAATTTTTATAACACCCCCTCAAAAGTTCATACCGCCGTCCGCCTTATCACGCGTAACTGCTTCATTTTCTGTCTAAAAATTCGTTCTTTCTCACAGGCTCCATTTGGGCCCTAGTTGTGTCCCGAAACTTTGCAGCCCGATCGGAATATACCCAGGGGTGTTATGGGCGAAAAATGGGTGTAAAAATAGGGATTTTTGGTGTTTTAGTAATATGAGTTTTTGAGGTATCTTTTTCCATGTTTTTTAGGGCCAGAAGACCGAATATGAAGTCGATTTTGACCAGAGTGAAGGACTGAGGTTGTAACGAAGGTTCAGCTCCCAAAATTGATTTTTTTTATGAGTCACAAACCTGGGAAATCGTCTGAAATCACCATCAATTTGTATAATAACACGAGAAAATGTGTCAACACGTGAATCAAGACGATTAAATGGCACTACCAATCTTCTTCTTCCGGTGCCATGCACGAACACCATGCTTCGGCGACGATCTCAAAATGCCACGTGATGTGCCCTCTCCTCGGCAGCCCGGCACAGTGCACCAAAGCTCGACACTCCTGTCCAAGCCCTAATATTCCTCAGCCAGGAAAGCTGCTTCCGTCCCACTCCCCTCTTCCCCTCAATCTTGCCCTCCAAAATAAGACGGGGAATCACATATCTAGGCCCTTGAAGTATATGGCCCAGGTAGGAAACCTTCCGCTTCTTGATTGTATCAAACAGGTCACGGGTTGTTCCTGCCCTGGAGATAACCTCCTCATTGCGAACCCTATCTACCCAAGAGTGTCGAAACATTCTGCGCAACACCCACATTTCAAAAGCTTCCAATGTTTCACAGAGCCTGCTTTAATTGTCCACGTCTCTACCCCGTAGAGGAGAACTGACTACACATAACACTTCATCAGCCTGTTGCGTATCTCAAAGCACTACCAATGATCAGAGCCGTAGGTCGAAAAATATCAATAGAGGAGTACGGTTTTTTAAACCTTTTTTAAATTGATCTTGAACTAAAGAATTTTTTGAGACCACCCGGAGCATTGTACGTCCAGCCGTTCGTTTGCACCGAAAAGCTTCGTCAACATGATCGCGAATGAAACGGTATAAATAAGGCCCAGATATCACTGCAAGGGAACGCCTGATTATAAACACGGAGTATGAAGTATGAAACGGAGTATGGTTGTTCCTCGATATTATTTTTTATTTGAAGAATGAGGCTTATTTCGGATTTTGTTGATAGGTACTTTTGTAACTTGAACAAACGTTATGCCTCATGAATAATAGCAAAGAAGTTAATGATTGAATTATTCTGGAGTCGACCGAATATTTATGTAACTGCCATTCCCCGGCCGGCTCCAGTATTCGATTTTGAACTTCCCTGGTGAAAACAGTGATCTTCGCAGAAGGGGCATCTACACAAGTAAATAATAAACCGTTGTATAATAATTTGCAGTTTCTAAACAGGTTTAATTTCTGGGGTTTCAAGTGAAACAATCTCTAAAGTTACTGAATAACACAGCACAGACTAACAGAAAAATTGGGATAAATCTTCAAATGGCATTACTTGTACAGAATCGTGGAATGACTTGATTCCAGGCGATGTACAGAGAGAATTGCGGTTTTATTAATATAACTTCCGATGACCTTTTTAGACGAATTGAGTTTTTCTAGGGAAATGAAATTCGCTCTGTACGACGGAACTTGCCACGTCGGTGTATGATCAGCTTGTTATAACATGTTGGAAAAATGTTCAAGGGGATGAAAATGTTCCAGGGTCCGAGTCGAATGTGTTCCAGGGGCTTACAGGCGTAATGTTATTGAAACTCCGTAAGTGACAAAACCAGAAGAGGGGCGCCTCCTCCGACACTGCTGACTAGATATAGATATTTGTCGGTTGTTATTGGACCCCGTCGATGGAAAGCGGTAATCATAAAGGGTGACGGCGGGGGGACGGGGTTATAAGGGGGGGGGGGGGGGGTCAACGTTGAACCGTGGTGAAGGGGTCGTGGGGGTGGAGGGGAGGTTATGAGAAGGTTTCAGCCTTTTGTCAATATAGCGTCAAAACTGGCAATATAACGGAGCAAAAGGCGGAAAAACTGGTTCAGTGTGAGGGGAATGTGCGGGGTGAAAGGGGTAGGGAGGGGGGGGGGGGGTAGAAGGCCATTCTGACCACTTGACACTCAGCTCGGAGTTTCACCACTTCTCACAGACGGTCGCACACATCTTACCCCGCTACGGTTCGCTCGGTGTTGTGGTGTTTGGGGGGGGGGTCTTTTCCCGAAAAACCTCATCCCTACTTTTTCTCTCTTCAAGAAAAAGGATAAAGACGGTATACGTGGGGTCAATGATGACGCACGGGGGGGGTAATGGGGGGGTCAATATGATGAAGGGGGGGGGGGGAGGACAGTGGAGCACGTCTTCGGATTAGTTTGGGACGCCAATCAGCGGGTTTTCTGAAGCCAAACTTCTGCACATCGGCCCCTCAATCAGTGACCTCCCTTTTTCGCCCTTCTTATTGTTTTCATTTCCAACGGCTCTCTCCGGCCCTTCAATTTTCTCCCCCCCCCCCTCCCTCCACGCCACCACCATCAATACTTTCCACCATATCTTCCCACCCCCGCTACACCACCTCATTTTACCCCACCTTACCACACCACTTATCCCCCCCTCCACACACACACACCGCACGCATCCCCTACAATAAGGTACGATATATATTTAGTTTGTTTTGAAAACGGCAAGTGACAGGGTACGAGTAATAACGGGGGTCATCTCCTCTTCGCCACATCTGCTGTCGCACGAGCCTTCCGTGTCGGCCCCAACAGGGACACGATCAACATAACTTGTTAGGGCCGGTCCTCCACTGGAAGCGACAGAGAGCGACCAAGCGATCAGGCGATGCGAGGCGACTGGGGCGTTTGAAAACGCGATCAATTCCATCCGAACGGGATCCATTGCTGGACGCGACCAAAGTCCGTCCCTCAAATACGCGTACGGTGGAGGCCAGGGTTGCCAGACGTACTTTCTTTCAAAGCACTGTACTTTATTTTTTGTTACTATACTTTATTCCGAAAGTATGGGTAAAATACGTTTTGGTTCATTATTTCAATAATGAACCTTTGGAGCTTCATTAATTGTTGCTTTAATGTAAAATAATTGAAATAGTCATTTCTGGTGGTTTCCACCAATTTTGGCCCCCAAAACTTGAATTAGGTACGCTCCTATTTTTGGTTTATTATTTTCAATAATGAACCATTGGAATCGAGCAAGAAAAAAAAATTCTTACCCCCCCTCAAAATTTGATGGTTTACGTTTCAAGGTATGTAGAATCCAAAACTGCAATACAAATATTTCTGTCTGTCCGCCGTACGCCGTACGCCGTACGGGCCACTTTTCTTAGTTACCATGAAACAAAATTGATGAAATTCGGGTCATAGGTTCCGTTCGGGGTCTAGTTGGTCCTCGAAGCTCGACGTTAGTGTCAGTCATCTCTAAGGGGTTCAAAATAGGGGTTGAAATTTTCAGAACGCTGTATCTCGAAAACTTTCGATTGAAGGGTATGGTTTTCTTTACGTTATTAAATTTGTCTTGAGCTAATCAATTTTTTGAGACCATCCAAAGCATCGTACGTCCAGCCGTTCGTGAGCACCAAAAAGCTTCGTCAACACGATCGTGAATCAAACGGTATAAATCCGGCCGAGATATCATAACTACGGAGCATCTGATTATAATCAAGGATGGCTGTATGAAGTCGAGTTATTTGTTCTGCGATATTATTTCATTTGATAAGTGATGGACTATTGGATTTTGTTGGTAGGTAAATTATGACACCACGGTAAATTATTATCTACACAACGGCTCATGTACCCAGAAGGGGCTGGATTTTGTTGATAGGTACTTTTGCAACTTGAACAACCGTTGAAGTATTATTGATGGGTAAATTATTACACAACGGCAAATTATTACACAACGGTAAATTATTACACAACGGCTCATCTACCCAGAAGGGGCTGGATTTTGTTGATAGGTACTTTTGCAACTTGAACAACCGTTGAAGTATTATTGATGGGTAAATTATTACACAATGGCAAATTATTACACAACGGCAAATTATTACACAACGGTAAATCATTACACAACGGTAAATTATTATACAACGGTAAATTATTACACAACGGCTCATCTACCAAGAAGGGGCTGGATTTTGTTGGTAGGTACTTTTGCAATTTTGGAATCTACACATCACCTTGAAACGGAAAACAAAAAATTTTGAGGGGGTGTTATAAAATTTTTTTGCTGAGCGAATACATAGGTAGGTGTATTATTCACAGAATAATAAACCAAAACCAGCCAGGCAATCACAGTTCATAAAAATGTCTCCGTTTTCACGGAAAAACGAATCATGGACAAGTTTTTGGACGCACGAATTGACAGTATCGTACTGTATATCCACATTTAATGTTTTTCCGGAGAGAAAATTAGATTTTTGGTTTATTATTCCGTGAATAATACAACTATGTATTCGCTCAGCAAACATTTTTTATAACACCCCCTCAAAAATTTTTCTCTCCCGTTTCAAGGTGTGTAGATTCCAAATATGCAATGTCCGTCCGCCGTACGCCGTATCATGTGTACCTACCGCCCTCATTTTCGGTCTAAAAAATTCGTCCTTTCGCACACATGCTCCATTTGGGCCCTAGTTGTGTCCCGAAACTTTTCAGCTCGATCGGAATATACCCAGGGCTGTTATGAGTGAAAATGTGTATAAAAATAGGTACTTTTTGTGTTTTAGTAACATGTTAGTAAAATGAGCTTTTGAGGTATCGTTTTCCATGTTTTTGGGGACGAGAAGACCGAATATGAAGTCGGTTTTGACCAAGGAGTGGAAAATTGAGGTTTTACCAGATGTTCAGCTCCCAAAATTGATTTTTTATGTGTCAAAAACCTGCGAAATCGTCTGAAATCACCATCAATTTTGTTCCAACACTAGGAAAAGTGTCAACACGTGGATCAAGACGATTAAATGGCACCACCAATGATTTTTTTTGTAAACGAAGAAATTTGGGGATTGAAGAAAGACTCACTCAGCTGATTAGGGAAGCCTCTCACCTCGTCATTCCTGCAGAGGCTCCATTTCGAATTTCATCCTTGCAGGTCAAAACAGGAGTGAAATTAGCCGCAAGGCCCATGAAACGCAAGCCATCAAATTTTGAGGGGGTTCAAAATTTTCTTTCAAAGGTTCATTATTGAGAATAATAAACCAAAATGCCCTGATTACACTACTACTATTTGCCGTTTATGGGAAAGTGGCCCAAATATGACTGCTAATGGAAGTCGAAAGAGAATGTTACATTTCGGGGGTTTTCCGCTGCGAGCGGGTATCGCTACACGTAGCACCACTCCCCTCCTGACAAACGATTGATTAATTGATGTTTGGACTTTGTGAAAGATAATAAACCGTCGATTGACGACTGATTGATCGATAGCCCTCACAATCTCCCCACGTGACACGATAAAAAGGTATAGCAACGGGGTCTGGCCGAGGGCGAAGGACTTCGAGCGTCTGTAGGAAGGGAGAAAAAAAAACTGTTCTCCCATGAGCGATGTTCTCATCCAACGCCTGTTTTACTTATTCAATTTCCATCCTTTTCCGTATCGTATCGGGTGTCGCTGAGATTTGTAAATATTGATTTCTTCACGTTTTTTTTACGAAATCCGACGAATCGCTCGATAGCCCCCCCCCCCCCCCCCCATACACACAGAACTCCACACGTCCTCCTCTTTGTTCCGTCAGATCCTCTCAATCACTACGACGCGTTCCCATAATTCAGGGTTGCAATCCCATCCCATGTTTCTCCCGAGTATCGAGACACTGTCCCAGGCACCTAACTACAATTAAACAAACATTATAGTACCTACCTAAACGTGACACTCCAAAATTCTCATAAAAACATTCCAGTTATGCAGCATGAGCATTTTATGAGCGAATTTTCCGGCTTGACTACCCGAACTTGAGGCTATTTATGAAGATTTCATGCGATTTGTGACCCCCAAAAAATCATATTCGACCCACACTAGTTCGAGAAAATTATTTATCACTACTGAAAGAAACTTTTTATGTCTCCAGCTACCATTCGACTTTTGGAGAGCTTGTAACGATTTTTGGTGAATCAAGCCATTTTTACAGAGGCTTTGCAACTTTTAATTGTTTATCATTTTCAGTAATGAACCTTGGGAATCGTGCATGAAAAAAAAACACATTAAATTTGAAGGTTTCCATTTTAAGGTAGGATAGAATCCGAAATATGGTTTGTGGGTCCCATTTGGGGTGTAGTTAGTCGCGAAGCTCGGCGTTACTGTCAGTCATATCTAAGGGGTGAAAAATAGGGGTTGAAATTTCCCGAACGCCATAGCTCGAAACTTTCAGTAGAAGCATTATGGTTTTTTTTAAAACGCTTTTAATTTGATCTCGAACTAAAGAACTGTTTGAGACCACACGGAGCATTGTAAATCCAGCCGCTCGTTTGCACCGAAAAGCTTCGTCAACACGATCGTCAATGAAACGGTATAAATCCAGCCCAGATATCACTGCTAGGGAACACCTGGCTATATTCACGCATGGCTGTATGAAATCGAGCTGTTGATCTGTGAAATCATTTCATTTCTCTTTTGGATTCTGTTGATAGGCACTTTCGTAACCTGAACAAACGTTATGGTTCAGAATCACGACAAATAATATTAACGATTGAATGATTGAATCCTGCGCATTTTTATGGAATAATTCCCGGGCTCCAGTACTGACTTAGGGCTTTCTTAGGGGGGAGCCCGAGGTAGGTATTGACCACAGAAAACAGTGATCGACGCAGAAGGGACATCTACAAGTAAATAATAAACCGTTGCGTAATAATTTGCAGCGTTTTTTTAACAGTGCATAATACCTGTGTTCGGTAAAAAATATTTGAAGGTAAGATACCAAAACTCGGCGCTCCGCGCCTCGCCAGGGGGCAAGCCCCCTGGACCCCCGGTTACCTCTATTTACGTACTTCGGACGAAATTATAGAAACACAGAATGTGTTTTAGCTCACCCGTTTCACATAAACCGCAACTCACATTATCCGAGGCCTGGGCAGCGTCAAGTTAAAGTCCCAAGGTGCCCACATACCAAATTACAGCTTCGTAGAGTGAATATCATAGAAATTAGCTTTAGGAGCAACTCAGCTGATCCGGGGCCTGGGCAGCGTCAAGTTAAAGTCCTAAGGAGCCCACATACGAAATTACAGCTTCGTAGACCCTTCAGGTTTTTGTCCCCCTCACTGTATTATAATAAGCTTTAGCCACGCTTATACACATCGAAACAACCAAGTGACAACTAAATAAGCGTCATTGTTTACTATCGATTTATAACATCCATTTATATAGTTATATTATGAAACTAGGAAATAAATACCAAGAATAAATACGAAATAAATGCGTGATAAATCAAGAGCTTTCCAACGAATGGAAATCGATTTTTGTCCGATGAAAATGAAAGAAGTTTCATTTCCCTAGCAACTACTCGGTTGTACGACGTGAAAATCACAAGACAATTTCGCGCTACTTTTATGTCACTTTTTACTGTCGTTTTTCGGCGGGGGGTCCCATCGCTAAAACACATTCTGTGTTAAAATTTTGTTCGACATTCCATTACCATGCTAACCACGGTACTGGTACAAATAAATCCCATTATATACAGTTCACGAGTTTATGTGTGTGACGACGTTCAGGGCCAAACGGCTGATGGGTTTTCACGAGGGTGATCTCATTGTGGTTGGTGTATCATTGGTTCATGCTTTTGGTTCCTCCGTCGCGGATCACTTTCGACCCCAAGCGAGAATAAGGTGGGTGGTGTCGGAAAGAAGTTTTCACGGCGGTTTCAATTGTGTAATAAGATTTTTGTGGGACACCGTTCAGGATTTATTCGACGATCGTGATTATTCATCGTCAGAATAATCGCGTAGTTGATAGGTGGTTCGTGAAAATGTTTGTCCAATCTTGGGACTGGTATGGCCTGGGTAGCGATGAGATTAAAATAACAAAAACGGAATCTTTGAAAGGTTGTTTTTCCACTAATACACGAAGAATACACTGCTATAGGTACCGGTTTCGGTGATCGCCAGCAACAAACAGTATCTCGAGTTACTGTTTGACTGTTAATAACTATAAGTTATTGTTTGTTACTGAAGACGGTTTGATCACCGAAGCCGGTATAACAGCGTATTTTTCGTGTATTAGTGGAAGTAGACAACTATCAATAACTCCGTTTTATTCTTTGAAATGGGTTTCCACGATTTCATCGCGAGTGGTTTAGTTCGTGGCGCTGAGATTCGTCGTCAGACTAATCGCTCTGAGTATTATTAATAGACCCGCAGTTTTCCTCATTTTTCCACTCAACATGAATATAACATAGGCACAGAGACATGCGAAACAGGCTCAGATCTACGAGAAATTTGTGAAACTGCCATCATCAAGTGCGAATTTTTCGTGGCTTCTGTTCGATGCCTACCGCTCTAGAGCCCGTTGTCTTTAGTAGTACAACGGATTTTCCTGCTATTAAATACATAAAATATAATAATAAATATAACCAATCATGCAGCATGGCTATAAGAGCGAATTTTCAAAGAAATATTCGTGCTATTGTATAAAAAGATGATATAGCGAGAAACTATTTCGTAAGCAATATAATTTTTGGTAAAATTATACAGTCATAAATTATATAATACCACTTTTCGTAAATTTATATAATGCTTTCGCGATTTTAGCCAGTTTTACCAATTTTTTACCCTTATAAAGTCAAATTTGTCTCACTTTTTTTTTGGGTGGGAAAATATTTTTATAATCAAAATAGTCCCTCCATCGTGACAATCCCACAGGACATCAGGGAATAAAATCAACATAGATTTTAGTCCTTAAAACAAATGTTTGACCCCCCCCCCCCCCCCCATCAAAATTTTACCATTCTATATGAAAAACAACTGAAATAGCATTTTTCTGTCTTTACTCACCTTTTCATACCACGTGATTTTATACCAAATGTTCGCGAATTTAGCCGTTTTTACCGATTTCTGACCCCCTAAAAACTCAAATTTGATCCTCTTAAAATTTTGAAAATTGCTCATCCTTTGGTTTGGCACTACCAACGTTTGGCGAAATTTGGAATATTTATCACGTACCCAAGGACAGATACCGTCTGGAGTGACACATGAACAATTATATATATATATATATATATATATATATATATATATATATATATATATATATATATATATATATATATATATATATATATATATATATATATATATATAAATTTTTGTTAAAGTCTAAGGATGAATTCAGGATGCTCTGAAACGAATTTTCCTATAAACAAATTTCATATTCTGAAAATTTTGGACCCAATGCAATAGCTTCATTTTCTTTGAAAATCCGCTAATAAATAAAAATGGATAAAAAAAATTAGGTCGGTAAGTATCTAAACCCATTGCACCACGTTTCTGGCAATCTCGACGCTTTCTTGGAGTATATGCAGAGCAGCGACAGTATCAACAGAAAGATTAGGTTTTGATCCGCCTCAAGATAGTAAAGCAAGTGATTCGGGGTATTCAATGGGAGGTTCAACAATGACAGTGTAAATAAAAGGTTTTCCTTCTTTTGGCAATTAGGGAAAGAAATTCTACGTCATTGTTTAGATCGCATTCAATCATTAACTCTCTATGAGAAGTGGCCAGCCGATGGAAAGTTGAACCTGTCCAATTTCTGCCGATGTCCGTCCGACGGAGCCGAGAAAAACGATTCATTTGAACCGTCCATTATCGTCGTCGACAGTTTCCTATCACTTTAGTTCCCCGTGTATCGGGACCCTTCTCTCTACCGGTCTGTTCCTCAAAATTCCCCATCCTCCGAAAGAGGAGGAAACTTCAGGGAAGGGAACGAACTCCTCCCCTACGCCCGGTCGTCCGGCGAAAGCGCGTTTTCACGAGGGAGGAAAGGTGGGCAAGTTGTGATGGCGAGTGAAGGGGAAGGAACGCGGAGGGAGCAGTTTGAAGACACTTGACCACATAAAAGCCAACATTCCATCAACCCAATCGAACATCATTATTTGTTCTCTCGAAAGCAAAACGACCAAAGCGAAGGTCTCCTGTCAAACTGTGCTTTTCCTCCCCGCGACACCTCCTCGCCGCC
Organism: Leptopterna dolabrata; assembly: GCA_954871275.1. Taxonomy (NCBI): domain Eukaryota; kingdom Metazoa; phylum Arthropoda; class Insecta; order Hemiptera; family Miridae; genus Leptopterna; species Leptopterna dolabrata. The sequence goes on from OX940983.1 coordinate 24,188,472, forward strand.
TCCAATTCGCCACGAGTTGGGGAAATGAAAACAATAAAATGAGATTGCGTGATTGAGAGCCCCCAGAGAGGCGAGGGCACTGCTGTTACCAAGTTTGTGACAGGGCCTCCTATAACTGTCCATTCAGTTTCTACTATCGAAAATAGAAGAGTTGTTTCTGCCGACTTTTCGATGGCCCTCGAAGTGAAGTCCTTCTCCTCAGTGATGGCTGCGGGACACGTCTGTTTTGTTTAATGTATCGTCCCGTCATTAACGAGGGGTTGCGAAGTTTTTGAAGGCTGTCGTTAGATCCAGGAAAATTAAACGAGTGGCGGTAAGTCTCCGCATTATTATAACTCGCTTGGTGATTTTGGAGAAGGTAGCAGGTATGTCTCGAATCTCCTCAGTACACACTTTCACCGTGATAGCGAATATTTTAATTTGTACTTATGCTTTCTTACTTCTGATTTTTCAATGATCTCTCTTCCCCTTTGGGGTAATTATCAATAGACAAGACCAAGGATCACAACTACACCGTTTCTGCGTAGATCACTGAATTCCTATTAGAGTAAGACCCCGAAAGTAGGGTTGTTTTTTGCGGTAGATAGGTACCCACCTACCCATGCTCGCACGACAAACACACACACACACACACCCGGGCGTGGCGAAAAGAATGCCACCTGAGCCGAGGTATAAGCTCTCCACGTTCGGCAATTACAGTAAGGTAGGGTAAAGTGGGGTAATGGGATCCAGGGGGTAATGGTATCCTTCAAAGTTTTAGAAAATCTGAAGCCTTCTCCAGTAACCCAGCAGGCTCTGAACTCTGTTGGGAAGCTGAGGAACTAATCTTATAAACATTTTGACAGCTGATTAAACAAATGCCGCTCATTTCGCGTTTCAAAGTTTTGAAGGCGTTTTCTTATAATTTTTGCCATGTCTTCAAAACGAGTCTCTTATTTTTTCGTATTTTTCGAATTTTGTTTTTTTACAAACTTTAGAACTACTCTTTGCCTCTCGATTCGTGTTCAGTTTTTCAAAATCCGTTCAGAAATAAGGTGTCAGCGTGTGTTTCACAAAAATGTCAACAAGTGGGGTAATGATATCCTTGGTTATGGGGTAATGAGATCCGCGATTTTGAGTGATCCCATTACCCAATAGCAGATGCCATTCCCCCACAACTTTTCTCACCGCCCCTCCCCCCCCGATTTCCAAAAGAAAATCAGGGGATCCGATTACCCCACTGGGGGATCCCATTACCCCGCTGGTGGGGGAATGATATCCAAAGCACTTTTTTGCTTTAGCGAGGAATAGCAATTAGTATGTTCGCTAACCGGTAAAAAAAAAGTCCGAATGATCACAATTCAATAAATTTTCGGAAAAATGAGACCAGTGTCACAGATGTACGACTATTCTGGACGATGCTACTGAACGACAAAGTTAAGGGTATCCCATTCCCCCACCTTACCCTATATAAATATGCATTTTTCTACGGCCCCCCTGCGCCCGATTTTAACTAATACAATACGGCGCTCTACCTTCATACTGTCGGCATCCCTTCGTTTTTATACATTTAAGCTAAAATTTGGTGCCCTTAGCTTCAAATCTTTCAATAGATAGATAGATAGTGTTGATCTGGAAGTTTTGGATTTTTTTTTTTTTAGACCAGCCGATCTTTCACAGTTTAGGCCCTGCAGTTTGGCTTCAAGCTGGTTCCGTGATATTATTTACACTGAAGAATGATGGTTACTTTGGATTTATTTGATACGTAGTTTACGTGTATCTTGAACAAAATAACACACACAACAACAAATAATTATGGATAAATTATTCTCGAATCCACTTCATACATATATTATTTATGAAAATGTAATTGCCTGGCCGGCTCCTGTAGGTATGTACTCGATTTAGGGCTTTTCTGGGGGAAGCACGAGGAACTATACTGAAGATAATAAATCGTTGTGTAATAATCTACAGCGTTTTTTGAAGTTGTTTAGAATACCTATTAAAAAAATCCTTCGAATGAAGTGAAATAATATCCGGGACATGGAACATCGATTCAACAACTTGTTTCGTACAGCCAAGCGTGACTGTCACCAGCTGTTCCCTAGCAATGATAATATCTCGACTCGATTTATGTATACCGTATTGTTCACGCTTATTTTGATGAAGATATTTGGTTCAAAATTCAAGGCCTTACTGTGAACGAACGGCTGCACGTACAATGCTCAAGTGGTCTCAAAAGATGCTGAAGTTCGGAATCGATTTAAAAACCAAAACTACATAGCTACATACCCTTCTATTGAAAGTTTTCGGGCTATGGCGTTTTCAAGATCCCACCCTTATTTTTCACCCCTTAGATATGACTGACAGTTACGCCGAGCTTCGCTACACCCCAGAAACGCGAATCACAAACCGACGTTCATGAATTTATTATTTATTTATTTATTTATTTAATGCGGGCTAGCCCAATACAATAGGTATAAAACAAGAATAATGTAAGAAATGAAGAGAGACGTATGAAACAGTGTCCACATTAAGAAACCAAAACCAAAATTAGACTTGATGATGAAACGAATCAATATGAATCGAATCAATTCTTTGATTTGATTCTTTCTTTAATGGTTTTAAACTAAGAGACCCAAATGAAAGGACTTTCTTTTAGGAGAATCGATGACTTTATCGACATATACCTAGCTTTTTTCGATTATATACCTAGCTATATCTTGATTGCACCAACCTTTCAGTGTACAGATTATCGATAATAACCGAGTTGTTTTCCATCAGTCACTCGCGTCATTCACATGGAATTTTCCGAGCGTTTCACAAACGGATTGCGATAGGGGCTGCCAACTGCTTATGACATCAGACTAAATAAAAGTTGAGTCAACGTTGAGATGTCGTGGGCTATGTGAAAATGATAACACTATGGCCGGCCTAGCAACGAAATGAAGCAATGCATCATTCTTGCGACTAATATTTGAGCGGCTCAGAACCCCAGGGTATCTCTTGCCGTTGAGTAATAACAGAATTCAATGAAGAGGCACCATTTCAGTGGATATGTGCCTCCCATCGATCTACGTTTTTTAAAAGCAATTTTTACCACCCATTAACCACTATTGACCCCCAAAACCTTAAATTTAACCATTTGATAAACTATTATCTAACAATTTGAGGGGCGTTGAATTTCGTTTTCTGTTTTCACCATTCGATACCCACGTTTGGTAGGTAATTATATATTAATCTTTTGGTTATTTAGACATTATTTTTGTCAATTTATAAAAGCTAGCCACGATACCCAAAAAATTGAATTTGACCCCAACCCCACTTATTGCGGAGGGGGGGGGGGGGGTTGCTGTCACTTTTATAGATTTTTATATAGGTTTTTGGTGACTTTTTTTTAGCCATTTACGATATGTAGCATTTTTGAACAGCTTATCCTTATATTGGCCATTGAAACATTTGGGCGAAATTTGGAATTTTTTATTTCATGGCCAGGGTATCGCCGTGAGGGGCACATACACATAAGGTAGAACGATTTTGTGTTGCTGCAATATCGAGGCTCGCTCAGGTTGAAATGTACTCATAAGGGTTTTATTCCGACGTTTCAATGATTCATTTCATCATCATCGAGAAAATGTAGTTATGAGCTGAATCGAACAATAATTATATAGCATTTTTATAACTCACTGAACGCTGGTAAGAGATATTGGATCCGCCGCTTTGGGAATATAATCATGTGTTATGACTCGTACTCACCACCAATTCAAGTAATATCCATTACTGTGCACTGTATCACAAAACCGCAGAACAATCAAACTAATCACATTTTCTACAGTAATACGCAGTTACGCAGATTATATTATTGTAATTGGCACAGCTGTGCCGTTTAATTTAATAAATAAATAAATAAATAAATGATTTCTTGTTTGGAAAACTGAGTAGATTTTAGGTTATTTCGCGATCACAAGGCAATGGTATTATGATCATCAGGTATTATCGATGTATAGATCCAGTTTATTCGATCCAGGCCAAAGCTACCAGAGGTACTGTATGTCAGTGTACTTGAGCTCTGACTTCGAACTCAGTTGAAAAAATCACCTATTAAATATTTTAGACATATTGCAATACCGTGTTAGCCCTTCGAAGTTTCACTAAATAAGGAAAGTTTTTTTAATTTGACACTTAGTTACCTCGAAAGTGAGACGGCGCGGCGTCTTCCCATCTGTAAATGGTGACTGGCGGTGACTCATTGTTGGAAGCTGTTTTTGATGGGCAACCTTCTAGGTTGATTGATTGTGGTTTAACTCCTCGACATTTCTAATTCCGGCTAATTGATATTTACGGTCGTGTCGCCGTCATCCCATCAACCGGCTGTCATATCTACTTTAGCCGTAATTATTCGACCAATTGACGATATGTCATTTCCATGTTTCCGATGGGAGAAAGAGACTTTCCATCGACACCCGCGGCTCCTCAGTCCGCTTCAGCCGCTCCTACATTTGATTTTTTCGTCAGGTGCTTAGGTGACAATCCTGCTTAGAACACCTGAAAAACGCTGCAAATTCGGTAATATACATTCCGCCACCATAATCCGTTAATCCAACGTTTCAAACGCTACATTCTGTCACCTATTTCTTCAAAAATGATGCCACATTCTGCCACCTGGGTGAAAGAGAAAAATAACAGTTGAAATAACAGTCAAGCAGTACCTGTTAACATTATGTATTTGTACCTGTTACAAATCTGCCAAAGTGAATAAAAATATCAGAAAAATATCATCGTCAATCGCAGTCAAACACACCGTCTATCACAGATAAGAAGTTCTTGCCCGTTCTCCCACTGTCCTAACAAAATATCTACATCGCTCACACCTTCACCACGTTTTACCAATAATTCCCGTAACTCACGTTCAGCTTTAGGCTTTTTATCTCGAATGAAACTCCCCACTTGTATTTCTGCAATTCTCAGTCGAGTTCCTAAGTGAATCTCTTCCAGCACCTCCAGAGCCTTTCACATACGAGTACATGGGCTTTTGGAGTAAAATTGGGAATTGTAATACGCGTGAAAGGAAAACACGCTTTTGGTCGTGAGAGGTTCGTCCGGGTTGCTGCTTTCCCACAAGGAACCATTCGTAGCTGCTCCATGACCTCCATGACTATCAACTACCACCTACTACTAGCGAGCCGAGTCACAGGTGGCAGACTGATTTGTTGACATAAGCGACAGAGTGTAGTATGCGATAATCTCCTTTTTGGACAATAGAGAAGTGGCAGATTTGGTTGTGGCGGTGGATTCATGCCCTGCAATATTACACAGTGGTTTATTATTTACCTGTATAGATGCCCCTTCTGCGTAGATCACTGTTTTCTGTGGTCAATACCTATACCCCCCCCCCCCCCCCCCCCAACAGGAAAATACTAATTCGATTACTGGAGCCAACCGACCGTGCAGTTAGAAAAGTACAAAACCACGCATTTTCCATCAACCGTTTTTGGTCTGAACTAACTAGGTACCTATTTATTCTTTATTGAAAATTTATTCGTTTGTAATTTATAGTTTGCTTTGAATTTATTCCTTCATAACTTATTGTTTGCTTACAAACTGTTAATACTGAAATGTATACGTAAAAAAGTGATATTAGTAAGTAATTGTAGTAAACAAGTCATGTTACACCTACAATGAATTTGTGAGTCGTATTCCAATACGTAGCGACTGACTTCCTACAACCTACCGGTCTGTGGCATCTATACAGTTGCCATGTTACGCTAGGCTCTTGAGGGGAGCTATAGCTCTTTGTGGGAATATTTTTTTTTTCTCTCCAGAAAGAGTACCGGGAGTACGATTATTATCCAGAATATTTAGGGATAGACAGTAGCAGCAATATACAGCAATTACAATTACGTGATTCCATGTAACCCACATAACTTCCACTCAAGGATATTTTATTGATATGAAATTAAATGAAAAATAATTTTATTCCTTCTAAGTCTGGTCGGAATTTTCCCCAAAAGAAGGATGATGTACCTTTGCTGTTGACAAGCTGCAAAGGGGTTGAGAAACGTGACAAAAACCTACAAGACTCGATGTTAATAACTTGTGTTTCTGAATCCAAAAACCTCGATTTCGATGATCACGGGAGCGATTTCTGGTTCACTGAAGGGGGTATCCCCTTGGGCATGCGGAGGAAAATCACCTCCTGCATCAGCATTATCAATTAGGTCGCTGTCGAGACCGCCGTCGGAGCAGGTGGGAAGATGAATTTATAGTTGGGAAGAAGCAGTGGGAAGGTGAATCTGGCTTGATATCTACTTATTGGTGAAACTGTACTAGGTCATTATGACATACTTGGAGTGATTCTAAACAACAGAAAAATGTAATCATTACAAAATAAAAAGAAACTCATGTTGTGGGAATACCTTATTTGATAAGACTGGTCAGTTGAGAAAAAAAATTTTACTATTGATTATTATTGATTATACTTTGTCCAAATAACACATATGCTCAGCTTTTACAGTTGTTTAATTTCGAAATTCCTTCAAAACACAAAATAGGAGGACGGGGTTCTTAAGACCCCATGTTAGTAGCAGCCGTTCTGGCGAAGCATGTTAGTGATGAAAGGCTAATTGCACCAAGCAATCAATCGATGATCCTAACACATAATAAACTCAGATCGTATCAAACTGCATAAACTCGATTTTTCGATTTGACGAAAAAAGCCAAGCGGGAGTACGGGGGGCGATGCACTCTTCCCCTGCTGGCAGTCCCGTCAGATTAAATCATCATACCGCGGTCGTACCGGCGAAATGATAAAAGCGCATTCACCCAATCACCGAACGCCCTCCGTGTGATGTAGAGGAGGGTTTCCGATGGACGCCGCGAATTAGCCATCGGACGGGAGGGATCACGGAAAACGCACTGGAGGCAACGGAACCCCGCGCGAAATGAAGTTTATGTTTGGAAAAAAAAGAAGAAAAAAAAGCTGGAGAAACGTAATTTAAAACGGGAACTCGTTACAGAATTGATGCAAGTGAACGCACACGCGCCCATTTCAACTCTCATCCCCTGAAACGCGCCGCCATCATCGGGCCTTGTCACTGCATATTGGGCGAATGAAAAACTTCCCGTTATTTTTCCGTTACTTTCGTCACTTGTTTATTAATTGATATTTGTGAAGGGCGGTCGACTGTTTGCGTCGGTTGAATGCTCACTTTCCTGTTCGATTTTGGTTTATTATTCCCAAGAATGAACCTTTGGAACCATGAATGAAAACGCTGCAAATTATTACACAACGGATTCTGCGTAGCCCTTTCTACGTATGTCACTTTTTTGTGGTCAACACCTACCTACCCTCCTGCCAACACCCCCCCACGGGTAAGCACTAAATCGAGTAATGGAACCGGCAGGGCAATTTCAGTTTCATAAATATGCGATGGATTAAATAATTTTGCCATTATTTTGTCATCAATAATCATTAATAGACTGAACCCCACATAAGAATAGTGGTAGAGGGAGAAGGGAGAGAGGCTGGAAGCTAGCAGGATGCAGAGTTCACAGCGGCATTGAGAAAATACCATTACATGTTTGAGGAATATGTGTGAAAATGTCCATTATTCATACAGAAACTAGAACGCTCTTGTATGCCGAGAGTAGGTGGCACTCAGCATCTACTTGCATACACGATGAAGCTAAAACTGAACCCATGCAGAAACAAGGATTAAACGCTTCCAAAGAAAAAAGAGAAGATCCAGAAACTATCGGTCAGTGTTCATCGAGGCCGGTAAAGGACAAAAGAACGAAGAAAAAAGGATAATGCGTAAAACGATTGAATAGGTGTGAAGCAGGTGGGAACGTTGAATTCTTCACCAAGACGGGACCAGGTCGAAATTATTAGCCCCATTGACGGGTCCACCTGGCAGCTACTTGTCTTGATCTTCTGTTTTCTCTTTTGTGGAAAGGCGCCTTTGCTTACATCAAGGGCCCTCGGGGCCATCTGTGCTTGAGCTTTCAAAGATTATATTGTTCGGTGGGGCAACTACCAATTTGGTTCATTATCGCTCACCCGTCCGCCTGTTGTTCGAGTGAAATGGACTTGCCTCGTCTTGGGACGTCATCTGGGGAAGTAATTCGAATGATGGCTACCTGCGTTGTACTTACAGGGTTTTGTGAAGGAGACCTTCTGTGCCGTTTCATGTCAGTCATTGTGAGAACATGGTACTCTAGTAACATTGTTTAATGATGATGGACGGGGTGCTGTATGGTGGTAACAGACATTGTGAAGTTTTCTTACGTCACCAAGTTACTGCTGACGCTGTAACACCATATTTTGATGAAAACAGGTTTTCATTCGTTTTTAAGGTGCTGATGATGCTGACTGAATTGGAAATTACTGAAAATGTGTGTAGCATATTGAAATGTATTAGAAATGGATTTATAATTGTGGCTATGACAAGAATCAAATAGGAACTTGGCTATTAAAAGAAGAAAATTGGCGGGATTCGTGGGAATCTAGCGCAACTTGGATGCCAGTTTGTGGATTTCGTATCACAACTCGTTCCTGATTTCATCTTTTTCCGATGTCGCGTAAGACCCAGAGGTGAGTGCCCTAGCTCTACGGATCCTGTGAGAACTAAACCATACTTCTCGACCCCCGAAAACTTGTTATCATGTCGCATCTCTCTAACGAGAATCACGTACGTCTGTACGTACGATACCACGCACCGGTTTTTCGTTTGTCTTGTACGAAGCAGGTAACTTAAAGAGCACTTGAAAAAATGTAAATCGCCAATTAAAATTTCATAACGGGTATTCATACGGGTAGAGGGGAGCGAGAAAAAGGGTGAGCTTTTTTCAAGTAAGCAGATATGCATCCGCGTGAGGCCACGTTCTTAGAGATAGAAGTCTGAAATTGTAATTTATATGCTAAACTGCATAGTAACTGTATCATGTTCTGTTTTCTTCTATACATCTTGTGGCACCGCAGTTTCAGGTGTGCTTATTGTTACGGTCATAACTTAAAATGACCTAATCATAGAATTGATTAAATATATAATATGTTTTATTTTGGGAATTCAACGGGTAGGTACGTTAGCTTTCTTGATATTAGATAGGAGATCGGAGTATAGTTCTTCGGGCGGTGCAAACCGATTCGGATGGTGTAACAACGAGCACTGTTGTCAGTTAGTTAAGTAAGTACTTATGATTGCGTCCTTTCTTCGAACTAACTGGTTCTGAATCGCTATAGCAACGACTTACTGTACGCTGAAATAGGTACATATTTACGTGTTTAAAGACGGATTCATAAACTTATGAGAAAAGCCTCTCAAAGCAGTGCCAACTCCACCAGAAAAATGCGATTTATATTCGCGATAAGATTCATATTTTCCTTTCATGCAGTTATGACCTCATGAACGACCTTTCTGCTCGACAGCTGCAAAATGAACAACCTTTTCTATTACCTACTAGGTACTTAAAGCTTCTCTCCTATTCATAACGCCCAATGTGGTGATCTTACAAGTTGTCAAGTGGCTACATCATAGCATTTCTTTTGGAAAAAAAAAAAAATTTTCACGATTTTTTGGGCGTAACTGATTGCTTAGCTCATTGCTTAGCTCATTAATATGATGAGGAATAAGCATTGACTTTAAGCGAATTTTTCAAGTAGGTAGATTACTAGTTATTTCAAAACCCAAAAATTATTTGCGAAAAGTATAGATAAGAAGGTACCAAAAACTATGTTTTTTATCTTGAAAATTGCTCAGGTCCTGAATAATGTACGTAAAATCAACTTAAATTAACTATCATTTAAATAGCATTTTAAACATTTACAACGGAATAAATGGTTAAAACGGTAAGATGTTTGATTACATGGTTTGAAGATTAGACTGAGTACGTACGTTACTTTGAAAATGCGCTGACATGGCCATGCTGCATGAATGTAACTTTTTTCCCTTCTTTTTATTAAGTTATTTAAAAGAAGCGAAAGGCGAAATTGTTGAGAGGTTGATATATGAGCATTGCTGCTGCTGTGCACAGTGGCTTCAATAGATGCTATCATGAAAACCAATGAAAATTTGTGGATTTATTTGAATTTCCCACCTACTTTCGAGATGGACTTTGGAGTAGCTAGTTGATAGTTGGTAGGCAGCCACGACAACGGTAACGTCCGTTGAACGGCACATGACTAGATGTAGAGACTGAATTCTGCATGGTGGTTGAACGGTTGAACATTATTGTTGTGAGTAGTTCCAGTAGGTCCATTTCATCTGGGAATCTGTATATAATTTAAAGCTTAACAAGTTCGGTAGGGTAAGTCTAGATTTAGTGGACATAAATGTAAATGCGTCGTAAATCACGAAAGTTTCGTTATAAATTTATAAGTGGATCTAGTTCAAAAGGGGTGGGGAGAGGTCGTGAAGTAAATGTAGTTTTAAATGTATCCAAAACCATAATTCAACCTTGAACAATGAGGAGTGTCAAGGTGGAACGGAGGAAACTAGTTTTTAATTAGAAAGGTGCCAGGAATAGTTGGGCATCAATCATTACGTGGGGTTGGATGAATGCATGCCTGGTGCCAATAAAGTACCCTAACCTCTTTTGAAGGGTGAGAGCAATAAATCCAGAGAGGGACAATGAGTTTTGGGCGAGAGGGCGAATCTGATGGCAGGGGACGAAGTGGGGAAGAAAAGGAGAATCAACAATGAAAAGCAAGGTTGCATGAAGAGGTGGTCTTCACGGAGAGCTTATGAATACTTAAGATTTTTTCCGGTGTACCCAGGGCCATTTCGGGAGGGTTGGCAGTCCGAGTATTCACTGAAAGATGGCTGTGGAGTTTCGACATATGTTCGGATGGAGAGGGAGGGGTGGAGTTGATAAGAAAATGCCCATACACTTACAAAGCTTTACTATAGGAGCCAGAAACATTGAAAACTTACGAAGCACCATAAATCACGGTTAAGTAGCTGGAGAGCTCGATTTGGTCTCAATGAAACAAAAGATTTGATTGGCTTCAATTTTTCATCCAAGCAAAATCCAGCCTAGTTGGTATCAATGGACATGATAATTTTTGCAGTTTTTGAGAAAAAGGCAGCTAAAATAACTGATTTTTAGTTTATTTCATTCAACAATGAACATTTGGAATCGAACAACATTTCTTTTAACCCCCCCCCCCCCCCCCCCTCAACAACCACTCGTGAGGTCGAAATGGGTCGTTACAGAAAACAGTGATCTACGCAGTGATCTAAATACAGGAAAATAATAAACCGTTGTGTAATAATTTGCTGCGTTTTTGTTATAGGTAGGGTTTTGTGCGGTTTTGTGTCAAGGGTATATATTACTCGGAATCAGCAGAATTAGAAAAATGTCCACGTTAGAAGGGCTCGTTATTTTTTAATATAATATTTTGCTTGGCCGACAAACGGCGTCAAAATGTAATGGCGACGCAAATGGCTGTACCCTACTGATTTTCGGTCTTAAAATGTGTGATGAAATCAATGAATGATGGATAGATATCAATATTACAAATCCATGACTTACCCAAGGAATCACGGAAGTGAGGTCACCTAAAGTCAGTGAAGTAAAGACAAAATAGAATAGACCGATATACAATGTGAGTAGGATTCTAGAGTTCCCACACATTCTTCCTGGCAATCCATATTTGAAAATATTTCTTGTTATGGGCATGCGTGTTCTGGGAGGCTGTTGTAGAACGAGGGAGTCATAGAGGAGGAGCAAAGTAGAGGTACATTGTATAAAACATGAATATGGTTTCACATGTGCTTTTGATATTCGCTGTTCGTAATACGGTTTCTTATGGTGACAATAAGAATTCAGGAAACTATGAAGCTGACCGTAATGCGATAATAGAATGCTATAATTTATACCGATTTCAATTGATAGCTTCTTCAATTGACCGATTCGTTATGTTTATGTTTTGCCTACTGCAGTGCTATTACCGAACTCGTGTAACAGTCATACGACTTATACAATTGAACGATATATCAGTCTGTTTATAGAAGAGGAGCGAAGCGGAGTAGCATTGTCTGTCATGAATAGGTAGGTATGGTTTAATTTACTATTGATATTCGTTGTTCCTAACACTGCTTTTTATGGTGACAGTACCAATCCGGAAAACAAACTCCGAAGCACGGCCACTGAATAAACAATGACTCACGTTGGTAACCGCGGGTTTTAGGAAAAGTTGTCTGAAAAAAAAAGAAGTTTTTTCCCCAACTTATCGAGAAGGGAACGGGGCAACCGGGTGAAACGGGGATTCAATCTGCACTCTGCACAATCTTGTAGATCAGTCTCAATCAGCTTTGCAAGCAACTTCCAAGTCTCTTCGACAGTCGACGGACAAGTAGGTACGGGATAAGTTTCTTCTTTGGAAGTGTATCCCTTCGGCGCATTGTCTTATACAGCGGATCCCTCTATGTCATCAACATATTTCCAACTGTTCGGATCGACTGGCCCGCGAAAGACTTTAATATAAGAAACTTTGATACACGAAAAGAAATGAACTTGGATGAGAACTTGTCGAATGAAGGGGAGGTTTCTTGAAAATAAATTTGAAGATCCTTGAAAAAGGCCTGATTCCTTCTTGAGATTCTCGTTTTCATATTTGAAAAAGAAAAAAAGAGAAATAGGAGGAAAAACTTTTTTTTTAAACTGCAAGAAATGTGACATAACAACGGGGATAACTGGGACTTATCCGACTTTGCTTGTAACTCACGACGATGCTAGGGGATCTTCTTTTCTCTTCTAAGGCTGCAAGGGAATAATTTTGTTTTCTGAAGAGAAACGGAGCAACAATAGGAAACTCAGTACGAGACAATAAGGGAGTGGGTTGGGTGGTATTTTATTGGTATTGTTTTGGAATTGTTCCCTTTTTGTTGGGCTCCGTCCCTTATTCTATCGTCCTCTCGTCCATTCTCTTCATCTTTCACAATTTTCCGTCAAACTCTCTCCGTCCGTCGCCGAGTACGAGCCAACCGGTTCAACTCCCTTGAATGGAATTGCTGGCAATTAAGTTTTATGGCATAGCTCTTCAAAAGCTCCCGCATAACGCGATATTTCTCATTTTCGATCGCTATTCCCCCTGTATCATTAGTGCGGAATTGGGAACCATTTCGGGCGTGGATTGATGCTGTATTTTGTTTAAACCGTTAGAAACACGATCACGTGGTGGGACAAGAATTTTCAAATGACGCATGTTCACATTTTACTGTCAATTCTAGCCCACCCAAACTCTATTAGCAGCTTCATACAAGAAAGTGTTTTCTTACTTCACTGCTGCCTGTCAATCGGAATGCGATGCCATGAAGACCAGAATTTTTATCGGAAAGAATAAGAAGAATACGGTTTTCAATACAATACTGTTTTCTTTTTCTGATGAGTAGATACATATCTTTCCTTTGACCAATTATTGTTATTACTGTTATAAGAAGTTAGTAGGTAACTTATTATTTTATCAAATTAAAATTATTATTACAAATCATTAAAACTGAATTTATTTGTATTAATAAAATTTCCAGCGCATATTATGTAAATGTTACTAATGTAATTCAACATGCACCCCCCTCCCCCTTGGAACTGATCCCTGATACAAGATATACCTGCAAGTGTAACTTTTTATGGAAATAGAAATTGAACTGAATTGGTAGGTTAGTCAATGTTGCAAATGAAACCTATCAAAATTCCACTGGTACCTACTTCTCTCAGCATATGCGGTAAAGTGGAATCTTTGTAATGCACGTAGGTCCAGTTCTGTTCAACTGGTTTTGACGATAATTCAAGAGTCAATATAATATATTGTTATGTAGGTCAGGAAGCTACGAGTATTTCTCACTTCTTGGCTGTTTTCTTTACGATTCCACGTCTTTACATACAATAGCGATCTAATCAGCGAACGATCGTTGCATCGGAGTTATGACAACTTGCGTCTTCTTTCAAACTTCTACCAGAATCCTACCACTTACTCCCTAAGTGAAGGTGGAAAAGGCATTAATTCCCTCCGATGCTTCATAATTGTTTTGGTCGTGGCATCACGGAACCTCACCCTCGTTCGAGCTTTGTTTACAGAGGTCCTCCCTTTGCTGGGCACGTCAGGGACAATGGGGGTGCTGAGGCCAAGAAGCGACTCAAGCCAAAACCTTCTGGATGTTGTGATGGCAGAAGCGGGCGAGGAGGGTGATGGCGAAGAGGAAGACGGAACGGGGGAGGTCTTGAGGGACTTTGAGGAGCCCCTCTTTACCACTACCGTTCTTCTGTGTCGAAGTTTGACCGGTCTAAGACAATGTTTGCCCCGAGCGAGGGCAAACAGAGCGAAGGAAGCGACAATCGTTCTTGTGCTGTTGCTACATCTCTGCCAGACTACTCGACTGCGCCTGATAAGACGTCCAACACATTTAGGCCGTTTCCTTCTGTAACTGAGTGGTGGAGGGGTTGACCGAGATAAGCTGGATTCCCCATCCGAGACAAATAATCACCAATCACTTACTTACCTACTCAGTTCTGCTAGTGAAATAACAATTTAAACGAGCTGAAATTCGGAGGATATTTGCGATTTACCACCGATCAATTCATCAATCGATTTTGCACGCGCGAAAATTAAATAATATTCGACCGAAGTCGACGCAATTTTCAGGAATAATGAAGGTAGGGATGATATCTGCATTTTGTAGTTCATGCAAACCTAACGATGGCTGAATCAGCGAAATTTAACATCTAGCCTACATTGACCTCAGTTAGCCACAGGACTGTAAAAAGGGCACCTTACACGGTCAATAACACTGTCAGTATTTTGTTAGTTACCCATCAGTACTTATCACCCTAACACAGCCATTCCTAATCGTCAATGTTTTCTTCAGTATTGCCTTAGCAGTTGAATACCTACTGAGTACCATGGAAGTTAATATTCTGAAAGCGTGATTTGCAATAATTTTGTCTTATTCTACAAGCCGTACCTAGGTACTGTGAAACGTAAGCGATGGATAAAAGATTGGCTTGAGGAGCGTGAAGAATCCCATCACGATGTCCTTCATTACCGCTTCAACCTCGCCATAGGCCATAGGCCTGTAGTCGAGTTGCAACGTGAATATAATTGTTATTTATTGTTAGTTAATTTATAAATTTTTTACGCATGCTGTATATCGTTAATTTAAAAAAACATTCCATTGATCAATTCAGTAATTCATTCATTCATTCATTGGTTCATTCATCATTCATTCATTTATTACTTCTTCACTTATTTTTAAAAGAGAAATAAGAAATAAATGGTTAAACATTGAAAACAAACCTTAAAAAAAATAACTCCAAGCACGTTAGAAATGGCTACAACAAAAGGTGTGAACAACGGGCGTGGCCAAATACTGGTGGAACCTATCAAAATATCTGGATATTCTTCAATATCGTCTTCATTCCGTCAGCATTGCCCTTACACGATCAGAAATACTGTAAATATTTTAGCATAAAAATTACAGTATTAAGAACCGTGTACGGCCCCCTTTATAGTTCGCATATAGAGGGTCGGTTTTCTTCATCAAACTGTATTGATCTAATCAAGATACATAATATCAGGCTGCATTTTTATTAACATCAGATATAAATAACTCATTGCCATCATCAAAATGAACTTCTCCATAAACTCTTACCTGCGCGCCTCATACCTCTCGTTCCCAAAAACAAGTCGGACGTTGAAAGGATCAGCTTGAAACAATCTCACAAGTATTAATAGTACATTCAAGACTGGTACTGTCAAGCCGTAAATCAGGGACATCAACATGAGTGTACCATACAGCAAGGAGAAATGCAACCATTTATAGCGAGTGCTTTGTAACTCCTCAAGACAAGATGTTTTTTGAAGCGTGTAAAGGTTATCTTGTATTCCCGAAGATGAATATGGTTACATATGAGAAGATTATGTGTATCCTTAGCGGTGCTGGACGCCAGGATGAAGGAGGAATGTCGGTTGAGGTCCAGTGATATACAAGCGGCCTGATAACTCCCAGCTCATCCCTCCTTTCCGATGGACTATAAATAAGGCTTGCTCCTGGATGCATTACCTTCCTTTTTATTACGCCGTATACCCGTCAGTCGAGGCCAGGCGGGAATAAATCTGTCAGCAAGTACTCGAACATGGGACGGCGAAGAGAGGGGACGACACGACCGGTGACAAAAAGATAAGTTGAGAATGCCTTTGGGGTGCCGACCTGGGTTAGGTAGCGCCTAGAAGGTTTTTTTTATCGTGTGAGTACGGGCCGGAATTTTTTAATCCGTTTCCTTACAGCGGCGAGTTGGGTTTACATGGAGCTGCCGTACTCTACCGCTCACTCAGACAACCGTCGTCAAAATCCTTTCCATGAGAAAACGAAGGATAGGTCTCAAAAACGGTTTATGTAAATTTCGTCGAAGTCCATGGTAGTGGATAAAAGTAGATAAATTGGAAAGATCTAGGTCTGACTTCTCAAATTATCAATGAATCATTTGAGGGGATTGCATCTGAAGAGCCCATTGCAAAAAAAATTTGATTGTCAGGAAACTGGGGTTAGGGGCTGGGGTGTAGGGAGTGCTATAATTATATTTAGGCCATAATAAAAATTGTAGAACACCTCCAACAAAAAGAAAAAACTATTGTAACACCCATTTTTACAACATAAAAAGGGTGATGCGGTAAACGATAAAAATGCAAGATGGATGAACGTAAACCGACGAAATGTTATAGTAATGTATTTATGGTAAAAAATTATGATTTTTTCCCTCAATAGGTAGGTAGGTAAAACGAAGTTAAATAGTGCCTACAAAAAAGGGGTATATATAAAGAATTCGGCTGCAATGGAGGATTTTCATTGCAAACAGCGTTTATTAAACATTAATAACCATTGAGCCCTCAAGATATAGAAAGACTCAAATAAATATCAATTTTCAATAACCATAAACAAAAACATCCTGAAAAACCTGTATCTTGGTAACTTACTCCTCGCAGTGCTGCCAGGTAGAAGGGATGACTCATCCTTTTTGCAGTGTTTAACATCTATCTTTATTGTAGAGTAGGGGATATTTTTCCTCGGCTACAGGGCCTTTGTTATCACCTCTTTTGCAATTCTGGAGACAGGACGTGAAACTACATTGAACATGAACTAACTCACTAACTCACTTTAACAAAAAACTGATCTCCATTTCTTTTGCAGTGGGCTCGTCATAAATGCTGGTTAGTGCCTACTTTGGAACCACAGCCGACTTTAGCACATCAGTTGAAACAAGTGATAAATAAGGAAAGGTAACAGGAAGTGGTCTTCAGGGCTGACTGCGGCTTATCTCAGAAGTTGGCTTCGCTGACAAGCCAATTTCTAATGCAAAATCCC
This sequence comes from Leptopterna dolabrata, assembly GCA_954871275.1. NCBI lineage: Eukaryota > Metazoa > Arthropoda > Insecta > Hemiptera > Miridae > Leptopterna > Leptopterna dolabrata. Next base: position 24,205,808 of record OX940983.1, read on the forward strand.
GAATAATGTGACGTAAAATCGATGATAGAAGCTACCTAATAAAAACTGAGTAGGGATATCTACTTCCCTAGCTAAAAATCAAAATGAAAGAATTGGACCAGTTCTTCCATGTGTGCCGCCGATTTCCACAATCCACTACTAAGAAAAAGGGTAGGTACCAAGAACGGAAACCCTGGTCAAGTTATTGCAAAACATGCCTGGACACCTTTCTCGAATTATTCCTCTCACTCACAACGTTTATTTATCACAATACGGTTCAGTGATAGACGAAATGGACGGTGTTTAGAGTTTTTTGGTATAAAACGTGCAGTCATGACGGGAAGGGGGTGTTTCAGAAGTGATTCATAGTCCGTTCCTCTCTCCCATAAACTTCGGCTGGACAAGGAAATCTTGAAGTGGGCAGCATAAAACATCAACGGGGTATCAAGCGAGGGAGATGAACAGGCTTTTGACACGATCTCCAGGTCTGCATATTGATTCTTGAGGGACACGACGCGCCCACGGGTGGTCGCCGGTTTCTTGGGATCTCCTAATACGGCGTCAGTATCGGCGAGGGGTCAAGGGAAGTATTTAGAAGAATTCTTCACGTCTTGACATCAACATCGCAAATCTAGAATTCAAGAGTGACGAGAATAGAGGACTCGCATGAGTTGGATTTCAGTGTTTTGATTTATTGTTTTCAAGAATGAGCCGTTGGAACGAAACTTTTTTTTTATAACAACAAATAATTAATGATTGAATTACTGAATCGCGCGCATTTAAATTAAACTGTAAATCAAGGGCCGGCTCCAGTACTCGATTTAGGGCTTTCCTGGGGGGGGGGGGGGGGGGAGCACGAGGGTAGGTACTGACCACAGAAAACGGCGATCTATGCAGACGGGGCATCTATACAGGTAAATAATAAACCGTTGTGTAATAATTTGCAGCGTTTTTCTATCAAAATCGGATCCATTAAAACAGTTGACTTCAGCCTTGCATTCGAACCTATCAATGAAACCCAACAATCAGGCTCATCAGCAGTATTTTAACAAAATTTAACAAGATAGAATGTATGTCAGCACGGCCATCAGTGAAGCCAATGTTTAAATCAAGCAAGGCCAAGTTTCGAAATACAACATATGTGTGGGGATCGGCTGCTCCCTACCTACCAATGTAACTAGCGTCACTTAAGGTATAAGCCGCGTCTTGGCGGCTTCCCGGAGCGGGGTTCCCCTAACCCCCTCCGGGTCTGTAACAAGGGGTATAAAAGGCGTTGTAATTAACTAATAAATATGCATTCATCAAGTCACCAACCGACTCAAGCAGTCTCGTGTACTCATTCCTAAATATAGCTCCCGCTGGATCATCACACTGGTCACCCCGACGACGAACACGCAACCTTCACCGGCTACCGGCTTCTGCGAACAGCGTCTCGCCTTCTCGCCTCTAGCGACTGCTCAACGCGCACCTTCGCTGGCTTCCTGCCTTCTGCGAACAACATCCCGCCTTCTCGCCTCTAGCGACGGCTCGATACGCACCTTCGCCGCCTTCCTGCCCTCTGCGAAGAGCGCCCCGCATTCTCGCCTCCAGCGACGGCTTAAAACGCACATTCGCTTTGACCTTCAACGGACTTACAAAGGTCCTTTTCAGGACCACTGTCTGTTTCAGCCTTTCAGTTTCAGCCACCTCGGACTTTCGTGACCGCAACAACGTCAGAGCACATTACCCTTGCCCCGACCATTTTCGGACTGAACCGATTCTTTAAGGCGCCCATACACTGTCCAACCGTCGGACCCAACAAGGGGTGGGGAGAGATGAAAACGCCTCCCGTTCCCTACTGTTGGATCGTGTGTGGGAGGGCGTCCAACCGTTGGATCCGACCAAACTGGTTGGGTGTGGTCGGATGGCAAAACCGCCCAACAAACATGGTTGTGCCGTTCCCCCTCCATTACTCCCGACCAAGTTGTACCGTGTGTGGCGCTGTCGGACCAACTTCTTCTTCTTCTCCTGTAATTTTTTGTTTGTCTGAAGCAGACACACATTGTTTTACGTAATTTTTATCAGTTTCTCCTGTTATCAGTTGTGCCAGTACCTCAAGATATAGGAGTTTGGATAATTGGTGTTTACTGTTTACAAAAAACACTAATGTACGTAACTACGAAATTCGAACACTTGAAGCATTCGGGAAAAATAAAAAAACGCGGGAAACTTGGTCGGATTGGGTGCTCGTTTGGTTGGATTGTGTGTGATGCGCCGTCGGGTTGGCAGGGGGGCGCGTTTTCGCCTCTCCCCACCCCTTGTTGGGTCCGACGGTTGGACAGTGTATGGGCGCCTTTAAGAACCATCGTCCTCTTGCGATCGACAGCGAACCCCCCACCACTCGTCACGACCAATCAGCGTCCTCTCTCAAGCGACCAACCAGCTATCGTCTCTCCAGCGAACCAATCAGAGAACTTCTCGTCGTTCCTGCTGCCTACTTAACGAGAGAGACCACCAACGGAGCACACACTCCTCAGATCTACCACAAGAGAACAACTAAGAAGAAAAATGGAGACCAGAGCTACAAAGACACTTGAGACGGCACAAGCACCTCTCATACTGCGGCCATTTGACCCGGACTTCCCGCACGCCTGGTTTGCCCAGCTCGAACTTATTTTCGCCCAGGAAGGCTTGAAAACTTCTGAAGCCCGCTTCACCCGTGCCTTCCTCGCGCTCGAGCCTCGCTACACGGACATCTGTACCGACATCGTCGCCTCACACTCCGCAAGCTACCAGACGTTGAAAGACCGGCTTATCACAGCTCATGCACCCTCAGATGGCTCCCAGCTCTTAACTCTGCTTCAGCCTTCGGTGACAAACGAGCTGCCTTCGGCCCTCGCCAGACGCCTTCAACGTGCTCTTCCCTCGGAAACTCCGACCTCGCTTCTCCGACAACTCTTCTTACGATCTCTACCTGAGAGCCTTCGCCTTCACATCGCAGCTAGCGTAGAACCCGATATCACGAAGCTCGCGGCGGCCGCCGACCGCCTTATACCCTTCGTAACACCTCCTCGTGTGGCTACCGTCGACGAGGAAGTTCAAGTGATCCAGCACCGCCAACGAATGCGGCCTTCTACGCAGCGACAATCATCCCTGCACCTGGCAAAACCAACCTACGGAAAACGCCGACGCTCTTCATCGAAAAGGAACACAATTGGGCACCCTACGTACGGCTAAAAGCTCGGAGATCGACACATACGACAACCACTGCGCCTCGGTACACCTACCGCCCTATGAAAGGACATTCACCGTAGCAGACGTCTCAACACCGATCCTCGGCCCCGATTTCCTTGTTGACCTTCCGAACGCCCGCCTCATCAACGCAGCCACTAGCCTCGTACGCCCGGGAATTTTCAGCTGTGCGACCTCAGATAACACACCCTACCTCCAGGCACTACTAGACGCACACGCTCCTTCAAAAACTCCCTGCGAAGCACCAAACGAACACCATATAGTAACGAAGGGCCCGCCATATCACGCAGAACTCCGAAACGCCGGCATTATGGAACCGTCGGAGGCCCCTCGGTCAAGCCCTCTACACGACGTACCGAAGTCAGACGGAGATATTCGCCCCGTCGGAGACTACCACGCCCTCAGCAGGCTCACTGTCCCCGATCGATGCACGGTGCCGCACCTCCGCAACTTCACAACTGTACCTTTCAGGACGACCACATTTACTACGTTCGAACTCGCCCGTACCTTCTTCCGCTGCGGAATCGGCGAAAAAGACGATCCTCTAGTAGCCTCCAAAGATATCGAAGAACATTTTACGCATGTAAAATTATTACTCGATACTCTAGCCAAACATAGCCTCGTGGAACACCTACACTGTGCCTTAAAAGACGCTATCATCGCTACCTCCTCGTCAAGAACCTGGGAATCGGAACTCAACGGCCTTCTTCTCGGCCTCCGCAACAGGCCCGGCCCCGACGACTACTCGCCTTCACAGCGACCTTTTTCGGCGACTCCACGACTTCCAGAGGACCTGTTCACACAACCGCCTCCCTCAAATCCGATTGGTCAAGAAATCTCGCTCCCTATTGGCCAACCGAATTCTTCCACGGGCCAACCCGGACCGCGACCCACGAAGGTCATTTTCCCTCACAATGGCACCGCACACACCTCCGAAACTCGCTTCGAAGCAGCAACTGCTGAGGGACCTCACATTAACGCCTTCACCTCCGAGCGATCATCCTCCGACCACGACGGTACGAAAAATTATGGCAACAACACGGGACAACGCCTCCCCTATACCACCTCGGCCATTCATCAACCCGATGAATCACAAGATGAAGCCACCACAGGGAATCAACCCACTTCATGCTACGGCCACTCACAAGCAAACCATCACACTGATGCTCCCGCCTTTCGCCGGGAAGTGCTCCGACTGCTGCACACACGGCTGCCGCCGCCCCCAGCTACAGAGCATCGGGGTACACGTGTCCCCCGACACCATTACCACTGGGACCCAGGCAACAAACAAAAGGACGCAAGAGGAGCCGCCAACCGCTGCAGCTACGCCGCAAGTGCGGCCCACTTCACCTGCTCCGGCACCTCCTGCCTCGCCGCCCAGCAGAGTCACTCCCGCCAGCCGCCCCTTCCAGAGGTCTCACAGACGAGACCCCCGACATTACCAGCGGAACCACCTCCAAGCAGGCTCCCACTTCCGAGCACGCTCACGGATCCCGCACCGCAGCCGCCGCTAATACAGGATGCCACCGCAACAGCAAACCAAGACAACACGCAGCCTCTTCCACCTCCACCGACGCCTCAACACGATTCACCGTCGAAAAATAAATTTATAATTGCAGTATTTAACTCCAATTCTGGGGGGAGCAGTGTGGTGATCGGCTGCTCCCTACCTACCAATGTAACTAGCGTCACTTAAGGTATAAGCCGCGTCTTGGCGGCTTCCCGGAGCGGGGTTCCCCTACCCCCTCCGGGTCTGTAACAAGGGGTATAAAAGGCGTTGTAATTAACTAATAAATATGCATTCATCAAGTCACCAACCGACTCAAGCAGTCTCGTGTACTCATTCCTAAATATAGCTCCCGCTGGATCATCACAATATGCATTACACAATACCATATTTTGGCCAACCCAAAACTATTTTCACGACCCATTAGAAAACAAGACGACTGATTTATGTACGATGCTAACAAGGCGCCAAAAATCACATTCTACAGTACAAACACGAACCTCCATTCTTAGTAAATCGTACCCATGGCGGCTTACATAAGCAGAAAGTATGGTGAAGGGGAAGCCGAACTGCCTGCGCCATCAACGGCTGACGAGTCGTACGTTGCATCAACTGATGCAGCAAATCGAGGAGTCCAAATGTTTGGCCAAGGAAATCGGTATTCCACACAAATCATCATTCACAATGAAACCATACAACCTTTAATTTAAGGCTTCTTTGACACTTAAGGTGTAGAGATGATGAAGCTCCCGAGAGCCTGCGATCACAGGCAACTCAAGATGGAGTCACGGAAGAGCTTAAACAGCACAGCGGCCGCCAGTTTTGATAATGTACCATGAATTAGAAATGGATTACCACGACACCTGTGTGCCTGTATGAATTATTGATGCACATGACTGTAACCTCTATTGTGTATTAATATTTTGAATCGAATTTTGTGTAGGTAGTAATCTCTATCATGTTCTTCATCTCCTAAAATAGCAGATTTCGAATATTTTAACATGGTTAATGTGTGTCTGTGGATGACGTCCTTGACTGAACCGTCATTTCCTATTTTGAAGAACATATCTTTAAGCTGATCAAGTTATAAATATTAAAATGTTCGAAATTTTGTCTAATCTTCCAGTTTATAGTGAATTTCTCTTGCTTTCCCGTTGTGTGTGAATTACTGTAAGGCAACGTCAGCCTTTAGTTTTCATATGTATGAGTTGTTGATGAATCATCGGAAATGTTATCATATCATTGTAAGCCTACAAATCACCAAGTTGGTCAAGTGATCAAGTGATGATGGGGGTCCATTGGTGTACTCATCTGTAACCACCCCCTCAGCTTTCTAAGCCACTTCCATAGGTTTGAGATCAAAACTCTTGTAGTGCTAGTCAGGATTAACCCCCCCCCCCCCGCCCACCACTTAACCATCCTTGAAGCGAGTTATTGGTTCCTCCCTGCAAAAACATCCTCGTAAATACCTCCAGCCTCTCAGCGAAAGGATCGCTCTGGAACCGAGCAAAAGAAATTGAAATGGAAATGAACGCTCCTCCGAAGAATAACAGAAAAGACGTTTCAAGGGGGTGATGTACTGCCGCGTAGATGGGATTGGCCTGGTGCATGCGGCTGATTGAAACCCGTCCATAACCCAGATCCGATTGACATACCATTTTTACTGACTTCGGTATTCAGCCTGGATGAACAATGATGAGCTCATTCAACAAAACGGATAACGTCTGGAAAGTTGACTACATTTGACGATCGAATCTAAACTCTGACAATTATTCAAAAACACAGTTCTCAGATTCCAGAAACCAGTTACACTTTGGTAATACAGAACCGTTCATAGTTTGTTTCAAATGGCATGTGAAGTTCACTTGGCTTTAATTCAATGTTTCATAGTAAATTCGAAGAACGTTACCAATCTTATAATGACATTTATACAATACCAGACATCCCAACGTTCCATACAATAGAGAATAGATTTTTCAAACCCTCAGAGATCCAAAAGTCTTGTCAATCCCAACGGACTTGGTGTGCTTTTAAACATAATTTTCCTCAAATCGACATGAAATGAAAATGTCATGGTACCCTTATAATATACCACTCCTGTAAATAAGTAAGACTGTTACCAATAAAACTACGGAGAAGCCGAGCTGCGCAGTGCGATGGACACGGCCCAGGTAGCTCTTCCTCCAACGGTTCCCAACGGCCATTCCAGTGGATCCGGGGGAAGGTAGAGGCGCCTTTATAAGGCGCCCGGCTTGCCCAGCTCAGCATTCATCTAATTTCTCTCGAAACAGAGCCTTGTCTCTCAAACCTTGCCTCCTCATCACCAACTAAGCCTTCTCCTTACTTCTACGTTCTCAATGTGGTGAAAACCGGACGAGAACTTCCTTCAAATACTCAACGTGGTGAAAACCAGACGAGTATTCTTCCCGGATATTCAACGAGGTGAAAAACCGGACGAATATCCCCCCTTCTTCTCTTCCAAATATCCAAGGAGGTGAAAACCGCGCGGATAGTTTCCTATCCCAATATCCAGCGAGGTGAAAACCAGGCGGATATTTTACCTATCCTAAAGGCGTATCGAAGGAGGTGAAAAACGCGCGGATCCCTCGCGCTCATCTCCCCTCTAAAACTCCTACCTACCTCATAACCCGAGTCATCACAGAAAACATGACCAAACAAGTGAAAAAATAAATAAATACTTGTTTAACAAAATAAAAAATGTAATACCTATTTAATCATCTTTCATGAACTCATAATTTTTCTTCTAAGATTTCCTTCTTCTACCCGACCACCCTCTATAACACGAACGATTTAGGAATGTGTCCAACTCCTTTCTGCAAAACCGAGTCACGATCGAATTCGTGATAAGAGAAGTTTTTTTTGGCCACTTCAATAAATGTATAACCTATGGTTTATTATTTACAATAATGAACCGTTGGCATTGATCATGAAGAAAAAAAATTAACCCTCGCTCATCATTTGATGGTTTGCGTTGATGGTATGTACGTAGAATCTGATAATGGAATAAAAAAAGGTGTTCGGTGATATTATTTCATTTGAAGAAGGATGGTTATTTGGATTTTGTTGATAGGTACAAGTTTGTTGTTCATACGGCCAACCGAACCATCCAAATTAGATGACAAATAATACTTAATAATTCTTAATAATTAATGACAAAAGTAATTTGTCGAGGGTCCTACTTAGGTCAAGAATCAATCAGAAGTTTCTTATGTATGGGTAGGCCCACCGCAAGAAACAACCCCACTGATTCAATGTCTTATGCTAATAGGAATTCAGTGATCTACGCAGAAGGGACATCTATACAGGACTCAGAACAAGTCTTCAGAACATTTTCATACTTCAGTATCTTCGTTAGAACTGTTTCTTAAAACGTACTCATGACGAGAACATTATAATTATATTATGAACAACTCCCATACGAGCCAGGTACTTGCCTCTGTCACCTTCTTAAGTGATATGAGGAAATACAAAAAGGTTGCTGTTTGTACTATTCGGTTGAATGGTTATTCAAGTTCTACATTTTCCATTCATCCTATCTCCTATACTGTCTCCACAACTTTCTACCTTGAGATTAGGTGATATTCCAGCTAGTGCTGTTTTTTGCTTCTCTATTCTCATTACATCCTACTTAAATATATACATAAAATAATGTAAGGAGTAAGGTAACCCGAATCGTATCTTTCTGCTTTATGATCTGTTTCAAATTATTCCCAACTGCCAAGCAATAATTCTCAAAGACAAACGACTACAATAATACGGTTCGTTTTCCGACATTGAACGCAGTTAGAGCTCCAACCCCCCAACCGAATCACATTCACAAAGAACTCCCTGTATTCCAAAGGATCTAAGGGTGTAGGAGGCTAGGAAAAAATTGAAGGCAGACAGCCCCGTTCCTTGATGGACTACTGGCGCCCTCGTCTTCTTGACATTCTTCATCATTGCGTCGGCCTGTTGAACAATAGAAACGCCAAAGAGATCCCCAGCTATCCGTTCCAGTAGGGTTCATTCTCTGATTTGGTACCGCTAATAGCAGTTTCCCATGTACATCCATCTTCGGCTTGACGTAATTCATAATGATGAATTGGTTGGAAGGTACCTACCTCTGATGTTCCTCCTCCTACCGCTGGGATTCAAGATGAAATACCTAGTTTTCTATGTGTGTTACAAAACATAAATACATTTAATTTCTTGAATGCAGACACAACAATAAGCTAAACAGATTTACCTATGTAACATCTGAGACGCCCAGAAAATGGAGATAATAAAAATGTATGGTTCAATAATAACTACCTACTTACTTATTCACACAAAGTGATCAGTTGATTTATCGAGAAACCAAATGCTATCTTTCAGTTTCAATCCGTGCTATGTACCCCCAGTTAATTAACTCGTGAACAGGGCCAGGGGGGGGGGGGGGCGTGGGGGGGGGGGGGGGGCTCATGGACAGATGTTAAATATCATGTATCATGGCTAACAAAACTTTAAGAAGTGAAATTCCATTTACCTTCGTCAAAACCTTTGCCACTACAACATTGAAATCTTGTGGAATACTGGCTCTCCTGATTAGTTCGCACTTATGATACCTACATACCTACGTGTAGGTATCATCCTTTCTCAATTTCTCTACATCTTCCACAGCTAATAAGTATCTAAACTTTATCTAAATTTTAGTATCTTCAAGTTTGTATATTTTCTCTGTGTTAATCACAACTCCCTTTGACATTGTCATGTTCCATGTTTCCTATGTACATTATGCGTGACCAGAATGTTAGTCTAACGACTAAAAAGTGCAATTAATTAAGTAAACAATCCAGTAAAACAGTATTTATTACAGCCACAGTCCAGTTCATGGTCTTCATTCACCCTAAGCAGTACATTACTATCCACCTCCGGGTGAAGTTTGTCCATCCATCTGATTTAGTTCATGTGACTGCGATTTTTATCATTGTCATAGCCGTATTTCCAAAGTACTCGAGGCGTGATAAGGCTGCTATGATCTGTGTATATTTGTTTTATTCACTATGTTTTATTAATGTTCGAAAATTTAGATTTTAATAAAGGAGCGGTGGAAGAAGAAGGAGATTACATCCACCGTTTGAGAATGATATGAGGAACGGACTAAGACGTCAGTTAGGTACTTTAGGTACGTTAGGTAGGTTAGGTACTTTAGGACGCAACACATGGACGCAAGATTCCCCCGAGAGCTCGAATTGAAACTGCTTGATATCACTTTTCAGCAGGAACTTCTCAACAAATCAGCTCAGCTTAACATTCTGTCTTATTCACCACAAGAATAGTCAAGGTATTCATTAACCCTATCCTCGATTACACCCATTATACAACAAAAATCTTTAAGGATGATTGTTGGTGATTATGTACGTAATTCCCGTCAATGCGATCTTCCATTGGACTGCAAGTGTACAAAAATTCGGTTTCGACTGCATCTCCCTGTACTTCCTATCTCATACACTCTGTTACTACTGCAAATCGCATGGCAGCGAGACGATCACGAGACTCATCAAATGACATTATCGTGTCTGAAATAATAATTCTACAAAAGGTTTGAAGTCGCACGGTCCCGCAGAATGCGAAAAAATGTTAATTCCATTCATTCTCTTAATTTATACGTTCGAGGGGAGCGAATTAAGTAGGGCGTTTGTTTATGTAAATTCCCCTTTCGAACTGCGGCCCTGTGGATGGGGTGGGGTTCCATCACCAGGCGGTAGCAATCACCAGAACCTTCCAGTTTAAAGTTGAAGGGAAGAGGGAAGGTTTTCTGCCAGGCAGGACTTGATATCTTAGCGGTAATAAGATAGGAGTGTTTATGAGAGAGAGCTAATGAGACTTTAAGAGTTGGCGGGGGCCTTCGGGAGCTCGGGGAATCACAGGGCGGTAACCGCCAGCTGGTTGGAGTGAAGGGCATAAATAGGATGGGGGACTTAGAGCAAAGAAGACTTGTGGCATGAAGATAGCAGCACAGGCCAGACTTTCTACTTTTTCTCACTTCACGGAATAGGTAGCTGTCCACAAACTTTACTATTAAAGTGATGAGCGTGAGAATCATTGTAGGGGTTTCAGAAGGAAAAATTAATGTCTCTCCAACACTTACTACTTCTCCAATCGTAGGCCACGTAACTGAACTCCAAACGTCTCACAATGCATTGATAAATTCAGTCCTCACGCGGTTTTTGGCAGTTTGAACTCAGGAGTTAGCGGAAAATTCTCAGTAAAACAGCTCAAAATTCATGCTATTAGTTACCCAAGTGCTTTTGGAACCCTAAAACGCTGCAAATTCCTTGTCACATGGTACTATTCTTTTGGAAATACCTACAGAAATTTTGGCTATTCATTTATTTTTTATTTCACGTGCAATAATTGAAATAGCGATTTTTCATGATTTCCACCAATTTTGGCACACAAAAACACGAATTAGACTCCTATGGTTTTTTACAAATTATCTTTGATCATTGATAGTGCCATTTTTAATTGTCTTGATACACCTTTTGATACTACTTCTAGTGTTAATATACAAATTTATGGTCAATCAGCTTCGTATTCCGTCTTTCCGCATTAAATAACGATAGCTCACAAGCTCATGTTCACTAAAACCTCAAACCAAACCTCGGGCTGCCGAGCTTCGGAGCACAACTCCCCAAACACACAACTCCCAAATGTGTTCCCAAATAGGGACGCAAACTGCGAGCGGAAGAACGACTATTTTATACAAAAATTTAACGTAAATGTTTGGCTGAAACTTCGTCGGAACCTTTATTTCCACTCTTCGGTAAAAATTGACTTCATATTCGGTTTCCTCGTCAAAAAACAAACAGCAAAAAACACAAACAAAAAACACATGGAAAACGAACTTCACAAGCTCAGTTACTAGAACACCAACAAAACCCTATTTCTACATCCATTTTTCACCCATAACACCCTTGGGTATACTCTGATCGGGCTGAATATTTTCGGAACACAACTGGTCCCAAATGGAGCCTGTGTGCGAAAGAATGAATTTTTTAGACTGAAACGAAGTAGATATGCATGGATGATATGGCGGACGGATATTGCATTTTTGGAATCTACGCACCTTGAAATTTAAAAGAACAAATTTTGAGGTGTTACACAAATTTTTTGCTAAGCGAATGCACAGGTGTATTATCCACAGAATAATAAACCAAATAACACAAAGGATACTCAGAAGTTGAGCGAAAAGCTCTGTGTTAAATGAACTGGTGGTAAGCTAAAGGTTTTTTGTTTATTCCACATTGCTTACCACAAAAGGTGTAAAATTAAATTCGATGAATTGATGAACACACAAGAAGTTCTTACGTATGTATTAATGGTAAGTTAGATAGTAACATATTATATGAATCTTATGCGTAGAACCAAACAGAACATAATCCTTCTGGGTTCACGAACTCATCAGTGAACCAGCAACCAACTACACTTCGCATTTTGGTTTATTATTTTCAATAATGAACCGTTTGAATCGAGCATGAGAAAAAAAAAACATCCCCCCCCCCACCGCCAACCACAAAAATTTACGGGTTACGTTTCAAGGTAAGCAGAATACGAAAATGCAATTAAAAACGCGGCAACTTATTACACAACGTTTTATTATTTACTGCTGTTTGACCGCCGTATAAACGTATACCGTCAAATAAGACCATGAATCGGTCATGAACGGAACTCTTGATCCATGCTCAGTAGCTCAGTAGCACTTAATCTTGAAATTATTCTTTTATGTCCATTATTCAATCGATAACAGCTGGTGCTGCACAGGGATCGGTCCTGGGTCCCCTGCTGTGGAATGTATCATATGACGGAGTTCTACGGCTGGTGATGCCTGAGGATTGCTTCCTTGTGGGGTATGCAGATCATGTAGCTGCGGCGATCTTAGCCAGGACAATGGAATCAGCTCAATCCAAACTCACTCAAATTTTGAGAGCGATTACACATTGGATGAGGGAGCACAGCCTAACACTAGCAGCCCCCAAGACAGGAGTCGTAGAGTGGGATTAATAGTCCGTACTTGAGGGTCAGTAGCACTCAAGTATTGGAAGATGAGTCCTCAAGTCACCAATCGGTATTAATAAACCACACTTGGGAACGTCAGCCCCTCAAGTCTATTCGAGACTCCGCTCCTACAGCCAAATACTCAAGTAACCGCCATAGGTACCTTGAGTGAGAGTCTTATCAGTTTAGCGTCGGTGTTTCATTGTTATCAGTTCGTTTTCACTAGATTAACGTTAGGAATATTGTTTTCATTACATATTATTATTATTATTATTTATTATTAGATATACGTTTTACCTTTTTATTTTTTATTAGATACAGATTTACGTTAGGTATATTATTATTCATTGCTACAATGGAATTCGACGAATATGATGACAAGTATGACGACTATCTGTGTACAAGTTGCAGTACAAACTGCCAAACACTCTTCGCATAGTACCGGCCTGGGCTTTACTGCACAAAATTGGGCTGCGGGAAGGGGACAGGTGGAAATGCGTTTATACATCGACATTTTTCTAATGAGATATTAAATACTGTTACAAAATAAAATGCAATAAAAACAATGCTGTTAAAAAAAATAGAAAAAACGCTATTTATTTTTCAACAGGTCGCAACTTTGCCATAACTTCTGTTTCCTTCAAACATTTTTCTAGCCAACAGTATCTCATTTTCTTTCTTCTCTATGCCGAGATCTAGGTTATTTTTTAGCAGATTGTGAAGCACCTCATTTTGCTCGTACCTACTTTTTGGTTTATTATTTTCAATAATGAACCTGTGGAATCGAGCATGAAAAAAATTGTAACCCCTCCTCAAAATTGGATGGTTTACGTTTCAAGGTATGTAGATTTCTTAAATGCAATAAAAAAAATTGCTGTCTGTCCGCCGTACTTAGCACTTTTCTTAGTTACCATGAGCCAAAATTGACGAAATTCTGTTTATAGGTCCCATTCTGGGTCTACTTGGTCCTCGAAGCTCGGCATTACTGTCAGTCATCTCTAAGGGGTGAAAAAAACCTTTTTTTACATGAATATTTTTACGGTTTTAGATTTACGAATTTTTTGAGACCACCCGGAGCATTGTACGTCACAGTAAGGCCCCCAAGTTTGCACCGACAGGCTTGGTCAACAGGAGGGTGAATCAAATTGTATAGGTACGTATACATTCAGCCCAAATATCATCACCAGGGAGGAAGCACCTGATTATAATCACGGTTGGCTGTGTGAAGTCGAGTTGGTTGTTCCGCGATATTATTCCGTTTGAAAAGTGAAGGCTGTTTTGGATTTTGTTGATAGGTACTTTTGCAACTTGAAAAATCGTTTGAAGTATTACTGATGGGCAAATTATTACACAACGGTAAATTATAGTACCTACACAGAAGGGGCATCTATGCAGGTAAATTATTACACAGCGTTTTATTATTTGCCTTATGCTTCATGAATAACTGCAAATAATTAATTATTGAATTATTGAATCCCGCGAATTGGTAGGAAACTTTAATTCCGGGGCCGGCTGCAGCACTCGATTTAGGGCTTTCCTGGGGGGAGCTCGAGGGTATTGACGCAGAAAACAGTGATCTACGCAGAAGGGGCATCTATACCTACAGGTAAATAATGAACCTTTCTTTGTGTAATAATTTGCAGCGTTTTTTGTTTTCAAGGATGACATCCTTGAACATTGTTCTTCCTTCTCAATACCACCTCCCTTAGGACGAACTTCTCGTCTTCGGTGAATACCGTACGTTTCGGTTTATTTTCCATCATTTTGGAAAGGAAATCCAGCGAAAACCTCGGAAAATGTAAAGGAAAACACACGATAACCTGGTAAAAAGTAACCTCCCTAGAAGAAAACCTCTTCTTCTTTTCTATTTGCTGTCCTCACGGAGATGCGCCATGGTGGATACGCAGTTTGAAAGGAAACCTTCTTCATGGTAATCTCAAGTACAATCCAAACTCACTCAGGTAAGTGAGAGTCTCACTCCGTCTATTAATACCACTCCCGAGTTCGTCACTGACTTGAGGTGCTCAGAGACTTCCGCGAGTGTGAGTGACACTCACACTTGAGATCGGTCTATTAATCCCACTCGTAGTCTTTACCCGCAGGCGCATACCCACCATCCTGCCAATGCAAATTGAAGGAGCAGAGGTATGGAGCAAGCCATCGGAGAAATATCTTGGAATCACATTAGACACTGAAATTACCTTTTGGCATCAGATCAGGCAAACGGCAGATAGGGCAGCACAGCGAACTGCTGCTCTGAGCCGCCTAATGAGAAACGTGAATGGGCCTAGGCCATGCAAACAGCGCCTGATGATGTCAGTCGTGCATTCGATTCTCCTGTATGGAGTGGAGGTGTGGGCATATGCTCTAAACGTAGCTTATTACAGGAAGCGAATGACTGCAGTACAGTGAAGAGGGGCACTACGTATTGCATGTGCCTACAGGACAGTATCAGAACCAGCAATACTTGTCCTTGCAGGAGTAGCACCCATACAGCTCCTGGCGGCAGAGAGGAAGCGGATCTATGAAAGAAGAGGAGACAATGAAAGTACCCCCCCCCCCCCCCCCGTACTGTCAGAGAAGAGAGAGAAAGTGCGATGGCAAATTGGCAGGAGATGTGGGCAGGCGAGCTGAGAGGAAGGTGGACTGCACGGCTGGTCCCTGACATCCGAGTATGGCTTGAGCGGAAACATGGAGAAGTGAACTACTTCCTAACTCAGTTCTTTTCAGGGCACGGGCTATTCTATAGCTACCTGCACAGGATGAGAAAGGTAAGTGTTCCTACATGCCGCATCTGTCAGGAGGAAGATGATGTGCATCATACATTCTTCAGGTGTACACAGTGGACGTAGAACGGAATTACATACAGGAAGAACTAGGAGTTTCAGCAGCCAGCTTATCACCAGAAACGGTGGTCGCCATGATGCTGCAAAGCGAGCAGCATTGGAATCAAGTGGCAGAATATTATGTAGAAAAGATCCTGAAGGAGAAGATGCAGCTCGAACGAGAGCGGCAAAGAACAGAGGGTGCGGACCTACAGAACGAGGACTGAAGAGATCTCCTTAGGACTCAGCCTGAAGTAATGTGTTGAACAGTTCCAGGTTGAGTTCCAACGTGGGAGAAGGTAGGTGAGGTTTTAGTGCGGTTTGAGTCCCACATAACCTGGAGGTGCGGTCCCATTCAGGTATCTTACGAGGTCCAAATCGCATCTATGGACCTCAAAGATTTCCTCACCAACCTAGGCAAAGAAAAAAAAAATTATTCAATCGATCGGGACATTGTTCTAGGATTATCGAGCTGATAGGGTGTGCAACATGAACTGAAATTAGGAGCGCGAAAATATAGGAATGAACGGGGCAATCTCGTACCTGGGTTGCCAGCATTGCGATTCACAGTGAATTATATTAAAGACGCCATTAGGGGCTTGTGAATAGATTTTCTGACTTTGTGAGATTAGTGTACTGAATAGCCCAAACCTGTACATAAAAAGAACTGTACTTTGTTGAATAACGTGATGTTCTTGATCCAGAGCTCGTACTTATCCCGAGAACTTTCACCTGTATAGATTCCCCTTCTGCATAGATCACTGTTTTCATTGGTCAGGACCGGTGCCGGCTCGGGAATTAGAGGTTCATAAAAAACTGCGCGGGATTCACTAATAAAATCATAAATTAACTGTTGTTATTCATGAAGCATAAGGTAAATAATAAACCGTTGTGTAAGAACCCGTTGCGTAATAATTTGCCTGTATAGATGCCCTTCTGCGTAGACCACAGTTTTCTGTGGTCAACTATCCTCGTGCTCCTCCCAGGAAAGCCCTAAATCGAGTACTGCAGCCGGCCCGGGAATTATAGTTTCATACAAATGCGCAGGATTCTCAATAATTCAATAATTAATTATTGTTCGTTTGCGCCGAAATGCTTTGTCAACATGATCGTGAGTCAAACGGTATAAATCCGGCCCAGATATATATCATCGCTAGGAGCCCCTTATTATAATCACGGATGGCTGTATGAAGTCGAGTTGGTTATTCTGTGATATTATTTCATATGAAGAATCATGGATCTTTTGTGTCGTGAGTCCCTCCCGGAACTCCAACTCACTAGAATTAAGTTCTCACCAAAAACAACCTGTAAAAATAAGGCTCTGAGAATAAACGGTAAGAGTGGGGCAACCGACGCAGGACCCGGCTCAACCTGAAACCCCACCACCAGGGTGGGGACTTCAGTGTCTATATAACCCCGGATCCTGCGCCATTTTCGCCATTCTACGTCTCCTCTAGCTGCTGGCTACTCTCTCTCTCTCCTCAAACCTCTTCTCTCAAACTTCACTTCTCAAATGCTCTCACAGTAAATTCACACACAGTAAATTCACACTCACCCATTTCATCAGAGTTAGGTGGAGGTCTCGCCCTTAACCAACCCTGATGAAACACACTACACGCTCGGTGGAGGTCCGCCCTTAACCGCACACACTCGCTACACAAATTCATTATTAAATTCACTCACACACATTTCATCAGGATATGGTGGAGGTCTCGCCCTTAACCGATCCGGATGACACACACTACACGCTCGGTGGAGGTCCGCCCTTAACCGCACAAACACTCACTATTAAATTCAAACACACACATAAATTTAGTCAGGTATGGTGGAGGTCTCGCCCTTAACCAACCTGACGAAATTTATCACACGCTCGGTGGAGGTCCGCCCTTAACCGCACACACACACTCACATCAATCAAATTTCATGCAACCAAATTCACTAACTTAAATTACCTTCAACTTTTTCATCACACGCTCGGTGGGAGGTCCGCCCTTAACCGCAAACACACCAAAAATCACACACATCAAATTTTAGCTTCAAATTCACTCCTATCCTTTATCCAACTACCTCCACCTCTCATGGTGAATTTTACAGCAACTTAAATTCACCATATTTTGGATTTTGTTGATAGGTATTTTTGCAACTTGAACATGAGGTATTATTGGGTAAATTATTACACAACGGTTTATTATACTATCTACGCAGAAGGGGCATGTATGCAGGTAAATTATTACACAATGGATTATTATTTACCTTATGCTTCATGAATAACTACAAATAATATTAATGATTGAATTATTTGAACCCGCGCATTTTTCTGAAACTTAAATTCCCGGGCAGGCGACAGTACTCTATTTAGGGCTTTCCTGGAGGGAGCTTGAGGGTATTGACCACAGAAAACATTGATCTACCCAGAAGGGGCATCTATACAGGTAAATAATAAACCGTTGTGTAATAATTTGCAGCGAATTTTCATAACGTGCACTTTTTACCTGTAGCCTGATTTCGACGAATTTCATGGAGGACCAACGGGAACCTACCTATTTCACCTCATTGAGAAAGTTTTCTCATCACTCATTTTCGACTCATGCGAGTGCTGCTTGCACAACTGTTATTATGAATGAACATGATCTAGACTTACTTACTAATATTTTGATTCAAAATGGGCAATTCCCATGGTGATTCAATGGTGGAAGTGATTCAAATGGAATCACTTCCTGTAATTCCTATTTTTTCGGTAGTATTCCGGCGTTGTAAACGGGGAATGATAGTGATTGTTTTATACTCTAATGAAATCGAAAGGTACCTTCATCAAGCTAATTATCCCAAAGAGGGTTCCCTAATTCCAGTCAAAAAATGATCAATCGCTAAGTCAATCAGTTTGTCTAATTCACAGCGAATCGTGAAATCGATCCAATGTTTAACTTTTCGGGTGAGGAGGAGGGGGGGGATCAGATAGTTAATTAACACTATACATTAATTAGATCAGAACGAAGTGATTATAATTATTGATAATCGTCCTTACTGTATCAATCGAAAAAGCTTTCATGAGAAACGACCACTTATATCCTATTCATTATTTAACGACGTCAAACTATCGCTTACCCTTTAAATTGTAATAAATAATTGAAGCATAATAAATGCATGAGGAGTTTTCACAAAGGCTTTATCCCCGTCCGAATTAAAACTGTCACTGATAAAGTAAGAGTTTTAACGGAAGGACAGTCAACGTTTCATTTGTGCTATGGTTGACCGTTACACCATTAAAATTCACGGGTGCATCCGAAGCTCTTGAACCTCAATGGTTTGACAGGGTCCCGGCCCTGAAAATTCGTTGCTTTTGTTTTCCGCGAATCATTGGGACGACTGAATGGGAACTTTCATCGTACATGGAAGATCTTTTAAACCTGACATTTAAGGGGGGTTGTTTTGATGTTGTCAATTAAATCTAGGAATTTAGTAATCTTCACTGTTTTTCATCTGTTAATGCTTACCCTAATAATATTAAATCTGTTTCCACTCCCTATCAACGGCAAGTCTAAATTTTTGTTACGTTGTAATACATATTTTCAATAAATTCAAATATTACTCATTTCGTAGCTATTAGATTACTATCAAAGTACTGAGTAGCTCTTATCACTCTATGAAGGCTCAAATAAGTGTCCAGAGCAAGCCATGTCCAAGCGTTGCTCCAAGTGTCCAAGCGGTTACGGCTGCACCAGCAAATGTAGTTCCTTTACTGCGTTGAACCTCAAACCCTCGACATGTGGAACAATAGAAAGAATATGTGGAACAAGAAGCTCATCACGCTTTCTCAGAAGAAAAAAAAAGGGGGATGAAAGCTTCATTTCAACCAGTAAAAATAAAGTGGGCCTGGTTTTGAAATGTGTGAATCATAAAATAGGCTCAAGGCAGCGGCGAGGGGGTGGTTGAAGAAGGTGTCTGCAGGAGTAAGAAGTTATAAGACGTGAAGAGAGTTTATACGCGCATGGAGCTATGTCGGTAGAATATTTCACACATTGAATTTCATTATCGCCGTAGGAGGCTTGAAGAAGGCAGTTTCCAGAAGACCGTTGTGGGAAGCGCCATAAATAAAGGTCGACTTCGGATCTTTCATCCCCCCCCCCCCCTCCACCCAACCAACAGACCTGTATAGTTTTCGAAGAGTGGTCAACAGCCTCAGAAACTCGCAATTAGTGGATTCCTAAAATCAACATTGCAACCACAAAAACTTCCAATCCGGCATTGAGATACAGGTAGTGGGTCAGAAAGTCAGGAGCTTTGGAAGTAGTCTAACTTATAGGTAGATCTGAGTGGTCTGGCCTGCGGAAAGCCCGACGTCTAGTTCCAAAAGCCGCCGCCAAAACCACGTGGCCACGTGGCTGCACCAAAATGAGCTAAACTTGTATTCACTCTCCTTCCGTTAATAATAACCGATTCTATTTGTAAATTGCATTGGATTCAGAATCAGCATAGAATTCCGCAATTGGTTCTAGTGTTCAAAAATCCAATGTTGGTACATTTGGTTTACTAGCGTTCAAACTTGGCTCATTTTTGGGAAATCCCAAATAGTCAAATTCTAGAGGGGTGTGCCCTGATTACGATGGTTTTTTCAAATTCACAACTGGACCTTTAAAACCCGATAAATTGTTGTCCAAAAGGTGACTGGCAGCGGTAGTATGGGAGGAAGGCGGCTTGTGACTGGGGGCAGGCAGCCAGGCTCTGAGGGGCTTTCCTGCCCGGGCAGCTTGGTTACGTCTATGCTATTTCCGATTATAGTTTCTACCACACCATTCAAGATATTTAAATTTCTTCCTCCCTGTTCAAGGATTGCTATGAAATCATTTGGGCCCATATATGACCAAGTGCCAAACTTGAGCTATTTTTCAGCAACAGTGGGGTATGAGTCGTGAAATTCAAAGTCATACAACCGACCAAAAAAATTGATAATATAAATAATTAATAATCGAATAAAGCAAACAAGCAACACCAACAAAACCTCCTCAGCCGTAAAAAGTATTTATATCCATTTTGCCCGCCGATGTAGCATGCTCGGTGCACCGCACCTTGCTCTTCGATTTGCATATAGAAACCTACTCCTTCCCCCCCGTTATAGAACCCCCAAACCTCAAAATTCCTTTCAACGCTGCTTGGAGGGGGCTTTTCGCCTTGGAGCATAAATAAATGTATAATGATATAAGTAAATTTATACTTAATAAACTAAATATAAATAAATAATATAAATATTGTAATAGTAAATATAATAAATTTTTACAACAGCGCTGTTTTGGCTGGGGGGGGGATTCATGAACTCTGTAATCCATACCCACGTGCATCATATAACCTGAGTTGACCAAAGGTCAGTTATAAAAATAATAGCATCGTTATAAGTATTTGACCTGTTGAATAATAGTAGGTTATTTAGCCGTTTGAAATAATCATTTCCTGTTCATTCAACATCGATAACTTTCCGATCACATACCTACATCAAAAAACGATCTACTGCCGTGATATCAAGGACGTTGCAGCAGTGCCTGCGCAATTATTAAATTACTATTAAAAAACACATCGATGTTATTTCAGGATGATCAATCCTAAATTTCTCTAATTTGGAAGATAGTTGGATTAATTTTTTAGGTGATTCATACATAATGTTCTAATAAATGGAATAAGTAATTAAGTATGACAGAGCAAACGTGAGATTTGCGAAGGAAGGAGTACGAACGTAGCAACGAATTGAACAACTTTGGTAGGTAACCTACGCAAAATACTGACCCAACCCAAATAGACGATACCGCGGATTACCTTCATGTAGGTATCGTTTCTTTGCCTGGACAGCCGACCCATAAAAAAAACTTCTCCACTGACATTGTCTGAAACGGTTGGTTCCAAAAGCTACCAATTTTTGCATACTTTATTATTAGCATTAATTGAGGTTTTTATTTTTCATGTTCCGTCTACCTGAATATAATCCTAATTTTTCCATTGATTACCTCTGTTTATGTACTAGGTACTACTAAAATTTATTACTAAAACCACTTATTGGAATTCATTTCGTCTATGGCGTCAATCACGAGCTGAATCCTAAATCATAGGAGTAGTGGGACAGGCTGGAGATATTCTGAAAAACTTGAATATTTCGCCTCCCTGGGAGGCCAGCTACCCCCGGTCCATTGCCGCCCTCCACCCCTTTCCCCGCCTCCGCTCAACTTTTGGACAACAATTGATGGGGTTTTAGTGGCCGAATTTTAAATTAAAATCGTAATCAGGACACACCCCTCTAGAATTTATTTGACTAATAGGGATTTCCGAAAAATGGGCCAAATTTGAACGCGGATGAACCACGTGTACAAATTTTAAATTGTTGAACACCGCAACCAGTTTGCTAAAGTTCTATGCTATTCTGAATCCAATGTAATTTACAGATTAAATTGGTCAACAATTAACGAAATGAGAGCGAAGATAAATTTGCCTTCGACGGTGGTGCCATCTGTCGAATATTCTTACAAGTTTTTTACCAGGCTGCTTCCTCTTAATCTGCGTAGCAAGTTCTGATCGAATGATTAAGTATCATCGAATAAGATTTCAAGTCTTCAGTTTTAAGTCTATAGGGGGTTACTTTTACAAGCGCTCTGAAGTATAACCAAGACTTGACTAGACCTTTTTCTATTCAGACAGACTATGATACCAAATGCGATAACTTTATAGTAGGTAGTTTTGATGTCGGTTAGAGCCCTACCTGTTTTTGAGGAGCTAGTACTACAATCGGAGTATTATTAGATGGAAAATAGGAAATAGTAAATCAAGGTTTGTGCTAGTTATGATGGATTGTTCGCAGTACAATGGGGACTCGAAAATGTTTCTCTTCGACCCCCTTTCTATTAAATGGCATATTTCAAAGCGTGGAAATTCAGAAACGCTTTGAGATTGATTTACACGAACTGAGAGAGAAGGGATAAGGAGCTCACGTACTTCCCTAGCGAGAACCGCTCCCTTATAGTTGCCATTAATGACACCCGGGTATAGGATTACCTGGACCGCTTGATTTAGGCCCTACCCCCTATATCAACCCCTCTGCTAGAAGGGATGAATTTATGACGCTCAATTCAAACTGGGATCTTAAATCAACGAGGCCGGGGAAGCCTGAGAGAGACTTTGGCATTACAACAGTAGCGGATGATTTGGACGCGCTTAGTTTATCGCCGTCCCTGCCACATAACTTCAGATCTAACTGCCACGTCAATCCTATTTCCATAGCCTTAATGTTATTGGGGAAGGGGCCGAAATAATTCTCTCCATCGGCACGGACGGATTTATGCGTTTTGTCGGATGAAGAACAACTGGGGTCCCCCGATGGGTGTGACATGACTGGAATGGCGTTTTACACGGTTGGGGGAACGTAAAACAAACCGGCCATACGGTTTCTTTTGAAAGAACGATTCGCTACAGTTTCCGATCATTCATAACCATTGATTGCCGATAGGCATTTCCAACTGGAAAATTGTGTTCACACAACCCTAACAATAATTGAACTTAGGTACGATATAATTTTCATATTTTAAGCGATATTTATTTTCAGGAACTACTTGCTCACAATCAGACATTATTATTTGTCACGGACTCTAATTTTCACGAGCATTTCATTACCACTGATAACCGAAGTGTTTAAAAGTTCTTATCCGCAATTTAGAGACGATAAATATATACAGCTCTTATCGTGTATCCGCCATTTAATTCTATCCATCACCGTACTTTCCAGGTGGTAGCACAGTTGGTACCTTTGGATGTCCTCCTCCACATCCGGGATCCGATGAGTCTCACATTATGGAGTAGAACAAACCATCGGGTTCACATAAGAATTGACTGCAACAGTCCATAAGGCATTCTCTTCAGTGGTATTATGTTGATGAGCATGCCCAAGCAACTCATTTCGAGGAGCCTTGATGGAGTGATTGAAGTAGGCAGATCCAACTGTGATAAATAGGTAGAGGTAGGTATTTACAACAAAGAAACTTACTGCTTCTCCAATCCTGGAGCTGCCTTTCGAAAAAGTGGCCCAAACAAAAATTAAACAAATTAAATTCAAAGGACTGCTTATGGCTCAACTGAAAAATAACCAAAACTAAAGAAATAAAGCTTTGGAATTTTGGGCGAATCATGGCAATAGTAGCTGTTGATTTTCATACACGGTTTCAGTTCTAAGTGGAATGGGACATCCACAAAAATAGAAAGGTAAATAGAAAGGTTCTCTCTTGTTCACTTACCTCTCTCTCTCTCCTACCCTTTCGCCTCCCTTCGCCTCTGCTGTGGTGGTAACCACGGGATGCTCCCTCCTCTAACGCGTACTGTGGTGATAACCGCGGGGCGATAGTATCCCTCTCCTTACGCGTCTGCTGTGGTGATAACCGGGGGACGCTCCTTCATCTAGCACTCGCTGTGGTGATAACCGCGGGGTGCTAGCCTCCTTCTCCCTGACATCTACTGTGGTATAACCGCGGGACGCCTCTTCCTCTAACGCCTGCGGTGGTTGTAACCGCGGGGCGTTAGCTCTCCTAAAGAACTCCGTCAACAACCGCTCACCACACACCGCATAGGAAGAACATGTTCCTGCAGGACCTATGTAGTTACATACATAGATAACGGTACCGGTAAAGTGTGAAATGCCGACTATTATACAGTTCCTAGGCATTGCATACGTTGCATACCTCACTTAGGCAAAGGAGGTAGGTATGTAATTCGATAATTTTCTTGTTGCGCTAGATACATTCCTAAGTCATTTTACATACCTAGGGGTTATATACAATGCCCTGTGAGAATCGGGCGAACCGTTTAAGCTGATATGTTCTATTATGGAAATTCCTCTGATTTTAAAGATCCCCCGAAATCCACGGCGTTCCGGAGCCTAGGCGATTCTTTTTCAGATTTCCGAGGTATGGTGTACAACCTAGGCAAGGTATAAAAACGGCGTTGCCCTGTTCCATCAGGCACTGTTACAATACCCGCTTATATTATACTTTATCTGTTCATACTGTACAAGACCTATCTGGTAACAATATATTACGATCCCCTTAAGATACTTGTCGGAATAAATGATAGAAAAACTTGTAAAACCAATTTCGCTGCTTGAATATCTGACATTTCGAAGGATGAACTAAAATGTTGTCATTTCACATAAACACGACCAGGTTTTATCGGCAAGGTGCAATACTTCACGGAAAAATGTGACATCCATCGCTACCCAGCAAACAATCTTTCCGCTTCGCAACACCTTCGACCGTCTCCAACATCGGCATCTCAATGCTGAGGGAGAAATTTTAATATCGAGCTCATAACTCAACATTTCAAGACCAAGCTCGAGGAGGAAGCGAGAGACCTCTTTTGATTTGTGCTAAGCCCCAGAATTGGCTCAAGCCTTTATTTACGGTCCAGGACTTTTCATTTCAACCTCATTTCATTGTTGAGTGGAGGACGGTAGGAGGTTCGAGAAGGTGTGGGGGACTCTCTTAAGAGCGGGCCGGACGATCCTCCATTTTGTTTTTTCCCCTATGAAATCAATGTTAATTGGGAGGCGCCATAAATCAATGAATTCTGAACGGATTTACACAATTTTTTTTTCTAAATTCAAGTTAGGTAGAGATCTACCCAACCGACTTGCTATTTTTTGATTATAATGCCAACTTACCCAATTACCGTCCTCGGAAGTCTCTCTGGAGAAATAAGTTGGAGGTCGGCTGATGATATTAAACATCTTTTATTTACATGTGAGAAACCACAAAATCGGTCAAAGCCATTCCATTCTATAGATTCTACTCTTCAATTAGAGACCTCCCACGACTAAATCCGTTCATTTTTGAGGAAGTTCTGGCGCCTCCCGATTTGGGTTCCCATTTGTATCATATTTCTCATTGTAATGTCGAAAATAGTTCTAGCCTTTGCCAATAGATGTCTCGCACTCTCGAAGCAGCCAGAGCAACTTCCTTCTCAAGTAGCTCTGTTCGAGCCTAATTTGTCTAACTTTTACATTCATGATCCAATTTTGATAAAAATTTCAGGGTTATTGTGAGTGAGGCTCTTGATGATTCCCTATAAATTGAAAGCATCTGCGCATGAGCGAAAGTCAGATTAATCTGTCCATTGATGGTTCCTCATAAATTTAAAGACACTGCACATGCGCAAAAAGTTGAATGATCATAAGTTCCATAGTTTTGATTCGATTTGGATCCGATATCATGTTTTAGGGATAATGCGTGTTAGGCCATATATGGTCCCCAGTAATTCAAGCCACTGCATGCGCGAACGCCTAATCCGTTTACCTTCTATAATCTCAAATCTGGACTTCTTCCATCAGTCGCCTCGTTCTTTCCGCTCTGAACTTTTCCACACTATCAAATCTGTGCAACTTTAAATTCATTGTTTCTCAACTCGAAGCAATTACACATCATTTTGTTTATTGAAATCTGTAGGTATTGGGCATCGCCCATTTTGTAAAATAAATAAATAAATAATTTATTATGGATGGAAATGACATGATGCGATCAACTGATGCGCAAAATTCAATATTACATTCAACGAAATTACCGTGTAAGTTCTCATTTCTGACGGCAGTCCCAGACTGCCCGTTTTTATAAACGTTTCCCTCCCAAATTTAGGTTTGCAAATAAAAATTTTAAAAATAGTCATTCAATTATAAATATTCGTAATTTAATTTAGAAGTAAATAATTAAAATTTATGAAAACTATAAAGTGTCTGTTCAGTCAAACCACAGATACAACCCACTAAAAATCAACTGTGCCATTTCGCTTCAAAATATTAAAAAGTTTCTGGGTTCCCCTTTATTTCATCCCCGTAGATCTCGCGGTAGGGCTATTCACCCCACTGGTCTGAGGTGCCAGCCTCCGCCGTGCCTGCCTGAAATAAAATAATGACCTGTTTGCTACCTCTTCTGTTTGCAAAAACCAGGAGGAGAGGTCCTTTTGTGTAAGCCTTGCTTACCATTGTAAACGACGAGATCAAGAAACTAGGTAGGTACTTACTTTCACAACAACATCCGAGACAAAGTGTACCTCAGGTAGGTACGTCGTTCCCTGGTGTGACTCATATTTATGACTAATCCGCCAGCTTCAACAACAACAAAGTTGGCCATAATCCGTTCGTAGTTCTCCAATATTTCTGATTCATTTCCCCCACTTTCTTGCTGGTTGGGTATGAACATTTCGAGGCATCAGTCAGTTTGAAGTCGTTGTTCATGTAAGTCAGTTGTTGTAGTAAGAAATCTAGTTAGTCGTTCTTGTATCTAGTTGGTATCTAGTTAGTCGTGTTTGTAAGCTAGTTTCACAAGTTCAGTATACCTACTTGTGAGTATCATTTTTTTTATAATGCCTAAACGCAGAGGCAATCAGTCATCGAAGAAGAAGAATAGTGGTAATCCAAATGCTTTACGCCATTACCGGGCAAATAGAGGGAAAGCAGAGAACGTTCCTGATGAAACCTCACAGTTCGACAGTGACGTTCTTCCTTCATTCACCCAGCCACTCATTTCAAATATTGAAGCTACTATCGATGATGATGTAAAAGTAGAAGGGAGACGTATTGTTGACCTCATGTCTTTCATTCAAAGAATGCAGCAGCTTTGCGACCATTTACCGTTCTCTTGTACATTATCTGATATGGAAATCATTAAATACACTGACGCGGGACTGAACTTCTCAATTTTGTTCAAATGCAAAATGTGTGGGCGAGTTGACCGAGTGGACAGCTGCGACGATAATGGTTCTGCCATAACTTTGAACACTTGGGCAGTTAGTAGTGCAATAGCTGCTGGAATCGGGCATAAGCAACTTACTACAGTTTTGGGCGGGATGAATATCCCTTGTTTCTCGGACAAGACCTTCATCAAAGAGCAAACTGTAGTGTACAATGGTTGGCAACAGAGTGCTCAGCAACTTATGACAGAAGCAGCAGAAGAAGAAAAGGCCGCCGCTATAGAAAGAGGTAAGTCAAGCCCATCAATATTCTAGATCTTATATAACGCATACTGGATTTGACGAATACATATTTTCTTTAAAAATTGAAGTAAATAGTTTCTTGCGAGGGAGGGACCAGCTCCTCCAACAGAGTGCACACCACCTGTAATGTCCAATTGTACAATACGTAAATTGACTTTTTTATTGATTTAACTTATTGATGTTCATTAGGTGATGTTGACCCGAGGGATGGAGTACCACTGATACGTGTGATCGCTGATGGATGCTGGAGCAAGAGAAGTTACCGAAACAGTTACAGCGCTCTTTCTGGAGTGGTAAGCCGTCACATTTTACATGTTTGAGCTAAACTACTGTCTGATTTTTTTCATGTTATCGACCTTGTGTCATTGAAACAGTCAAAACTGAAATGTGATTAATACAGGGTGGATCGCTCGTAGATGCAAAAAATTTTTTTCGTGAAACTACATCAAAAATGGAGTGAAATGGCGCCAGCCGCATATTTTTATCTCAATCCGTTCTCGAGATATGATTTTTAAAATGGTTTTTCAGGAAAACCGCGTTTTTTTCCTTTTAAACTCACATTTCTCCATTTAACTTCATTTCATTCTAACTTTTGACCACATTTTTGGAATCAGCGTTAAATTTTCTATACGTGTGGTGTACTGCCATTCTTGAAAAGTACCATCTAAAGACCATAATAGCAGCTCAAACATGGACGGATTTGAAAAAGTAAAATTTCTTAAAATTTTTAAAACGTTACTACTGTTCCAAAAAAAATTCTGGCAAATCTCTTGAAAACTTCTTCATTCAATGAGCTTTCCAACAGCATGGTCAACTTTGCGATTATCTCATTCCTTTGATGAAAAATTCAAGCTTGAATGCAAGAAAACGTTAGGCACCTAAAAAGGGGGAATTTGATCAGAGGGTCGAAAAAATGTAAAAAATGTTTTTAATGTTTTCAATTGAAAAAACCATAAATCTACCATAAATTTATCATGTTTCAGGGAGCAATAATTGGATACCACACCCGTAAGGTATTGTTCATCGGGGCTAAGAACAAGTACTGCGTGATCTGCGCAAGAGCGGTTAACTCAGGAGGCAAGGCCAAAGAGCACGTCTGCTACAAGAACTGGGACCAATCTTCGTCATCTATGGAGGCGGCCGTGATAACAGAGGGTTTCATGAAAAGCGAAGAAATGTATGGGTTGCGGTACACAACTTTAATTGGAGATGGAGACAGCAATGTATACTGTTCAATTGTGGCGGCACACCCTTACCTACATAACCCAGTTAAAAAAATTGAATGCCGGAACCACCTTTTGCGAAATTTTATTACGAAAATGAAAGGGGTTGCAGAAATGAAAGGCGTCTTTGGTGTGTATCGTCAATTAATTAGAAGTAATCTATTGCGGATGCGGAAAGGGATTGTGTCAGCAGTTAAATACAGAAGCTCCCACGATAGAGATATAACTTTATTGAAAAAAGATATTCTAAATTGCCCAAATCACGTATTTGGAGACCATTCAAACTGTGCGGGATATTTTTGTCATAAGAAGAGCGAACCAGTACCCGAACTAATAGTATCCATGAGACAAAATATGGTATGGTACGAAGTCATGAAAGTGATGAACAGTTTTGCTGAGCACAGCAAAAGTTTGATGGAAAATGTAGACAGCAACCCAGCTGAAATTTATAATAACGTGTTAGCGAAATTCGTTGGAGGAAAGAGGACCAATTTAATACAACGACAGTCATATGCCGGCCGAGCACACACTGCAGTCGCGAGTTTTAATTCGGGCGGTAAGCCTCTGTATAATTTATGTAAGGCTCTTACCGATTCAAGCCCAGGGGTACATTGTAAAAAATTAGAAGAAAGGGTGAACAAGAAAACAATACGTAACAAAGAGAAAAGAGAAGCGGGGATGAGAGCACCCCGCAAGAAGTTGTTCTCCGAATTAAATACGGGAGGATACGGGCCTAATTGCCAGCAAGTAGATGCCTCCGCCGAGATTGTAGAAGAGAGGAATCGACTGCACATGGAAGAGCTCTTGCGTCTCCAATCACAGAGAGAGAATATAGAGCAGAATACAAGGGATCAAAGTGAATCCAATACATGGGTAAACACACGACGTTTGTTACTAACAGCATCAAATTTCGGAAGGGTGTGCACGCGGCGAAAAACGACAAGCTGCAAAAACCTCGTAAAAGATATTTTATACGGAGGAAACGTCGTATCGGCATCGATCATGTACGGGAAAAAGTACGAAGGCATGGCTTGTTCTCAACTTTCCTTGACTGAGGGTGAGATCCAGAATTGTGGGCTGTTCATTAGCCAGGAACATTGTTTCTTAGGAGCGTCGCCGGATGGTCTGATAGGGGAGGACGGGTTGGTTGAAATAAAATGTCCATCCTCGTGTGCAAATCTCACCATTGAAGAGGGATTAGCCACAAAAAAAATTACCTATTGGAAGAAGAATAGGGAGGAGGTGTGGGAATTCAATAAGAAACACATATATTATTATCAAATACAGGGCCAGCTTGCCATTACAAACCGAACATTTTGCTTGTTCTACGCATGGACACCCAAAGGACCAAAGCTGGAGAGAATCGAGAGGGATGCATTGTTCTGGGAATGCAAAATGTTGCCAGCCCTCGAACAATTTTACTACCACTGCATACTCCCCGAAATCCTGGACCCTCGCTTCACCCGCAATATGCCCATAAGAGAAGCACCAGACTTTGTAGGACCCTCCAAGAAAAAAAATGAAAACAAAGAAATTAATTAAAAATAAACCCAACAAATAGAAATGTTTGGATGAATCTGACTAAATAGAAATGTACCATGTAATATTTAGATTTAATAATGTAACTAAATATACAATTTTAACTCGCTTTATATAATCATCCAGTGTATTACTTTCTCAAAGCCCAGGGGGAACCTCAGATCTGCAAATCGATCCAACCCGACACCTGAAACATTTTTGTGTCCCACTCACACTTCCTGCAATATTGGAGAGAAAGTACAAGATAAAAGTGTCAATCATGCAGCATGTGTTGATGAGCGAATTTTCAAAGAAATCATTTTAACTGAATTTCATCTTCTTTTATTTCACTTTTTTGAATTTGATAGGTCAATCTCATAGGAACTTTCAGGAGGAATTGGGAATACGGGGAAGGTACCTCTATAAGTTGAGACCATGACAAGGTAAATCTATGGTTGACGGAGAAAAGGTACCTAGCCAGGTAGGATAGTTTATTTCCAGAGTCGCTAACATAATGAGTCATAAGGCAAGATGGGAAAAGAGAAAGGCCTATATTCTTCGTCCTTGTTCAATCCCATGTGGTTAGTTTCACAAAAATCCGTCGGAAAACGATACTAGCGATTTGCAGTTCCAAGAACAACCGCTGCATGAGCAGGCGGTAGTTCGACGGCCCCCTCTTAAAGTGCCTTTGGGATTTATGAGGGTGGGGGATGGAATTTATGAAAGACTTTTGATCTCGGATCGAGAAAGTGTTGTGGAGAGGTGGGATGAAAATGAGGAAAAGAGATGGTTTCCCTGAAGAAGGAAGAATATGTTGCATGAGAACATTGTTGGGGATCAAAAAATATCGATAACTCTACCTTGGTTCAATCGTTTTAAAAATCAGAAGCACTCTGAGGAGATAGGTATTTCGCCCTGAAGAATTTAGTAACTCACACCAAATAATATGGCCGCAGACTAGTAGAGCCACAGGTAGACGACAGTCAATACAAAAATAAACATATCATCAAAATAAATTATGAGACTTTGGAGCACTGGGACTAGACCTTAGGTACTTGAAGGATGATTCAGTTTGTAGCCGAGTTAGGTAGTTAGGCGAAATTAACAAAGTTAATATTGAAATTAGGACCATCAAATAAAAAATAAAAAATTCTGCAAATCTGGATTTCCCGGGCCACATTAGAATGTGCGACTAATTGGATCTGAAACTACCGAGTCTACTGATTCGTTTGAGAACTAGATGAGCGTGCCATGAGTTGCTAAGTGTATGCTAGATGAGTTACCTATGATGTTTTTTTTTAATCGGCTTTCTTTTCGGGATATGGAGTGGGTCTGATAGAATTCTTCGTTCGCTAATTTATTATTCTCCCAACCTCCTAATCTACTTTCGGAAAGAGATATTTATTGCGACAAACAGCGAAAAAGGGGCTAGTGCGAGTAAATTTACTGGCGTTGAGACGTCTATCAGGACAGCGTCGTGCTCTGTCTTCCCGCCCGAAGAGGGTAGCCGACCTCTTTAGTACGGTCAGAAGTCTGTCATTTGTCAAGGCGAAAAACCCCCTTTGCTGCCCCCAACCGATGGCATTAAGCCACTATTTACTGAGCGGTGCCCCATCCGCCCCAGGTCCCATGCTACAGTATTATTCCGTTATTTATGCCCCGTTTATAACTTTACTGTTCACCGCTGTTACTATGTCACCGCAGTTTCGCCTAATGTCCCGCCCTCCTCTCGTTAGCTGCTAATACCTTCTAGGCAATGGCCACGGGGACATCCCCTTCTCCCAGGCAGGATCTGCTTCTCAAATGAATGGTCTCCATCTGCAAACAACCTAAGTCGAGAGTAATTCCGGGCGTAAGAGTAATGAGCAGGGAGGCGATTAATTACTTACAATGTGGTCCTTCTCAGGAGGAGCAGTTCTCTAGGGATGTCTCTGACGATATTTGAAACGATTGTTGATTGATTCCACCCCCCGCCCCCCCACCAGGTTTTCCAGGATTTTGTTAAAACAGAAATTGTAATTAAGAGTTTAGGTTGGTGTGCTAAATTATCAAACCAAGAAATAAACAAAAAAAGTTCAAGAAAATGAATTTTGTTGAACATAATATTTTTGCTAGTCATAAAACCATTACATCCTAAAACTCCTTCAATATAAAGACAAAGGCAAAGACTTCTTCAATATAAAGACAAACAATTCCATTACAAAATTCTCAAAATTACATAATTTTTGAGTTCACTTTTGGTGGCGATGTCCTGTTTGTTATACTAAGTGTAAATAGCAAGGTTTTCGATTTAAAGAGCAACGTTTCGATTTAAATGATTTTTTATTTTTATTCAGGGATATGCTGAAATGGAGTTTTTGGAGGCTGGTTTTTCGTTTTAAAATAGCTAATCAATTTTCAGCCAGAAATGTGTTAAAACAGAGTTCTGGGAGGTTGATTTTGAGTTTGGGGAGGGCCCCCGGTCACCACTGCGACTGGGGGTATTCGATATATATACCTACATTCGACCCTCGACTCCACATTGTAGTAGACATCAACGCTTCATTGTATCGAATCTACGAGTTATACCTCAGCTGTTGCAGTTATACCTACCTGCAAACCCTATCACACAGTTCACCATACCTCAGTGGTAGAAGTTCTGATTACTGACTGCACTTCAACTTGGTAAATACCAGGCCTACTCTCGCTAGCTCTCCTGCCAAATCCACCGTATCTAATATAGTTAGTAGTTGAAATCCTAACTTGACTGACATGGCTGTGGAGCTACAAGAATCAGGAAAGTTTCTTTACCAGATACCACAAATTCAATAACAAAAAATATACTATTATAATAATGATGTAATTGTGCTTAGGATTATACATAACTCCTGCTCTAAGTTGAAGTGTATTGCGGTTCGCAAAACAGGTACCTCCACCTTCATCTTTCGCAATAGCGTAAAGTTTGCACTCACAGGTGTTTGTGGTGTTCCCTAACGGGGTTACCTATGTGGTGTGCCCTACGGTAGGGTAGGATTGGATGGGATGCAACCTAGTACTAATACCCCGCGGATGTACCACAGCGAGTATTAGGTGCTCCTTAGGAGTCTTTTGCTAGCAGCCCGCGGATGAACCACAGCGAGTGCTTAGATGAAAGAGAGGAAGGTAACTAATACCCCGCGGATGTACCACAGTGAGTATTAGGTGCTCCTTAGGAGTCTTTTGCTAGCACCCCGCGGATGGACCTCTGCGAGTGCTAGATGAAAGAGAGGAAGGTAACTAATACCCCGCGGATGTACCACAGCAGGCGCGGAGGAGGTAGACCTACTCGTACACCCCGCGGACGTACCACAGTGAGTGCAGGAGAAGGGTAAGAGAGAGAGAGAAGTCGTAAGTCGAAGAGTGATCGGTCGAATGACGAGCTGGGCCAAAAGATTTGCTTATATAGGCCCGTTTCCACCCGTCCCCCGTCCACAATCGGCCGTTATGACCGTTGAGGAGCGATGGCGGTTGATGGAAGGAACCCTTCTACCTTGGTGCTACCCGGCTCGTCATTTCCTTTTATTTGGTTAAATCGTTCTATATTACATAGGAGCGGTGAGCGTAGAGATTTGAGGGGAACCACGACAGTGTTCATTTTAGTTTTATCAGGAAGTATTTGTTTTTCGAGGAAATCCATATTTAGCGAGTGAAGTTTAGCTCTATTTTCATGACTTGGCCGCCACCGTCATCGGTCACGTGGCCCTCAGAGGCGGAACCGCTGAGACAATTGTATTACGTGTTCAACTGTCATCCCTATTAGAAATATCCCGGGCGGGAGTTGGTTGTACAGTTTTGGAGTGGTATTACATAAAAGTTGACGTTATCTTTAGCCGAGCAACCAGCAACTTCAATGTTATTACGAAGAGCAAAGTGATTACAAGCTTAAAAATTGACTAAGGTCCTGTCAGGGACACATAAACCCATGAAGTATGGGTTATTTCCTCCATGTCACCCATGAAGGGGGGAAGGGGGTAATCCAGGGTATCTAACCCTGGATTGCCAGGGACAAGGGCAAGATGAAGGCATGCCCAAAAACGCCCTGGTACTAATTTTAAGCTGAAATGTTTATTTATTTATTTGAAATTAAGAAATTTTAATTGATGCATTACCTAAATATTTATTATTTTCTTTTTGAGTAATTTTTCATGTGGTGATTTTTCTCTTTGTCGAGTTCTGGGCAGTATACCAACTTTACTTTTTTTACTAGAAGATACTGATAGTTTTATTTTTATTTTTGCACAGACCGCCCTGTTGACAGGAAAGGAAATTTCCTAATGGGTCAAGGTGATTCATCTTGGTTTTATAAATGAATACAAACACAAGTAGTGAGCGGCATCAAATGTCCAATAAGGCCTCAACGTTTGTATGGATGATTTGGTACCTTGTATTATTCATACATAATGGAATGTATGAAAATTAAAATACATCACTCAAAATGTGTATTACCAACACTACCGGTGATCAATGAATTTGAAACCTGTCATGAACGAAATGAATTACGCTATTTGAAGAAATTGGATGGTTAAAGTAATTTCGTTAAGAATAACTGCATCGATTCGTTTCAAACAGAATAATACACCGCTAACCGATAAATAAGCTCGGAAAAAATGAGTCGGGTCAAATCTATTGTCATAACTCACGGTTTCCACGTATATAAATCAGTCAGGGAGCGGATGATTTGGGTGGCTCGGCCTAAGAAGCCCATTAGATTATCGTCGAGATATTGGAAATAAACGGACCGTTTTTTGAAAGGTAATTCATAATGTGAAGGATCTACGTCTGACAGTCCATTACAGATGTATCTTATTCCTCGAGGGGCCTTCGAGCGATAGCGCCAAATGAAATTGTACATTTTGAAAAATACGTTTCATCGGTGCATCTCTAATAGAACGTGGTAATTATTATGATTAATTTAATATAGATTCAAGATTGCTGTGATGTATAACATGCCATTGGACTTTCCACTAGTCGCGTTGAACAGTTAATTAGGTGCTCAATTCATGATCGTGTCTCTCTGACACTCTCAGACGTGGGAAAACTGTGCATACATCAGAAGGTGGGAATTAAAAATTCGTCATGTACTTAGTTAGAAAATGAGGATCATACAGAGTCAGTTAGGTACGGATGTTCATTGAGACACGGACCAAAGGTGTAATATGTATTTATGTCCAAAATGCATACTTTCATTCTGCAATTTCAAGCTTTTTTGCACTAAATTTTCAAGTTGTTGTTTTCTTCGAACTTTCACATTTACCTACTCAACCTATTACCTTCTCTTCCTAGTGTGATAGAGATAAAATGACGAAATCAACTCTAATTGTTGTTATAGGTACATGAACACTAGATTTTAGGGTGGAAATTGGGAATTAGAACGCCCCTCAATAACCCTCGTCTCAATTGATTGATCTGGTACCCCCAGACTGCCCCATATGGTTCCCTCTCTGCATTCCATTCGCAATTTGGATTCACGATTGTTCATTGAACAAAGACGTTGAACATCCACGTGATTACCGGATTTCAGCTACTTCATGATTATGTAGTACTATGAAGAAGGCTGAATAAATTTGTCACCAGGATAATTTATATGTGTATTTATTTTCTTTCGTATTTTGCTATGTTGGTAGCTCAACAAAAATGTTGTGGAATATTGCCATAGTGGAAAATTACATCATTCGATGTAATTTTACCGAGAGAGTTCTCCCTCCAGTTCATAAATTTACCGAAACAATCCATTTTACAGAGGGTTAGATGACTGCTGGCGGGTAATGTGGAAACCGAAACCTTCAATGCGCTCAGGAAAGAAGAAAAAAACGTTGCGTATACACTTAAATACAGGTAGCAAAACACATTTCCAAACCCTTGCGAGAAGTTATATTCAACAAGAGATTGAAAAAGTCAATTGAAGTAGGTGGCGATATTTATTCGAAGAACGACCGCAAGGTAATTTCCTTTCAAGTGTCATAGAGTAAAGAATATCCTGAGGAAAAGAAAACGATTGTCCGTGCGTCTGTGAGCAGTTATATATTCCTTTAGAGATAAACAAGAGTCACACTTATTGCTCGTAACTCACCTAGTTTTCCCTTCTTTTTACCATTTACCTTCGTCTTGGTTTCGATGGGTTATTCGGGGGTACGGGAAAGTAACTTATTTCATTTCTGTTCATATTTTATTTTATTTAGGTATATATTTTTTTTAGTGAAGGGAAGTTGAACGGTGGAAATCGAGTAGGTACGGTGTTCGATTTGAGAATTTTATTCTGGGTTCCACCACCACAGAAACTTCAATGGGAGTAACGCGTTGGTTGCGGGCATTGAAAGAGGCGGCAGTGATATATTTTGCTGGTGAAGAAGTGGAATACATTATCTGAGTCCTTATTCTTTAAGGGGTAACGTTCCCTTTTTCCTTCCGCTGAGTGCTGAAGATACGAATGAGTTATGTTTAAGGAACCTTTTCGAGGTTCAGCTACGTTGAGTGGAAACTGCGTGGCACCCCAAACTTGGGCTATCCACGACGCATGATGGAACTAAAGGAATATCGTGATCCCGGAGAAAAATCAACTGATGTCCATCGGGGTCAAATAATACTTGGTGTTTCTTCTCATTCAAACGCTGTTTATCCTGTTTAACCGAAAAACGGTATTGAACTCAATCATCCTCCCGAAACCAATTATTCACACAGAGTTTTGAAATTGCACCTGAAATTTTTTAAGTAGCTCACAAGTATTACAGAATGGATGGGATCAAACACCTACTTGATGTTGTGGTCAAACTCAACGGAAGTTTGAAGAAAGAATAAAGATTTTAGGAAGAGTTGAATTTTCTAGTACGAAAACTACTTTAGGGTTTTTTTCTAGATTCAGAGTTAGATTTTTATTTTGTAATAAGCAGTTGATAAAATTTATAGTTAAGCTATTCTTACTGTACACAAAATCCCAGCTCGGTTGTGGGCCAAAGGTCAGCCAGAACTCGCAGGCTCCTGTTCAGATAGCTCATTATGATAAATTACATAGTGACGCTCATTATTACTAAGCACAGTGATTCTGTGTCAGTAAAACTTTAATACAGAAGTCCTTGTTAAGACGATCGATTGCTAACATACTGTTTGCATTGCCTCTATATAGGTTAACTGATAGGATTGACCTATATTGAACTGATTTCATG
Source organism: Leptopterna dolabrata (assembly GCA_954871275.1). NCBI lineage: Eukaryota > Metazoa > Arthropoda > Insecta > Hemiptera > Miridae > Leptopterna > Leptopterna dolabrata. Next base: position 24,243,312 of record OX940983.1, read on the forward strand.
AACGAATCCCATTATCTATGGACACAAAATACTGCTCGATAGATATGCGTAATTCTAGGAGGGAGGCCGTTATAAACTGTGTGGAGGTTGTCTGTAGGGGTGCGTCTGTTCGATTTAGTAGCAATGCGTAGTACAGTATACAACAAGGCTATGGAAATTACTTACGCTCCTCCACATACAGTTATGCTGTGACAGCTAGTTTAGATATGATGAAGAAGTGGAAAGACGCTCCGATGACTTGGTTGTTGGAGTACCATGTAACAAAATGGTTTGTTTACCATCCACATTCGGTTGAATGTACCTACAGGTGGACGGTACAGGAACAAAAATTATTTTGGCTGTGACGAAGGACGATCAAACGACAAGTGATCTCGTACACCAACCAAAATTTTCAATGGATCCGTGGAACCATGAAACGGCGAGGAAACCTTTATTACTCATGGTGATGATTACTGTGGTCGGTCACAGGAGAACGATAACATGAAGGCATCGGAGTTGACGAAATTGCTCTCTCCAAGAGCAGGTACTCTGGAACAGATCGAGGTCACCGACAGCAGCCAATCTACTCGTAATCCGGAACAGCAGGGGCAATTTTTTGGGCTTCTTCCCATGTTTTGGTTGTTAAATAATCATATAAACAAGTACTTATGGTCTGTTCACAGCCCACAAAAGTTTCTTTTCAGGTTTGGCATAACGCGATGATATAAATATGTATACTGTGCTGAATGTTTGTGTTATTCCCATATGACAAGGGCTGATATGGGCAATCCGCCTTTGCGAGTCTTGTGAAGAATCCATTCATAGCGTAAGTTTTGTTCCGACACGTATTACCATATTCTTACCAATTTCTCAGAAAAAAGCCTTACGAGAATCAACCGAGAAATGGATAGCTACCTAACAGATAAGATGTTATCTTTGATCTCATACGATTAGTGAAGTTGAGATGTTCAAGTGTAGTAGGTAATAATAAAATGTAGTATCGAATCATCCATTCTTTTAAATACATTTAAGTATGTATAGTTTATGAAGATGGCGTAAATGATGTACTCACCAACACTAATTAGTATGACAAATGAGTAGAAAACCAAATATGAGATCAAGGATTGTGTTCTCTGATAATGGTTGATTCGGACTTCTCCGCCCTTTTAAAGCGGATGCTCACCTTTTAACGAACGATAAATAAAATGGCAGTGCCGAAAACGGCTATCTTACGCCCAGGATCGATCCGATAACCGATAACACTCGCTCGGGTACGTCCTCCCGGGTAAGTACCAAAGAAGTGAAGGGAGGTGTGGGTGAGAGGAGACGAAAAGAAAGAAGTGGGAAAGGGGGAGCGATTGAAATGTGAGATAGCCGCTCGGACTTTACTGTCCATTGGATAAATCAGTGAGCAGTGACGCCTATGGAGCCTCCGTCTGCCAGTAAGACTAATTAAACGGGAAACCTTGGCCGGGAATAAATCCTTGTCGGAGGACGTTTTCCTCTTCGTATCAAATAGGGGTGAACAACGATCACGGCGTTTGTCTTTAACTTCTAACAGTGTCTACCATGAAAGTTGAGCTGGGCAAAGCAAAAAGATTTGTCTTCGGTGATGGTTTAGACATCCATCGCTCTCTCTATTTAGTACAGTGCGTATTAACATCTAATTAGGTACCTACTTATACTAGTGTTGAGCAATTAGCTCTCCTACATTCCAAATGTGCTCTACTACCTGTTAGGGCTGCACTGAGCTTGATCATCCAACGGCATGGCGGCTACCCAAGCGGGATGACCAATCATGGGAACGATGCAGGACACCTGATCTAATAGTAGGTAATAGCTTCCAGGTTTATTTACTCGAAGGATGAAATCCTAGCCAATCCGCTTCTTCTCTACATGTGAACGTAGCATATCAGCCATTCGTAGCTAATTCTTCGTCAAATCTTATCGTATTGACGCTAAGCGCACCTCTCTTGGTTTAGTTCGACCTAAAGACGGTATGAAAGGAACATAAATCCATGAAAAGCTCGCTCACGCCCCTCCTCGCCATCCGTCTAAACTACAAGTCCACCTCGAGCTTTCTCTTGTACGTGATCTATGGTCACAGAATGTTAATAGAATAGCCAACTTCCTCTGCGAGAGTCTCGTCAGAGCTCAGTGGGATGCTCCCTACCGCTCTGAGATACACCTTCATATCACGCGACCATCAAACTGCTTTCCCATAAAAAGACATTAATCATTGGTTTCCTCGTTTGAATTCAAATGAGCGCCTCGAGGAGGCCTATTCCAATGGAAACGTAACGTTCTGAACTACGGTGCTCCAAATCTCATTTAGAAGAATTATCTCATGGTAATTATATGGCAAGAAATGAGATTTTAGGAAAAAGATATATTGAAGTCACATAAAATTCATATTCGAATATAAATACATTTTGATTAGTTGATGGGAAATCGAACGAACTCCGATTCTACACCAATAATATGATGATTGTTAGGAATAAGTTCTGAAATAATTATTCCTTCCATTCGTCATTTTGATTTTATTCCATAATAATTACTGTCCATTAAAAATCAAATCCTTCCAGATATATAAAATGGATTTTATATACCTATCTAACTACCTACCTACCTACCTACCTACCTACCTACCTACCTACGTGCTTCCCGTAAGAGCCCTAAATCGAGTACTGGCGCCAGCCAGGCAATCACATTTCGTAAATTTGCGGAGGAATCAAACATTCTATCATGAATTATTTGTTATTATTCATGAAGCACAACGTTTGTTCAAATTGAAGAATTGAATTCAAAATAACCATCATGCTTCAAATGAATTAATAACTCGGAACAACCAACAACATTTCATTCAGCCATGCGTGATTATAATCAAGTGTTCCCTAGCAAAATATCTGAGGGGATTTATACTGTTTCATTCTCGATCATGCTGACGAAGCTTTTCGGTCCAAACGAACGGTTGGGCGTACAATGCTCCGGGTGGTCTCAAAAAATTCTGAAGTTCGAGGTCAATTTAAAAACGTTAAAAAACCCATACCCTTCCATTGAAAGTTTTTGAGCTACGACGTTCGGGAAATTGCAGACCCTATATTTCATCCCTTAGAGATAACTGACACTAACGCTGAGCTTCGCTGACCAACTAGACCCCAAATGGGACCTACAAACCAAATTTCATTAATTTTGGTTCATGCCTTCATGGTAACTAAGAAAAGTACGGCGTACGACGGACGGACAGAAATTTTTTTATTCCATATTCGGAACTCCGTACCTTGAAAAGGAAACCATCAAATTTTGAGGGGGAGGGAGATTTGTTGTTTCCGTGCTCGATTCTAAAGGTTTTCCAATGTTGGTATTGTCAAATGAGTAGAAACATTTTACGTATTTGAAGAACGTTTTCTGCATGGGCCAAATTTGGAAAAATGGTCATTTAGATGTAAGATCAACGGCAAGAACTAACTTAGAGCACAATTAACTACCAACATTTAGGTACCTGTCTATACTGCGAACTGAATGTCTCAATGTTTATTCATCAATATTTTCTCGATGAGCTAGAAAGACCTGAGGACAATTTTATTATTATTGGAATTAAATATTTTCCGCAGAGTTGTTACGTGAGAACTGATGGGTACTTTTATCATTATATGACGATATTAGACTCTGCCAACCAGTGAGCAACCGCAGCGTTGTTTGTTACAATGCAGTCCATGTCAGGTTTCCTTCAATTACTTGGAGCAACCGACTTTGCATCATCCCATTATTCGTTATGAGGAAGCCCTCGGGCTATGGAACGCACGTATATCACACGCGCGTCAGCGTGAAAAGAGACGAGCGGGGAGGCGAATTTATAGGTGCGATGGCAGCGCAATTAAGTCCCTTCAAGCTTAAAAAGTCAACCCGACCTTTTACTCTCGGCCTCCATAATCTATGTTCCCCGCGGAGCAATGCTCCGATGCTAATAGTCCAGAAAACATTTGAAGAGTTATGGAGTTTGAAAAGGTCTTGTCACATATTTCCAAACCCCTCCAGAGACTGATAGAGGTTGTTGTAACTTTGGCGTTTCCGAAACGACCTTTTGGTCAGCGTAAATGGTCGCTTCAAGCTAGGTTGAATACAATGGGTTGTTATTGGCTTCGCATGTATAATACCTAAGGCCCGTCAGGAGATTGGCTTATTGAATATTCTCTTATCCCTGAAGAAGGTATCTAAAACTAGGTGTTCTTAACTAGCTGGGTGACCCGTGCGTTGTACAGTCGTTTTTCTGCGCCCTTATGCCAATACCCAATATGATTCTGCAAGTCGGTGGTGATGCTGCAGCCTGCAGCTTCTCATGTATATTTGGAGCTGTTCATTCTCACATTCCAGGAGGCTTGATCGCACGGATAGCATTAGTTCGGTTTATACACTGCTAACATCCCCAAATCTCCTAGCGGGGGTCAGGGTGTATTTATGCGACCTATATTTCCCTATCAATCAAACGTACGATTTTTGGAGCACTGCCTTAAATTTACGGTCCATACTGGAATGAATCTGCCTCACTGGTAACTAACTGGAATATCACTAGTCCAGAATTAATAGACCTCCCACAGTTCTTAGAACCCATTTTTAATTACTACAGTAGTTCTTATTGGCATCGTTAGTTACCTAATCTATCCTAAAGAATTCAAGAGAGAAAATCAATTTATTATGTTACTCGCTGTCGTGCGCCATCTTTTCCTATTGGGGTGAAGATAGCGGACGTTTGCTAGGTGAAATCCTGTGGAGTGCTGCTCGACGCAGACTTCAATGAATTCTCAAATAATAACGGATTATTGGGTACGAGCTCAAGAATACCGAGGCGGGTCACGGAGATCATCATTGAGTAGCTGGCAGCGGGTCTACCTTCAAGGGAAGAAAAGAAGGAAGTGAAGAAATTAATGGCTAATATACTTCGGAAGATCACCAGCTCGGGATCCCACGGTAGCTTCTCATGAAAAGCGGGTTGGCTTCTGGGGTCGACTCACGATGGTAACCAGCCCAAATAACAAAAACGCAATCAACACGTCGCGAAGCAAAAAGATAAAACGTAATTAATAGACGTAGAGAGGCAGCAATGAGCCTTTTGATTCATTCTGCACCGGGTCCTGATTCATGAGCACGATTCTCAACTAAAGCTCGAGCTTTTGATGTGTGCTGCGTTTCATAATCGGTACTTGAGGGGGTTTTTCAAATTGATGGCGAGCCGTATCTGTTCGAACGGTTTCATCTTCCAGTGATATGAGCTACAGCCCTCTAATTGGAGTGATCTACAGAAACATGAAGTAGGTAATCGAAGACGGTTATTTATGACATAAGACCGGAATGGCGTTACATTGAAGAGACTCACCTCGGTGGAGTGAACTTGAAAGATTGGGAAAAAAGTCGCCTTAGTGCTGCACAAAGCTTCTTCGTATAGAACAATGATTACCTTGGGACTGGCTGCTACAGAGATAGACCAACACCTGTAACGCTTCACTGTAGATTCTATAAATGGGCCAATAGTATTTGGAAACACAGAACGATGTGCCCCCCCCCCCCCCCCCCCCCACATATAAAACTGGATTCATCCTCTGTAGGTATATCCCGGGGGAGCTGCTTTCAGTTGAATACTAAGACACTACTTACTTGTTATTCAACATCTAGTCCCTGTTGTTGGCTTCACATGATTCTATCAGAGGTGACGAGCTAACCGCTGATCGCGTAAGCACATGCAAGCTTTTCACAGTTCGTATTAGTGCTCACCACAGACGAGAACCAGAGACGCCGCCGCCGCGAACTCTTATCGAAAACGGGGATATGAAGGCCGGACGCTCCCCGGCCCCCGATGCAGGTATTTTAAAATCGAATACGTACAACAGAGTCGCAATCCGATTCCTCCAAACAGGAATGGGATATCAATGTCGATAACGTCGAAACATCGATGTCTGTTATCGATGTTCAATAATATCGAACATCGATAATCGACTCCCGATTACACAGTGTTTTCCCCTCTGAGAGTGTAGTACTTAGGGAAACGTCTCCGACCTGACCGACGGGCCCGATAAAGATCGAGATGATAGGTAATCATTTGTACCCCGTTTGTTGGTGAATTGGAGGCTGTGAGTAGTATAGGAATACCAATCCTGGACCACCGACTTCAATCTCTGTTAAAAATGTTTCTGACTTCAATCTCTGTTACAACTGCTTTTGTGCTAAACCCTGTTAAAATGCTTTTCTGTTAAACCCCTGATAAAACTTTTCTACACAAAACATCAGAACACATTTTTTAACACAAAACATCAGAACCAGTGACTTTTTCATTTAGCGACTTAAATTCCTGTTAAAACTTTTTTACCACAAAACATCAGAACCAGTGACTTTTTCATTTGGGGAGGGGTAGTTAAAAGAATGTATTCTATAATAAATAAAGAGATATGGTTTTATGCGACGAGGCATTAGATATATGTGATGAACATGGAGGTTTATGGGAGTTGGTAAAGACACCTGAATTTCGATTTTATGATAGAAACTGTGACGCACTAGACGAGATTCAACGTGTATTGAGGGAGTATAGATTTTCTAAACGGTTGTTAAAAGAACGTTTATTAGGTGTTGATGGTAAACCACCGCTCCGTACAAAGGAGGAAGTAAAGGTAATGCTTAAAGAAACAAAGATTAAGGTTCCTAAAAATGCTACTGAATATCAACTTAGAAAATTGCTTTATAATGAGAATAAAGCCAAACTGAAGAAGGATTTTGAGTTTCAGTTTCGATACTGTTGCTAAAAGCTCCTTTTCAAGGTCACACAGATGACACTTGTCATCTAACTTTTATTTTCAATGTGTTTTAATGAGGAATCCTCATTAAAACGAACAATTAGATCAAGGTAATTTTATATCGACAATATTACTATCGTCCACAATTATATTTTTAGTAGGGATCATGTTTAAAAAAATCTTTACGTTCAACTCTTGTAGAAATTTCTTATCTCGTTTATTACGAATAACATAATTCTCCAACATTGTTTCGTCGATTTTCCTTTTACTTTTCCTTTTACATTTCACGTCTTTTACCGGTTCTTCAGGCATTGTTTTTTTAATGGTATTTACGAATTTTTCAACCCCTACATTTTTCAACTGTGTTTTAAAATTTAAAATTTTATCAGCGGAGATTTCTCCGTATAACAGTTGTTCTATAAACCTGTACACTTTCATATCTTTATTTCTATCGATATATGCGAAACATTCAATGAATTCGATATGCTTAAGTGAAAATTGTAAATATGGATGAGACATTTTTATTGAAGAGATCCTTTTTTCATTTCTTTCTCGTTTTGTGTTTTCGTAAGTTCCTTCAAATGATCTACGAACTTTTCTTTTTCTATTCCAATTGTATGATGTCCCCAAGCAAGAGTATCCATACCATTTTCTAGAATATACCTTTTATCATCGTAGGCACTAAGCGCTTTCTTGTTCTGTTCAATAGTATAAATATCATGCTTTTCTGTTCTAAACATCATTTGTTTCCTATAGATCGGGTTCTTGGTCAACAGACATTCCTTGAAGTCCTCGAACCTAATGTCCTTTTCAACAACGTTTTTCTTGATTCCTTTTGCTTTCTTTGTTTCTTTTTGATTCTCGAAAATTTTATGCGCGTACTGTTTCGATCTCAGTCCAACGAATTCCTCCATTACTTTTCCGTTCATTTCATCTTTGAATTTTCCAAGTACTTTCTTGTTCACCTGTGGAATTCCATACACATTTTCTTTCGGATAATCGGATGTATCAAACTGATCGAGCATGATGTTTTTAATGTCTGCGTAAACATCCTCAATCTTTATGTCCATGATCAGACTGTCCGTGTCACAGTACATTAATTTAACATTTTCTCCGTATTGTTTTTTAATTGTGTTATAATAAAAGTCGTACATTAGAGTTTTAGAAATTTCCAGAATACTCATGCCGATGTAGATGGGTTTGTTGAAAAGAATTTTAGTCTTTTTCATGTGAACTGCTGCTAAATTTTCAGTGAATATCGTTCTACGATCAAAAGTGGGTTTTGCTATCAACGATTCCAGTTTCTTTCCATTTGAACATAATTTAATATCGACTCTTCCCCTGATATTTTCCATCGTTTTTCCGAATACACTGTTGTTCATCAATTTAAAAAAGTCCTTTTCAAAATCATTTTTCGCTTTCGTTCTCAGTTCCGTGTTGAAGTCAATGTACACTTTCAACCAATCCGATTGATCAAACTTCAGTGCTCTGTGTACTTTCTTTAGTTTCATTCCCATGCTCAGACACTGTTTCAAATTCCTGTAGTGTAAAACGTATTTATCTTTGTCGTACAAAGTTGTCATTAATTTAGGTAATTTTGTATTTCCAATCCTGTTTTCCGGTGCAAGTGGTAGATCTGAGTGTAAATCGTGCAGTTTCTTAGGATATTCCAAGTCAACTTCCAGAAAATAACCTTTAGGAGACTCATCACTTATATTTTCAACATCTAAATTTTCCAAGTTCTCTACCCATTTAAAACCACCATATGGCATGTACTGAGACATAGCCCATCCGTACAAGTTGTTCGCGTCAAGATACATTATATAGTTGGAAGGTTTAGTTGGGTCGTATTTATCAGCCATGTACTTGTTGTTTGCTTTCGCGTGTCTGTTACTACATTGCGATATACCTCCTCGAATTCCTTTTTCTGTCATTAGAATTTTATCGTAATCAGTCAACAATTCCAATTTCACTTTTGTCATTTTCAACATAAAATCCCATGCAAATCCAGGTGTCGTGTAATAAAATGCTGGATCCAGTTTGTAAGTTGTCAGGGAAATATCTCTGAAATTTTCCATTACATCTGCGAGAAGTAAGACATCACATTTGTTGTAATGCATAGTGAATTCTCTCATGTTTTTTATTCCAAATCTATTCCAAATCTCCTGCGCATTTCTGTACTCGGACTCTTTTACTCCTTGTTTGTTTAAGCTACTGTAAAATTTCTCTATAGGTGGTAAACAGGTTTCATCGTACCTTTCCGGCCTATCCATGTACTCATATGGGTAAGCTAGTTTCCTTGTCATCAGTTCCAAGTTCTCTGTTCCAAAATGTTTCTCTAATTCCTTAAATTGATCTTTAGTTAAATTTCCTACTAGTTTTTCCAAAGAGCTTGCTAGAAATTTGAAAGAGTCGATGAACCTTATTTCAATTTTATTCATTACCGGGTTTCCTTTCTCATCCAATTTTCCAGAGTCGTACCTGAGAATCTTTGAAAATGAAATGTACTTTTCCTCGGTGTTTGGAATCAACCGTATTTCCCCTTCATCCTCTCCGAGTTGTTTCGCGAATAGGTGGGCATCGTAACCAGCTAGGTTGTGGAAAAATACTGGTACGAATCTCGGGCATTGGTACTCCAAATTACACAGAGAATGGGCAGCACCTCTAAATTCTCCTGACAAATGGTCATGGTCAGCCACACGCCTTTTGTTCATATCGATATTTTGTTTCCGATCCTTCAATTCCGTTTGTATTTGTTTTGCATTACTTTCATCTCCTTGCATGTGAAAGTAGACCAAAGCTTTTTCCTTCACCTCGAGTTCCTTTTCAATCATTGGAGGCAATTCGTTAAAACCTCTCTCGCAAATGTGACAAGCTTTAGCATTTTTGAATTCCTGTTTCTGTTGGTCAGTCAATGGTTTCATGGGTACAATTTTATCGTAATATTCTTTAGCAATGTGCAAAACTTCCTCTTTCAGTTTCTGATAAAATACTTTTGGAGAATCCGAACCAGAATATTCGACTGGGGGCTTATAATATCCGTTGGAATACTTTATGTAATATGAAAAACTGCTAGCTTCGTGTTTTTGAATTTTATTAGTGAACGTCTTAGTTTCATCAGGTTGACAAGTTTGAAGTTTTCTAAGCAAACTTTCAAAGTCCGAGTAGATAACGAATGGAACTTTCATGGAGCGTTTATAATTTTCAAATTGTAAAACATTATCATAAGGTTCTGGTAATTCTACTTTAACAGCTTTATGAGCTCCACAATATTCTTTATGTTCGTTTAATTTGACCTGAGTTCCAAAGCTATTTAAACACATTTTACATAAAAATCGTTTGTGGCCATCCTTTGTTAGCTGACTATGGCCTACCAGTTTCCATAGATATTTGATCCAGCAGTAATGTTCAGTTTTCTCGTTTTTCAAGTACAACAAGTCAACGTGTTTTTCCTTTTCCTCTTTCGTTATTTCCAAGGGAACTATAGTATTTTTTTCATTCAGACAGTAAACATTTATGGAAATCCCAGTTCTTTTCTCAAACAATTTTATACTCGTAAGTTTCATAGGAAAACTGATATCTTTCAACGCTTCGTCAAACTCATGTTCCCAACTAATGTACTTCGCTACTCTATTCGAATGGTGGTCTGCAGGATGTAAAGCTGAAAGAACAGACCAAAGGAAACATTTATTATCGTTATTTTGTACATTTATAATTGCTTTCCTACTTTGTAGAAAATCAGGGAGTGGGATGAAAGATGATCCTCTCAAAGGAGTGTACTTGTTAACGTTCAGTTCCAAATGTTTGATTTTGTGAAGTTGCCATTGAGATCCTTTAATTTCGAACGATTCCATTTCATTTAGAATTTTCTGTTTCATTTCATCGTAACAATTTGGTACTTCTGCCGACTGCAATATTATTACGTTTTTAGTTTTGAAATTGAGTTCCTGATACTCCATGTTATTTTCGTTAGTTCCTTTTTTAAATTCTGCGATTAAAACTACATTAACTTTTAGTTTCATTTCTCTAAGTTTCCATTTGATTAAACCTGTTGCGGTTCTTTCAATACTGTTCAGAAATTTGGAAGCATCTTTAAATCCTTTCGTATTTTTAATGTTGTAAGTCACTAATCTAGATTCAAATGCAGTTTCCTTTTTAACAACTTCCGTTTTCGGTTCTTTGCTTTTTTCAAATACTTTTTCATTAAAATTAAATACTTTGTGCAATTTCCTCGGATTTACAAATACAGGTTTTGCTTTTCTAGGTTTTCTGATAGTCATTGTCCGGTCCGGGTCGTTTTTTCCATGGCGCTTAGACTTTAGGTGTCTAGCCCAATTTTTATAAGTAGTGCTAACATTGCACTTTTCACAATGTCTTCTCGTATCATACATTTTATTATAGGATATATAATTTTTCGAATCATTCATTTTTATTAGAAAAGAGATTCTTTTAACTAACCCCTCATTTTTTTGAATTCTTAAAGGTGGGTGTATGGTACACACCCACCTTTTTCTTTTGTCTATTATTGGAGAGATCCTTTTAACTTACCCCTCATAAAAACGTTTTAATGGAAATTTTCCATTAAAACAACAATATTATACTAAGACCAAGTTTTTTCAGAATTCAATGTCTCTTTGCATGTTTTTAAAACAGTTTCATAATCTTTTCCGTTTGAAAGTTCTTTTAACACTATCAAAGACAGATGACCGCAAATTGGAGGATCGTTATACTTTCGAATTTGTTCGGAATTGTATTTAATTTTTTTTTTCCCAAGTATTTTACCAACTCCTTAGGGGGTGATGCGTTTCCATAGGAATCGAAATAATACTTTTCTTTTTCAGATTTTTTAAAATAACAAGTCCAGTGACTACCATTTTGATAAGAATTTTCCAAATTAATAATTCCACATTCAACGTGTTCAGATCTATCGGGGAGTTCATCCTTCATGAAAACACCTCGGAAATGTTTTATTTTAAAAATTTTCACGAAACGAGTTAAATCTAAATTACTCAAGGGTTGGTAGTTTTCCGTTTTTTTCTTTTTTTTAAACCGGCCCCAATACTTAGACTTTTTGCATTTTTAGCTAGTTTTTCCATCTCGAGATTATGACGTTTTATTTCGGCTTCTTCAGCGGCTTTATGTTTCGAGTCTATTACTGAATTTGCTACTGCTGCACCTCCACCTAATAACGCTCCAAGTGCTCCTATTCCTGCAAATATCAGTGGTAGGAATCCACCCGTGTGATTCAAATGTAGTTGTTCGTAATCCAAAGTTAACATAATTCCTTTCTTTTTTTCTTTAGCTTTTTCAAATGCTTTCGATTGAGTTTCCCACAGACTGATTTTATGTTTTCCGTTTCCCGAAATTTGTTTCGCTGTAAAAAGAATTGTAACACTTCTACGCTTTTTGTAAGCGGCTTGTATTTTGGCTATTTGATTTTCGGTTAAATCTATCTTTTTCATGATCATAGTTATTTATTATAGTAAAAAATTTTTTTAATAACGAACTCCCATACCAAAGAATCGTTTACTCCTCATTGCAACTCTCACTGCAGTTGCATCAGCTTTTTCTTTCCAACTCGCATCACTCGAGTGCATTCTTTCTTTTGCTACTTCCTCTAGTGCTTTATCTGCCACATGTCTTTCTTTGGTGTCTGTATGATCTCTGTAAGATATATCGTGTTGCTTACAGCCTTCGTCCAATTTATTAATTCCCGGATCTCCTCTTTTCAATCGTTTATCTAGTTTTGTAAATGGACCGCAGTAGTTGTATCCAGGTAAATGCATTTCGGGTGCGAAACCATCAAGTTTGTTCAACAATGTATTTAAAACTCCAGATCCGTTCTTGATGATTCCTTTCGGTAAACTGTTGACAACTTTCAACAGATATTCTATTCCTTTGGGATTATCTAAGTTTTTTTCCAACTGATCGTTTATAAACTTTACAATTCCTAATTTTTCATTGTGAAAATTGTTATTACCGGCTCGTTCTTGTGCGTACAAATAGTACAAACGCTGTTGCAACTGTTGTAAATTATCGATGTATTTATATTCCACAGGATTTTCCGTATACTCGATCAATCCAGATCCCGATTTACCTGCCTTCAATTCCTTCCAAATAGGAGCAATCAACTCTCTGTACTTTTTCCCCTTACTTGACTTTGGTAATCCCGTAGTTGGGTCATTCTTTTGGTATAAAGAATTCGTTTGAATGAGAATTTTCTTGTAAGTTTTCAAATCCTCTTGAGTGTATTTATCAGGATCAGGTCCTAGAGGATCAGTTAACAAACACCATAATCCGTGAGTTCCTCTATATTTTACATTTTGAATTATGAGATCGTCTTCATTTACCCGAATTTGTTTGTCTCCGATGTAAATTTTGTCCTCTTTTCCCCAGATGCCAAATTGTTTATCACCCTGTCTGATGTAAAGTCTCGCAATTGAACCAATTCCTTTTGGCCCTACACTACTGGATGGATACTCATTTAGATCTACCATGTCTACTATGGAGGAGAGAACGTTACTAGCTGGTTCAGCCATAGTTTCGCCAGCAATATCGTAGGTTTCAGTAGGATTTATTTCGAATGTGTTAGCTGGTCCAAAAGTTACAACTTTCTTTCTAGGAGAACTACTTGTCATTGGCTGTTGCGTGTATGGTACGATTTCCAACTTCTTTATATCTTCATCAGTTTGTTTCACTGCATTTTTCAATTCAACTAATTTTTCAGTGATGGGTGCGAACGTCTTTTCCTGAGTTTCTCTATCGTTAAATTTATCTACTCTTGCTTCTCGGAAAGCACGTCTCAACTCTTGTTCTTTTTCTCGAATTTTATTGGCTTCATTGACAGTCATTTCTTTAGGTTTCCTAAAAGTATTTCGAACTATCTTTTCAGATTTACTCTCAACAGTTTCTTGAAGTTTTTGGTTTTTGTCTTTTGGTTTGCCTTTTGAAGCATTTTTATATTTTGCATCTAATTTTTTTAATGTTTCATCAATCATTTATTATAAAATATATTTTTTTAACGATTCACCGAACGTACGTTAAACGTACGTTGAACGTTAAGCGTTAAACGTACGTTGAACGTTAAGGCCGTGTCCTACGTGGATCTGCCGCGCGCGTCAACGCGTCGGAGCTTTCGGGCGTTCACACAAATCGCGTCGTCATGCCGCGCGGCGAAAAAAAAGGTGTCCTACGTGAAAACGCGAGACGCTTCGTATTTCAGTGGACGCCGACTGTCAAGTATTGTCACCTGTTCTTTTATTTTTACTGCTTTATTTTTGATTACGTTCAAGTATCAGGCTGACATTTATGCAATATTTTCTGAGCCTAAGTTGTCCTACTACTACTAGTTGATATTGTATAATAATTCTAGGAGACTTAAAAAAAATAAGAGTACCAAATACAGTTTGTTTCTAAAAATCACGTATTGTTATTTTATAAACATCTCATTAAACGTAGGTACATAGGGGGGGTACTTGCTTGCCATCCTAGATTGTTGCGATACTTCGCCCCAAGCAGTTTGCACCAAATCACGGTTTTTATAGTGTTATTTATTTATTTTTTCATTTATTGGCAATATATCATAAATAAGTACATAATGGAGATAAATATACAAAATAATTAAAAATACTAAAAAAAGCCGAATTTGGGAGACATTTTAATTAGAGAAATTGCCCACCAAAGAATAAGTTCGGAAGAACTTGTGCTCTTCGATGTACCGGTTATTCCAAAGACACGGCCGCTTTTGGACTTCTGCAGTTAACATTTCCATCACACAAAATACACAAAAACACGGTCTTCTACACAGCAATTAACAGAACAAACGAGATAAACAAATCAAACGCGGCGTTTGACGCGAGGCGGTGACGGTAAAAATCAAACTAGTTTGGAAATCAAACCGAAGCGTTCAACGCTGTCGCGACAACGCGCCGTCCGAATCACGTGACAATTTCCATGGTTTTCATTGGTCTGCGTCTTCAACGCGCCAACGCCCGAACGCTCCGACGCGCGCGGTGGATCCACGTAGGACACTGGGTAAGCGTTGAACGTTAAGCGTTGAACGTTAAGCGTTGAACGTTAGGCGTTAGGCGTTAGGCGTTAAGCGTTAAGCGTTAAGCGTTAAGCGTTGAGCGTTAAGCGTTAATTTTGTCGATTCACCGAACGTACATAAAAATATAATAGATCAAGATCTATTATATACACATTTGGTTAATGCTTATTTAGTTATTTCTAGCTGGAAATTCTTTCCGTATCGTCCACTCTCTTTTTTTAGTGTTGCGTCTATCGTTAGAAAACCAAATGTATCCTTCCAACATTCACCACAAATTTCTTTGAACCGTTCAAAAGTAAAATCCGATCCTACATACTCATCATAAATTGTTTCAATGTAAGCATTGCTCTGTTTAAAAATACAAAGAAAATTCACGTTATTTCTAATCAACTGTTTATCAACTTTAGTATAGGATTGAGTCAAATAAATGCACGAAATGTTTTTATGCCTACCTCTTACATAGTAATCCTTTATAATTTGCTGTTGTTGTTCATTCACACAATCATCGAAAACTATCAAACTGTTCGGTTGGCATTCATCTAGACCGATTAATTCATCACAGCTACTATAGAAATGAGCAATTTCCTTTCCAATTTTATCAGTTAGTTTTTAAGCTTTTCTCAAGCCTTTATAAACTTTTTGTTCTAATGATTTAGAAAAAACATAAAAGTTTTCAAAGGGAATACCCCATGGTTCTGTAATGAGGTTGTACAACAATGTAGTTTTTCCACATCCACTCGTACCAATTTGTCGTGAGTCCCTCCCGGGAACACTCCACTACAACCTTAAAGCTCTCACCAATATTCCGATGTAAAAATTACCTTCCGTCAATAAACATCTGAGTGGGGAGACAGGCGACAGAATCCGGGGGACACAACCTGGTGCCCCACTACCAGCTCCCAGCAGGGAGCTGGAGGGAGAGGACTCCAAGTCCTATATAATCCCGGATCCTGGAGCTTTAGCTTCATTCGACACTTCCTCTAACCAGCTCTCTCTTCTCTCTCTACCTTCCTCCTCCCAGATGCCTGGTGGTATCCGCCGCTCTGGGAATTCACCTCCTACCTTCTCCTCTTGTCTACATCGGTGGATATCCGCCGCCTAGACAAGCACCTTCCTTCCTTCACCCACATCGGTGGATTACCGCCGCCTGGGTGAATTTCCTTCCTCTCGCCTACATCGGTGGATTACCGCCGCCTAGACGAGATTCCTTCCACTCACCTACATCGGTGGATTACCGCCGCCTAGGTGAATTTCCTTCCTCTCACCTACATCGGTGGATTACCGCCGCCTAGGTGAAATTCCCTCGCTCTCACCTATTCACTCCTTCACGCCACCGTGATGATAAAATTTAAATTCATCACAGTGGTGAACCCGACGTTCATCCAACCTTCTACCCTTCCTCCCTTCTTACCACCTCATGTGTCGCCCCCAGTCTAGTTCGGTGTCCCGCATTTTAAATTCACATTTAAAATAGTCAGTTTAAATTCGCAATTTTGGCCCACCCGCATCCGCTCACACAACTCTCAACGCTCCGCTGCAACCACCTCCGCTGCCGCAAATTGCGAATTTTAAAAATTCAAAACCTCAACCAATTTGAATTTTGTTTCCAGACACCTCCACTATGGACCCGAACTCGCCGTCACCGCCGCTCCTCCGGCCGTCCCTGCTGCAGCCGCCGACCGCTGCGACATCTGACGCAACCGACAACCCCTTCACCAGCCTCTCACCACCCGGCTCCAACGCATCCGCCGCCGCCGCTGCCGCCGCCGCTGCAGCTGCCGCACACGCCGCCGCCGACGTCACGACGGCCTCTGCGTCGTTTCCGCTGTCGCTACCCCCCTTCTACACGCACGACCCCGCACTCTGGTTCTTCCAGGTCGACGCTGCGTTTTCTGCCGCCAACATCCGCAGCCAGCGTACCCGCTACTCCCGCATCATCTCCCTGTTACCATATGAGATCCTCCTGCAGACATCTGACATCTCCCCCGACGCCACGGCCGCCTACGACGACCTCCGCAGCCGCCTCATCAACTTATACCAGCCCTCCAAGATCGCACGTGTCGCAGCGCTGTCCCAGCCCCAACATCTCGGCGATTTGAAACCCTCCCACCTGTACCGTCGCCTACGTCATCAGCTACACGACGTCGTGACGGCCGACATCGCTCGGAAGTTCTGGCTGCGAGCCCTCCCCCACCCCATCCAGATGGCGCTCGCCAGCCACCTCGACGGACCGGACGAGCCGCTTCTCCGTCTGGCCGACACGGTCTACGACCTCGCCGCGGCCGCCAGCGTCACGGAGGTCGCCGCACCCCGCTTCCCCACCCCACGCAGGGACCGATCGCCGTCTGAAGAGCGCCGCCGGCCCCCCTCCCTCCACCGGCGCCGCTCCCTCTCCGTCGATCGCCGGCCGACCCCCTCCTCCGACCACCGACGCCAGCGCTCGGCCGACCGCCGCACCGTCTCCCCCGCCCAGCAACAGAGGGGGAGGTCCCCAAAAACGGCGCCCCACTCCAGCTCCACGCGCCCCACCAGGATCTACCTCCCGGCGGACCCCCCCCACCGATGTTTCTACCATGTGAACTTCGGTGGGGAGGCCCGCAAATGCCAGCCCCCCTGCTCCTACTCCTCCAAGCAGGGAAACGCGGACGCCCGCCGGTAAATCCGGCGGGCCCCCCTCCTCGCCAACACGGGGGGGACCACCACCAACCCCTCCCCGCCCGCATTCACACCACCTCCACCTCGCCTCGCTACCCCTCCTACGCCGCCGCCACGGCTGCCAACCTCCCGGCCGCATCTGACGGCGCCGCTAAACACCCCACCTCTCCATCAACTGCTCCCCCACCCCGAGTCAACCCCCCCAAGCCCGCCTCCAGGGCTGCCAACCTTCCGGCCGCCACTAGCGCCGCCACTCCCGTTCCCCCACCCCGGAACGGCCCCTCCAAGCCCGCCTCCAGGGCAGCCAACCCTCCGGCCGCCACCAGCGCCGCCGCTACCGTTCCCCCACCCCGGAACGGCCCCTCCAAGCCCGCCTCCAGGGCAGCCAACCCTCCGGCCGCCACTAGCGCCGCCGCTACCGTTCCCCCACCACGGAACGGCCCCTCCAACCCCGCCCCCAAGACGACCACCCCTCCGGCCGCCACTCGCGCCGCCACTACCGTTCCCCCTCCCCGGAACGGCAAAAAAACACCCCGCGTCTCCTTCGCGGGGGACCAATCACCGCCATCGCACCCGCCCATCGCCTCGGACGAACCAAGCCCCCCCCCTCCGACGGACACCAACACCTCGCCAATTTTACCTCACTCCGCCCCAGCTCATCAACGCCTGTTCCTGAAATGTTCAAAGACGCACGTCCCCTTCCTCGTCGACACAGGGGCGGCGCTCTCTATCTTCCCCAATAATATTCTCCGGCGACAGGCGCGTTGTTACCGGCAACTCCTCTACGCCGCCAACGGTACTACCATCCCCTCGTACGGGACGTACCGCTCATCAATTCATATGAGCGGGCTCGCGTACGAGTGGGAATTTACCGTGGCGGACGTAGAGAAAGCTATCCTGGGGGCCGATTTCCTCGCATATTTCGGCCTCCAGGTAGACGTCCGTAACGCGCGCCTGCTCGACCCCTCCACCCAGAAACCCATCCCCGGGTTCATTCATGCGGTGGATCGGCCCCCGTCCCAGTTTGAACAACTCCTCCTCAACTACAAACCCCAGCGCCGCCCCTCAGCCCACATCTCACAGACCCAGCACTTCATAGAAACCTCTGGCCCCCCAATATCCGCGAAAGCACGACGCCTCCACCCCCTCCAACTCTCACAGGCCCGCAAACATTTTGATCTCCTCATCAAAGACGGCATTATCCGTCCCTCCAAATCCCCGTGGGCTTCTCCACTACATATTGTGCAGAAGCCTAACGGGGATATCCGCCCATGCGGCGACTATCGCCGCCTCAATGCCCGTACAACCCCAGACCTTTACAACGTCCCGCATCTCAGGGATTTCTCTTCCCACCTGCACAACACAACCATCTTTTCTACGCTCGACATCTCCCGTGCCTTCCATCACATTCACATCTACCCCCCTGACGTTCCTAAAACAGCTATCATCACCCCTTTCGGCCTGTTCGAGTATATCAAAATGGGTTTCGGCCTCCGTAACGCTGCCCAAACATGGCAGCGTTACATGGACAACATACTACGAGGCCTACCCTTCGTCTTCTGTTTTTTGGACGACGTCCTGATCGCTTCCCGAGACCCAACCGAACACCTCGCACACCTGACACAAGTACTTGACATCTTCGCCGCCGAGGGCCTCACCATTAACACTCCGAAGTGCGTCCTCGCCCAGCCCTCCGTCCGCTGCCTCGGCCACCAGGTTTCGTCCGAAGGAATAAAACCCCTACCGGACAAAGTTCACACCCTCACCGATTTCCCACGACCCAACACTGTCTCAGAACTCCGCCGTTTCCTGGGTATGTTGAACTTTTACCGAAGACACATCAAACACGCGGCACAACACCAACAACCACTCATACACGCTATCCCACAACCGGCTAAGAAAAACGATAAACGCCCCATTTCCTGGACCCCCGCCCTCACTACCGCCTTCCAACAATGCAAACAGGACCTAGTTGACGCCGCTCTATTGGCCCATCCCGATCCCCATGCCCCCCTCTCCATCACCACAGATGCGTCCGACTGGGCCATCGGGGCAGTACTCCACCAACACACCGGCGCCACCCCCCAACCTCTCGGCTTTTTCTCCAAAACTCTGTCCCCCACACAAAAAAATTACTCCACCTTTGACAGAGAACTCCTCGCCATCCACGAAGCCATCAAACACTTTCGTGACTTCGTGGAGGGCAGGCAGTTCTCTGTCATAACCGACCACAAGCCCCTCACCCACGCCCTCCTCCAAAACCGAAAATCAGCCTCCCCCCGTCGCCTCCGGCAACTCGAATTTATCGGACAATTCACGTCCGATATTCGTTATTTGCCGGGGGCCGACAACTGCGTCGCCGACGCACTCTCCCGCCCCACCCCTGCGCCGGTGGCGGAGTTACTGCCCTTCCCTTCCCCGCAAACCCTCAAAAACCATCAAACTCCTACCTCCGATCCCGCTCTTTCCCATCTCATCTCCGCCTCAAAATTGGAGCAGCTGCCTCCCCTAGATCTCTGGTGCGACGTATCGGCCGACACACCGCGCCCGTACGTCCCGCCGGAGCTGAGGAGGCAGTTGTTCCTACACTACCACTCCCTCCATCATCCCGGCATTCGGGCGAGCCGGGACCTCATCAAAACGCGGTACTTCTGGCCCCATATGAACACGGATATACGTACCTGGGTTCTAGGGTGCCAGAAGTGCCAGCAATTCAAGGTCTCGGCTCACCCCCATGTACCTCCTCAACCTATCCCCGATTCTCTCCCGTGGGAACACGTCCACTTGGATCTGGTCGGCCCTCTTCCCCCCTCCGAGGGGAAGAGGTATTGCCTCACCATGATCGACCGTGCGACAAATTGGGTAGAGTGTATCCCACTCGCCCACATTACCGCGGACGCCGTCGCCGCGGCCTTCCTCAATCAATGGATCAGCCGCTACGGTTGTCCGCGGACACTCACGGTCGATCAGGGGAGGCAATTTGAATCAGCCCACTTCGCCGACCTGCTCCGTTCCCTCGGGATTCAGAAAATCCGCACCACTCCTTATCACCCTCAATCCAACGGGAAAATAGAGCGGTGGCACTCGGTCCTCAAGCAAGCCATCTCCACATCAGCCACTTCCCCTTCATGGACCAAAACCCTCCCCTACGTTCTACTTAGCCTCCGCACTTCCGCCCGTCCTTCAGACAACACAAGTCCCGCACAACACGCATTCAGAGACCCCATTCGGTTACCGGCCGACATTTTCCCTCCACACAACACCCCGTCCATTAACAGGGAACCGTTACACACCTCAACACCGACAAACGACACCACTTACCCAAAACGCTTTTACACTTCCACGCATATGTACTTGAAAGAGCCCGGCATGCATAAAACCTTTCAGCCCCTTTATGCCGGGCCCTTTCAAGTCATCCGCACAACACCGACCACCGCGACCCTGCTAATGGACGGGAAACCCCACACCGTCCCTTTCGCCCGCTGCAAGCCCGCCCCTGTTCTCCCTCAACCAACATCCACTATCAGTCTCCCGCCGTCTGTTTGCAATGCAACACCTCTCTCCTCCGAATCTGTCTCCCCCGTCGCCGTTTCCGGATTTCGATTCGGATCCGGAAATGGCGGCGATACTCCGGGACGTGTACGTCCCGGACCCGCTCTCCCCCCTACCCCCTTCGCCCGGACCTACTGCATCGCTTCAGTTTTTCCCGCGAAGGATTTCCGGACTTCCTCCCCGGCCCCGGCGGTGGAAGTACCCCCAGTGGCGCATACTGCGCGAATTTCGCGCAGCAAAAGCCACCGGGGTACATCCCCCCTACGTCCCGTCCGACCCCCTTATCGATCCACTCCTCCACCAACTTCATTTAACCCTGCTTATGCCACCCCCACCGCCCCTTCCAAACATCAAAACCCCCGTCCTCAACGGACCCCCGCCCCCCAAATTTCAACAACCCCCGCCCCCCAAATTTCAACAACCCCCGCCCCCCGAATTTCAGCCCCCTCTCACTCCCCCATTTTTCTCCATTTTCGACCCCCCAATTTTAAATTCAACCCCAAAAACACCCCAACCCACCAAACCTACAACACCCCCTCTTCCCCCACCACCGCCGGGGATATCCGAAATAGCCTCCGCCGGGACGAAAAGGTCCGGGCGCCGCAACAGACGACGGGAGCGTCCCTCGCCCCGCGTCCCGGCGGCCAAGTCCCCCGCCCCGCTCTGAGAAATCACGGCGGGGCCCTGAGATTTCGGGACAGTGTTTGTGTTCCTTTATCCCACAGACACTGTACCGAACCTCACAGCCCCGCCGTGGCCACTTCGTCGCAGCGGGCATCATCAACACCCACCCACACACCACACCCACCTTTTCACAACACACACACACTCAACACACTAAACCGCACACAACCCACACCCAGGGAACGGCGGATCTCGCAACCCCGCTCAATTTTGTCTCCCCTGACACCGTACCAAAAATTTGTACATACCTGTAAATACCTGTACATACCTGTAAATGTTTCCTGTAAATACCTTGCACCTGTAAACATCTAATGTAAATATCTAACATACTATCCTCACCATCATCGAACTCATCACCTTTGTAAATGTTGTCACCTCATCAAATTTTTCATCACACCCTCTTTGTACATATGTTCCCATCATCGTCTTACATCTACTTACATCTACTTATGTCTTACATCTACTTACATCTACTTACATCTACTTAGCTACTTATGTCTCCTTATGTCTACTTTTGTCTACTTAGCCCTACTTATGTCTACTTATGTCAACTTATGCCTACTTATTCTACTAATTGTATGTCACCCTAGCTTTAAGACACCTCCGGTCACTCTTCTGCCTTCAGCACTACAATTGTTTGTTTCAGCCTTCAGCTCCTGTATCCTTGCGCCTTCAGCTCCCCTTTTTGTTTCCGCAGCCCTCAGCCACTGTCAACTTGAGCCTTCAGCTACCTCAATCATTGGTTCGAACTGGGGGGACCTCTGTCGTGAGTCCCTCCCGGGAACACTCCACTACAACCTTAAAGCTCTCACCAATATTCCGATGTAAAAATTACCTTCCGTCAATAAACATCTGAGTGGGGAGACAGGCGACAGAATCCGGGGGACACAACCTGGTGCCCCACTACCAGCTCCCAGCAGGGAGCTGGAGGGAGAGGACTCCAAGTCCTATATAATCCCGGATCCTGGAGCTTTAGCTTCATTCGACACTTCCTCTAACCAGCTCTCTCTTCTCTCTCTACCTTCCTCCTCCCAGATGCCTGGTGGTATCCGCCGCTCTGGGAATTCACCTCCTACCTTCTCCTCTTGTCTACATCGGTGGATATCCGCCGCCTAGACAAGCACCTTCCTTCCTTCACCCACATCGGTGGATTACCGCCGCCTGGGTGAATTTCCTTCCTCTCGCCTACATCGGTGGATTACCGCCGCCTAGACGAGATTCCTTCCACTCACCTACATCGGTGGATTACCGCCGCCTAGGTGAATTTCCTTCCTCTCACCTACATCGGTGGATTACCGCCGCCTAGGTGAAATTCCCTCGCTCTCACCTATTCACTCCTTCACGCCACCGTGATGATAAAATTTAAATTCATCACACAATTATTAAACACCTAATTGGAAGTGGTAGTAAACCATCTCTCATACTAATCGGGTCAAACGGTGTAGGTTTTATGATATAGCTTTTGTTATATTTTGGATTCATTTTTTATTTATTTATTATATAATAAATAATGTTTATAAAAATTTCAGGAGATACACTAAGGTTTGAGAGTCCGATTCCACTCGATCCGAATAAAGAGTATCAGTTGGGCATGTCGGCTTTGTTGTTTACAACTAGGAAAACGTTTGAGATAAAAAACTTCGAGTTCGCTTACAGATTTGCTTTTCCTGATGGAATTTACGATCTAATATATAAAATCGATGGAACGTTCAATGTGAGTTCATTCAAAGCCAAGTTGATTAGTATTTTATCCAGTTTTCAAAGTAGTTTGTTAGCGAAAAAAGACACTATGAAAAAGTATTCTGAAGCTCAAGTGAAAGAAATACAAAAGGATATACAGAAAGTTAATCCGAATAGTTTGAAATTCGATCTCGAGCATTTAAAAGACGATACTTACAGAATTGCTGCATACTTTCCCATGGAAATGAGAATTGTGGATGAGGGGAATTTTTGCGATATATTTCAGTTGAAAAATTGTTTAGGTTCCGATAATTTGTTTAAAAAGAATACCAACTACGTTTCAGAGAATAATCCGAAACAACTCGTTTTTTCTGACAACATAGTCGAATGGCATTGTAACATTACGGAATATAGCTTTACAAATCATGATGAACATCCCCATTTGCACGTTGAACACGAGTTATTACACGTTTCTTTCATAGAGAAACTAATGCCACCTAATACTGTTTACACGGAAAAACCAAAGAAAGTAGTTTTCATTCCACTAAGAAAAGGACTGAAAGAAATAAAAATGATAAAATTGTCAACAACCATGGGAAATAACGAACCGATTCGATTCAACGATATTAAAGCTTACTTGTTGCTGAAAAGTAATTAATTTCTTTTTTTTATATAATAAATAAGATGAACAACATTGATGAAAATCCGTCTGCTCCTGCAGTTGAAAACGATATACAATTTACTCCGTTTTACAAAAACATTTATCCTCAGATTCCGGTTCCGGAATTTAATTCCAACGATTATAGAATAAATCGTATTATGAAACAATACGAATTTTTAGAAAACGAAATGAAAACCCGGGGAAATTTGAAGAAAAAATACTGCAAATTATCGAAAACATTTTTCGGAATAGAGTGTTTCTTTACATTAACCGAACTGGGGATGATTGGTGTTTGCATCACTCTCCCTGTAGCAATTCCTTTTGGAGTTCCAATTTCAGCAGGATTAACAACATCTTCTGCAATCCTGAGAACTTCGGGCAGTTAGGGTAAAGGCACTAGTTATTGGCCGGTTAAGGATGTTTTGTGTCATAACATACTTATTTTTCATGAAATTTGTTATTTTCTTTGACTTTCAGAAAGCTAGATATTCCAACAAAGATATCCAACAGTAATTTTTATCAAATAATTGATATTTAAATTTTTTTTCAATGATAAATGGGAAAAACTAAATTCCGCCAGTTATTGGCCGGGGTTCGTTATTATTGGCCACCTCGTCGCTAGTTATTGGCCACCTCTAGTTTCACGTTTCTCATTGATTCTGTTAGTGAAATCTATGAATTCAGGCTGTTGAGTTATGGATGTGTGACGGAGTCCGTCCACATCATTGAAAAAAAGCATAATTTTATTATAGTTTAAAAAAATATGCTTAACTATTTAGGTTCTTAATCAGTCATATTGTTATACGGGGACCTGATTCCTTCTTATCACAAAAATAATATTTCATTTTCTCAGCACCATTTATTGCTAATTTTTATTTTAACCAAAATTATAAAGTTAACGTCTGTTTGTAGGTAGGTACTAAGCAGTCAATCATGATATACCTATAAGTTTATGTAGTCAGGGCACAAAGGTTTGTCTGACAAAGACTTGATAATATACAAAATAAGCAAACATTAGGTCTTTTACTACTTTCATCCTTATTTTATTTAGTAGGAACTCGTTGGCAACTTGATTCTAACTCAGTTTCATCTTGTCACAATATAAGGAAATAAAAAAGAAAAACGGAGTTATTGAAAAAAATAGTCTATTTACACGAAAAACACTGTTACACCGGTCTCGGTGATAAAACCATCGGTTTGAGAAAAATAGTGGAAATAGACTATTTTTTTCAATAACTCCGTTTTTCTTTGAAACAGGTTTCCACGATTTCGTCGCAAGTGATTTAGTTCATATAAGGACATGTTTTCGAATGTCGCTTTGTAGTTTACTTACACCTTTTAACGAGCCTATATTATTTAGTTAACATTTTATAGCTACATAGTTTGGTAATTTACACATATTACATTACAAACATTACAACTAAATTACATAATCAACTGGACGGTTTGCAGGTACTAATCAGTCCACCTTGATGTATAAACGCAGTCACAGCACAAAAATTTCTTTCTGAAAGACTAGGTAACAAGTAGATAATATTAAATGTTAAGGATCCTCGACAGTGCATCCTCATTAGTCAATTTTCGAAGAAAATGAAGCTATTGCAATTTATCAAATATTTTTACAACATAGTGAGTGCTCTACTTGCTGATTGCGATTGGTCCTTCAAAAAGTACATTATCAATAAATTAACAAATGCTCGCAGTGAAGTAACTAACATATTCGTCAAGGAAGCTAGTAGCTATAAAATATCAAAAATAATTTGTTCGTTGAAATTAAAATACAGATACGTAGGATTTGAGACCAATGGACTGTAACTTGTTGCGGCTGGCATCAGTTTGTATTGCCTTCATCACCATTGAGCTGTAGATGTTCTGAAAGATTATTGCAACTAGTGCAGATCTTTAGTTCTCCATCATCACCACTTCTTCAGCTTTCACATTTAGTGTGATATAACTTGTCACAAATGTCGCACGCACGACCTGGGTTGACAGCATTAAGACTCCGCGTACATAAGCACATTCAACGGTCGGTTTTCCTCAAGGAAACCATGAACACTTTGTTGGAGATCGAGTCTTCGTCTAGGAAACCTTTCCATTCCACATTCAATGGCCCACTTGCTTCCTCATCCTTGGTAAGAATTGTGGAGGGACCAGATTCGGGTTTTACAAATTTGGGGCTAATCCTGAACCCAAGGGTCGTCCGAGGAATGCCATATTTATCTGCTGCTTTCCTAGCTGACAAGGTACCGTTATTCACTTCCTGTAGAGCTTGGTGCAATTTGGTCGGGGAATAGTTCCTCTTCTTGGCATGCAGACGCTTCGTGCTTAATTAGTGAGTTTCGAAGAAATTTCAGTGGGTCCAAAATTTAAAATGAGAAATGCTGAAAATTGAAATGTGAAAAACTTGAAATTTTGAAAAATGTAAATCTATTTCAGAATATTCTAAACTGAATCCTGAATTATTACACTTTTTCAAGCGTACGTAAGTATAATACAATAATATGTAGCTACCTGTTAAGAGAGCATCAATCAATATGATATCTCTTAGAAACGGTAGGTACCTATCTTGGTAAGACGGTATCCCATAAAAACCTACATATAAAATTATTAAAAAAAGGGCAAATTTGCACTAAAAAATTCTTGAAAGTTTTTGTTCTTTAGAACTGCTTTCATTAAGTAAATCGTGGCTAAAGCGTGACTAGAACATTAAATAAATGCATTTCTACATCCCTAAACGTAAAATGAAATGCTATTACTGATGGTTTTAGCGACCCGGCCAATAACTCAAGAAGAAAAAGTAGCCATAGTATCAGATATTAGCCACCCGGCCAATAAATGAAGGATCACTTTGGTGAGGGTTTAGTTATTAGCCACCCCCTTATATTACTCAATTTTTGAGTGTTTCAGGTCCTCGTGGCCTTAATCGATTCTTAAATAAGTGCAGATGAAGGAAACGCAAAAATTAGGTTACTTGAATTAGTTGGAAACCGGTAAAATCCTTAAGAACAAGAGCCGGTTTGCTTACCGTTTTCACAAGAAACAGCAGTGTTGGAGACTTGTCACATGCCCGCTCCAAGTTGAACTGAGTTGAGAGGTTTCAGTAAGGTTGTACTTGAACCTTCTGGGTCCTGATGCCTTCTGGATTAGATTTGTCAAATGACAAGAGGATTTAAAACGATCTCAGAGACATCTGTAGAGTAAAAACTAACTTCTAAAACGAGGTGGCCAATAACCGGGGACCGGCCAATAACTAGTGCCTTTACCCTATGTGGGAAACAAAATTAATAAACATTCGGACATCGGACTTTTGGCGAGAACAAAATTAAATTCCATAGAGGAAAAATTCACGAATGCTTTGAAAGATGGGAAAATTTCGGATGAGGAATTTAACAATATTGAACAAGAAATTAAAAATTACGACGAGATGAAAACCAACATTTTGAACGGTTATAAAAATAATGATACGGAAAAAGCGAAACTTTTAGAAAAGGGAAAAGAATTGGGGAAAGCGGAAATTATAAACGCGATTAGAAAAAATGTTTAAATTTAGTATTACAGTGAGTTGTGTTTTTTATGAGAAAATCTCATAAAAAATTTTTTCATAGTACCTAAATAAAAAAATAAAAAATTTTCATAGTACCTAAATAAAAAAAAATTATGTTTACTATAATAAAAGAATGCATCAATCTAAAAAGGTTTTTGATAAATATCAAGATGGTATTGTACGAAAACAATTCCAAACTTTCAATCCTTCATCGACTTTGAATTTAAATGCCGAAAACAAAAGGACTACTTTCAAAATAGAACTCTATGACGAATTTATTTGCAAAGATGTAGAATATTACATTTCTGGTAAATGTGTTTCAACCGATTCTACGAAACCATATAAAAGTGAAAACAAGGATGTAAGACTTGTTGATAATTTCGTTGCAAACTTATTTTCCAACATAGAAGTGAAAAAACATAATGTCGTAGTCGATGAAATTGAAAACCCGGGGATTGCTAGCACGGTTCAGGGTTATGTATGTCATCCAGGCCCAAAAAATTATAACGGAAATGTAATCAATTCAGGGTTCAACTCAAAAGCTATCGGAGGAGGAAATTTCAGTGTTGTTGGTTGTTTGGGAGATTTAGGATTAGGATTTTTCAAAGATTTAACAGTTCCTATTTACAAAGGGGGATTCGAAATTACTTTTATTCGAAATAGTGATGATAACGTGATATTTCGATACAAAAAAGACACAGCAACTCCGCTTCCACATGATGGAAAAGTAGAAATCACTTCTTTCGTTTTGAGAGTTCCGGTGATTGAATACGATAACGAATCTAAAGTAAATTTGATTACAGATTTGAAAAACATTCCATATCAACTTCAATTTAAAAGTTGGCAATGCATAGAACATAAAAACGTTTCCGGAAAAACGTTGATGTTCGATGTAACTAACATTTATAGAAACGTTTATAATCCTCTCTGGTGTTTCATAGTTTTTCAAACCGATTTACTCAATGATCAGACGAAAGATAATGCTAAATTTGTTCATAAAGATGTTAGGAATTACTGGTTGGAAGTCGGTGGAAAAAGATATCCCGAGGAAAATTACAATTTGGATTTCGACGAAAATGATTTTTGTTTAGCTTATTCCGCGTATTTAGATTACAAAAAGTTAACAAACTCTCAAGACAATTTACCGTATCATGAACCCGAATTTTTCAACAGAGATTATCCGATTTTCAGTATAGATTTAACGGATCAACCTAAAAGTATTTCCGGTGGTAAAAGCAACATCATTTTACACGTAGAATTCAATAAAGCGGTAGTTGCACCTTCAGGTGGTTCAGAAGGAACAACGTGCTACGTTGTTTTAGTCAGTGGTTCGAGCTTCGTTTACAATCCAGTCAAAAATACGATAACACAAGAACTTGTTTAAAATGTAAAAAATAGCGTAAGGATGTGTATTTTTAATGGAGTTCACTCCATTAAAAAAAATGTCTCTAGACTTAAATAAAACATGGAGGATGAAATTTATTGCCATAAATGTAAAAAACGAACAAAAAATATAAACGTGGAAATTGTACAAACCGTGAACGGAAGGTGGAGAATTGCTGCTAAATGTGTGAAATGTAAAACTAATAAAAGTAAATTCATAAAAAATCCGAATGAGGAAACTAACGTAGTTCCTGAAACTGAAGTTATAAATTTATCTGAAAACGAAAAGTTGGAATTTGCGAAGGAATTACATAAACCCGTTAGAAAGAAATTTCAGAAAAGGAAAATTGTTACTCATGGAAAAGATGATCTTTGGGCCGCGGACTTGATTATAATGAAACAATACGAGAATGAAAACAAGGGGTTCGGTTACATGTTGAATATCATTGATACTTTTTCAAAGTACGTTTGGTCAGTTCCATTGAAAAAGAAAAACGCTGCAAATCCCTGCACAACGGTTTATTATTTTGTATAGAATACCCTTCTGTTACACATCACAGCTCTATGTATAGATAACCCGTCTATATAATATAATATGTACTATTCTATGCATATTTATGTAGATCGCAGACCCTCCGTAGGTTAGTACCTAACCCCGTACTCGTTACTAGGTACCTACCTAAAACACGAGTTAAATGTTGCTAAAATAATTCTGCCGATGACAAACAGTACCTAACAAAAAGAAACACACATAATGAAGTTCTGAAAAGAAATTGTTGATGAGGAGTGAAAAAAGTTGCAAAAGTACCTACCAACAAACTCCAGCCCCTTCTACGTAGATGGTATAATGAACCGTTGTGTAATAATTTACCGTTGAGTAATGATTTACCGTAGTAATACCTAATTTACCCATCAATAATACTTCAACGTTTGTTCAAGTTTCACTACCTACCAACAAACTCCAAAAGAGCCATCATTTTTCAAGCGAAATAATATCACAGAACAACCAACTCGACTTCATACTCCGCCAATATAATCAGGTGATCCCTACCAATGATTGGCCGTATTCACTAATTCCTATTGTGGGCGCGTCTCTGGTTACGAGATTTGGTTTGAATTGTATACAATTTCATTCACACTGGAGTCGAAAATGCCTGTCGGTGCAAACTTTGGGGCCTTACTGTGAACGAACGGCTGGACGTACGATGCTCCGGATGGTCTTAAAAAACTCGCAAGTTCAAGAACTATTTAAAACCGTAAAAATATTTACGTAAAAAAATTGTATAGGCGTTTTGAAAATTTCAACCCCTATTTTGAACCCCTTAGAGATGACTCACAGTAACGTCGAGCTTCGAGGACCAACTAGACGCCGAACGGAACCTATAACCCGAATTTCATCAATTTTGTTTCATGGTAACTAAGAAAAGTGGCCCGTACGGCGTACGGCGTACGGCGGACAGACAGAAATATTTTTATTGCAGTTTTGGATTCTACATACCTTGAAACGTAAACCATCAAATTTTGAGGGGGGGTAAGAATTTTTTTTTTCATGCTCGATTCCAATGGTTCATTATTGAAAATAATAAACCAAAACGGAATGGTAGTTTCAAAAGCTTTCAAAGGAGTTTTGGAAAATGTAAAATATCATAATCATTCTACTCCTAAACTCCTTCACACGGACAAAGGTTTAGAATTTGAAAATAGACTTTTCAAAGAACTTTTAGACGAGTATAAAATTAAAATGTATCACACAGAAAATTTAGAAAAATCTGCAATTATCGAAAGATTTAACAGAACTTTGAATCAAAAAATGAAAATTCGTTTCGAGGTGAATGGAAATAAAAATTGGATCGATATTTTACAGGAATTAGTTAATGAGTACAACAAACAAGACGTTCATCGATCCATTGGAATGACACCTGCTCAAGTTGATGCGAGAAACGAAAATGAAATTCTGAGATATTTATTTAAAAAGAGTGGAAAAAATGTAAAAAAGAAATTTAAAATTGGAAATCGCGTGAGAATTACGAAATCAAAGAAAACTTTTGCAAACAAATACAAAGCAAATTGGACGAAAGAGATTTTTGAAATAAGTGAGATTTTAGAAACGAGTCCAGTTACTTATAAAATAAAAGATTTAAGTGGAGAGGAAATCCAAGGAACTTTTTATCCCGAGGAATTACAACTCACGAAATTTTAAATATGTTCTGTTTGAACCTTTCATTGTGTATCGATATTATAATTATAATAACTCTAGTTTTTCCTATAAAAACTTACCTTGATAAGAAAAGGGGAAATAAAACAAAATCTTATAATTATTTTTATTGGGAATATCTCAATAAAAACAGAAATAATATTTCAATGTTCTTTGAAGGTGAACTCAAGGTTGAAGCTCACGCGTGAGCTTCAACCTTCACACAACCTTCATGACACTGAGTATCCATTTACGTCTAATGAGTAAGAACTAGGAATGCGGTCTTTGAGGGCCGCTTGGGGTGGGGAGAATCACGTCACATCGTCTCGCGGTCCTCTTTTACATTCAGATAAACAGGCGCTCCTATAGGAGCGCTTGGGGTGGGAGAACACGACCTTCTGATTCAATTCGTTTCCCAAAAATGTTTTATATTCTGTAATCTTTAACATGGATTCCACTCGTAGAACTGTTATTGGAAGTACAAATATTGATACTTTTGCCACTAGCACTTGAATGTTTCCATCTGTTATTAAAGTTCTTGCAACTTCCTAACTTTCCACTTCCTCAATAAAGTCTATACACTCATAATACACTCACTATACACTCACTATGGTACGTTTTGTAACTCTGAAGTTCCAAATAAAAGTCTTAATCTTCAACAATAGCTAACCACAAATAATCTTTAGGTTGAAACGTTGTGTGCAGAGCGGGCCACGTCTAAAAGATAACTGATAAAATCCGCAGAATGCCTCTCCCTGTTGTCCTTGAGTCATATCGGTGATGAGCCATGCAACTGGTTCGCCGAACAGACGGTAGATTGCGCTTGCAAAATGTTCCCGTACACATTCCTGAACGCCCTTATATCTTGTTCAAATATGTTTTAATGGGGAATCCCCATTAAAACGAACAATTCTAAACTATTATTTTTTACTGATCTAAAACCACTCTATCTTGAAACTCTCGAATGAATTCTTCACTTAAATTTTGCCAATTGTAAATCTCATTCCAGTCTATTTCATTCTGGAACTCTCGAATGAATTCTTCACTTAAATTTTGCCAATTGTAAATCTCATTCCAATATACTTTATCCTTGAACTCTCTGATGAAATTCTCAGATAGTTTTTGGTTAGATGAAATCCAATACCAGTCAATAAGATTTACATACTCTCGAATGAATTCTTCAGATAGTTTTTGGCTAGATGAAATATATTCCCAATATACTTTATCCTTGAATTCACGAATGAAATTCTCAGATAGTTTTTGGTTAGATGAAATACATTCCCAACATACTTTATCTTGAAACTCTCGAATGAAATTTTCAGAGAGTTCTCTGTTATAAGAAATTATATCCCAATCAACTTCGTTTTGAAATTCTCTGATGAAGTCTTCAGATAGTTTTTGGTTAGATGAAATACATTCCCAATGTACTTTATCTTGAAACTCTCGAATGAAATTTACAGAGAGTTCTCTGTTATAAGAAATTATATCCCAATCAACTTCGTTTTGAAATTCTCTGATGAAGTCTTCAGATAGTGTTTGGCAAAGTGAAATCCATTCCCAATCAACTTCGTTTTGAAATTCTCTGATGAAGTCTTCAGATAGTTTTTGGTTAGATGAAATTAATCCCCAATGTACTTTATCTTTAAACTCTCGAATGAAATTTTCAGTAAGATTTTGAAAACTGGAGATCAATCTCCAATTAACTTTATCTTTAAACTCTCGAATGAGATTTTCAGAGAGTTCTCTGTTATGAGAAAAAATAGTATCAGACCACGAAATAGTATCAGAAAGAAAATCTATATTTACTGAAATGTTCGTTGCTTGACAAAAGTTGATATGATCAATCGGACGGGTTATTCTATCACGGATTTCCATGTAAATTTCAGTAGGTAATACGATTTTGTTATTCATCTTATATTTTATTATAGAATATATTCTTTTAACTAACCCCTCATTTTTTTTTATCCACCCCCTTTTTTAGACCCGGTAAATTACCGGGTCTTGGAAAACAACTTAGTATAATATTATTGTTTTTAACGGAAATTTTCCGTTAAAACGTTTTTTTTTTTTTTATTAAAATTTAATAATTAAACAAACTTGATGTCGTGCATGTCTTTTCCATTTTTCGATTTACTCATTCCAGTGTAAACCAAACAAACATCACGTTTGAGTAAATCTAAAAACTCGGATTTTTTAAACGTAAGCGCATATCTTTCAGGTAAAAATACTCTGAAATCCCCCAAATTGGCTAATACGGACTCAAGAGTTTTCCCGGGAGTATTTCGTTTTCACGAACTCAAAACTTACAACTTTGTACGGTTTTCCTTTTTCTAGTTCTGAAAGTCTGTTCGTGTTGTTTTCAAAATTAAATTTTTTCAATAGCTGTTCCTTATTCATTTTTATTATAGAATACATTCTTTTAACTACCCCTCCCCAAATGAAAAAGTCACTGGTTCTGATGTTTTGTGGTAAAAAAGTTTTAACAGGAATTTAAGTCGCTAAATGAAAAAGTCACTGGTTCTGATGTTTTGTGTTAAAAAATGTGTTCTGATGTTTTGTGTTGAAAAGTTTTATCAGGGGTTTAACAGAAAAGCATTTTAACAGGGTTTAGCACAAAAGCAGTTGTAACAGAGATTGAAGTCAGAAACATTTTTAACAGAGATTGAAGTCGGTGGTCCAGGATTGGTATTCCTATACTACTGCTGTGTACCTACTGCACAGTAAGACAACCGGGTAAGATAGGATAAGGACATGAGCCTCAAATGGTGATAATGATTATTCCAGTGTATCAGTGTATCTTATAACCAATCAGAAATTTTCTCCAATAACCAAACTAACTTTTGATTATCTGACGTGGTTTTTATTATTCGGCTTTTATCCTGAAGTATATACCTACCTATTTTGGTTTATTATATTATATTGAAAGAATACCAGCTACCTTTATTCCATTATTTATCTTATCAATAAAATTTCCTACCTATTAGTTGGTCATTAAAAGGCGAAGTATATGATTTCGTTTATGTCATACTTGACCGTCTCAATAAAAGGAAGTCATTAAAAATTGAAAATACGATTTCCATGTGCAGTTATCGCTAATATCGATTTCATTAAACACAGATGAACATATCGTTTCACGGTCGACATCCCCCCCATCCCTACCTCCAAAATCGCTTCTTCCACATCTTGGCACTTCTCATACACCTCATGTCGCTGTAGAGGAGGCATTCTATTATAATAGGTTGTAGGTAGGTACCTATTCTATCACAGTCACAGTGAGAAGCCGTTACAAGCCGTATCAACCAGAAACTCTGTAAAAAAATAAAAATAAAATAAAATTTAAAAAACATTGTTAAGAGAGGCGGTTTTTCCTCAAAAATCATCTATTCTGGCTGTCTTTACGGTGCTGGAGAGGCGGTACTCTGTTACAGATTGTAGGTACCTATTCTATCAGTGAGAAGCCGTTACAAGCCTTATAAAAAAAAACCTAAGCGTGGAGTAGCCATCCCCCTCCCCCACCAATCATCTATTTGATTAGATAAGCTGCTCGTCTTTCACCAAAAATCAAATCCCAGGCATTGAAACTTTGAATACAGCATTGAATAATTGTGAAAAAACTTAATGGTTCACTATTTTTTATCCTCTCCACAACATAATTTTCTGAACTCATCCGTCCCACAATGAATCACAAATCTGCCGACATCACGAATGCTACATTAATAAAAACTACGACGCAAGTACGTGGGGCAAAACTGTTGAAGCTTCTCATGGTGAAGTGAATAGTCTACCCAGTCGACATGTGGAATGCTCGTTGTGGCCAACCATGAAGACAGCTCTCACGAAAAAATTCATTCTTCCGATACCGAATAACGATTTGTTTACCTGTCACGTCAACAAGTAAGGGTAAAAAGAAAGAGGCAAGGTCAAGGAAAAACCGCCTCGTCAGACGAACAACACAATAAGCGGTTGATTTGCAACCCCCCAACTGAGAAATTCTCCCTATTTTCTTTTGTCGAGAGCGCGTTGACGCCGGAACAAACCAGACGGATGATCTCCTAATTTAAATTTAAAGATCCCTTCAAACAAGGGATCCTACCCGGGTTACCCACTCGAAGTTGTCTAGTTGAGTAATGATCTTTGTAATTTACATCTATTTAGATGTATATTAGACTACTTGAGGTCTCGAGCCCTTTACAAATGACAATTTGTCACTTCTCAGGGGGAGGTCGGCTGAGGGGTTGTGGAAAGAGAGGGGTTGTTTTGAGTGGGTAAAGTTCAAACCCTCTTGGACTGTTTTCCCTCCTTGAAGACGGATATTTTAGTCGCCTGGGTATTATAATTCCTACTTTCATCAAGTATACCTACAATATTATGAAAACTAAAACTAAGATGCCGGGTTGGTTTCTGGATACGGTAAAAATCAGTATGTACCTTGCTTGAGAAAATGGTGCTGGTTTGGGTGCTCCCTGCTACGGGTAGATAAGCAGGCTGTCCACATTTTCCAGATACAAGAGATCAAACCAAGGTATTTAATACAAGAGATTGTTTGTTATTCAAGCAGTAAAATTTATGGCAAATTAACGGAGAAGGTACTCACTGATTTTTCATAGTTAGAGAATATAACCCAGAAATTCAATTTGGGGAGTGAAAACCCGCCAATACGATCCCAACCCCAGTCTCAACCAAATCAGAAAATAAAACCAAAACAAAACGTTGATCCTTGCCAAAGTGGAGTTTCTTACGAGCATTTATTTATTTATTTACATACAGGCATGCCTAATTAAAAAATATTAAATTCACAGTATTACAAATCAGAAATAAATACAGCTTAAAATGCAAGGAGAAATACAATTTCTTCCCATACCTACATTTCTCGACTTACTGATAACTATTATTTTAGCAATGTGGTGGGGGATCCACAATTTCGACTCCTTGAAGTTCGGGACCACCTAATTTGCAGGTCAGCCTTATCACATAATAAAAATACGCGGTCACGGAAACTGCACATGCGGTCATGACGAAACTCGGGTGGTATTGTTTACTCATGTGACCGCACAACCCCTGAAAATTTCATCGCAATCGGTTAATCCCTACTGGTACTTTACCTTGTACCTAAAATTTAAAAAGTTGCGGTCACAGAAACTAATAATGCGGTCACGCTGAAACTCAGGAAATAATCTTTTCTACTAATAACCGACCATCCCTGAAAGTTTCATCGAAATTGGTTAACTCCTACTGGTACTTTACTCAGTACCTAAAATTTGAAAAGTTGCGGTCACAGAAACTAATAATGCGGTCACGCTGAAACTCAGGAAATAATCTTTTCTACTAATAACCAACCATCCCTGAAAATTTCATCGAAATTGGTTAACTCCTACTGGTACTTTACTCAGTACCTAAAATTTAAGAAAGTTGCGGTCACAGAAACTAATAATGGGGAGGGGGAGGGGAGGTGGGGGGAGGGGGGGAGGGGGAGGGGGAGGAGGAGGAAGAGGAAGAGGAAGAGGAAGAGGAAGAGGAAGATGAAGAGGAAGAGGAAGAGGAAGAGGAAGAGGAAGAGGAAGAAGAAGAAGAAGAAGAAGTTGGGTGGCCTAAGTTCGACCAAACTAAATACAAAACTAGTCTATGTAGTCAAATTGCCACCTTTGAAAGCGGAGTCTTCCCGCAAATTTGACTCGGGCGGTTTCTTCCCTCCGATTCGGGCGGTCCCCTCCGCCGATTCATCGTTGGACCATAAGGAACCGGGTCCTTCTGCGCCGCCCTTACGCGCAAGGGAGGGGAAGGGTATAAATACCCCCGCTCCCCACACCTCGACACAGTTCACCGAGATCTACCTGAGAACAGACCTGCGATCCTCCCCTTTAGTTGATTCTTTTCCTTTAGTTTAAGTTAGATTGAGACAGTGGTGTTGAGAAGTTGTGTTGGTTCAGAGAGAGAGTTGTAGTTATTTTTCCCCATCCCACGATTGACCCCTGTGAAGAAGACGAGCGGACTGGGCAACGGAAACGGCTTTCAATTTCGGACATTCTTAATAATAGTCGAGCAAGAGAGGAGGAGAGAAGACCCCACCTGAAGGTACGTCTGAACCCAGACGTAAACTCAGTACTGCCGTGGAAAGTCTGTTGTTGCAGGAACACCATCATCTCGCACAGCAACCCCGGAGCCCCAGGAAACCATCCCCTGGACCAGAAGCCCGGAAGGACCATCCCTGGACTACTTGGACCACCGTTCCAGCGGAGGTAGGAATCATTACCTTTTCTTACTTGTCCTTATCTAAGCGATATCCTTGGCGTAATAGCGCCCCTCAGGCTTTGTGCATCACACTTCCTATACGAGAGTCACAAAAAGGGTTATACCCGTTTGTTCCAGAACTCTCCACATCTTTGACCCCAAGACTCGTCCCATGTCCCTCGTATCATCGAACGTCTGAACCCAGCCTGAACCCTCGACTCTGGTGCCACAC
The DNA here is from genome assembly GCA_954871275.1 of Leptopterna dolabrata. Classification (NCBI taxonomy): domain Eukaryota; kingdom Metazoa; phylum Arthropoda; class Insecta; order Hemiptera; family Miridae; genus Leptopterna; species Leptopterna dolabrata. The sequence continues at coordinate 24,280,936 of OX940983.1, forward strand.
TTTCTAACAGTTTTGCATTACATTTATCTGACACTTACCTTAGTAGCTTCTCCCCGTTCATGTAATTTCCGCAATTCGCGTCAGTCATTTTCATCATTCTAACTTGTGTACTTGATTTTGCGCCTTCGCGACCCCATCGTATGTTATTGATTCTTATAATAAATTCAGTCACTTACCTACACGTATTGAGATTATTTCACATCCTTTGAGAACATTCGAGTCACCTTTCGAACCGCCACAAGGCTTCCAAATTATTAGTTTTCTATTAGGAATTTACAGCCGTACTATAACCTGTACCCGAAGTCAGAACCTGTGCAACGCTGACTACGGGGCCGCTGCCAACCTACGAACTCAAGGTAATTTACTTGTAGACTTTTCGCTGCCAAATTTCAGCCTTAGCTCGCCATCCATTCCTGACATAGTCATAAGTAGGTTTACAGGCAGGATAGTCACACAAGTAACGATTACATCTACATGATGATAATACGAATATTAGATGCAAAATTAGTAACATTAATCAAGTTTCACTTTTTTTAATGGATGCCTAGAGCGGACCTCCGTAGGTTAGTACCTAACCCCGTACTCGTTACTAGGTACCTCCCTAAACCGTTGTGTAATAATTTACCTGTATAGGTTCCACTTCTACGGAGATAGAATAATGAACCGCTGTGTAATAATTTGCCCATCAATAATACTTCAACGGTTGTTCAAGTTGCAAAAGTACCTATCAACAAAAACCAGCCCCTTCTTGGTAGATTAGCCGTTGTGTAGTAATTTACCGTGGTGTAATAATTTACCGTTGTGTAATAATTTACCGTTGTGTAATAATTTGTCGTTGTGTAATAATTTGCCATTGTGTAATAATTTGCCATTGTGTAATAATTTAGCCATCAATAGGTAATACTTCATCGGTTGTTCAAGTTGCAAAAGTACCTATCAACAAAATCCAGCCCCTTCTGGGTAGATGAGCCGTTGTGTAATAATTTGCCAGTGTGTAATAATTTACCCATCAATAATACTTCATCGGTTGTTCAAGTTGCAAAAGTACCTATCAACAAAATCCAGCCCCTTCTTGGTAGATTAGCCGTTGTGTAATAATTTACCGTTGTGTAATAATTTACCGTTGTGTAATAATTTGTCGTTGTGTAATAATTTGCCATTATGTAATAATTTACCCATCAATAATACTTCAACTGCCGCAATAATGCTTCATAGGTACCCCACCAATAAAATCGGTTTCACTACCTATCAACAAACTCCAATAGAGCATCATTTTTCAAATGAAATAATATCACAGAACAACCAACTCGACCTCTTAGGTACCCCCCACTAATAAAATCGACGCGTCCCTGGTGACGAGATTTCGTCTGTTGTATACAATTTCATTCACACTGGAGTCGAAGATGCCTGTCGGTGCAAACTTCGGGGCCTTACTGTGAACGAACGGCTGAGCGTACGGTGCTTCGGGTGGTCTTGAAAAACTCGCAAGTTCAAGAACTATTTAAAACCGTAAAAAGATTCACGTAAAAAAAAGGTATAGGCGTTTTGAAAATTTCAACCCCTATTTTGAACCCCTTAGAGATGACTGACAGTAACGTCGAGCTTCGAGGACCAACTAGACCCCGAACGGAACCTATAACCCGAATTTCATCAATTTTTTTTCATGGTAACTAAGAAAAGTGGCCAGTACGGCGTAAGGCGGACAGACAGAAATATTTTTATTGCAGTTTTGGATTCTACATACCTTGAAATGTAAACCATCAAATTTTGAGGGGGGTAAGAATTTTTTTTTTCATGCTCGATTCCAATGGTTCATTATTGAAAATAATAAACCAAAATTCGTCCGTCCGCCGTACGCCGTCCGCCGTACGCGGCACTTTCCTTAGTTACCATGGACCAAAATTAAGGAATTTAGTATACATCCATTTGGGGTCTTGTTGTGCCCCGCAGCTTGGCGTTACCGTCAGTCTACTCTAAGGGGTAGAAAATAGGGGATGCAATTTTCAAAACGCCCTGGCTCGAAAACTTCAAATGGGAAGGTATATTTTTTCCATCGATTTCGAATAGATCGCAATTTTTTGCGTCAAATGAGACCTCGCGGAGCATTTTAGGACCAACCGTTCGCGAAAAAAAGAGAAGAAACACGAGTGTGAATCGCAAATTCAAGGCCGAATACCCGTTCAAACTTTTTTTAATTTTATTTTTTTCAAACTAATAACCTTTCTTAATAACCTTCTAATAACTTTTCAAACATCACCTGATCAAATGCGACTTTTTCTGTGTTTTTTTCGATTTCACCGATTGTTTACTTTGAGAAGCTTCCTTAGTTACTGAATTTTGTTATGAATGAAGGTTATTATAATTCGGATAATGATAATTACAGGTAGGTAGGTACTCATTGTACTCGTCGAAATGTGAACCTTACGATATAATTACGGTAGGTACTATAAAAGGAACAGCATCTTTACAGATGGGTGATCTATATATAGAAAATAAAAAACCGTTGTGTAATAATTTGCAGTGTTTTTCTTTGTTTTATGTCTGGGCCAACATAGGAAATAATAACTTTTCAGAAGAAAATTTTTAAGTTTTTTGACCAGTAGAGATCAACCAATTTTGTTGAGATTTTCAGGGATGGTTGGTTATTAGTAGAAATGAATATTTCCTGAGTTTCAGCGTGACCGCATTATTAGTTTGTGGCCGCAACTTTTTTTAAATTTTAGGTACCTACTGAGTAAAGTACCAGTAGGAGTTAACCAATTTCGATGAAATTTTCAGGGATGGTTTGTTAAGAGTAGAAAAGATTATTTCCTGAGTTTCAGCGTGACCGCATTATTAGTTTCTGTGACCGCAACTTTCTTAAATTTTAGGTAGGTACTGAGTAAAGTACCAGTAGGAGTTAACCAATTTCGATGAAATTTTCAGGGATGGTTGGTTATTAGTAGAAAAGATTATTTCCTGAGTTTCAGCGTGACCGCATTATTAGTTTCTGTGACCGCAACTTTCTTAAATTTTAGGTACTGAGTAAAGTACCAGTAGGAGTTAACCAATTTCGATGAAATTTTCAGGGATGGTTTGTTATTAGTAGAAAAGATTATTTCCTGAGTTTCAGCGTGACCGCATTATTAGTTTCTGTGACCGCAACTTTCTTAAATTTTAGGTATTGAGTAAAGTACCAGTAGGAGTTAACCATTTTCGATGAAATTTTCAGGGATGGTTTGTTATTAGTAGAAAAGATTATTTCCTGAGTTTCAGCGTGACCGCATTATTAGTTTCTGTGACCGCAACTTTCTTAAATTTTAGGTACTGAGTAAAGTACCAGTAGGAGTTAACCAATTTCGATGAAATTTTCAGGGATGGTTGGTTATTAGTAGAAAAGATTACTTCCTGAGTTTCAGCGTGACCGCATTATTAGTTTCTGTGACCGCAACTTTTCAAATTTTAGGTACTGAGTAAAGTACCAGTAGGAGTTAACCAATTTCGATGAAACTTTCAGGGATGGTCGGTTATTAGTAGAAAAGATTATTTCCTGAGTTTCAGCGTGACCGCATTATTAGTTTCTGTGACCGCAACTTTTTAAATTTTAGGTACAAGGTAAAGTACCAGTAGGGATTAACCGATTGCGATGAAATTTTCAGGGGTTGTGCGGTCACATGAGTAAACAATACCACCCGAGTTTCGTCATGACCGCATGTGCAGTTTCCGTGACCGCGTATTTTTATTATGTGATAAGGCTGACCTGCAAATTAGGTGGTCCCTTGAAGTTCCCTAGGCTCATTTTTCTCTCAACCTTTTACCGCAACCCGATATTGGAATTGGAACATTCAAGCGAGTTTAGTACTCGTAGCTACTTTTTTGCTTAAATCACCCGATAAATTCGGTAGGTATAAGGAGGTTGTACAACCAATATGGACCATTGTACAACGTCTCCTACGCAGAAGGCTCGCCGTGGAAGCCTCTTCACGTAACGAGCCTTTGACGTCATTGGTTTTGAGATCTTCTTTCTTTCCCGTCAGCCGCCGGAAAAAATTCGCTTGTTATTGACGGATATCCCCTCCGTTTCAACAGGTTGCACAAAATATTTTTCCGCAAAAGGAAATTACGTAAGACTTTATTTTGCTCGGAAGAACGAAACTTGGATACAAACTGCCGGGTTTATGTTCTCCTATTTATTTTCATATGACGTAGGTAGGTAAAAATATTGAATTGAAAATATCCCTCTTTTTGGTTTATTATTTTCAAGAATAAAGAACCTCCTTAATATACGGAGAAAAAAATTCGGCCGTGGGTACATAATAGCTTCATTACATCATCGATTTGTGCTACATAATCCGCTGGTGTACCCTCGATATAGATACCTACCCTAGATGATCAATACTATCTACCCATTTATGGAAACCACAAAGACATGAATGTTCGAATAACAGATAGGGATTGCGCATGAGCAAATCAACTCAAATCGCTAATACATTCAAGAGGGGTCTGCCTAATCATAATTATAATTGCATTTTTTCTCCATTTATTTTCATCCAAAAATTAAACAGTGTACAAATTTCATCTAAATCGGTCCAACCTACCGGGAGTTGTGACCGTTACCAGGATTTCATTGCGATTTGGGAACGTCACTACACACGTGGAGGAGAGTCCGTCATCACTAGCAAGTCGAGCATTATAGTAAGCGAGTGCTTTCTACTCGTAGTTGGTCCCTGTTTACATGGTCGAATATGGGAATGAGCGAATGGAAGAGAAAGGTTGTTGAGCGGCTCGGAGACAATGGAAGTGGACGGAAGTGAAAGGTAGTTTGTGAAGGGGTCTTTCTCTGGAGTCTAATGTTCATACTAGTACTTCTACTACGAGCGGAACTCACCCTTTAGATTTAATACTAAATGTTAGGTAGGCACGGGGTTTTCGTTGTTCGCATATATGTCAGAGCCTGCGATTAGTTAGAGGTGCATGCCTATTAGTTAGATTCCAATGGAACTCATAAGGAACCATCAGGATTCCAAGGATTCAATCGGATATCCGGGATATACAATGAAAATTACCAAGATCTCGGAACAGAACACATCCATGGAGTATTGCGCATCACCGGCTGTTTTTATAGTCGTCATGTTCTCTCTGGCTGTTTGAATCAGCCGGCTACCGTCATCTACATTATTATTATTTGAAATAACGTTACCATCACGCTCAAACGGCTGGACGGAATTTCACAGGATTTTTTGCAAAGTGCTCAGTATCGCCCAGAAAAAATGTGTTACCTATTCGTTTATTACTACTATTCGTTTCGCCTCCTGAATTCCTCCTTATTCGTCAACTTGGCCATCCCAAGCGAAGTCGGATTAATTTTTTTAAGTTGTGAAGTTTTTACGTTGTTAGCATAATGCTAATATTGTTAGTAACGTTCAGCATTTTGTTTTGTAGTTGAGTTTTGTAAACTGCATGTTTTCTTATGCGTTGTTAGGTGTTTACGTTGCTGGTGCGCTGCTAATGTTAGTAGAATTGCGCTTCAGACAACAATAATTACAGTTGCAGCTATGTGGTTAGGTATACACCTATCTACTACTTCGTTCATTTTCTTATGCCGTCGTTCAACTTTAAAATATAGGCACCTAATAAAAATGTTTTTCTACTCCTCTTATTCATTCTCTGTCATATCATCTCCTTCTTTATGTTTTACCAATTTCATTGAGATATTACCTCATTTCCGAATGGGGGGTAGGGTTGCTAGTAGATATATAACAGAATTCTGTCAGTGTTTTTGAATCTCTCCGTCTAATACTACTTGAATATCTAACAGAGCTTGGGAATTGGAAGCTGTCCGTTCCAGTACCTTACCTACTTGCCACCTGAAAAACGGTAGTTTAGTTATTTTTGGATACCTGTGAAGGACAAAACCGAAACAAACAGGTATTTATGTGCTACTGGAGGTAGTTGGCACAGAGGACCCAGCTTGATGTGATTGAGCAAACGTTTCTTGAGAGTTACACGGAGGTCGGTTCCACACACAGCTCCATAGAAGCAGCCAAAAAGCTGGAGCCTGTTTATATGATTCATGACTGCGGCTTTTCAGAATTGCAAGATCGAAACGTCAAAAAAAGCAAAAGCGAGCCGTACCTATCAAACTAGGAAATTGCAGTAGAAAATAGAGAGCAAGTGAATTGGTTGAAGATGAAAAGTTTCGGATTCAGCAAAGGTAATCCTGGCAATATCGTATATAGATAAAGTTCACACATTCGCAACAAAATGAATTCACATAGGTACTCATTCACTTAGATGAGAAAAAGAGCATCGCTATTTACCGTCATGGGCGACTTCCAGCTCTCCCGGAGTCACTGCCTGACCTGTCAATTGCCAATAAGCGTAAAAAAATACTTATTAAAGCTTTGCTGGCAAGGGGAGATTGAAGTATCCAGTCATTTTCCAAGGATGGTAATGGTAAACTACTACCGACTGCAGAAAAAGCCACGTACCTTCCTTCGGGGCGATGATGAAGTGTCACAAGACTAGCGCAAATAGACACAGCGCTGATGCTGTTTTTTCAACACATTTTTTGAATTTATTACTTATATTGAACCTTTGAAATCGAGCGCACCCCCCCCCCCCCCCACCCATCAACATTTTATGGTTTCGACGGTAGACACTGAAAATAAGTTCAAAATTCAGTTAAAGGATTTCCAAGTCGAATTGGATATTTTCTTTACCTACAAATTTTGATATTTTTCGAATCAAAAATGGACATTTTACACCGAACTAAACCAAATAATATTACGATATTATTCACAGAAAATACAAAAAAATGTACAGAAAAATGTTAAATATAAATAATAGGTACGTTATTTCTGTTAGATAGGTACATTAAATAAATAATGTTACATTATGTGTGTGTGTGTGTATGTGTAAACATGTTACAGTTGGTAAAAGGCTGCCATGGTTGAAAAACATCCAATTTGATTTGTACAATTTTAAAATTGGTTTAGAAAATGCTCGAGTTGGTTGGGAAATTATCCAAGGAAAATATCCAAATTGGTTTGGAAACAGTCCAACTCGACATGGATGCTAAAAAACGCTGCAAATCCCTGCACAACGGTTTATTATTTTGTATAGAATACCCTTCTGTTACAGATCACATCTCTATGTATAGATAACCCGTCTATATAATATGATATGTACTATTCTATACATATTATGTAGATCGCAGACCCTCCGTAGGTTAGTACCTAACCCCGTACTCGTTACTAGGTACCTACCTAAATCAAGAGTTAAATGTTGCTAAAATAATTCTGCCGATGACAAACAGTACCTAACAAAAGAAACACACATAATGAAGTTCTGAAAAGAAATTGTTGATGAGGAGTGAAAAAAGTTGCAAAAGTACCTACCAACAAACTCCAGCCCCTTCTACGTAGATGGTATAATGAACCGTTGTGTAATAATTTACCGTTGAGTAATGATTTACCGAAGTAATAATTTATCCATCAAAAATACTTCAACGTTTGTTCAAGTTACACTACCTACCAACAAACTCCAAAAGAGCCGTCATTTTTCAAATGAAATAATATCACAGAACAACCAACTCGACTTCATACTCCGCCAATATAATCAGGTGGCCCCTAGCAATGATTTTATCTCCGCCAATTTTCCTATTGTGGGCGCGTCTCTGGTTACGAGATTTGGTTTGAATTGTATACAATTTCATTCACACTGGAGACTGGAGTCGAAAATGCCTGTCGGTGCAAACTTCGGGGCCTTACTGTGAACGAACGGCTGGACGTACGATGCTCCGGATGGTCTTAAAAAACTCGCAAGTTCAAGAACTATTTAAAACCGTAAAAATATTCACGTAAAAAAATGGTATAGGCGTTTTGAAAATTTCAACCCCTATTTTGAACCCCTTAGAGATGACTGACAGTAACGTCGAGCTTCGAGGACCAACTAGACCCCGAACGGAAACTATAACCCGAATTTCATCAATTTTCTTTCATGGTAACTAAGAAAAGTGGCCCGTACGGCGTACGGCGGACAGACAGAAATATTTTTATTGCAGTTTTGGATTCTACATACCTTGAAACGTAAACCATCAAATTTTGAGGGGGGGTAAGAATTTTTTTTTCATGCTCGATTCCAATGGTTCATTATTGAAAATAATAAACCAAAAATTCACGTTACAGCTATAAATCAGCACGTATGCTCATTGTGGTAGCGAAAATATTGGTAGAATCAATCCAATGAATTTGAATTATTTGTGCTCCAGATTCCGAATTAACAGTCCCAGCCGCGACACTGTTACTCCGTTAAAGAGAACAACTGCTCAACAACAAAAAATGGAACAACTGCTCACACAAGCAAAATGAAAACTCCGGAAGCCAAATTTGTGCGAGGCCAACATTTATACGACATCTCTGACCTGGCCTTATCTAATTTCCCTAAGTACAGTTCCAACCCCCCCCTCCCCCCCCCCCCCCCACAATATCCTTTACCTCGGACCCCATTCGCATAAGCGAGGGCAGAAATGCTGGTTCGTGAAGAAAGAGCAGTAAATAACTGTGAATGACACGGCGACATAAATCAGGTTAATCTGTGGGAGACGGAATGTTTTGTGAAGGGTTGGCAAGCAAAGCGGGTCGGCAGGATGGAGGGATAAGGCGCCTGTATTGTGACTTCCGCCACCGACACAAGTCTGCTCTGTCACGAATCTAAATTCCAAGATGAGAAACAGCATTTAGAGGGTGGCGATGACGAAAAACTGAAAAACGGCCGGGATTCAGTTGCGTTTGTAATCCTATCCCAAGGCTCACACATGTTTGGTTTTCTGTATTTTATTTGTTGTCGATTTCTCGAGGTTTGATATACAGCATAGAAAGGACATCTTTTTGGGGACATGTCCTGTGTCCAACTGCAGATAACATTTCAAATGTACTGAGGATCCATCCGAAGGAAAATTCAATCACAGTATACCTACCTACCTTTTCATTGGCTGCAGTTAAGTCTATAGAATCATCTCAACATAATTCCCTATTTTTAGTACTTATGTGTATTGACGTTCATGTATGTCTATGCCTTCAAAAAAAAAAAAAAACACAGGCGTACCTACGGTGGACGGTAAGAAATGTTTTTATTCCACGATTCTACGTATCTTGAAACGCAAACCATTTAAAAAAAAAAAAATAGATGATCGATTCCCAAGGTTTATTATTGAACATAATAGCGGCATTAGTGCCATAAATTGCAATAACTTGCTCATTTTGGATCCCTCATGCATATCTCAAAAATACGACTTGTCCACCTGTACGGAGCTACTGCAGCCACAGTAGTCTTTTCTGGATTTCGGATTCTCAGATTTGTTTTGGTAACGTGGTATGTCACGATGTTTGTGGCTACTTGTGCTATTAAAGACACCGTACTTCTGGGCACCTGAGAAACGGATACAGTTATTTTTGAAGCGTATAACTCTTTCAGTCTCAGACTTGGTATATTTATGTTAACGCCCCCCCTCCCGTCAAATCGTTTTAATAGGAAGTTCTTCTACTTCAATCAGTTTTTATTTCGATAGTAAATTCGTTGATCATCGTGACGGAATAGACAGAAACCCGCTGCGGCAGTGGTATTCGATCGCACTTTTATTCACGATTTGAATTCCAGAGCTCGGTCGACAGACGGACGATGGTTCAGACGCCCCAGATATTATTTACTGTCCCGGTCCCCGTAATCGTTATGAGCTGATTCGGTTCCGCGGGATATGCCAGACGTTGATGTGTGGTTCACATGTCGGTATCTAATTAGCTATCCCTCCAAGTCCTCTAATTGTAAGCTTTGTGATCTAATACCACTATCTACTCCTCGCTCGTCGTCTCGTTTTACGAGCCTGAACCGCGGGGATGACTAATTTGTGTGGCTGCTGTACTGGGCCAAATCATGGTATCGAGTTGTGAATTCCATTATTATATTTTGTTTCATTCCAGCAAAGTTCTTGTACCACAGTGTAGAGTGGCTGCGTGATTGGGTGTTTTTGAATTCTCGAATACCACTTAATCCCAGCTGGAAAAATAATGGAGTTTTGGCAGGCGAGACGAGAGAATGGCATGGGCTGATACCATATAAATATTAATAAATAAGCAACTATATCTATACAATCATTTGTTATTATTGCATATAGGTACTGGGTCCAAAGAGTTATTATACTGTTGTACAATCAAATTATATGCACCCCAATCTATTTTTCTTAACTCCTACATAAATATGCTACACGATTTTGCATAATAATTACCAATTTTTCTATTATTAGGTCATTCATTATTTTTAACACTAATGAAGTGACATGAATCAAATTATAGCTTAACTCAGCGCGCTCGCTTGATTTTAGATTTTCTACTAGAAGAAAAAAATCTCACTTTTCCGCTCCGTGATGTTCAAAAGTAAAATCTTACTTCACCATTTCCTGATTCAGCGTCGAAAATACAGAAATACATCAGTACCATAAATGCTTCGCATAGGGTTGGAAGTCATATAATGCTACAAGATGTAACGTGAAATATTGTGAATTATATTCAATAGATCTGTTACGGTTACCTGCCGACTACCATCGTGACAATTCTCAACTGATAAGTTCAAGGAGATTCAGCAATCATGGCGGCGTTTCCGAGCGCTGAAAGAAGGAAGAGCGTGAGATGAAGTGCCTACTTGGGTGGAAAGGATTCCCAATAAATCTTATTTTATGTCTGCCGAGTTGATAGTCGATCAATCAAAGTTCCTCGTCGAGTTGCGGTGGCCCGATCTCATCATCTCATACATTTCACGTTGAGAACCTTTCATGTACTCCTCAACACGATTTTTTCAAATACTACTATCTCATTTTGTCCTTGGTAGATAGTCGGTGATGGATTGCTGTCATCAAGAAAACTTAACTCTTAAGAACTGACTCATGCATTATTACTTACTTCGCAATTTTACGGTATCAACTTACACACTGTAGCTATTTGCGTTCGTGTTACATACAAACTATTATTTATCAGGAAACTCTTTATCCTTGACGCCGGAAAAACTTATATAGAAGACCTAGTACAGGAATAATATGTCAAGGATTTTACGAAACTCCGTGCTCAGAAACCCATCCATGAAGTGATCCATCAACCACTTTCATCAATGCTCCCTTCCTCTTCACCGAAACAACAAGAGAGATCAACTAATCTGTATGTTAGGTACAATTAAATAAATAGTTATTTTTTTTGCAGGAATGCTGCATTGAGGGGATTGCTGTTGGTGAAGTCGATGTAAAAATTATGAGATCAAACGAACTTACCTGTGAAGTTTGATCTTGATTGTATGTGGGTCTCATCGAAGCAAATAGTTAAATGTAGTACCCCCTTTTCCGCAAGGCATGCCACAAAAATCAAAACCAAAGAAGAATTCAAAACCGTCTCCATGGCTACAGCTTCTTCTGCACCTGGTAGGTGGTAACCTTCAGTCACATAAATTATCTTGATCTTCCACAGTTTTAGTTTTCGCGGGCGAAATGCAAGCGATACGGGTGAGATGCAAGCGAAATGCACCATACTTCGACGTTCACTTCCCTCAACTAATCTGCAAAATTACAAAATTTTGTGTGGAGGACCAAGGGCAATATCAAGATAGGATAATTTGTTGCCCCTTGTTACAGGTGCGGTAAATTGATGTGCTGATATTATCTTGATATTATGATGTTCTGATAGTATCCCTTAAGGAGCATGGAAATCGGATGATGCCTTCGCGTATTCATATAACATTCGCTGCTCCGCTTTTTGCTGTGTTGACCGCTTTGGTTGGACCACAGTATGATGTGCAGTGGTTTTTACCTCTAAACAAATTATTTGTAATGCTACCGATTTGTTCACAAAGATGCTGTGCCAAATCGATACTTCCGATCAGAGCTTTTGTAACCAATTCTGACTAAATTACTTGCAAACAACCCTTGGAGTCGGGACACACTGCACAGCCCTTGGAGACTGAAAAACCACCACAGCTCATGGACTGACCAAACCCAACTCAGCTCTTGGAGTCTACAAACTCCACAGCTGTTGGAGTCTCGGCAATTATATTATTGCATTTCAGAATACCTTATAAACTATTTATTAATTAGGACCTCTCTGAATAACTGTCCCGGCTTTGAATAACTGTCGAACCTTTACAAACTTGGACAACATTCCAAACAATTTTGGTTTATAATTTTCAATAATGAACTTTTGGAATCAAGCATGAAGGGGAAAAGAAATGTACCCCCGCGAAATAATTATGATGGCTTCCGTTTCAAGGTACCAACGTAGAGTCCGAAAAAATACAACAATTTCTGGTCCGTGTACCGCCCTACGCTGTACTTTGCTCTTTTGTAGTTACAATGAGTCAAAAGTTATAAAATTCGGTTTGTATTTCGGACCCATTTGGGGTCTAGTTGGTCTATGAAGCTCGGTGTTACTGTCAGACAGGTCTAAGGGGTGAAAAATAGGTGTGGCAACTTTCAGAACACCGTAGCTCGGAAACTTTCAATAGAAGGGTACGGTGTTTTTACGTTTTTAAATTGATCTCGAACTTGAGTATTTTTGAGACCAAGTGGACCATTGTACGACCAGTCGTTCGTTAATAGTGAGACCCTGAAGTTTTCCAGGGGGGAAAGGGTAGGTATCGACCACAAAAAACAGTGATCTACCCAGAAGGGGTATCTATACAGGTAAATAATAACCCGTTTTGTAATAATTTGCGGCTTTTTTTCTACAGCTCGGTAGGTAATGCCCATTCATTGTCACAGAATATATACTACAGTCAGATCTCTCCATCTCACCCTAATGCGACCTTTTTGGAAGTAAAAAAGGTGGAAAGGGGGGATGAAAAGAATAAATTACTAGGAACACATTACATTAATTGGACTCCAAGCGTCTCCTATCTCATGCCCACTCGTTTCCCCGTTTTGATATATAATAGCGTTACGAAGCCGTTTTCCGCTGTACGGATTTGACAGATGCCCTCGGAAGTTCTCAGTAGGATGGAAATTATAGGGTTTTTACCTTTTTTTCCCTCGCTATGAGAGGCATCTCTCAGCCTTTTGCTCAGCCGAAGTTTAGAGGGGCCTAAAGGAGTTATGGTTATGGTTTGCGTTGATTAAAATTGTTTCATACAAATCATTTTCCGCTCAGTTAGAGTTTTGACCCTTAGTTCGATGGAGCCCCTTTCTCTGAAGCCGGTGTTATTTTTTTCCCCCGGTGATTTAAATGAATGCCTGGGAGTACGACTTACAAGCTGGCGATCGCAAATGAATAGCGTTTGCGAAGTGTTCAGATGAACCTCTAGCTGTTTCATCGTAAATGTTTGGATTTAAGAAAACCAGTTATCTCTGTATAACTTGTAGATTTCATGCAACTCCTTCAGGATAAGGCTGTTGATTAAAGTTACCATGAAGGTGAGCATTGAAATGCCAGATATAGTGTTGACTTTTTCCCCCCACTAAGTTCGGCCTGTTTCTGTGGAACGGTGGTTTTGATTAGTGGTTCTGAGCTATGTTCAGCGGTCTCAGTATGTTCTCATGGGTGATAAAAAACTGATTCTAGTGCGAAACATCCCCTGCTCTACGATCTCTCCAGTCCTAAATACATGGAAACTGATTTCAAGAACAACATCTGGAGTAAAATTGGAGAGGAACGTCAAACAGTTGGTAAGAAAAAATTATATTAGTTGTTACATTATTATTTGCTCAGTTCTCACTTCGCAAGCGAGTGATGCTTTGCACTATTTGACGGACTCATGATGGATGAATCTCGGTCCGAGGAGTATAGGAATCACGGGCCGTCACCGAGCGATCTCGGCCGCTGGAATCTCGTGCCGGTCTCGTGACGGTCCAATGTGAAGCTCTTGTTCAGTGGATTCGAATAGACATACTACGGAAGTCATAAAGAACGGCAAGCGCCATTATGACTCGTTGCCTTGGGGGCAACGAGAGGAATTCTGCCAACAAAAGAAGAAGTGAGCAGGAGGCAGTCACAATCGTCCGCTCTAAGAAGTACTTCCATTCCCAACAAATAGTTCCGGACTCAACTTAAAAAAGAGGTCCACGTTATTATAAATCAAATAAATGAAAGAAATAATTAAAATTCCGCGTGCCGCCCTTCTTTATAACCCCTTGGCTTCTTGAATAAATGACTCAAAATCATTTTTCACGTAGGTGACCGGGGGACGTCGCTTGTGGAAGCCCATAAACATAATTTATAGCGTAATTTGGCGGGGGCGGCCGGGCGAGGGGTGGGAGGGGGTGTTGAAAGTAAGAAGCTGTGATTGGCTTATCGGTGCGAGAGTCGGCCAGAAGGCTATTTATGGGCGCCATTACACGGAGGCCCGTTTAAATCATCAGACTTCCAACGGCCCCTCTTCCTCCTCATCCTCTTTGCCGCCTCCATTCTAACAACATCCCTTGCAGATTTATTGCCGCCTCCCTATTAAAAGGAGGCCCAGGGCCTTCAGGATTTAAAGCCGACCTCTCACCTAGATCAATATTTGATCCTGGAGGGCCCCAAGTTTGACGGCCTGGCGGGACGTTGGAGAACTTCTTACCGGACACGAAACAATACCGCCATAATGCCACGAGAACCAGATATAGATTTTATTATTGTTCAATAATAAACCTTTGGAATTGAGCCATAAACAATTTCTTTAACGCCCCCTCACAATTTGATGGTTTCTGATGAGTGTAAAGTCCAAAAATGCAATAATAAAAATTTCTGTCCGTCCGCCGTACTTTGCACTTTTCTTAGTTACCATGAACCAAAATTAATGAAATTTGGTTTTTAGGTCCCGTTTGGGGTCCAGCTGGTCCTCAAAGCTCGGCGTTACTGTAAGTCATTTCTAAGGAAAGAACAATAGGGGTAGACATTTTCTGAACGTCGTAGCTCGAAAACTTTCAATAGAAGGGTATGGTTTTTTTACGTTTCTAAATTGATCTTGAACTAAATAATTTTTTGAGACCACCCGGAGCACTGTACGACCAGCCGTTCGTTTGCACCGAAAGGCTTCGCCAACATGATCGTGAATCAAACGGTATAAATCCGGCCCAGAAATATCATCGCTAGGGAGCACCTGATTATAATCACGGATGATGAAGTCACGTTGGTTGTTCTGTGATATTATTCCATTTGAAAAATGACGGCTCTTTCGGATTGGTCTTTTGCAACTTGAAAATACGTTATGCCTCATGAATAACAACAAATAACGAATTATTGGATTATTGGATTATTGAATCCCGTGCATTTTTATGAAATATAATTCCCGGGTTGGCTCCAGCTCTTGATTTAGGGATTTCCTGGAAGGAGCTCGAGGGTAGGTATTGAACACAGAAAACAGTGATCTACGGAGAAGGGGCATCTACCTATACAGGCAAATGATTACACAACGGTTTATTACACGACGGTTTATTACACAACGGTAGCTTATGCTTCATCAATAACAACAAATAATTAATGATTGAATTATTGAATCTCGCGCATCTGCATCGAGCTTTGATTCCCGGGCCGGCTCCAGTAATGGATTTAGAGGTTTCCTTGGAGGAGATGGAGGGTAGATATTGACCGCAGAAAACTGATCTACGCAGAAGGGGCATCTGTGCGGGTAAATTATTACACAATGGTTTATAATTTTACCTTATGCTTCATGGATAACAAAATAATTAATTATTGAATTATTGAATCCCTCGCATTTTTATGAAACTGTAATTCCCGGGCCGGTTCCAGTACGCGATTCAGGGCTTTCCTGGGGGGAGCACGAGGGTAGGCAGTGACCACAGAAAACAGTGAGGAGGGGGAGTGGGGAGGGTAAAGGATATAAAGGTAAATAATGAACCGTTGTTTAATAATTTACAGCGTTTTATTCCATTTTCGGATTCTACGTAGCTTTTAATTTTGAGGGGGGGGGGGGGTTAAATTTGTTTTTGCATGCTCAATTGCAAAGATTCATTATTGAAAATAATAAACCAAAAGAAGTGTTTAATTGAAAAAATGCCTGGTTACTGAAGTTGCTGTTCTCAAGGATGAGAATAAAAGCGTACGTATAATATGATATTTCAACATTTCCAAGGAGCAGAAATGAAAAACTGCCGAAAAACGTGATTTTCTCAATTACAGCGTGTGGCACAATACATACGAAAGGATATTTATTCATTTTTCAATGCTGAATCATGTGGTGGTTGGTATCAGTTTCTGAAGAAAAAACTCTCGTTCCCGAACAATCAATTAGAGTAGAAAAAAATTAGGTATTTTTTTTAGGCAGGTAGATATGTAGGTAGGCACCTGCTTATTTAATTAGCGAATTTTCGAAGAAAAGGAAGCTATTGTTCTCGGTCCAAAATTTTTAAAACTCGAATTTCCGAAAGATTTTTATACCAAAATCCGTTTCAGACCATCCTGAATTCACTGCCGAAAGACACCAAAAATTATATGTATATATATTTATATATTTATATATTTATATATGTATGTGTCATCCCAGACGATAACTCTCGACAGAATTGAGATAAAAAGTTCAAATTTGCACGAAAAATCTGTCTTGGCAATCGACTGGCTAAGTTCGTAGATGGGCAGAATCGGGTCATTCTAAGGGGGAGTTTTGGGGAGTTTTAGGGGGGGAAAATTACCCGTAAATTCCCAAAATGAAACAGTCTGACAAGTGACACCTCATTTTAAAGGTTTTTCTACGCTGAACACGATGGTGAAATCAGAATTGCGATATCTCATTCCGTTCTCAAACTGGAGCACTTTGAAGATGAAGGAACGTGGTTATTTCTTGATATAAAACAGTTTTACATAAAATCAGTTATTTATTCGAAAATTCGCTCTTATAGCTATGCTGCATGACTGTGGTTTTTTTATTTGATTTTCTTTTTGGTTTATTATTTTCAATAATGAACCATTGGAATCGAGCATGAAAAAAAAAATTCTTACCCCCCCTCAAAATTTGATGGTTTACGTTTCAAGGTATGTAGAATCCAAAACTGCAATAAAAATATTTCTGTCTGTCCGCCGTACGCCGTACGCCGTACGGGCCACTTTTCTTAGTTACCATGAAAAAAAATTGATGAAATTCGGGTTATAGGTTCCGTTCGGCGTCTAGTTGGTCCTCGAAGCTCGACGTTACTGTGAGTCATCTCTAAGGGGTTCAAAATAGGGGTTGAAATTTTCAAAACGCCTATACAATTTTTTTACGTAAATATTTTTACGGTTTTAAATAATTCTTGAACTTGCGAGTTTTTTAAGACCATCCGGAGCATCGTACGTCCAGCCGTTCGTTCACAGTAAGGCCCCGAAGTTTGCACCGACAGGCATTTTCGACTCCAGTGTGAATGAAATTGTATACAATTCAAACCAATTCTCGTAACCAGAGACGCGCCCACAATAGGAAATTGTGAATACGGCCAATCATTGGTAGGGATCACCTGATTATATTGGCGGAGTATGAAGTCGAGTTGGTTGTTCTGTGATATTATTTAATTTGAAAAATGATGGCTCTTTTGGAGTTTGTTCGTAGGTAGTGAAACTTGAACAAACGTTGAAGTATTATTGATGGGTAAATTATTACTACGGTAAATCATTACTCAACGGTAAATTATTACACAACGGTTCATTATACCATCTACGTAGAAGGGGCTGGAGTTTGTTGGTAGGTACTTTTGCAACTTTTTTCACTCCTCATCAACAATTTCTTTTCAGAACTTCATTATGTGTGTTTCTTTTTGTTAGGTACTGTTTGTCATCGGCAGAATTATTTTAGCAACATTTAACTCGTGATTTAGGTAGGTACCTAGTAACGAGTACGGGGTTAGGTACAAACCTACGGAGGGTCTGCGATCTACATAATTATGCATAGAATAGTACATATTATATTATATAGACGGGTTATCTATACATAGAGCTGTGATCTGTAACAGAAGGGTATTCTATACAAAATAATAAACCGTTGTGCAGGGATTTGCAGCGTTTTCAATCTGCTGTAGTTTCACAGAAATTTGGATAAAATGAAAGAATGAAGAATTGCATGAATGTGGTAGGAAAGTCGTGTGAGTGGACACACCAGATATTTTAGCTGCTTATTAATAAAACTTTGACGACTTTGCCAACGGTAGTCACTTTTTTTTTCTTTTTTTTTTTAATGAGTGTTATGACCAGTTTCATGCAGAAAAACTTAGTTTATGAGGAAAAAAATCAAATGCCGAAAAACACAAATAAAGGTTTAAAAAAGTTGCCAGGAGAAATTTTTGATCAGAAATGACCTGAAAAATCGATTCCTTGCTTCTTGCCGACCTGTTCCCAGGACACCCTGTATGCACATAATTACGTGTATGTATATTCATCCTGTTATCTCCGAGTACAAAAGGGGTGTAATGGGGTCATCCCAAGCCGAAGTTCAATGCGTCGCCGTCGGTGAGTTTGGTGATCTGACAATGCCCCTGGTCTACCAGTCAATAGACGAGGCGAAGGCACCTGTGACATTGATTCGAACGATTTGTTATCGAAAAAGGAAGGGAAGCAGGTTGAGCGAGTCTAGGTTGATCTGAAAAGAGTCCTAGCCCCCCCTTCCATCTGTGGAACTATGGGGGGGGGGGGGGGGGTGTAGCGAAGGCAGACAATGGACGATGGAAACCCAGGGCGAGCCTGGTGGAATAGCTTGACGTGACATTGACGGCCCCTTATCGAAAACGTCACTTCCACCTTCAATGAGAATAGGCTTCGAGAACCCCCGGCCCTCGCGTCAACCCTGCTTGACAACTGTAAATCTAATCTTTATTTCTTCTGCCGGGCCCCCTCCCCGACCCTTCTGAAGAGGAAATAAAAGGCCCATAGCTTTCAGCTCCGTTTTCCCAGGTTTAGTTCCATCGTCATTATCTGTTCCTCCCTCACCCACAGGACATCGCCGCCTAGGAGTTCGAAACATCTAGAATGT
This sequence comes from Leptopterna dolabrata, assembly GCA_954871275.1. Lineage (NCBI taxonomy): Eukaryota > Metazoa > Arthropoda > Insecta > Hemiptera > Miridae > Leptopterna > Leptopterna dolabrata. The sequence continues at coordinate 24,299,878 of OX940983.1, forward strand.
CATGTGATAAGTAATTTATCCCCCCCCCCCCCCTAACAAACCCCCTGTAAACATTTACCCACCAAGACGACCTCAGTCGTAGAAAGGATTGATAATATTGACGTTGTGGAATATTGACGTTTTAACGAAGTTTCAGCCCCCAAAATGCATTTTTTATTAAACAAAAACCTGGAAAATTGTTTGAAATCACCATAAATTTGTATAATAACCTTAGAAGTAGTATCAGAAGGGGAATCAAGACAATTAAATGGCACTGTCAATGATCAAAGATAATTTGTAAAAAAAAAGGAGCCCAACTTGCATTTTTAGGGGTCAAAATATCTATTTCTATTATTGCACTTGAAAGAAACAATAAATTAAGAGCCAGGATTTCTGTAGGTATGTCCAATAGAATAGTACACCCACGTGGCAGAGGTTTAGCTAGCAGAGTTTTTATGGAACTATAATTGCCCGGCTGGCTCCAATTCTCGATTCAGAGCTTTGTTGGGCGGAGGGGGGGGGGGGGGGGGGAGGATAGGTAAACATTGAAGGGCATCTATATATAATATAAAGAAATAATAAACCGCTGTGTGATCATTTGCAGCGTTTTTGAGAAGCAAGCGCTTTCGGGCAAAGCTAGCCCATCTTTGGCCCTGGAATTTTCATATGATTTTTCATACAACCCGAAAAATATTGTTACCCTTTAAAAGGATAAATCATAACTTCATAGCAGGGGACAAGGTAGGTATATTTGCAACTTAATTTTACCCCTAACACGTGGGGGACTCTCCCACCAAAACCTGCCACTCCTCACTTGGTTCGGAAATAGTCAGTTCTATTACCCTAACACAACAATAACACTTAAAAAAAAGTTATCCTATTAGGTAGGTATATTATTATGTCCTATAATATTATGTTATATGCTTTTAAAGTGAAACTTTTCTTCGGGTTGTATGAAAAATCATTTTAAAATAAGTTAGGTATGGCTGTTGACTACGTCATTGTTAATCAGGTCCTTGAAAATACCAGAGTCAGAAGGCTTCACAAAAATTAACCCGTCTGTGTTTCTTCCTCAATCTTAAACCAATTTGATATTTTTGTTGTTCTCTTGAATAGTGTTCCTGCTGCCTTAGATCATTAATTTATGGATTCAGTTCAGCATATAGTATTATAAGAAAACATACCAATTCTAAACGGCCTGAGTTTTTCCTGATAAACCACATGTATGTACTACAATTGTGCTGGACGTCAAGAAGAATTAGAATTGTCGACTCTCTAGAACGCTGGTGATAACTGATAAGAGGCGGTAAACCCGAGGAAGGTCCCAGGCAAGACTGGACGGAAGGAAACGCAGGAGAGAAGAGGGCTCTGATTGCAGAACCCCGCTGGCAGTTGGGAAACGCCACCAAACGTTTTGACGCCCTTCCGGGTCGGGAGGTTACCCTTCTCTGTTAGGTTACCCCACGCCTCCCTTTCGTAGAGCAAACTACAAGTTATTCAGTTATCTTAAGCCCCTTCACCTCTGCCCTTAGCTACCTCAACGTTGGCTTTTCGAGTGATTTACTCACAACATCCCCTCCTTTCCCTTCTACAGCCTTATCACATACACAATTTATGTTGATTATCAACCGGCCGGCGTATTTCATGCTAAATAATTACGACCTAACCTTCCACTGCTTCCTCATCCTTTCTCTTATGTTAACCCTTGAGGACTTTGCCTATTAATCATAATCAAGGAACTACCCTGGACATTATGGGTATCGGCTTCACCTTCCTTTCCCCTTCATATCAAGATTCGCGTTGATTTAAAGCTGGAAGGGTTTATGCTGGGCTTCTCATTACAACTGAAAACTGCAAGCAGGTGATTGTTTATAATCTCGTATTACATATTACGCGCAGGATCCTGCATGTTATAGTCCCGGTTCTTATGATCACACGTCCGAATAAGCTTTCAGTGTAAACAGTGGCCAGCTGTATTATCTAAGTACAATGAATACTTTTCCCCACCCTTTCACTTAAGTCAATCCACCTCAACTGAACCATAACTTGCTCTTAAATAAAGTATCGCAATTATGCCAACCACCCACATTCCTACACTTAAAGCAGCTTATAAGTAGCAATTTCCGAAAACAATCGCGAAAAAAAAAATTATTTTTCACCCATCAATAACCAAACTTAACGAATAATTGAAGACAATCAAATGAGACGGTCAGCTAAACAATCTTTCTGGTTTATCATTTTAGGAATCGGGCATGGAATTAAAAAATTTAACCGCCACTCAAAAAAAGTTTTGATACCAAACCGCATTGTACGTCAAGTGTTCGTTCACAGTAAGGCCATGAAGTTTGAACCGAAAAGCTTCGTTACCTTGAGTGTCCAGCCCAAATATCGTTGCTAGGGAACATCGGATTATATCACGCATGGCTGTATGAAATCGAGTTTGTTGTTTCGTGATATTATTTCGTTTGAAGAATGATGGTTATTTTTGATTTTGGTAATAGGCAGAAGTTTGTTGTTCACGGTGAAACGAATCATTCAAATTACCACCTAGGTGAAAATTTGGAATAGGTTACATAGATTCAGCGGACATCAGCATTTCAAAGATGACCGAGTGGAGGTTCGTGGGGCGATATAGGCGACGTGGGCGGTGGAAAAACGCATATTTATGTAACGGTAAAAATGTGGAACGTTAGAACGGTTATACTTCGAATGGTGATTTTTGTCGTGTCTGTCTGTGTTTGTGTGCGTGGGTAGGATCCAACCGCAAAAACTGACCGTATTGGTAGAGGGTCTTACACTTATAGGAATTCAGTGACCTATGCAGAAGAGGTTTCTGTACAGGAAAATAGTAAAACGTACACTACAACCCAGAAGTGGCACTCATCGCTGAACCGGCACCCAGCGCTGGTCGCAGGTTGAAGAAAAGGCTCTTGAGAGACGACCCAAATGCCACCACCACCACCATCACCACTATTCACCACTCTACCTTACATCCCCATCCACATTCCCGACATACTAATCCTATAGACATAAGCCCCACATTCGCCAAAATTGGCAAAGTTGTGTTAATAAAATATTGATTGATTTGACGCAGAAAGTTTAATGTACTTAACTTCTGTACGAAAATCCGAATTGCTGGTATTGGAATTTGGCTGTTTTCGAGCAAATAGCATCCGATGAATCATGTGATTTTTACGAAGGACGTAGTTTCCTCTATATATAGAAACAGAGCAAATCTCACAATCGGACAGCAGAGTTTTCGTTTTTCCGAAAATTTCCCCGAAAATTTCTTCCAAAAACTTCGCGGCGAAACCTTGTTACCCAACAGAGATATATTTCCTAATAACAGATGAAAGTTCGACATGTGTGAACCAACAGAATGTTAAAATGACTCAAGTGCGGCTGTGGACGAGAATGGATTAAAATGACGAACTATCCCCCCCCCCTTTTTTCCACCAAATAATAAATGATAAACGCCCTCCACATCGGCCGCGTAATACGTTCATGACACCGCGTGTATGGTACCCAACATAAATCAAGCGAGACCCCCAGCGACAGGACTCGTTACATTAGAGTCTTCACAAAAACTCCCGTCCGAAAACGGCGACAATGGGACGTCGATATTACAATAATTTTTACTGTTAGGGCACAACGGACGAGGGCGTCAATCATTCTGACAATAACCGGAGGACGAGACATTGGCAATATTTCAGATTGGTCCAACTGAATCAAAAATGGATACGGGGGTGACGAGGCATTAGCGGAATTGGCGCGGTCGCATTCTTGCAACCGTTTTACAGCGTGAAACTGCCTATATTCAATGAGTCGTCCCACCCTTTTAAACTCCCGCATTTCACCATTTTTAGTCAAATTTCTGAACCAAATCACGGGGTCGGAGGTCATGAATAAATCGGCGTTGACCCCTTCGCCAGTGCCAATCAGTTGCCACGAAAATGTCCACGTTCCCTCTGGTTGGAACGTTGCAATGAGCCCTTTTACAAAAGATAATTTACGTTTGGATATGTTCAATTTACCGTTATACATGCAATGATTTGAACGGAATAGCTCCGGATTTTAAATGATGGTCGTCAAAACGCCAGGGTCCCTGACTTTCCGACATCTGCTTTATTAACGAATTCATGAATATTCAGCGTTGGCAGTAAATACACGGCCCATACCGCCAGGTAGCAACCAGAAGTGACAGCCTGAATTTAGATATTGGATTTGATCCATTCGAGATTGCGAAAAGTTCACATTATTGAAGATCGTTCGACCACCGAGTGACGTGCATGCCAGGAAGGCTGAATGCTTGGACCAATACTGATATGTATGACAACAAACGTCGAATCGATCCATCCACGTAGGTATTTAGCCTTAGGTACTGTTTTCTGTGTTCCTTGCTCTTGCCATGGAAAGCTTCTGAGTCTCACGGCTTTAAATGTTTATGGTCTGATCGATGGAACATCAGAATTTGCAGAAAACGTTTTGATGCCACAGCGCAAGGAAGTGGCGCCTGCGCATTGGCAATGCTTCTACATGTCTACAAACAGGAACAGTTTGAAACGATTCAAAACTCCGAATTGGTGTCTAGGTGCTATAGAAAGTCGGAATGCTATTTGTGCACAATTTTTATTTTATAAATTTGATAATCCTAACTAAGGTAAATATTCCAACCACGAGTCAAGTCACACTTTGCATTTTGGATTATTATTCTGTGAATTATACACCAGTGTATCCACTCAGCAAAACTTTTCTTGAACACCCGATGGAATGTTTTGGTTTATTATATTCAATAACAAACCTTTGGAATCGAGCATGAAAAAATAAAAATAAAAAATAAAATCCCCCCCCTCACCACGCCTCAAAATTTGATGGTTCACGTTTCAAGGTATGTAGAACCCGACATGCAACAAAAAAACGCTGCAGATCATTACACGACGGTTTATTATTTACCTGTATAGATGCCCCTTCTACGTAGACCACGGTTTTCTGTGGTCAATACCCCCGAGAGCTCCTCCCAGGAAAGCCCTAAATGGATTACTGGAGCCTGCCCGGGAATTAAATGTTCATGCAAATGCGGGGCATTCAATAATTCAATCATTAATTATTTCCAGTTATTCATGAAGCATACGGTAAATAACAAACCGTTGTGTAATACTTTACCTGCATAGATGTCCCTTCTATGTAGATAGCATAATGAACCGTTGTCTGTAATAATTTAACGTTTTGTCCTGATTTACCCAATAATACTTTAACGTTTTTTCAAGTTGCAAAAGTACCTATCCGGAAGATCTATCATTTTTCAAATGAAATAGCATCACAGAACAACCAACTCGACTTCATACAGCCATCCGTGATTCTAAACAGGTGATCCCTAGCAATGATATCAGGGACGGATTCATACCGTTTCATTCACAACCATGTTGACGAGGCTTTTCGGCGCAAACGAACGGCTGATCGTGCAATGCTCCGGGTCGTCTCAAAAAATTTCTTAGTTCAAGATCAATTTAAAAAAAAACTAAAAACGCTGCAAATCCCTGCACAACGGTTTATTATTTTGTACAGAATACCCTTCTGTTACAGATCACAGCTCTCTGTATAGATAACCCGTCTATATAATATAATATGTACTATTCTATACATATTATGTAGATCGCAGACCCTCCGTAGGTTAGTACCTAACCCCGTACTCGTTACTAGGTACCTACCTAAATCACGAGTTAAATGTTGCTAAAATAATTCTGCCGATGACAAACAGTACCTAACGAAAAGAAACACACATAATGAAGTTCTGAAAAGAAATTGTTGATGAGGAGTGAAAAAAGTTGCGAAAGTACCTACCAACAAACTCCAGCCCCTTCTACGTAGATGGTATAATGAACCGTTGTGTAATAATTTACCGTTGAGTAATGATTTACCGTAGTAATAATTTACCCATCAATAATACTTCAACGTTTGTTCAAGTTTCACTACCTACCAACAAACTCCAAAAGAGCCATCATTTTTCAAATTAAATAATATCACAGAACAACCAACTCGACTTCATACTCCGCCAATATAATCAGGTGATCCCTACCAATGATTTTATCTCCGCCAAATTTCCTATTGTGGGCGCGTCTCTGGTTACGAGATTTGGTTTGAATTGTATACAATTTCATTGACACTGGAGTCGAAAATGCCTGTCGGTGCAAACTTCGGGGCCTTACTGTGAACGAACGGCTGGACGTACGATGCTCCGGATGGTCTTAAAAAACTCGCAAGTTCAAGAACTATTTAAAACCGTAAAAATATTTACGTAAAAAAATGGTATAGGCGTTTTGAAAATTTCAACCCCTATTTTGAACCCCTTAGAGATGACTCACAGTAACGTCGAGCTACGAGGACCAACTAGACGCCGAACGGAACCTATAACCCGAATTTCATCAATTTTTTTTCATGGTAACTAAGAAAAGTGGCCCGTACGGCGTACGCGTACGGCGGACAGACAGAAATATTTTTATTGCAGTTTTGGATTCTACATACCTTGAAACGTAAACCATCACATTTTGAGGGGGGGGGGTAAGAATTTTTTTTTTTCATGCTCGATTCCAATGGTTCATTTTTGAAAATAATAAACCAAAAAAAACCATACCCTTCAATTAAAAGTTTTCGAGCTATGGCGTTCTGAAAATTTCAATCCCTATTTTTCATCCCTTAGAGACGACTGACAGCAACGCCGAGCTTCGAGGACCAACTAGACCCCAAACGGTACCCACAAACCAAATTTCATTAATTTTGGTTCATGGTAACTAAGAAAAGTGCGAAGTATTGTGTCCGGCAGAAGGACAGATTTTTTATTGCATTTTCGGATTCTACTTACCTTGAAACGTTAACCATCAAATGGGGGGGGGGGGGGGGGGGGGGTACTTTTTTTTCATGCTCGATTCCAAAGGTTCATCAGTGAAAATAATAAACCAAAATTTCTGTCTGTCCGCCGTACCAAAATTAATGAAATGTGATTTGCAGGTCCCGTTTGGTCCTCGAAGCTCGGCGTTACTGTCAGTCATCTCTAAGGTGTGCAAAATAGGGGTTGAAATTTTCAGAACGCCTTAGCTCGAAAACTTTCAATAGAAAGGTATTATTTTTTTCAAATTTTGAATCTGATCTGTAACTAAAGAATTGTTTGAGACCATCCAAAGCAATGTACGACCAGCCGTTCGTTTGCATCGAAAAGCTTCGTCAACATGATCGTGAATCAAACGGTATAAATCCGGCCCAGATATCATCGCTAGGGAGCCAGTGATTATAATCACGGATGGCTGTATGAAGTCGAATTGGAAGTTCTGTGATATTATTTCATTCGAAAACTGATGGATCTTTTTGATTTTGTTGATAGGTACTTTTGCAACTTGAACAAACGTTGAATTATTATTTGGTAAATTGTTACACAACGGTTTATTATTTACCTTATGCTTCATGATTAACTACAAATAATTAATGATTGAATTATTGATTCCTGCGCGTTTGTATGAAACTTCAATTCTCGGGCCGGCTCCAGTGCTCCATTTAAGGCTTTCGGGGGCTCGAGGGTACTGACACAGAAAACAGTGATCTACGCAGAAGGGGCATCTATACTGGGAAATAGCAAACCGTTGTGTAATAATTTCTTGCGTTTTTTTTTCATATTTAATTTGACTCAGTGCATTAGTGCCTACTCAAAGTTTTCCTTGCATACTTTTCATGATTGATAACGATAAGCATCTCCATTAGCTAGGAGACACACTCCTCTCACAAATAACCTTTCGCTTCCCTTCACTTCCCCTTTCGACAAAGTAAACAGAAACAGGTAGGGAGGAGGATTATTTTTATTCATTGGTTGGCCTGATGGTTTGGAGTTTTTTATTCAACTCCGTTGCAGAGACAGAACAACTCCGTTTTACGATTTAAAGTGACCTTTATAGTATGTATTTTATTTCATTCGTTTCATTTCGTTACCTACGTTTCAGTATGTTATGAATAGAGCTACAATTGAGTTTGGCTGTTCGGAAAGAGCGGGTTTCAGTTGAGGGCCAATCCGAATACGATAGCACGTTCATGAAAAAACCATACGAATCAGTCAATTAGGAAGAAGGGCAGTCCATCAAGAGAGGGGGAGCCTCAATTTCTGCAGTGCGGGCGAAAACTGTTGATTAATTAATGATTGGGAGAGAACCCTGAACAGTTGTGAATGGCTTGACGTTGGTTGATACTTTAGATTTTTTTCTCTTCTCTCTCTCTCTCTCTCTTTACACCGTTAGGTCATTCGAGTAGAACAAACTGCCAGATCCGCCAATGGGTTGGTCGTTTTGTTGGGATTTGTGCATCAATTATTGACCGACGATCAGAAGGTCCCGTTGTAGTGACTTTCCAGGTGTCAGTTTCAAAGGGGCTCAGGGCTAACGAGTTCATCCGCTTAGAGCGCCATCATCTAGGGAAGAAAACCGAAAACTCTAACCGCAACCGAGAAAAGTTTAGTAAAAGCTAGCGGCCGAACAGCGTTGAAAGAAATTTCAAGGTTTGGGGAAAGAACAGGTTTTTACATCCAAGAGCGAGGTGTGAAGCAACAAGCATGCTACTTTGGCGCTTAAAATGGATACCTATCCATTCTTTTCGCGGCTGAGGAGGTTTTCTTGGCGGGTAAGTTTTCACAACAGTGTTGTTTTTGGGGTGTTATAAATACCGAAAGATACGTTAAACCATAACTCAATCGCAATATTAATGTTTCTTGAAACACTCCTTCTAATACAGAGTTCTATGAGAAGTGACATCATAGGGAGGATAGTGATCTCATCCATGAGTTTTATGTAATAAAATACCTACTCTATAACCAACAAAAAGAAATCCAAAATATTTTTTTACTGGCAAATTAATGCAACTGCCTTGCTTCCCTGAACATAATATAAATATATTATGTTAATTTTACTAAATTAACTCCAGGTTGTCCTTTTAGAAAAACAACCAATAGGTTCTAAGGGGATAGATGTATCTGTCCATGAGGCAACTCAACAGACCACTTTGGTTTACTTAAATGAATTGGTTAATCTGTGGCTATTGAAAAATGTGCCTATTTCTCACCCACATCCTCAATATGTAGCCACCATCTCCCTCACTACGTTTAGGTGATTTTCAGCTATTTTGGACCTACAAAAACTCGAATTATACCTATTCCTGAGGAATTTCTCTCACTACTGACTATGATTATGAAGAATTAGGTAATAAAATTGTTCTTCTATGGCTACTGAAAGACCATTTCTGTCTCATATCATCATATCCCCCCCCCCCCACGTTTTGATGAGTTATACAGCTAGTTTTGACCTACAGAAACTAGAACTATGCCTACTTTTCGAGAAAAAACACTTGACTATGATTATAAAGTATTTTTCTATGTGGAGTAATTAGCCGTGGTCAACAATTTACTAGCGTCCAGTGACCTACAGAAACTCGAATCTCAATCAGTTTTTGTTGTTTTTATTTCGAAAATTTGCTAATAGTTGCCTTGATAGCAATGGTTACCTACCTCCTCTACTTCATTGAAGGTACCATTTATACTTTATATAATTATTATGCCATCACTCCAATGCCCAAGAAACATCCCATAACTGTTCGATAGTTATGTACTACGGTACTGCGCTCTATTCTACCTTCTCAAATTCGGAGCCCGATTGCTGTGATCGGCACTCGCATTACAGCAGGAATTCTCTTATCAAAATATTTTCACGGAGATTGGTATCTGTTTAGGAATCCAATTCCATTTTTCTCAGCACCTTTTTGGCAGCTTAGGAGAAACTTGAGTTGTCTTTTGGAGGATAAAGGAGGCTTAAGAGGCGCTGGGAGGACAGTGGCATCGAATCTACTGTGCAGTGCGGACAATGGGCATTATTAGGCTGCCCCTCGGATACGAGCATTCAGCTTGACCATCCTCCAAAATCGAGGGAAAAGCTTTATAATTAAAGGTGGGGAAGCAAAAAGAACCTTACGACCAGGAAGAGGACCTTACGGCGAGAGGAGGAATGCGTTGCCGTTGACAAGGCATTGAGACCGCGCGGCGAACCTGAAAATTGCCTCCCGAAAGCCCCCGTCAGGAGAAGGGTGAAGGACTCGGAAAACGCCGAGGTTGTGGGGGCTGCACTAAAGAGGGCCTTACGGCACAGGGCCGAGGGACCTTCATTTCCTTGGACTCGTCGACCCCTTTCTGTTGTCCCGTAAGGCCGCGTAGGGCTCCTGAAGGACTTCTGGGGACGCCTTCTGGAGAGCTCTCGACCACAGATTGGAATCCAACGTAAATAGCTGGGCCGCCCAGCGCCGTCAAACCCTTCCAGCTCGGTCGCGCCTCAACCACCCACAGACTTAACGAATCGATGCCCTTCCCGTGAACTTTTACATCAATCCGAACATTCTCATCGACATTTTGTTTTAAACATCGATTGACAGGGAGTCGTTAAGATCCAGAAGAGCATCCTAAAGCTGGGGGATGAAAAATGCGTGCATTGGAGAAGAACTTACCAGCCTAGTTTTACGTTCGCTTGATAGGCGGTTTCTTCCCCCTAACATCACAAGGATTGGAATTCACCTCCATTTGCTAATCAATCAGTTAGCTGCCTGTGTAGCACTTTTAACAGTTAAATAAGAGATTATATATATGTATATATACGACTTTTGCCTACTTATTTAATTGCCGAACAACACATTTTCATAGTTCGCCTACAATTTTGAATAATCTATTGTAATCAGGTACAGTTCGACAGTGTACATACCTATAATTTCAATGAAAAACATACGTTGAATGTGTGATCAAATGATCCAGTCCGATCTTTCCAATCTGTCTTCCATGGATATGTTAAAAAATGTGATTACATGTTTCTAGATTTATGTGAAGAGCCGACAAAAGTTAGAGAACCCGTCTTCTTGAGTTTTAGTTCTTGATAATACGACACCGAACTGGGAAGTTGAGAGAATTTTCGTTTCTGTGAGAAAATATTGGTGTTGAGCCCCTCCTTGCTGTCAAAGGGAGATCAATAAAAAGGAAATAAGGGGAACCAATCGAAAAGATAAATAACCGACAGGGGATGGACAAAGACGAGAGAAGGAGAGGTCAAGAGTCGAAAAAATAACGAGATGTCACTTGAGTGGGACCAGATTAATAAAATTCATTTGAAACCATCAAATCCTCATTAACGTTCAGGATATTAACGGAAACAGCACAGATTTCTACAGCTGGGGGGGGGGGGGGGGGAGAAGGTTTGAGGTTTTGTTTTGGTTTTTCGCTCATAGCTCCGCTATGGTAACATCAAAAGTCGCCCGATCAAAGGAAAGAGAATTAAATGTCCTACAAGACAGGATGATCGAGTTTCTTACTATCTCCAATACATTTCGGGAAATTCGCATTCAGAAACAATTTTTTTCCCCAACTGTTTCTGACTAAAAATTGTTGACAAAACTTTCATTCTAGTGGGTCAGCCGTCAGTTCTACAGTAAAACTTTTGCAGAAAAGTTGTAGAGGATTAAATTACTTTCAAAATGGTATGTTACGGAATATTTTATCTTCAACCGGTTAAAAGCTACAGCAATTTGGATGTTGCCTGTAAAACAACTAATTCTTGATGAAAACCACACATCACTTCTCATTGTTTTCGGATCATAATGTTAAACAAATGGCTGTAATTATTGATTACTGCGCCGCCAGAAAACGTATAAAAACCGCTAATTTTGGGTGTCAGTCAAGAAATTGGGAGACTATACATTTCAAACGTCAATATCAAGGATTTTAAATTTGCGCCATAACACCGACCAGTCGAGAAATACGTGTTTGGTGTCTATTTTTACAGAATTCAACGAGCATTTACACTCCAATACACGCCTCATATAATATCTTGACAGCTACACGGGCTGTGTTTCTTATCACAGAATGACCAAATGACCAATAGTCAGACAAATATAGACCCGGATTTATCCAAAAACACGTACACCGTAAAGAAGGAGTAGACATTTTTATTTCAGAAGACACACTTCGCTGTTGTAGATCAGTACTCTCCCAAAACCCAACAGTGATCTCACCAATAAGTTTCAATCATGGCAGACTCGGTAGCAACACTGGTCGCCCTTCTCCAACTATTACATCGTTATGCTCTCTCTCCCTGCTGTCAAAGGGAGCGAAATCACCCAGACGCTCAATAAAAGGGGCAAAAAAGAGAACCAACAGAAAAAGAGAAAGATAAATAAACGACAGGGGACGGACAGAGACGAGGGAAAGAGAGCGGGTCAGTCATCAAGGGTTGAAACAATGACAAGATGTCACTCGAAATGGGGCTGGCACTGGGAGGGTTAGGTCTTCAAAAGGTCGCCGAGAGGGATGGGTTGAGGGTTAGTGATGGTAGAGGGTGGGAGGAAAGAGTCACCTGTATAAATAAGAAGAAAACCGTCAACCCGAATCACCGTGTATATTTCAACTGAGATCGCCTCTTCCTGCTCCACTCCTTTCAGGAACTTCCTTTGACGTCTTTTATATACACAGCCGTACCTATTTATTTTCGTCAAAAAGAAGGAAGAAAAAAAATTCCAGTTCTTGATGTGACCTTCTTTGTATGAAGCCACAGGAGTGCATTAATGGTTTGTGCGATTAATGACGATCAATACAGCAGGACATGCGACGTATATCATTCCGATGAGGGAGAGCAAAAACAGTACCAAATAATAGACTTACCCGAACTTACAGGCGATAGAACCTACACCTACGTATGGGAGGTTCGTGGAGAAAAATCAGTCCTCAGGAAATGGCTAAGTTTCCTGAAATACTTACACAAACGAAGTAACGTTTTGAACTGAGAAAAACTTACGACGAAGTGGCCAATACTAATTTTGGTTTATTATTTTCAATAATGAACCATTGGAATCGAGCATGTTTTAAATTTTCGGGTGTCCAATATTGACACAAAATGGAGGTTTCGGGATACACCATAAAATTCTGCAAATTATTACACAACTGCTTATTATTTACCTGCATAGATGCCCCTTCTGCGTAGATCACTTTTCTGTGGTCAGTACCCTCCAGCTCCCCCCCGGAATGCCCGAAATGGAGTACTGGACCCGGCCCGGGAATGAAAAATTCATACAAATGCGCGGGATTCAATAATTCAATAACTAATTATTTGTAGTTATTCATGAAGCGTAAGGTAAATAATAAACCGATGTGTAATAATTTCCTGTATAGATGCCCCTTCTGCGTAGATAGCATAATTTACCGTTATGTAATAATTTACCCAATACTACTTCAACGTTTGTTCAAGTTGCAAAAGTACCTAATAACAAAATCCGAAAGATCCATCATTTTGGTTTATTATTGTCAATAATGAACCATTGGAATCGAGCATGAAAAAATAAATTCTTACCCCCCCTCAAAATTTGATGGTTTACGTTTCGAGGTATGTAGAATCCAGAACTGCAATAAAAATATTTCTGTCTGTCCGCCGTACGCCGTACGCCGTACGGGCCACTTTTCTTAGTTACCATGAAAAAAAATTGATGAAATTCGGGTTATAGGTTCCGTTCGGCGTCTAGTTGGTCCTCGAAGCTCGACGTTACTGTGAGTCATCTCTAAGGGGTTCAAAATAGGGGATGAAATTTTCAAAACGTCTATACCATTTTTTTACGTAAATATTTTTACGGTTTTAAATAGTTCTCGAACTTGCGAGTTTTTTAAGACCATCCGGAGCATCGTACGTCCAGCCGTTCGTTCACAGTAAGGCCCCGAAGTTTGCACCGACAGGCATTTTCGACTCCAGTGTCAATGAAATTGTATACAATTCAAACCAAATCTCGTAACCAGAGACGCGCCCACAATAGGAAATTTGGCGGAGATAGAATCATTGCTAGGGATCACCTGATTATATTGGCGGAGTATGAAGTCGAGTTGGTTGTTCTGTGATATTATTTCATTTGAAAAATGATGGCTCTTTTGGAGTTTGTTGGTAGGTAGTGAAACTTGAACAAACGTTGAAGTATTATTGATGGGTAAATTATTACATTGAAAATAATAAACCAAAATGGTTCTAATTCTTAATGTGCCGATCCCTGGCGCCCTTGTGGCACCAAAAACGTAACTTCAGAAATACTTGGGCACCGAGCAATTCACTTTCCTCTCATTTGAAACCCGTTCATCTGTAGCTAAATTTACTGTAGTAATTATTAGGTAAAACTGTGCATAATTATTAGCTATCATTATATTATTCACTGAGTTTCTACCTTATCCACGGAGAGATTTAAAACTTTATTGAAAAATGTTGGGAGTAAACTCAACATTGTGATAGTAGACCAGTGTTCACAGGCATGGGCTATCAGTAAGGCCCAGACCGGAGCTGATGTCAGCATTTTCATCCATCTTATTTTTCCCTGTAACAACGAAGCGTGGCTAATAAATACAAAATTTACACATATAGCGTAATATTTTTTTAATTTCCACGTAAACATAAATAGGTACCTACAAGGTTATAACTTAGGAAAACGTATGGGTATTTTGGGTTCATCAGTACCTACTGTATCACTCTCAACAACTGAAACAATCAGCGGGCGGGTTCGTGTGTTATTTGCATGATTTTTCCCGCCACAAGCATTTTGGTTAGGCTCATGCAGGTTTACCAGCCTAGGTTCCAGCATCAGCCTACTCGTGCAGCCTATGATGCTAACTCAAAACGTATTTGGAGCAGAATCATGACAGTACTTCCGGATAGCTCTCAAGTTTTAGGATCATTACCCACCTTACGTTTCGTAGTTTTATTAGTCTGTAAGAAATCCTTTTCAATGGGCGAAATGGTACGATGCTTATCGGGCGATTCGACTCCCCAAAACCAACATGCGATTCCCCATAAGATGCTATAACCACCTGAAACATCGATAGAGATCGTTAAGAAAATTATAGTTGAAGATTGCAACAGTACTCGTACTAAACGTATTAAAACTTTTTTTCGGTGACAATATAGTATGCTGCCTGGCAATATCGCACGGTCTATGTTTGACCGGTGCTTGATTGTTGTCCTCACATTATTATTATTATTATTATTATTATTATTACCAAATGACTCTCGTCACTTTTAAGATTAATAATAATTATGTTGTTTTTTTATTGTAACAAAGAAAAGTTTTATTTATTTTTATTATATAATCCGGAGTGCTTATTGTTTTGAGTGTTGTTGTATGTTGATTCGACTTTATTGAATGAATATGGGACTCTTCTCCCTAACACGGGCCTTGGCCCACATAGGGGAATATTATTACACAACGGTTCATTATACCATCTACGTAGAAGGGGCTGGAGTTTGCAACTTTTTTCACTCCTCATCAACAATTTCTTTTCAGAACTTCATTATGTGTGTTTCTTTTCGTTAGGTACTGTTTGTCATCGGCAGAATTATTTTAGCAACATTTAACTCGTGATTTAGGTAGGTACCTAGTAACGAGTACGGGGTTAGGTACTAACCTACGGAGGGTCTGCGATCTACATAATATGTATAGAATAGTACATATTATATTATATAGACGGGTTATCTATACAGAGAGCTGTGATCTGTAACAGAAGGGTATTCTGTACAAAATAATAAACCGTCGTGCAGGGATTTGCAGCGTTTTTTCAAATGAAATAATATCACAGAACAACCAACTCGACTTCATACAGCCATCCGCGATTATAATCAGGTGCTCCCTAGCGATGATATCTGGGCCGGACTTATACCGTTTGATTCACGATCATGTTGACGAAGCTCTTCAGTGTAAACGAAAGGCTGGTCGTACAATGCTCCGGGTGGTTTCGACAAATCCTTTAGTTCAAGATCAATTTAAAAACGTAAAAAAACCATACCCTTCTATTGAGTTTTCGAGCTACGGCGTTCTGAAAATGTCAACCCCTATTTTTCACCCCTTAGAGATGACTGATAGTAACACAAAGCTTCGAGGACCAACTAGACCCCAAACGGGACCTACGAACAAAATTTCATCAATTTTGGTTCATGGTAACTAAGAAAAGTGATAAGTACGGTGTACAGACAGAAATTTTTTTATTGCATTTTCAGATTCTACTTACCTTGAAACGTAAACCATAAAATTTTGAGGGGAGGGGGGGGGGGGGGGGGGGTTAAAATTTGTTTTTTCATGCTGGATTCCAAAGGTTCATAACTGAAATAATAAACCAAAAATACAACAATTCTGTAATTTTTAGGAGAGAAACGAAGGAAGGAGGAGTTGGGCTAAGTATTGAACGGGACTTCGAAACCGCAGGTACAACTAACACGCTGAAATGGATGGAAAACATCCAAAATTTCCACAGCTGTGGCCACTACCGGTGCCTAATCATAAAGAATCATTACAGCTTCTTTTTGGTGGGTGTAGCCTAGTTGAGCGCAAAGCCAGAAAATATTGATGTACCAGTTGAGCGCGTTCTACCTCGTCAACCTACCAGTTGAGCGCAGGAATTGGTGTGTACTGCCTATTGTTATACCAGCTGAGCGCAAAGCATTATTCAGGATAAAGTCAAATGAAATAACGGGAAACAATGGTTCTAGATATTTCTCGAGACGTGGGCGTCCTCTATTGCATCCAGGAACAGATACATATCTGTGAGATATAAAAAGATCTTGCTCAAAGATGCAAGGAAGATTGCGGTGCGTTGTGATTCATCGAAAAATGGCGCCAAAGGTGGTGTTCCATATTATGCAACCGACGACTACAACGCACTACAATGCACTACAACGGGTTCAGTAAATTTTCTATTGAAAAAAAAAAAGTGTTCCAATAAAATTCGTAATCCGACCTTACCTCGTAATCCTACCTTATAATCGAAATGCCCCCATATCTGGTTGTATGTCAACTACCTATGGCACCTAGTGCTCCGGCGGCATTGCTTATACACTCCCGCACAGCACCCTAGTAGTGCGTGACGTCTCACTATTCCGCTAACTTCCGGAGTCGTCCTCATCTAAAATATAATATCAAAGTAGCCGTTCAAAGTTAAATCAATGCTCAGTCAAAAGGGGCAATTTAATTAAAATGCATGAAAATTCGTAGGTACCTGAATTAAACTGTCTTTTCTTTTGGGGTTAACGAACTCGCAGGGACCATGATGAACTCAAGACTCTTTTCACAATGGTCTTGTGAAAAGCATTGAAGAAAGGGGGGAAAAAGAAAAGAAATAAAATCAGGTCACAGAAAAAGGAAAGAATTGGGTTTCATTTTCTCAAGATATCAGAGAGGAAGCGTATAGTTGGCAGGTTTGTGAGGTGATAACTTGGAACTAACGAATTCAGGTGCGGAAAACTCTTTAAGAAAACGGTATTTCCTGGGTGTAAAGAAAGAAGTGGGAGGCAGATTGGAAGGGGAAGTTGAAGGAGAGGTGCAAAACGTCGCTAAATGTAAATGAAACTTGTATCTTTGTGCGGGACGGAAAGGAGGCCGTGAGGGACGGAGGGTAGTGCTTCCTCACCAAGCTTCAGGATTAGCATTTTGTAGTTATTTATCCCCACCCATCAAGAGGAGAGACAAGTCCTGAAACTGGATGAGAAAAGTAAGGGAGCGGAGGGTGGGGTTAATCTTGATGCATTTTATTGCCAGTCTCATTGGAGATTTATAATGGTTTTGTAATTAGTGGAAGGCCCTGGGAGGGATGGGAGCATCTCTGAAGAGAGAGCATTAGGGGTTGGCAGTGGGAAGGTTACAGGGAGGTTTTCCTCGGGAAGCGGACGAGGGCGGGAGTTTGATATATCAAGAGGGTAGGTCGGCAGCATAGAGACGACCGAATTATGAAAATGAAGCGAAAAGACGGAGATGAGGACGAGTAGAGGGTGGTGATGAAGGAGGAAGGAGGAAGGGAGTCACCAATAAAACAGGAGACACTTCTCTCTATATCCAGAAAACCTCCTCCCGCTCCTACCAACCCAAGTCTAAATAGTTCAGGGCTGAAGGGGGAGAGAAAACTCTTTTCGCAGCCTGACCTTAATTAACCTCGGAAGTTGGCAATATGCTATAAAGAAAAATGTTTTTCTGCCGCCCCGCTTCCTATAGTTCTCGTCCCGCTTTTGACTTGAATATCATCCGAAGTGACGGTTAACAGGAAAACATAAAGAAAGGTTGCTTTGTTCGCTGGAGGAAATACAAAACTACCTCGTGTCAGTTTCCTCTATGAATTTACACATACAACATTTTATAGATTCTTTTTCTCTCGAAAAGCAACTGGTACTAAAATGCAAGATACCTGAATGAGAAACACTCGAAAACAGATGAGTCTAGATCTAGAACTAAGTAAGCTATGAAGATCCTGCATGGATATTGCATAGTACGAGTATTTATATATGTGCGTTTCTCAGTTGTATGCTTTTTGGTTTATTATTTTCAATAATGAACCTTTGGAATCTAGCATTAAAAAAAAAAACGATTACCCCCCTCCCCCCTCAAAATTTGATGGTTTCTGTTTCAGGTATGTGAAATCCAAAAATGGAACAAAAACGCTGCAAATTATTACAGAACGGTTTATTATTTACCAGTATAGATGCCCCTTCTGCGTAGATCACGGTTTTCTGCGGCCAATACCTACCGTCGAGTTCCCCCCAGGAAAGCCCTAAATCAAGTACTGCAGTTTTCGTTACTTTCATAAAAATATGCAGGATTCCATAAATAAATCATTAATTATTGGTTATTATTCATGAGGCACAACGTTTGTTCAAGTTACAGAAGTACCTATCAACAAACTTCAAAAGACCCACCATTCATGAAATGAAATGATATCACATGCAGAATAACCAACTCGACTTCATACAGCCATCCGTGATTATAATCAGGGACTCCCTACCAATGATATCTGTGCCGGATTTATACCGTTTCACTCACGATCATGTTGAAGCATTTTGACGCAAACGAACGGCTGGTTGTAGAATGCTCCGGGTGGTTTCAAAAAATTCATTAGTTCGAGAACAATTTAAAAACGTAAAAAAACCATACCCTTCTGACGTGTAACCCCCCCCCATACCACTCAGATGTAAATATTGAAACCAATAAACAACAAGGAGCGCACACACGAGCGGATCAATCCTCTTCGGAAAATCCGGCAAGCCAAATCCAAAGCGGGAATCCGGACAACGGCGACGATATTTTTGTTAGCTTCCTATTGTTACAAATGTGTAATAAAATTTGTTGGTTCTAAAAAAATAAACAACAAGGAGAAAGACGAGCTGTGCGATGCCTCAGTAGAAGCCCAGAAGGGTCTCCCTCCATCAACTCCCAACGGCTATTAACGGCCATTGGTAGACAGGGGACGAGGTGGAGGCACCTTTATAAGGCGCCCGGCTCGCTCAGCTCTTCATTCTACCGACCTGACTCCTACCCTACCTGCGACTTCGCTCTCACTCGCGCCTCCTCTCTCTCCTACCTTTCCCTCGCATATCCATTGTGGTGAAAACCTGGGATGCTAGCTATCCTTAAAAGGCCCCAACGGGGCACATCCTCCTCTCTCCTGCGGCCATTCCAAACCAACCCTTCCTAGCGCTCACAACACCTTTCTTCCGCCGTACGGTTTCCGCGGATGGAATAAAAGATAGCTTTTGGCTATTTTGACAATCTGAGGCAATTTTTGACACCCAGAAACTAAAATTTAACTCATTATTTTACCAAAACCTTTTTTGGTTTATTATTTTTAATATGAACCTTTGGAATCGAGCAGGAACATTTTTTTAACCCCCCCCCCCCCCCCCCCCCACAAAATTTGTTGGTTTACGTTTCGAAAATGTGGAATCCGAAAATCGGAAAAAAATTTAGTCCGTCCACCGTACGCACGACTTCACACTTTTCTTAGTCAACACGAACCAAAATCAATGAAATTTGGTTTGCAGGTCCCGTTTGGGGTCTAGTTGGTCCTCGAAGCTCGGCGTTACAATAATTCATCTCTAAGGGGTGAAAAATAGGGGTTGAAAATTTCAGAATGCCGTAGCTGAAGGATATGATTTTTTACATTTTTAAACTGATCTTGAATTAAAGAATTTTTTGAGACCACCCGGAGCATTGCACGTCCAGCCGTTCGTTTGCACCGAAATGCTTCGTCAACTTGATCGTGAATCAAACTGTATAAATCCGGCCCAGATAATCATCGCTAGGGAGTCCCTGATTATAATCACGGATGGCTGTATGAAGTCGAGTTGGTTATTCTGTGATATTATTTCATGAAGAATCATGTATCTTTTGGATTTTGTTGATAGGTATTTTCGCAACTTGAACAAACGTTGAGGTATTATTGGGTAAATTATTACACAGCGGTTTATTTTACGCAGAAGGGGCATCGATACAGGTAAATTATTATACAACGGTTTATTATTTTCCGTATGCTTCATGAATAACTGCAAATAATTAGTGATTGAATGATTGAATTCCGCGCAGTTGTGTGAAACTTTAGTTCACGGGCCGGCTTCAGCTTCAGTTTGTACTCCATTTAGAGTTTTCCTGGGGGAAAGCTTGAGGGTATTGGCCACAGAAAACAGTGATATATGCAGAAGGGGTATCTATACAGGTAAATAATAAACGGTTGTGTAATAATTTGCAGCGTTTTTTGGTTGTTCGTTCAACATTGCTCATCTCAAAAATCATGTCAAAATACAGGGTTGAAACTCATAGTTTCGTAACAGAGTTCATGAGGGAGCCATTTCCTCGATATATCTAGCTAGATTTGCCTAGTGAGCAGTTATAAATTTATTATGCTATTTTTATTTCAAGTGCTGATGCTACAGCAGTCAAAAAGTCTTGATGGTCTTCAGTGTATTCCATAACTCCTAGATGGACGTGGAACGTTATGAATAATCCCGTCTATTCAACATCCCTTCAACCCTTTACGTTTTATCATTCTCAATCGTTCCCAATACCATCACGGGAAAGCTTTTCCCGGCTATGGCGTGTTGACTGGTGAAAAAGAGCGAAGGTAGATAAATAAAAGTTGAAAGGCGGAGGTTCTGAAGGAGGTGGAAGGAAAAGTTCTTGACTCATGAGGGGATCAATATTCATCAATCAAACTCAGTGATGTACTGACGTGACGTTGATGGAACGAGCCCTGACAAGTAAAATATGAGTATTTAGGTCTTTCTTTCGCCTCTACCTACCCGTCTTTTCATAGGTATACTATATTAAAACTGGGAGCTATGCTTCACCAATATCCTCCGGTTTATTTAGTTCCTAGTTGCTCGATTAAATTATTACTATTTTGTAAAAAAATGAAAATCCAGATCGTAATTACCACCGTAATCTTCACTTCTAAGTTCCCTATTCAGGGATCACGGCGTAAACTGGGTCATATTGACCAGTGTTTTTACAACAAAGACGGAAACTTAGGTGTCAGGGGTACCACCAGGATACTTGCGCCTCTTCTAAACAATTCTTTCCATTAATACCCCTCTTCCGTGTTTTTGAAGTTTTAGTATTTTGGTTACTTCCCTACCCTGTACACGGAATTATTTTAGATTAGATGACCGAAATGTGCTGAAACAGGTTGAAACGACAGTAAGCTGTGTACGACAACCAGACCTTGATGAATAAAGAACCGAAAAGAGAGAATGGTTGATATTATATGCGTGATCTCTTATGAATCCACTGTGCAAGCTGTATGACAATCTTCCTCAGCCATTCGCCCTTCATGCTCCTGAAGCGAGCATCAGGTGCCGATTGTCACAGGAATTTTACGGCGTTGCTCTCACGAACTCGACGCCCTCAGGACTTTGAAACGACTGCGTCCACGTCGTTCAGAAAACCTCGGACAGACTTGGCCACAACCTTCCCTCTACTCGTAAATTATTAAACAAAGAACTACGGTATAAGCCAACACCCTTAAAGTGTAGCACACAACGCTCCGACAGTATATTTCGTGATGAACGCCAAAATATCAGATGCTCCAGCCTCGAAAAGTAGTCCCTAAGTAGCCCTCCGGTTTTACACTTAGCTTAAATTTTAACTTATGCATTTTTAAGTCACGCTTCCCACAGCTTCATCCCCCATCTCGCCTGGAAGTACTTTACCAACCCCCGTTTCTTAAGGGTTGTCACCTCTCCTCTAATTACAAAGTGACTAAGGTTGACTTTATGTCAGTTGGTGGTAATGGAGCCTTCCTTGGCGAGAGGAAACGTTTTTTCCTTTTTTCTGCGGGGGGAGGGGGGGGGGGCTCCTGGTTTTGCGCAATAAAATGCAACGCGCATCCCTTTGAGGGTCCTCACGCAGTAATGGGTCGGTCTTGAATATTTCAAAGGTTTCCCGTAGTTATTCGCAAGCCGCAACTACGTATAATCATTTTGAGTGCGGGTAATTAAAATTTCATCCGTCGATTAAGATGGCGCGTAAGTTTTTAGTGGATTTATCTACACTGTACCCGATTGAAGCGTATCTAATATACGGTTATCCTTAGGCATACTCGGAACACCTTGACTAAATTAAGGGGAAAATCTACCCATAATTACGAAACTATTTAAATACAAATATAATTAAATTAAACTATTTGCCCGGACTGCGTAAAACTGGAAATAGAAGAAGAATGATAAAATCAGCTGGTATAGACAAAATACAGGTGAAATTAGTTTTGTCACTATCATGATTTTACTACCATTTTCCCACCCGATTATCCATAAAATGAAAACATACACTCATGTATCCGCAGTGGGAATTTTGGTTTATTATTTTCAATAGGTATAATCACGGATAGCTGTACGGAAGTCGAGTTGGTTGTTCTGCGATATTCCATTTGAAACATGAAGGCTCTTTTGAATAAATTTTGTTGATAGGTACTTTTGCAACTTGAACAAACATTAAAGTATTATTGAGTAAATTATTACACAACGGTAAATTATTAAGCAACAGTAAATTATTACAAAACGGTTTATTATACTATCTACGCAGAAGGGGCATCTATACAGGTAAATAATAAACCGTTGTGTTTTTGCAGTGTCTTTTTAACTCGAACTGGAAGTATGGTAAGTAATACTCCCGAGCTTCCACCTCAGGGTCAAAAAGCCTTATGTTCACCTTCGGCCTCCTTCCATTATCCTGAGGAGGAACCTCAGGAGGATCCTTGTTCGCCAGTGTGACAAATTAGGTACCTACTCAACAAGCCGGGATGTTCAAGGAAAGAATACGAATGAATTACAATTTATGATATAGGATGTGGTAGCAACCAGTTACCCTTGGTTAGCAACCACTACTAAAAATACTATGGCATAATATAATCCATAGAAATCTAAATAGGAATATGAAATCGGTCAAAAACTACTTCAAAACACAATGTAAAACTGTAATTTTTTCGTGAATAGGGCAAAAAGTTAGGTACAGGATAGATAACTTGATGAATAGCGCTCACTTAAGTATAAAGCAACTGTTAGTTATAAGTTATATGTATAACGTAGGAATAATCATACCAGGAGAACATGAAGGAATTCAACGACTTCAGCTTCTAAGGGAAGTTGGTAACGTTCAACAGAACTATTTTTGCTCGCGTACCTAGTAGGTAATATGTATATATATAAGACAGTGAAAAAAGTAACAATATTAGCTTAGGTAAGGATCCAACGGCCTGGCAGGAGATATGCATTTTAGTCCGCGTGTGATCGTGTTTGCAGTCAGAGAAAACATGAACAATTTTGAAAGTGACTAGTCGGGAAGGTGCAGATTGTATGGTTCACTACTGAAAGTTTTGACACTTCCGATACATAGGAGGTTCGAAGAGGGTAGAAGGACAATGCCTAGCAGAGTATGAAAGGCACATGGGATTTCAATCCCATCACCTCCCATCTGAGCAGAACGGGACAGCTCAACGCCGAATCGGTGAGGTACCGGAGGGGTTTCTGCTGGGAAATTAAAGATCTCGGTCCACCGACAATAAACAAGTCAAACGGAAGGACGACCCCCACAGTTCTTCCCTGAAAGCTCCTTGCCCTGCCTTTCTGATAAGATCTGGTCAGGCGAACGGATTTATAAGGGAATAGCCCGAGTAGTGTAAATCAGGTGGCTTCTCCTTTCTTTCTTTACCCAAAGACTTTTTTCCAGAAGTTGCGCACGAGATAACCACCTTCAAGAATGGCCCATTCTATTTGGTCTGCTCAGAAATTATCGTTGGGGTCTTCTTTTCTATCGTGGAGTATTCCCCCAAAATCGTAATTCTCTCCTTGAAGTCTCCTTGTAGCTCCTGTAGCCTTCTATCCTAAGTTGTGAACCGGTAGTTCAACTGGAGTGAGCAAAATTTAAGGCCTTCTCAAAAAAATCTGGGCAAAAACATGTTTTTGCATGCAAAGACGGAAATAACAATCGGATTTGGATTAAATTAATATTGATTAACGGTACCTACTCTTTAAAAGTACAACAAAACGGATTATTAGGACAGCCACTGCGCATGCGCAAATGCTAATCCGAGGTATACTCAATTTCTCACGAATGAATGGCCCGATTTGCCTCAAATTCGGAGGGTAGTTACGGTGTAGGTTCTACATAGTCCCGAACGAATTTCAAATCGCTCGGATCATTGGTGTTGGTATTTTGATGACATTTTCGGGAACTTTTCTCAGAACTACGCCAAGGAATTTTCTTTCAACTTTTTAAAAACTAACCATTATTTATTTATTTATTTATTTATTTATTTATATGCGGCAAGCCCAATTAAGCATTGCTTAATCAGTAAAACAGTGATCAAAATTATACAAAAAAGTCGTTCAAGTACAAAAGAAACCTAATCATCAAATCAGGGTGTTGTGATCGGCTGCTCCTCCACAACTCAATTTGTGTCTGAACATGCTGTAACTCAGAGTGGGGACCCCCCGACCCCCCTCTGATCTTGTCAGGGGACTATAAAAGAGCCAGGGTGCCACCAATTAAACAACCATTCTCTCGTATGCGATCGACTCGTCTATTCGACTCCTCCCTCACTACACTGGTGACATCCGACGTGTGAGCTACACCGCCAGCCGATTGACAGCGTCGCAGCCCCGCCTCCGCTTCAACGAGCCCCACCACGCGCGGCCCCCACCGACGCCACAGCGGCGCCCCACTCCGACGCCCGCCTCGACGGCTATCGCAGCGCCTCCCGCTACTTCGCCCCACCATCACCGATCCTTATATAAGGAAACGGACGCCGGCGCCGAGCACACTTCAAGCTGACACCTCACCGGACTGGCACCGAAGAGAAAACCGAAGATGACGGAGCAGAAACCGCAAAAGACACCCGAAGCGAGCGCTCCCTCGATTCTCAAGCTTCAGCCGTTCGACCCTGCATTCCCGCACGTCTGGTTCGCCCAACTCGAGCTCATCCTCGCACACGAAGGCCTCACGACGCCACATGCGAAATTCGCCCGAGCCTTCGTCGCTCTCGAACCTCGACAAGCGGATCTATGCGCCGACATCAACCCCTCGAACACCAGTAGTTACCAGACGCTCAAAACTCGCCTTCTAGCGACACACGCACCTTCCGATGGTTCACGGCTCACCGCCCTCCTCCAGCCGACATCCAACGACGAACTTCCGTCGATCCTCGCTCGCCGACTCACCCGAGCACTTCCGGCTGACACACCCGCACCGCTCGTCCGACAGCTCTTCCTCCGCGCCCTACCCGAGAGCATACGTCTACACATAGCGGCCCGTGACGAACCCGACATAGTGAAACTCGCTGCGCTCGCCGATCGCCTCCTACCATTCACCCCGCCTCCTCGGGTGGCTACCGTCTCCGAAGAGGTCGAAGTGATCAACAATAGACGACAACGGCGATCCCCGACGCAGCCGGCGACGAACACACGCCGCCCGACGAACACCCTATGTTTCTACCACCGCACATGGGGCCCACGAGCACAGAAATGCCGCAGCCCCTGCACCTGGCGCCCGAAACCGTCGGGAAACGACAACGCACGGCCCGACCAGCCGTAACGGCCGTGCGCAACCCACCAACAACTCGGCTCTTCATCCGCTGTAAGAAAACCTCCCTACACTTCCTCGTGGACACCGGCTCTGACGTCTCGATCGTCCCGAACACCCTGCTCAACCGGAAAACACACGTCCAAGCGCTCTACGTGCCGCCAACGGCACCGAGATCAAGATGTACGGCACACACTCCGCATCAGTACACCTCCCAGATCTCCCTCCGTATGAGTGGACCTTCACAGTCGCCGACGTATCAACTCCGATCCTCGGCTCCGACTTCTTGACATACCACGGCCTACTCGTTGACCTACCCAACGCCCGACTCATCAACGCGGCCACGCAGCGGTACATCACCGGGACAGTAGACCTCGTACCTCCGAGCCAGTCCATCTGTACGACGACAGCGAACGAGCCCCGATTTCAAGCCCTCCTCGACGCCTACAAACCTTCACAGACACCATGCGATGCTCCTGTCGAACATCACATCGTCACGAAGGGACCCCCGTGTCACGCGAAACTTCGCCGATTATCCCCGGACCTATACGCGAAAGCGAAGGCCCATTTCGGCGAATTACTAGCGGCGGGGGTCATCGAACCTTCGGAGGCGCCGTGGTCCAGCCCGCTCCACATCGTTCCGAAACCCGACGGTGACATTCGCCCCGTCGGTGACTACAGAGCGCTGAACCGACTCACTGTGCCCGATCGCTACACCGTCCCACACCTACACGACTTCACAACGGCCCTGTACGGGACTACAGTGTACAGCACATTCGACCTCGCACGCGCATTCTTCCACTGCAAGATCAGCGAAAGCGACGTACCCAAGACAACAATCCTCACACCTTTCGGCGCCTATCAATTCAAGCGAATGAATTTCGGCTTACGAAACGCAGCGCAGACGTGGCAGCGCTACATGGACCACGTCCTACGAAACCTGCCCTTCGTGTATTGTTACCTAGATGACATACTGGTCGCCTCGGCCACCCCGTCAGAACACTACACCCACGTACGCACGCTCCTCGAGACCCTCGCTAAATACGGCCTCCAAATCAACAAAGCAAAATGCCAGCTCGCACGGCCCTCAGTCAAATTTCTCGGCCACAACGTTTCAGCTGACGGGATAACACCCCTACCGGAACGCACGGACCTAATTAAGAAATTCCCGCGACCCACTACCGTGCACGAGCTTCGAACATTCCTCGGCCTCATCAACTTCTATCACCGAGCGATACCACGAGCCGCACCTACGCTCCGCCCCCTAGTGGAAATGATTCCACCCGACGCGAAGAAAAAAGACAAACGCACGCTCACGTGGACCACCGACGCAGCTGACGCATTCGACCGCGCAAAACGCTTACTCGAAACCTCCGTCACACTCGCCCATCCGGCCCCGACCCAACCACTCGTCCTACACACGGACTCATCGGATTTCGCCGTCGGCGCAGCGCTGCATTTCATCGACAACACGCACTTACACCCGCTAGGTTTCTTCTCACGCACCCTCAACCCGGCTCAACGTAACTACAGCGCATTTGACCGCGAACTACTGGCTATTTACCTCGCCATCGTACATTTTCCCCAACAAATCGAAGGGCGCCCACTGACCGTATATACGGACCATAAGCCCCTCACGACCTCACTAGCAACTCAGTCAAATACGGCCCCACCAACACGGCTCCGGCACCTTCGATTTATCTCAGAATTCACGACTGACATAAGGTACGCCGAGGGCCCAACAAACATCGTCGCCGACTACCTTTCGCGACTACCACCCACAGCCAACATGGCCCACGCAGTCACGGACTACGGCACCCCCTTCACGCTACAACAGCTAGCCGACGCACAGGCCGCCGATGACCACATCGCCACTATGAATCTCACACCACACCGAATACAAGGCCACGAGATCATGTGCGAAAATACCGACGCCTCGCCTCGCCCCTACATCCCTACGCCGCTACGCCTCGCGGTTTTTAAACACATACACGGAATGACACATCCGGGGATTAAGGCCACCACAGCCCTCATCCGCGCTTGATATTATTGGCCCGTCATGACCTCATCGATACGGTTGTTCACCCGCGCCTGCCCGAGTTGTAACCGAGCCAAAACAACTCGACACATCAGGGCTCCCCTCGGCGAATTTCCCGACGCAGCGCCACTCGAACACCTACATATCGACCTATTCGGCCCGCTACCACCATCGGCTACAAAAAAGTACATATTATCATTGATTGACCGCGCCACTGGCTGGTTCGAATGCGCACCCCTCTCGACCATTTCCGCCGACGCAGTGATTACGGCCCTACACAACCACTGGATCGCCCGCTACGGCTCCCCGGCACACGTAACCACTGACCAGGGCACCCAGTTCACCTCAGCCGAATTCCATAAATACTGCATGTCCATGGGTACGGAGGTACACCATACAAATACCTACCACCCTCAAGCCAACGGCCTCGTCGAACGTCTACACAGGGTCCTCAAAGACGCAATACTTGCTACAGCCACGTCCCGCACATGGGCCACCCAACTTAGCGGCCTCCTCCTCGGCCTACGAAACCGCCCGGGCCCCGATGGCTACTCACCGGCCCAACGCCTCTTCTCGGCCACACCACGCCTACCAGGGGACCTATTCACTCAACCGCCCCCAACAACTATACCCCTACGCACCAACGAATCATACCGCCACTACACACAGTCCTACATGCCAACAACTATGCGCACAGCGACACATGTGTACGTCCGCGTAGACACACCGAGGGGTAAACTCGAGCCGCCTTACACCGGCCCCCATCAAGTACTGACGAACGATGGAAAAACAGTCACGTACCTCACCGACGACCGCCGTACCCCATCGGTGTCAATCGACAGATGCAAACCGGCACCCCCACCCACGCAAACGGCGCCGAACAACGCCCCCCACCCCACGGCAGCGACTATAAAGACGAGCGCCAATGACATACATCAACCACTAACACGCTATGTCGCCGAAGCCTCCTACCGCCTCACAGCTGCTCCGAGACCTCGCCGTCACGCCGTCTCCTCCGGCTCCGGCGAAGAGGAAGCCAACCAGGCCACAACCGCCGGGCAGGTATGGCCCTATCCCCATCCGCCAGGCTATGGCCATCTCAAAAGCTGGCGCGATGCCCATCCACGCGCGGCCCCGGGACGACAAGACGCAGCAGCGTCCGCCACCCAAGCGTCAGCCACCGCCGGGCATCCGCCCGCTGACTCCACGGCCGTTGACTACCACGCCAGGTACGCCGGTTATGACGGTGACCGCCCCGTCGAACACAACCGTCACCCTACAACTCCCGCCGTACGCAGGGACGTGCTCGGACTGCTGCCTCCACGGGGTAAGGCGCCCCCAGAAGCACACTGCCGCAGTCCAAGCCTCGCCCGACGTTACCACGAAGGCAACGTACGCCCGCAGTATCGCGAAGGCCCTCGTCGCAACTACGGAACGGGCCACGCAAACTCCAACCCTCGGCACGTCCACCTTCGCCACGCCTCCGGCACGGCCGACGTCGCCAAAGCCGGCACCGCCGCCAACGCCGCAACGCCCCCGACAACAGCGCCCGAGCTACCGCACGAGCCACATACGGCACCGGCGGGATATCTCGCGCCCGCACCGGCACCCACGCCACTAATCGGCCTCGAACCACCGCCACCCCACGACAATGACCACAGCAAGCCCACTCGGACCCAACACACGCACCTCCCACGCCCGGCAACAGCCACAGCGACAACAAGAAAATTTAAATAAAAATGTAAATTACTTAAATTCTGGGGGGAGCAGTGTTGTGATCGGCTGCTCCTCCACAACTCAATTTGTGTCTGAACATGCTGTAACTCAGAGTGGGGACCCCCCGACCCCCCTCTGATCTTGTCAGGGGACTATAAAAGAGCCAGGGTGCCACCAATTAAACAACCATTCTCTCGTATGCGATCGACTCGTCTATTCGACTCCTCCCTCACTACACAGGGATTTACAAACCGGTAGGTACTAACACATTATTTAATATATAATTAAATAGGTAACAATAGTGTAGACAATTAGTTGTGGTATGGCTGTGCTATTATTCTTCATCTTTATAACAAAAATAAAACAACAAAAAATAATTGACTTCTTGAATCCACCGCATATTTTTATGACACTGTAATTGCCCGGCTGGTTCCAGTACTCGATTGGTGGCTTTCCAGGGGGAAGCACGAGGGTAGGTACTGACCACAGAAAACAGCGATCTGCGCAGAAGGAGCATCTATACAGGAAAATAATAAACTGTTGTATAATAATTTGCAGCGTTTTTGTATATTATTTGGTACCTAGGTATTTTTATTAGAGGGCAACCATTTTAGGAAAAAATTATTGGGTCTAACATAGTGGTACCTATTTCTAAAGAGCCGGTTCATGGACGGATCGGTTGCAGCTAAGCAGTTTGCATGATGGTTACATCGAAGACGTTTTTGTGAATTTGCTCCTTGATGATACCATGTTAGTTTTTCTGCCTGCCTTACCGTTGTTCACCGAGACGAGGGTTTTAGTTTATAGATAAACTAGGTACGAGATGACCGTTTTAAAAAATCAAAACTCCGATTCAGAACCCCCTCAAAAACGAGGAGAGGGTTGGTGGGAGAGGGAGGGGGCTTAAAAAGCCTAGGGTAGTACAAAGGCGTCACCTCTGACCTCAGATGTTGATCAGAAGTGGAAACCATTGTTGTCTCCTAAGGTTTGCACACAATAGGCCAACAAGGATTGACCACTGTATGTTAATGGCGGGCACTCGATCCACCCCCCCCCCCCCCTCATCACATCTATCCCCTCCCCTCGCACGGCCAGCTAACCCTTCTAAACCATCCCATTTCCCATAGTGGCCACCGAAGTCTGGGGTTCCCTAAGGAATGTCTCTTATAATAAGGAGAGCTCCGGAGAGGGGCCAGACTTAGTCCCTTATCTAAGGATCTTCTGAGCTCGCAGAGTCCCTCGGTCTATTGCGAGGAGTCTACCGTGGAATTCTGGGGCCTCATTGTTTGCCGTCTTTCCATTTTAGCATTATTTCCTCGAGCACGCCACTTCTAATTACTCCTCCCCTTCTGGCGCAAGGCTTTACCATATTATCTAATAGACTAGCTTGATGACCTATGCGTTGCACAGGATAATCATTTAGGTGATAATTATAGCCAAAAACTTGTGGCAAAGCTCCAACACCCAATCGTGTGTATCGCGTTTATTCTCATCAATGTACGAGTATACCACATTGGAGATACATTGATTCTTCCTAGCGGTTCACAGTGGGTCGGAGTGGCTTTTGTTCTGACTAAAATAATACATTGTACAAGTAAAAAATGCCCAGCTCATTCTGGATATACCCCATGTTCTAATACCTACCAGATATACTTAGGTTATTGGCCCATTGGGAACGAGAAAATGTTTTCATATGCAGTACCAAAAACGGTATCTAAATTTTATAATATTTCCACTAGGCCTCTCAAATATATTGCCGTCTTCTAATCACAGACGAGAAAAAAAACTGACTTTCACGTTCAAAAAATGGATGAAGTTAAGAATAACGTTAGTAAGAGCTGATGAAGTCAACGTAAATATAACATAATACTGACAGCGCTGAAGCCCACAGCGCGTCGTCGCAACTTGCCGATGTTATGAAAGGGCCGGCCCGGGAATTACAGTTTCATAAAAATGCACCAAATTCAGTAGGTCAATCATTAATAATTATTTGTTGTTATTCATGAAATATACCGTTTGTTCAAGTTACAATTGCACCTATCGACAAAATCCAACAGAGCCATCATTCATCAAAAATGAAATGATAGAACAACCAACTCGACTTCATACAGCCATCCGCAATTGTAAGCATTGACATCTGGGCCGGATTTATACAGTTTCATTCACGATCATGTTGACGAAGCTTTTCGGTGCAAACGAACGACTGGACGCAGAATGCTCCAGGTGGTCTCAAAAAATTCTTTAGTTCGAGATTAATTTAAAAACATTTTAAAAAACCATACCCTTCTATTAAAAGTTTTCGAGCTACGGCATTTTGAAAATTTCAACCCCTATTTTTCACCCCTTAGCACCTAACGCCGAGCTTCGCGGACCAACTAGACCCAAAATGGGACCTACAAACCAAATTTCATAATTTTGGTTCATGGTAACTAAGGAAAGTGCGAAGTATGGCGTACGGCACCGAAATTTTTTTAATTCTATTTTTGGATTCTACGTACCTTGAAACGGAAGCCATCAAATTTTGAGTGGGAGGGGGGCTGATTTTTTTTTTTTTTCCATGCTGTATTCCAAAGGTCCTGGAAAGGTACTGAAAATAATAAACCAAAATCGGCACGACATTTCTTAAACCTTTAAATTATGCTATTAGATGGTACAGCCCATGGAATGACATGAAGATGGGCATACTTTTAAGTCGGAACAACCCATTTCGCTCTACTACAACTACTGTGGTGGAAGAAATGACTTGGGCAACAAGATCCAAAGGTTTCTTCGATCTATCTGGACAGGGTCATTAACTATTCCTTTACAGTGTTGAACGGATGGTGTATTACGTTTCTGTTCTCTGCCCTGACATTGCAGCTATTAACCAGGAATATCTCAACTCCACAGTGCGGGTGATGGTTGCCGAAAATCAGTGAGGCTTCTTACTTAGACTCGAGGGACATTAAATTTACGGGTGGGTTTGTATGTCTGTACCGCGCTACAAGCCACAATTTTGGGTATTTTGACTTGAAATTTGGAGGATACCTACACTTTTAGGCCCCCAGAATTTGCTGTATAGTTTTTGGTGTCTCGACGACGCCAGTAAGAGGCACCACGCTGGCAGCAGTGGTGCCATCTGTCTGAAAAATCTGTTCGGACCTCCAGAATTCGTTGTATAGTTTTTGGTGCCAGCATGGTGCCAGGGAACGGCGCAACGCTGGAACCAGTCTGTCGGAAAAATGTTCGTCTGGTACTGTTGTCCCAGCACGCTAAATCGAATGGAATAACTTTCAAAGCTCTATCAATCATACTTACAGCAATTGATAAATATTTAGCCATAAAACTTTAAAAAAAAATAGCTATTATTCAGCGTGGTACACAGGCAGAATTTGAGCCTATTTTCAAAATTGCGTGAGGCATCGGTCAGCGGATCTAACTAGCATCCATGCCGATCAAGGGAAAGGTCAAATGTTAAGTATAGTGGGAATTGGTGACAGGTTTATTGCTGTAGAGTTTCTGTTACTGCACATAAATGACATCGCTACAGTGCTTCTATAGATCTTGCTAAGGTGATGCATTTCTGAGAATATGGCATTCTTCACTGGTGTGGAAACCCGCTAGTAGTTGTATTCAAGATATTGACTGACTAAAGTCCATAGAAAGCGCGCTCTGATCTCTTGACAAATGTGAGATCGCTCCCGAAAATGAGTCTTTTTGAAAGGACGGGCCCACGAAAAATTATGACGAGGCGGAAAAACGCCGCTGGGATATTGACGATTGATAAATTAACTGCCTC
Organism: Leptopterna dolabrata; assembly: GCA_954871275.1. Lineage (NCBI taxonomy): Eukaryota > Metazoa > Arthropoda > Insecta > Hemiptera > Miridae > Leptopterna > Leptopterna dolabrata. The sequence goes on from OX940983.1 coordinate 24,333,297, forward strand.
GATGGAAAAAAACATCTCCCACCTTTAGCGGCAAACATTACTCACAAAAAACACATTGACGTGACAAACCGCCGATGGATTATCCAGCCCGAATAAAAATGCGTCCCTCACTTTGAAAAATAGTCGCGAATGACGTTCATTTGTTACGAAATGATGTCGCGTGGCCGGGGAAAAAACGGGAGTAGGTAAAGGATACTTTAGAAACCGTGGGAGTTTTCGTTAGGGTGTGTGGAAGTGTCGATGTGTCGATTCGGCGACAGACATTGATGCGTTGCTCGGTGGAATTGATAAACCTCTTTTCACTGACGGCTTTGTTCGGGGTTTTTTCCCCTCATCTGGGCAAAAACAGAGGTGCGACAAAATAAAAATCTAGTTCTTCATAAAAGCTAGTGAGGAGGGCCCCGTCTCAATCACTGTCCAACAGTGCGTTTTACCCTGATCCCCTCTCCGCCGATCCCGGTCGCATCTCTCACTGTCGGTTAACGTCAAACTCGGTTGTTTCACGATCCCTCAATCTGTAAATCGCTGGGAGTCGTCAACCTGTCCGTTTTTCCCGTCCACTTGATTTCATTCCTCCCCAGCTGTCGCTCCACCTGTGTGTTGGGGGTTTGATGCGACATCTTGGTCAAGGAATCTCTGTTCACGTCAGTCCTCCGCAAATTCAACCCGTTTCACGGGTATTTACTGCCGTTTGATACATATTCTGATGACAATGCCCTCTTCACGGAAATTTACCATTCATTTCAAAATGATTAGGTATCAGTGTTATAATCGATTCCACTGTGCAAAGCTTATGCCATAACGCGATGTTTCCCAATTGCGTTGGTATGATATACTTGATGAATGACGTTCATATCAACAAAAACAAAACGCTGCAAATCCCTGCACAACGGTTTATTATTTTGTACAGAATACCCTCCTGTTACAGATCATAGGTCTCCGTACAGATAACCCTTCTATATAACATATTTATGTAATATTCTATACATATTATGTAGATCGCGGACCCTCCGTAGGTTAGTGCCTAACCCCGTACTCGTCACTAGGTACCTACCTAAACCGTTGTGTAATAATTTACCTATATATGTTCCTCTTCTACGGAAATAGAATAATGCACCGTTCTGTAATAATTTGCCCATCAATAATACTTCAACGGTTGTTCAAGTTGCAAAAGTACCTATCAACAAAATCCAGCCCCTTATGGGTAAATGAGCCGTTGTGTAATAATTTACCGTTGTGTAATAATTTGCCGTTGTGTAATAATTTGCCGTTGTGTAATAATTTGCCGTTGTGTAATAATTTGCCGTTGTGTAATAATTTGCCGTTGTGTAATAATTTTCCGGTGTGTTATAATTTGCCATTGTGTAATAATTTACCCATAAATAATACTTTTTCAACGTTTGTTCAAGTTTCAGAAGTACCTACCAACAAAATCCAATAGTCCATCACTTATCAAATGAAAAATAATATCGCAGAACAAACAACTCGACTTCATACAGCCATCCTTGATTATAATCAGATGCTCCGTAGTTATTATATCCGGACCGGATTTATACCGTTTGATTCACGATCGTGTTGACGAAGCTTTTTGGTGCTCATGAACGGCTGGACGTACGATGCTCCGGGTGGTCTCAAAAAATTGTTTAGCTCAAGACAAATTTAATAACGTAAAACAAACCATACCCTTCTATCGGAAGTTTTCGAGCTACGGCGTTCTGTAAATTTCAACCCCTATTTTGAACCCCTTAGAGATGGCTGACAGTAACGTCGAGCTTCGAGGACCAACTAGACCCCGAACGGAACCTATAACCCGAATTTCATCAATTTTGTTTCATGGTAACTAAGAAAAGTGGCCCGTACGGCGTACGGCGGACAGACAGAAATATTTTTATTGCAGTTTTGGATTCTACATACCTTGAAACGTAAACCATCAAATTTTGAGGGGGGGTTAGAATTTTTTTTTCTCATGCTCGATTCTAATGGTTCATTATTGAAAATAATAAACCAAAAACTGGAGCCTCCATACGATAAATTGTGCAGAAAACAATGCTCACTTTTGAACTCATTCGACCCACTCATCCACAATATTTTGAAACCTAGCCAATAATGAATAGCCACAACTCTCCAACCCCTCAGCTAATTTATGGACGATTCAGCAAAAGCAAAACGCATCCTAGGGAAGAGAAGAGTCAGTGAGAAAAAAAAAAAAACCTGAGTAACTACCGGAATTTACGATCCAACGCACTGCGGGTGGTCCCAGAAGACGGATGACCGAAGATTAAAATGCTGTTTAAAACCAGAAACTCCTGAAAAACAAATCGCTTTGAAATCCCAAGTTTTCCTTCCCCTGGTAAGTATATCAGCGTAACTAGGTATATCATGAGGGAGTTTATTGTTGCAGTCCTTGGCTGGATGCTGACACATCGCTGTTTACCCCGGGTCCCTTTTGTCCTATTTGTTGACGCTCGTTTCAATTTATAACTTTACAAAGTTCAACTCGAAGAAGAACACTCAACAGTTTTAGGCGGAGATTTATAGAATTTGGGTCGCTATAAGGCTCTTTAAATGGCTCGGATATGAATTATCATTTTTGTTGAGCTTGAACTGGATAGCCGACTCGATCCCGCCGTCAATGAAAAAATTTATCGTCAGTCCATCAATCAGCGAAAGCGGCTCATGTTTGTAAATAGAGTGGACATCTACACTTTCCGCTGTTTTTTTACTGTCTCAAATCTTCGAATGCGCGCAAATAGCAAGTCACTTCTAACCCAATATTTATAGTTTGGTACATAGGTATTATTAAGCACAGCCCTAATGTAGTATCACCCATCAAATGTATCCGTATTACTTATGTGTATGAAGGTCTTGTTTGAAAAGCCCTTATCCCAGTGTAAGAATCTTGGAAAAATACGAGATGAAATTTTGAGGCTATTTTGTAGATTTGAAGAGCAAAGCCGACACAAAGCAATTCATCAAACCCCCTTTACTAGTCATTAAAGATCTTCCAGGAAAATTTCATATTTTAGTTATTTACTTCTCCAGCTATGAAATGAAATATACGTGATAACTGTGCTCTATAGTTTATGGTATCTACCAAAGTGTGGCTTGTAGCTATTTCACTTATCTCAATGACACCTTGATATTATATACAGAATAACAACTGAATAATTAAAAATAATGAAAATCAACATTTTTCTCTCATTGAATCATGTTGGAAGTAAACTATTGGGAATCAGTTTAGACACCAACATTACGAGTATTTCTGAGTCCCTTGTGGTAATCATCAGTCCTCTTCAACGACAACTTTTCGGACCCCTTATCCAGAAGTCCCTTGTTTCAGATATATGAGCAAGTTTACAATGAACTGTCGAGTGATGTTATGTTTCATCAAAACACAAAAAGACACGGCAGGTATTCCCGACCCCTCTTCCTTCACTGCACTGTTGCTGTCTTCGACGGTAAATCAAAACTGAAAACCCCCGTTGGCATTTTGATGAAATGAGATACCTTTATCGCGTCGAGGAAAAAAAAGAGAAGAAAAAAGAAGGATTTAATTTCAGGAAGATCATTCGTATTCATCCGATCACCACAAATCAAGGGCAGCGTTTGAGTTGAGTTCTAGAAGCATTAAGAATTATAGATGGAGTTAGGTGGGGACAGGCCCCTACTGGAAATGGTAAGGAAAAAGGGAAGACTATGAACACGGGATTCCTGGACTCCTTTTGAAAGAAGTAAGAGGCACCTTGTAAGAGGTAGCAAGCGGGCCCCTCGGATGTTTATTGCTTTCATTGTCATGATGTATCTTCAGAAGTCGAACGAGCAACGTATACACAATGTACTACATGCTCTACATAAATTACTCCCTGAGCTCTCTGGGCTTTAATCAGATTTCCATCTTATTCGGAATCCTCAGGAGCTCCAGAAACGCGTCTTCGTTTCGCTTGAGGTAATGAATCATATTTAAATTTATCTTACCCTTCGCTGCGAGACCATTCATAACTATATCTATCTGTAGTTTGATTACTCCACTCGGCAACAGTTTTAAACATTCATGATTTAAAAATGCATGACTCAATTTACCGGTGCGGAAACCCCTTGCAAAATTAGTGTAATCCAGAGTGACAGACAACTCCAGTCGTTGCCCTTGGTACATCTTCATTTTATACATCCATCATGCTATCACTAAGGAATACCATAATATTAGTGACTGAGTAACCTATTACATCAATATTGCTGCAGGGAAAAAAAATTCGTCCACAGTCTCCTAATCAACAGGGTGTCCTGCTAAGAATTTCAGACAAGTTGCAAATGGTTAGTTAACTCAATCACTTTTAGAAAACTGTATACAATTCAATAAAATAATGTATAAAATTCGATATGTATAAAGCTCACTCCAAAATACTTTTAGTAAATCTCTGTCATCATTCTAGCTGACCAGCACTTTTATTATCGCGGAAGTGTGAAGTTCAGAAGATCAGAATATCATTATTAGTCGAAGATATTTTAAGTGCATTGACGTGGCCACACCCAGTGTTCAAGCTCAGTCACAATATTCTGTATCTAAAACAAAATAAATAAATTGAATTAGAATCTACCATAGGCACCAACGATTTATTCACTTGTAGTCAAACCTAGCAATTGAAAGGGGGTGTTATTTCGTTCAAATTAATGCTTAGAAGCATAGTATAGAACAATCTGAAGTATTCATGCGGTAATAGAACCCATGATTTCCAAATCGGACGTTTATTGAAGACGCAAAAAATGATACTTCGACAAGATCTTGATTCTTAAGACAGTTTGAGCAGGCACTATCGGGTAGGAGCGACTTTGAGGGGTGTGAAGACGTGATGGAATTTGGATACGTTTTCCAGGGAGGGGCTGAGTTCCTCTTCGACGCCCCAGAAGTGTCCTAGCCATTTCAACATGACTTTTGGTAGTTGATCGGCACTCTTTGTATCAGGATCGTCTTTGGCGTCGTGGAATATCTCGTTCTCCACTGCGCTGGGTATGTCGTTAGTGATGTAGTCTTGGAACTCATCAAAGGCGACGTCTCCTTTTTGTGGTAACGATAGACCGACAGGATCTTTCGCTAATCCCAATCCATCCCAAGGCTCACCATCACCTCTGTCGTGCTCTCTGATTTGCACGAAGACTCCTTGCGTCTCGGGAAACATTATGGTTTCTTCTCGGATGTCCCCTTTCCGCACTGAATCGCTTGACGGACTCACAAACACTCCGCCTTCTTCGTCATCACTGAAGCTCTTGTATGACAAACCGTCTAAAGAATCCTCATCATCAAACCGTTCGTCGTCCAACTGGAGAAACCCGTCACGGAACACCTCAGTATTCAAACACGCTGTGGCGTAAGAGACTGATCCTTCTACCTCATCTAAATTTTCATCTTCACATTCCACGGCCAAGTACGACTGTTTCAACGACTCATAACACAAATTTCGATACGTCTCAAACGCGGAAATAACATGTGGGAACTGAACAGCTAATTCACCAGTCTTACTTTCAAAAATATTACCCATCCTCTCTACGTAACCCTGAACATTACGGACTTGTTCAGCCAAAAAACCATCAGTTGCATCGTCATCATCAATGGAATCTCGTTTATTTCTAACTACTCGCCTATTTTCAAATGCATGAGGAATACATGGAGAAAATAGGCATGGGAATTCGATGTCATTAAAAATGTAGTCCTCAACTGTTTCAGATCTGTCAAATGGCATATACTCACCGATTGGAACTACTTTGTCAGAAGCCACGTCCTCAACAAATTCATCACCTTGTTTCACTGTTGGTTTCCCCTTCGACCAAGTTATCACTTTGGCGCGCTTCCTTCCCGCCACTTGGAGAAAACTTCTCCTCAGGAACGTCAAGTACGAAGAAAATACATCTATCAGTTTGAGTTCGGCTTTCGGTAAACCGACGACAGCCCCCTCTTCAGGCTGCATATTCTCAGTGTTTCCTCCCATTTCTACTTCAGGTTCTTGGATTTCGGCAGCTATCTCAGGCGTTTCTGGCCCTGAGTTATGGCACTCGGTGTTATCGAACTCTTCCAACGGAGAAACTGTGCTATTAGATGAAAATAAACATCCGCCGAAGAGACCAGAGCTGAAAACTAAATTGTTTGGGTCGCTATTGAAAAACGTCTTGTCAATCACAGGTTGGTAAAAGTTATAAGTGAACAGCGTGTTTTTTGGCTTGGATGATGGTAACATTTCTACTGAAAATTTGCATGAGGTCGTTACTTGAAAGGTTCCTTTCGAATTAACTCGTTATCTTGTAGATGAGTAAGAATGAATTTGACTTTGGTTTGCATGGAAACGACGAAGCATATTATTTGGGCGTTATGTTATACCTAACTTAATTTCATCATAATTTATTGTAGGCCGTGTGAAACAGGCACTTAAAAATGCTTTGAAAATGTCAACCCTCTACTTGTTAACATATTTTATGGCAGTTTCTATAGCATGAATAGTTTAAGGGGTAAGTGCAGGCCAAATGAGTCCCGCAGGCCAAACTTTAATGTTCTGCGTGAATTTAGAAAATGGCTAATCATTCAAATTTGTTCCTCAATTTTCGGTTACATTCTATCTTGAAACGTTTAAACCAGCACATTTAGAATGTAGTTGATAAGGTTTGAAACCTTGCCGAAAATAATAAAATAGATGGGAGAGGATAAAGAAAAGGTGAATTGTATAGTTTAGGAATACAGCGTTTTGAGAAACCCGTGATCTATCAATCATTGTAGGTGCGGTCGATAATGAGTGGCTGATTTATACTTTCACAACGACACGTGGAAGGATATTGTATCAGGAAGGAAGGGGCCAAGTGCACATTGATGATCGGTAGCAAACGAAGAATTCAGGATGGGTACTACCATTAGTCAGTCGATCATAAAGGTCATGGAAGGGAGGAAAGTAGTGGGTTTATGATGCGACAGACACAAGGTAACTGACTCAAACTCCTATAGAGACTATGTTGGAAAAGGGATCGATTGGGTGTTTCGAAGGTCTCCCTGTACGTTATTTTGTTTAAAATGGTAGCAAGGAGCGCCCCAAGGGAAGGCGCCAATGTTCTGGCAATGGCGCATTGAAATGTGGAATTGCTATTTGGATCTTAGGTTTGAAATCTGTAGAGTGAACTTGAGGTTTATAACACAAGAAGTGGCGGCAGATCGAACACCTAAGGCATCAGTCACTTCTGAGGGACAGAACCAGAAAATATACTTGACTGTCTCATTATGGCTGCCACCACTTGCGCCACGTGTTTGGTATTTTCTTTTGTGGATTTCAATATTATCGATTGTTCGGCAGAATTTAAAGACATAAGTTGCATGGAGATAATGTGCATCAAACATCAAATACTTTTAAGGTTAGGAATAAAGGGTTTTTACAAGGCGAAATATCATTCACTCACTGATCGAATATAAGGGGTTGATTTATACTTCCTCAGCGACACGGGAAAGGATTATTGTACCGGGGACCAAGCGGTAGAGTGCACATCAATGCTCAGCAGCAGAAGAAAAATTTAGATTGGGTGCCGCCATCAGTCAGTCGATCTAAAGAAGGTCATGGAAGGGAGGGGAAGTCAGAGTTTGTGACGCGACAGAGACAAGGGTTAGGAGTTGGGGATTTATGTCTGAAAAAGGATGGACGGCGGGTTGCCGAGGGTGTCAATACTTCTCGTGAAAACGCAGTTCCTCACGATCCGTTTTCCCTCCAGCTCTTTTCCTTTGCCATCAGGAGGAACCAGGGCTTTCCCTCAGGGTTTCTAAGTTATGTGGCCGAACAGGAAGTGCTTGTTGTGAATCAGTCAGTGAAGGAGGTGGCCCTTTTGCAAGTCTGGGTCCTGAGAGGACGGACGGGGAGGCAGTGGATTTATAGTGGTGCCGACGAGGGAGGTTTGGGTGCTAAGAGAGATTGCGTTTGTGTGTCGGCGTGAAGACGTGTGGGGAGCCTCGATTCAACGGGAGCCTCGTTGACGGATGCCTCAACATGTGGAAGCCGCCTCACCTTCCGATCCCTCAGTAAACACAAATCACTTTGCCCGGGAGGGAACAGACGACGCATTTGCTAATTACATTTCAGGTTGTCGAGAGCGTTTACAGTCATTAGGGATGGCCGATTTCTTGGATCATCCTTACCATCTATCCTTGAATACACTGGCGTTAGGTAAAACCAGCGTGAATACGTTTTGTTTAATATTTTCAACCACTTAATTACCAATGGGTAGCACAGCCATTTTACTGCTATTACCTATAACAAATATGTTGAGTTAGATAACGAACCTTTGGAATCGACCGAGAATACAACGATACGCAAGATTCAAAAATCCCAAGAAAGGAATCCCGGCAGCAGTACAACATCCGTCGCAATGACAGATCATACAAGCAGTTACATACTCGTACGATCCATGCAGAAATGAAGCGATTTTCATATTTATTATTTATCGGCGGTCCAGCTCTTTCATGTTAGGTCACACGGGTCGTTCACCACTCGTTGGAAAGTTGGAACTCTAACTACAAACACCGAGAACTCAATATTCTCGTCAAACCAGTGAAACACAACAAAACTTCAAGCAGTTGGTGGTGATGGCGGTGGTGATCCAGCGAAGCTAGAGCAACAATTTGGTCTCCAAGTTATCTATACTCTGTACCTATTTCAATATCCCCGAAACTAAATCTATACCTAAATAATTCGGACAACGGACGGTTAACTGTGGAGAGCCCACCTTGGGGAACATAATTTTCTTTCAGTGTACGGTGGTCTCATTAAAGAAGGTACCTACACCTGCTGTTTTTAACATTCGATAGCCCGGCACATTCATCAGATCAAAGGGTTGAAAACACAAAGCAAGTTAAGAATATTCTTGCAAAAATACGCACTGCCTTGAGGGAATATTCATAGAATCCTTTGTCATGTGACAGTTGTAAAGTTCGTTTCTGTTTATTTATATTTATTTTTTTCGCCTACTTGTTCCGGTATTTTTTCAAAAGTGGTATCGAACCGTGTCCCAGAATCTACCTACAGTTTACATTTCCAAACCACACAATTGCTTATACGCGCTTCGAGTTCCGTTTTCAAAGGAGAGGACCCGTTTGTAGGGGTTCACTTCCAGCGTTTTTCCCGATCTTCGGGGTGTGGTTAACAGAAGGGTAAAAATATCAGGGACATTTGTGGGTCTAATCAACAAGAATACGCTGTCTGATTCAGGTAAACTCCCAAGGGCCTCGAGGGGTAGCTGTTTCAGATCACATACCTCCGGGCAACACGACGGTTCAGAGAAAGGTTTTCTTTCATCTGTGCTCATCCTTCTTTCTTTAACAGGGAACATTCAGGATATGAATATGTTGAACCCACACACTTGTGCTTTCGTAGATATCTCGTTACCTACGTCAAATTCTAGTAAATTTCGAGTGAGTATTTTACAAGCCTGCGTAAAGCAGAACTTTCAATTTTTGAATATACAAAGCTTGGCGGAATATCCTACATATAATATAAATGAATACACGTATACCGGGTGTCCGAGCGGGCTAGAACGTCCGAGCTTTATGTCCCTGTTTGGGATAGAAGTTCTGGTTCTCGTCTCAGGCACCAGGACTAGCTCTTAAACTGATCTTGCACTTCGGAATTGTTTTATCCCACCCGGACTCCGTTCACGCCGGGTGCACGTCCAGCCGTTCTTTCTTTTTGAAACGGTATAGGTGCGTCCAGCCCAGATATCTCTGCTAGGGAACAGCTGATTACGATCACGCTGTATGAAATCGAGTTGGTTGCTTCGCGATACTATTTCGTTCGAAGAATGGCGATTATTTTTGATTTTGTTTATAGGCTGGTACTATTGTAAACTGAACCAACATTATGCTTCATGAATAAAAAGATAAAAAAATTATTAATGAGTGAATTATTCTTGAATCTACCGCATATCTTTATTAAACCCTGCGAAGTCCTTGTCACATGCCGTATTCTCAACTGAATACGGCACGATTAGGACCACAGTGAAGATACCCACAAAGCTAATCTGACGCTTAAACTCGAATATTAGGTTGCTATTTCTGACAAATTATTTTCGATCAGTGAAATTGTCATTGAATTGTCTTGATTCACCTGATAATACTACCTCCTGTGTTATTATACGAATTACGAATTACAGCCTCCTCACCCTAAAAAACATGGAAAACAACACCTCAAAAGCCCAAGTTCACTAAAACCTCAAAAATACATAATTTTGCACCCATTTTCACCCATAACACACAGGGGGCACAGCTAGGACCCGAATGGGTCTGTGTGCGAAAGAACTAATTTTTTAGACCGAAAATGAAGGTAGCTATTGACAATACGGCGGACAGCGGACGGCGGACGGACATTGCATTTTTGGAATGTACACACCTTGAAACGTAAAGAAAAAATTTTGAGGGGGTACTCCAAAAAATGTTCGAACCAAATACATGATTGTGTTTATTGGAATAATAAACCAAAATTGTAATTGCCTGGCCGGCTCGAGTACTCGATTTGTGGCTTTCCTGAGGCTTTCCACAAAGACAGTGATCTACCTACGCAGAAGGGAAACCTATACAGGCAAAAATAATGAACCGTTGTGTAATAATCTGCAGCGTTTTTTACCTTGAATAGAATTCAAATATCCGGCAATATGACTACCTACTTCCTTGTGCTAAAAGGAACTGCATCCGCTCGCACCACACATTTTTGCAGAAATTGGAGAGAAAAAACTTGATACATTCCATGCACATAATAAATTTCGCGCTGTTTTTGAACATACATAGTCTCTGCCTATACGTAAAATAGCTAATCTGCAGAAATCACAAAAACCACTGAATGTCCACAGCTTCCCCTCTGGCTTACCAACTTAACTGGTTTTTCCGTGCCAGAAAAGATAAAGACAGCCTGATTCTGCTTCGATCGAGACCTACTCGAGCTCCCAACACACACTCGAAACGTTTTACGACAGTAGCCAAGAACACCAAAAAACTTCGCCAGAAATACAAAAAGAGTACGATGTACATACATTTTTGAAGTTCAATTAAACATACGGCGTGCGGCGGACGGACAGAATTTTTTTAATTGCATTTTCGGATTCTACATACCTTGAAACGGAAACCATCAAATTTTGTGGAGGAGGGGGGTTAAAAAAATTGTTTCATGCTCCATTCCAAAGGTTCATTATTGAAAATAATAAACCAATGCTTCATTTGAAAAGAGTGGGTCTAGTTCGAGTTTCTGAGGGCCAAATCGCTAAAAATGTGTAAAAATGGCAGAATTATATCGGTTTTCGAAAAACTGATATAATTATTTACCTACCAAATTTCATCACAATTGTGGAATGGTGACTCGATAAAGAAAAATGCTGCAAATTATTACACAGAGGTTTATTATTTACCTGTATAGATGCCCTTTCTGCGTAGATCACTGTTTTCTGTGGTCAATTCCCTCGAGCTCCCCCCAGGACCCTAAATCGAGTATGGAGCCGGCCCCGGAACTATCAACAAAATCCAGCCCCTCTTACGTACATGGTATAATGAACCGATGTGTAATAATTTACCGTTGTTTAATAATTTACCGTTGTGTGATAATTTCACTATTAATAATAAAAATAGTTCAACGGCTGTTCAAGTTGCAAAAGTACCTATCAACAAAATCCAAAAGATCCATCATTTTTCAAATGAAATAATATCACAGAATAACCAGCTCGACATCATACAGCCATCCTTGATTATAATCAGGTGCTCCCTAGCGATGATATACCTGGGCCGGATTTATACCGTTTGGTTCACGATCGTGTTGACGAAGCTTTTCGGTGCAAACGAACGGCTGGTCGTGCAATGCTCTGGGTGGTCTCAAAAAATTCTTTTCGAGCTACGGCATTCTGAAAATTTCAACCCCCATTTTGAGATGACTGACAGTAACGCCGAGCTTCGAGGACCAACTAGACCCCGAACGGGACCTGCAAACCAAATTTCATCAATTTTGGCTCATGGTAACTAAGAAAAGTGCTAAGAACGGCGGCGTGCGGTGTACGGCGTACGTAAAGAAATTTATTGTTTTATTGCATTTTCGGATTCTACATACCTTGAAACGTAAACCTCAAACTTTGAGGGGGGCTAATTTTTTTTGTTTCATGCTCGATTCCAAAAGTTCATTACTGAAAATAATAAACCAAAAAGACTGGTTCAATAAATGATCACAATAATTGTTTTCGACAAAAATGGGTGTCAAATTTTTTGTGGGTCAAAAATGTTCAAGAATCGTCAGAAATACCCAAGTCACATCCAAAATTCACTGTTGTGGTCATAACGCACGAGGAACTTCCTGCAACAATGGAGCGTGACGCTGAGGTCTAATTGTATCACTTGAGCTGATAGTTTGAAAATCGGCTCTCATTATAACAGATTATAGGGGAGGATTCCGGTCGTCATAGCGTTTGAAATATATTTCACAGCTTTCTCGTAATCCGGTTTCAACGCCGAATGAAAACTCGAGGCTCGCAATCGATACCTTTCTACTAACCCTTCACGACTTCCTCTCCACAGATTCAATAAGTTGTGGCAACTCCTCAAACCAATTTATTTGTGAAGGAAGGAAAAACACGAAACCGATATTTATCAACAGGACGTATTTCCACCTTCTAAACTAAAACGTTTACGAGTCTGGAAGTTTTATAAGATAGAAAGGCGTTCACGTTCGGGCCATTAGACGAGCTCACGCTTTTGTTTTCAGATGGTCTGTCGTTTTTATTAATGGGGCTCATGAAATGGGTTGACTGTGATGTGGGGAGGGAACCCAATGCCGACGAGGAGCCCGAGGCGTGCGATGCGGGCCCGAGATGAGTCCGATATACGGCGGACGAGCTCTTGGGAACGTTCGAAATCCGTGTACACTCTTGGGAACGGCCGAAATCCGTGCAAACACGCGGTAGTAGCTGCCGGTTCAAACTGTCGCGTAATCGACGTAAAACGCTAAGGCCGTCAAGTTTCGCGTAAAGCGCGGAAAACACGTCAATCGTTCACATGGACGTAGTTATCGACGTAAAGCGCGTATTTAGTCGTCGAGATAATGACCCTCGATCTACGAGTAGCTATGCCTGCGCGAAACCCTACACGCAGATCTGTAACGCGCGTACAATATCTGAATTTATGATCTCGGAGACTATGGTTCAAAACTTGTCGTGATGCGTAAAGAGCGTAAACCTGATCAGCCATTCAAATTCAAATATGCGCTTGTGATTTAAGCGTTTTACGTCGATTACGCGTCAATGTGAACCCGCCTTTTTGTCCAAGGAGGTGTCGAGTGTGCTGAAGGAAACGGAAAACGCCGCGAATTCGTAGTCACATGGGTTTATTATTCTACTGAACATACTACAGAAATACTGGCTGACCATTTATTGTTTCTTTCATTTGGAGTAATATTGAAATAGCTATTTTGACATTTTATGTCTTTACTTTGCTACATAAACTCGAAAATGTAACGCGGGACATGTAACGGAGAAGCGTCACGAAAATATTTCTGATGATTTTCGCTTACAACCGATTCGTTGCTACGGAACTTTATCTTCGCCAGTTATCATCGTACAAAAATCGTTCACCACTCGTTGGATAGCTCTCGATTTACCTAACCATATTACGTTAACCACTGCGGAGTGCGTGGCCGACAAGCTGCGGTATGAGCGTGATTGTTTAAATGAATGCGTATGAACTTCTCCGGTTATCACCGTATACAAATCGTTCACCACTCGTTGGAAAGCTCTCGATTTACCATTACATCGCAACCATCAACGAGCACAATCAAACGTAGTTATCATTGGTCTTATAAGACGGCACTCGTCCTCCATTCGTTGGAAATCTTGACCAAAACAATTAAGTACGAAGTACGTGGTGTGGGTGCGGGAGGGGGCGCAAAGACATAAAAAAATGTCCCTCGTGGTTGCGTACTTGTACGAAAGCTGTACCCACCGTTTGTGTTACACAACGGTTTTTCTCTAAAATGCATCCCTAGAGAGTTTCTACATTTCGCCGCTTCATTGCCTGTACCTTGCGCCTTTTCGTGGCTTTGTTGTGTTGCCAAAAACTAATGAGCGAATTCTGAAGGTCTAACGAATATACACCTTAATCCAACCAAAGAGCAGAGAGCTTAATACCAAAGAGTATATAATTGAAGTTGAAACGAAGGTTAAGCCCCCAAAATTCATTTTTTATTAGTCAAAAATCTGGAAAACTGTGTGAAATCATCATAAATTTGTATAATAACACTAGAAGTATTTCCCTAAATTTCGATGGTTTCCACCAATTCTGGGTCCCCCAATACTCGAATTAGGCTCCTATTTTCGACAAATTACCTTTGAGCACTGATAGTGTCTTGATTCACCTGTTAATAATACGTTCAGTGTTATTATAAAAATTTATGGGGATTTCAGACAATTTCCCAGGTTTCTGACTCTTAAAAAATTAATTCTGGGAGCTCAAACTTCATTAGAACCTCAATTTTCCAGTCTTCGGTCAAAATCGACTTCATATTCGAACTCCTTGCCGTAAAAAACATGGAAAACGATACCTCACAGCTACTGTTACTTAAAAAAAAAAAAAAACCGCTATTTTCACACCCATTTTTCACCCATAATACCCTTGGATATATTCGATCGGGCTGCAAAGTTTCAACACAACTAGTGCCCAAATGGAAGCAGTGTGCGAACGAACGCATTTTTTAGACCGAAAATAAAGGTAGATTGCAAAGGTGCATGGTAAAGGTGAATTTTTGGAATCTACGCCTTGAAACGTGAAAGAAACAATTTTGAGGGTGCTCCAAAAATTTTTTGCTTAGCAAATACATCGGTGTATTATTCGCAGAGTAATAAACCAAAATGGCTATTGCAGTGGGTGTAAAAACGAGATGTATTTTAGCAATCCTTGTAATTCCAGGGTTCAGTCTTTGTACAGGACCATTTCCTTGCATGTGGAGAGGTGTAACGCTGTGGTGCAATATACCTACCACGGTCCTGCAGATAACTCATTCATTATTTCAGCAAAATCTGACTTCAGCTGAGGATGTTATGCGCGTGGCAAACATATGCGGTCACATAGACGGACAGACAGACAGCAAACCAAAATTTTTCAAGTCGCAAAAGTACCTCTCAACAAAATCCAGTACAATCATCTTTCTTCAAATGTAACAACGCTACGAAGCAACCAATTCGATTTTATAAAGCCATGCATGATTATAATAACAGGGTCGCTGGCAATGGTATCTGGGCTGGATGTATACCGGCTGATTCGCTATCATGTTAATGAAGCCAAACATCAGGACGGAACGAATAGGAGTACAATGCTCCGGGTGTTCTTGAAAACGCTGGAAATTATTACACACCAGTTTATTATTTACCTGTATAAACCCATGCGTAGATCACTGTTTTCTATGGTCAATACATACCCTTGAGCTCCTCCCAGGAAAGCCATAAATCGAGTACAGGAGCCGGCCCGGGAATTACAGTTTCATAAAGATTCGCGGGGGATTCATGAAGCATAACGTTTGTTCAAGTTACAAAAGTGCCTGTCAACAAAATCTAAATACACTGCCAAGGTGATGGCACAGGAGCTTCCTCGTCACAATCAGAGTGACCCATTATAAAATAGAACAGATTCGGAAGCAAAATAACATAACATTACATTACATTACATAACATTACATAACGTTAAATATACATATTACATAACATTACATTACATAACATAACATTACATTACATTACATAACATTACATAACATTACATGAAATATACATATTATACATATTATACATAACATGACTTCCATAATACATTATGTCCATTATACATAACTAGCCTGACCGCTCGCTTCGCTCGCTATCCGAGATTCGCTGTACGCAGTATCGTGGAACCAACAAACGACGGAAAAATACCATAGCCTACCGGGTATTTGTGCCCAATTTTATCAAAATCCGTCAAGCCATTCAGGAGTTGACCATGGTCGACCATATTTCCGCTATGGTCAGGGAATTAAAAATGCGCCTACGTTCAACTTGGGAGGCTACCGGATATTGGTGCCAAATTTGGTCGATATCCGTTGAGTAATTCGGGATTCGACCATGGAGGGGCCCATGGATGCGCTATGGTCGACCGCGGGAGTAGTCCGAAGGGTCGATCGTAGATAGAATTTCACGTAGATTACGAATACGCGATAAAAAATAGGGGTTACAATTTCAATTAACGAAGTTGACCATGGTCGACCATAGTTCCGCTATGGTGAGGGAATTAAAAATGCGACGTTGCACAACTTGGGAGCCTACTGGATATTCGTGCCAAATTTGGTCGATATCCGTCAAGCCATTCAGGAGTTGACCATGGTCGACCATAGTTCCGCTATGGTCAGGGAATTAAAAATGCGACGTCGCACAACTTGGGAGCCTACTGGATATTCGAGCCAAATTTGGTCGATATCCGTTGAGCAATTCGGGATTCGACCATGGAGGGGCCCATGGATGCGCTATGGTCGACCGCGGGGGTAGTCCGAAGGGTCGATCGTAGGTAGAATTTCACGTAGATTACGAATACGCGATAAAAAATAGGGGTTACCATTTCAATTAGGTAACGAAGTTGACCATGGTCGACCATAGTTCCGCTATGGTCAGGGAATTAAAAATGCGACGTTGCACAACTTGGGAGCCTGCTGGATATTCGTGCCAAATTTGGTCGATATCCGTCAAGCCATTCAGGAGTTGACCATGGTCGACCATATTTCCGCTATGGTCAGGGAATTAAAAATGTGCCTACGTTCAACTTGGGAGGCTACCGGATATTGGTGCCAAATTTGGTCGATATCCGTTAAGCAATTCGGGATTCGACCATGGAGGGGCCCATGGATGCGCTATGGTCGACCGCGGGGGTAGTCCGAAGGGTCGATCGTAGATAGAATTTCACGTAGATTACGAATACGCGATAAAAAATAGGGGTTACCATTTCAATTAACGAAGTTGACCATGGTCGACCATAGTTCCGCTATGGTCAGGGAATTAAAAATGCGACGTTGCACAACTTGGGAGCCTACTGGATATTCGTGCCAAATTTGGTCGATATCCGTCAAGCCATTCAGGAGTTGACCATGGTCGACCATAGTTCCGCTATGGTCAGGGAATTAAAAATGCGACGTTGCACAACTTGGGAGCCTACTGGATATTCGTGCCAAATTTGGTCGATATCCGTCAAGCCATTCAGGAGTTGACCATGGTCGACCATAGTTCCGCTATGGTCAGGGAATTGAAAATGCGACGTTGCACAACTTGGCAGCCTACTGGATATTCGTGCCAAATTTGGTCGATATCCGTCGAGCCGTTTGGCCGTGCATAGAAGGACAGACAGACAGAGCGCATGCGCAGGGCGAACCGCTGGCTCTATCATGTTGAAATTTATATGGGACCTCAATGGGCCCTACCCGCTTAATCCCTGAGAATTACATTGAAATTGGGTGAAATCTTTGGTTACTACGGCTGTAACAAGGAAATTGAATCTATTTCACGCCAGCGCATGCGCAGAGCGCACCGAGGGTCCGATCATGCTGAAATTCATACTGGAACTCACTAGGCCTTGTCCAAACAACCCTTGAAAATTTGAGCGAAATTGAATCAAAATTGTGAAAGTTATGCGTGTTTGTTGAATTTAACGTTAGCGCATGCGCAGGGCGTACCGCTGGATCAATCATGTTGAAATTTGTATGGGACCTCAAGGGGCCTTATCCGCACCATCCCTCAAAATTTGAGCTGAATCAATTCAAAATCGTGGAAGTTATGGCTGTAACAAGGAAATGCGGACAGACTCACAGACTCACAGACCGACAGACACGGAACCAAATTTGTTCAGTAGGCTTTGAAACGCAAAATGCAAGTGGAAATTTTGATTTCTGAAGACAAAAATTTTTTGGCTCACGAAAGTGAACACAAGGCTTCCGCTGCTTCGCAGAATCGGAAGCAAAATCATCATCCATCAATTATTGATTTACTATCACAGAACAACCAACTCGACTTCATTCAGCCATCCGTGATTATGATCAGGTAATCCCTAGCAGAGATATTATTATCTGGGCCGGATTTATACCGCTTCATTCACGATCATGTTGACGAAGGTTTTCCATGCAAACGAACGGTTGGACGTAAAATGCTCCGGGTGGTCTCGAAAAAGTCAGTAGTTCCACATCAATTTAAAAACGTAAAAAAACCCATGCCCTTCTATTGAAAGTTTTCGAGCTACGGCGTTCTGAAAATTTCAACTCCTATTTTCCCTCTTAGAAATGACTGACAGTAACGCCGAGGTTCGCGAACCAACTAGACCCCCAAATGGGACGACCTCGGAACCAAATTTCGTTAATTTGGTTCATGGTAACTAAAAAAGTGCCGCGCATGTCAGACGGACAGAAATTGTTTCATTCCACTTTCTACTCTACGTGCCTGGATAGGTACCTTGAAAGGGGAAACATCAAATTTTGATTCACCAATTTTTGTCAAGACCGATTCAAAAGGTTTGTTCATCACCAACCCTGCACAACGGTTTATTATTTTGTACAGAATACTCTCCTGTTACAGATCACAGGTCTCCGTATAGATAACCCTTCTATATAACATATTTATGTACTATTCTACACACATTATGTAGATCTCGGACCCTCCGTAGGTTAGTACCTAACCCCGTACTCGTTACTAGGTACCTACCTAAACCGTTGAGTAATAATTTACCTGTATAGGTTCCCCTTCTACGGAGATAGAATAATGAACCGTTGTGTAATAATTTGTCCATCAATAATACTTCAACGTTTGTTCAAGTTTCAGAAGTACCAAGACCAACAAAATCCAATAGTCCGTCACTTGTCAAATGAAATGAAATGAAATGAAAATGAAATGAAATGAATTTATTTCCACAAAATAAAAATAAATATACACAATGTAACTTAGATGGTAACGGAAATATGATCCCCCAATAAGAGCAATGAAATAATATCGCAGAACAAACAACTCGACTTCATACAGCCATCCTTGATTATAATCAGATGCTCCGTAGTTATGATATCCGGGCCGGATTTATACCGTTTGATTCACGATCGTGTTGACGAAGCTTTTTGGTGCTCACGAACGGCTGGACGTACGATGCTCCGGGTGGTCTCAAAAAAGACAAATTTAATAACGTGAAAAAACCATACCCTTCTATCGGAAGTTTTCGAGCTGCGGCGTTCTGAAAATTTCAACCCCTAACGCAGTAACGTCGAGGTTCGAGGACCAACTAGACCCCGAACGGAACCTATAACCCGAATTTCATCAATTTTGTTTCATGGTAACTAAGAAAAGTGGCCCTTACGGCGGACAGACAGAAATATTTTTATTGCAGTTTTGGATTCTACATACCTTGAAACGTAAACCATCCAATTTTGAGGGGGGTTAGATTTTTTTTTTTTTTTTTTTTTCATGCTCGACTCCAATGGTTCATTATAAAGCACAAACTCAAAAACCGTTGAAAGTTTGCTCATACGGTCATGCTGTATGGCTGAAATGGTTTTTCACCCCAGGTCTGAGTTTTCGACGATAAAAGTGTGTGATGGCGATAAGCCAACGTCAATTTGAGACCCCTCGCTCGCCCCTCCCTACCACCCCCCCCCCCCCACTCCACCAATCCCTTAGCTATGAAACTTTGTTGCAAGGTATTCCATGGATATTTAGTAGGCATAGGAGACATCTTTAAACCCCTCCCATCCCTCAAAATCCTCCTTCACCTCTGCCTCTTCTCTCACCATCTAATCATCCCCTCGATTCCACCCTGAGAACGTCCCCCCACACCCCAACCCATATTTCCTTCATCCGCACGCCCCCCCCCCCCCCTCTGCTACCATCGACAAGGCCTTTATTTATACCCGCCTTCCCCGTAAAATATATAAAGGAGATCCTTTTCGGACGGTTTTTCTATGATCAACGAGCGACTGACTTGGAAGCCGATATCGAGAATTAGCCTTTCTCCCTTCTTGCCTTCAAAAATAAATTACCCCCCCCCCCCTTCCCCTCAGGCGAATTTCGACCTCCAACGCCGCCCCCACTTGAACCGTCCCCCGCCTGAACCTTCGCCTTCCTTTTCTTTGTTCGTGGATTTTCTCCCCACCATTCGAGCTACAGCACTCCACCTGAAACTTCCCGTTTCCCCCTTAATTTCCTGGGGTGCGAAGGGGCCGTTTTCCCCAAGCAAAAATTGAAATTCATAAATCTGTTCTTAATTATACCGTTTTCTCTTTCCACATTCCGCCCTTCCCGTGGTCGGTATGAATACCAGTCGTTTCGGCCCCATTCCGAGAATTCGCTTCTTGGGGACACCCCTCAGCTGAACTTCTGGCTGACGGGGAGCCCCTGTCGGTTTCAGTTGTAACGGGCTCCCGACCGAGGCTCCTTTGTTTGAACCGAACACCTTCAATCTTCATGAAACACCTGTATATTTCAAACTGCCGGCATCTGATAATAGATGGATTAGCAACGGTCGAAACGTTGATTCGTATCGCCTTGGCATCGATATACACCGACACGCAACTTGGTTCATTCAGCCTTCTTCAGCTCCATATCCGTGTCCTTGTTTCAGTACACAACAAAATCTCTCGCTCTTTTCAAACTTATTTCTCAAGTTATTCACTCTCATTCTGTACATTTATTAATTTTTTCACCATTGTTCATTGTACTTTTATTTTTCACCGGAACCAAGCTTTTCAATCGCTTGCGAGCAGGGCTGCGGACCCTGCCTACTGACGTCTTTCGGAAGAGGATTAGTTCCATGATTTGGTTTTATTCACAAACTTTCTGCATGTGTTGCTCACAGGTTTCACCTGAAGATGGATCAAGTTTGGCCCGAAACGTTTTATCAAGATAACAAATTATGAAGGAAATGTGAGGTTCTTCTTGTTCCTTCCCATGTGGCTGAACCCCAACAATACCTACATCAGCAACACTAAGCAGCCGACATTTACACCTCTGCAACGAATTTGGAAATATTCTGTATTAATTTTGGAAGGGGGATATGGGGAGGGTTTATATAATAATTAGAACTAATAATTACATCAGTTAGTAATGCAAATTAAAATTAACGGGTTTTGTCGAATTGACCCTCACAGATTTTGAAGGAGAGGAGGTGTTTTCGAGCTTTAGTATTCTGATGGACGTTATGAAGAATGAGATGTTACTCGGGTTTTCAGGGAGTCTTGTGGAGTCGAAAGCATCTCGCGACCCGCCCCTTGTATAATGAAGAAAATGACATATTTCAGAAAGACAAAGGGAATGCAATATGACCGAGGAAGTTTATATCCATTAGAATAACATGCTTTCTGACAGTAGACGTCAGGTCCGGTGTTAATAAAGGATAACAAAGAGGGCGCTAAGGGGTGTCAAGCTGGGCGAGGGGTCGGGGATGTACCGCGGGTGTCCATTACCAACCTCTGACGTCGCATCAGGATTAGAGCTACAAATGACAAGACATTAATAGACCTGGTTTATACTTAAGAGCACTGCCGTAGCCTCCTCCCGTCCTCCAACACCGAATCCACCTCGAATCATCCTGCATACTCCGTTGTCAAAATGGAGGCGGGGAAGTTCTATTTGCATAGGTTGACAACCTTCATCTTTCTACGCGATTTTCAGCAAATCTTCGCTCCAGTCCTGTCGTTTATTCATACATTCACAGGTAAGGGTCGACACACCGGTGATATCTAGTTGGGCCAAATGGATGATTTTATGAATCGAGAAAGCGAGTAATCGAATGAATCTCAAAATCTACGACGGTATGTGAGAATCCCGTTCATAATGGACGAGGAGGGCTCTCTTCGAGTTTTTGCACGCGGCGAAAACGAACCGTCATCCCCTTGAAGCATTGCGTTATTACTCTAACCAGTGTCTTATCATCGGGAATTCACACTCCTCACCCAACCTATATTGAGCTCTTGGGGAACTATGCTGTATGGCCGGCTCGTTTAAACCCTTCCCTCATAACAGCAGAAAACATCTTGAACCTCCTTCTTGCAATACTCTCGAGCACGCCACTGTCAGCTGCCTCCATTATGCTACTACTCCATATCAGACTACTTCGATATAAGTTGTACCTGTTACAAATTTATATGGAGTCTGTGCAGCATCCTGCATGAATAGCTCGAGTTTTGCTTACAGGGATGAGCATAATAAAAAGCGTATCTTAGTGCCAGAGGCTGAGGAGTATCGGGGGTCTAGATGATAATCTACTGGAACCAAGTCTCAGTGTAGACGTCGGCTGTAGCCCCTTAAGTGCGCTACCTAATTACGGCTCCAAGATAACAGAAGGGCAAACCGTACTACAGGACGAGGGGAAGAGAGGAAAGTGACTGTCTAAGTGCGACGAGGGAGACGCCTCGAAGACGAAACCTAAGGACAACCCTTTCATACCCTGTTTAAGTTACACGAGTAAACTAACACTATTTCATACCTACGTTATCTCTAATACCCAAGTTGAACCGTTCCCATCCAATGGCGCTGCCATCCTTAACCCACGGATAACCCTTCCGCTACATAACGCATCATTATCAACTTTATCCCTTCGCTTGTAAGATTAGACGCCCATAAATTCGGCACGGAAGGTGTTGGGCGCTCGACTTGATAAACCTTTCGCTGCTCTGCCGCTACCGTTTTAACCCTCGAGGTTTCGAGTTTGTCAGTTTTGGGCGGTATTTGAAATACACGACCCCGCTCTCGGTTTTCTTAGGGGTAATGGCTTGAAAACTTGGGGTTGTTCTTGCCAAGAATGATCCAGTAACTTGACATCCCTGTACGTGTCGAATATTCATTATATATAAAGTTTGAATCCTTCTCTTGGAATTCATAGTTACATGAGGTACATAGGTGAGCCCCCCACCTCAAAACGGCTACATAAACCGACATTGATTCAAATTCGCCAAAAGTGGTAATTGTGGTAGGATGAATACTCAAGTCACCAAAAACAAATCTTTTTCAACAGCGACAAGTTTTTTTGTTTTTTTTTTAAGAAATGTTGGTCAAAGTCTTTTGTGAGTCAAAAATTTATAGAAATCGCCAAAATGGCGAGTTACCTTCTAAAATTTGCTCGTGTGGTCATGATGTTTATCTGGAAACTTCTTGATCGTTTACTTTCCACTAAAGTTCCGCATTTCAACTCACAAATCAGGGTTGTTGTGGTCAAATGTGTACTATTAAACTTGATCCCTTAAGTCATGGTAGGCCGCCGTGCTGGAGAAAGGGATCCAGAATTAAGAACCCCTTAAGTCTGGAGTTACTTACAAGATGGTGATGTTAACATGTTGAAAAAACCCGCATTTTAACTT
This sequence comes from Leptopterna dolabrata, assembly GCA_954871275.1. Classification (NCBI taxonomy): domain Eukaryota; kingdom Metazoa; phylum Arthropoda; class Insecta; order Hemiptera; family Miridae; genus Leptopterna; species Leptopterna dolabrata. Next base: position 24,356,669 of record OX940983.1, read on the forward strand.
GAGAGGTACTTACATGGTTAGAGGGCAAGGGGAAACATACTTATGAACCTTAACATTGGTTCTGAATTATACCATACTTCATAATGAAAACTATTGTTCAAAATCAATAATTTATTTGAGTTAGTTGATGCTAGACCATGGAAATCATGATCTTAAATCATAGGGCAATGAACTCTATTCCTGAGTTGGCAGAAAGATGGGTACCTACTGAACCGTGGCATGTTACGTCACAAATAATTGGGATATTAACTGAGGTTATGACTGGGCAAACTGCGCTACACTTGAGGGATCCTTTCAGTCTGGGGATCCGTCTCGCCGGAAATCCTGCAAGAGACGCACCCTCGGGTCCAGACGGTGCCGACTGAGCCGTAGGGTGCCGCCGAGCCGCAGCTCCGGAGGGCGAAGCCCCTCTGCCGATGGCATTCACGTCAAACTGATATGTTAATCCACTTTGTGGCCGTCTCCAACTTGGTGACATCAAAGGCTTCGGGACCGTCTTGTGTTTCAGAGATGTGACACGCGATCACTTCCGCCCGACGCCTGGTTTATGGCGATTGGGGTGTTACACAATATCCGAACATCGCTTCAATCAGTAGCTGAGTTGTCGGCTCACCAGTAGCATACACCCGAAAGTAATACGCACCACCTCCTCGATCCTATTTTCACGGGTAATTGATGACGTATTCATGCCCTGATGTCGTTTCAAAAATGTTCATAGTCAGACCAGGGACTGGATCCAAAAGCTCCTGAATATCGATCCAGAGTGAAGACTACTTCACCCCGTTCCTCGAGGAGAACTATCACATTTGAAAATTTCGAGCTTCAGAGTTTGGAAACTACGCAATAGGCACCTTGAACGAAAAACACCCAAATTAGAAGCAGCGCTAACCGCCTTCCCCGACATCCGCACTACCATTCTGTAGAGAACGAGAAAAAAGCTTGTGGAATCAGAATCCCATCAATTAGCGTTATTTGTGAGACTGGGTTCGTAAAGGGAAAACTTCGTGGAGCCGGCACTCGTGTATTAAACGGTAAACACTGACAGATGTAAACAAGATCGCACTGTAGCTTACCGAAACCCCTCAATCTAAAATGAGGCCTCCCGTGTTCCACACCCTCGACATCCCAAACCATCCCCCGCACGATTTATTGTAAACAATATAATTCCGAGGTTCCCGAATAAACTTTGAAAACGGGGAGGCTTTTTCGGATCATTAATGGCATAAATCCTCTTGGTATTTACTTTGAGCGGCATAAATTAAAAGGAAGGTTATTGAAAGAGGGTTGCGGCGGCATAGCTTTCTGGGAGTAAATATTGATGTGATAAATTTTTCACCGTAATGCTCTTTCCTCCTCCCCCGTCCTCGTTTCCACCGTATTGGGTTTTTCGGACTACTTCTGGTTCACTTTTTCATCCTGACGTGTTATGAGATTGAAGGTGGTGGTTGATTTGGGTGTTTGTGAGGGTTTTCTCATAACAAGCGTGTTATCAACAAGCTCTGTGTGGCTGAAAAACAAACTGTTCTTGAAGTAGGTATGTCGATCCGGAGCATTTTTTCGGAGACCATTTCCTATCGAAATAAATAGGTACTCAATACATGAAAAGCTGACGGGTTGTTCTTTTCATGACTATTTGGAAAGAATAATCACTGGACTTCCTATCTACAGTCCTACCCACGCACCCAAAGTTAAATTCAAACACCTGCATACTAAGACGCAACATTTGGCGGTGGTAAGGGGGAAACCCTCATTAAATCCTACGACTTGTGGAAGGACTGACCTGATGCGCCTTAATATACTGTTATCAAAGGGAAAAGGGGCAGGCAGCCTCTACCGGATAGTGTAGGATTATTGCCATTCTTCCTGTTATTTATTATTGCTATTGTTACTGGAGTATTGTTATTTAGATTATCAGTAGCTCACAGTTTTTCATATTCCCTGGTTTGCTACGCCTGAGAAGCCCACGTGTCGCTACGTCATGTTTCACACCAGTCATAGAAGTTACGCACCTTGACCATTTCAACAATGTAAACTCAAAAACTTAAAATAGTAACCATTCAGAAATGTGGTAGTATTATAGTTTATTTATTTACAGTATTAGGCAGCAATCAGGCCAGGTGTCGCTGGACCTTAGAGGCCAATGCATCAAAAGGTTCCTAACAATTTAGATCTGGTATGCCCAGCCCACGTGTCACAGATTCGGCAAAAAATTCAGGTAGTAAAAGACAAGGTATAGCACAGGCTCAGGAGCTTTACAACTCGGAACTGGTTGCGTTACAGAGCTATGTGTTAGCTGCATTTTGTCCCCGGTTGACAGCAATTCAAGCTCAATTCAACTTTATATTCAAACATTTCAGGTACTTGAATGTTGACGAATTCCACCAGCTCTCACCACTAAGTTGATAATAATATAAAAATATAAAATACAGGGAACATCGATTTAGAAATGAATCGCCGTAGGTACTCTTCAACGGAACACTGTTACATCTATCATCAGGTGCCCTGCTAGAGACTCCCATGTTTTACCACCTAGTACATTCATTCCGCCTACATGTTTTATGATCCCACGTCCAAAGCCCGGAGAAGAGCCGAGGCCCGCATGGCTACAAGTTGACTCTGTCTCATTTACTTCGGTTGATGTGCAGCCGCAGCTCGTATTTCCACTCTAACGGCTCCATTGTCAAATAAATCGCCTTCCGTTCCAACACCATCCACCCCTATGCATTCTACAACCATTCGCCCGGAGTCGAAGAATTTTTGAACGGAGAGGGTCAATTACCGATTCAACTACAGCATTTGGGTTTGTTTTAAATGTAGTGGCCATGCTGTAAAGGGCTGTTCGATCTTCATTACATGAAATAGTTGAGAGTTCCCCCGCGACCACGACCCACCGTGGCACTGACTAATAAATGGGTTTATGGATGCAAGTGCCATATATTATGTCAAAAATCGAACGAGTCGACGCCTGCCCTCAGGGAAGAAAGATTGCAAGGAATCTTTTCAGCAAATGGGCAGACACTGTTACCTACGATTTTGATATGACACTGGACCATCAGACACGCATTACTAGGGGCGGATTCTTAAACTGTTAAAAATGCGCATAAATATGCCATTAAAAACTCAAAATATTCAATTTTTTGATAAAAACTATAAAATATGAACTAGAAAGTTGACGGCCCGTCAGAACACATAAATATGATATGAGATCATATCTTCAAATCTTCTAGATTCTAATTAATTTTTCTGATACAAAGGCACCACAACGGTCATTCCAAATGCGGTATCTATTATTTTCTCATCTCGGTTTAAAGTAAAAAGTATTTTATGGAAAAGATTCCAGTGATTTATGTGGGTTTTGGCCCCAAACCGTAAGCATTATGCGGTTTTATGAGTTTATCTGCAAAATATTCCCCAAACCTTAAAATATGCGTTTTTAGTAAAAACAGATGTGGCACCATTTGATCCGTTTTTCACTGAAGTGAATGAATCAGTCTAGAACCTTCAAATATTCCTTTAGCAAGAAAATATGTGTTTACCTAAAAATCCGCCCCCAACAGATTACATAATCGAATTCGTTTAGCTTCTACACTCTGAATTTCATTATGACATACATACTTGTCCTGTGTACACCGGAACATAAAAGGTGGTCCCAAAATGGTAGCAAAACACTCGAGGTTAAATAGGCAGTTCCAGGCTGATTAAGAATAAGCCATATTTCCGATTTGCTAATTTGGGAGTCCCGGAGTCGTCGGCATTTTGAATAAAGTCTCTACTACTAATAAATTACAGTTCACCCATCAGCATTATTACGAATCATTAATCGGCAAAAGAACACAAAAATCATTACCTGTACAGGTTACCTACTAAATTATAACACTGCGTTCATGGCCACGTTTCGCGATATAGGCTGAGGCACGTTTCACGTTGAAGGTTAAGTGGAGAACCTTTGGATTAACTGGCAGCAGCCACTTTATTTGTTTGGCACCAGTCTCATCCATGTTGCTCTGGTATCAGAAATGCCTAGAATGAATAAATGCCGCACTTGAAGCTCATAGTTCTTATGTCTTCCTGAAATAGTAGGAACTCCTGTCTAAAAGGGGGGTTACCTTGAATCAAATGTCCATTTGATATGCTAGTTCTGAGATTTTTGGGTGTAACAAGTAAACCAGTTTCATGATTGATATAGTTAGAATACAATGTATTTAAAATCAAACTACCTACCATGCCATACTGCCTAACTCTAATTTCATAGCATGAGTGAAACCTCGATTCTTTTCCCTCCTCAACCATGTTATGAACTTGAGTAGTCTACAATTTGAGAGTGTTCATGTTGAAGTCCACGAATCCTTCCTAAAATCAATCGATTCGGGCAAGAATCTGAATAATGGGGTATAAGCACGGTTCATAAAAGTGGTTTATATATTTTTTTAAATGAAACTAGATTCCATTCTGAGAAGTTTGACATCAACCGCAGTGTCCTACGGTTAGTAGTTATTTTTCTATGATTTTTCAAAGTTTCCACTGGTTCCTACGTCACAGGTGGCAGGGGGGTCCAGCCCAGGCGAGAGGGGTGCAATGACGTAGGAACCTCAGGAATCTTTTTAAAGCCATAGAAAGAGAACTACTTACCGTAGGGCAGTGCGGTTGAAGTCTTAATTCTCAGGATGGAATATACGTTCATTTGAAAACAAAATTGAATAAATACGAACGCAGACCCCATTGTCTCCAGAAATAACGTAGAAATGATACATCCCGTGGTGACCTACGGTTCTATTTGCGTCGACTCTCAATACCATTATGAGTCATTAGTGTATCGCGACTCCGAATCGGTCATCACTAACATCCGACAAGACGTTTCTCAAATTAGATTTCCCGAGAATTCAAAGACCGCTTCCAATCAACGGCCACCGGAAACATTTGATCAAGTTTGTGTCGACAAAGCAGCTTCGATCAAACCAAACATGAGAGTCGTTAAAGGCGGACTCATGTGAACCGGAATCTGTGAGCTGACAACTATTCTTAGTTCGCACAAATCAACTCGGGCGGATGAGGGGCACGGTGTAGTTCGGTTCGTGCGATAGACTTGAGAGGTAATTTTTTTCCTTTTTATTTTCACTGAATAAAATTAATATACAAAAATATTACAAATATTGTTCAGAACATTACATGAATAATATGGCCACAATATAAAATTACTAGAAAATGTATTCCCAATATGGGCTAATTGCCCGTGTTAGGATAACAGCTGCTTCCTCCGAGCCTTATTTAGTCATAAAAAAATACTTAATTTGAACAAAAAACAAAAAAAGATGAATGTGTAGGTTGTCTTTTTTGCGTTCATCTTATTTTTGTTACTGTGTTTCGATGTTCTAATAGAGGTACTCGTATTCATGGTCAGGAAGTTTACGACGTCGAAACGTGTTAAGCTACGAGAAAAACCGTTGAAAAATCGACTCCCCTCGACGAACCGTTATGTTAACGATAACTGAGTCTGTGGTATGCAGAGGCAAGCAAAATGGCAAACAGTGAACAGTGAACAGCTGATTCCATGATGCTGAAAGCCCACGTATTCGATGCGTCTTATTATTTCGTTTTTTATCTACCTGTGGCTTTTCTTTGGCATTTTCCCTTCCGATAACTCAACACACAGACCTCGATAGATAAGTAGATAAATACTCAGCTTTCTGCTCAAACAAACAGCATAACCTGCGACTGAAGAGCACCTTGTTGTTTTTGTACTCTCTTTATGTGCATTTACAAATTTAGCATAGCAGAGTTTAACGCAGGGGCCTCATGATTCCCACCGTTGACGACATTTTCGATTTAACATACCTACTTCCTCTTACGTTTATCTAAAAACCAACGATCAACCATTTCTAATCTATTATACCTATTACATTTCAGTCAAAAACCTGTTCTATTACCAGTCTATAGTACAGTTAATACTATTATGTAAGTACAGTCAGAATGAAACTAATTTCGAATCGAGCCCATACCATATACTTGAAGCATAAAAGTGTTTCACGCTTGTTCACTTTTCGGAATGGGCCATTATCATATAATATATAATACATGTATAGGATATTATACAGGATACCCTTGTTTCAGACGGCACTGTATTCACTGAAGCAGCACTGTGGTATGTATAAGACTGCTGAGCCAAGGTAGTTCTTAGCAATGAGTTCAGATACCGTACGATCCGTGTTCAGTCGCAGGAGACTGTACACGGAAAAAATGTATTAATGAGTACGTAGGTTATCGAAGCGTGGACCAGGTCAAGGGTCCGAGTGCCAGAAATAGGAAAAATAATAATTTGGTAGATTATATATGAAGGGGAGGTATATGAAGTGGGTGCAAGTGCTATTCAGAAACGTAATGAAAAAAACGTTGTCTCGAGAGATCTTTTGTAGGGTTTAAGAAAAATGTTTCTTCTTCCGTCGAATAATACCATCCAAGTCTATTTTATTGCTGTTTGCAAATTTGGCTAAAGGAACTTAGACCTCCAATTTTAAACTTGTTTAGGTACCGATTAAAAATTAGTGCAGTACTTCTAATGTAGCAGTAAAATTATGTTAAAAAAATTATATTAAGCAGTACCATTTAAAATTAGAACAATTCAGTTCTTATCATAATCAATACCGCGAGAGTGTACTCCCAAAACTAAAACCAATAACTGGGCCTATCTTCTGTGTATCTTCATATTGCTATAAGCTTTGTTTGCATCTGATTCCAGTAGGAACATTGATTTGTCATAACTATGGTTTTCATTGCTTCCACATAACTTGAATTTAGCGATCCGATTTGAAATTTTCAGTGGGGAACTTCACGTTAGCCGCCTCCGGGTCGCCTTGCGGAGAGATGACACAATGGGCCATTGTAAGGAGGTCGTGACCGGCCCCAGCTTCCACTAAAAACTCCTGAGGCGCAACTATACCGCTCTACCGGTCACATTTTATTTTATTCCTCTTCATTAAATTTACACTCGCCCCTGCGGAGAAATATCCCCCTTGTTCACTTCTGTTTCACTAGAACTGAAAATCCACGTTGGCACAAATAAAATATATCACCGGGTGTGGGAGGAAGGGAACAATGTCTCGACCTCTTCCCGCCAGGTGCTTCTGTTGAACTGGTCGTCGTCTGGTTCGTGACGGAAGGGAACAATAAGGAAGATATGTGCGTTGTTAAGGGAGAACTGGACCATTGGATATACCTAGTAACTTCAAAGGTACCTGTACTAAGATCTGGATGGCGCCAGGAGTTTCAAATACATGCAGCAGTCGATCTTGCATCTAAATCGTTGTTTAGCATAGCAGCTTTGTCATTCAGATACCTTTTCCACCGCGGATAAAACACCGAATGGAGTCCCAGCAAGGGGCAACTTGGTAAGGGTAAGGGTAAGTTTCTTGAACCGGCCCTAGATGGGTAAAGTGATTCAGAGTAATTCAAACCCTTCTGAGTATGAATCAAACTTTGCCAAGCTATCAACATGATAAAAATGCCACCGGACAAGCTGAAGAATCCAACGACTCGCCAGGATAAGAGTTTTGGATTTCTGCACATATATAATTATATTTTAGTTTGCATATACATGTGTTTTAATTTTTAACCAGCAGCGGTATTAGCCATTATATTATCCTTGTATTATCCATTGCATTATCCTGCATAGGATTTCATAATAATATAGGTAAAGTTATAATAATTATTATACTGTAAACAATGAAGCGTTTAGGAAGAATTTGTAACGTTTTATTAAACCTGCTGAATCGCTTCTGATTTTGGGCGTTTGTGAATAATAATTAGCAACACGATGATATTATTTATACGCGATATTGTACATACTCTTATATTGTTTACTTTGTTATATATGTCAGTTCCAACAATAGAATCCAATCATCATAACGCCTTCCGCCTCCAACAGCCCATCCGTCTCCAAACAAAAAGCGCAGTACGTAGGCCAGAAACGGCATCTGCTGACGGAACCCGCCCCCTTTCGGGGTCATAAAGGACAAGACGCGTTATCTACCCCACTCCCGGCCATCAGCCCCAGGATTTATGTGCGCAACGCTCCACCTATCTGGAGAATTATCGAAAACTTTGAAAACACTCGAAGCGCTCGTCTGCGATGAGGAGGGGAAGCGGAGAGAAGCAGAATAGGAAAAGACCCAGCAGACGCATAATGGTGAAGAATATTAATTTGATTTACGGTGAAAAACGCCGGAGCGTCAGCCCATGAATTGAAGGGGGAGATGCCGAATTTTATTACTACGTCTGTTGTAAAAGCTGACGAGGGTTGGAAGCGGAGAGAGGAAGAATGATGAGTCGATAGTGAACCTCCGTTTCCTGTTTTCAGAGGTCTTTTCCCCTACTTTCGTAACCAGGAGTGAATTTTGTTGTTTATAAGACGTTTTCTTACGATATCTCCCCTCCATATGTTACCATCACCAAAAATTCAATGATTCAAGCACATGCTACCTAATTTAGCCCGTATTATTATAATATTAATATCAATACATTACAAAAACGTACAGTTGGTTGTTTTCTCTCAGAATAAGTACTTACCTGTAGATTTAGACAACATAAAATTATCTTTTTTAGATTCGAATTCCTACTTTTGTGGCATAATTTTTGGGGGTAGTTAAGACGACGAAATCTATTGCGAGATCTACCTAGCTTACTGATCACTATGAAACGATAGTGTAATTACAGTACAACTCTTACCACAGTATTGTAAAAAACTAATCTTAATCTACATACTTAAAAATAACTTAATCTACATACGTTCAACTGTTCCATATTCCTCTGAAAAAAAGAGGGGAAACCCCAGGTCAGGGATAATTTTTTCAAATTCGATATGATAAGGATCACCGATACGTAAAATGTTCCAATAAAAAACGGCATACCTTTTCATAAAAGAAACCTTTTTCTAATCAAATTAACCTTTCTTTTTTTTGTAAGGGAAAAAAGCGTGAACGGGTGCCATTCAATGTGTCACAGAAAGAAAGTTCATTTGCTTCAGAAAGGTTGTCATTTGGTTGGAAAATGCTACATTCAGAACGGTAATCTATACCCCCAACTGTTTCATTATAATAATTATGTCCCCCGACAGTTAGTAAATCTCGAGACAACTGCAATACTTCGTCTCACTCTTCTTCTTGTGGTTCAAAGATCTAAACGCTCGTGTCACGCAATTCATTTTCCTTGTTGAATGTTATTATTGCACTGAAACCACTCGGCCTTCAACTACTCATAAACCACTCAATGGTAACTACTATGCAAAGAATATCAACAGGTATCGATCACTGCAGTATTTATCTTCTATAAACCTTGACACTCAAGGCGGTATCTGATTTCTTCATTCATTTTCTCTCATAAAAAAGGCAAAATAGGTATGTGGTAGGTAAGTGGCAAAATAGGTAAGTGGGCCTGACTTACATTATAATGCCGGAATGACATCGTTTCCCCATACTGATCCTAAATCACAGGTAAGATTTGACTCCTTCTGAGGATGCTATTGAGTTAACCTGATTATATATTGTATTCGATGAAAATGTACCTACCTATGTATGTACCTATCCAAATGAAAGTAACATCTCACTAATCTCGATGGAAAAGTTTTAGAACATATCCGAAATTTGATATACGAGGTTGGATCAAATATAAACGGGACTTTGACCTCTGAGCGCCGACAATTGACAGAAGCGGGCCGTCACTTCGAGATTGTTTGGACAGGATCATTAGAAGGTGGATGAGGGGGCGTCTTCCCCTTTACGACCTTGCATGAGTAGTAATCGCGATGTCTGAACAAAAGGTGCCCGTTTCCATTGAGCAACGAATTATCATAAAATTTCTTGCCCTTGAAAGATTCAAACCTTCGGAAATTTGTCAAAGGTTGACCGCCCAGTTCGGGGACCAAACCCTCTCTTGGACCCGTGTGTTTGCCTGGCACAAAGAGTTTCAGGAGGGAAGAGAACGAGTAGAGAATGAGGAACACGATCGTCGTCCCCTGAGCAGCATTACGGATGAGAACATTCAAGGGGTTCGTGACATTCTTGAAGGTGATCGACGTGTGTGTGTGTGTCTCCGAAATTGCTGAGCAGGTAGGGATAAGTTATGGGAGCTGCCAAACGATCATTACAGAGCACCTAGGATTCCGTAAAGTGTGTGCCAGATGGGTCCCTCGCCTTTTGACTGCAGATCGGAAGTTGAGACGTTTTGGAGGTCTGTCAGAGGCTTTTTGCAAGGTTTGAAGAAGAAGGGGAAGCATTTTTGGCTAGCATCGTCACCTGCGACGAAACATGGGTCCATCATTACACACCCGAATCGAAGCAAGCCAGTATGGAGTGGCGGAGGAAGGGAGAGACAGACCCAGTGAAAGCGAAAACTCGTTTGACTGCTGGCAAGGTCCTTGCAACTGTTTTTTTCGACTATCGAGGCGTTTTGCTCATTGATTTTCTGCATGAGCGAAGAACAATCAATGCTGCCTACTATTGTGAGCTGCTGACTCAGGTGAGGGCTGCATATCGCAACAAAAGACGGAATCAACCAATTCGTGACGTCATCCCTCTCCTCGACAATGCAAGGCCCCATACTGCAGCTCTAAACTGTTCAAAAATTGGAAGAAATGCATTGGACTCCACTTGATCATCCTCCCTACTGCCCTGACCTATCGCCCTGTGATTTTCACTTGTTTGGGCCGCTTAAAGAAGCGCTAGGCGGACAACGATTCGAGGATGATGAGGGGGCCGAGGGGTTCGCGCGCAATTAACGAATAAAATTTTAATTAACGAATAAAATTTAAAAAAAAGTCCCATCTATATTTGATCCACCCTCGTATTATTGTCCCTCAAGCAGTATGAAAAATTAACAATAATAAGCAGAAGAATATTAAAAATAAATGAGCAGAAAAAATAATATTAATAATAATAAGCAGTTTGTGCGACTATACCTCACCATTAATTTCTAACTGACCAGTGATGTATGGACGTGGGTTGGAATTTGCTTCTTTGACCCTCAAAAACCCCTGTATCAGAATTTTCAGCTCCGAATAGTTTGGTGGGAATAAGCTAAAGAAAAAACGCGTGACGTTATCTGCTATTTCCGACCCATCATAATTATACTTACAGCACCTTTTTGGAAAGCTCTCCGTCAGCCCTACGATAAAAAACGCTGCAAATCCATGCACAACGGTTTAGTTTTTGTACAGAATACCCTTCTGTTACAGATCATAGCTCTCTGTATAGATAACCCGTCTATCTATCTTACATATAATAAAACAGTGTCTGTTTGTTTGTTTGTTTGTTTGTCTCGGCAACAATTGAGAACGGCTGAACGTAGAAAGTTGCGGCTGGTACCATTTGACGCAGAATTTATCTGGGAAGGTTTATGAAAAATCCGCATTTGAATCTGTCCATCCGTTGAAACGCTATGAATGAAATACTACTAAAAAACGTGTTATAATCACTTCTATGAGGACGTTTATGCTTATAATAACTTTGAACGGTTGGACGTAAATCCGATTGTAATTAGATTCTGGATTCAGCTCGACGAGTACATTCAAGTGGTACTTCAATCAGGATGTTAGTGGGAGGGGGGTACAGGTTATGAGAGGGGGGGGGGGGTCTACAGAAATTTCAAAACTACTTGACCAATTGGAGTGCAACTTTGGGAATTTGTTGTGTGAACATTGAGGAATGTTTCTAACCAAGTAGGGAGGGTTCATAGGATACGGGGGGGGGGGGGGGGGGTTAAAGGCAGTTAGGGTTGGCATTGGGGAAGGTTTCTGATCAGTTGAGGAGGGGGGGATACAGGCATATTAAAATACATGACCGTTGGCTCCATTTATTTAAATCGCAGCAACACGCGTCGGTTCAAATAGTATAATATATCATAAAACAGTGTCAGTCTGTTTGTTTGTCTCGGTCATCGATAAATGAGAACGGCTGAACGTAGAAGGTGGTATCTTTTATGAGTGGGGCCTGTCCTAAAGGGGGTGTCTGTTCTACCGTTGCGAAGCGCGGGTACACAGCTAGTATAATATAATATGTACTACTCTATACATATTATGTGGATCGCAGATCCTCCGTAGGTTAGTACCTAACCCCTTACTCGTTACTAGGTACCTACCTAAATCACGAGTTAAATGTTGCTAAAATAATACAGTAATCTATATAACTAAATTTACAGGTGATCGTGGTGTCTGTCTGTTTGTCTGTTTGTCCTTCAATCACGCCAAAACGGCTCAATGGATCGAACCCATCTCGCGTATTTAGATGTTTTAGTGACCGGGGAAGGACATAGGGGGATTCACTCCCGGATCTTATGAATAGGGGTTTTAAAGGGAAGCCGAAACATAAAAAAATTAAATTCTCGAAAACGGCTCAATGGATGGAACCCATCTCGCGTATTTAAATGTTTCTATGACCAGGGAAGGACATAAGGAGGTTTACTTCCCGATCCGATGGATAGGGGTGGGGGTTTATAGGGAAGCCGAAACATAAAAAAATTAAATTCTCGAAAACGGCTCAATGGATGGAACCCATCTCGCGTATTTAAATGTTTCTATGACCAGGGAAGGACATAAGGAGGTTTACTTCCCGATCCGATGGATAGGGGTGGGGGTTTATAGGGAAGCCGAAACATAAAAAAATTAAATTCTCGAAGACGGCTCAATGGATCGAACCCATCTCGCGTATTTAGATGTTTCAGTGACCGGGGAAGGACATAAGGAGGTTTACTTCTGCGAGAGGTAACAAAGTCAGATGGACCCACCCCGAGTTCTACCCGTCAGCGACGGGCAACACAGCTACTAAATAATAATAACAGTAACTAAAACGGCAAAAAGAAACGCAAATAAAGAAAGTCCTAAAGGAAAATTGTTGATGTGGAGTGAAATAGGTGCCCCTTCTGTGGTCAATACCTATAATGAACCGTTGTTTAATAACTTGCCCATCAGTAATACTTCAACGGTTGTTCAAGTTTCAAAAGTACCGATCAAAAAATCAGCCCCTTCTTGGTAGATGAACAGTTGTGTAATAATTTACCGTTGTGTAATAATTTGCCGTTGTGTAATAATGTACCATTGTCTAATAATTTACCCATCAATAATACTTCAACGTTTGTTCAAGTTTCACAAGTACCTACCAACAAAATCCAATAGTCCATCACTTATCATATGAAATAATATCGCCTTGATTATAGGTAATCAGGTGCTCCCTAGTGATGATATCCCGGCCAGATTTATACCGTTTGGTGTCAAAAAATTTTTTAGCTCAAGACAAATTTAATAACGTAAAAAACCATACCCTTTAATCGTAAGTTTTCGAGCTACGCGTTCTAAAAATGTCACCCCCTATTTTGAACCCCTTAGAGATGACTGACAGTAACGTCGAGCTTCGAGGACCAACTAGACCCCGAACGGAAGCTATAAACCGAATTTCATCAATTTTGTTTCATGGTAACTAAGAAAAGTAGCCCGTACGGCGGACAGACAGAAATATTTTTATTGCAGTTTTGGATTCTGCATACCTTGAAACGTAAACCATCAAATTTTGAGGGGTGGGGGGGGGGGGGGGGGGGTAAGATTTTTTTTTCATGCTCGATCCAATGGTTCATTATTGAAAATAATAAACCAAAATAAAAAAATGAAAAATAAAAATAAAAACACGTCCATTCATTATTGTTTGGCATTCCCTGTGGCCCTCGGCCGGTTCTGGACCAAACCAGTCACACTGATTTGTTGATAACCCACGTACACCTTCCCAGGTTTTACAATCATTTGAGGTGTAGGTACTTTAGTTGTTGAATTGTTGATGAGGCCATGTAATAATTGCATACCAGCCAGACTGGGTGCATGATGAAAGTTGTTAATACTCCATTGTTAATACAACAGTTGTTAATAAGTTGCTCATATTAATAGCAATGCGAGGAAGCTATACAGCCCACCCACAAGGTAAACGTTTTCTCTCGCATCTTCTTTCTTTTCCTCCTTGTTTGCTTCGTCTGAAGGTGCCAGCTCCCGATCGGAGTTGGAAACCTGGCTATCTCTGGCAAGTCCCCGTCTGATACAACTTGGAGACGACTGACAGGAGTAAATCACAGCCAGTAATTAGGTTAGAAGGACGCACCACCTACCACCACTCCACCTTTTGTGCGACCAAAGTGATATATTTGTTATCGCACGCTGCCGCCGTTTTTGTTCCCTCTAGAAACCTTAAAGTTGCTAAAGCCATCGATTGTGCCCCATCAGCCGCTTACTTCTTTTTTGCCCTTCGGTCCAAAAAACTCCGTCCTCCCCCACCGAACTGATCCACCTTTTAGAATCGTCTTGACTTTAATGAGGCTAATGATTTGAGGCAGCTAGACTTTCATTAGTGGACGTAGTTCAAACAAACCGCTCGCTTTTACATAGGAGAAATCAACGCAAAGCATCTGTCTGCATTTCATTATATCACAGCCCGAAACCTATCCAAACTCATTTGAAACTCTGAAGATGACATCAGTGGCGTCATTTCACCCCCCCCCCCCCCACCCACCCCCGACACAGCACAATTCTCTCGGGTGCCTAATGTCTTCGGCTATTTTTACTCGTCAACAAATTTACCCCCCCACCCCCCCCGGCATTAAACCTTATTGTTTTAACTTTTATAATATAATTTATTACAACTATTCATAAAGAACAGACTCTAAACCTTCCTATAACCCGTACACCATTTTACACACATTTGGACAATATTAAAATTAAAATTAGGATCCTTGCGCGGTACATGTACAGCTAAGGTAAAAACACCCTCTCTTTTGAAAACTTACTATTTTTCTCCACAATGGCACCCAGTTGTAACTAATTTACGTATATTTATCTCATTACCGACGCGAATCTTCAGTGTAAAGATCGGAAACATAGCCTGCCTTGCAAGCGGACCGTATAGCTTCATCATATCGATCGCGGATTCATAATAGCAGTCTTAGGTTTCTCCGAATTGATTACAAGGTAAATAAATGGGTCCCATCTACCTATCAAACCGTCATCTAGATCCGTCTCCGAAAGTCTACAGAATTTCATCTCGTTTGGCTCGTTCCTTAGTTGTTAACTACTCTTGTGTGATCGTTGACAAGTTGACAAAACCAACATCATCAGTTGGTATACGCAGATTTTTCATGTCGTATTTAAACGCCCAATGAGAAGATTGAACGCCCCTCTAATAACCGTTCAAATTTATGTTTCAAAATTATTCACTGAGGTTGAACATCCGCGAGACAGAACCAAACTTTTTGGAGAACCTAGTGATTAGCTATCCTATAACTAAATGGTAGATACTAACAATCAGTTAGTCCGAAATGAGTTTTCCACCTGAGCCTACAAAACCTTCAAAAAAATAATGTGAGTACAGGAGAGAATGCCTATGGTAAATAGAATGGATTGACTGGTATAGTTTCCGCCAAGAAACAAGAAAACCGAAAAATTCGAAGCAACCAAGAACACTGCTTACACGACACAACGTGTACGGTTTGACCCCCCCTCCCCCACCCACCGTAATTCGCCCACCAGGAGGGGGGGGGGAGGTTATCCGGTGTTAGTTGGTTTATCGTGCACCCATTCTCGAAGAACCCTTGAGGACGTGTACCAAATTTCAATCCAAGGGACTATGGGGTTATGGAAGTTTAAAAATCGCTATTTTTCACGTTTTTCTACACTACCAGAACTACTAGTACTACTATACGGGGTACTACTTTTTCTTGTTCTTCTTGTTCGTTGACAGGGCTACAGACTCGCATACATAAAGCATCGAGCAGACATTTTGCACACACATTCGTTATGCTCCAAGAAAGTGCCTGCTGTGTATTTTGCCCCCCTCCCCACCCATAGTTGTTTCCCAGTGGGGTTTGCAGTTTCTAGGAGTAGGTTAGAGAGCTGAAATTTGACACACTTTCTTGGCGGGCTGATCGCTCCCACGTCCCTAAATTGACGACATCACGTTTGAAGCGCTGTAACTTTCGCGTAAGTCTATTAAACGTTTTCGCAGTGCTTTTTAAAAGGAGTTGAAAACAATTTTTCAAAAAAATCTTTTTTTTTTTTTTAATTGAAGAATTTCAAGAATTTCCTTTCCTCAAACCTTAAAATTTCTGCCCCCCCCCCCCCCCCCCAGGCGAAAAGCCCTCCGACAACGAGCGTTGAAAGAAATTTCAAGGTGTGGGGGGATGGAACAAGTTCCTATACACATATCCAACATAGGGGTAAGGAACAGGTTTCTATATACGCACGTCCAAGATGCGATGTGCGAAGCCTTCTGTTGGATTTTCGACGCTGATTCGATGACGAATGTTATAAAACATTGAACTAAGGTGACAATCTCAACTGCTGCGAGCAAAACCTCCAACAAAACCGCCTGATAGAACAGTGGTAACAGCTCTGATTTATTCAACACCAAATCCCCCGTTCTTCTTCACTTCGGGATTGTGGCAGCGAGAGGAGGACTTTTGATTCGAAACGTTTTGCCATTCCGTTGGATTATCCTTCAAACCTCCCATCCTTCTGATTTTCCCTGTGATTTCCAATGTAACACTTCTTTCTCCATTCACCCACTCATTTGTCAAATTCCCGAAGCGAGGATTGAGTCGGGGAACCCCGGGTTCTCTGTGATTGTCTACAAAATCATCACATCGCGCTTCGTAACCTCTTCATCTTGCTACGGAGAAGAACGCCAGTTTTGACGAATTGCTTTCGCCTTGTTCTTCATCCCATTTAAAGCCCTACCCTCTCTCTACCAACAAATCTCTTCTCTTTGGATTCTTCTTTGGCGTTTTCATTCTGTCTCCCGCTCACAACGGATTGAGAGACTCTGATTGCTTCGTGTTTTTACGCCCTCTTGTCAGAAATCCGTGGCTTGTCGCGCTCCCGAAGAAAATTACTTTACTCCCGCGCTCCCTTGAACTGGAAATCCAAAGGAGCCCCTATTTTTGTTAATGCCAATTGGCGAATGATCGAAAAGTAATTTTACTTACGTCAAAAGATGTCGTCTCAACGTCGCATTTTCGAACCCATTACAGCCTGGTCAAGGAGTGCTAAAATGGAAAATAAACACTTCCCAACCAATCTATAACTGTCAAATCCAGTAACTGTTCAGGTTTAATGTGCGATTGAACCACCAAGACCTAATGGATTGATCAGGCAGAATCAATAAGCTCTACCTTTTTTAATTTTTTTTTTTAAACTTCAAAATGTACTCTTTTGCGCTTTGGGAAAAGTGTGAGGTTAACGGCATAACTGCAGTGGAAATTTTGACCGGTAGTGGTGACCGGAGAGGTCTTCTCCATCTTAGTAGCAGTTCTGATAATCCAAATTCACCATCATTAGTTTAGGTTTTTGGGTTTGGAATATCAAACCCTATGACGAGATGAGATTGTTGTGATAGGGCCAAGTATATACCTATTGTACCGAAGTGTACTTACCAGAAATTTACCTCTATGAACAAGTTAAAATTGTACCATTGCAAGAACAAGCCTAATTCTGCAGCCATTAAAATGTGAAAGAAGCACAAATTAATATAGCTCACAGTTCGATACTTCAGTTTAATAAAAACAGACAAATGGTTACTATACAGGGGCAA
The DNA here is from genome assembly GCA_954871275.1 of Leptopterna dolabrata. Taxonomy (NCBI): domain Eukaryota; kingdom Metazoa; phylum Arthropoda; class Insecta; order Hemiptera; family Miridae; genus Leptopterna; species Leptopterna dolabrata. The sequence continues at coordinate 24,374,272 of OX940983.1, forward strand.
TACATGAGTGGCGTAGCGTTACACCGTGTTATTTGGTTGAGGGAGAGGGGGGGGGGGTGCCTGTGTCAGCGTTATCTACCTAACTCACACAACATATTAACCGTATTAGATGTGGCACGCCTTTAGTTGATAATGTTATAAATAATTTAAAATGAAAAATTTATCAACTGACATCTGAATCAAGAGATTACAAAACATACCGTTATTCTCGTTTAACAGGTAGAGTAAAAATTTAAACTGCCGCAAATTATTACGCAACGGTTTATTATTCACCTGCACATATGCTCCTTCTGCGTGTATCAGTTTTATGTGGTCAATACCAACCCTCGTGCCCCCCCCCCCCCCCCCCCCCAACTCAGAAAAGCCCTAAATCGAGTCTCGGGGCCGAACGGGCAATTAAATTTCATAAAAATGCACGGGATTCAATAATTCCTTCATTAATTATTATTTTGCTGTTATTCATGAAGCATAACGTTTGTTCAAGTTGCAAAAGTACCTATAAAAAAATCCAAAACAGCCATCATTCTTCAAATGAAATAATATCTCAGAACAACCAACTCGACTCAACAAAGCGATCCGTGGTTACAATCAAGTGTTCCCTAGCAATGATATCTGGGCCGGATTTATACCGTTTCATTCCCGGTCATGTTTACGAGGCTTTTCGGTGCAAATAAAAGGCTGAACACGTACAACGGCTCCGGGTGGTCTCAAAAAATTATCTAGTTCAAATCAATCAAAAACAATTTAAAAACGTTAAAAAACATACCCTTTTATCGATAGTTTTCTAGCTACAGCGTTCGGGAAATTGCAACCCCTATTTTTCACCCCTCAGAAATTACTTACGGTAACGCCGAGCTTCGCAGACCAACTAGACCCAAAATGGGACCTGAAAGAACCTAATTCCATTAATTTTGGTTCATGTTAACTAAGGAAACTGCCAAGTACGGCGTACGGCGGACGAACAGAAATTGTTTCATTCCATTTTCGGACTCAACGTACCTTGAAACCGAAGCAGTCAAATTTTGAGGGTTTTTTTTCATGCTCGATTCCGAAGGTTCATTATTGAAAATAATAAACCAAAATGTCAAATTTCCAAATCTTCGTATCGGCCAATATAAGGATGAGTGGGTCAAAAATGTCTAAAAATCTGTAAAAAAAAATCACCAGAAAATGTTTTAAAAATCTGTAAGAGAGTTAGGTATACAAACAGGTGACTTGTGACAGCAAAACTATTTTTTAGGTCAAAAATATTTATTTTTCCAAAAATAAGTGGGTCAAATTCAATTTTTTGGGTATCGCGGATTACTACAACATAAATCGACCAATATACAGAGCGGTCATTGAGTAGGTAAGTAGTTCTCATTACTTTAAAGCTTTGTTTTGTGTAATCATGACATGGTAGTATTGCGCACTGTCACATCGTTTGGTCTGTATTTTAAACTAAAGAACTTTTTGGGACCACCCGGAGCATTGTACGACCAGCCGTTCGTTTGCACCGAAAACCTTCGTCAACGTGATCGTAAATCAAACGGTATAAATCCGGCCCAGAATAATCGCCAGGGAGCACCTGATGATTATAATCACGGATGACTGTATGAAGTCGAGATTGTTGTTCTGTGATATTATTCCATTTGAAAAATCATGGATCTTTTGTTGATAGGTACATAATATGCAAGTGGGACAAAAGTTGAAGTATTATTAGGTACATTATTACACAACGGTTTATTATAGTATCTACACAGAAGGGGCATCTATTCAGGTAAATTATTGCACAACGGTTTCTTATTTACCTTATGCTTCATGAACACAAATAAATAGTGATTGAATTAACAAATCCCGCGCATTTGCATGAAACTTTAATTACCGGGCAGGATCCCGGTACTCCATTTAGTGCTTCCTGGGGGGAGCTCGAGGGTACTGACCACAGAAAACAGTGATCTACGCAGAAGCATCTATACGGGTAAAAATGAACCGTTGTGTAATAATTTGATGAGTTTTTCGTTTACAATTTTTTTAAAATGTTTACTTACCTACTGATTGAGTTACGGTTACGTATAACACTGGTCGAGGGGGAGGGGGGGGGGGACGTTTTTACATAGCGTGCTTTGAGTAAGTTTTTCATTACTTTAAAGCTTTGTTTTGAGTTGTTTTAGAGTGTACAATCATGACATGATACAGCACTGCGCAGTGTCACATCCTTTGTATTGGTTGCTTGCAGGCATGTTGACGTTGACATTGACGGGGGCTTTACACGTATTTTTTATCAGGGCCTTAGCTGTGTATTGTGTGGTGAATCTCATTTTGTGCACTAATTCTCATCTTCTCGACTTTTGATCAAACGTGAAGTGAAGGAACGCAAAGTGAGAGTATGACGGTGAGTTTATGGCAGACTTGACGCTGTCCCTGGGAAACGTCGAATGGAAACTGATTGAAGTTGCTGACAGGTGTTGCCTCCGGCCAGACTGATTGGAGCGAATGCCTCCCGCCTTTGGAGGTGGACGCGAGTTCGGACGGGTAGACGTCTCTCGCAAGAAGTTAAAGGGAGGCGGCTACACAACTCAGGCGACGGGCGGCGGAGGCGGCGACAACTTGACAGTTACTTGTTATCCCTTTGGGTCGTCAGAGTCAATCAGCATCTCCTTCTCTGCCACCTGGCTCTTCTCTCTATTCCTCTACGCTTAGTAGACAACGTACTGAGGGCCGTATTCATAGTCCTCACTTTATTTAAAGTAAATGCTTAAGTGAACAAATAAGGAAGCATCGTCCACTTGGGCTATTCACAGTCAATGATAAAGCAAATGCTTAAGTCGTCCTTTAGCATTTCCTTTATGCCAATTTCATAGAAATTAGTAAAGAAAAATTTTTACTTTCGCGCCAAAATAAGTAGAAAAAACTGAGGTACGTCGAAAGGTACCTTATAAGCATTTCATTATTGATCGTCTGCAATGTTCTCTTTTCATTTACGTCATCTTTTCAATGTCATCGTTCTCGGCATTCTTGTTTCTTTTCCCAAATATCCTGTTTTTTTGTTGTTGTTTTTTATACGATGGATTACGAAATTTTGTTTGACTTCGATGATTGGGATGACGAGTTCGATGTAACGGATTTCATGCGGTATGCGGGTGATGCATTTTCGGTCTAAAAAATTCGTTCTTTCGTACACAGGCTCCATTTGGGCCCTAGTTGTGTCCCGAAACTTTTGCAACCCGATCGGAATATACCCAAGGGTGTTATGAGCAAAAATGTGTATGAAAATAGGCATTTTTTGTGTTTTAGTAACATGAGCTTTTCAGTATTGGTTTCCATGTTTTTGTGGAACAAGAAGACGAATATGAAGTCGATTTTGACCAAGGAGTGGAAAATTAAGGTTCTACCAAAGGTTCTGCTCCCAAAATTGATTTTTTTACGAGCCAGAAACCTGGGAAACTGTCTGAAATCACCATCAGTTTGTATAACAACACTAGACAAAGTGTCAACAGGTGGATCAAGGCAATTAAATGACACTACCAATGATCAAAGATAATCTGGAAAAAAAAAAAATGAGCGTACCTAATTTGTTTGTTGGGGGCCAAAATTGGTGGAAACAATCAGAAATAGCTATTTCAATTATTGCACATTAAAGAAACAATAAATGAACAACCAAAATTTCTGTAGGTGTGTCCAGTAGAATAATAAACCCATGTGACAAGGACTTGGTTTATCAATTTCCTTTGCATTTTGTAAATGTTCACTCTTCGAAGTAATCCTAACGTGAGCCGGGAGTTTGCCATCGATTTTGATAGTTCATTAAAAATTGTTCCAAAAGTTTCCAATTTGTACATTATTAACAAATTATGCTTTCCATTTTATGCTCGCTCCACTGTTTACTTGTCCTGACACAGGAAGGATGCTGGACAACGGCGTTCACAACAACGGAAAACCAACAGAACGGCACGGCTAATAGCCGAGGACATAATATAACTAAACAAAACACACACCCTGCAAGAACTGCCAACTTATGCTCAAACCAGAGAGTTGGGAAACATTTTGACTTAAATAAAAGATTTTTCTTAATTTTATAAAGTAAAAGAAAAAAATTGACTTAAGTAAAGATTTTTCTTTACTTCGGGGAGTAACGTAGGTATATGAAAGCGAAATCAGATAAAGCATTTCCTTAAGAAATTATTTTACTTTCAGAAGTAAAGTATTATTTTTACTCAAGTCAGGACTATGAATACGGCCCTAAATCGCTCTTCCAATAGTTTAATCACATGACCAGATCTTACCAGCTGTAGCGTTCTGAGGAGAGTTCATGCCCTTTTGGTTTATTATTCTGCAAATAACACACCTGTGTATTCGCTCAGCAAAAAATTTGTATAACACCCCTTCAAACATTTTTCTTTTACGTTTCAAGGTGCGCAGATTCAAAAAATGCAATGTCCGTCCGCCGTCCAACGTACGCCGTCCGCCGTCCAACGTACGCCGTACGCCGCATTTTCCGTACTTATAGCAAATTCGTTCTTTCGAACACAGGCTCCATTTGGGCCCTAGTTGAGTCTGGAAACTTAGTAAACCCGATCGGAAGATACCCGATACTGAAGTTTTATGGGTGAAAATGACTACAAAAATAGGTATTTTTTCTGTTTTAGTAACATGAGCTTGTGAGGTATCGTTTTCCATGTTTTTTGGGATGAGAAGACCGAATATGAAGTCAATTTCGACCAAAGAGTGGAAAATAGAGGTTCTAACGAAGTTTCAGCCTTAAATTTACGTTAAATTTTGGTCTAAAATCGTCGTTCTTCCGCACACAGTTTGGGTCCCTACTTGGGAACATATTTTGTTCCTAGTTGTGTTCCGAAGCTGGCAGCCCGATCGGCATAAACTCAGGGTGTTATGGGAGAAAGATGGGTGTAAAAATAGACGTTTTCGAGGGATTTCTGAGGTTTCAGTGAACATGAGCTTGTCAGGTAGTTTTCTATGTTTCTTAGGGCGATAAGACCGAAATTAAGTTGATTTTGACCGAAGATTGAAGAATTGAGGGTTCAACGAAGGCTCAACTCCCGAAATTCATTTTTTATGAGTCAAAAACCTGGGAAATTGTCTGAAATCACCATAAATTTGTATAGTAACACTAGAAGTAGTGTCAACAGGTGAATCAATACAATTAAATGGTACCAAGATAATCTGTTAAAAAATAAATTAATTAATTAAAAAAGCCTAATTCGTGTTTTTGGGGGGCCAAAATTGGTGGAAACCATCAAAACTAGCAATTTCAGTGAAAGAAATAATAAATGAACTGCCAACCGTTTTTCCGTTCAAGATACAGGCTTTAAGCAGCATTTAAGGCCCGTTTACGGAAAATTTTCCCGGAAATATTTTCGGATGTTGAAGAGAATCCTGTCAACGGGTTCTCACACGAGCAATTAAAGTTGCCCAGTTACGGCAATTGCTCCACAAAAACTGCCGCCAATCACCGACATTAAAAATTGTAACCTCAAAAAAAGTTGTGTAAAAACAGTAATTGTAATTACCAATAATTGAAATGGTTGTTGTTGTGTGTGTGTTGTCAATTGTTGTGTGTTGTTTGTTGTTGCTGTTGTGTATTGTTGTTGTGTTGTGTATTGTTGTTATTAAAATTGTCACAGGGCACTAAAAACTGCTGGTGTTGCTCATCAACAGTATTACCGGAAAACGCTGCAATCTACACAACAGTTTATTATTTAACTGTATAAATGCCCCTTCTGCGTAGATCACGGTTTTCTGTGGTCAGTACCCTCGAGCTCCCCCCAGGGAAAATGCCCGGGATTCCATAATTCAATAATTAATTATTTGTTGTTATTCATTCACACAGCCGTCCGTGATTATAATCTAATCAGGTGTTCCCTAGCAGTGATATAAGGGCCGGATTTATACCGTTTCATTCACGATCATGTTGACGAAAATTTACGGTGCAAACGGCTGGGCCCACAATGCTTCGGATGGTTTCAAAAAATGCCCAATTTTCAGAAAGCCGTCTCGAAAACTTTCAATAGAAGGGTGTGGTTTTTCTTACGTTTTTAATAATCTTGAACTAAAGAATTTTTTGAGACCACCCGGAGCATTGTACGACCAGCCGTTCGTTTGCACCGCAAAGCTTCGTCAACATGATCGTGAATGAAACTGTATAAATCCGGCCCTTATAATATCACTGCTAGGGAACACCTGATTATAAAATCAATGGTTGTATGAAATCGAGTTGGTTGTTTTGTGGTATGATTTCATTTGAAGAATGATTGCTCTCTTGGATTTTGTTGATGGGTACTTTTGTAACTTCAAAATACAGTATGCTTCAATCATGAATAACGACGAATAATTTATTAATGAAGGAATTCTTGAATCCACCGCATATATTTATGAAACCGTGCCTATTACTGCCCGGCTGGCTCCACTACTCGATTGAAGACTTTGCTGGGGGAAGCGCGAGGATTGGTATTGACTACAGAAAACGCAGACTACAGTGATTTACGCAGAAGGGGCATTTATAGGTAAATAAACATTTGCAGCGTATTTATATTCCATTTTCAGATTCTACGTAGGTACACTGAAACGGAAACGAACAAATTTTGAGTTTTTTTTAATGCTCGATTCTAAAGGTTCATTATTGAAAAATAATAAACAAAAATCACTTACCTATAACGGGAAACAGAGAATTCAGGAGAAAACCTTTTAACTCGGAGCCATATGCAACAGCGGTTGTGGAGATTTGTAATAGTTCCTAATGCGTGATCACGCGGAACTGTTACTAAGGAACGGTGCCACCCGTCCCAATGATAGGAAGGAGAACAATCAGTCGGGCAGGGCAGTCGGAAGAAAAGCCCCAGCCTGGAATGGCTGTTTACTCTACTTTACAATCAATCCGTTTCCTGCCTTCAACAATGTAAAATCACACCTCCCTCATTTTTATTTATATCACTCGATATTTAAACCATTTCATCCTTTTAACAATTCTGTGGTTGCCCGATAGGTCATCTCTTGAATCGTACTACTTTTCATTCCCCCTTTTCCCTCTCATACTTCAGCTATCCAGAAGTAAGTCACATGGGGAGGAGTGTGACGGTGTGGCTGTTCTCGAGCGATTTTTTCTTCCGCAGGAGACGGGGTCGCTTGGGGAAGCCTAATCGATATCCCTTCTTAACCGGTGATAATCTCGCTGGTCTGGGGGGGGGGGGGGGGGGCTCTCGAGAGTCCACCGTCAGTCTCACACTCTGTCACAGCATAAGGATATCCGACCCGCTACCTGGTGACCTTCTTTTCCTTGGCAAGCTTGTAGCTCATGTATTCGCAAATGTGCTGCACCTCACAACTAAGGAGATTTTTAAGAGTGCCATATTAGGCACTTTACCATATTTGGGTACCTTACCCTATACCTACTCATCACAGAATTTTACATTCACTTAATATCACTTAGTTCAGTTATTTGTAATGCTTGAAAAAAAAGTCAACCTGATCCTATAAAAATGATTATACCAAACAAAACATATGATTACTTCATTGCAATGTTACGAAAATACTGAACAGTTTATTTCACTTCCAAATTTCACATGAGAGACACACATACAAAAAAACGCGGGTTAACATTACAAAATTTTCGACGAAAACATAATTGGTGAACAAAACATAACAAGATGGTGAATGATGTAACACTGGCAGTCGACAGAGTCCCAGCTGAGCAAGTCCCTTGCAAAAGGAGAGATGTTCTCAACAAACTGCAGAACGCCTTGAAGACACTGGAAGAACCACCGTTTGAATTCCCTATCCCAAAAGCCATGCTGAGGGGTGAGGAATGACAATATTCGCTGAACACAGTTGCGTGTAATTGGCGGAAAATATTACTGCTAATGAATTACTAGTAGGTAGGAAGATGATGCTATCAATCACCATTTGAAAGTCAGCTGATTTGCTGAAGGTGGGAGCTGAGATACACAACATAATTCCCAAAAGGTTACGCATGAGTCCAGACAATTAAGGGCGATAAATATTAGTCAGGTTATTAGTTTGTGGGATATATCCAAAGTTTTGATTTTAACTATTCCCTAAGTTTAACTAGTCCATCTACTTAGTTACATCATTGCATGATCCATCTGCAACCTGATGATTGGGTAGTGTACAAGATCTGTAACATGGCTGATGATGCATCATGATTTTTCATAATGGGGTATGCGCATGGGTCACAAAAGCGGTTTATATTATTGTTAATTTAATGACCACACTGTTCTACGATAATTAGTTCTTTTTCCATGGTTTTTCACATTTTCCAGCAATTTTTTCGTCACAGTGGCGGGGGGGGGGGGGGAGGGGGTCTCGCCCTGGCGAGAGCGGTGCATGTGTCATTATTAGAATATTTTAAAAATCATAGACAAAGAACTACTTATCGTAGGACAGTGCGGTAGGTCTCAAAATTCTCAGGATAAAAACATCCAAAAACCATAAAAAAAATAAAATTAAATAAATACATGCGCACCACTATGTGAAAGTCAAGCACGATTTTAATCAGGCCCTGTGGGTGAGTGTAGAATTGATACCACCGCTAACCAACTTCTGTGGAGTTTATGTAGTACCTACTCGTAGTTTTGTTGAGCGATTATTCAACCTCTTTTTCAACTTACTCGTTCGAATCGACAGGAGAAAAATGCGAATGCTTGAAGCCCCCCGAACACGGAAAAGTCAGCTACAGCCCGACTTCATATTTGGACGGTGGGCCAGCCATTCCCTTCAAGATTGTGGACGACTCAGCGAAAATCAAATGGAACCCGAAGTACCCCGTGCCCTGTCAAAATCCCCATCCGCGAATGACCTGCTACTGCGTACCACAGGTAAATTCTTGAACACTGAATCAGTGAGAAATCTCGACTGCTAAGAAGCAGCGTTCTGTTCAGTCAGAATGATTGGATCTTGTTGGCACACTACACCGATTCGATAGGTGTCTTTTATATGTATATATCATTTGCAGAGCTACACGTTTGCAACGATTGGTTCCCATACGAATAATGGTTCCCATACGAATAATATGATTTATAAAACAAATGTAATTTATCATTAGTAATATTTACTAATCACATAAGTAATACTTTGGAAACCCACTTTATGTATTGTTTAATAGGTAATTATCAAAATCCCAGTATAGGTAATAGTTTCTTAAATCCTAGTGTTCCTTCCTCAAACATCAGATACCCGAATATCTGGGTATCTGGCAACTTCTCCCGTCCTGTGACCGGTATCCGGATAAATAAATATACGTTCAGGGTTCGGCGAGTTGGAACTACGAGTACGATACGAACTAAATCACTCGCGACGAAATCGTGGGGTTTTTTAGTGGAAACAGACTATTTTTCAATAACTCCGTTTTTCTTTTTTACGAGTACGAAGTGAATGCAGCTATGTGATGGGTATGACCAATAAGGAAGGTATCCGGTGAAATGAAACCAATACAGGGCACAATGTTGTAATTATATAAGGCTGAAGACATCTTGTTCGGTGTCTTACTAGTGCGTCCACACAACTAATGTGTCCATAAATTATGAATAAATAATAATATGTACTCGTAAATTATGAATAAGAAAAGGCTTACAGTAAAATATACCAAACTATTACATAAATATAAAGCAGTGAAACTATGTGTACGTTGAGCCGCCGTTTCAGTTCGAGTTCTCATTAGATGGATTGATATTATGTATTATTATTCAGTGGTTAAATTGGAGTGGACATCTCTTTGATTTAATGTTTATGAGATACCTATGTCTAGCTTGCATACAAATAATTACTGGGCCTATTCAAAGTCTTCGCACATAGTGGCTTTGATACAGTGCGCGTTTTGAGATATCATCGCTTATGAATGTTATTATTATTATGATAAGCCGCTTTGTTGTCGCCCTGAAAACAAACACCCCCGATACAAATACAGTAGAAGTTGCTCAGTGGAAAGGTGATTAAAGGAATAAGTCGGAAATAAGAGGTTTGTTCGGACAAGCAGTTCGTAACCGTTCGTTACTGGGCACGCCCACTTTTGGCTGTTCGGACGACATCCGAACTAGTTCTGAAATTTTGCGAACTAGCAGTTCGCTGTTCGGACGTGGTAGTTCGTAACTTTCAGAACTAGTTCGATTGGTTCTGAGTTTTCTCCAGAACTTATAGTTCGAATCTTGTTATCACCTCTTATCGTAGCCCGCCCACAATCAAATCGTTCAAATCAAATTCAATCAAATAGTTGCTGTTAGTTTGTTTTGCTTGTTTGTTTTGCTGATACTTTTTTGTTAGTTTATTATGGATTCTTCAAGTTCCAGTTCCAGTGAAGATCCAGACTTCCAGATCCAGACTTATCCAGACTTTAGTTCGGATGATGAAGTGGGGTTTTTATTTGGTATGAGGCCTAGGCCAAAAAATGAAGATTATGTGGACAGCGTTGTACCCAGATTTAATGACCAGGAGTTAATGGCGAGGAATAACTTTATGACGGTGTTATCACGGTTATCACTTCAGAACTAGTTCGCAATCCGTTCGGAGAGACGGAGTTAGAACTATAAGTTCTGAACGGTTATCATCCCCCCCCTTTCAAGTTCGATAACGAACTAGTTCGATAACGAAGTGGTTCGTAACTGCTTGTCCGAACAAACCTAAGGATAGAAACAGTCAGGTTCCGATCGGCTGTATGTAAACACACAGGGAACTGGCCTGTTATAGTGATCAAAAGGATCAAAAGGTGATTGGATTTTATAGGATCAAAGAGGCGATCAGTTTTTGAGTTTCTTGGTGTCAAAGTGTCGGCAAAATAGGTAAAAATGGCTGAAATCTATCAAAATTGGTATATATCCACCAGAAGTGGTACCTATTGAATGATGATCCGAAACAGAAAATAACTAACTACCTACAGATCCTCAAAAAAAAAAATCAAAATTAGGTCAATTCAGAGGGGGGAGGGGGGTCAAAATTCGCCATTATTGATAAAAATGGCTAACATCACCACAAAGTATATTATACAGTAGAAGTCGCTTATAGAGATTGGTAACGTATAGTGATTGTTTCCGGTCTGTCCCAATTCGATCACTATAAGCGATACTGTATATCAGATCGATGTAGGTAACACCTCTATAGTCAAACTGACTACCCTCCTCCCAACCATCAATTATTCTAGTCCGACTGAACATATCGACAAGTACACAGAATACTGTCAGAGGCGTTTCTTCTGCCATTTAATTCTTATAGAGGAGTTCAATGGACTTCACGTTGAACGATCCAAATTTGATCAGTTTTCCGATTTTTGCAACAGGTTTTCAATCCTGACCAATGCGACTGCCCAGAAGGTGACAGGTACAAAAACCAGTACAGAACCAAAAACGAATGCGTGGGAGCGGGTGACAAAGACTACTGCACGTCCGGCAAAGACGTCTACTACTGCCCCCCGGACGCCAACCACAAACACTGGAGCCCGTACAAAGGGTCGTGCCAGTGGCCGCGCCCGTGCCAAGCGTCGTGTTTCGACCATTCGGATCATAAGGATTGGATCAACGTTGTGCCGAATTATAACTACTATATGCAGCACGATGACGCGTACGACTTCTAACGTGGAGGTCAAAAGTTGTTCCGACTGTCCCTTCGTCCAACCACCTGAAGACACCTGTTGTCGCATACATTTATACTTGTACACTCGTTTCAATATCAGTATTTCGGTGGTTTGTATTTTAAACGTATATATTAGAGAGTTTTTGCAACACCCTCGCACCGAAACGAAACGGAAATGGCGGATAGGGCGACCGAAGTTAGATGCTAACCTTTTTCGGTTCAGTTTTCGTTCAGCTTTGGCATCTACCGGCTGGTGGAGTCACGCTAACGTTATGTCAACCTCTCTTTCATCCATTTTACTCCATGGTTAAAACAAATCTATGTCCACACCACACATGGCGTCAAGTCTGCCAAGATGCCAAGAAGCAGCTGTGATTAGGACGCTCGACATTTTTATTTTCCAAGGAAAACAGATGAAGGTAGGTAGCGTTATACAGATGTAAGGTTAAATTACGTTTCGTCATCTCAACACGACGAAAGCTGACACCGTGAGATCCCGGTATTTTTCGTCGTCACGGTTCGTCAAATTTTCGGTGTCTTAAGTGCGCATGCGCAGCACTGCTTTCGTTTCGTCGTGTGTTGCAAAAACTCTCTAATATGGTATAGTGATGACAGACTTTCTACTCAAATGATACTCTAGACAGTCTTTCTCAGAGGTGACTGTATTGGCAGTGGTAATGTGGATAAGTAGATATATGTGAAAGGAATGCGTTGCACAGATCAGCATTGAACCTTTTATCACATTATCAAATTGCCAAACTCAAAATTTTCATACCTAAATCAACATGCCATATTTCCATCCTAGCAACTGATTTAGTTTTCAACCCTTTTGCTTGCGAGCCTACCAAGGTGGGTTTCATTTTTGAGAGGAATACATTTTTTGGTTTCCGAAATAGACATTTCTACTCGGGTCTCAAGTTTTAAGCTTTTTCATCAAATTCGGTCCGGTGACTATCCGGAATTATTCCTTGCCACAGCCTTTTCTCAATTCAAATTTTGCTGAAATTTTCAGGGATCATGCGGGTTAGTCCCTAGATGGGCTACAAATTTCAGAACAATCGAATTATAGGAGTAGCTACTGCGCGTACGCAAACGCGAAATCCGAAGTAATTCTTACTTAATTCCTTACTTACGCCAATGGCCCAATTTCCGACGAATCAGTGGCCCGATTTTGTTCAAATTCGGTGGGTAGCTGTGGTGTAGCTCCCTGATGCCCCCTGTGAAGTTAAACGCGATTGATTTCGAGGTGGACTACTCTAAACAGTATACTATCCTGGTTTCTTTCAAAACGGATAATCGAATTTCACTTACCTGACCAATATTTTACTAGAATTGGGCACTTTCCCCACTACTTCCTGAACCCACCGCTCCTGACCTGGTCATGAAATTCTGATCGTGTTTGGACTCCAATTGGGGTTGACCATATTTTCTGAATTCTGATGGTTGAAAACATCAAAGTAGTGATAACATCAAAGAAGTTCCAAAGTTTCATCTTACTCTGATGATTTGCGACCAACGGTAAAAAATCTGCAAATTATTACGCAACGGTTTATTATTTACCTGTACAGATGCCCCTTCCGCGTAGATCACTATTTTCTGTGGTAAGTACCTACCCTCGTGGTCAAGTATAATGAACCATTGTGTAATAACTTGCCCATCATTAATACTTCAACGGTTGTTCAAGTCGCAAAACTAACTATCAACAAAATCCAGCCCCTTCTTGGTAGATGAACCGTTGTGTAATCATTTACCGTTCTGTAATAATTTACCGTTGTGTAATTATTTACCGTTATGTGATAATTTACCGTTGTTCAATAATTTGCCGTTGTGTAATAATTTATCATTGTGTAATCATTTACCCATCAATAATACTTCAACGTTTGTTCAAGTTTCAAAAATGCCTACCAACAAAATCCAGTAGTCCATCACTTATCAAATGAAATAATATCACAGAACAACCAACTCGACTTCATACAGTCATCCGTGATTATAATCAGGTGCTCCCTACCAATGATCCGGGCCGGATTTATACCGTTTGATTCACGATCATGTTGACGAAGCTTTTTGGTGCACATGAACGGCTGGACGTATAATGCTCCAGGTGGTCTCAAAAAATTGTTTAGCTCAAGAAAAACTTAATAACGTAAAAAAAACCATACCCTTCTATCGAAAGTTTTCGAGCTAAGGCGATCTGAAAATTTCGACCCCTATTTTTAACCCCTTAGAGATGACTGACAGTAACGCCGAACTTCGAGGACCAACTAGACCCCGAATTTCATCTTTTTTTTTTTTTCATGGTAAGTAAGAAAAGTGCTCAGTACGGCGTACGGCGGACAGACAGAAATTTTTTATTGCATTTTCGGATACTGCATACCTTGAAACGTAAACCATCCAATTTTGAGAGGGGTTAGATTTTTTTTTTTTTTTTTTTTTCATGCTCGATTCCAATGGTTCATTATTGAGAATAATAAACCAAAACGTAAAAAACCAAAAAACCCTTCTATTGTGTTTTCGAGCTACGGCGATCTGAAAATGTCAACCCCTATTTTTCACCCCTTAGAGATATGACTGAGAGCAACGCCGAGCTTCGCGGACCAATTAGACCCACAATGGGACCTAAAAATCAGATTTCATTAATTTTGGTTGATGGTAACTAAGGAAAGCACGAAGTGCGATGTACGGCGGACGGACAGAAAATTATTAATTCCATTTTCGGATTCTACGTTCTTAAAACGGAAACCAAGCTTTGAATGGGGGGGGGGGGGGGGTAAATGTTTCATCCTCGATTCCAAAGGTTTATTATTGAAAATAATGAATAATGTATCTCTCAGGAATTTTATGTAAGTCAGGTATTATATAAAACATTAGGAGTAAAGGGTTCCGATCAGTTCTGATCAGTTGCATCTCACTTAACAGATCTAACTTAAAACGTTCAAGGACCTTTGGAGGATATTACTAAATGCGACGTCAAGAGCGATGAGGAGGGAGGATGTGAGGAGAATTCAAACCATTTCAGGCAAAGACGGTGACAGCGCGCGAGAGAACCCTCAGATTGACTGGGAAGGATACGGTCGGTCGTCGCGGTGGAGCACCGGTGGTGGGGGGTCTGAGTAATTAGAAAATTCTCTCGGCTCTTCAGGGCTCCTTGTTAAAACTTTGGTTATAAAAACCTCCCTCCACATCACCTCCCTCCCTCGTCTACCCTCAACCGATCCTACTATTGAAGCCCCCTCCCCCCCCCACCACCGGTACAAACTCGTCTTTTTCATTTCAGGAAAACCCTGGGACCTCAAGCGGTAGTGAAACGGGAGACTCGAGGAGATTGTCGACAATAGGAAGGACCAGGGGAATTAATTAAAGTTCAAAACAGTGTCAATCACATTATGCAGTCTGACTTAACTGCAGATAACTTGGGCTCCCTCGGAGAAGTCCTATTTATATTAAAAGCCGGAGGTTTCATCGGGGAGTTTTTACATAAAATATAAACTGAAATCCCCTCCTGACACCTCACATTTTATCCCACCCGAATTTCGGCCTGACACCAGCACGCAGTTCGCGCATAAAATTTGGGAAGTTTCTAAATTGGTATTAGAGGTTCAATATAGGAATTATGTATCTCCCTTTGTAGTGGTATTCTTTAACGTTAGTTCGCAGGGGTCTGTAGATATCTCGAGAAGTTATAAATATCTGGGAGTTTGGCTGACAGATACCACGTCCTTCAGTCAGCACTTATGTAATAAATATTGTTAAGCTAAAGGAGCCACGAATCCCTTATTGTAGAATTTAGTTGTATAGAACAAAGCAGTCCCTTTATCGTCCAAAACCAAAATTTTCAACGCGGGTATCAGAACTTTCGTTGGTTACGCTTGTCAGACGTTGGCTTGCAAACCTCATGATCAGATTGATAAGGTGCAAAGGTATTAGCACGCAGTTCTCGCATTCAATTTGGGAAGTTTCTAAATTAGTATTAGATGTTCAATATAGGAATTCTGTATCTTCCTTTGTAGTGGTAATCTGCAACGTTAATTCGCAGGGGTCTGCAGATCCCGAAGAGTTATAAATTAATATCTGGGAGTTTGACTGACAGAGACCACGCCCTTCAGTCAGCACTTATGTAATAAATACTGTGAAGCTAAAGGAGCCATGAATTCCTTGTAGAATTCGGTTGTATAGAACAAAGCAGTCCCTTTATCGTCCAAAACCAAAATTTTCCACGCGGGTATCAGAACTCTCACTGGTTACGCTTGTCAGACGTGAGCTTGCAAACCTCATGATCAGATTGATAAGCTGCAAAGGTATAAAGAGGGTTCTGAAACTCCTCAGTTCTAAACGCTCCAACTACCTGTTGTTTATGGAAACAAAATTTGATCCTCTCCTCGATTACCTGTTTTCCCTGCATGTGCAATTTTCGAATGGAGAGATTCCCAAAGATCACAGCTAGAGTCGTCATCCAAAACAAATTATTTTGGGCATAGGAATGGCTTATGGCTGCATCCCTGAATTGTGAGCTGACGGAGGATGCCAACGTGAATACCTGGTCTAGCCAACTGAAAGTGATGAGGGAATTTTGGTTCACGGTAACTAAGAAAAATGCTAAGTACAGCGTACGGCGGACATACAGAAATGTTTTTATTGCTTTTTCGGATTCTACATACCTTGAAACGTAAACCATCAAATTTTGAGGGGGGGTTAGCATTTGTTTTCTTGCTCGATTCCAATCGTTCATTACTGAAAATAATAAACAAAAAACTGAAGATTTTTTCTGTCGGGAAACGCTTCGGTAAAAAACGCCACTTGTGGCATTACCCAAAGGGGTTCAAGAGCGAAAAACGCTCCCGCTAGTGAGCTAGAGGCCTAACCGGTAGCTCCCGCTAGTGAGCTAGAGGCCTAACCGGTAGTGTGAAAGGGGCCATAGGCAATGTTGGAACTGATCGCTCCCCTCACCGCGCCATCAGGCTCCGGTAAAGATTGGCGGCTGAGGGATGGCCTTTGGCCCGCTACCTGATTCAATTTGGCTCAAGTCTCAGGTTTAATTACCTCGGTCGGTTTCGGACTTACGGTCTCGTCCTCTTCTTCACCCTCGGGCTCGGAAGACGGACGGCTTGTTCGGTGGATTACTCCCCGGCGAAGCCCCGTGTTGACCAATCACGCTCACCGGCTCCTTGGTTTGTCCGAGCTCGATTCGCCAATAATTGTCACTGCTGGCGAGAAGCTGAGTTTGACTTACGTTGTGGTTTGAGGGCCTCGAAGGGCCTGTACTGCGGGTTAGTGATGTCAGTGTTTGAAGGGGTACGGTAAAAGCACAAGTAGCGGAAGGGACACCAGCAGTGAGAAGTTGAGGGAAGAAATGAATAAAATAAGGTTTCATGACAGTGTTCGGGGGTTGGTCCTTCCTCAACGATATTCAGACGGATCTGGATGATGAGGAAAAAGGAGAAGAACAATAAATCTAAACATGGGAGCGTTATATTGTTGACAAGCTGCTCGGAGGTCTGACGTCTTCTGGGACGTGATTTCTTACTCAAATCGTTAAGGTGGGCACCTTCCAGATCAAGGTTTCTGGCATTCATTGTTGCATATTTCTTTTCAGTTTTTTGTTCACTCAGGTCTTGAGAACTTGTTCCTACGGATTTATGATGTTAAAATGTCACCCTCTTGAAATAAAGTGCCTGACCACCTTTCTATTATCCCTTGCGCCAGTTGTGGAAAAATCTTACCAATACCGGAACAGGGCTCCTTTTCAATTTCAAGTGTTTTCCTTATGCACTGCTCGCGCAAGGAGGTTATTTACGTTGAGTCGCTTATAGATGTTTATTTTATTTTGTACGGCAATTCGAAGGAGGTTGTACCAACAGAAAGCTGTGTATGTGACCCAGGCATGTGATCCCACGAATGGTGTACCTTCGTTAAAAACATTGAGTGGTGATGCCGCACAATTATCATCAGGGGCACCGAGTGGGGGCTCTGAGGGAATCTTCCCCTCTCGTTCACCATCGTTTCGCTTCTCGAGTTGCTTCCATTTCGATATCTCGATCTTTCAAAACCCCACATTTCGCCCTCCCATGTCTTCGCCATCCTGGGATTATGGATCTTGAAGGGTACTCCAGCATCTGCTTTTCCAACCTCGAGGACTTTACCGTATGACTTCTTCTTGTGGACTTTTGAGTGAATATAATTCCTTCATTCAGCCTTCGATGTATAAGGAATGCATACCGCCATCACAAATGCTACGTTTTCATACCCATCCCTTCGAGGCCCTGTGCCAAGTTTCTGATGGAAATCGCAATTCTGATTTCTAAATCATTGATTTCAGAACACCATTCTTGGACATTTTCATCATCTGTTTGACGGGCTGCACCCTTAAACGATCATCGTGCGAATCCGGAGTTGTACCAGCCCTTGGATAGCCAGCACTAACATCAGCGTCCTGAGTGCCTCGAGTTGGGTTTCAGACCACAAGCCCGGTCAGAGAATTCCATTTTCTTTCTATACTATAACGTCTTCCGCATCAATATCCTTGCAAGCAACCCGCCGATAAAAATTGCAACTACGTTCAAATTTTTTTAACTATTTTATCGAATGTCTGGAACATTTCCAATAAGTATACAACCTACCACAGGAGGATCATTTAGCCTATTTTGCCTTAAGAAGGTATTTTTTCTGTCTTTCGCTGGTGAAGGGGAACACCAATTAATACCATTTTTTTCGGATAAATTTGTCGGAAAGAATAATTATTGTTATTTCTATCGCATTCAATTCTTTTAGGAACCCCTTTCTTTCTCGACATGCACACAACAGTTTTTTGTGTATCTGATGGTTGAAATATAGTTGTATAGCTTGCCTCCATATAATCGCCAGTATAATAGTGGAAATTGCCTAGAAGAGCTTTCCACTACTGGAACTTTTGCTTTCCACTTCTGGAGGCGACTTATTATTCAGTCCTATTTGAAACTTGTTTGCAGCCCTTCTCTATCACCATAGCCTTGAAGTTTTTTTTTAAATTTCTCTGAGAATTTGCAGAAGGTGAGTTAATCAACACGAGATTCCATAGGAAAATGCTCATGAAGACAAAATCAAAAGTCAATCAGTCCTCATAAGTTCTGAGAAATCCATAATTTCGTGGAGTTGTTTCACTGATCAGGTATACTCCTGAGTTTTTCTTTTTAAATATATCTTATTTCCGAATAATTTATTAACTTTTCATACTTTTTCTCCAATACCCAAAAACTCCAGTGATATTGAGTTTCATCAGATGCCACCCACTAGCAGATTACACTATGGACTATGTATGGATTCACAATTGTATACGTTAATATCTATTGTATATGTTAATATATATGTTATTTACATGTAAAAATGATCATAACCTACTGATTATAACAACAGTAATTGTTTATTTTGACATTTTACGCTACATCGCGTATTTACAATAAGAGCAATGGAAATAATATAATTGCTTTTATTATTAAAACTGCAGATTTTTTTAAAAATATTAATCGATCCCAGTTCTCAACAATTACCTACAAGGTTTATTTTCACTTGATAATGACTGCGTGATATTGTCAATATTCTATGATCAGCAAGGCGGAAAATTCCTGCGAAGTATTATCATACTTACGAAATATTGTGATTTATAATGAGTCTAAATTGTTCCCTTTGGCTCCTTATAGGTACCTATTAAAATTGATGATGTCTATAACTGTGATTATTAAAACAGCTATTCTTGAAAAATAAATTGTAACTCCTCACTTTTCAACTACTAGAAAAAAAATCCAACTAATTCCAACATTTTTGCCTTTCCACTACTGGTAAACTGACTGAGGTTCAGAAAAACGGATATTTAGGCCAGTACCATCTTTTAGCAATTCTTTCGTATTTTACTTGAAGAGGAACAGGCCTACAGTAGGCACTATGGCACGAAAAAGGATTTGGAGTATTGCGAATTAAATTAATACAACGGAAGACATGTTTTTGCCAAGACCCTTTCCACCACTGCTGCTTTTACCTTAGTAGCCGAACAAAACGTTGAGTGAATATTCAAATTCTTCACTTATAAACAACATAAGGGTATAATTATTATAATTATTATTTTATAGTTACTTTATTATGACCAATTTTTTTCAACTCCAATCATGGGTAACAACTCGGTCGAAGGACAGTAACGAAGTACGATGAGGATTTAGTATTATGATTATTATTGATAATATTATTATTCTCTGACCTTTTTTTGTTGAAAAACCCCTTATAAAACAATAATTAATCGAAAACGTCACGGACATAGCCGCTTATGGGAAACATAGACAAAAACGCTGCATATTATTAAACAACGGTTTATTATTTACCTGTAGATACCTTCTGCGTAGATCGCTGTTTTCTGTGGTCAATACCTACCCTCGAGCTCCGCCCAGGGAAGCCCTAAATCGAGATCGTACAGGATCCGGCCAGGGAATTACAGTTTCATAAAAACGCGCAGGATTCAATAAGTAATCATTAATAATCAGTTTTTGTTATTCTTGAAATATAACGTTTTTCAAGTTACAAAAGTACCTATCAACAAAATCCAAAAGAGCCATCATTCTTAAAATGAAATAATATTACAGAACAGCCAACTCGATTTCATTCCTAACAATGATTCACGATCATGTTGACGAAGCTTTTCGATGCAAACGAACGACTGGTCGTACAACGCTCTGGGTGGTCTCAAAAAGTTCTTTAGTTTTAGTTCAATTTGAAAAGGTTTGAAAAAAAGCCACTTCTATTAAAAGTTTTCGAGCTATGGCGTTCTGAACGTTTCAGTCCCTATTTTTCACCCCTTAGATATGACTGACACTAGACCGCGGAACAACTAGACCCCAAACAGGACCTACAAACTAAATCATTAATTCTGGTCGACGGTAAGTAACTAAGAAAAGTGCGAAGCACGGTATACGGCGGACGGACAGACATTTTTTTATTCCATTTTCGGATCATAAGTACCTTGGAAACGGAAGCCATCCAATTTTGTGGGGGGTAATTTTTTTTAAATGTTCGATCCAAAAATAATAAACCAAAACAATCGATGTACCGTTTCCATCTCTACTTACACGTTTCTAGCTAAGATCCTAAAGCTTTCCACCACTGGTGCAGCCGTTACCTTAGCAGCCGAACAAAGCGTTGAGTAATATTTACATTTTTATTTTAAACAACATAAGGGTATTATTATTATTATTTTATTGTTGCTGTTAGTTTTTGTTTTTTTTCAACGCCAATAATTGGTAATAACTAGGTCGAAGGACGGTAACATGACGTACGACGAGGACGTATTATTATGATTGTGATTATTATTATTAACATTACTTATTATTCTTATTACTCCCTGACTTTTTTTATTGAAAAATAATCATTAAAACAGAAAAACGTCACGGAAATAGCACGGAAATACACCATCTCTACTTACGAGCGAGATCGAGCAAAACGACCGCTGTGCGAAGAGAAAATGAATACGAAGAAAATGAGCAAGATCTTCGATAATTTTCACCCGGCGCACGAGTGGAATGTTTAAAATTCCCGGCGGATTGCGAGTAGTCCAGTTAGAGCGCGACGGTGGATCAGTGGGGAGGGCGGCGTGGGGGGAGGGTGGAGGGCAGGCTCCTCAAATATAAATGACCTTTTAAAGGAGGACGCCGAATAAAGAAAGGACGGTTTATTAGGGAATTCCCTTGCAGGGGTTTTCTCCCCGGGTGATTTTTATTCAGAATGTGACTCTCCGGCCCGGAGACGGGCCGAGGGATTTGAAACGCTTTTGAATTGTTGTGCCGGCACCGAGGGGAAAAGGGCAAGGGGAGGGGGGAGAAAAGTCGGGAGAAGAGAAAAAATAAGGTGAAAGAAGGGTGGAGGGGGTAGAGAGAGAAAACTGCAGGGCTGACTGGCAGTGGACGTCGTAGGCGATGGAGGGGAAGTGAAGGGGTAGCGAGGGGAATCGGACGCGGGGGCGGAGACGCGGTCGTAACGCAAAATTGTGCCAATAAACTCGGCTGAATTATCCAGAGCTGCCCGGGAGCTCTTCGCAATGAGCTCACCCTAAAACAACTAAAACCCTTTATGGAAGACGTTGTTGAGAAGTTATTCCCAGAATTATGTTTGCCCTATTCCCCGTCCCTTTTCCTGATATTATTTCAGCCTTGAAATACAATGGGGCCGCCAGTATTTCAACAACTTTTACCGTTTTCAGCCGCCCCCCACCCCTCCCCTCACCATTCAGCCGCCCCGCCAGTACACATGTTGGCCTCGCCCTTTCTGACGGGTTATCTCCATCCTTTTTCGGGAGGTAAATAAATTCCATTGTTTCCCCGAGCGTTCAACCGGATTGTTACTTATTATATTTGAGGTTCCAACGGTGCAGCATGACCGTATTAGCAAATTTTCATAGTCGTTGGTTTTCATAGACATAATCCAACTTTTTTTTTTTTTTAGAGGGGGTGGGATTTCATTGCGCATTTAAGAAATTTGAATTTAGCACCTAAGTACATAATATTTTGAAATTGGTTGAGTTTATTTTTACAGAGCATTTTGAATCCCTAAATTTAATCGAAAATCCATTCCTATGTATATATCACTGATTCAGCTGTTTCATCAAGTGTTTCAGCGAGTTCAAACTTGTTTACCTACAAATTTGTATTTCATAAAAAAACTATATAATTAGGATATGATTTTTTGGTTTATTATTTTCAATAATAAACTCCTGGAATCGAGCATGAAAAAAAAAAAAAATTTTAACCCCTTATCCACTCAAAATTTGATGGTTTCCGTTTCAAGGTACGCAGAATCCGAAAATGTAGTTGAAAAATTTCTGTCCGTAGGCCGCACATTTCTGTTACCATGAACCAAAATTAATGAAATTAGGTTTGTAGGTCTCACTTTGGGTCTAGCTGGCCCGCGAAGCTCGGCGTTACTGCCAGTCATCTCTAAGGGGTCAAAAATAGGGGTTGAAATTTTCAGAACGCCGTGGCTCGAAAACTTTCAATAGAAGTGTTTTTTTTTAGCGTTTTCAAATTGAGCCCAAACTAAAGAATTTTTTGAGACCACCCGAAGCATTGTATGACAAGCCGTTCATTTGCACCGAAAAGCTTCGTCAATATGATCGTGAATGAAACGGTATAAATCCGGCCCAGATATCATCGCTAGGGAACACCTGATTATAATAACAGATGGCTGTATGAAGTCGAGTTGGTTGTTGTGTGATAACGGCCGTTTGTGGACGGGGGACGCGTGGAAAGGGGCCTTTATAAGCAGCCCTGCTAGCCCAGCTCGTCATTCGACCGACTGACCCACGACTTGCGACTTCTCTCTCGACCCTCTCTCACACCCTCTCTCTTCTACCTTTCCTTGCACTCGCTGTGGTGAAAACCGTGGGGTGCTCTCCTCCTTCCTGGTATCTGCTGTGGTGAAAACCTCGGGATACCTCCTTCTCCTGTGGCACCTGCTATGGTGAAAACCACGGGGTGCCTAGCCTCCACCTTCCAGGCGTCTGTGGCGAAAACTACGGGACGCCTCCTTCTCCTCTAACACCTGCTGTGGTGAAAACCGCGGGGTGTTAGCCTCCATCTTCCCGGTGTCTGCTATGGTGAAAACCACAGGACACCTTCCTCTCCTTTAGTACCTGCTGTGTTGAAAACCCAGGGAGCTAACCTTCCCTCCAACTAACGCCTGCAGCAGTGAAAACCGCGGGGCGTAAGCAAAGGACTCCTACAGAGCACTCCCTTCCTCATCCAACCTATCAACCCACCATAACCTATTCTCATCCAACTCACCCGCCATGTCGTAAGCCCGGCACCGGCTCACGACAACAACAAATAATTATTAATGATTGAATCCCGCGCATTTTTATTAAAATGGAAATCGCACTCGATTTAGGGCTTTCTTGGTGAGAGCACGATGGTACGTATTGACCACAGAAAACAGTGATCTACGCAGAAGGAGCATCTCTACAGGTAAATAATAAACCGCTGTCTAATCAATTGCAGCGTTTTTGTACCGTTGTTGGTTTATTACGTGCCTTGAAACGTAAACCACCAAATTTTGAAGGGTTTTCATTTTATTTTTTTATGCTCGATTCCAAAGGTTCATTATTGAAAACGATAATCCAGAAGGACGTTCTCCCTCAGCGTTGCAGAATTGTTTGGTTTTTCTCACTTGCTTCGTTTGGTGTGGAGCCGCGAACCAAGTTGATAAAGCGGGTGGTTACAATTAGGTTAGCACGGCTGTCAAAGGAAACCCCCTGGTGAAGGGACGAGGAGAGGCCCTGATAATAATTCTCCTCCCGCAGCATAATAATGTGGAAACGTGAAGGGGTTTAGAGATCCATCTCAGAGACTGACTGCCGACCTCCTCCCACGAGGAGTGACAAGCGGCGTCTAGATGGATGGTAATAGGGACAGTTTGCGGATAGACACATCCTGACGGGGTCCCCAGGAACCTCAGGGAGCCCCTCGGCTCGCCCGCGGGATGAGGTGCGGCTGAATAATCGAAATGATAATGGTCAGAGCGGCAGGCGGAGGGGGCTTGAGTGATGTCCCTGCGACGCTGTTAACTGACGTCGGGGGATGCCGTGTGTCATTCCTCCGCCTCCGCCTTCGTTTCCCTCTAATGTTTCCGTCACCTACCGCAATTCGCGTCTCTTAGTTGACGCATTGCATCATCGCACTGAATTTAGTGGTGAAGAGGGAAACACACTTACTGGAATATCCTGCGTATCTTTCACAAACTCTAAATACTTGGTGCTCCTCGGTACTCAGCATAGAACAGGTACGAACTCATCACTCGCGAAGAAATCGTGGAAACCCATTTCAAAGAAAAAACGCCACAAAGCCCTTGTCACATGGGTTTATTATTCTCTTGGACATACCTAAGGAAATGCTGGAAATATATTTATTGTTTCTTTCATGTGCAATTATTGAAATAGCTATTGGTGATGGTTTCCACCAAATTTGGTCCCCAATATCGAATTAGGCGCTATTTTTTCGAAATTATCTTTAATCATTGATAGTCCCATTTAACTGTCTTGTAATCCCATTTAATTGTCTTGATTCACCTGCTGATACTGCTGCTAGTCTTATTATAAAATTTATGGTGATTTCAGAATGTTTCCCAGGTTTTTGACTCATGAAAAATGAATTTTGGGAGCTGAACCTTCCGGGGGACCACCGGGGGATGGTCTTTTTTCATTTGAAAAAAGATTCATCGAAATCCACGAAATTTCCATGAACCAAAATTAATGAAATTTAGTTAGTAGGTCCCATTTGGGATCTAGTTGGTCCACGAAGCTCGTCGTTAATGTCAGTCATCTCTAAGGGGTGAAAAATAGGGGTTGACATTTTCAGAACGCCGTAGCTCGAAAACATTCAGTAGAAGGGGATCGTTTTTTTAAAGCTTTAAACTGATCTTGATTGAACTTTTAGATTCAACCACTCCGCTCCGCTTTTCTTTTGGGTTCTTTTGGATTCTTTCGTTCGTTCACAGTATTAAGGCCGTAAAGTTTGCACCAAAGCTTCGTCAACATGATCGTGAATGAAACGGCATCCATTCAGCATAGATATCATTGCTAGAGAACACCTGATTATAATCACGTTTGGTGTATGAAATAGAGTTAGTTCGTTGTCCTGTAATATTATTTCATTTGAAGACTTGCTGGTTATTTTGAATTTTTTGATAGGTATAGGTACTATAGCAACATGTACAAAATGAAATGCATAACGACAGATCATAAAATAAAGATAGAATTTTTGAATCCGCCGCACATTTATGAAACTGTAATTGCCTGGATTTAGAGCTTTCTTGAGGGAAGCATGGGGGTAGTAGGTATTGTCCACAGAAAACAGTGATGTACGGTGAAGGGGCATCTGTACTAATAAGCCCTTGAGTAATAATTTGCCGTTTTGTTCCAAATAACGATACAGACAAAAACAAAAAAATGTCTCATGCGCGATAATCGCCCATTGGGGTAACTTTCAAAATTCAGAGCCCTTTTGGAAATCAAATTCATGTTTTTGAAACTTTTCCAGATCACATTAAAATAATTCCCAAAAAGCAGTAGAACGAGTAACATGCTGAAATTCTGGCTTGAGTGACTGAATGAATTCTGGCAATACTAAGTAGCTAGGGACCGCTGCCTCTCCACAAATCTCATAATAATATGATGTGAAGGTGACGGGGAGGATTTTGATGGAGCAAACTACGCATTGCAGGAACCTGCCACAAAAATGAATCATCCTTACAGACAGAACTGACGCAGTGATGCCGCCATTAATTAAATGTAATGTTCGTTTTTGCAATACACGGGAATTGATGGTCCCTCCCCCAACCCGGGAAAACCTGAGACGAAAATACTATGGAAAAAAATAACTATAAAGTTGAAGAATTAGCCATTGTTCTCGAGTGATAAAGGAGGCCCCATAAACCCCCTTTGGGGAAGAAGAGGTTTTCGGCCAGTTCATCATTTTGATGAATTCAGGAGCCATTAGGGCGATCAGCGCAGTTGGCACACGAAATAGTAATGGGAGGAAAAGGGAGGTCGGGACGAGTTCTTTCCCGCGCTCTTTCACCTCTTGATGCCCGTTTGCGCGGAAAACGCCGCAGATTGATGGCAGCAACCGGCCGGGAGGTAAATAAAGTCTCCTACAGTGGGGAAAACTCTTTTTCCAAGGCGAAAGGCACCTGGTCTGGCACGAAACAAAGGGAAAGATCCCTCGGCAGAAAGCATTGTCTAAATAGATCCGGGAAGGGAAACCTTCGACAGTGAAAGAGGTACTGCGAGCCAGTAAATCACAAAGAGTCCCATCCCTGATGAACGCCCGTTTTCGGCCTCTCCAGTTTTTGGCGCGGATCCAACGCACTTAGCGCCTCTTGGGCTCTTTTCCCTTTACGTAATAATACTTTTTTTCTCTCTTCGTGAAAAAAGAGACTTGATTGAGTGGCCTTACATCAGGGTGATGCCTCCGGGGGGGGGGGGGGGGGGGGGGGGTCGGTATATCAATCCGGGCGAATCGAACATTTCCCTATTCCTCGTGAACTCCGTCCCACAGTTTAGCACCTTCCGTTTTCCGGGTGGCAACACTTTGGGATTAATAGCTGAGCAATTTGCACTTTTCCCGTCATCACAGGTTTTTCAGGTTTCTTCAGAGTCGCAAGCATACAACTTGTAAGTGCAATGAGTTGGTAATACATCTTTTGTATAACTATTTTCTCTAGGAATTTTTAACTTCGTTTCCTTGCATCTTCTACATCTCGTTGGGACAAGTGGATTGTTTGAATGAAAATGTGTTGACACGAAAATTTATCTCGGTACAACCCTCAATACAACTACAAGAAGAAAATCAATGTTTCTAAGGTTCTAAGATTCTAAGGAGTTCAGAAGAGCCCATTTTTTTCATCATTGGTGTTATACCTAATTATATTTTTAGCATGAACGTGATGCAACCTCGTTTGTTGCCGTGGTTACGCGTAATGTCACCAATGTTTCGTGAGTTAGATCTTCGGACCCTAGATAAGTTCATTCCACAGTTTTCTAGCTTGTTCAAGTTAACCAGTTTCTAGCTTGTTCCGAGTTAAAATCGGCACCTACATTGGGATTTACCAAAATTTCTATGAGCCCAACAAATTTCATTAGGTATATTCCAATAATCTCAACGCTCCACTTCTCATCACAAAAATCTGGTGCTGCTTATTCCTATTACTTCCTGTTTGATCAGATTTAATGGCGTAGGGCCTACGTAAACAGTTCTACATCATAATTATCAAGGTTAGTACCGTCGATTAGTGGAATGTGGACGAGCAACAGGTTCAGTCATCACTCCACACCCTAATCTGAGACAACAATTGAGATACTACTGTGTTCTCAAGTGGCAGCAAGATCTTCCTCAATGTTAAGAAGAGTAACCGTTTAAAACTGACAACGACGAATTAAGTTTACTTCTACAAAACAATCCAACTCGGCGCATCACTTTCTTCCGGACACTCGGTAGTTCGGAGCTCTTGAAAATTAATACCCTTTCCTCTCCTTGTTGAGAAAACTGGGGTTGTCAAACAAGACTGGGGAGAAAAGACGGGAAGTCGGGAAGTGTTCTAGACATTAATACAGGAGGAAACCAAGCTGTGGTAATTATTCAAAATTAAGAAGGATATAATTAGGCAGAGAGCCGTAATGGGCCATCAGTCTTGAAGCCCTCGAGAAAACCAGAACGAGAGGAGGAAACTTGTTCAGGATAATAAACTGAGCAGAGCTCAATTCCTTCGTCAAAGCCACGATGCTTGTACCAATTTTCCGGGTGCGAATCTCATAAAAGTTTCATATTTAAAATAACTGCCCTTGAATATAATTACAGGGGTAGAAGTGGCTATTTTGACGATGGTGCAGAATATTGTTATCACTGTCGGATGGAATGGCCGTTAGTTTTCAAATTCAAAACTAACGGCCATTAGTTGAAATTTATTATTGAGGATAAGCCTTCTCTAAACCTTTGCGACACAACATCGGCTGTAATTGTGCATATTCCCAAGCACTGTGATGAACGGACTCGGAATTTTTTATTTTGCTTCAGTGTCTATCAAGGTCTATCTTTGTGGTCATTTTTCGGAGAAAAACAATTACTGCCCTTCAGCCCCTTTTTGATTTTTAGATATTTTGAACGAATTGAATTTTGTGTCTGTCAACCTGGGTCAGAAAACCTTTGCCATGTGTATTTATGTAGCTGGCAAACATTTTTGGTGGTAATGAGCTGCAGTTAAGTGGTAATGGTGAGCTGCAATATTGGTGGTGATGAGCTGCAATGCAATCGGAGGGTAACTATGGGTTCAGCCATTGATGGGTCAGTATCAATTCCAGCGAACTCGGACTAACTTTCTTCTCCGAACGCGCAAACGTAAAATCCTTGCTACGATCATAAGTAAGAAAGAATTAACGTAGCGAGTAATGTTGGAGGGTGGCTGCGGATTGGGCCGCATAAGGCTCAGAAAAATCGAACTGTAACTTGTTTGGCATGCGCCACCGCAAAACCTCATGAAACTTGCAAGGTAACGGAAACCAGCCTTTCAAAGTTTGATGCTAATCGTTTTTAGCATGGCATAATTGGGAGGAAAAAACAGGAAATTTTATTTTGAACAATGCACAGATTAGACAGCATTTTTATCACAGGTGCATCAGTCATAGGTACTCGCAGACTATCTTGACTGAACGGAATGTGCTAATCGTTTTCAAATAGCTATTATAATATATAACGGAAGAGAAACACGAAGTTTGGTTTTGAACAGGTATACAGTTAGACAGAATTACAACAGAATTTTATCAATATAGCTACAACACTCGAGGGTAGGAGGGTGTACCTACTGGAACATGAGATGACGCGTTATTGGAATATTAAATCCTCGTTATCCTTTGCCGACACATAATGAACTTGTGAGGTTATATCAGGATATATCCGGGGCATTAATCTCAATGGTGGTGGAAGCGTAGTGCGATGGGTGAAGGCTGATGGGGGTCGTAAGGCACAATTAAGATGACAGGTATTAGGAGAGCGGATGGTTTCTTATTAGGGGCGCTCAGACTGATGGTGTCCATCAAGACAATGACGTCACCAGTCTGTTCGGACATACGCCGCCCTATCAAAAGCTTATCTCAAATCCGCCTTTGCTGGCACGTCAAGGCGATCGGTTGCGGGACGTGTAATGCAATGACAGTCGGAGATAAATTGAAGAATGTTGACTGTAGTGTATGTTTATCAAACTTGCTGTAGAGCAAAGCAAGTCTAATTCAACCTACATCGAAGAAAGCAATAATACATCACCTAGACATACCTCCTGTGGGCCAACAGGTCAGACCATAGATTAATACTACACCATCTATCTACATATACACCAAAGCTTATATACAACTATGGGTCAGACACAGTGTTGGAGGATTCATGTGACGGAGGACCATTTTGCATCAGAATGACTTTGAAACCTCAACAAACCGTACGAAAGGTCCTCATAAGGTTCCACCATACTTGAATAAAGTTGAGTCATAATTTTCACAAAAAAAATTTAAAACAAAAAACGCTGTAAAGTCCTTGTCACATGGGTTTATTATTCTATTGGACATACCTACAGAAATGTTGGCTGTTCATTTATTGTTTCTTTCATGTGAAATAATTGAAATAGCTATTTCTGATGGTTTCCACCAATTTTGGCCCCCAAAACACAAATTAGGTAGGTACCTACGCTCTTTTTTTTTTTTTTTTTTTTTAAATCATCTTTGATCATTGGTAGTGCCATTTAGTCGTCTTGATCCACGTGTTGACACTTTTTCTAGTGTTATTATACAAATTGATGGTGATTTCAGACGATTTTCCAGATTTTTGCCTCATAAAAAATCAATTTTGGCAGCTGAATCTTTGGTAGAACCTCAATTTTCCACTCTTTGGTCAAAATCGACTTCACATTCGGTCTTCTGGTCCCCAAAAACATAGAAAAAGATACCTCAAAAGCTCATTTTACTAACATGTTACTAAAACACAAAAAGTACCTATTTTTAACCACATTTTCACTCATAACACCCCTGGGTATATTCCGATCGGCCTGAAAAGTTTCGGGACACAACTAGGGCCCAAATGGAGCATGTGTGCGAAAGAACGACTTTTTTAGACCGAAAATGAAGCCTGTAGACGTGATACGACGTACGGCGGACGGCAGACGGACATTGCATTTTGGTTTATTATTCTGTGAATAATACACCTATGTATTCGCTCAGCAAAAAATTTTTATAACACCCCCTCAAAATTTATTCTTTTCCGTTTCAAGGTGCGTAGATTCCAAAAATGCAATGTCCGTCCGCCGTCCGCCGTACGCCGTATCACGTGTACAGGCTTCATTTTCGGTCTAAAAAAGTCGCTCTTTCGCACACATGCTCCATTTGGGCCCTAGTTGTGTCCCGAAACTTTTCAGCCCGATCGGAATATACCCAGGGGTGTTATGAGTGAAAATGTGTATAAAAATAGGTACTTTTTGCGTTTTAACAACATGTTAGTAACAGGAGCTTTTGAGGTATCTTTTTCCATGTTTTTGAGGACGAGAAGACCGAATATGAAGTCGATTTTGACCAAAGACGCGGAAATTGAGGTTTTACCAAAGGTTCAGCTCCCAAAATTGGTTTTTTATGAGTCAAAAACCTGGAAAACTGTCTGAAATCACCATCAATGTGCATAATAACATTGGAAAAGTGTAAACAGGTGAATCAAGACCATTAAATGCCACTACCAATGATCAAAGATGATAAAAAAAAAAGAAAAAAAAAGCGTACCTATTTCATGTTTTGGGGGCCAAAATTGGTGGAAATCATCAGAAATAGCTATTCCAATCATTCCACATGAAAGAAACAATACATTTAACAGCCAACAAAAATCTCTAGAACTCCAAAAGAATAATAAACCCATGTGACAAGGACTTTGCAGCGTTTTTGGAATCTACGCACCTTGAAACGGAAAAGAAAAAAGTTTGAGGGGGTGTTATAAAAATGTTTTGCTGAGCGATTACATAGGTGTATTATTCACAGAATAATAAACCAAAATCAGTTTCAAATTCCTTGTATGGGAAAACTCGTATTTTTTCCCATATAAGGAATTTGAAACTGTATTTTGTTTTAAATTATTTTTTCTGCTGGTGCTGCAGACTCGAATGGCCAGCAAGTCCCCTTATCAAGATCCAGAAGTACCTTAGCGGTATTGGGGCATTGCAGGATCTGCATTATGAAGACTACTCATAGTTTGATGCCACTTAAATGAAGAGGCTAGAAAGCGTCACTTCCTGTCTTCCAGATGTCTGGAGGCGCGGCGTCCTGCAAATCGTGCAGCACAGCCTCACACTAGACACCACCAGGAAATTATACCTAGATTTCTTAGAGGAATACAAGATTCGATAGGTGAGTATGTTCGAAACGCAGATGGTAGCAATATAAGGGGACTGTAAAGAGACTTCTCTGATATACCTAAGCGAATGAAAGTGCTTGAAAATCTTATATTAAAATTTATATTTACTATTCTTATTTGCTTAAGTTTAAATTGCGATATTTCATTATTGTTGCTATAGAAGTTAAAAACATTAATAATTCAGTATTCGAAAAACATTGTAAATGGTGAACATATAAAACAGTTCATCTATAAATACATAAATATAGGTACTAAAAAAACTGCAAAAGAGTGGTGGCTGCGTTTCTCCATATTCTTTCACTGGTTCGTTCCACAGATCCTATTAAAAAACATAGAAAATATTTAACTTGAAGTTGCGCTTAGTTTGGCAGTGTTACTAGTAGTTGAGGAGCGTTCAAAATGTCCAACAAACTTCCTCACAACTTCGTATAAATTCTCCAAAAACTGGCAGCTACTGGCAGATACGGGACCTGTTAAGTAAGGACAAATCTCTCATATTATCCTTTGTCATACCATCCCAACAGCCTTCTCATCGAACTGTTGGATTCAGCTTATTAGCTCTTCAGCGCTTTCATTAATGTTCTTCCATAATAATGATTCACAAGAACTCTGATCGGTTTTCTTCATCCATTTCCAAGTTCGTGGAGAGTATCAACCCATGATAATGTTGCTGATGCAACTAGTACACATTAGGTTAAACATGTATTATGAAAGTTTATGTTGAGTCCCTCAAAATTTTGGTGTGGGTTAGAAAAAGATAGTAAATGTGTTATGAGCTTCAATTGTTTATTATTTTTGGAAACAGTCTTTTCAGAGTGTGGGTTCATGGGATACGAATAGGTTGAGGTAGATAATCGTTACAGGAAACCGAAATGGCTTGTTCAGTAGTAGTATGGGTAGTTGTAAAGCCCTCTGTAAATAGATGGGTAGTAGCCATATCCCAGCAAGACGTCCTTCTTTTGGCGCTCCACCTCCTCTTCACCACCAGGGAAGGCGGCAACGCAGGCGATGACCAAGCAGGCGAAAAACTGCAAGACAAGTAGATTTTTATAAAACCTAATGAGTTATCGGACAAACAAGGCCATTACATGATAACAATTCAGCAGTATTGTTACCTACGTTATCGGGGTTACGATAATGCTCTAAGTAAAGAAATGCTGTCCATACTAATAATAAGGTCATACTTGTATGTTGGATAAGATTAATTTGTACAAAAAGGACCATCAAACATGTTATTTTTATTTGAATAAATGGCGCTGAGTAACTCGACAGCTCAAAATGGGCGCACAACCAATTCCTAACTACATATATATTGTTGTTAATTTCAATTCATTTTACTTAGCCGAAATGTTTTTGGATTTTGAAGTAATTTAGCCGTCACCACTTTTGGTCATTTTCAAAAAACGCTGCAAATTATAATACAACGGTTTATTATTTTACCTGCATAGATGCCGCTTCTGCGTAGATCACTGTTTACTGTGGTCAATTTACCCTCGAGCTCCCCCCAGGAAAGCCCTAAATCGAGTACTGGAGCCGGTCAGGGAATTTAAGTTTTACACAAATGCGCGGGATTCAATAATTCAATTATTATTGATAGATATTACACAACGGTGAATTATTACATAGCGGTAAATTATTACGCAACGCTTCATTATACTATCTCCATAGAAGGGGCACCTGTACACGTAAATCATTACACAACGGTTTATTATTTGCCTTATGCTTCATGAATGATTGAATTATTGAATCCCGCGCGTTTGTATCAAACTTTTATTCCGGGGCCGGCTCCAGTACCCGATTTAGGCTTTCCAGGGGCAGCTCGAGGATATTGACCACAGAAAACAGTGATCTACGCAGAAGGCATCTACGCATCTATACAGGTAAATAATAAACCTTTGTGTAATAATTTGCAGCGATTTTTCATTGTATTTTCGGATTCTACGTACCTTGAAACGTAAAACCATCAAATTTTGAGGGGGGGTTAAATTTTTTTGAATTATTTTTCCTTGCTGATTCCAAAGGTTCATTATTGAAAATAATAATGAATTAAACAGACAAGAAATAATTAAACAGCCAAGAAATCATTAAACAGACAAGAAATATCTTGGCTAAGTTAGAATCAGGAAAAACGTGCCTGTCCAGATTTATGAAGGACTTAATGTAGTGCATAGCAGATCAATCTATAATCTATGTGAATTTTCATTGAAATCTAAAACTCAAACTAGCGCTTTTATGTGTACGTATCCAAACGTATCTAATTATTTGGATTCATGCCACAGAGTATAGCCACTGGGCTATTTTCTCTGCAAACTGTGGATTCATTGTACTAAACTTGATGGGCTTGGTTCAGTTGAATGTTACCGATACTAGGTTTAAAATATATCCCGTGTAAGTGATATGTAATCTGACCTGCTTATAAAAAGGCAAATTTTATTATGCACTACTTGTACAGAACTGGCGTTATTCCAAACGCAACTAGATTTATCATCGAATTTCAAATACGAGATTCGAGTGGATATGTAAAATGTAACGTATGAATACTTTTCAAATTTGGGAAGCTCATTTTTTTGTGCAAAAGTGACTAGGTACGTACTTGAGCCAATTTTCCTTCATTAGGTATTAACTTTGGTGATGGAACTATAATAATAACATACTATGTATTATGGATACGTATGAAATTTGTTGCTCTAAATTATGTCTAAAATCATGAAAATTGTAAGTTACTTACCAAGAATTTGAGAGAAATCATGTTGATGAGTTGTGAAGTAGCTTGCACAATGTTAGACCTGACGAACTAACTGCCTTTTATAGGAGAATGTCTCCACCACTATCCCAAAACCATTGATATTGGCTGATTACCGTATACCAGAGCTTCACTGTGTGTCGTTAAGTGAATATGTGAAACAGCGGTGTTTAGATCTATATTAGGTTGTTACATCACTGAGGTAACTTCCTTGTTACGATTACTCTCAGTCTCGAACAAAACATCATTACTGATGTTCCATTCAATTGTCATTAGGATAATTTATCAACTTCACTCGATAATGATAATGTGAATACGAATCCTCCAAATAAATAACAAGAAGGTTAGATGCCAGTCGGGCAAACACGAGTTGCGATTATCGCCTCACCAGGTGGTGGGGAGTCCAACTTGGTTGAAAACTCTATAAAAGGCTTCCGATCCTCTAAAATCGGCATTGTGCAAGAAGCTTCACAAACCACCATCATGTTCTCCCTCAAGTTCTTCGTAAGTACTGTAAATGTATTTATAGCGTACTGAGGTGACTAAATTATGTTTGCTGTACATTATTTGTTATTGTTGACAACTGCTATTTCGACAACATTTCTCTTGAAAGATATTTTGTAATGACATTCAATGTCTCTAGTCACAGTGTAGTCCAGGGTTCGTACGCTTTAAAGTTGCGTCTTGGAGTGATAATCTAAAGTTCAGCAACACCACGATTAATTAACTCATGTACATACTAAGTTTAACAGCCTTACTACCATAATCATAGCTTTTCTCATTCATCCAGACGTTTAATGAACCAGGTTTAGAGGAACGATACGCTAAGTCATCACCATTTATTCAAAAAAGAAATACCCAAAATTTCCAACATTTCGATTGAACAATCTGTAGTTTATAGGTTTCCTACTTGTATAGGGTGAAAAGCTCAGTGTAATTCATTATTATTATAGTCACAGCTAAATTTGGTGATAAGCAAGACCAAAATGAGATAAATTTGTTAAACTTTCTCTAATATGGAAATCTATGGTCGTCGCTGTTAGTTAAATTTTGCTGTATTCGCTATTAAAACGAGAAAGATTGCCTGACGTTTACCTTATGGAAACCACCTTTCTAGATTTTTGCCTGCTCGGGCATTCGCCTGTCTCTTTAGCCCCGGTAACAGCGCCTGCTTGACTGGGGAGCGCAATAACATTTATTGTACCAATACTATGGTACAGCCCTGCTAAATATTGAATTAAATCGCCACCAAAACAAGAACGCTGCAAAGTCCTTGACACATGGGTTTATTATTCTATTGGACATACCTACAGAAATGTTGGCTGTTCATTTATTGTTTCTTTCATGTGAAATAATTGAAATAGCTATTTCTGATGTTTTCCAACAATTTTGGCCCCTAAAACACGAATTAGGTACGCTCCCTTTTTTTTCCTTCAAAGTATCTTTGATCATTGGTAGTGCCATTTAATCATCTTGATATACGTGTTGACAC
Source organism: Leptopterna dolabrata (assembly GCA_954871275.1). Classification (NCBI taxonomy): domain Eukaryota; kingdom Metazoa; phylum Arthropoda; class Insecta; order Hemiptera; family Miridae; genus Leptopterna; species Leptopterna dolabrata. The sequence goes on from OX940983.1 coordinate 24,410,015, forward strand.
TTTTTCTAGTATCATTATACAAATTGATGGTGATTTCAGACGATTTCCTAGGTTTTTGACTCATAAAAAATCAATTTTGGGAGCTGAACAAATGGTAGAACCTCAATTTTCCACTCATTGGTCAAAATCGACTTCATCTTCGGTCTTCTCGTCCCAAAAACACGGAAAACGATACCTCAAAAGCTCATGTTACTAACATGTTACTAAAGCACAAAAAGTGCCTATTTTTATACACATTTTCACTCATAACACCCCTGGGTATATTCCGATCGGTCTACAAAGTTTCGGGACACAACTAGGGCCCAAATGGAGCATGTGTGCAAAAAGAACGATTTTTTTTAGACCTAAAATGAAGCCGGTACACGTGATACGGCGGACGGACATTGCATTTTTGGAATCTACGCACCTTGAAACGGAAAAGAAAAAATTTTGAGGGGGTGTTATAAAAATTTTTTGCTGAGTGAATACATAGGTGTATTATTCACAGAATAATAAACCAAAACATTACCTGAATTTCTACTTGTGCATGGAAACATATTCTATTATTGACTGGTGGTTCATAATTCTAGTTTTTCGCCTGTTTGGTCATCGCCTGCGTCGCCGCCTTCCCTGGTGGTGAAGAGGTGGAGCGCCAGAAGAAAGACATCCTCCTGGGATACGGAGCCGGCTACAGGGGGCTTTACTACCCTTCCTACTACTCCACCTACAGGGGGCTTTACCCATTCTACTGAGCGAGCATACGTGAATTTCCTCTCAATCGTATGTTACTGCAAATGTTGTTTTTAAATGTTATAAACAGGTACAGAAATAAACGTTGGCATAAGCAAATATAATGAATGGGTTTTACTTAATGCATAGCAGCTGATAATGTAGATAACCCACAAGTCCCAAACACCATTTCATTTAATGATTTATTGTGCATAATCCCACTTCGAGCAGCATTATGAGTGTTGGTAACACCAGAAACCTGAAAAAGCCGAACTGCAATGCTATTTCTTTTTATCTTGTATTTAGATACATGCGATTTTTAAGAGTGGGCGACCAGACAAAGAAGTACTTGCAAATACATGGATCATTTTCGTCGAGGTTTCACTCGAATGATTTGGTCTGAAAGAGAGATTGTGAGAAAATGTGATGGATGGACTATCAACATAATTATCTGAATGGTACTTGAATTAGGAAAAATATGGCAGGCCTACCCAACAATTTTTCAACGTTGAATAGGGCTTTTTGCGGCTGTATGATCAAAAACGCAAGAATTGGGCATTTTTCTTGCCTCCTTGTTTCCATGACCTAAGCTTTGGCTTCCCTTGCAGCCCTTGAGGTTTATAAATCATTGCGGTGGTCTATGTTCGGTGTAACTTCCAGATTTGGACGTAGATGCTCCGGCTAGATCTATTTCTGATTTTTCACAAGACGTCTCCTCTACTGGCTGTGGTTCCATCGCCCAATTATCCGTGTTAAGAAGGGGTTTATTCTTGCTTTCCTCGCCTTCGAGATAAAAAGGCGGGTTGTCAGTCCGGTCCTCAAGTTTGTAGACGCTGACGGTTATTGGTCTTGAGTTCTCCTCCTCCTGACATGAGGGGATTTCGGATCTGGTTAAGCTTCCAACAGTTTTCTTGTTCTGATGTGTGCGACATGTGTTGCGAGTTTGGGAACGGAAATATCGGTAGGTGCTAAGGTCGAGTTGTTCTCGTCGCCTCAGGCGTACACAGTTATTCTTCTTTTCATGTGGAGCCGATCATTTGGTGACATCTGCAGACAGAATCACGTCAGTGCGGTACTCAAACACTTGTACAATAGTTCTCTTCATAATATAAAATATTACTCTTCAATTCTATTCTCATTTACATTCCCTCGGTACATAGTCATACAGTGTGGGCCGTGAAGCCCCCCCCCCCCCCCCCCCCAACCACAATATATTATATTACTGGAAATAGGAAAACAGTCGAATTATCTTCCTATTTTGCGCATGCGCATCAAAAATAAATTTAAACAAATGGAAACACTCCTTTTTTGGTTTATTATTTTCAATAATGAACAATTGGAATCGAGCATGAAAAAAAAAATTCTTACCCCCCCTCAAAATTTGATGGTTTACGTTTCAAGGTATGTAGAATCCAAAACTGCAATAAAAATATTTCTGTCTGTCCGCCGTACGCCGTACGCCGTACGGGCCACTTTTCTTAGTTACCATGAAAGAAAATTGATGAAATTCGGGTTATAGGAATTAAATCACTCGCGACGAAGTTGTGGAAACCCATTTTAATAAAAAACGGAGTTATAATATAACAAAGTCTTTTTCCACGAAAACAATGAATACAAAGTTAAATCGATTTCGACGGTTAGGTCATCATCAGTAACAAACATGAACCATCAGTAACAAACATGGTTTGTTACTGATGATGACCTAACCGTCGAAATCGATTTAACTTTGTATTCATTGTTTTCGTGGAAATAGACTTTGTTATATTATAACTCCGTTTTTTATTCGGGTTATAGGTTCCGTTCGCTGTCTAGTTGGTCCTCGAAGCTCGACGTTACTGTGAGTCATCTCTAAGGGGTTCAAAATAGGGGTTGACATTTTCAAAACGCCTATACCATTTTTTTACGTGAATATTTTTACGGTTTCAAATAGTTCTTGAACTTGCGAGTTTTTTAAGACCATCCGGAGCGTCGTACGTCCAGCCGTTCGTTCACAGTAAGGCCCCGAAGTTTGCACCGACAGGCATTTTCGACTCCAGTGTGAATGAAATTGTATACAATTCAAACCAAATCTCGTAACCAGAGACGCGCCCACAATAGGAAATTTGGCGGAGATGAAATCATTGCTAGGGATCACCTGATTATATAGGCGGAGTATGAAGTCGAGTTGGTTGTTCTGTGATATTATTTAATTTGAAAAATGATGGCTCTTTTGGAGTTTGTTGGTAGGTAGTGAAACTTGAACAAACGTTGAAGTATTATTGATGGGTAAATTATTACTACGGTAAATCATTACTCAACGGTAAATTATTACACAACGGTTCATTATACCATCTACGTAGAAGGGGCTGGAGTTTGTTGGTAGGTACTTTCGCAACTTTTTAATGTTAGATTCAGATTCTACACAAATTTTCATGAAAAAATTGCCAACGATTCGCTTTTTTATGATCGGCAGAAACGATGATTTGTCCACAAAAACATTGTTTTCCTCAACCCCTGCATATCGTACATGATTTTGCAGTGTTTTTAGTCTGGAGGCCCTAATAATTGTTCATCCTGGATAGCACCAAACTATACCAGAATGCTAAGGATTCCAACGCAGTATACCAGCATGTAAATGCAATTAGAACGTTTTGCTTTCATTTCACGTATAAAAACGCTGCAAATCCCTGCACAACGGTTTATTATTTTGTATAGAATACCCTTCTGTTACAGATCACAGCTCTATGTATAGATAACCCGTCTTTATAATATAATATGTACTATTCTATGCATAATTATGTAGATCGCAGACCCTCCGTAGGTTAGTACCTAACCCCGTACTCGTTACTAGGTACCTACCTAAATCACGAGTTAAATGTTGCTAAAATAATTCTGCCGATGACAAACAGTACCTAACAAAAAGAAACACACATAATGAAGTTCTGAAAAGAAATTGTTGATGAGGAGTGAAAAAAGTTGCAAAAGTACCTACCAACAAACTCCAGCCCCTTCTACGTAGATGGTATAATGAACCGTTGTGTAATAATTTACCGTTGAGTAATGATTTACCGTAGTAATAATTTACCCATCAATAATACTTCAACGTTTGTTCAAGTTTCACTACCTACCAACAAACTCCAAAAGAGCCATCATTTTTCAAATTAAATAATATCACAGAACAACCAACTCGACTTCATACTCCGCCAATATAATCAGGTGATCCCTACCAATGATTGGCCGTATTCACAAATTCCTATTGTGGGCGCGTCTCAGGTTACGAGAATTGGTTTGAATTGTATACAATTTCATTCACACTGGAGTCGAAAATGCCTGTCGGTGCAAACTTCGGGGCCTTACTGTGAACGAACGGCTGGACGTACGATGCTCCGGATGGTCTTAAATAACTCGCAAGTTCAAGAATTATTTAAAACCGTAAAAATATTTACGTAAAAAAATGGTATAGGCGTTTTGAAAATTTCAACCCCTATTTTGAACCCCTTAGAGATGACTCACAGTAACGTCGAGCTTCGAGGACCAACTAGACGCCGAACGGAACCTATAACCCGAATTTCATCAATTTTTTTTCATGGTAACTAAGAAAAGTGGCCCGTACGGCGTACGGCGTACGGCGGACAGACAGAAATATTTTTATTGCAGTTTTGGATTCTACATACCTTGAAACGTAAACCATCAAATTTTGAGGTAGGGTAAGAATTTTTTTTTCATGCTCGATTCCAATGGTTCATTATTGAAAATAATAAACCAAAACAATTGGTTTCTCAGATAAGTTCAGAATCGTGCGAACTCCTCAAACCTATTTATATACAATCAGAATAAATGAAATTTTGAAGCTGAAACTGGCTTAGGTACATCGGGTTATTCTACCATAATTGAATAACTGATTTCACAACGTGATACAGCGATAAAAAATACGGCAAAATTAGGTGATATATACAAACCTCAGAGAAACAATGTTTTTGTGCGCAATTCAAACTTGCGGACGTTTTCGCCAGTCAAAAAACTCAGCGTGTCATAAAATTTTGCACAGAACTCGAATCCGCAATAAAACGGTGCAAATCCCTGCACAACGGTTTATTATTTTGTACAGAATACCCTTCTGTTACAGATCACAGCTCTCTGTATACATAACCCGTCTATATAATATAATATGTACTATTCTATACATTTTATGTAGATCGCAGACCCTCCGTAGGTTAGTACCTAACCCCGTACTCGTTACTAGGTACCTACCTAAATCACGAGTTGAATGTAGCTAAAATAATTCTGCCAATGACAAACACTACCTAATAAAAAGAAACACACATAATGAAGTTCTGAAAAGAAATTGTTGATGAGGAGTGAAAAAAGTTGCAAACGTACCTACCAACAAACTCCAGCCCCTTCTACGTAGATGGTATAATGAACCGTTGTGTAATAATTTACCTTTGAGTAATGATTTACCATCGTGTAGTAATAATTTACCCAACGTTTGTCCAAGTTTCACTACCTACCAACAAACTCCAAAACAGCCATCATTTTTCAAATGAAATAATATAACAGAACAACCAACTCGACTTCATACTCCGCCAATATAGTCAGGTGGCCCCTAGCAATGATTTTATCTCCGGCTAATTAGCGAATTTTCGAAGAAAAGGAAGCTGTTCTCAGTCCAAAATTTTTAAAACTCGAATTTCCGAAAGATTTTTATACCAAAATCCGTTTCAGACCATCCTGAATTCCCTGCCGAAAGACACCAAAAATTATATGTATATATATATATATTTATATATCTATTTATATATCTATTTATATATTTATATATGTATGTGTCATTCCAGACGATAACTCTCGAAAGAATTGAGATAAAAAGTTCAAATTTGCACGAAAAATCAGTCTTGGCAATCGACAGGCTAAGTTCGTAGATGGGCAGAATCGGGTCACTCTAAGGGGGAGTTTTGGGGAGTTTTAGGGGGGAAAAATTACCCATAAATTCCCAAAATGAAACAGTCTGACAAGTGACACCTCATTTTAAAGGTTTTTGTACGCTGAACACGATGGTGAAATCAGAATTGCGATATCTCATTCCGTTCTCAAACTGGAGCACTTTGAAGATGAAGGAACGTGGTTATTTCTTGAGATGTTCTTCCTGGTTCGTCTGCTCTAATCTGATAACGGAATGGGATATCGCAATTCTGACTTCACCATCGTGTTCAGCGTTGGAAAATCTACAAACCGAGGTGTTACTCGGCAAAAAATGGAACAAAAAATTTGTTCTACTCTTCTGGTATTCAAAACAATTTTGATTTCCCCCTCCCCCTCCTTCCACCACAAATTTTACTTTGCGTAAAACTACTCCTGTTTTAATTTTGTATGGTATCAAGTTGGGAAAACATTGGCCGAAAATTAATTATCAGAACATTTTAGGCGGAGGAGGAAGATGCCGAAAACTTCGAAAATTCGCTCTTATAGCCATGCTGCATGACTGTGGTTTTTTTTCTATTGTCGGGGCGTCCCTGGCAACGAGATTTGGTTTGAAAGTATACAATTTCATTCACACTGGAGTCGAAAATGCCTATCGGTGCAAACTTCGGGGCCTTACTGTGAACGAACGGCTGGACGTACGATGCTCCGGATGGTCTTAAAAAACTCGTAAGTTCAAGAACTATTTAAAACCGTAAAAAGATTCACCTAATAAAAAGGTATAGGCGTTTTGAAAATGTCAACCCCTATTTTGAACCCCTTAGAGATGACTGACAGTAACGTCGAGCTTCGAGGACCAACTAGACCCCGAACGGAACCTATAACCCGAATTTCATCAATTTTTTTTCATGGTAACTAAGAAAAGTGGCCCGTACGGCGTACGGCGGACAGACAGAAATATTTTTATTGCAGTTTTGGATTCTACATACCTTGAAACGTAAACCATCAAATTTTGAGGGGGGGGTAAGAATTTTTCTTTTCATGCTCGATTCCAATGGTTCATTATTGAAAATAATAAACCAAAAAAACTAGGGGTTCCCCTTTCGAAAAGCAAAGTTTGTGTGTATTGCACACTTAGGCAACATATTATGATTTTGAACTTTACGCCAAAAAATTGGGTGGGGGTACATTCAACTTTTTTTGTATATCCAGACATAGAGGGAGTAATAGAGGGTGTTCACGTTAAGTGGTCCGCCCTGTAGAGCCATCGCCTCACAATTTGACCTCGTACAATATTCCGAAGCGAAATTGATCCGAGCATGAATCACGAACCGCCTCCTTCAACAGTCGTGATCGCTAATTTTTTCCCCCTCGAGTTGAATAACGTGATGAGGATTGCAATGGCACTGTGGGCCCCGGGATCTATTGTTCAAAATTGACGTGCCTCGTCCGCTTCGACATTTTCGCATGACTTTGTCTTTGGCTGAGTCGGTTGCCGAGGGAGATTCTGACGAGTTTCTCGATCGGTTTCACGATTTCAAACATTCATGATTCAGCTGAAGGGATCGGGAAACTATTATAAGCAGTCAGGTGGGAATCGTGAGTGGATTATAAAGCATTTATATTGTGAAACTTGGGATTGTATTAGGTTGTCGTGGTTTGCTCTATCGGCTCCTCCCAAGGGTACGATTTATCAATCGGACCACTGGCAAGCGCGTCTACGTCTAGGAGGTTTTGCCTTCTACAGCTTCTATCAACTAACCCCACTAACCTACTAGGCAGGAGAAAAAAATGGCAAATTTCGTCGTTACAATGCCCGAAATCAATATCTAAAGAAGACTACCATCGAAATCGCTTGTTTTTGAAACGGGTGTTGTTATCTAGTGCTTGAACATGTACAATCGTACATATCCACTACTAGGCATTGTGATGTTCCAGTGGAATGTATTTTCAGATTCATTCTGAATGTATTGATTTGCTGTCAGTGGCTCACAATAAGTGATATTATGTCAACATCTTCTTAGGACTTAAATTGCGCTCCGCTCAGCATTGACGTTTCGGCCCCAATAATTGGCAGCTGGAGAAAATCGATTGACGCTAAAAGCGACTGTGTTTCTGGAAACATTCCCTTCGCTGAATCTCAGATGCTTGCCTAAGGAAAGCGAATGGACTTTTGAAGTTTTTTTTTAATAGCGTCGAGGTAATCTTCATCTTCACCTTCATTTCAGACATCAATCTGTCCGTGCCCAAGAAGATCAGAAGTACAGATTAACCTCTATCTAGCCAAAGGGATCCGAACCAGGTAATGACCTACCTCATGTTGAGTACCAACCTAAATTACAATTTCTTCTTATCTGTCTGAGTTCTGCGGAAAGAATCGTACAGCTCGATTACGTTTGACATCTCAAGATTATTAGTGTGTTGTTAATAACGAATAGCAACATGTAGGAATGGATAGACGGAATCGTAGCAGCACTAATATCATCATGAATCTAAACCCATAGTTTTGTCTTTCCATACCTCATCCCTGGGGATCACTATTTTTTACAGGATACATGGCCCTAGGCCGAGTCGTGTTGGGATTCGAACCGACACGACGGAGAGCACTCGATAATCAACATCACCACGGAGAGTGACGTTCTTTCCTAGCAACGCCATCACTAGGGACTGGAATTATATGCACAACATTTTGCCAAAATATGCACTCGAAATGGGCAAAATATTCACAATATGCACCCCAAGCAAAATTACGTTAACAATTTTTAAAAAATATTGCTAAAATGAACTAAATTTTGCTGTGAGACGTACAGGTAGTCTATATACATTATGCTCCAGTTATTATCGCGTCCTTAAAAAATTACAGAAAAGGATCAAGGAAGAAAATGGAATGAAGATGTACACACCTTTTTTCTTTACTATACAATATTTACATTTATACAAAAAAAGCCGCTCACTATCACAATTATAGCACTGGATCACTGGATTCAAATTATCAACCTTAAATCTCCTACGGTTGTCGCTGAGGAGCAACTTCAAGGCAGAAAACGACCTCTCGAGATCACAGGACACGACGGGTAAAAATCATTCAGGGATAAATGGTAAGGGCGCGCCTAAGCCCTACCAGGTCTACCTATCCGTGACCCCTTTTCAGAAACCCATATCGGAGGATTTGGCGATTGGAATGTCGAAAAATAGGGAAATTCCCATTTCGATTAAAAATGCAGAAAGATGCACAAAACGGCCAAAATATGCAAAAATCTCCTAAATCGAACAAAATATGCAAAATATGCTATGTAAATTTCAATTTAAGACACGCTGAACGCTTCAGATAGGTACCCTCAAAACGGAAAAGTAGAACGATATACACGATAAACTCGGCGCTCCGCGCCTCGCCAGGGGGCAAGCCCCCTGGACCCCCGGTTACCTCTATTTACATACTTCGGACGAAATTATAGAAACACAGAATGTGTTTTAGCTCACCCGTTTCACATAAACCGCAACTCACATTATCCTAGGCCTGGGCAGCGTCAAGTTAAAGTCCCAAGGTGCCCACATACCAAATTACAGCTTCGTAGAGTGAATATCATAGAAATTAGCTTTAGGAGCAACTCAGCTGATCCGGGGCCTGGGCAGCGTCAAGTTAAAGTCCTAAGGAGCCCACATACCAAATTACAGCTTCGTAGACCCTTCAGGTTTTTGTCCCCCTCGCTGTATTATAATAAGCTTTAGCCACGCTTATACACATCGAAACAACCAAGTGACAACCAAACAAGCGTCATTGTTTACTATCGATTTATAACATCCATTTATATAGTTATATTATGAAACTAGGAAATAAATACCAAGAACAAATACGAAATAAATGCGTGATAAATCAAGAGCTTTCCAACGAATGGAAATCGATTTTTGTCCGATGAAAATGAAAGAAGTTTCATTTCCCTAGCAACTACTCGGTTGTACGTGAAAATCTTAAGACAATTTCGCGCTACTTTTATGTCACTTTTTACTGTCGTTTTTCGGCGGGGGGTCCCATCGCTAAAACACATTCTGTGTTAAAACACATTATGCAAAATATGAAAATTCCAGTCCCTTGTCATCACAGGACAGAGCACGCCTAGGCTGATCCCACCTTCGTGCGACTAACGACTATGTGCGCATACCTACTTCCGACTCCATCCCAAGTTGTTGGGATTTCTTGCGTTTAGTCGTACGATCTCTCGTGATTTTCGAAACAGGAAAACATGGATACGAAAAACTTGTTAGTCGGTTCGACCCGGTCGGTTATACCCATGAAACCGAGTGCTTGTTAAATCTAATATGTGAGCCATTTGAGAGATAGTCAGAGGCAGAAGTGGAACGAGGTAGCAAGAGAATTGGGCCTATACCTAGTTACTAACCGTTTAACATACAATAATTTATTATTATTATTATAACAATTTCTGGTTCCTAAATAAATAATATTAATCATGATATAACATAATTTAATAGTATGAAGTATACCTACCTACCTAAACTCGAAACCGTAATGTAAGTAGGCATGACTGTAGGTATGACTCTATTCATACATAAGTAGGTACCTATCAAGACAATATAAACAGGATGATGTACAACTCGGCAACGACCGACGACTATTTGACTTCGAAAGAAATATGAGGAAGAATATCGAAACCGTGGCAGCTGATATGATATACGGAAGGTGGCTGCGAAGGAGTAAACAAGTCTGACGAAACGAAAAGACTCCGACTAGCCTACCCCAGGGTGAGTGATCAAGTCGTAGGACAAAGTAGTACGTAGTCGGACTCGTACGTAGTCGGTTCCAGTGTGATCCTAGCCCTTCTCGACCACACACAAGACTCGTCAAGTGTTTCGTCACTAACGCGGACTGTTACAAAAAGACCGTCGTGAAATACCTCAATACCAAACGTCCTCATTTCAATAAAACATTTTGAATTCCGCCGAAGGATAATCGATCGGGGCTTTCAAGAGAGACAAAAAAAAGTACAAGAAACTGATTAGAACAAAGCCCTCCTCTAAACAATAGGACCTTCCAGAGGTGAAAACAAACAAACAAACGGCTTGAGAAGTCCCCCTAACAGACGCCTATGCACCCGTGTTTCTGAACAAGGGAGAATGCAAATGCAATTTATCACCTCAGCAAAGTAAAAACAAGAGGTTCCAAATACCTAATTATATCTTTTATACGGGCAAAGACTGAGGGGATTGGGTAAAAGGCACAATGATGTAGGGAATGGACAAGCTTTGCCAATTAGGTATATATATGCGGTCCCATACGGTTTCTGTGGTGTTTTCCTTTTTAATTGAAGCTCTACCCAACCACCCTCCTCTTAAACCATTGTTTAGAGGAGGAAATGTCACCTTAAACCTTTCCCTTCCTTACGTTAAGGGGAAAAAGGTATTACTTAGATAAGACTCGGAGATATGTGTTCTGTTTAATGAGCTTCGAAAACCTATTGCTCTTCAAACCATTCTGAAATAACTTCCAAATAATCGAATGGTTGTTTTAATCCCCCTCATTCCTTGAATTCGACATTGGCAAGGAAAGTCACTTTAGTTATAAAAGCAATTAGCGCGGTCGTTTACCCCCGAAAACTGCTCTAGCAAATGCTGTGACTGTCTTCTTCATTGCTTCCGAGTCTAACAAGATAGCAAAAGCTTTGTGATCGCTCTTCATTTAAGAGTTTATGAGTCGCTAAAATGATCGAAAACTGATCTCACCAGGGGAAATGCACTTGTAGAACGATGATTTAATGCAACGATGAGACTGTTACAAAGAATTTTTATTATTATTTTTTTTTAAAGTTCCATTCGTGCAGTACGACATTCCCTATGAGCGAATTCTCAAATTACCACCCTGTACAACTTTCGGTGATTTTTCTATAATGATTTTCCACTAATTATAAGATATTTTTGACCTACGCGAAGTTCCAGGCTTTTTATTAATTTTGAGCAATTTTTGACCCACAAAAGCAGTTTTGTGAAAAATCTTTTTGTGATAGGTAGACCTTCTCTGTATCGAGTCAACATTCTATACCATTTTGGCTGGGTACAAATCAATATATCGTGATCTGAGCCATTTTTCCAATTTTCAACCTACGAAAGCTAACAATTGACCTCCAAATGATTTTTAGCTATAGACCTACATAACCTTATACAACCGTGTGTCAAAAATATTTTTTATGAAAGCGATATTGCATTTTTCGGTCTCAAACCAATAATGGTGCCAATAATAGTAATCTCATACCAATTTTGGGTAATTTCAGTCATTTTTACCGATCTGAAGTGATTTTTGACCCACAAAAAATGCTCAAATTTGAAACACAGTTTTTTTTTTAATGCTCATCTTCCATTTCATCCTTTCGTTTGCTAAACAAAACTTCCGGTGGAATTTGAAATATTATGCCGCTGCCATAACCAGATAGACCTATCGTGTGAAGTGATACATAAATGCCAAAATAAATACCTACAAACATAAACGTATAGGTACCTAGATATAATTGTTTGTTAATTCTGGAAGTGAATTCTGAATGCTCTGAAACGGAAAAGAACCGATCGTTTTCAAAATCCATCGATGTACTAAAAATTCTGGATCCACTGCAATGCAGATCATCCCGTACCTGCCAATTCGTTATTTTTCATCTATGAGGGACCTTTAGCGGTGTAAGTAGGAGGGGTGGCTGGTGGAGGGGAGAGGGGGGCTTTGTGTTAAGAAGAGGTGGAGTGGAGGGGGGATGAGGATGATGACGTCACTAGTTGGACAGCTGCATCAGGTGTATCGATCCGGCCTTGTCTTCTTCTGACACTCGTCCGCTTCAACCCTCCCTCATTTCCCCGTCTTCGTCGCCCCGGGTCACCTCCGGTCGCTTTATGGTTATCCCAGACCCACACCTTCTCACCCACCGCTGTCATCTTATTTTTCATGCTAAGGAGCTTCAAACGAGAGATTTCACTTTGCATTTCAGTTATCCAACTGTACTCATTGGCATGAAGATTCGATCATGACAATGACCGTTATGAACCAATTTTCAAATCTGACACCCAATTTGACGAATTCGAGCAATTTTTACCATGAAAAACCCAAATTTGACTTAATTTCTCAAGTCACCGTTCTATACTTCTTCGAGTAAATGTATATCAACTGGTGGTAAGTAGGTACCTAATATTAGCATTTTTCTCTTCAGATTTCCGGCAATTTTTGTCCCCCAAAACTCGAGTTTGACCGTTCTGTTCTAGAAAATAAATAAATATTTTCACCCTTCTATCCCATATCACATGTTCACAGTGATTATCTTGAGAATCAACTGTGAAAACTACATCAATTCCACCCACACTGGTTATTCACACGATCGGGCGAGCGGCGACGATGCAGGCGACTACACCAAGTATTAATTGAGTCATATGGGTCAACGGAGGTACCATATGGGTCAACCTTTAAAAATGACATAATATTGGACGACAAGAACTGGAGCTGAACGTGTAGCAAGGATATCGCGTTAGGGCATGCGCAGGCAAAACTAACTGTCTGGTCTTGATGTAACTGAAATGTACCATCGAGGGCCAAACCCGCATCAACACTTCAGCTCATCTTGCGAGGTTAACCTCACAGTTATTTTGTAAGCAATATGAGGTTTCGCTCGATGTTACTTTGAGTTCTGCCACTGAACGTAATAACCGGTTCATTTCGCAACAAAAAAGTATTTTATTACAATATTCATGCATGTGGCAATTGATTTCACTTAGGCATGCAAAGACATAAGTTGCACTGCGATTTAGATGAAATTGTAGGTCCCAGCCCGCAACTACTCTCCGAATGGCCTTCAAGACCATTTCTTTGTTAAGTTATGCGTGTGGCAAGGATTTGCGGCCCCTCAGACAGACATAAACGAATTCAAATTTGTTCAAAAAGGTCAAAAACGCAAAACGCGAGTAGAAATTCTGATTTTGGAGAACAACAATAAATTGTTCATTACCATACCTTCCGGAGGGAGTCCAGTGTTGTACAGTTGTTGTCCATGGTTCAACCAGCTAGTGACGACGGACTCCTCCGGAAGGTATGGTAATATTCTTACACTAGCAAATAACCCCTTACACTCAATACCAACTTTATTCCAGCTGTCACAAGGATTTCGTTAGAACCTGACGGGATATACTACGAATAAACCCTGTCAGAATCAGTTCGTATGCACATGCATACTAAGAATACATCTACGTCAAGGATCCTTGTCAACCATGTTGACTTCCGCATTATCTGACCTCCGGCCTACAACGGCTAGCCATATTGCCTCGCACACACCCTTCGGAAACCCCGCTTCGCCCCGGTAACAATATTGAATCTCATCAAATACAAGTGATATCAAGGGATAGACAGCTTCCCTCCCCTGTCAGTCTCGGCAACGTCAGCCGTCCCTGATAATTAATTAATATCTCCTCAACAGCCCTCAACTTGATTATTCATCCCCCTCCCCTTCGCCAACCATTCCAGTCGTATTTCCCTTCGACCCCTCACACCACCTCTTCCTCCACATCTGACAATCATCGGAGGATCAGTCGGTATCTTTCCCCTCCAGCCACAAATATCATTATCTGCCGAGCCCCATGACCAACATCTGCTGAAAATACGACAGTCACTTCACCAACAATTAATTAATTAATGAATTGCAAAAGATAGGGCAGATTACGTCAAAAAATCACAGCGGTTTTTCAACCATTCAAATTTCAAGGCCATTCGGTGACTCCAATATATTATAGCTTGTTTAGGGGAGTTACGGTGGAATCATTAGTTTCTTCAGTAGCCCATCATTCTTGGATGGGTCCAAAGAGCTCATAGCTTTTCTGGCCAACTTTAATAGAGCTATGATTAATAGTAGAGAACATAAATCATAGCTTGATCGTTGCTGGAAACCAGTGCCAATTGGAGTCTGGATCTCTGGACAGGTGCACAGGTGCCCCGAAAACGGAACAACCTGGGGAGAAGTGGATGCCTATAGCAATGACCACATACTACCACCATTTGACGACTCTAGCCATCCATAGCTTGATTAGTGGAGTAAAGAAGGAAAGCCTTCTGAACTGTTCGTTTCCCTGGTAGCTACCGATCGTAGGTTAGTTGCTCTACTTGAAAGATCCATGGAATAGGTCATATTTTGATGGTTCTTAGAGGAAAATATTGAGTTCTTAGAGGAATAAATATTGGGTTCTTACGTTTGATGGTTCTTAGAGGATCCGCAAATGCCCCTGATGGCTACTGATTGAGCTGTGGAGGACAGCTGGAGGGAGGAAGGAGATATTCCGTATTTTAGGGCCATGCCCGTTAGTTAGTATCATCAGATGCTCCATTTATGGATTTGCCGCTGAATAGAACATGGGTAATCGCCTGATTCTCTGGATGGTTTCCCATTTAACATCAGCGACTACCTGTCATTCCAGAATTCTAACCCCGACACACATTTGAAGTCCGCTAAGTTCGACAGCCGCGACGAATTATTAAAATTATATATCACACGTGTCAGCACATCCAAATCCCACATCGCCATTTCCATTTACAATTCGTATAAGTTGAATATACCCACTAACACTGTACAAGTTACCGCTCAATCCCTAATGAACCAGGACAAATATGCAAACGAAAATTCCTTGTTTGTCACAACAGGACAGCCCCCGGACCTAACGCTGGACTGTAAAACACGAACCACTCGTCGCCAGGATCACACTTGATTCCGTATGATTACAATCACAAGAATAACAATCGCGAGAATATGCCGATCCCGAGTCATGAAACGATGTCCACTAAAATCCAATCGAAACGTGACGTAAGCGCTCTCGCTACATATGGCTATTCATTACAATCTTGTAGAATACTACTAATAGAACTCTAATGGAGTTTCAAGTGATACTGGGTGACCCGGCAGTACATAAATAATTACATATAGGTGCGAGGACCATAGGCGTGGAGCGAAATGAGTCGTTCATGGTATTCAATCGTTGATGATTGCATGACTTCGTATGCTGTTGTTACTGTTCACACATAATAGCCAAATGTATGTCTGCTAATTAGGAATATATTATATAAATTTAGTTATTTTCTACAGAGGTGCAATAATGTCACTAGGAGAGGAGACGTAGGATCTCAAGATTTTGAGAAGAATAAGCCGATTTACGCTACGGCTAAGAGCCGTTACTGTCTCCTGGTTACCCGAGCCGACCTAAATATTCTAATAAATATTCTAACGGGAAATAATAACTAGGAATTTCACCTAGCTATAGGTTGTAGCAATGACTAGGTACCTATATAATCGTATGCCGGTAACTGCAAAAATATGCAAAAATTGCCAAAAATGAAATTATATGCAGTTTTAAATTTGAAATAGATAGCTCAAATTGGTTGCAAACAGTTCAGAACGTCTAAATAGATTGATATACCTATAAACGACAATAAAAAAGAGAACAACTTGACGTGGACGACGTGGACCTGAATTTGGTTTGCAGCCCCTGAATTTCATGTCTAAAAACTTTTCATTAGGCGCACTTGACGCGTTATGGGTTGAGTTGTTGGTTTGCAGATAAACTCCAAAATGAGAGTTTCGTAGTATATGGTTGGTTTGGGAACAACTGAATTTGGAATGGAAAATGTTGAGTTGAACATGGATTAGACTCGGATTTTATGTTCAAGAAGGTACTTGGAGGCTTGCATGTCAAAGTTTCATTTTGGTTTATTATTTTCGATAATGAACCTTTGGAATCGAGCATGGAAAAAAAAAGAGTTTAGCCCCCCCCCCCCCCCCCCCCCCCCCCCGCAAAATTTGATGGTTTACTTTTCAAGGAATTTAGAATAAAAAAATCCAATAAAAAACGCTGCAAATTATTACACGATGGTTTGTTTTACCTGTCTAGAAGCCCCTTCACCGTAGATCACTGTTTGCTGTGGTCAACACCCTCGAGCCCCCCCCCCCCCCCCCTCACCGCAATCCTTAAATCGAGTACTGGAGCCGGCCCCAGAATAAAATTTTCATACAGATGCGTGGGATTCAATAATCCATTCATTAATTGTTTGTAGTTATTCATGAAGCATAAGAAAAATAATAAACCGTTGGGTAATGACTTACCTGTATAGGTGCCCCTTCTACGTAGATATTATAATAAACCGTTGTGTAATAATTTACCATTCTATAATAATTTACCCAATAATACCTCAACGTTTGTTCATGCTGCACAAGTACCTATCAACATAATCCAAAATATGCATCATTTTTCAAATAAAATAATACCACAGAACAACCAACTCGACTTCATACAGCCATCCTTGAATCAGATGCTCCCTAGCGATGATATCTGGGCAGGATTTACTCCGTTTGATTCACGATCATGTTGACGACGCTTTTCGGTGCAAACGAACGGCTGGTCGTGCAATGCTCCGGGTGATCTCAAAAAAATCTTTAGTTCAAGATCAATTTAAAAACGTAAAATAAACCGTTCCCTTCTATTGAAAGTTTTCGATCTACGGCGTTGTGACATATTCAAGTCTATTTTTCACCCCTTAGAGATGACTGACAGTAATGCCGAGCTTCGAGGACCAACCACACCCCAACCGGGATCTACAAACCACATTTCATTAGTTTTGGTTCACGGTAACTAAGAAAGTACGGTTTACTTGACTTTTTCATAGCATTATCGGATTCAACATATATCTTGAAACGTAAGCCATCAAATTTTGAGGGGGGGGGGGGGGTAACATTTGGTTTTGATGCTCGATTCCAAAGGTTCATTACTGAAAATCATAAACCAAACTTTCTATCTGTCTGCACGCCGTACTTTTCTTAGTTAGCATGAACCAAAATTAATTAAATTTGGTTTTCAGGTCCCGTTGGGAGTCTAGTTGGTCCTCGAAGCTCGGCATTACTGTAGGTCATCTCTAAGGGGTGAAACATTTTCAGAACGCCGTAGCTCGAAAACTCTCAATAGAAGAGTATGTTTTTTAAATTTTTAAATTGATTTTGAGCTAAAGAATTTTTTTGAGAACACCCGGCGCATTTTACGACCAGCCGTTCGTGTGCACCGAAAAGCTTCGTCAACATGATCGTGAATCAAACGGAGTAAATCCTGCCCAGATATCACTGCTAGTGATATATTATAAGGAGCACTTGATTATAATCGCGGATGGCTGTATGAAGTCGAGTTGTTTGTTCTGTGATATTATTTCATTTGAAAAATGATGGATCTTTTGGGTTTTGTTGATAGGTACTTTTGCAACTTGAACAAACGTTGAAGTATTATTGGGTAAATTTTTACTCAACAGTAAATTATTACACAACGGTTCATTATACTATCTAAGTAGAAGGGGCACCTATACAGGCAAATAATTACACAACAGTTTATTACTTGCCTTACGCTTCATGAATAACTACAAATAATTAATGACTGAATTATTGAATCCCGCTCATTCGCAAGAAACTTTAATTCCGAGGGCGGCTGCAGTACTCGATTTAGGGCTATCCTGGGGGGGGGGGGGGGAAGCTCGAGGATATTTACCACAGAAAATAGTGATCTACGCAGAAGGGTCATTTATAAGGTAAAGAATAATTTGCAGTGTTTCGTTTGATTACAAATTTCAAGCAAATGCGCTATGTAGGTATGGCGGTATCGCCGTGAGACGAAACGGAACATCGAAAGACAACAATAAGAAAGGGGTTTCGTTTTAAAATTAACCCCGAGCAGTCGCCTTTTGAGATCTCAGAAGGTGCCTAAATCTCCAAATGTGTGACATAACTCATTCCACCCGTGGGACAGAGCGATCTGTCCGACGCAAATAGCACTGGCTTCACTCGGAGAGCGACAGATGTCTTCGTCCCCTGGGCCTGCACGGAGCTGACTCGAAAACTGACGAAGACTTCCAAGAGTAGTCGTATATTTTCAACGACCTGGATATGCCCGTGCGTTGCACAGGGTATCATCCAAAAACCTCTCAGTGTCTTCGAGTTAACATAAGATTCAGAGAAACGTAAATGCCGAACGTAGTGAGGCTCTTCATAGAGTAAAGCGACAATTGCAGGCGCCTATATACTCGTATATTACGTATGAATGTCTGTACCGCCCTACAAGCCGCAATTTTGGGTATTTTTACTTGAAATTTTGACAGTATACTGGTATACCTTTCATGCTTTCCACCACAATGAATCGAACAGAACAACTTTCAAAGCTCCATCAATCATCCTTACAGCGATTGATAAATATTTAGCCATAAAACAGTTTTAAATATATCTATTATTGAGCGTACATAAGCAGATTCGAGTATATTTCCAAATTGCGTGAGGCACCTTATCAGCGGACCCACTAGTCTGTAATCAAATTATAAGTACACAGTACAAAGAAATAATGTGGCATAATATTCAAGTTACGGGCCATAGCCCAATTATTTCAGAATTTTAATAGGTACAATAGAGCAATAAATAACATGGTTAGTAATCATTCACAAACAAATAATATACTGTATATATGACAACAGCAACAGAACAAGATTATAACAAAATAAGTACATGACCGACACTAATAATTGCAGCAGCATTTTGTATCTAGCGTTTGGCTGACTTAAGAGTACTTTTGGATCCTGAATGTTGTCCATCCTCGCTAGGTGACCAACTGTATCCTCTGGCCCTTGATGAAACTTGATCGACAATCCTACCATGGTCGATTCGGACCAACCACAGCATTCTTCATATTCCATTCCCCAGCTACAATCATTGCTCCAAAGATACGCCTTATCCAAAGACAAGAAGAGCTTTCTCATCCTGAGACGTCTAGGACAAACAATTAACTCAATCGAAATTAATTAACTATTAAATGGGTTCTTTTTCGTGATCGATCCTGTGACGTTTCCTTAAAATTAACCACTCCCCTAAGAATTCAGGCGGACGAAGGCTGCTGTCGTAAATTCTGCCGAAACAGGATTTCTCCCCTCCATTTCCGCCTCTTCCACCTAAAACCCCGCAGTTTTGTAATTTATTTCCTCGATTTCAACAACCGCGCTAATTGCTTCTATAACCAAAGTGAGTTTTCTTGTCAAACTCGAGTGAAGGAACGACGACATAAAACGTCCAATTCACGCTTTGGAAGCTCATTAAACGAAGCTAATATATTTTCGGCTTACCGCTATCACACTAACGACCCGCCGGTGAAAAACAACACGCTGATGTTGAGCTTAAAAGGAAAATTTTTCACCAGGAACTAGATCAGTGCCTCGTCGTCGAGGACTGGAATCACAGATATGAAGGGTGAGCCCAGACCGAAAACCCACACGATTCACAAATCGTGGCGCGATTTTGTAAAACATGACAGCTCCAAAAGTATCAATTTTCGGGAAGCAACCAATAGTTTAGATCCTATGTAATTCATCTAATGCGTATAACTGTTTTTTTGTGCTAAATTCTAGTTTTCAGTCGAAGTTTTGATTCATATAATGATGAACTTTATCACTATCGTCCATTTCAAAATAAATTATGGAAGTTCGACATTTCTGCGAAACCTGACAAATCCTGAACTTGTAGGGTTTTTAAAAAAATATTGATTTTGGTTTATTATTTTCAATAATGAACCTTTGAATCGAGCATGAAAAAACCTTTTAACCCCCCCTCAAGACTTGATGGTTTACGTTTCAAGGTAAGTAGAATCCGAAAATGAAATAAAAAATTTCTGTCTGTCCGCCGTGCGCCGTACTTAGCACTTTTCTTAGTGACCATGAAGCAAAATTGATGAAATTTGGTTTATAGGACCCGTTCGGGTCTAGTTGTTCCTCGAAGCTCGGGGTTACTGTCAATCATCGGGGTGAAAAATAGGGGTTGAAATGTTCAGAACGCCGTAGCTCGAAAACTTTCACTTGAAGGGTATGGTTTTTTTCACATTTTTTAAATTGATCTTGAACTAATGTTTTTTGAGAACAACCGGAGCATAGCACGACCAGCCGTTCGTTTGCACCG
This sequence comes from Leptopterna dolabrata, assembly GCA_954871275.1. NCBI lineage: Eukaryota > Metazoa > Arthropoda > Insecta > Hemiptera > Miridae > Leptopterna > Leptopterna dolabrata. The sequence goes on from OX940983.1 coordinate 24,430,606, forward strand.
AAAAGCTCGTCAACACGATCGTGAATCAAACGGTATAAATCCGGCCCAGATATCATCGCTAGGGAGCACCTTATTATAATCACGGACGGCTGTAAGAAGTCAAGTTGGTTATTCTCCGATATTATTTCATTTGAAAAATTGGATTTTGTTGGTAGGTACTTTTGAAACTTGAACAAACGTTGAAGTATTATTGGGTAAATTATTACACAATGGTAAATTATTACACAACGGTAAATTATTACACGACGGTTCATTATACTCTCTACGTAAAAGGGGCTAGATTAAGTTGATTACTTTTGCCACTTGAACAACCGTTGAAGTATTATTGATGGGCAAATTAAAGGCCCCTACACAGGTTAATTTACACACCGGTTTATTATTCGCCTTATGCTGCATGAATAACTACAAATAAATAATTATTGATTATTGAATCCCGCGCATTTGAAGGAAACTTTAATTCCGGGGTCGGCTCTAGTAATCGGTTTAGGGCTTTCCTGGGGGGAGCTCGAGGGTATTGACCACAGAAAACAGAATGGGCAGGTAGAATGGGCATCTATACAGATAAATAGGTAATAAACCTTCGTTTATTAATTTGCAGTGTTTTTCCCATCTTTTGATGACACAGAAATTAATTTATTCAACGCCCTTGAGGGGCTGAAACGGAAATGAGGCACTTATATACGATAAAAATAGTAATGGCACGGAAATTTTATGAACTATTATTGAGGCAAAAGCGGCCGCTCAACTACCACTCAGAATACCCTGTGGAAGGCTTCTTCTCCTAATAAAATCGATAAAAAATATTCAAAAAGGCATTAATCGAGTTCCAAGATTCCAGAAGTTCCTAGGTACCTACCTACTCTATTTTTATATAAATTCATGGACTTGTAGATTTTTGTACGTTCTCAAGGATTAGTAGCCAAAACCGCTCGAACTTCAACCTTATTTTACGACTGGATTGGTTGCCTTTTGACAAACCGCAATGTCACCATTCGACGTGGCTTGAAACTGTACATAAGAATCGATCAGTCTTTTCGAATTTGGCGCTATACATGTTTTACAAAACGACGCCACAGTTGGCGCAAATGTCTCATCCCTTGCATGACATTCAATGAGACAACAACAAACTAAACTACGACATCTCATCAGTGATCAATTCAGATTTGAAGATTTGGCTTCGGTTTACATGGCAGAGCTCGTGTCACTACTCAAGGCAATGAAATACAAGTACGTTGCAGATCTCGATACAAGACCAGGAGGACAAGTAATTTTTCTCTCAGACTCAATGTGCCCGTTCAACGTTTTAGAAATTGTGACCAAACTGAGGTATAATGAAGTGTTGTGGAATGGTGACGTGAGTTAGAAAAACTATTTAGAAAAAAGGCTGCGAAGTCCCATGTCACATGGGTTTATTAGGTATTCTATCGGACATAGCTACAGAAATTGTGCTGTTCATTTATTGTTTCTTCCATACGCAATAATTGAAATAGTTATTTTAGATGGTTTCCACCAATTTTGACGCCCCAAACAGGACCTCGGCTCTTTTTTTTTTTTTTTTTAATGGTGATTTCAGTCAATTCACAGGTTTTTGACTAATAAAAAATTAATTTCGGGAGCTTAACCATCGTTACAACCCCAATTCTTCACTCTTTAGTCAAAATCAACTTCGTATTCGGTCTTCTCGCCCTAAACAAACATGGAAAACGATACTTCATTTTTGGAGAAACATTGAGGGAGGGTTAAATTTTTGAATGATGGGTAATTTATTTATTTTATTTTTTATTTTTGTTCGACTCTAAAGGTTCATTATTGACATAATAAACGAAAACTGGAAAAAAGTCATTCATCAAAATGGGGTCAGATATGAGTTTTTGTGGGTCAACAAAGGCTGGAAATAGTCCAAAATTGATATAAAATCACGAAACGTGTGTTAGGTATATGAAGGGTAACTGGATAAATGCAAATTATTTGGACAAAAGTTATTAATCAAAAAGGGGTCAAATATGAGTTAACGGGGGGGGGGGGGGGGTTCAAAAATGCTGAAAATTACCAAAAATTGATACAAAATCCCGAAAAGTGTTACAGAATGGTGACTGGAGATAGGAAAATTATTTAGGAAAGGAAGTCATTAATCAAAAACGCTTCAAAGTCCTTGTCACATGGGTTTATTATTCTATTGGACACACCTACAGAAATGCTGGCTGTTCATTTATTGATTCATTCAGCTGAAATAATTGAAATAGCTATTTCTGATGGTTTCCACCAATTTTGGCCCCCAAAAACACAAATCACGCTCTTTTTTTTCTTCAAATGATCTTTGATCATTGGTAGTGCCATTGAATCGTCTTGATCCACGTGTTGACACTTTTTCTAGTGTTATTATACAAACTGATGGTGATTTCAGACGAATTGCCAGCATTTTGACTCATAAAATATCAATTTTGGTAGCTGAAAATTTGGTAGAACCTCTATTTTCCACTCTGATCAAAATCGACTTCAAATTCGGTCTTGTCGTCCCCAAAACCAGGGAAAACGATACCTCAAAAGCTCATGTTGCTAACATGTTACTAAAACACAAAAAGTACCTATTTTTACACACATTTTCACTCATAACACCCCTGGGAATATTCCGATCGGGCTGCAAAGTTTCGGGACACAACTAGGGCCCAAATGGAGCATGTGTGCGAAAGAACGACTTTTTTAGACCGAAAATGAAGCCGGTAAACGTGACACGGCGTACGGCGGACGGACATTGCATTTTTGGAATCTACGCACCTTGAAACGGAAAAGAAAAAATTTTGAGGGGGGTGTTATAAAAGTTTTTTGCTGAGCGAATACATAGGTGTATTATTCGCAGAATAATAAACCAAAAGGGGGTTAGTCTCGAGTTTTTTTTGGGTCAAAAATGGTATAAAAATCATCAAAAGTGTCTGTGGATGGTACATCGGAAACTTGTTCATACGGTCATGCTGCATGATTGTACCTTTTTCTTACAAAATCAGGCAAACCTGATTGTTGCGGGCTCGTTCAAAACAATTACTTTCTCGTTATACAAACATGATTTGGAATAAAAGGATGACACAGGGAAGAAAGAAAAGTACGAGGGCTGACTGGATGGTGGTGAGTCGAAGTATGGTTCGGGGGGGGGGGGGGGGATGTCAATATTGAAGGGTGGACATGTAGGAACCCCCCCTTCCACCCGTCTTTCACATCCCACCTGGTTCCTTCCGACGTCCCCCCCCCCCCCCGTACCTTCACACAAACGAACACCCCCCCCCCCCCCCCCCCCACGGCCCTTTACCGGTCAAGTCAATATGTTGAAGGAATGCGAAGGGGGTCTTACCAGGTGTCGTCATGGCAACCCCGGAACCGGTCACTGCTTGTCCGTCACATTTTAGAACTGTATATAGACGTTGCCCCGGCAACTCCCCCTCCCCGTGCCGCTGCCCTTTTCATTCGCAGTTATTTCACCCCCTTCACAACCCACCGACCCGCTTTCCCCAACACCTAACCCCCCCACTCCCATCCATACCGGCCACTTTCCACCCTTATTTCCCTCTCCCGCCCCCGCCGACACTCCAAATCACCTCCTCTTCTCTTACCTTGCGCTTCACGTCTTCACTCGATATACGTCCATCTACCTTTCCCTCAAGTTCTAACATCAACCTATCAGTCCATTTCGCACACCAAATAATACAAAATTTTTCCCCTTCAATACCGCGGAAAAATGAAGGTATTGTACACAAAAATTTCCTGTCATGCAGCATGGCCGTGGTAGTGAATTTTCGGATTTTAAACCTTTTGGAGATTTCTAACCCCCAAAACGAAACCAGCCTGTCAACGAACGGGCGGTAGAAGTCAACTTATTATTTGGCAACTAAAAGCCTCACTATCAATCCCCCCCCCCCCCCCCTTCCATACATTACTCTCTGAGAAGGTAAGAATGGGTAGGGATGGCGGAAGGGTTGGGAGGGTAGGACGGGCAGGGAAGGTAGGAGGGTAGTGTGGGTAGGAAGGGAGTGTGGGTAGGGATGGCTGGAGGGTGGTGATGGTGGGTAGGGATGATGGGAAGGTGGGGAGTGGGGAGGATCAGATCCGGGACCGAAAAATTTCCCGGCAGGGATTTGAACACGCGACCTCTGATCCTTTTACTAATGCTCAGGCCCTCTCTTGCCCACTGTGAGATCAGAATGTCTGGAATCTTTGAAGAACAACAGAAAAAGTTTCAGTCATGAAGCATGGTTATTTGTAATGAAATATTCGTGCTATTGAGTTAAAAGATGATACAGCGAGAAACCATACCAATTTTCGTAAAATTATATCTTTTTTTCATGATGTAAGTACCTAGCAAAATTTTTACCGAGTTTTGACACTTACAAAATCCAATTTGACCCATTCTTTTTTCAGAAAAATTCTTTTATAATCGAAATGGTCTCTCTTTCTGTCGTGAATCATCATCCCACGCAACGTCAGGTAAATTATTATTGATTTTAGCCCTTAAAATACCAATTTTTTACTACATGAATAATAACTGAAATGGCCATGGCCTGTCTTTACTCACCCTTCAATACAACTTTCAGCAATTATGAATCGTTCGCGATTTTAGCCGTTTTCACCGACCTTTGACCCCTAAAAACTCAAATTTGAACCCTTTAGGATTTTTGAAAATTGCTCATCTTCGAACTCACACTTTTGTTTGGCAATACGAACATTTGGGCGAAATTTGGAATTTTTATCATGTACCCAAGGTCAGATATCGCTCGGAGTGACAAATAAATGAATATATATAGTATTTCCAAACCTAACTGGACGCTTTCAAAACCAAAGTGGACATTTTACATATCAAATTGGACATTTTCCAAATCAATTTGGACACTTCCCAAATCAAATTCGACATTTTCCAAATCAAATTCGACATTTTCCAAATTAATTTCGACATTTACCGAACCAAATTCAACGCTATTGTGTGCCAGGTCGTTAAAATGAGTGATTCCGACGATTCTTTCGGCGATGTTAATCGAAGGAGAAGAAACGTCCGAAGAAGCGATGTGTTTTTGAGTAGTGCAGATGAAGATGTTGATGATATTGAAGAGAGGAGAAGGTCAGGCCCGCGTGGAAATAACAGACCGTTTCACAAGAAAAGAAAAGACTATTTCTGGTATTGTACGAAGATGTGTTTACCATTAAAGAGGCAGCTTGTAAGTCTTCAATAAATTATTCCACTGCTAGAAACATTGCAATAAAGTTAAACAATGAAACACCCGAAGCTCAAACAAGTAGAAGAGAAGGACCAAGCCTCCTTGGAAACTCACGCCAGACGTTCTTCGAGCTGTTGAAGCAATAGTTGAGGAACAGCCAAGCATCAGTCTTTAAAAAAACCGGGAGAACCTCTTGGAACAAGACATTAGGTTAGGTACATCCTCGGTCGACAATGGCCTTCGTAAGTTGAAGATAACGCTTTGAAAAAGTCTCTGTCGGACTGGATAGAATGAACTGTGACAGAACCATACAACTAAGAAAATAACTGGCCCTTCGTTCTAATGAACGGCGCCTCGTAACCGAGAACAACTAATATTTAACGAGGATTTATCGGTAAATTTTCTGCATTTTGTGTGATACCATCTGTTCAATTGTTCTGTCAATGCATTTATTCTAAAATTGGTAAAATGAAAATTTTAATTAATTGAAAAAATTACATTTTTTAGTGTCGAATTTGATTTGGAAAATGTCCAGTATGGTTTGGAGATAATAAATATATCTTATATATTTACATATAATTTTTTGTTAGAATCTAGGGATGAATTCAGGATGCTCTGAACCGGATTTGCAAATAAAAAATTTCGAACATTTATGTTCTGAAAATTTTGGACTCACTGCAATAGCTTTTCTTCGAAACTTTTCTAAAAAAAAACTACTTATCGCAGGTGATTCCCATCATCCTGAGATGGAATTTACAATCAACAGGGATGGAAAAATAATGTTAACCCTTTTGTGACCCATGCGCATACCCCATCGAGTAGGACCCTCGGATTAAGTGTTGGCGCTTGCGCAGTACTCGTAGGAATCTTCCAATCAAGACGAAATTCAGATGGAAGTATCTGGGGAGCTACACCCTAACTACCAACCGAATTTGAGAGAAATCGGACCATCGGTTTGGTTCACGGGATATCGAGTACCTCGGATTTGGTATGAGCTTGCGCGGTGGCCGTACTAATCTTCCCAATGCGATGAAATTCAAAGGGGACTATCTGGGAGCTACATCTCCACTGCCGACCGAACTGGCGCCATTGGCTCTGTGAGGCGAACTGGAAACTCGGATTTTGTTTGCGCGGATAAAAATGATCCGGATCGTTCTATAATTCATAGGGGACCAATTAGGGCTCTACCCGCGTTATCATTGACAATTTCGGCAAAATCGGATTTGAACTGAGGAACTTACGCGTGTGGCAAGGATTTGTGGACAACGGACAGGCAGACACCGAATCATATTTGTTGAGAATGCGCTAAAATGTAAAACGCTACTTGAAATTTTGATTTTGGCGAGAAATATTTTTTCCTCTCACAAGTGACAGCAAAGCTTCCGCTACCTCGGTAGACTCGGAAGCAATAAAGATGTCATTGGTGTAAGTAGACATATCCAAACTGTGTCAATTTGATAAATTCGCCACATATTCGATCCACAAACAAGACCAATCGTTCTCGGTTAGCTCCAATAAAATACCTGAGGATTCCTAAGGGCGGGCTCGCCAACTCCTTGCATTCCTTGGGTGTCGTGGTGAAATCTTGGGAAGAAACTTGCGAGGGAGGGAAGGAATAAATGCAGACCAGGTGAGAAATGCGCGGCCATTAGCCAACAAGACAGCCAATGGGATTCCACAGAGCCCCCGTAGCTTGTCCCTCGAACGGAGACACAAAGCAGCGGTGTCGTCAAGTCACCGTAAAGTATCTTCGCGTTACATGCATTATAGTCGAGATCGATAGCGTAGCGTTGAAATTAAAATACGGCAAATGATTACACAACGGTTTATTTATTTTCCTTTATAAATGCCCCTACTGCGTAGATCACGGGATTCTGTGGTCAATATACCACCGTGCTTGGTGAAAGTAAATTTTGAAAAATGTCTAATTTTTGAGATATGCACCAATTCATATTGATAAAGCAGGTTTTGGCTAGACAAAGTCGGTTCTGCACCAGCATTCTGAACGCAAAGTCGGTTTTGCACCAACAGGGCAGAAGAAGGTTCCTGAAGACGAACCAAAGGGAGACAAACCTCCCAGGAACGCAAATAGAAGTCAGCCTTTCAACCTCTCCCATATCAAAGTAGGAGGGACAAGTCCACTGGCGGAATTCGAGGGAAGAGGAGACTTTGATTCGGGGTCGTTTCCATCTGACAGGCGAGTTCTACTCCCCCTTCGGCTCCGTACGTCCAACGGTGTCGATCTTATGGTAATCCTGGACTCGAGAAGTGCCGGGCATTCTCGACGACACGGGCCCGTTGTCAGGGGATTTGGGTTTTATTAAGGAGGGCCGCGCCGGTCCAATTTCGGGAGAAATGCGGAAAACCGGAGTGTGACATAATCTTCCGGTTGTCCAGGGAGAGATTCTTCACACTTCGAGCCTCAACGTTACGGGTAGCTGGAAACGAGGTAGCGGCTGCGAAGGAACAGTGACGATAGAGCGGTGAACGTGAAATGGGTACAGTGCGCCCGAGCAGGGCGGAGGAACGACAATGGAACAGGTCCGGACAGGATGATGTGCCTGGGCCTGGCAGGTACTGGATCAGCAATTCATGTTTAGGTATCATCTTCCCATCAGAGAAACTGAAAATACGAATTTATCCCCAAGTCTGACATGGTTTTGAAATAAATTACTACCGGAAATATAATTACATATATTTAGCAAATAAAATAGATAGGTATACATGGTGAGTGAGACAAGTGGTATAACAGATCTATAAAATAGATAAGAGATACGGAAGATCTGAGATAAGATAGATCTGAGGTAAAATAGATCTGACATAAGATAGATGTCAGAATCTATAAAATAGATGTCGTATAAAATGGTGACAGAGGTAAGAAAAATAGGTGAGCACTATTCCAAATCATCGAAGATCTTTTCCCCGTAAAAGAGAGTCAAATTTAAGTTTTAATGGACCAAAAATCGCTAAAAATCGGTTGAGTTGGCTAAATTTTCCGAAAAGGATAGGTATACGAATTCACTAAATTACTTGAGATATCAGAAGAATGTTTTAATTGTCCAAAATCTTTTCTTTTTTTTCTTAAAAAATAACCTCGAGCTCCCCCCAGGAAAGCCCCGGAACAAGAAAGGGTATTTGGAGTCCGAGTAGGTAGTAGAGCCGGCCCGAGAATTACAGATTCATAAAAATACGCGGGATTCAATAATTCAATCAACAATTATTTGTAGTTATTCACGAAACATACGGTAAATAATACACTGTTGTGTAATAATTTACCTGTGTAGATCTGCGTGGATCACCGTTTTCTGTGGTTCTTTGGTTCAACATCAATTTAAAAACGTAAAAAACCACACCCTTCTATTGAAAGTTTTTGAGCTACGGCGTTCTGAAAATTTCAACCCCTATTTTTCACCTCTTAGAGATGACTCTGACAGTAACGTCGAGCTTCGAGGACCAACTTGACCCCAACCGGGACCTACAAACCAAATTTCATTAATCTTGGTTCATGTTAACTAATAAAAGTGCGAAGTGCGGCGCACCAATTTTGGCCCCCAAAACACGATATAAGCTCCTATTTCTGACAAATTATCTTTGATCATTGATGTACCTATTGAAACTAATTGTAGTGTTATTATTCAGGTCACGGTGGTTTCAAACATTTACCCAGGTTTTTGACTTATAAAAAATGAATTTTGGGAGCTGAACCTTCGTTACAACCTCAATTCTTCACTCATTGGTCAAAGTCAACTTCACATTTAGTCTTCTCGCCATAAAAAAACATGGAAAACGATACCTCACAAGCTCATGTTCACTAGAACCTCAAAAAACCTCGAAAACCCTCTTTTTTACAAACATTTTTCACCTATAACACCCCTGGGTGTATTTTGATCGGGCTGCCGAGCTTCGGAGCACAACTAGGAACCAAATGTGTTCCCAAATGGGGACCCAAACTTTGTGCGGAAGAACGACGATTTTAGACCGAAATTTAAAGTAAATGTAAGGCTGAAACTTCGTTAGAACCTCAATTTCCTACTCTTCGGTCAAAATTGACTTCTTATTCGGTCTCCTCGTCCTAAAAAACATGGAAAACGATACCTCATAAGCTCATGTTACTAAAACACACAAAAAACCCTTTTTTACCCCCACTTTTCACCCATAACACCCTTGGGTATATTCCGATTTGGCTGCAAAGTTTCGGGACATAACTAGGGCCCAAATGGAGCATGTGTGCGAAAGAACGAATTTTTTAGACCGAAAATGAAGCCGGTATGCATGATACGGCGGACGGACATTGCATTTTTGGAATCTAAGCACCTTGAAACGTAAAAGAAACAATTTTGAGGGGGTGTTATAAATATTTTCTGCTGAGCGATTACGAGTACATAGCTGTATTACCTATTCACAGAATAATAAACCAAAACTGCATCAAGATTATGCAGAAAAATAGACAAATGTTTAACCTTTAAAATTATGTAAATATTATAGAAAAGAAACGGATTTTTGAATTACAAAAATGGGGACCTTGTTTTTGGGATAACCCTTTTATAAAAACTGACGGGTATTTGTGTGTAGGGTATACTATCAGTCAGAGGTCATTCCACGAGCCGATATCTGGGGTTTGATAATGTCACACCTCCATGAGAAGGGTAACATGAATTCATAACCAACCACGAACCCACCAACTCAATCATAGTCGCGACCCTTTGCGGTAAAATTTGACAACTCATGCAAGATAAACACGACGATCACGCGGGGCAAAGCGCAGGGCGCATAAGGGGAGGGAAGTAAATGATTGACGACATCCGCGGATCGGTCCGAGACGCGAGATTCGTCGTCGGGGACAAGACGACGTTACGTATAACACACCCGACGACAACGAGCCTAATGGATATTGAGGTTTGGGGTTAAAGCAGATCCGTGTACTCCGCACTGCCAGGTGTATGAGCCCGGGATCTTAACACGTGAGACGACCCCACTCATCTTCGTTCTCGAGGGTCATTAGGTTGAGCTATTATTGGGAGCGTCATTACAGCTCGCTTATTGGCAGGAAATTAACCTCAGATCGATCAACGTTTCAGCTGCCAAATCTGCCTTGCAGGCTCAGCCGCGTATCCATTATCCGGATAGTCACACCTAATCATTCATGAAGACTGCATTCTAATATTATTGGTTTTCCGAGAAACAGAAGAAGACTTTTCGGGTGGAGGTCGGTCAAATGACTCCTGGGGGCCTATTCACCAAAAGAGATAGTGAAAACAGATTATCTATTTTGAAAATCTCCTGGGAGAGACAGTCTCCCTCGGGAGTCAGTCTCTTCCAGTGTCCCTAATAAGGTGCCTCTCTGAATGAGATCAAAAATGACAAGATGGCCGCCAACTTTCTCTTTTAGAAGTTACTGAATAACCCTGTCATGGATGCTATAAAATCTTTTTTGCCAAAATTGAGAGTCGGACGCAAAAGAGATGTCTCTTTGGCTTAGTGAATAGGTCCCCTGAATTCTGGGGGCCTATTCACTAAAAGAGATAGTGAAAACAGATTATCTATTTTGAAAATCTCCTGGGAGAGAGAGTCTCCCTCGGGAGTCAGTCTCTTCCAGTGTCCCTAATATGGTGCCTATCTGAAACAGATCAAAAATGCCAAGATGACCGCCAACTTTCTTTCAGAAGTTACTGAATAACCCTGTCATGGATGCTATAAAATCTCTTTTGCCAAAAGATATGTCTCTTCGGCTTAGTGAATAGGGCTTCTGGGGTCATATTCACTAAAAGAGATAGTGAAAATAGATCATCTATTTTGAAAATCTCCTGGGAGAAATAGTCAGTCTCCCTTTGGAGACAGTCTCTTCCAGTGTCTCCCAGGTTCTTCTATTTTACTGAATAGCTCTCAACCCGTACCTACTTAGACGTTTTTACTCATGAATCGATAATTTTTATATATTTTTAATCAATCGACTTACCTTCCAGAGATGAAAAACATTTAAAAAAAGACCGATATGGTAGCCGATGAACGAAGGATGATACACGTTATCACCATCAAACAAACGAGAAATGAGAAAGAAAAACTCTTTTTTCGAGAAAGCACACCTAATTAGGTGTCTCTCTGAAAGAGATAGAAAATTCCAAGATGGCCGCCAACTCTCTATTTTAGACGTTACTGAATAACCCAGTCATGGATACTATAAAAATCTCTTCTGCCAAAAGAGAGTGTCGGACCGAAAAGATCAATAGTTTTCCTATCGATAGTTTTTAGTATCGGAACTACCTATCCATAGTTTTTCAAACCGGAACTACTCACCTATTCGATAGTTTTTTACGATCAAAATAAAGGAAAAATAATTTTAAAAATAAGAAGAACATAGAAATCTATCAAAATTTTCCGAATCGAATTCAAATGTGTAGACTGAAAATTGAATAAAGTAAATTAATTCCTACACTATTATTGATTGCTGAGAGCGAAATGATCAGATCGAATTCTGGACCTCCCATTATAGTTGTACCGCTGATCCACGTCCGCGACGCTGGTAGTGCAGTCGGACGAAACCCCCAGCCGGAATGGCTGTTAGGTACTTATTGTGCAAATAAAAATAAATAAAAAGCGCTGCTAAATCTTGTCACACGGGTTTACTACTCCACTGGACATACAAAAATGTTGGCCATTCATTTATTGTTCCTTTCATGTAAGAAATAATATTGAAATCGCTATTTTTGACAGTTTTCACCAATTTTGGCCCCAAAAACTCGAATTAGGCTCCTATTTTTGACAAATTACCTCCGATCACTGAATTTTTCATTGAACTGTGTTGATCATGTTAATACATACCCTTGTGCTACTATACGAATTTCTGGTGATTACAGCCATTATCACAGATTATTGGCCCATAAATATTGAATTTTGAGAGTTAAAACTTCGTTAGAATCTCAATCCTTCACTAAGTGGTCAAAATCAACTTCATATTTGGCCTCCTCGCCCTAAAGAAACCCCTTGGAAACGATACTTCACAAGACGAAGTTCACTAAAACCTCAATTTTGCACCATTTTTCGCACCCATAACACGCCTGAGCGTTTTTGATCGGGCTGTCGAGTTAGGGAACACAACTAGGGCCCAAATTGAGCATGTGTGCGAAAGAACGATTTTTTTTTTCTTTTTAGATCAAAACTTGAGGTAGATACCGACGATACGGCGGAAGGCCTCAGGACACTGCATTTTTGGAATCTAAACACCTTGAAAAGTAAAAGAAAAAAAATTCTGAGGGGATGTTCAAAAAAATTTCTGACCCGCATACACAGGTGTATTATTCGGAGAATAATACCTCGAAAATAAATATCCAGAAAATTACTGAGGTCCTTAGAAATTTTTAATAGCATTCATTTCATTAATTAGTTACCTAATTAATTAATTAATATTCTGTCTTCATAATGTCTGCGTTTTCATTTTACATTCTTATGCCTAACATAATGAATGATTTGTCGTATACTACGGTATTAGAGGAATGTTGTGGAGCAGGGCCTGGAGCCCGGGCTGTAATGACAACAAAGAAGAAGAAACCACCTTTTCATGCTTTACTCCCGTTGAAATAGTTTCATTTGGTCAAAAACGTTTTCATTTGTGTTGAGGACATCAGGGACTGCTGTGAAGTTCTGCGTTGTGCCTTACGATGAATGTAAAAATAAACTTGTAATCAAACATTCGAGCCAGTTTTTTCGGTACCTAAGTACGTAGATAAGAACAGACTGTGGTTCTCCATATGTCAACAGTGTTTGAGCAAACGTTCGAATCTCCATCATTTCAATTATCTGATCTGTCTTGTTGATTTGAGCTTCACTTTAAGAGTCTGCACCATTAGATCAACTCATGATTTGGGTTTATTCCAAAATGATAATGCGTAGCATGCTGGCGAAACATTATTTTTGTCAGGATGTGAAATTCCCCGATGAAAAAATTTTTTGTCCCGATGTGAAATTCCCCACTGAAGGCGTGTGAAAGCAGGAGTAGGGTTATACCATCACCTCAATGTCCAAGTGCAGTGCGGGTCGGAGATTTGACAGTTCAAGACGCTTCAGGCGCTCATCCCCACATCAACTTGCTCCTCCGCCATTGAAAACATCTCGATTCTCCTCATTTGTTACTCCAATTAAAAGTTAATTAAATCTAATTTGCGATGCGTAATAGAATACCCTTTATTTAATTAAAATGTTGACATTACATCAACGCAGATGTTTAGAACCAAATATGAGTTATCTCAATTCCCAAAACCACGGGTGGAAGGTGAACGCTCGATTAGATCATTTTGGATACGAGCGGGTCTGTAATTGTGAGACGGACAGGTCTACAATGAGTTTTATTTTTTAATTCTTTATTTTTCCTCTGAGTTGATATGCAACTAAATACGGTTTGGACAGCGCTCATCCCGAAATCTCCGTATTTCGTTTTCTGGATGGGGCGGGAGCTTGTCAAGCTTTTTGTTCAGAGGGTCCGTATATCACAACAAAATTAACAAATATCACAAATAAAGTTGAGAGTTGAAAGGCTGGTTCTGATGTTTGAGCGAGATTAGGGAGTGTGCTTTGGAGGGGATGGTGGAGGGGTGGGAGGGTGGATTTTAAAACGGAAAATCAAAGATAAGGCAGGTTCGTGGGGATGACGTGCTTCTCTAACCAAACTCCTCCTACCTTCTCCCTCGAACCTCCTGCCACCGACAAAATACACCAGAAAAGAACTGAATGGAACAACATATATATTCAAAAAATTCCATAACAGTTTGGGAAATCTTCTCATGAGGGTACCTGACGTACACAAGGAATCCGTTCACCAAAGCCATACAAAAGCCAATACCTATTAAGAGCCGCCAACCTTGCAGAAAATAAAGGATGTCAATATTATTGGAAGGTAAATGCTACATCAACACATCTATATTTTTATTCATCTGCTTTAGAAACGAATTTTGAGAATCAAGGTAGAAAAAACACCTTGGCCACGTTTAATGGCACATAGCTTCCTCGTACCGATAAAATTATTTTATAGATCAATTAAACGTTTGATAAATAATCAATTCAACGCGCGTTGGTTGGGTCCAAGAAGACCCCCCAAAAAAAAATTAGTAAGAAATTTAGTACCACGAATTTCGCGTTTGCGCATCGACAGTGGCCACGCCAATATGCCAGTGTTCTTATCGTTTTGAAATTCACATTGGACCATTTAGGCCCCAACCCGCATGTTCACTGAGAATTTCAGCTAAATCGGATTTGAAATGAGAAAGTTATTTCTGTGGCAAGGATTTGCGGACACAGCTGGACACACAGCAAACAGGCACTAAACCAAATCTGTTCAGAATGCTGTAAAACGTAAAACTCGAGAGGAAATTTTGATTTCAGAGACAAAAAAGTTCTCAAACGTGAAAACAAAGCTTCCACTTGGTAGACTAACATAAGAAGTCGGAAGCAATAATTTTACCTCTCATCAGATTTCGTACATGCACATTCCAAGATACGAAGAATCCAACAATCCAAATGCGGACAGAAAAATTCGGCTGCAGGCTTCGGTTGGGCTGGGGATGATCCTTGAAACATTTTACATGTTTCTTTTTATGTATTCATGTAAATTGCGATTACTAAGTCAATAGCACGGAGCACATCTTGGTAGTTGGAATTTCCAAAAATCCATCCACCACTACCACCCTATACAGCTAGTTGAAGAAATTTCAAACATCTTGCTTTCTAAAATGACACCTACAGTGACCAAGATAGAAGGGTTTTTAGTGAACTACTGTGGAGGAATTTGTTGAGTTTTCAACTACGGGTGCAATAAGAAATTAACGAAAAATGTTCTCAGTAGCGAAACCTTTGACTCGTGCAGTTTTCACCTTCACCGGAATTGTATTCATCAACTCATATCGCATGAAAATACAGTCTTCTCTCGTCGTTGACACCTTCTATCGATTTTCTCAAGTGTCCTTGGAAAGCGTGTTGCGGTCCCTTGGCGACCCTGTAAATCACAGCGGCTTCGAGCTGATGAGGTGTTGGTTGCGCCGTTTATCCGACGAGATCCTCCTTCATGACCCAAGGAGAGAGCCCCCGTTCCCATGGCAACGGTCATAAACTTGTAATAACTACACCCACCCACCCCTCTCCCACGGTCATGTTGAAGGGTTTATAGTGGGGTTTGGAGGAAGCTAACCATCTTACTTGCAATCTCTTCTCTTCTCAGCGTCAACAATCGACTCCAGACTGGCTCGTCTCGTTTAATATCGGATTTCTTATTAGCGATGACAGCACAGACATTTTGATCTTATATCCCAGATATCGCTGTTCATGATCGTTGAGCTTAGAGAACGGGGATGATACCCGATCTAAAATACAGAACACCCCTCAAAAAACGGCCAAAGCTATAACCATTGTAAAACCTCTGCCAAGTCTACTGGCACGTAGCTTCCTCGTATCGATCGTATAGATCAATCAAACGTATGATAACTAAAAAATAAGGTGTGGGATCCCTAATATGGATAAACACTATAATAATATATTGGCCATTGGTCCGTAAGAAATTGAGTAGACAACGCGGATTTCGCGTTTGCGCATGTGCAATAGCCATACCGATGATTTGATCGTTCTGAAATTCATAGGGGACCATCTAACGCTCAACTCGCATGAGCCCTGAGCATTTCAGCAAATAGAATTTGAATTGACGAAGTTATGCGTGTGGCAAGGATTTGCGGACACATACGGACATCGTACCAAATTTGTTCAAAACGCTCGAAAACCTAAAACCCGAGTGAAAATTTTGATTTTGGAGACAACAAAAATTTTTCATAGGAACATCAATGTTAGAGCTATTCATCATTATTACTAAGAAATAATTTACCTGGTATATTGTCTTAACCAACGCTCTGATCGCCTTATTTTATGAAAGAAGAGCTAATAATGAAATATAAATACTCGGGTACGAAAACGATCATACGATTAAGTTAATACCAAAGTAAATGAACTCGAGTCGAAGTATGGGAGGTTTTATTACATTTTCAACGTTAGTCAGTCTGTGGATAGCTGTTTCCACTACATCGTTAGTAGATTTGGCCTCAATTGTGATGCCTTTTGACCGTAAAGTGATTTCAGTGACAGTTTTGGTGCCAAAGACAGATGCGGTGATCAGATGGTCTAATCTAAAGGTTCTGATTCGGTCGTTTCAGTGCCTCAGCTTCATACTAGGACAATTATCTCTGAAGATGCTTGAAGAACGCAGGGCTATTGGTCATGCTGCTCTGCCAGGACGCCGCGCAGATAGATGCTCATTTACCCCAAATTATTCTCCTTCTCCACAACCAGTCACAAACAGGAGCTCCAACCTGAAATATGCCTTGGGGGCCTGTCCAACCATAAATCCACCCAAAAAGGGAAAAAGCACACCCCCAGCCCGCCGTTTATTGCTTTTATGGTTCTCGGCCTTCGCACTTGTCTTTAAAATCCTCCCTCCAAGGGGAAACCTGCCACCCGGGTTTTCGCTTTAAATTTCATCAACCCTCAAGACAAAAACAAAAGAAGTGGAGGGGGGGGGGGGGTTCGAGGTACCTCGACCTTATCTCCGTCCCATTGTCAAACCCCTACCACCTCCCGTCAAACACAACCTACATTTATAAAGGTCTTAACTCATAATGGTCTTTAAATTCCAGGGTCCCCAGGGCAGTGGAATGAGGCAGGAGATTCAGCGGAAGGCAAGGGGGAACGTCGGTGTTTTTCTTTCTTCAACGCCATTCTTTGTCTTCTCTTAACAAGAAAAGTTTACCTCCGCTGTTGTGACATTTTTGGGAAGTATTCACTGAAGGAGCAGAGGAGTGGAGGAGGCATCAACCCTTTTCTGCTCTGCCCTTTTCTTTTTCCAACCCACCTTTTTTACAAGTCAAACAAAATTGACACAAGTTTTCGAGTGAATGAAAAAATTGTAATCTTTTTGACTTCTATTTGCTTTTTGAGAGTCGAATCAAGAATTTCTTCTCTCTATTTCTTCTTCCACACTCCTCAAGCTGAAACTGGGAGGGTTCTTGACAACTTTCAGACTCAGAGCTCATCCTAACTAATCAACTCCTGCACGTTTGGAACTAAAAATCTTTTATTGTGGTTTTAATTCCACGACACGGGTACAAATGAATAATGAGCACTGCAATTATTTACGCGACAATAGTGGCCGTTGCATCAACGGGTTCATTACGAGTATATTTAGGTATCTGCCTAAATAAAAACATCTGGTAATTTAGCACGGTTACTATACATACAGGATATCCTAGGAATCTCCATCCCGTTAATCAATAATAATTTCAGAAGGCTGTTTCGGGGTTAATGGGTCAGTGTGATTCAACCCCATTTTTCATGCCAGTCCACATATATATTTTATATTGTTCTCATTGCGTTCAGTGTTAACCCATTGCGCCACACCATCCATTCTTCCGGCATGATCACCCCTGCGTTCACCAGAAGCATATCGTCGTTTTCCGTAACTTTGAACCACAAAAGTTGTTCAATTTTTCGCCTAAGTATTTTGAATGATCTTATTTTAATAGTTACGAGGCTGGAAATAGGTGAAGAAAATGTTTGTCGGAGCCCAGTGATTCTAACTATAGAGAACTAAATATCCCATATTATGATACTCACTCAGCTGTGATGCAACGGGTTAACAGGACATAACCAAGTTTTATAAGTTTTTCCCACTGCCAAGGGATGACGCACCAGCAAGTAGTTCTATACACATACCGATCAGGCAGGGAAACTGGGCAACCATAGAAAACTGTTTTTCATTTTGGTTTATTATTTTCAATAATGAACCATTGGAATCGAGCATG
This sequence comes from Leptopterna dolabrata, assembly GCA_954871275.1. NCBI lineage: Eukaryota > Metazoa > Arthropoda > Insecta > Hemiptera > Miridae > Leptopterna > Leptopterna dolabrata. Next base: position 24,448,631 of record OX940983.1, read on the forward strand.
AAAAAAAAAAACGCTGCAAATCCCTGCACAACGGTTTATTATTTTGTATAGAATACCCTTCTGTTACAGATCACAGCTCTATGTATAGATAACCCGTCTATATAATATAATATGTACTATTCTATGCATAATTATGTAGATCGCAGACCCTCCGTAGGTTAGTACCAACCCCGTACTCGTTACTAGGTACCTACCTAAATCACGAGTTAAATGTTGCTAAAATAATTCTGCCGATGACAAACAGTACCTAACAAAAAGAAACACACATAATGAAGTTCTGAAAAGAAATTGTTGATTAGGAGTGAAAAAAGTTGCAAAAGTACCTACCAACAAACTCCAGCCCCTTCTACGTATGTATATGGTATAATGAACCGTTGTGTAATAATTTACCGTTGAGTAATGATTTACCGTAGTAATAATTTACCCATCAATAATACTTCAACGTTTGTTCAAGTTTCACTACCTACCAACAAACTCCAAAAGAGCCATCATTTTTCAAGCGAAATAATATCACAGAACAACCAACTCGACTTCATACTCGGCCAATATAATCAGGTGATCCCTACCAATGATTGGCCGTATTCACAAATTCCTATTGTGGGCGCGTCTCTGGTTACGAGATTTGGTTTGAATTGTATACAATTTCATTCACACTGGAGTCGAAAATGCCTGTCGGTGCAAACTTCGGGGCCTTACTGTGAACGAACGGCTGGACGTACGATGCTCCGGATGGTCTTAAAAAACTCGCAAGTTCAAGAACTATTTAAAACCGTAAAAATATTTACGTAAAAAAATGGTATAGGCGTTTTGAAAATTTCAACCCCTATTTTGAACCCCTTAGAGATGACTCACAGTAACGTCGATCTTCGAGGACCAACTAGACGCCGAACGGAACCTATAACCCGAATTTCATCAATTTTTTTTCATGGTAACTAAGAAAAGTGGCCCGTACGGCGTACGGCGGACAGACAGAAATATTTTTATTGCAGTTTTGGATTCTACATACCTTGAAACGTAAACCATCAAATTTTGAGGGGGGGTAAGAATTTTTTTTTTAATGCTCGATTCCAATGGTTCATTATTGAAAATAATAAACCAAAATTCTTACCCCCCCTCAAAATTTGATGGTTTACGTTTCAAGGTATGTAGAATCCAAAACTGCAATAAAAAACGCTGCAAATCCCTGCACAACGGTTTATTATTTTGTATAGAATACCCTTCTGTTACAGATCACAGCTCTATGTATAGATAACCCGTCTATATAGTATGATATGTACTATTCTACACATATTATGTAGATCGCAGACACTCCGTAGGTTAGTACCTAACCCCGTACTCGTTACTAGGTACCTACCTAAATCACGAGTTAAATGTTGCTAAAATAATTCTGCCGATGACAAACAGTACCTAACAAAAAGAAACACACATAATGAAGTTCTGAAAAGAAATTGTTGATGAGGAGTGAAAAAAGTTGCAAAAGTACCTACCAACAAACTCCAGCCCCTTCTACGTAGATGGTATAATGAACCGTTGAGTAATAATTTACCGTTGAGTAATGATTTACCGTAGTAATAATTTACCCATCAATAATACTTCAACGTTTGTTCAAGTTTCACTACCTACCAACAAACTCCAATAGAGCCATCATTTTTCAAATTAAATAATATCACAGAACAACCAACTCGACTTCATACTCCGCCAATATAATCAGGTGATCCCTACCAATGATTGGCCGTATTCACAAATTCCTATTGTGGGCGCGTCTCTGGTTACGAGATTTGGTTTGAATTGTATACAATTTCATTCACACTGGAGTCGAAAATGCCTGTCGGTGCAAACTTCGGGGCCTTACTGTGAACGAACGGCTGGACGTACGATGCTCCGGATGGTCTTAAAAAACTCGCAAGTTCAAGAACTATTTAAAACCGTAAAAATATTTACGTAAAAAAATGGTATAGGCGTTTTGAAAATTTCAACCCCTATTTTGAACCCCTTAGAGATGACTCACAGTAACGTCGAGCTTCGAGGACCAACTAGACGCCGAACGGAACCTATAACCCGAATTTCATCAATTTTTTTTCATGGTAACTAAGAAAAGTGGCCCGTACGGCGTACGGCGTACGGCGGACAGACAGAAATATTTTTATTGCAGTTTTGGATTCTACATACCTTGAAACGTAAACCATCAAATTTTGAGGGGGGGGTAAGAATTTTTTTTTTCATGCTCGATTCCAATGGTTCATTATTGAAAATAATAAACCAAAATTGGTTTACGTTTCAAGGTTTTTGTTTGGATGATCTCATTTACTATATACCTGCTATGTACCGAAGATTCTGGCTGCATGCTAGATGGCGGGGGGGGGGGGGGGGGGGTTCTTAACAAAATAACTATTAGTAATCGTTACTACGATAGGCGCGATTATATAACTAATACGCTATAATATGGTAGGGGTGTAGACCAGTTGAGCGCAAAGCCAGAAAATATGTACTTACCATTTAAGTGTCTTTCTGCCATGTCAGTCTACCAGCTGAGCGCAGGAATGGGTGCCTTTTTGTATACCAGTTCAGCGCAGGGAATAAAATACAAAGTAGAATGAAGTAACGTAAAACAATGATTCTATATATTATATTATATTATTTCTATACCCAAACAACATTTAAAACCCATCAAAATCAGTAGAAAAGTCAACACATATACATTAATAATAAAATCACACTTTTTAAAACTGGTTAACATGTTGTTTGGGGCATAATGATGCTTCACTAATGACATAACGGTAGTGAAGATTTATCCGTTTCTTTACTGCTCACTGTTGACATCAATTAACTTTTTTTTCTGCTCGTTTTCGTAACAGACGGATTCCTTTTGGACAGTTGATGGAGTTCAAAATGGTGTTAGTTGACATTTGGACGTCTTTTAACGCATCCAGAAACAAACAGATGTTTGGATGCAAGCTGTGAAAGAGCTTGCTGAAGGTTGCATGGAAGGAATCAGGCTTTGCGCTCGATTGGTGGACTCCCTATGGATTTGATTACGGAATATTATGCTTCCCAAACTATAACGTAATGTAGCGGATTCTAACTTTCGAGAGGAAAACCCTTTTCGCCACCAAAACCAAAACTTTCGGCCTCTACATTGACAAGCCGTTGTGGTTTCTGATGATGGGGAATGGGCGAATTTTGGATTGAACCATTTCCCGTACAATTTCTCGGTGGATGTTGTTATTACGAACGTATCTGGGCACATTGACAATGTTCCTGAGTACTTCGTTCTGGAATTGTTGTAATGTTTCAACGTTACTTTTGGCTGCACAGCCCCATGACGAAGTCCACATGGCTTTAGGAGTTGTCTGTGAAGCAGAAGTTTACTTTCGGCTGTTAGGAAAAAGCGGCGCCCCATCAGCCAGCACTTCCTGGATTTAGTTCGTAGCTCTTCGCTACTTTTTTCCAGCACAGTGTGGCATGTACACTCATTCCCAAATACATAGCCCCAATGGCTTATGAGATGACACTTCCATTGAGGAACGTCTGAATGTAATGTAACTTACCATTTGTAAAGTCCATAATTATGTACCATTTATTCTGATCCTCCAATGCGCAGCCCATCTACGGAACATAGTGACGGGCCTGGCTCCATTAGTGGAAGGTCAAATTCGGCAAAAAAATTCTTTTACTCGGCAACTCATTTGACCACTTTGCGCACCCTTGTGATGAACCAATTAATGAATACTCATTTCAAATGTAAGTAGATACCTATCGATCATTACATTCAATGAACCTCACTACTTTAATTATTTTAAAACTCAGAGACAATCAGCGTTTGTGAATTTTCCATCTTGTTGAAATTGGTATTTACGTCAATTTGACTTGAAAAGTAACTTTCTAGCAGAGACAGCATTTTCAAAAATGCTTGTGCAGCTGTTGGTGATATGCCGGAGGATAATGAGGATATATTTTCGATATACAATAATGGACTTCAGTGTCAGAATGTCCTCCGAAAAAGAGACTTCGTCACAAAAATCTCCCGAAAAAAGAGGGTTGGGCGTTAATCTAATCGCGTCATTTCAACTGTGAAAGGAGATCAGGTGAAGATCAGAGTTGAAAAAAAAGCCCGGTTGAAAGTAATGGGGATCAATCCGAACGGGGGAAACCTCGATAGAAAAAAGTGTCGAAACGGTGACGTTTCGGGGGTTTGAAAAGCTACGACGAGTTAATCGGTGGAAAACAACTCGAACCCATCCATCCCCGGGATCGACATCCATCTGGACTCATCCAGGTCTCTGCTCTTTAACTCCGCGTCGAAAATCCGGTGATGAACTGGGGTTTTCTCTGGTCAGAGAGGGAAATACGTATTAAAAAAAAAGGGGGAGCCGCGGGATTCTCCCGCAATTGGCAAAAATGACTGATGGGGCTTGGCATGGCAAAAACCTGAATTGATCCGCGAGGAATAAATCGCGTAAAAAAAAGTCAACATCGATTGTTCGGGCGTGATGGTTTGATTCATTCCAGAGAGACATTCGTGTAACCCCCCCCCCCACCACCGTAACAGACATTTGTCATGTCAACCGTATGTCTGAAAGTCAGGTTTTTCTCTGTGGCAGTTTGAACTATAGCCTTTGCGCATCACTCGTCACTCACTGTAAACTCCCTCGTCTCGTCACCTAGACTCTCCTTCCGCTTTTATAAATGACTCCGCAGTTCACTCTCCCTTTATCTCTTTTTGTTGCCGAACATTTTTTCGCATGAGGGGTAGGAATAAAAACGGATGGCTACAACAGGTCTTTTTCTCCGACTGAGCAGTTTGACATAACTCCCTGACAGATCCGAGTGCCCTCGCCCTCTGCCTCCAAATTCAAATCCAATTCCTCACGGTTTGATGGATACACTTTTTTCACGTCGCGATTTTTTTTCCGCAATTTATTTTTTCTGGGGTGACGAATGTTAACGCGATTAAGTGGGGGGGGGGGGGGGGGATTCAAGTCTTTCATTGTTAAACTACGTTGTTTCCAGTGGAATGAATTTGTACTGTTTCAGCATCTTCTTCTTCGACATCGACGACTAGCTGAGTACTAGCAGCTCAATCAGATCAGCAGGGGTAGATCCACAAAATTTCAAATCGTCGGACCCAATTTCAACTTTTTTCAGGTCGTAAGACACTTTGCTACGCCCTTGCCTGTTGCCATCGAGACACCAAAAACCGAGTCTAACGAGCTGGGTTCACAGTGACGCGTAATCGACGTAAAACGCAAAGGGTCGCATAAAGGACGTAAACACTTCAAAACGTTCACATGGACAACACTAGTTACGAACGTAAAGCGTAATCGTAGAGATATAGCCTGTGTACAGATACAGCCTCCCCCTGCGCAGAACCGTAAAGCGCGTACAGACCGCACAATCTCTAGATTTTTGGTTTATTATTTTCAATTATGAACCACTGGAATCGAGCATGAAAAAAAAAAAATTCTAACCCCCCCCCCCCCCCCCCAAAATTTGATGGTTTACGTTTCACGGTACGTAGAATCCGAAAATGCAATAAAAATATTTCTGTCTGTCCGCCGTACGGGCCACTTTTATTAGTTACCATGAATAAAAATTGATGAAATTCCGGTTATAGGTTCCGTTCGGGGTCTAGTTGGTCCTCGAAGCTCGGCGTTACTGTCAGTCATCTCTAAGGGTTCAAAATAGGGGTTGAAATTTTCAGAACGCCGTAGCTTGAAAACTTTCGATAGAAGGGTATGGTTTTTTCTACGTTATTAAATTTATCTTGAGCTAAACAATTTTTTGAGACCACCCGAAGCATTGTACGTCCAGCCGTTCGTGTGCACCGAAAAGCTTCGTCAACACGATCGTGAATCAAACGGTATAAATCCGGCCGGGATATCATTACTAAGGAGCACCTGATTATAATCAAGGATGGCTGTATGAAGTCGAGTTGGTTGTTGTGCGATATTACGAGTATTTCATTTGATAAGTGACGGACTATCGGATTTTGTTGGTAGGTACTTGTGAAACTTGAAAAAACGTTGAAGTGTTATTGATGGGTAAATTATTACACAACGGTAAATTATTACACAGCAGTAAATTATTACACAACGGTAAATTATTACACAATGGTAAATTATTACACAACGGTTCATTATACTTGACCATGAGGGTAGGTATTGACTACAGAAAACAGTGATCTACGCAGAAGGGGCATCTATTTCACTCCACATCAACAATTTTCCTTTAGAACTTCATTATTTGCGTTTCTTTTCGCCATTTTAGTTACTGTTTGTCATCGAAAGAATTATTTTAGCTACATTTAACTCGTGATTTAGGTAGGTACCTAGTAACGGGTACGGGGTTAGGTACCACTAACCTACGGAGGGTCTGCGATCTACATAATATGTATAGACTAGTACATATTATATAGACGCGTTATCTATACAGAGAGCTGTGATCTGTAAAAGAAGGGAATTCTGTACAAAATAAAAACCGTTGTGCAGGGATTTGCAGCGTTTTTGTTCTTGGACACTGGTTACGCGTTAAGACCCCTGATCAGCCAATTAAATTCAGTTACGCTTTAGCGTACTTTATTTCGTGCTGAGAGATACCTAAGGCCGTGAATCCTCATCGGAAAACCTTTCCGAATTTCTCTCCGGGCGGGACTGCGCAGGCCAAACGCAACGTGTGTGGCCACGTCAGCAGAACTGAATAAGTACAATATTTATGTAACTGTAAATATGAACATTGTGGAGACAGGATGTGGTAGTTTTTGGTGTTTCTGCGTACGCTGTACTCTGTTTGTACCAGCTGTTAAAAACGAGGTTTTATTTTTTAGCACTAGCAACACAAATGACTAATGACAAAAGATGGTAGATGCCACGATCCACTCTCAAGTAGGTAATTATGCGAATTCTCTTCAGAAGCCGTTCCTGACGTCATAGCTACTTCTTGTATTTCCCCTCTCGTTGCTGCTGTAAACAATCTTCGATGAGTATGACGCCATCATCTGCCAAAATTTCTACTGATGTTATCATCACCGCAAGTACATAACTGAAAACCTTGTTTACCAAATGAAGCATTGAGCATTTCCCGTATATGAGATTTTTTACCAATCGAAACTGTAGCATTGTGATGGTTATCCCCGATGCAAGGACAACATAAACTCAACCCTTTTACACCCAGCCTGCTGAAACGTTAGGTTTTTTTGTTGCGTGGTTTGAACAATAATTGAAAACAATGTTGGGTGGTTTGTTACAAAATGGGAAAGACAGAGGGATTTGGAGCCATTTTGGAATCGGACCAGTCTGATCAAATGATCGAGAGTTACCATAAAAGGACGGGAAAATTGAAACGTATGGCAAGGTAGAAGTAGGGAAAACCATATTCCGGTCGAAAAACCCCCGCCGTTGAAAACTGGGAGGGGGTTCCGCGTGAATTAACGATGGTCTGAGCATAAAACTGTAATGGTCTCCCAGGTTCGGAGTTATTTGAACAAATACGGGGTGCAGGAGGCGCGCACTGGGACGGTATTGATACAAATTGTTTTTCGATAATACGATCCGCGGGGGAGGGATGAAACCCTAGTCCGAGCTTTTCCTCCGCGGATGAAACCCAAAAGCTAGGCTAATTAAGGTAATTATTGAAGCAGCGATGTTACTTTCTCATCAATGCACCGACAAGGGGGATGAAGCTGTAAATATCCGAAAAGTCGGATAATGTGGGACGCTGATCCTTTTCAAATGTGGAGCCGTCCTCGCTCATCCGATCATGGATGAAGTGTACTAATCCGACGACAGCAAAAATCCGCTGATTGATGTACTACATTACACACTGCAATGCTGGTCACAATCAAATTCTAAACCTTTTTTATTGTTCCCAGCCACCGCATTATTGCATTACAGTTGACCCCAGAGTTAACTGGGGTCTGTAGAACGGAATTTTCTGGGATCGGCCATTTAATGATCCATAGTGGAATGGTTTCCGTTTTGTAGACAACGCAATATATCATTCTGATCGGCTTCTTCGAGCATGGTGCTTGTATGAGGTGACAGTGAAAAATCTACTGATGCCTCATCAAATTTGAAACCTTTCATTTTTCCCACTCACATCATTATTATAACAATACGTATCGCTATGCACATGATATTACTGATGTATCCCGATTTGCATCGTATCAGCTAACTCTGCAGTTCACTTTGCGATGCTGATGACTGCCAAATTTTAAACTTTTAATTTTTCAACATTTATTTAATTAATTAATTAATTAATAGTGATTAGTTTAATTGTTCGTTATTAAACATGTCTTGCATTCCGCATGAATCGATCATCAATGTCTCTCAACAGAAGGACCAACGGATATGGTAAGTTAGGGATCGATACATCCATATTTATACTCAGTCAATCAGAAATGTTGTAAGGTTGATTACAGAGGCTTATTTTGTGGGATTTTTCAAGCAGGTACGAATGGACTTGTGCGGCCATTGGACAAAAAACTAGATAAACAGGTTCAATGCAGTAACTGAATGGATGGTCATTGTCGTGATTTCCTCTCAGAATCCACTCCTGTAATATTGTGTAATTTTACCAAATAAACGTGGAGAACGCCGAGCTGGTAAACAATATTGGGTTTCCCCAACCGCTATCCGCCTCAACCGATTATAAAGGCGGATTGTAGACCGAGGACGGGTGGAAAAATCCCTATAAAAACTCGTCCTTCTGGCCCAGCTCTTTATTCGACGACTCGAACCCCGACTTGCGACTTCTCTCTCGAACCTCTCTCCCTATACCTCTCTTCAAGTACCAGCTTATAGAACTTCATGTTATGAAAAGTCGTTCGTTGTCCAGGGTGTTAAATTTTATAATAGTAATATTGATTTGTCGTTATCCGTTGCAACCTTCAAGAAGAATTTACACTCGAGGTTGTTTGCGCGATATTCATCTTAATAATTTACATTAATTTATCATCTCTCGAACCTCCCTCTCTCTCTCGAATCCCTCTCTCTCGGCCCTCTACCTCGACCCTCTCTCTCGTTCTCTCTCCCATATCCTAAAACATCTCCTGCTGTTGGTGAAAACCGCGGGAAGCATACCAACTCCTGCTGTTGGTGAAAACCGCGGGGAGTTAGCCTAAAGATCCCATAGGAGCCCATCCTACCACACCCATCTTCTCTCCCACTCCCATCTCTCTCCTGCTCCTATCCATTCGTGACTAACTCACGACTTTCTGGTGACCCCTACTCTCTAACCTACGGTCGGGAAAACCCGCCGTTCACGACTAGTGGTGAACACACCTACCCGTTCACCACACTCATCACTCTTTAGTTGATGAATATGGTCACTGAACATTTAGTCGGCTAGCACTATCAGCAGCAACTATTTCCACACTAAAATCCGTTTATAAAACTAGCATCTGGCGTAGTTCGATCTCAACTGCAATAAAAAATAGCTGCAATGATTCATTACTGGCCAATTCTCTACGAACTCTGGACGGTACCCATACCTAAGGTTAGATAAGAGATTAGACAATTTATTATTTGGCGTCAGCGCCATGAATGTGACTAACGTTGACGGATGGCCATGTGAGTTTAACCTGCCAATCATTACTATTTAATTGTACGTTAATATATGGAATTGCTAAGAGAAAAACTTTCAAAAAAACAACGAGAAAACTTTTTGAGGCAGTTTTTTTGTTTTGTTATATTTCAAACTTAGAGAAAACCTCTCTCGCACGCAAAAAGTTCATTTGTGTCAGGATGTGACTTTTCACAGCAAGACAGAGTTTAATCCTCGTTCCGTGAGAGGCTCAAGTGACGTGAATGGATGATGTGAAAGCGCTACGTCGGAGAGATTGACGTCGGTGGGTAAGACTGGCAGGCGGGAGGAAAAAGGAGCCTCAATCAAAAAATGTGACACTTGTCACAGGAGAAGACACTGACACGGGGAGTTTCCGACCAACCGGAGTTTGGGGGTTAAAGTTTTTTCCTCGAGTTGGTGGAAAATCATTCGGTACGTTCTAGACGGGATCAATCGTGCGAAATAAACTAAACTTCCACAATACATCCCTCCGCCCTTCTGTAATATTGGGGTTTTGTTATGTGTTTTGCAGCATACAGGAAAATTATGGTGTGATCCAATATCGCAGAAACATTCACCTGGGGAGCTGGATCCGACTATTGACACGATCGAGCTAATTTTGTTCTTTGTTTAGTTGAGGAATAGTCGCACTACACATCTTTTTTTTTACCAACTAAAAAGAGTATCAGCGGTATATAAGTGACAGGAAAACGAAGACGAAATATAGGTTCAGGGAAACGAGCATACAAAATATAAATATCATATTTACTTAGGAAATTCAGTAAACACAATTGCTACAGTTCTAAAACCCAAACGCTGCAAGCTATTACACAACGGTTTATTATTTACCTGTCTGGATGCCCCTTCTGCGTAGATCACTGTTTTCTTGGTCAATACTTAACCTCGTGCTTCCCTAGGAAAGCCCCAGGAATTGATTACTGGAGCCGTCCCGGGAATCGCAGTTTCATAAAAATGCGTGGGATTCAATCATAATCATTAATTATTTGTTATTATTCATGTTGTTACTGCTCATTCCTTTTTTCTATGCAGGTCAACGGGAAAGAACAGCGGAAAAAGAGGAGTGGGGAGAAAGCGGGCCTCTTGGTTGTCCAAATACTGAGCTGGACAGGGAACGACCGGGCCGATGATTTGTCCAGCTGGAGCAGGATCGCAAAAGATTTGCTGAGTTGATCGCCAACCTTCAGTAATAAAGATGGGACATGAACAAGAGGAAGTGATGAAGCATAACGTTTGTTCAAGTTACAAAAGTGCCTATAAACGAAATCCTTCAAATGAAATATTACAGAACAACCAACTAGATTTCATACAGCCATCCGTGACTATAATCATCTGATCCTTAACAATGATAACTAGGTCGGATTCATACCGTTTCATTCACGATCATGCTGATGAAGCGTTTCGATGCAAACGAACGGCTGAACGTACATTGCACCTGGTGGTCTCAACAAATTCTTTAGTTAGAGATCAATTTTAAAAACTTAAAAAACCACACCGTTCTACTGAAAGTTTCCAGCTACGGCGTTCTGAAAATGTTAACTCATATTTTTCACCCCTTAGAGGTGACTAGGCAGTAACGCCGAGCGACCAACTAGACCCCAAATGAGACCTACAAACCAAATTTCATTCATTTTCGTTCATGGTACTAAGGGAATTGCGAAGTACAGCGTACGGCAGACGGACAGAAATGTTTTTATTCCATTTTCGGATTCTAAGTTCCGTTACACGGAAACCATAAAATTTTGAGGGGGGGTTGAGTTTTTTATTCCCCCGTCCCCCCCCCCATGCTCGATTCTAATGGTTTATTATTGAAAACACACCGTACCGTATGGTTTTCTTTGCATTTTTAAATTGATCTCAAAATTGGTAATTCTTTGAGATCACCGGAAGCACTGTACGTCGAGCCGTTCGCTTGCACCGAAAAGCTTCGTCAACATGATCGTGAATCTAACGATATAAATTCGGCCCAGATACTACTGCTAGGGAACACCTGATTATAATCACGTAAGGCTGTGTGAAATCGGTTGGTTGTTCCGTGATATTATTTCATTTGAAGAACGATGGTTATTTTGGATTTTTTATTGGGTACTTTTGTAACTGTGATGAATTTAGAATTTGGTTCATCACGGTGGCGTGAAGGAGAAAAGACGCAGGCGGCGGTAGTCCACCGATCATCTACGACTTTTGGGAGGAGATGGAGGTGAGTGAAGGAATTTACCTAGGCGGCGGTAATCCACCGATCATCTAGGTGAGAAGGTGCTTGTCTAGGCGGCGGTAGTCCACCGATCATCTAGACAAGAGGGAGAAGGTATTTCTCAGGCGGCGGTAATCCACCGTTCATCTGAGAGGGAGAGCAAGGTAGAGGAGAGAAGAGAGAGCTAGTTAGAGGAAGTGTCGAATGAAGCTTGAGCTCCAGGATCCAGGGTTTTATAGGACTTGGGGGCCTCTCCCTCCAACTCCCTGTCGGGAGTTGGTAGTGGGGCCCCAGGTTGTGTACCCTGGGTTCTGTCGCTCGTATCCCCACTCATTTCTTTATTTACGGAACTTATGTTTGGCGTTGGAATATTGGTGAGAACTTAAATTAGAGGAGTGTTCCCGGGAGGGACTCACGACAGAGGTCCCCCCAGTTTTTACCAAGATTCGTGGAGCTGAAGGCGCAAGGTGACAGGAGCTGAGGGCTATAGCAAACATAAGTGGGGCTGAAGGCCAAAAGATGAGGACTAAAGCAAAATTCATGGGGCTGAAGGCGGAAGGTGACAGGGGCTGAGGGCCAAGGCAAACATAAATGGGGGCGGAAGGCCAGAGGTTACAAGGGCTGAGGGCCACGGCAAACATAGGTGAGACTGAGGGTCTTATGAGGTTCGAGTATAGAGTATGATAGATGATAGCTTGAAAATGAGGATGGTGAACTTAAGTGCTAGGCGATGCGAGTATTTACAATGTTACGACATGTTTGATTATTTACATATAATACTTAATGCTATGAGGTTTTGAGTGGTCTAGAGTATGATAATAGCTTGACAATGAGGAAGGTGAACTTACATGCTAGGTGGTGTGAGTATTTACAATGTTAAGAGCAGTTTGATTATTTACATATGTTGAACTATTTACAAAGATGGTTGATTATTTACAAAATTGGACATGTGTAGAACTATTTACAGAATTGAGGATCGGTGAGGGTTTGGGATACAATTGTGGGGGGCGGTAGTCCGCCGTTTCCTGGGTGTGGATAGGATGTGGTGTGTGGGTGGGTGTAAGTGTGGTTGAGGTGAAGTGTGGGGGCGTCTCGGCGATGTGGTGGCGTTGATGGAGCGGCCGCGGTGGGGCCGTGAGGGGCGGTACAGTGCGTGTGGATAGTTGAGACACAAGCACTGTCCCGCGATCTCAAGGCCCCGCCGCGATTGCTCGTTGCAGGGCGGGTCACTGGGCCGCCGGGACGCGGGGTATACGGGGACGCTCCCTCCGTCCGTTTCGCCGCCCGGGCCGTTTTGTCCCGGCGGAAACTATTGGGGATATCCCCGGCGGTGTTGGAGGTGTTGGGGGTGTGGTGATTCGGGGGCGAGATTCGGGGGGTGGGGGGTGGTTTTGTATGAATTGAAGGGGGGGGTCGAAAATAGAAAATTGGGGTCGTGATTCGGGGGGTGGGGGGTTGTTTTGGTTGGTTTGTACGATTTGAAGGGGGGGGTCGAAAATTGAGAATTGGGGGGCAGAAAATTGGGGATGAAAATCGGGAGGTGGGGGGTGGTTTTTGATTTGAATGGGGGGTGGGGGGGGGCATGAGTTCCGCGAGGCGGAACTCGCGGAGGATGGAGGACATAAGGGGGTCTATCGGGACGTAGGGGGGATGTACCCCGGTGGCTTTTGCTGCGCGAAATTCGCGCAGTATCAGCCACTGGGGGTACTTCCACCGCCGGGGCCGGGGAGGTAGTCCGGTGATCCTTTGCGGAGAAAATGGAAGCGGTGATGGGGGCCCGGGCGAAAGGGGTAGGGGGGACAGCGGGTCCGGGACGAAAACGTCCCGGAGTATTGCCGCCATTTCCGGATCCGAATCGAAGTCCGGAAACGGCGACGGAGGTGACGGGTGCGTGGGGAATAGTCGATGTGACATTGCGAACGGACGGCGGGAGACTGATAGAGTCTGTAGGTTGGGAGAGCACAGGTGCGGGCTTACACCTGGCTAACGGGACTGTGTGGGGTTTTCCGTCAATTAACAGGGTTGCGGTGGTTTGTGTTGGGCGGATGACTTGAAAGGGCCCGGCATAAAGGGGTTGAAAGGTTTTATGCATGCCGGGCTCTTTCAGGTACATGTGTGTGGCGGTGAAAAAGCGTTTGGGGTAAGAGGTGTCGTTTGTCGGTGTTGTGGTGTGTAGCGGTTCCCTGTTAATTGACGGTGTGTGATGTGGAGTGAAAATATCGGCCGGTAAGCGGAGGGGATCTTTGAACGCATTTTGCGCGGGACTTGTGTTGTCTGAAGGACGGGCGGAAGTGCGAAGGCTGAGCAAAATGTAGGGGAGGGTTTTAGTCCAAGAAGGGGAAGTAGCTGATGTTGAAATGGCTTGTTTAAGGACCGAGTGCCACCGCTCTATTTTCCTGTTGGATTGGGGGTGGTAAGGAGTGGTGCGGATTTTTTGGATCCCGAGGGAACGGAGGAGATCTGAAAAGTGGGCGGACTCAAACTGCCTCCCTTGATCGACCGTGATTGTTCGCGGACAACCGTAGCGGCTAACCCATTGGTTGAGGAAAGCCGCTGCGACGGCGTCCGCGGTGATGTGGGTGAGAGGGATACACTCAACCCAGTTTGTGGCACGGTCGATCATTGTGAGGCAGTATTTCTTCCCCTCAGAGGGGGGAAGAGGTCCGACCAGATCGAGGTGGACGTGTTCCCACGGGAGGGAGTCGGGAATGGTTTGAGGAGGTACATGGGGGTGAGCCGAGACCTTAAACTGCTGCCACCTCTGGCACCCTAGAACCCAGTTACGAATATCTGTATTCATGTGGGGCCAGAAGTACCGCGTTTTGATAAGGTCTCGGCTTACCCGGATGCCGGGGTGGTGGAGGGAGTGGTAGTGGAGGAAGAGCTGCCGCCTGAGGTCGGGTGGGACGTAAGGGCGCGGTGAGTCGGCCGTTACGTCACACCAGAGCTCAAGGGGCGGCAGCTGTTGAAGTTTGGAGGCGGAGATGAGGTTGGAGAGGGTTGGGTCGGATTCGGGTTGTTGGTGTGATTTGAGGGTTTGTGGGGAAGGGAATGGCAGTAGCTCCGCCACCGGCGCGGGTGTGGGGCGTGAGAGTGCGTCCGCCACGCAGTTGTCGGCCCCCGGCAAATATCGAATATCGGACGTGAATTGTCCGATAAACTCGAGTTGCCGGAGGCGACGCGGGGAGGCGGACTTGCGATTTTGGAGGAGGGCATGGGTGAGGGGTTTATGGTCGGTTATGACAGAGAACTGCCTGCCTTCAACGAAGTCACGAAAGTGTTTGATGGCTTCGTGGATGGCGAGAAGTTCTCTGTCGAAGGTTGAGTAATTTTTTTGGGTTGGGGATAGGGTTTTTGAAAAGAAGCCGAGAGGTTGGGGGGTGGCGCCGGTGTGCTGGTGGAGCACTGCCCCGATGGCCCAGTCGGACGCATCGGTTGTGATGGAGAGGGGGGCGTGTGGGTTGGGATGGGCTAATAGAGCGGCGTCTACTAGGTCCTGTTTGCAAATTTTGAAGGAGGTTATAAGTTCGGGGGTCCAGGTTATGGGGCGGTTATCATTTTTTTTGGCGGGTTGGGGGATGGCGTGTATGAGTGGCTGTTGGTGTTGTGCTGCGTGTTTTATGTGTCTACGATAAAAGTTTAACATACCCAGGAAACGGCGGAGTTCCGTCACAGTCCGGGGCTGGGGAAAATCCATGATGGCGTGGACTTTGTCTGGGAGGGGCTTGATTCCTTCGGACGAGACTTGGTGGCCTAGGCAGCGGACGGAAGGTTGAGCGAGGACGCATTTGTCTGTATTGATTTGGAGGCCTTCGGTGGAGAAGATGTCGAGGATTTGGTGGAGATGGTTGAGGTGTTCTTCTGGATTTTTCGAGGCGACTAGGATGTCATCCAGGAAGCAAAACACGAATGGTAGGCCTCGTAGGATGCTATCCATATAGCGTTGCCATGTCTGAGCCGCGTTTCTGAGGCCGAAACCCATTTTAACATATTCGAACAAGCCGAAAGGTGTTATAATTGCTGTTTTCGGGATGTCGGGGGGGTGTATATTTATATGGCGGAATGCCCTGGAAATGTCTAGGGTTGAAAAAATTGTTGCGCCGTGTAAATGGGAGGAAAAGTCGCGGAGGTGGGGGACATTATACAGGTCGGGCGTTGTTTTTGCGTTAAGACGGCGGTAATCGCCGCAGGGGCGGATATCCCCATTGGGCTTCTGCACGATGTGCAGTGGTGAAGCCCAAGGGGATTTTGAGGGCCGGATGATGCCATCGGCAATCAGTTGGTTGAAATGCTGGCGGGCTTGAGAGAGTTGAAGTGGATGGAGGCGACGGGCTTTTGCTGTGATGGGGGGTCCGGTGGTCTCTATGTAGTGGTGTATGGTAGAGATGTGGGCGGAGGGGCGGCGCTGGGGGCGATATTGGTGGAGGAGTTTTTCGAATTTGGAGGGGGGTTGGTTTATAGCGTGTATGAAACCGGGGATCGGCGTGTTATTGGATGGGTCGATCAGGCGCGCGTTTTTGACATCGACCTGGAGGCCGAAATATGCCAGGAAGTCGGCCCCCAGGATCGCCTTCTCCACGTCCGCCACGGTGAAATCCAACTCGTACGCGAGTCCGCTCATGTAAACTGACGAGCGGTACGTCCCGTACGAGGGGATGGTGGTACCGTTGGCGGCGTAGAGAAGTTGTCGATAGCAGCGCGCCTGACGCCGGAGGATGTTGTTGGGGAAGATGGACAGCGCCGCCCCTGTGTCGATGAGGAAGGGAATGTTCGTTTTCTTACACCGTAAGAATAGGCCCTGGTGGGTGGGGAGGGCATGCTGCAAAACCGCGGCAGTGGGCGCGGCGTGTGGTTGGTCCGATGGTGGGGTGTCTGGGGAAGTTGTGGCATCGGTCGGCGTTGGGGGTGTGTCTTCTTTGAAGGAGACGTGGGGGGCTTGCTGTCGTTGTCGTGGTGGGGGAAGTGTTCTGGTGGCGCCTTGAGGCGTGGGTTTTCCGTTCCGGGGTGGGGGAACGGTGGTGGCGGCGGGAGTAGCGGCCGGGGGGTTGGTTGCCCTGGTGGCGGGCGTGGCGGGGCCGTTCCGAGGTGGGGGAACGGTAGCGGCGGCGTGAGTGGCGGCCGGGTTGGTCGCCGTGGTGGCGGGCGTGGGGGGGCCGTTCCGAGGTGGGGGAACAGTATGGGCGGCGTGAGTGGTGGCCGGGGGGTTGGTTGACCTGGTGGCGGTCGTGGGGGGTCCGTTCTGAGGTGGGGGAACGGTGGTGGCTGGTAGGGGTTTGGCGGCGCTGGTGGTCGGGAGGTTGGCGGCCGTGGCGGCGGCGTAGGAGGGGTAGCGTTTGGCCGTGGTGGTGGAAATGCGGGCCGGGGGGGGGGGGGGGGGTTGGTGGGGGTCCCCCCCGTATTGGCGAGGAGGGGGGGCCCGCCGGATTTACCGGCGGGCGTCTGCGTTTCCCTGCTTGGTGGGGAAGGAGCAGGGGGGCTGACACTTGCGGGCCTCCCCACCGAAGTTCACATGGTAGAAACACCGGTGGGGGGGGTCCGTGGGGAGGTAGTCAGTTTTGGAGGGGCGGTGTGCGGTAGAGGGGGGTGCAGCCGTCGGGGACTTTCCCCTACGTTGTTCACGGGGAGGGGTTGTGCGGCGTTCGGGTGAGTGTTGACGTCGGCGGAGGGGTTTCGGCGGCGATCCATGGAGGGGGGTCGGCGCCTGTCGAGGGAGGGGGGTCGGCTGCGTTCTCGTGAAGCGGTGCGGTCACGTAGAGGCGGGGGGTGGCGGGGTGCGTGGACTTCGCCGACGCTGGCGGCCGCGGTGAGATCGTGGACCGTGTCCGCGAGGCGAAGTAGGGGTTCATCTGGGCCGTCAAGGTGGCTGGCGAGCGCCATCTGGATGGGGTGGGGGAGCGCGCGCAGCCAAAAGGTGCGCGCGATGTCTGCCGTCATTATCCCCTGTAGCTGGTGACGTAAACGGCGGTAGAGGTGGGAGGGCTTGAGGTCGCCGAGGTGTTGCGGCTGCGAGAGGGCGGCGACTCGTGCGATCTTGGAGGGTTGATAGAGGGTTATGAGTCGGTTGCGGATGTCATCGTATGCAGCGACGGCGTCGGGGGAGATGTCCGACGTTTGCAGGAGAATGTCATATGGAAGCAGGGAGATGATGCGTGAGTAGCGCGTCTTCTGGCTGCGAATGTTGGCGGCCGAAAACGCTGCGTCCACCTGGAAAAACCATAGAGTGGGGTCATGGGCATAGAATGGGGGAAGTGAGAGGGGGAAGGACGCAGAGGTCGTCATGACGTCGGCGGCGGCGTGTGCTGCGGCCGCAGCGGCGGCGGCGGCGGCGGAGGTTGAGGCGGACGAGCCAGGCGGGGAGAGGGTGTTGAACGGATTGTCGGTTGCGGCCGTTGCGTCTGTCGTCGCAGCGGCTGGCGGCTGCAGTGTAGCCGGGCGTCGGAGTGGGGGCGTCGGTGAGTTCGGGTCCATAGCTGAGCTGAAATTTGAAAATTCAAATTGTTAAATTTCAAATTCGAAATTCGGGATTCGCAAAATTGGTAGCGGAGGTGCGTGTGGCTGAACGGAGAGAGCTGGAATTGAGCGGTTGAGGGTGGGCCAAAAATTGCGAATTGAAACTGACTGTGTTGACCGAATATGAATTTAAAATTGGGGACACCGAACTGAACTTGACTGGGGGCGACACATGAGGTGGGAAAAGAAGGCAGAAGGTAGTGTGAACGTCGGGTTCACCACTGTGATGAATTTAGAATTTGGTTCATCACGGTGGCGTGAAGGAGAAAAGACGCAGGCGGCGGTAGTCCACCGATCATCTACGACTTTTGGGAGGAGATGGAGGTGAGTGAAGGAATTTACCTAGGCGGCGGTAATCCACCGATCATCTAGGTTAGAAGGTGCTTGTCTAGGCGGCGGTAGTCCACCGATCATCTAGACAAGAGGGAGAAGGTATTTCTCAGGCGGCGGTAATCCACCGATCATCTGAGAGGGAGAGCAAGGTAGAGGAGAGAAGAGAGAGCTAGTTAGAGGAAGTGTCGAATGAAGCTTGAGCTCCAGGATCCAGGGTTTTATAGGACTTGGGGGCCTCTCCCTCCAACTCCCTGTCGGGAGTTGGTAGTGGGGCCCCAGGTTGTGTACCCTGGGTTCTGTCGCTCGTATCCCCACTCATTTCTTTATTTACGGAACTTATGTTTGGCGTTGGAATATTGGTGAGAACTTAAATTAGAGGAGTGTTCCCGGGAGGGACTCACGACAGTAACGAACAAACGTTCATGAACAAAAAAAAAATAATCAATGACAGAATTGTTGAACCCACCGAATATTTATGTAACTGTCATTCCCCGGCCGGCTGCAATACCCCCGATTTTGGACTGGGGGGAGCACAGAAAACAGTGATCTACACAGAAGGGGCCTCTATACAGGTAAATAATAAACCGTTGTGTAATAATCTGCTGCGTTTTTATTCCATTTTCGGACTCTACATTGCTTGAAACAGAAACCATTAAATTTTGAGAGGGGTTACAATTTTTTTTTTCATATTCGATTCCAAAGATCCATTATTGAAATAATAAACAGAAAAATTGGATCCTAGACCATAATTATATACAGTTGCTGAGATGCCGGTCCTCAAGAGAACATCTAATGTTACCTAGAGTTAGGAAGGCCCGTAAAGCAACCCAGTTCTCCTGGTGACGCTCGTTAGTATCATTGTATTGGTTTCAAAATTATCATGATTCAACGCAATAATGCTATAGCCTCCACCTGGCAAATGACTACACTCATTGATGCGTCTCCCTCTAAGCTATACGTATCATACACACATACATGTATGCGTATCCCTGGCAGCATGATGTCATCATATTTAACGCTCAAATGTTGTTCCTAATTGCCAGCGGTCCTCCCCCCCCCCCCCCCCCCCCCATCACATGAATTTCAATCCATTCGGAAACCGTCATCGTCGACGACTCGGCCGAACGTTTCGGGGTTTAAACCGACCAATAAATATGGGTCCAGCCCATCAACCGAGATGAGGGGGATAGGGACCCGACTCTCGTCTGATGACTATTGATGAACTGGCATTAGCTACGGTGGGCAAAGGGGTGTTTCATTGCTGCGGCATATTACACCAATTTCCCCAAGCTTTGCCGAATGGAGCCCTACGAACTCACTTCTGATCATCCATCAAAGCCCTTAAACTACCGATCATATAAACCTAATGAGGTAGGCTGCACGTCCCTTGGTGGACAACTATAAATAGCTGTGGTCCGTTCCACTATCGACTCATCATTCAAACCTCTGAAAGTTGGAGGAGTACCAATTCATTGGTTGAATTCCCAGTTAAATGGATTATTGGGCAACGCAGATTCAAAACACGGGGAAAATACAGGACCAGATCAACATGGACGGAAGAAATGTTCGCAAGGGGTAGCGCGTCTGTGATTCTCGTCTCTGGCGGGCACCAACAAACACAGTGATGAAGTTTGCATGTGCTCCTGCCTGTACTGGCAAAGAGCATCAAAGAGCTGAAAATTATTGCACAACGGTTTGTTACTTACTTGTATAAATGCGCCCCTTCTGATCCCTCAGATAACTGTTTTCTGTGGTCAATACCTACCCTTGTGCTTCCCCATGAAAGCCCTAAATCAAGTGCTGGAGCCGGCCGGTCAATTACAGTTTCCTAAATATGTGGGAGCTTCAAGAATTCTATCTATAATATTACCACATGCTGTTATGCATGAAGAATAACGAATAGGTAGTTTTAAAAAAGTTGAACAAAAAAATTCCTCCGCGTAGTTGTGAAGAAACATTCTGAAAATTTCATCAAAATCGAGCCATAACCATTATTCTTCAAACAAAACAACATCTCAGAACAACCAACTCGATTTCATACAGCCATCCTTGATTATAGTCAGCTGTTCCCTAGCAATGATATCTGGGCTGGAGTTATAATGCATACAGCATCAGTTCAGGGCCTCACTGTGAATGAATGGCTGGATGAACCTCTAGACTACTCCAGGTGGTCTCAAAAATCAAAAAAAGGTTAGGAATCAATTTTAAAACGCTCAAAAAACCCTGTTTTCCATCCCTTGGAGACCAACTAGACGCCAAATGGGACCTACAAACCAAATTTCATTAATTTTGCTTCCCAGTAACTAAATGGTACGCCGTACGGCGAACGGACAGGAATTTTTTATTCCATTTTCGGATTCTACTTACATTGAAACGAAAACCATCAAATTTTGAGGGGTGTTAATGTTTTTTTCATGCTCGATTCCAAAGGTTCATTATTAGAAATAATAAACCAAAACAGCATTTCTTTAATCTGAAGGTCACCCTGTGGATATACTCAAAGATATTATTGAGGGTGGTACACAGACAGAATTTCAGCCTATTTTCAAAATGGCGGGAGGCATTAGGTCAGCGGTCCCACTAGTCATATAGTGACTGTCCGGGACATCTATACGAGTTTATAGCTTGTCATAAATTGCCCTCCAACGCTCGGCAACGATGTAACCCAATCTTCAGTCCAAATCCGCCAAATTCCGCTCGAACCATAAAACTTCTTCGAGCTACGCAGAAGCATCAAGAACTTCGGATGCGCGTCAAATAATAGCCTTTAAAAATTCGTGAAAGCGACGAATCCGAAAAAACTGAAGTTCGGGCCCAGAGGCAAGTTTTATTGCTGTTGGCGCAAAACCGCTGGAGCGCACTCTGGGAATGATGCAGAGGCGTTATCGGTTATTGCCGATGAGACACCTCGGGAAAACTGACTGATTTACTGTGCGGTCCGTATATTATAACACACTGTATCACCCTCGAATCACGACCAACGGGGAAATGCCCCTAATTCTGCGGGGGTTTACTGCCAGCGAGAGGCCGCGTTTCTGGCGTTTAGCATTGGAAATGGTTTGATAAATTATGCGAAACATCGGGCGGTCGCGTCGTACCGCCCCCGCCGTAGTCGAAAAACGTCCTATAAAACGAGGAAACAGAGAGGGGGATGGGGGGAAGGGCCATCGTGTATTCTTTTTCAGGATAAAAAGCCCCGGAACAGACGAGGCTGCTCTCGGTTATAAATCCGGTAATCACTGATTGGGAAAAGACCGCTCATTTGTAGCCGATGAATTTTCATGTTTGGGGTTTGTTTTTGGAGAGCGGTAAGCAGTAAAAGGGACATGGTGGGTAGGTCATCGATCATGAAGGCGGTGGTCGTGACACTATAGCAATGCACCCGAAGTGTCACCCAGTCCCCACTACAGCCGACATTTTAGCTCCACACCGAACACGGAGCGCTATGATCCTTGATTTGACTTTCAACATCCAACTTTGAAAATACTGAGGGTCCCCGCTGGTGTCACCGCAGCGGTCGTGTCTAGAGTGACACATAAATTCAAATAAATATACACATACATATAAATACAGACATAAATTTTTGTTAAAATATATGGATGAATTTAGGATGGTTTGAAACGGATATGCCTAGAAAACATTTCACAAATTCATGTTCTGAAAATTTTGTACCCATTGCAATAGATTCGCTAACAAGCTGTATCAATGAAACGCTATCATGTCGTCATCAAAACTTTAATTAAAAACTAACTGTTTATGTCTCGTCCAAAGTAGGTACCATCATATACTATATCACTGTCTCCAGTATTTGAAATGAAAATTTAAAAGAATAAGTGGGTAACGCCCATTGCAGCGGAGCCGAGGTAGCGGGAACCCAATCAGTTCCGAGTGCACTTCAATTCATTCAGGTCAAATCACTGTGCGCTAATTCTACGTAATTTCAAGATTCGCCCATATATGTGGTCACGCTGCATGACTGGAACGTTGTCATAGAATACAGAATGATGGGGTGTCATGCGGCTCAAAGCAGGACCTGGTAGGTACAGGTTTGCGCATGAACAGACGAAAGTTGCCGTATTTTTTCAATGATTTTGGTATGGGAACATCTGTGACTCAACCCGCACCTACCATCCAAATTTCAACACATTTCGATCATCATTTCAGGTAGATATGGGAGTTACAAGAACTTACCACAGACAGAAGACAGACACGGAACCAAAAATGTTCCTCGATGCCTGAAACGCAAAATGGTAGTGAAAATTTTCATTTTGGAGGACACACATTTTTTTACTCAATTACAAACCCAAGGCTCCCCTACCGTCGGTAGTGAGGAAGCCAAATAACAGCTGATAATGATAAGCGCCAACATCGTGGGGCACGCTGACTATTGCTGACCTACCAGTCTGGGGGATATCGTCCAAGTCCAGGCGCATGCGCACTCGTTAGGAAGTGGCACAGTCGTATCAATCCTCCAGACTCTCCTGACCTGGTACACCGTATGTTTTCAGTATGATCATCGAGGTTTACTATTTACGTTGTCTATTAAGCAGAACAACAACGACGGAGGGAAATGTTTGAGTAATGAAAGAAAGACGGCGAGCTTTATTTCTTCATTAAGGGCTTCCCATCCCTCTCTCCTCCTCCAGCATCCTCCTCCCCTCTCCGTCATCACCTCAGGTCCCTTCGCTAACACAAGAGAAGCATTAGATTTATAGGGATATAGTGTTTTCATCATCGGACTGTTGTCTGGGGTTGTTTTCTTGAGGGCGAAAACCCAGTTAGTGAGGGTCGGAGGGGGAACTCCGGGGGCCGATGCGCCGCGCCACGAGGAGTAGGCAATGAAGGCTGTCAGCCCTCCCATGATGGACGTCCTCACATAAAACTGACGAGAGAGAAACCCCGGAGAAGGGAGAACCTTGGGCGGAATGGCCCGCCCGAGCACACTATATCACTTTTATGACTCCCATCTTCATTTTCATATTTCATATTTGCATTTTCTCTTGCCGTTATAAATCAGGGAGTTTATGGCTAATTAGGCGGGAGGGCCTCCTCCTCCTCGCCTCGTCGACCACCCCCTAAGGGTTGGCGGAGGAAGCTTATCGGGGGCACATCCCTCGGCTTCGCAGACCAACTCCTCCTCCCCATCCACCGTCCCTCACACTTCGCGTTACTTTTCCAACCTCTTTTCAACCTATCTCTCCACGTTTTTCGGCCTCTGGGGACGAGTTTCGTCTAATATTGCTGTAAGGGTGAGAATACTCGTCCCTCTCACCCTCTTTCATCACTATTTCCCTCACTGAGTATTCCCTCTCCTCTCATGTACATCGGCAGCTGTGAATATCTTACTAATTATTGTTGAATAAGTCATCGTTTCATTTACCAACTTTTGAATGAATCATTATACCTACTTCCATAGAAACGGTTAAAATTCACCCAAAGAAAACTCTTCTTTTTAAGCCTAAAAATGCCTCTTCCATCGGAAAATTCGTGAAGAAGTGGTTGTATCCCGCAATGACATGAAAACACCGAAAGAGGTCTCTCTTCGGGCTGCAGACGAAGGTACATATTATTTTATAAATATTAAGCCGTAATGGTTATCAAACAACCTGTCGTGATATTGACGGAGTTGACGTTCTACGAAACCCATCAAACGGCGTCCGAGGCTTTCCTGTTTATGTCACTCAAACCAGTTAATCTGATCGACATCCAATCATTCGTTCCATCCCGAAAAGCGGTGTTAGCCTGGGTTTTTCGAAGTTTTGCGTTTATTCGGACTCCTACATTTACCAAACATTCGCTATGCTCCAAGGTGTATTTTGTTCACTTTATCCCCCCCCCCACCATTTTGAAAATTTTTAGGAAATTAGGAACCGAGAAAAAACATTTTAGGTACTGGGAAAAATTTTTACTTCATCAATCAAGATCAATGGCAAAAAGATGCCATATTCCCCCAAAAAAACAACCCTGTTGTAAAAATTCCCGCCAAAAAAAACCTCATTTGCAAAAAGAATTGATATACATTTGCCCGCCAAAATAGCATGCTCTTGAGTGTGACTATAGAAGCCTGTTCCTTCCCCCTCTGTTGGATAGCTGTATAGAAACCTGTTCCTTCCCGTGAAATTTCTTTCAACGCTGTTTGGTGGGGACTTTTCGCCTGCAGCGTAAATTCTTACAACAGGGCTGTTTTATTGGTGGGGGGGGGGGGATTATCACACCGTTTTGCATTGATGAAGTAAATTTTTTTCCATCAGTAGGTAGGTACCCAACTTTTTTTTTCTCAGTAGGACATACCTACGAGTACTTACCTAAAAAACTGCAGCCAACCGGGTTCAGATTTTGAACACTTCCGCAGGGAGCCCCAGCGAACCAGGGTGCAAAATTTTCTTAAAAATCCTCTCTAACCTACTCCCCCCTCCGCCATCCAGATTTTCAAATTGCCATAACTCCGAAACCTTGTGGTCCCGAGGGCTGAAATTTGGTACACGTCCTCAGGGGCACTTCGAAAATGGGTTTACGAAAAATTAACACCTGAAACCCCCAGGGGTCCGAGTAAAAAACCCTACTCGTTCTGTCGTGTAAACAGTGTTCTTGGTTGCTTTGGAGGGTTTCTGTTTTCTTGACGGGCGGGACACTCCAGCGTCCCCAGATAAGGATTTGTATAAATTTATGTATGAGTTCAATGTCCCCGTCAGCAATCATGTCTCAAGTCCATATTCACTTTTTGAACTAGTGGTATAGCTCAACGAGACGCACCCACTTAGCTAGAGGTTTGGACAGCCCACGAGTGTTGGAAGAAACCCACGGTAAAACATTTTGCCCCTTTTCAAATTATTCCTGCCTGTAGAACTAGACTAGAGTTTCCTATTACGTGCTATGTGAGGTCTGGATGTACTCTTGGAGACAATGTTGCTTAGTAGGTACGGCTTCAGGAATATCCAGATTGGTATTTTTCAAGGATGATCCATCTTAGTAGATCTTCCTTCCACTGTGAATAGGACATTTTACCCGAGTAATATGTTGGATCAATTCGGACACAGTATGTTAGACTGCATCCTTACGATTTTCATAAAATTTGAAAGGAAATAATTTCGGGAGGATAGATTTGAGGCACGATTGTAATAAGACTCAACTGACGACAGGACGGCCAGATGAGAAATTACTATTGGACTGACGTGATGAGACCAAACGAGGGCGTTTATGGGGCAACCAGCGACCAGATGTTGGTCGGAGGGAGTCAATGACTGGATAACCGAGACCTTTGATCATGCAGGGGCCGGTTTCCGCGTATGACATGTGATTGATAATGAAGGGCTACAAGGCCGCTGCGGACGCTCAGCCTTTCCAGAGTTTACTGATCGGTAAAGACGACAGGGAAACTTGAAGGAAGAGCTTCAGTTACCTCCTTCAATGAGGATCTTTGATCATCTTGAGTATGAGAGGAGTGGGAGTATGAGATTGGGATCTGATTGGGCATGTATCGACCAAAGCACGATACTAAGCTTCGTGATTATTCAAATGAATCGACCACTGAGGACCATGATTCCATGTACAATAGATCAATTAGATGTCATAGGTATCCTTAGGATATAGTGTGCCATTTCATGGTTTAGGAAAGACAACACTTAGAAAAAAAGTAGTTGCTATAGGAAAAATATACCTGCAATTCTAACTAGTCAAATAATCGGTTCAATTGTATACTAAATTTTATTATTTTCTTAATCAGAACCTACTTACTATCAATAAAAACGAGGAGACGAACAAGCGGCCAGATAGCGAGAAGAAAGTCTTTAACCTACTCGAGTGACCAGTTTACAAGCGGTTACTCAGGCTACGATCATTGAATTACCAAAGTCTAATATAAAAGATTACAATCAAGCCTACTCACAGGCATACAAGGAAGAGCTTCTGACGTCAGGAGCTCCATTTAGAGTAAAGTTTTCTCGTCAAACGAGCATCAAATTGAAAAAACGCTGCAAATTATTACAAAACGATTTATTATATACCCGTATAGATGCCCCTTCAGCTTAGATAACTGTTTTCTGTGGTCAATACCCTCCAGCTCCCCCCCCCCCCCCCCCAAGGAAAGCCCTAAATGGAGTACTGGAGCCGGCCCGGGATTTAAAGTGTCATACAAATGCGCGGGATTCAATAATTCAATCATTAATTAATTATTTGTAGTTATTCATGAAGCGCAAGGTAATAAACCGTTTTGTAATCATTTAACTGTATAGGGGCATGCCCCTTCTGCGTAGATAGTATAATAAACCGCTGTGTAATAGCTTACCTCTGTGTAATAATTTACCCAATAATACTTCAACGGTAGTACAAGTCGCAAAAGTACCTATCAACAAAATCCAAAAGATCCATTTCATTTAGTGATATTAGGTATTTCATTTTTCAAATGATAGATAGACGATACATAGATAGATAGACGAGTTTATTACCACAAAGGATGGTTGAATCATTAGTTTTACAAACTCATATACGCCATGGTAACATACCGTCAGGCCAAAAGATTTGTGTACAATAAATAAATAAATCACCAAGATAATGTTACTCCTTAGCCTATAGTCTTTGTATGTTACTAATCACATCCACTATACTATTTCGCCGTTTTTATTATTTTCCTTATTTACTGACATCATTGTTCATTATTACTATTAACATCTTTGATTAAACAACAAACGAACACCTAACAAAAAACACAACCACTTCATAAGGGAATATAATTAACTGCCCACGACTCAACAACAAGAACATCACTACCGATATGACTAGATTATAAAGAATAAATGACATACAGTTGACTGATTTATTTACCAGGCTGCATCGAAGTATTGGCACAAGCCATTCCAATCACCACCGTTCAGCAGATTTATGACCTCGCTAGTGCTCAGTGTGACCTTGCCTAGGTATCTTCTCCTATAGCCCCTAAAAATTGCACAACGCCCAATGAAGTGTTCGGTCGACTCCACCTCCCCCAAATTGCACAATGAACATTGATAGTTTAAATCAGGAACCCAGGCTTATAATTCAAATTGAGGAGTTCGCCTCCCAATTTAAGAATGGTTGTCTTATCCTGAAATTGAAGGTTGCTCGAAAAATGCTCGAAAAATCCAATAGATCCATCGTTTTTCAAATGAAATAATATCACAGAACAGCCAACTGGACTTCATACAGCCATCCGTGATTATAACCAGGTGATCCCTAGCAATGATATCTGGGCCGGATTCATACCGTTTCATTCAACATCATTTGACGGAGCTTTTCGGTGCAAACGAACGGCTGGTCGTACAATGCTCCAGGTGGTCTCAAAAAATTCTTTAGTTCAAGATCAATTTAAAAACGTTAAAAAAACCATGCCCCTTAGAAATGACTGACAGTAACGCCGAGCTTCGAGGACCAACTAGACCCCAAACGGGACCTACAAACCAAATTTCATTAATCTTGGTTCATGGTAACTAATAAAAGTGCGAAGTACGGCGTACGGAAAGAAATGCTTTTATTGTATTTTGGTTCTACCTACCTTGAAACGTAAACCATCAAATTTTGAGGGGGTTTAACTTATTTTTTCGGTCTCGATTTCAAAGGTTCATTATTGAAAATAATAAACCAAAACCCGTCTACGAGAAGTCGCTCGAGAATGAAGCGTTCCGCTTCGCGAGGGACGCGTTATGATTTGATTGAGTAATAAGGGCTTTCTGCTCGTATTCAAGGCCACGCGTGTTGGCATCCCTGCGCGTGTCGCTCCATTCGGCGTTAAGTACTCGTATTTATTTTACATCGGTTCTATATTTTACAACAACCATAGATGTGATAATAATAAATAATGGGACCTGGGATAATTATGTCTACACTCATATTTACAGAGCTGTCTAGAACCTGTTCTCCATAGCGTAAAATGCTCATGGATGATAGTTGAAGTATAACAACGATAGACCGTTTGCCTCTTTATTGACCAGTGAAGCCCAGCAGTCTCGTCTGAGAGTCATTAGACGAATGAGGAAAGGCCTCGAGTTTGAAGGATCGATGAATTCTCGTCAGCTTTGATGTGTTTTCAAGAGGGGGACCTGACAGACCGGGACAGTCCAACATGACAACCCGAAAACCCCCAGCCGTTTTCAATCTCCTATTTCTCGCCGCCTATTCTGTCAAGGGCGGTAATGGACGCGAAAATTGGTGTCGGCGCTCCGGCACTAATGCGTGAGTGATGGGTTTTTACATCAGGTGACAGGAAAATGAACAATTTATAAGGGGTCCGGCCAAAATTGACGGCTGACAGTTTGTTATGAATATTGTGGTAGCGCTCGGGATCAGTTCCCTTTATATGACATAGAAAACCTCGTGAACAATGGTAATACAAGGCTCGTACATAGGTTTAGGACTAATGCAAATGTCAGGATCGGAAATGCCCACACTCTCACTATGCTTTTCAATTTGTGAAACGTAAACTAATTTAGGCCCTCGCTTATATGAGTGATATTATAGTTAGAAAGGATTATGGGGACTATCCCTCAACCTGGCATGCTCTGTTCAGTGACACTCCAAATAAACCGACAGTGCAATGGTGTGAAACGAGCGATTTCAGCACTTGGTGAACTTATTAACAGTCACGGGCACAAGCCGAAGTCGGGCAATAGACGAATTGCCCGGGCGGTCCTAAGTCTGCCCGAGCGGCCGAAGTGAAAGTTGGGCATGTGGCGACATTATGGGGAGTTGCCCGGGCAATTCTCGATCTACCCGACTTTTGATGGGCCAACCCCGAACATAGACGCAAAACCATCACCATCACCAGGGGGGGAAAAAAGTGCGATGATGATGATGGCTCAATAAAATTAAGTTTAGTAAAACCTCGTCAAAGAAACAGCAGTAAAAAAAAAAAAAAAATAAGCCAGTCCTTATTATGTAGTTACCTAGTATCAGAATCATCATTATCATCAGGAATTGTGAAACCACTTTGGTCCGACATTATGATTTAACTGAGCCACGAGACAAGCAACACGATAACATGACAATCGGTAACACGAGGAAAGGCATTAGAGAATACGAGAATAACAATACCATCGTTCACGTTTGGTTGTATCGCTTGTTGCCTTCATTTCCCTTCGGCTTTGGCCCACCAAGCGCCGGGCAATTGGCGGACTGCCCGGGCAACCCCCAATCTCTCGCATTGTCTTCGCATTTGCCCAACGAGGCCGGGCAGGGCAGTCCGCCAACTGCCCGGGCGTTTCCCGCGAACGCCCGAATTCGGCCTTTGCCCGTAACATAAGTACTATAATTTCTACATTCAAGTCGTTACTCGCTACAGTTATTCGCCCTGTCGTCTATCTCGAGATTCGAAGTGACACATCATAATTCGTGCAGCAAAACCTAATGATCAAATTAAAAGGGGGGCAAAGCCGGGCCCCAAACCACCTACCTATTGTTGAGAGTAGTTTAAAACATCATACACGCATCCACTTGTAGATATAAATAAGTCTCCAGCAGCTCCTCAAGGCGAAACCATTCCCGATAAAAACTTCGCAGTTGTAGCGAAGCAACCAAAATGAAGATCACTAAATTTCTATACTGCATTTAACGGTCATAATTCCATGATTTCATATATGTTTCTACATGCCTGTCATTGCACACGCCATTAAACGTTGGTTATCGAACTAATTTTACTCTTCTGTGGCCTGTGTGCATTCGGAAAGTTATACAGCGGGCTTGAGAGCAGATATTTCCTCCCCCAAACCTTGTACGAGTAGCTCCATTCAAAAATCCACAACAAGGGAAACAAAAGTAAACAAGATATGGAAGTAAGCTTTTGTACCTGGTGAAATGGTGAACTCCGTTTCAAAAAGACGGGAAAAGTTTCTTAGTGTTCGAGGATGAGGATTTCAGATGAAAACTTGAAGGGGAAGAGAGATGCTGGTTAACATCCTCATCCTGGATGAAAACAGGGAATTGAAAGAGGCGGAGGTTGAGCAGGGGATTGTTTAGCATTGTGATAGCATGCAGGGCGGGAGGATGCTGAGGATACTAACTTGAAGAAAGCACTGGGAGTTGCATGGAAAACGGAGCACTTGTAGGCCTGGTAGCTCCCCATACACAGGAGTGAATTAAGAATTTCCATCCACCAGAGGATGAGGCCCGAACGGCGAGGGACCAGGGGTTTTCAAGTTAGCCAATTTGTAGTCAGCGATGTGCGTAACAACGCCCAGGGAAGCTACCCCGTTATCTCCAAGGTGTTATGACTTAGGTACACCGTCATATAAACTACCTTTATCTTACTCCCGGTCTTACTTTAATTACAGCACTGCATATTCATGTACCTAAGATTTGACTCTTACCTCTTCCCTCTGTTGCCTTCTAATCGCACTTGAGGGATTAACAGAGGAAACACCCGTATTTACGACTTGATGAAACTTGAGACCCCACGGCATCGCCCCCTCACCCCGTCACTGACTCACTTCATTGTGATTTATGGGCCCCAATTAAACCTTGAAACGGACTCTCCCGGGTTTGATGGTTTGAATAGTCGGAATGGTTAATTCGGATTACTATTATGGCAAACGATCTGAAAGGGAAACTCCTGCGGGCTTGTAGCGTTCGGGGGTTGGGAGGTGTACGGTGTTTTAATCAATGTTTCACGAGGCAACATGTCCCCTCAGCATAAGTCTCTCTGGGGATGTGGAATGCATAGCTAAACAGCTACATTGTTTCAAATGGTCGTTACACCTTCCCGCTCATAATGCATCCTTATCATATTACATGACAACCCTTCCAACTTTCACTATGAAAACCGGTATTTTTGGAGATTTATTACTCATTCATAATCCTTTATATTAGATTAGATTATATGAGCCAGAGCTGCTGGTAGAATTAGATGGGGTATGTACATATTACAAACTAATTTCGTAGTGGCACCTAAACTGTGACACCCCTGTGATCTTTCTGTGGCACTAAAACTAAAAAGAGCACCGTTAACACTTAAAAAGCTGTCCAACAACGACAGTAAGGGTTATTATATTCAATAATAAACGGTTTCTGCGCACTCAAGATTCCGACTTCACTACCCACTGAAGTGAAACGCTTCATAAGCCCCTGAATTTACTGGGAATTTAAACTGCAGACGTCACAGAGAGGTGATCACTTCAGAACAAGCCCAATCGTGAATTCGAAACCATCAAGTCAGTTCAACTTCGACGACTGCATCCTGAGCGAACCGCAGTCCCTTGTTTCAACCACTTCCAGTCGGAGAAACTAGTTTTCTGCGGAAAAACGGCCCTTGATAAGCAGAGGAGCGTTTTTGGTGGTTGGGGGTAAAGTGAGATGGGAAGCGGACAGAAAATGCTGTGCAAAAGGAACGTTTTGAAAGGATGACAACAGATATCGAGTTCGGGTCACATTTGAAGCATCTGTCAAACGATTTGTTCGCCTCCTACCTTCCATCGGAATGACGTTTCTGTCGACGAGCCGGGATACTATCTGGTAGGAAATTGTGCCTATACCGATCGGCATTAAAATAGTTTCCAAAGAAGCCTCTGGAAGAAAGGAATGTCAATTCGTTATGAGAGAAATCCACTGCGTGCCCTGATGAATTACAGAAGGTCCTATGTAACCGATATTAGATCTACGTACCGAAAGGAATAGGTACAAAATAAACAGATAATAACAGGTAATATTCACCACCTCGAGACACAATATCCTTGGTAAAAGTGTGAAAAAAAGTCTGCCAGGTACCAACAACACCTCCTAAACTTTACACGCCCGTAATAATTATTGATGATCATTATTTGGGCTAACGGGAGATCTATTAAATAGGAACAAACAAATTGGTTATAAATGTCAACGAATAAAATGTGGGCATGATACGAGCTAAATCATTTGCTGGGTCCACGTGAATGCCGACCCGGATTACATCGTGGATGCTGACCTGGACTACAACGTAGATGCCGACCTGGACTAGAACGTGGATGCCGACGTGACTAGAATCGGAGTAAGAGGGTGGTCGTTGTTGAGAATTAAGAACAACAATTCACATTGAAAGCTCAAACTTTAATGAAACACAACTGTTTTCCGTAACTACAAGGATTGGTTGATGTTGAACTAATATTGTAGACGACGATATCTCAACACGCCCCCTCAACATCATCCGATAAATCCAAAGCGCGCTCGGAATTCTTGAAACTTCTTTCCTGCAATGGGTTTCGTAAGAATGTCAGCTAGGTTGTCATCAGTTGGACAGTATTCCAATGATATTTCTCTTTTGTGGACGAGATCCTTCATATAGAACTTCCGAACATCTAAGTGCTTGATCCTTGCACTGGCCTTATCGTTTTCAATGAACTTCATGCAACTTTGGTTGTCCTCAAAAATCGACGTTGCAGTTTCTTGAGGATGGCCCATGTCTTTCAAAAGCATCCGAATCCAAACTGCCTCTTGAACTCCTGTTGACGCGGCGACGAGTTCTGCTTCAGTCGAGGACAGAGCAACTGAGGTTTGTTTCTTACATAACCAACCCACACAGCTTGAACCCACTCTGAATAAACACCCGCTGATTGACTTTCGATCTTCTCGATCCCCCGCCCAATCAGCATCCACATAACAATTCAATTTAATTTCGTCTTGCGAACTTAATCTTAGCTTGATGTCCAGTGTCGATTTCAAATAGGATACGACCCTCTTCACTGCGTTCCAATCACTTTGCGTTGGCTTCTCGACTCTGCGCGATAAAATCCCTACTGCTGATGAAATATCTGGCCGTGAAGTTACAGCCAAATACAGTAGAGACCCTAGAGCTTGGCGGTACTTTCTGTTATCGGACAATAGCGTAGACTCAGCATTGGAATTCATGAAACCGGCCTCCATAGGTATTTTCACTGGCTTGGCGTCCTGCAGACCAAATTGGGTGACCAAATCTTCAATCTTTCTTCGTTGATGTATGAAGTAGTCGAGACCATCATGCTCGATTTCTACGCCCAAGTAATTTGACGCAGTTCCTAAATCTTTCAGTTCAAACGACAATGACAACAATTGGAAAGCCTTCTGAACACCTTCTTCACTCCCTGCACAAAGAATATCATCGACGTGAATTACTATGTACGTGTAGGATCCTTCTTCTAGCTTAACATATAAACAAGAGTCTGCATCACTTCTTCTAAAACCATTGTCAATTAACACACCATTAATTTTCTCATTCCAGGCTCGTGCTGCCTGTTTTAGACCGTATAGACTTTTCTGAAGTTTACACACTAAATTCTTACTGTTTTGATTCTCGAAACCTTCAGGTTGAGTCATGTATATGTCTTCTTTAAGGTCTCCATTCAAGAATGCTGTTTTGACGTCAAACTGCTTCAGAAACAATTTCTTGGAAGCTGCTAAAGTGAGCAGTATTCTTACAGTGACGGGGTTTATTGTTGGTGCAAAAACCTCATCGTAATCTTCGCCATATTTCTGTAAAAACCCTTTTGCAACCAAACGCGCTTTGTAACGCTCCACTTTCCCATCATTCCCATATTTGACCTTGAATACCCATTTTGATCCCACAGCTTTCTTTCCGGGAGGTAGTTCTACCAATGCCCAAGTTTGATTTTGTATAAGAGATTCCATCTCTTCTCGTGCAGCCAAAATCCATTGTTCTTTTTCGGGGCCTTGCATACTTTCAACTTGTTTCCAACTCCTTGGTTCAAAAAGTGTATCTTTATCACTGTCGGCAATCAGAGCTCTGTACCTTTCTGGGGGAATGCCTTTAGTAGTTCTACCAGAACGTCTCAATGGAAAATCATTGTTATCCCCTGGGTTGCAATGGATCTGCTGGTGATCCTGGGATCCTATTTGTTCATGAAATTCCTGATCCTGTTGATTCGTCCCACATGGCGCTGGATCCAAAATGACAGTGGGTTGGACAGTACTCAAGGGATTTCTTGAAGTTTCATTTCCTGAAATCGTTATGAAATACTTCGAAATTGATCATCGTTCGTATAACCAATTTATTTCAATGCTGAAATTACTTTCGCAGTATCTTCGGTTTCGCTCATAAATCTGACATCACTTGATGTGACAAATTTCTTTTCATCTGGCAGCCAAACTCTATACCCTTTCGAACTATTTGGGTAACCAACGAAAACTCCCGATTTACCCCGTGGGTCGTACTTCCCTCTACTGGGGTCTTTGTTTAAAACATAAACTTTACTCCCAAATTGTTGGAAATAAGCTACTACTGGTGTCTTTCCAGTCCAATAAGTATACGGAAGTTCACCATTCAAAGCATCTGATGGACACCTGTTGCGAATATGTGCCGCTGTGGATATAGCTTCGGCCCAAAACATCTGTGGAAGGCTTGATTCAATGAGGAAACTTCTTGCCATGTCGTTCAGAGTACGGTTTTGCCTTTCAGCTACTCCGTTCTGCTGTGGGGTTCTGGCACAAGTAAACCTTCTCTGTATCCCACATTTGTCTAAAAATGTATTAAATTCATGATTGTCATACTCTCGACCATTATCGCTCTGCAAAAACTTGATTTTTCTACCTGTCATATTTTCTACCATGTTTTTGTAGTTTTTAAACGCGTTTAATGCCTCATTCTTATTCCTCAAGAATCTCACTTCTGTCCACCTAGAAAAATCGTCTATAAACGTTATGAAATATCGCGAATTACCGAAAGATTGAATTCTCATTGGCCCGCATAAGTCAGTGTGGACCACCTCCAGTAGTCCTGAAGATCTCCCTCCTTCACTTTGTGGATATGACCTGCGCGTTAGTTTTGCTTGAATGCAAGTCTCACATTGATGAACGATTTCGTTAGGGTTTGCCCGTATACCTCTTGCTAATCTTTTTCTGATAAGTCGTCTCAAGTCTTTGAAATTTAAATGACCGAATTTCCTATGCCATGCCAAAAGAGAAAATTGTTCTGACACCCTTTGAACACTTTCTTTTTTCTGGTGCTGGCGTAGATAGTACAAACCATTGTTACGATCAGCAGTTAACTTCGTTAATCCTTCACCATCTTGTACGATGGCAGTGTCTTTATCAAATATTACTCTGTAACCTTTGTCGGTTATTTTCCCCACCGAAATGAGATTCGTTCTTAATTCAGGCACAAATAGAGTTTCCGATAAGGAAAGCTTATTATGTCCATCATTTATTGGTATGATAGCAGTCCCAATGCCTTTCGAGGATACATGTGTGTCGTTTGCGAGGCTGACACTTCTTCCACGGTCAGGTCTTCGGTCAGCAAGGATACTCAACTCGTTTGTCATATGCGACGTACATCCACTATCGAGACACCAACGTATATCTGTTGACTGGAAGTTGCTGGACTCATGGATCAGTAGCCCGAAATCTCCAATGTTTTCGCAAACAACTGCAGACTCCTCTTGGTGCCTTGTTCTTCTCTCTGGACAGAATCGAGATATGTGTCCAGATTTGCTACAATTGAAACATGTTCTATTTGAGCGGAACTGCGGTTTCCGTGCATCTGTAGAATCTATCAATTTTTCCCGATACTGTTGCCGTGGCTGACTCTTCCCTAGAAAAGCATTATGCTCATCCGTGTCAGTGTAGTTCTCTTTCCGTGCCTCACTTTCTTCAACAATTTTTATTTTTAGAGCCTGGGGTGATGGTAGTGTATCTCTGGTCTCAATGGCGATTCGAAAATTTTCAAAATCGTGGGGTAGAGAGTACAAGAGCATGATAGTAAGAAGATCTTCATTTATTACAATATCCATGTTCTCAAGTTTGTCAACCACGTCAAAAAAATCATTCAAATGATCTCTCACGCTATCTCCAGTTTTCATCCTTTTCAACACTAAATTTTTCAGCAAGGATGCTTTCCTAGCTGGCCCTTTTGATTAATAAATTTAACTCAATTTGTCCCAAACATCCTTGGAAGATTTGCAACCTTTGACCTGCTTCAACTCTACAGAGCTGATTGCGAGTATTATGTCAGCTTTAGCTTTGCCGTCCGCGAGTTCCCATTCTTTAGCCCTCACTTCTTCTGTCGGCTTCACCATGTCTCCAGTGACGTAACCAAAAGTATCATTCTTGGTTAATAATGCTTCAATGTGCATCTTCCAAGTATCATAATTCTCCCGCCCCAGCGGTTCAATTTTAAGTATACTAGAACACATTTTCGTTAAGTATACTAGAACACAACTGTTTTCCGTAACTACAAGGATTGGTTGATGTTGAACTAATATTGTAGACGACGATATCTCAACAGTCGTTTTCTCATGAGCAATAGTGGAATATCTATCATCACAATTTGAGGAGGAAGGATCAACATTCATGCCTATCAGTCTTAATAGGAACGCACATTGATGCAGAATGGAAATTAACTGCCATTTAAACAAACTAGGAACTGAACAAGAATTCCAGCGATTGTTTGGGGGTCAGCTCATGAATGGTATGTAGAAGCTGTGTGTCATTCCTTCTCTTCATTCTTTGGGAATTCTGTAGTTCGGTGAAAACCCTCTGTAAGTCAAGTTTCTCCAAGCGGGGATCGTGATCCGTAGAAACGAAGGAGTAACCTTATTAAAGGATCCAGCTTGGTGATTGAGATGATAATGAAGGTTTACTCAAAATGGAAGTATGTTGTAATTATGAGGACAGTGCTTCAGTTATGAAGATGGAACTCGGTGTTTTGGTTTATTATTCCGTGAATAATACACCTATGTATTCGCTCAGCAAAAAATTTTTGTAACACGCCCTCAAACTTTTTTCTTTTCCGTTTCAAGGTGCGTAGATTCCGAAAACGCAATGTCCGTCCGCCGTACGCCGTATCACGTGTACCGGCTTCATATTCGGTCTAAAAAAGTCGTTCTTTTGCATACATGCTCCATTTGGGCCTTAGTTGTGTCCCGAAACTTTTCAGCCCGATCGGAATATACCCAGAGGTGTTATGAGTGAAAATTTGTGTAAAAATAGGTACTTTTTCCGTTTTAGTAACATGTTAGTAACATCAGCTTTTGAGGTATCGCTTTCCATGTTTTTGGGGACGAGAAGACCGAATATGAAGTCGATTTTGAACAAAGAGTGGAAAATAGAGGTTGTACAGCTCACAAAATTTATTTTTTTATGTGTCAAAAACCTGGATAATCGTCTGAAATCACCATCAATTTGTAGAATAACACAAGAAAAAGTGTCAACACGTGGATCAAAACGATTAAATGGCACAACCAATAGGTAATCAATGGTAGTTTGGAAAAAAAAGGAGCGTACTTAATTCAAGTTTTGGGGGCCAAAATTGGTGGAAACCACCATAAATAGCTATTTCAATTATTTTACATGAAAGAAACAATAAATAAACAGCCAGCATTTCTGTAGGTATGTCCAATAGAATAATAAACCCATGTGACAAGGACTTTGCAGCGTTTTTTACATTTGGTTCTATGCATGATCCTGTCAGCCAACCAGTAAGTACAGAATGTATGTGTGAAGTTGATGTATGGTCGAGATTTGGCGGAGTACATACTTGATCAGACGGTGATAATGAGTGACTTACAATAAATTTATTATTTGCGCACACGCAATGAAGAGTGGGCGAGTGTAGGAGGTCCCAGCCAGAAGCGTTTTTAAAGACCTTAAGAAACACGTTTTTACAAACGACTCTTCAAGCCCAACAAACTGTACGGTATAGGGCGTTTGTTTCGTGTGAAACAATTAATACCAGATTCAATCAAAAATCATCGGATCTAGATGAAAACCACGTATCCACAATCATTAATGCGTTACTCACGTTACCCTCATGTCGTTTTTCGGGATTTGAATTTCCTTGAATATAATAACATTATTCTACTCCATGATGTCGTTACAGCGCCGTTGATCACTAATTAGATCCTTGTACGATGCCACCTGCAGTCGTTACCACCAGCTGGGCTACGCCCACAGAATATCTTGTTATAAATTTCGGTCAGGAGTCGTAGCTCTGCCATTAGGTTTCCCCGATGATATTGATGGGGACAACCTCGGGAGTCCAGGTTATTAGGATTCTACCGGTTTGGCAGTTAGACGTCATTGCCACCAGCGGAGGGAGGCGGACTTGCGGCGGATCTCCCCCAGAAGGTACAAATCGTTTGACAGATGTCTCATATGTGACCCGAACGCGGTATCTGTACGATGGTCGACTCTTCGGTTCCCTTCATTTACGACCACTCAGAAGCCTGTTTCGGCACTTACAAACAGTTGCAATCCCAACCATGTTTTTAAAATTTTAGGATTAATCCGGGAGTCCAATCCCGGAAT
Organism: Leptopterna dolabrata; assembly: GCA_954871275.1. Taxonomy (NCBI): domain Eukaryota; kingdom Metazoa; phylum Arthropoda; class Insecta; order Hemiptera; family Miridae; genus Leptopterna; species Leptopterna dolabrata. The sequence continues at coordinate 24,487,473 of OX940983.1, forward strand.
TCAGAAACTGCACAAAATATATTCGTACTTAGTGTAAACAGGAGAACATGCACGCTGGAGGCTGTTCTGATTCTTGATAAACATACATAAATTTTTGACAGTTGATTCACGCTGATCAGGGATCTCAAGTGCGCTTTGAGCGGCCCCATTTCAAATCAAATGATTGAATAAGAGAGGAAAGGGTAAAGTAAAGGGAAAGCAAGGTAGGTCAGTTTTTTTATGGAAACATTATACAAAACATAATAACATACCAATTAATGATAACATATTATCAAAACCAATATATAACAACTATTGTTACATTGTGGCGGGGAAATTCAAACCTCCTCAAGATAGATAGTCTCGTTATGAAATGAATATCTGATTTCAGACTGGTGGGAAGATCCACTAGTCCAAAGTAGGTCTAACGCTCAGAAATCCCAGCAGCACTCACAATTTATTCTCCGATTTTTTCAACACTTTCGACCTGCAATGACCAGCAATGTAATGAACACATGGGCTGTGGTTCTCAACTCATAGCAGGCAGATCATCGTTTCCAAGTAAAATCTCAACTGATGGTGCAATTCAAGATTTTCCTCCACGTCTGGAGGAAATCATCACCTACGTCAATATTTCTATGTCAGACTAGCAAATTTTTTCGATCGTGCTTACAAAGTAAGAATGTTCGTACCTTCATTCGAATGGAGTCTATCTGCACCCACTAACTAAATCCGTGGTCTTACATCAGATCAAAGTCCGTAAAACAGGGCGAGATTCTATTTTACTCCTCTTTACATATCAATATTTGTTTAACTCGGGATGGATTCTGAATGCTCTGGGACAGATCTGTATCAAAAGAAAATGTCTTAAAAATGCACAAAATAAACTTTCGAACATTGCAAAAGCTTCCTTCGGACTTCCTCAAATTAATATTTATGCAGAGCTGGATGGTGCTGTGGCGAACGAACTCCCCCTTCTGCATGTTGTTATTCAGCCAGTCCATCATCAAAACGGCAGTTTAGGCCGCCGTTATTGGACCCACGAGAAATCCAGGGGAGCCCACCGGTGTCGTATCAACGGATGAATGGATCACACGACGACAAAGCCCAGGGAATCATTACGTTAGTAAATGAGAGGCGAAGGGGACGACTAATCGATAAGATGATGAGGTCCGTTGTGCGGACGAGAAAACTCACCGTGTGAACACGGGGCAAGTATACATTGCATCCCCTCCCATCACCCCCCCCCCCCCCCCAAACACACACACAACACAGCATGAAGAGGAACATTACATTTTACAAATACTCCCATAAATCCCACAAAGAACCCCGGGAAAGCGTGAGAGATTTCCCGCGGGGCGCGTTTTTGACAACCCCCTTCAACTCGTCCCAGTGTTTTCAAAATAATAAACATAATTCACGGGTACTCCCGTGTTTGTCATATTGTTTTCCTTCCTCGTGCGAGAAGGAACGAACAGCGGAGGGGTTGATATATTATCGTCATTATCCGCAGATAGAGGAGACAGTCCTGGAGTTTCGGGGGAGGGTGGAGAATGAGGTTCTCACGACGCAGGTAACACGACATACCTTCTCCCTGAGTCTTCCTTAATGAATTAACACTGCAATAATATACTTCCTTCATTAAAACTCGTCGTTCTTCTTTTTTTTTGCCGTACGCCGTCGTCTGTCATCCTTCCTGTTATCTCTGTTCTTTTGAGAACGTCACAAAATAGCCTCTCCATCAAAACACCGTGACATCTCATCAATTCCACTAACTAGGTACTACAGTTCTGTGAAATGAATGAGAGAATTTTTGAATTTGAATACTCTGACACTATTGAAAGCCATCACGATGTACCACACTTTCCTACGTATAGTGTTAACTGGCCCAGCTGTGACTAGCTCAGAAGGATATATAACTGGACATGGAAATTGATATATACCTACACTGGCTGCTCCTACAAACTTGTGACGTCATCAGATCCAGAGGTACATGGACATGGATGAAGTATCTACCAGATGGTGTCTAGGCACTAGGTGGCTTTAATTTTCTACTTCCTGTACCTTCTAGCTAGATAATACAGTATAATATAAACCGAATTTTACTGATTCAGAAAACAAGTAAGTATCACTCACCCCCATGAAGTGCTGTGGTTGAACTATTACAAGAAGCGTACATGTTACTCATTCAGTTATCACTCTAACATGCTACTTCTCGTCATCAATACTCACACCTGGCCTGGATTTTGGCTAGAGTTTCAATACAGCATAAAAATGAACAGGCGATTACGTTATTATTTACCGCAGTGTATCGATAGTGTGCCTACCAACCACAAAATTCCATGAAAGAGGGTGGTTCGGGTTAAGCTATAAGGAAGGACTGAGCAACGTATCTACGTGATCTGCTCAGTAGTTTTTATCACATGGTATAATAATGGATATCACTTAATAATCTAGCATGGTTGCAATCGTGAATCCATGTTGGGATTAGGTCTGCACCTTCTGATGTGAGTTGTTGACGCCCAAGCGTATGTTTACTTTCATCTGTGTAATTACTCTGATGTGCGCAGAAGTGACTACGTGTGTCAGAAGTGACTACAAGTGTCCTACGAGCTTCATAAATCTACATCTACAATGTTTATCGCTGCGTACACGATGCTGCAAGACTGGCTGTTCACCATGTGCCCCTCTCTCATACTGTGACGTAACCACGTTTCAGTCGGAGACCAGTCTCTCTTGAATCTCTCTCGATCTCGCCTCGATTCATCCCATTATATTTCCAAGTATTAAATTTGGGTCATCAGCATCCCGCCAATTGGATACCCGCAACTCTTGTACGGGTCATCATTCATCAGCATCCCAGCAACGAGTGCTACACATCTATTCTGGACGTGCTCACACAACATGCACTTCAAAGTTCCACGAGTTGAGAGAGACCTACGGCCCCCTTGCCATACCCATGCTTTATCAACCATGATCATGGAACGCCTTCTTACTCCATTACAGGTGTTCCGGGTGGTTAAGCAGCACCGATTTTCTTCAGCGTCGCGTCCAGCTCAGTCGTACTACTACCACAAGGATTCCATCGATCTGGTGGAACGATCTTCTGGTGTAATAGCGGACATGCGTGTGAAACTTTGAAACGGCTGGACTGTTAATTTCCTTAATTGTTCGAGTCCAGGCCCAACAGGTACTTGGAGAAGTTCTCTTGTATGAATAATCTTATTAGGTATGATTTAAATCAGGCACGTAGACAGGTGAAATAGCAAGGAGCTCCTTACATTTCTTTTCTTCTCTTTATTTTGGTTTATTATTTTCAATAATGAACCATTGGAATCGAGCACGAAAAAAAAATCTTACTCCCCCTCAAAATTTGATGGTTTACGTTTCAAAGTATGTAGCATCCGAAAATGCAATAAAAAAAATTCTGTCTGTTCGCCGTACGCCGTACTGACCACTTTTCTTAGTTACCATGAAAAAAAAAAAAATTGATGAAATTCGGGTTATAGGTTCCGTTCGGGGTCTAGTTGGTCCTCGAAGCTCGGCGTTACATACTACTGTCAGTCGTCTCTAAGGGGTTCAAAATAGGGGTTGAAATTTTCAGAACGCCGTAGCTCGGAAACTTTCGATAGAAGGGTATGTGTCGTGGTATCCTCCCAGAACCACTCCCTGTAAAATTAAGATCTCGCTAATAAACACAGAAGTGGGGACGGAAGACGCAGGAGAACCGTGGAACCCAGTATGGAGGAAGGAGGGAGACAGCACTAAGGGCTATATAAACTCGCATCCTTCGCCTTTCCAACCATTCTACACTCTCCTCTAGTTGCTGACTACTCTCTCTAAAAGATCCCGGGCATGGTGGTAGACTCTGCACTATAACCAAACCAGGCACATACCTAAAAGATCCAGGGCATGGTGGTAGTCTCGCGCTATAACCAAACCGGGCACAACTTATCCTCATACCTCCAGTAGTGAATGTACGTACTATGCATTCACCACAGTATGGTTTTTTTTACGTTATTAAATTTGTCTTAAGCTAAACGATTTTTTGAAACCACCCGGAGCATTGTAAGTTCAGCCGTTCGTGTGCACCAAAAAGCTTCGTCAACACGATCGTGAATCAAACGGTATAAATCCGGCCCGGATATTGTCACTAGGGAGCACATGATTATAACTGATTATAATCAAGGATGGCTGAATGAAGTCGAGTTGGTTGTTCTGCTATATTATTTAATTTGATAAGAGTGATGGACTATTGGATTTTGTTGGTAGGTACTTGTGAAACTTGAACAAACGTTGAAGTATTGTTGATGGGTAAATTATTACACAATGGTAAATTATTACACAACGGCAAACTATTGCACAACGGTAAGTTAGTACATAACGGTAAATTATTACACAACGGTTCATCTACCAAGAAGGGACTGGATTTTGTTGATAGGTACTTTTGCAACTTGAACAATCGTTGAAGTATTATTGATGGGGAAGTTATTACACAACGGTTCATTATACTCGACCAAGAGGGTAAGTATTGACCACAAAAAACAGTGAATCGGCAAGGCTACAGGTTCGATGACTTGTATTAATGGAAATTGGCAAAAAATACGCAAAAGGTAACTTTGGGAACTCAAGGTCAAATTTCTTGAGGCGTTCATCTTGCTACCGTTCTCTCGCCCAGCACTCGGAGCTTTCTCATCAGGCCACCAGCGGTGCTGGAATTTCATTAAATTCCAACATCATTATGTTGGACTAGAAAAATAGCTGGTCCAGTGACGGGGAAAATACATCATCACTTTTGGTACCTGCATCATATGGAATAGAATCTTCATTAGAGAAAATTGTTCCTTAAATTAGGGACTGAAGATTGAGTCAGGATATGGATTCTTCTTGCTGTCCATCCTGGAGGCCGATTCACTAAAAGATACAGTGAAAAGAGATTATCTTTTCTGAAAACCTCCCGGGAGAGATAGTCTCCCTAGGGAACGAAGGATGATGTACACGTTGTCATATCAAACAAACGATAAATGAGAAAGAAAGACTATCTCTTTCAAGAAAAGACACATGTCTCTTTTGAAAGAAATTGAAAATTCCAAGATGGCCGCCAACTATCTGTTTTAGAAGTTACTGAATAACCCTGTCAAGGATACTGTAAAATATAAAAATACCTTTTGCCAAAAGAGAAAGTTGGACGGAAAAGGGATAAAGCCCTAGCCATCTTTTGCTCACTGAGTAGGCCCCCAGTGTTTCTTTGTCCTTCATGTGATTAATGAACGTGACGTACCTGTTTACAAGAACCTAATGTGTTTACCTTTAATGTCACCTTACGAAAATCCTCCACTCAACGGCTAGGAGGCGATTTACCTTTTCAAGATTATCTACAGAAAGATGACATGTCCCTCTCTCTGGATATCTTCGACATTTGGAAGCGGATCACAGGTTTTTACCTTCCCCGAGGGCTATCGTCAAAACGCCAAGTTAAGCCACGTTAATGGACGTTAGTTTTTTTCACCTCGATTGCCCACCCAGACTCGTCGATTTATGGCTTCGTTTGCCGAAACGAGCACTTCCTCTTAGCGACATGCGGAGGGGTCTGACATTGGGTACAAGTTTTATGTACAACTGCCATCATGGACTTTGATGGAATACCTTGAATACTGGTCGGTCCTCACGCAAACCCAACTTACATGTATGTTGGCATGAAGCTGCTTGGGGTGAGGGGAGTGTCTTCTTCATTAAGATACCCCTGTTGTTACTGTTTACTTTAATCATATTTGGTTAGTTATCCTCTTCAGTCGATCTTCCTGTCTCAAAATAACGACGTATATCCAGTGTTTTACTCACTAAATGACCGGGTAGGTACTCACATATCCTCCCCAGCCCCACCATAACAAGCGAATCAACAAGCCTTTTCTCGCCCATTAGCAATTTAAAATGATTAAAGTTGTAGAGCGTCAAATTCAGAGTCCAGAGCGGGGTGCTCTGATTAGACATATTTTGTCTAATAAATATTTAATTTAATATTTAAAATTTGACAATTAGTAACAATTTCAAACAAAACATTTAAAAAAATTAACTAAAAAAGCTGGTTTACAGCACGGGTTTATTATTTTCCTGCACAGATGCCCCTTATGCGTGGATCGCTGTTTTCTGTGGTCAGTACCTACCAGGTAAGCCTGGTAAGAATCACTGCAGCATTTACGGATACAGACCCATAAGCTTGCTTTCACTTTTCTCCAAAATATTCGAGAGGTTACTTCTTCCTAGGCTCCTCCCATTACTCGAACCTCTTCTACCTTCAACTCAGTTTGATTTTCCATCCAGCCTCTCCTGCCCCCAACAGCTCCATAGAGTAGTGAACACAATAGGCCACATATGAACAAAAATAAGTCTGCATGGGTTTGTATATAGGCGACGAGAAGGCCTTCGATAAGGTACGGCAGAGTGGATTACTGATCAAAATTAAGAACCCTCTCCCTGTCACGTATTTCAGGATAATCCAGTCCTATTTATCAGGGAGAACATACCCTGTTACATGCAGGCAAGTCACACCCACATGCAATAAAAGCAGGAGTACCGCTAAGCAGCGTCTTGGGCCCGTTGTTTATATCTACGCCAGTGACTTTCCGAGTAGGCCTGACCCCCTGATATCCTGACCGCCATGTTTGCAGATTATGTTGCAGTAATAGCCAAAATCGATTCTTGTGAGCGGTCGAATCGATCGATATTGGAGCACAGCATCTCAATCGATGAATGGAGCAACCGATGGTGAGCTAAGGTGAACCACCCCCCCCCCCCCCCCACAATAGTCAAATCCCCCCCCCCCCCTCTAAGTCCACAATAGTCAAATTTACATTACGACGGAACGTAACCCATCACATCAGCATGAACGGAACAAACATCCCCGAAACCGACCATGTAAGGTACCTTGGACTTGTGTAGATGAAAAGCTCACTTGGCAAGAACACCTAACGGAAACAACACATAAGGCTCGTACAAGGATGCATGTCCTGAAACCCTTACTTTCCAGATCTGCTATACCGCTCCACACAAAACGCCTGATGCATTAACACTTATGAGGCCCATTTGGCAGTATGGTTGTCCAATTTGGGGGTCAGCCTCTGACAGCCAGATAAGAAGGGTGCAGACGTTTCGAAAGCTAATCCTTCATGTTAATGACGAAAGCTCTTTAGAGCTTTCCTGAGGGGGGAGTTCGAGAGTAGGTATCGACCAAGGGAACAGTGATCTACGCAGAAGGGGCATCTGTACAGGTAAATAATAAACCGCTGTGTAACAATTTGCAGCGTTTTTTTAGTTATAGGCGTGTGATATTGAACATATAGGGAACTTTTCAGTCAAAATTAAAAGATTGGCCTATTTTTGACTCCCGATTCTGATTAAACCGCTTAGCCAAATTATGTTTAAGGGGGTTATTCGAAGTCGAATGGTATGAGTAAACGTTTCTGTAAGGTGCACCCTCCAGACGCCAATAACTAAAAAATGTCTGCCAATTCGAGTAGGCAGTAGGTACAGCTTCCTCACTTGAATCACATGAGCGTATAGACTAGTTGGGTAGTTTCGTTTTGATAAGACTATTTTTCGCGTTGTTAGAAGAGTTACAAAGAAATGGTCAACATTTCATGTTCGCGCATGCATAGACGAAAATTACAGCATGATTCCATGGAACTATCAAAGATTCATCACGCTCAAACTATCACGATTCATATGGAACTATCAAAGTATTATTCCTGATCGACCCTCCAAATCTGAACTCATTTCAACGCTATTTAAGGTAGTTATGGGCGTTTCTAGTATTTTACGTTTGCGCGTACGCAGACGAAACGATTTCCATGATTTTGAAACGAGACCATATATACGATCCAACCCGCGTGTACCCTAAAAATTTCAGCTCTCTACGACTATTTTTCGCGTTGTTAGCAGAGTTACAAATTGTCAACATTTCATGTTCGCGCATGCACACATGAAAGTTACAGCACGATTCCAATGACATTCATATGGAACTATCAAAGTATTATTCCTGATCAATCCTCCAAGTTTGAACTCATTTCAACGATATTTAGGGTAGTTATGGGCGTTCCAAGTATTTCACGTTTGCCAATGCTCGTGACATTACGGACGGGACGTTACGGTACATTTTCAATGATTTTTTGCATTGGACCATTTGTGACCCAACCCACACCTAACCTCTAAATTTCAGCGCATTTCGACCATTTTTCGGCTAGTTACGGGCGTTACAAGGAATTACCACAGACAGACAGACAGACACGGAACCAAAAATGTTCCTCGCTGTCTGAAACGCAAAATGGTAGAGGAAATGATCATTTTGGAGGACATAATTTTTTTACCCTGTCACGAACCCAAAAGGCTTCCCTACCTTCGGTAGTGTGGATCAAAATAAAGTGCCAAAATTTCGCTGATTTTTGCCTCCCAAGAGTTCAGCACGTTCAGAAACCGTCGCAAACTTTTATTACTCTCATCCGAGCCACCCAAAGTTAATTAAAAGCATTTCCACCTTTGTTTGACTTGATCGACACCAAAAGTCCAATTTGACTGGTGTATGGGGGCTGGATGATGACGTGAGTTTCATAAATCGGTTATACCTACACTTATAACTATCGTTGCTTGTTGGTTATCAGTCCAGTTCATCGCTATCCCAAACGTTGATTACGATGAGAGAATATGACTCAAGTTTCTGGATTGATGTCTTGGAGGATGCGGCGGGAGCGACAACGGGGACGAAGCGGATTAGGCAGATGAGCTCAGGGAGGCTGTCTGGAGCTCCTGCAGGGTGATCCGATCCTGATAGGAAGGGACCGCATCTTGTTCCCACCCACTCCACGCGGTGCAGCACGTACTAAGTCCACCTCGCGAGACGATTTATGAATGAAATCCCCCTCCGCCGCCGCGGCGTTACCTCCCACCGGCGAGCTAGCCTTGAATCCAATGGCGACGGGAAGACATCACTGAGGGGCTTTTTCGGGACAGGTGGCGCATTCTGTGGGGCGGTCGGAGTACTGTTATCATAGGATGGTGGAGGCGATTCCCGCTCAAGACCAAACACAGGAAGCTTGTTGCGATGATGTTGTTTGTATGTTTTGGCGACGCAAAGAAAGAAGGCTCCCTAAAATTTATTTAGTCTAATTTTGAGGGTGAATTATTATCTTTGTGTAAGAATTACTTACCCATGTGCCTTGGTAATCCCTAACCACATGCTAAGTTTACCAAGCATCATGCTCATCTCGGGAACGACGAATATTCGTACAGTTTCCGACCACGGGTTCATGGAGATGGACGCGGAAGACCAGCAGCCGCATTAGGGGGGGGGGGGGGGGGGGATGCTGTGTAAAGGGGTTTTAGGGGCGAGGAATGTATCAGATATACCTCATTTTTCCCTACATGAACAGTAACTCGTATGAATTTCAGCAAACTTGTTGATTTTACCCCAACCACTCACACTCGCGCTCTCTCTCTCTCTAAATTAAAATCACTGTCTTAAACGAAATTTTGGGAAATCCAGAACCTCTCATTTAAGGTAAATCTCATTCTGAGGTATCAGATATATACCTCATTTTTCCCTACATGAACAGTAACTCGTATGAATTTCAGCAAACTTGTTGATTTTACCCCACCCCCTCCCTTTTAGCGAATTTTCGAAGAAAAGGAAGCTATTGTTCTCGGTCCAAAATTTTTAAAACTCGAATTTCCGAAAGATTTTTATACCAAAATCCGTTTCAGACCATCCTGAATTCACTGCCGAAAGACACCAAAAATTATATGTATATATATATATATATATATATATATTTATATATTTATATATATATTTATATATTTATATATATATTTATATATTTATATATTTATATATGTATGTGTCATTCCAGACGATAACTCTCGAAAGAATTGAGATAAAAAGTTCAAATTTGCACGAAAAATCTGTCTTGGCAATCGACAGGCTAAGTTCGAAGATGGGCAGAATCGGGTCACTCTAAGGGGGAGTTTTGGGGAGTTTTAGGGGGGGAAAATTACCCATAAATTCCCAAAATGAAAAAGTCTGACAAGTGACACCTCATTTTAAAGGTTTTTGTACGCTGAACACGATGGTGAAATCAGAATTGCGATATCTCATTCCATTCTCAAACTGGAGCACTTTGAAGATGAAGGAACGTGGTTATTTCTTGAGATGTTCTTCCTGGTTCGTCTGCTCTAATCTGATAACGGAATGGGATATCGCAATTCTGACTTCACCATCGTGTTCAGCGTTGGAAAATCTACAAACCGAGGTGTTACTCGGCAAAAAATGGAACAAAAAATTTGTTACGTATCCAATACCTACTCTTCTGGTATTCAAAACATTTTTGATTTCCCCCTCCCCCTCCTTCCACCCCAAATTTTACTTTGCGTAAAACTACTCCTGTTTTAATTTTGTATGGTATCAAGTTGGGAAAACATTGGCCGAAAATTAATTTTCAGAAAATTTTAGGCGGAGGAGGAAGATGCCGAAAACTTCGAAAATTCGCTCTTATAGCCATGCTGCATGACTGTGGTTTTTTTCACTCTCACTCTCTCTCTCTCTAAATTAAAATCACTTCTTAACGCAAACGAAATTTTGGGAAATCCAGAACCACTCAGAGTATAATGACGGGGATGGGTATTATCGGTCATCTTTTGTACCCACCTAAAGAGTAGGTAGGTAACTTGCGTGAATTTTCAAATCAAGCGATTGCGTTTGTTTGTTTTTACACAAAGTGTTCCAAACCAATCCTTCTGGCATCGAAATTTGACTACAGTTTTTTTAATTTGTTTGTTTTTCTAATTGAAAAATATTATTAAACTTGACTGAAAATACCTAATGCCTATTCAGTAAAATATCTCTTCAATAATCGTAATAGAACACTTTCAATTCCATAAATTCAACAACAGCAGTAACAGTTTCAGTTGGAAATGTATCTCAATGTAGATATCTCATTCAAAAGCCGTGAAGCCGGAATGTGAGGATGGGGCTGATGGTCGCTACTTGGCGAATATTCTTATCCCCTGACGTAGGCAAAATACCGACACGACTCAGGACGCAGTACTCGAGTATTGCATGCTCGTGATTTGGCGAACAGCGAACATCCGTCCATACTACTAGAAATTCAGCGAACATTTCTGCTCGGTGCTCGGCGAATACAGCCTGTGTGGTTGGAAAGGAAGGAAGAAAGAAGGTAACCCGTCCATTACATCAGAAATAGCTACTTAATTCGTCAGCGAAACATGACACTATCAATTCCACGTGTTTCAAAAATGTGCATTAAATCAACTCTTGCAACACGAGGCCACATGTCACATAGGCAACAACGTTATCATCGTATAGACCTATCAAACTGATTACTTCCAGGTTTCAACAATCAATAGAAACCGCAATCAACTCGTTCCACAAACCGATCTGCTGCGACCGATTCATTGCGTCAAGTTCTTTCCAGCAAACCCCACTTCACAACCATTTGATGTGAAAGTGGAAAATTATTGCTGGAGTCACTCTGTGTAATAATTATTGAGTTGTTGTGATCACATTTTCAGTCTTTCTACTTTTTGTATGTTTGTGCCTCTTGAACGAGCACGAAAACACTGCGGATGGTGAGGGAGAGGAGGGGTTTATTTTGAAACCGTGATTTATTGTGGACTTGTATGGTGAATTTCGTTACAACACCCTTTAAAATCGTTGGTGTTGTTAGAACACGCTGTGAGACACGTAAAGTAGCGAAATGAAATGAAAACGCGAGCGAAATGAGAAACAGGGAACAACAGCGGACACGAACCGTACTGAATCGTAAGTTACTGGAACGAGGAGACGACCTAGTCAAGCCTAGTGGACACATCCTTAAGTACCTAAGTAGGCACCCTGTTACATTTCGTGTGCATTTATCTTTTCGTCTTTTGACACAGCCTATTATTATTGCAATGGATTATTGCGAGTTCTCTCGACGGCCTGATGATGATGTCCTTACATCGAAAACGCTCGCCTCTAGTACTCAACCAGCAAGTGATGGCTGATTCCTCCGGAATGTACAGTAATACTAAAATCTCAAATTTGACCCCCTTAGAATTTTTGAAAATTGCTCATCTTCGAATTCATCCTTCTGCTGGCAATACGAACATTTTTGCCAAACATGGAATTTTTATCATGTACCGAAGGATAATTTACCGTACTTTATGGTCTGGGGTGACACAAACACATATACATGTAAATTTTTTTGTTGAAACCGGGATGAATTCAGGATGTTCTGAGAAATTTGGACCCATTGCAATAGCTTCATTTGCTTTGAAAATTCGCTAATTGAACCTGTGTAAATTGAAATTTTGAGGCCAATTTCAGCTCGGAATTTTATCTGGGTGATAAGGATGGAGGTACTAGGCTGGATGGACGATAGGGTGCTCCTCAGGAGGGCGGGGACCAAGACCTGGCGAAGGGTAGGTACCGAATTTCGAAACTCATTTTTGGACAAGATTGAACCTTTTTGTTGAGCTCTCATCCTCAATTAAATACAATATTTCAATTAAATATAATAATAGTTAAACAATAATGAATAGTCAAGCAATTGCTCCGTTTTGTTTACCAGTTTATTGTGAGATTGGAGGACAGGTAACTGAAAGCAGGGTGATGTGTAACATTAGAACTTCGAGATATCCATATGAAATAAGCTCAGTGCATATTAAGGAAACTATGTGCTGTGTTTGTGGAACGTGGAGCACCTTATTATACCATCTTGTGCCATTGTGATAGAGCAGTCGCAGTAATCCGAAAAAATATGTGAAACGGCCAAAAGAAAACTCCAAGTCGGGCAACCCTTCTTTGAAGCGTCTGGCAAAGCAAGTTGGACAGGGCAGATGTGACTGAAGTATTATATCTCAAGTGAGCGTTGCCGCGAATCAGTGTCAGAGCAAAACATGAGAAGAATATGATCCACACAGCCACATCCGCCCCTTCCAACGTCTCCCGTCACTTGGTATTATCCTTTTCCGTTTCTCCTCTTTCGCATATATTTTTTCTAAAGGTAGCGTTTATTCTTAAATCTGGGCACAGTTGTCATGTCACATTTGGAGAATAGCAACTTACTGTTCTCGCCCTTGACATTATATAATCCGTACAAATCGATTAAGGCATTTGAATAGAATTAGCGGATTTTTATGCCATTAGTGGGTTGGCCGAAGTCCTACTTGTCATACCATCTTTAAGATCGTCATAATTGCAACGTAACTAAGCCTTTTCAGTCATATTTTGGTTAATTATTTTCAATTTGGAACAACTGGAATCGGACGGGCAATGAATCTTTCACCCTTCGAATGATGAAATGTCTGGAAATTTTTCTTCAACGATTTAATATTTTCAGCACAGTTAACCATTCTATCACAGCCACTGTGACGACTAATGAGCTGTTGATAAGCTGGATCCCCTTCAGCATGTTTGTTCTCCCTCCAGCAGATTGGTTCCTGTGATTTAGTGACTCGTATTTAAATTTCTTCTATAGCCTCACTGCACTGGAAAACTCAGGCCTGTTTTTCTGTTCTGTGGGCGAGGTCCTATGGACTCTTCTCAAATTATTGCCTCAAGGTAAGTAGTTAGTATTTAGTATATAGGTAGGTACTAAAATTCCCAAACTCAGTTTTTGATATTGGGTTTCCAGAACAGATTTCGAATTCCATATTGCAATTGCTCTGGTCAAAAATTTGTTGTAACGAAAAAGACATCCTTCGACAAACTCCACGGCTACACTCTAATGATTTTTTTTTTCTTCGGATTCTTCGAAACAAACCTCCAGAGAACAGATTTTCTCCCAGCTCTCCACGTCTCCCGCGAATGACCCCAGTTCGATTCGTCTCTACTCGAAAAATCATTGTTAGAACCACTTGAAACCCAAGATGTCCTGGCGAGAAAGAGAGAGAAAAACCTCCAGAGCCTGTTTTTGATGGGGTCTCTTCACTGCAAAAACTGAAAGCGGCTGGGAAAAAACTAGAGTAGACGAAAAAACGAGGGAAACGAAGAAGGAAAAATTGAAGATTGAAAAGAGCATCTTGTTCCGAGCAATTAGAAGCTGGTTTGTTTGGTTTCGCACTCAATCGTTGTCTTGTCAATAGCCGAGCTTCTGCCACCCTTCCTGCCGAGAACACTTTTGCTTCGTTCAGTTCAACGGCGGTTCTTTTAGAGGATCGAGAAAAAACGAGGAAGAGGTTACTGGAATAAGTATATATTATTTTCGTCAGTTTGGGAAACGAAAGTGCATGGACGGGAAAGAAAGAGAGGTAATGTCTAACACATATTTGAAATACACAGGCCATCGGAACAACATGAACAATATGCAATACAAAGCATTATTCGAGATTATACTAGTAACTCTTGACAGCCTCGGTTTATGCATTTGTAAGCATCTAGATCTAGATATTGACCGGTTTACGCTTAAGGAGATACCTCATCCTTGAGAAACATTGATGGATTCGATGTCTGGGCCACTGTGAGACACCTAGTACCACTGAACTACATTCTCCACTACCACTAAAAGTAATGTGCTCAAATTTTAAGATAATGTCCCATTGTTATTATGCTGAATCAAACAGGTATGCATGAAAGGTTACGATGCCTGTAATTGTGAGCTGTTATTTCGGTCGTTGAAAAGACATTCAATTACGATTCTACGCAGGATTTTTTGCTGGAATTGCTCATCAGTCCAACCAGGTCCAGTGATCCAGCAACTAGGAGTCAATACGAATAAAACAATAAGCAACAATGTGTACATGACTACGCAACAATGTGGTCATGTCCACATTGTCATGACACGTCGCTCAGGTAGTGCTGGAAATAGAAACCTGTAATCATTAACCCAGGAAGGTACGAAATAGTTCATCTATATAGGAGTATGTTTCACAGGACAATAAATCTGTTAGTTTCTAGACGTGCATTTTTTGTTACCTAATAAACGAACTGAAATTCGTTTATTAGGTAACAAAAAATGCTGCAAATCCCTGCACAACGGTTTATTATTTTGTACGGAATACCCTTCTATTACAGATCACAGCTCTCTGTATAGATAACCCGTCTATATAATATAATATGTACTATTCTATACATATTATGTAGATCGCAGATCCTCCGTAGGTTAGTACCTAACCCCGTACTCGTTACTAGGTGCCTACCTAAATCACGAGTTAAATGTTGCCAAAATAATTCTGCCAATGACAAACAGTACCTAACAAAAAGAAACGCACATAATGAAGTTCTGAAAAGAAATTGTTGATGAGGAGTGAAAAAGCTGCAAAAGTACCTACCAACAAACTCCAGCCCCTTCTACGTAGATGGCATAATGAACCGTTGTGTAATAATTTACCGTTGAGTAATGATTTACCATCGTATAGTAATAATTTACCCATCAATAATACTTCAACGTTTGTTCAAGTTTCACTACCTATCAACAAACTCCAAAAGAGCCATCACTTATCAAATGAAATAATATCACAGAACAACCAACTCGACTTCATACTCCGCCAATATAATCAGGTGGCCCCTAGCAATGATTTTATCTCCGGCCAATTTCCGATTGTCCCTGGTAACGAGATTTGGTCTGAATGTATACAATTTCATTCACCCTGGAGTCGAAAATGCCTGTCGGTGCAAACTTCGGGGCCTTACTGTGAACGAACGGCTGGACGTACGGTGCTCCGGGTGGTCTTAAAAAACTCGTAAGTTCAAGAACTATTTAAAACCGTAAAAAGATTCACGTTAAAAAGAGGTATAGGCGTTTTCAAAATTTCAACCCCTATTTTGAACCCCTTAGAGATGACTGACAATAACGTCGAGCTTCGAGGACCAACTAGACCCCGAACGGAACCTATAACCCGAATTTCATCAATTTTGATTCATGGTAACTAAGAAAAGTGGGCCGTACGGCGTACGGCGGATAGACAGAAATATTTGTATTGCAGTTTTGGATTCTACATACCTTGAAACGTAAACCATCAAATTTTGAAGGGGGGTAAGAATTTTTTTTTCATGCTCGATTCCAATGGTTTATTATTGAAAATAATAAACCAAAATCGTTGATCAACTTACAAACGTTTCTGTAAGTTGATCAACGATTTTGTTCTTCAAAGTATTCAAAACATTGTGAACTGATGCAGAGTTTCAACAGAATTGCCTTCCGGCTCACACATAAATACATTGTTTTCTGTACAACTATACAAAGAATTAAACAATAAATGCCGTCTAAAGAATATCTGGTGCTCAACTAAAAGACTGATGGCGATTCACCATCATGTTACTAACTCACCAAGCTTTGACCAGAGCTGTAACAATATTAATTTAAGAATATTTTCAACATGAATTGTTGGCCAAATTTTTCTTAAACAATTCTAGGAGATTATTGAATTCTTCAACCAACACTATACTTAGGTCAATTCGTCTGTAGGCATAATTATTATGTGACTTTTATAAGACTTTTCTTGTATTCATGTAAAATACGAATATTAGCAATAATACCATCACCCCGCTAGTTTATAAATTCTTACTCGTTGCAGGAATCTCAAAAACGTTTGGCGTTTGACCCTTACCTGAAAAATTATCTGATATAAAGCCATTTCATTTAGCTCGCAGAATTTGATGACATATATTTAAATGAATGATCACTGCTTGTTAATTAAAATGCTCAGAAATTAATTAAATTCTTACATTTCCTGTGATTGGAAGGGTTCAAATGAAAATTACACGAACTGATGTTATGTGCCCGTGGGGTGTCGTAGTGTTTAAAAATTAATTTCCAAAGAGTAGCCAACTTTATTGTTCCCGGGATAATGACAGTATTCTAATTAGTCCCATGACGTCATTAAAGGAATAAATCCGAGTGGCATGTGGTGGGGAGGAGGGAAGGATGAGGTCACGGCTGGCGCGAGGTGTCCAGTTTAAAAAACGGGTTAAAAATTATCAGCCGAATGAATACGAGGGAAAATGGTTTAAATGCATCTCATTAAATCGGATAATTGGAACCGGGGAGGGAAAAAGTTGGCGCATGGGAGTAAAAATTATTGAGAAATTATGATCCATTTGGGTTGGGGGTTGAGTAGGGGGAGAGTTATCGGAAGTACGGGGCGGAATTTTTAATCGGATCGAGCATATGGGGAGTTTTGGTAATTCTTTATTTTTTATCGTGTTCGTACATCACGAGCTGTGATGCGAGTCAGGTGGGCAATTAATGTGTTTTACAACTGCATTCGTGTCCCTTTGCTAATATAGAGACTATGGACCGTATTTACACGGACCGTATTCATTTGTGTCTCCCTTAGGATCACACTTGGAAAGGTAACCTTTAGATCCCAAATTTGGGTTGGGCCCCCCAAAGCAAGCCATGCAAAATCATGCAAAAAAAAGTCCTACTCAAAACCCAAGCGTGAGCACAATCAATCAAACTCAAGCGTGCGCACAATCAATCAATGCCGTCAGTAGGGATCTGCTAATCAACATCGAAGCTAAATTAAGAACAACAGATTTTCTAGCTAACTGGACCACTGTTATGGGTTTCATTGTTCGTTTTATTTGAGATGTGTGAAATTATGAATTAGAAATGAGCGCATGTCCTTAATAATGAGTGGACCTCGAGTTTTCAGAGTTATTTTGAAGAAATGCGCGAATAAAAATCATTATCTACATAGTAAAATCAACACAATTCAGTAATCAGAAAGTTTTTCTGAAAATAATAGTGAGTGAAAATTGAGTTTTCACGAGTCAAAAATCGCTAACAGCCTGTGAAAACAGTTTAAGTTCGAAATTTGCTCCAAAATCATGAAGTGGAGATTAGGTATAGCTAGGGAAAATTTTTAAATTTCGATTTTTTTTTTAGTTCACATCAGAGACAGGGCAAAAACTGAATACTTTCCAGCTACATCTTAGTTGCTTACCAGCAAATGAAATATCATAACAGAACATAAGAGACTTGAAAGTAAAATCACATTAAGGAACAATAAGTGGATAAAAATATTGGTAATGAGATCTTTCAGGTGGCTACTACTCACTGTGACTTAGAGATGACGTAGAACATAAAACAAAGTAAATAGGACTCCTAAAAAATGAATGAATTCTACAAATTTGTTTTAGAATCAAAAATCACTAAAAATCGAATTTGTCCAGAAAAACAAAATATTAACCCAAAATGAAGTTGTATAAAACCTAAAAAGGATGTTCAAAACCTATTGCATTCATGGTATTTTTGTGACCGTTATGGATAGGGATGAATCGTTACATCTAGGGACAGCATTCGTTTCTGTCCCTACCTATAACAGGTCAGTATGTCCTTAGCTATAAAGGAATTTTCCCTGCAATCCATCTATTTTTCCCTGCGTTTGTCCCTAGGTATAACTGTATACCTTACCTATGACACTCTCCGCTAAATAATGTTCCAAGATAATCTAAGCGTAACAGCTGCCTGGAGTAGGTGGAGAATATTGTCACGTAGAATCAAGAAACCACTTTGAAACCACATCGGATGTGTCAACCTGTTCGGTGGAAAAGTAATCACTGGGTGGTGGGTGGGGGTGGGGAACATAAAAATATGAGGCGACGGGGAAAAGGGACCATAACCATGCATCAGATTCCTCTACCCGGATCTATATTTATGTTTATCTATGCAATCTCCGGATCAGTAGAGCCCTCAGGTCCCCTTTCCGATGTGGAAGCTCCAATCACCGAGATATGCAAATCCGCGCTTCGGCTTTGAAAAGTCATCATCGTCTCTTTTCTCCCCCTTCGGCGGGAGGGCATGAGCATGAAGCGTGACAATCTGGTCTATTGAATACACATAAGATCGTGTGTGGTGTTGGCGATACGCGGCACTGAGTGATGAAACCTCTCTCAATAAGATAAAAGATGTGGGAATATTCCTGCTCAGCATACGTCAGCCTCGACATTGAATAGACAAAATGAGGTCTCCATCTCCCCATTGATCAACAAAATCGTCAGAAACAAAAAATCAATAATCATGATAAATTAAATGCGCGCAATGCAGATCACTAACTAGTGCGCGAAGGCAGTCAAACGTCAAAATCGGTGGTCTCTGAATCCTAGTCACAATGCTATTTTTCATTGTACATCCCATCTGTTTATTTCCGTCAGCAAACATTGTAACTCCTTGTACCCCAGTATGATTCATTTTGTTGTTCTTTATCCAAGCAATAAGTTCATGAACCCCCATTCACTGTAATTCCAAAAACATTCACTTTAACTCTTATCTAACCAACACCCGTAATTACTATTGAGGCTGATGTATTATTTAATCAGGAGAGATCAGGAGACCTTCCCATTCTCTTCCTTCTCCTCAGGCCACCCTGCGTCAACGCCGCTCACCTCTGTCAACCGTAGTCAGTCGTCACACATCATCTCTCGCCATCTCGCTTCTAAGTCCCCAAAAATAGTAGATCCGATAGTAGGTCGCGTCTTTGGAACTTCGAGTTTCGGCGTGCGTCATATAAGTTTCACCATCCCCGTCGTGCCTGTCCTTCCTTCAGCGTGAATGTACAATTTTATTGTTTTAATAGATACATTAGGTACTTCGACACTTATCTCGAATGGCCATGCTGCGTGACTGAAATTGTCTAACCCTCCCTTGATTTAGGTTGAGAACCATGGGATTCTATTGCCTCGTTAGAAAAATGGAGCACACGGAGTCGTCCAACGGGTGTAGTTGTTGTCCTTCGGATAATTAGCTACGACAGAACACTTGGCTGTGAACGAACGCCCCGATATTTTCAGAAATCAAAAAGAAACAATGGGAAGCCTTGAACAAACAGAAAGATACTCATTTCACACCAGTTTCCCGCAGACAAGAGCAACAAAATGTCTCCTTTTGTATTCGTCGAATCGCAAAAACAAAGAGAAGCTTGCATTTCTAATGATTAAGAGGCCGGGGGCAGTAATGAAAATTTCAAAGGGAACCAGAGTTTGAGAGGGGGGCAATGTGGAGTCGATAAGGGGGCGGTTCAAGGATAGTTATGAGGAGGGGGCGATGGTTTCTGGTATGGGTGACGCGAGAGGACCTTTGAGGGAAGTTGCGAGTAGTGGAAAGGCGTCAAAGCGAGCCCCTCAAGCGGTTGTCTTTGTTTCTGAGAAGCTAATCAGACGACTGTCCGTCCCCGTTTTCCGTTTGGAGCCTGCGGAACAGCCGAACGGATAAAGGATGATATTCAAATGTGTATAAATCACTTTCGAAATTGATATCGGTTACTCAACAGTAACAACTGGGCGAGCAGGTGGTCGAGGGCATTAATGCTTTGTCAGCTGGTGGTTGGAACTCTGGTCCATCATTTCGAATCCCTATGCCCCTCGTCAAAACCCAGGTCGGTGAGGGGTAGCCGAGAGCGAAAAGAAAGTTCCGATTGTGAAGCACACAAGAGAGTTTTTGTGAACAAAAAACTCTTTAAACGTCACGCAATGTATTAAGGATGCCTGAAAACAACATTAAAAACAGATGATGGAACAGTATTTGGTATTTACAACCTTTACTATTGAGGTTGAAGCAAAAATAGCAGAAAATTGAGCATTATACTAAAATGAAATTCCAACTAGAGGACTCCTTCCTTCATTCATACAACAATTAAGTACAAACTCATCCAATATGGATCACTTTGACCACAATTAGCACGGTTTTGTAACAGCTCATTTATTACCACCACTTTGCAATGCTTTGCCATTTTAATAACTAACAAAATCTCATCTTTTATAGAAATTCGCCAAATTTAGTGTTCAATCGGCGCAGAATCCAATCGCCTACAATTTTCGCTTGCTGGAAAAAAATTTGCTTGAACGGTAATAATGAATTTGGACAAATTTATCAATGAACGTGGATTTTAGAGACTTTTTCAAGGAAAACGACGGCCGGAAAATGGCTAAAATCACGAAACATATATAAGTTCACCGGAATTCGTTTAGAATGGTGGATCAAAGATGGACGATTCCCTCGAAAAAAGTGGGTCCAACTCGAATTTTGGGGGGTCGAAAATCGTTTAAAACCTTAAAAAAAACCCTGGAAGTAGCCATCTTCAAAAATTCGCTCATGCGGTCACGCTGTCCTACACCGTGATCCAGTGAGAATGGTTCTTATTTAATCCGACAATATCATGGTTATTATTATTATTATTATTAAGACGGTTACTATTATGATCATTATTGTATCTGATAGGTTATATTATGATGATTATTATTATATTTGATATTGTGGTTATCATTATATCAGATTGGTACAGGTAGTAATAAAGGTAAGTTTTGTTGCTTTCGAACATCACCCAGTACACGATCGATGGTATGTAATCGGTGTTCATTGATGTTTTATCAGTGCCGACTAGCAGCCAATGTTTTTCCTTTATCTATAATTCCGATCCGACAGAACCGAACTACTATGTTTCAAGAACCGTAGAATGTGACACAAAAAATGATACTAGTTCCGTTATTTTTAATGGGTGCCATTTGATTTGTGTAGAAAGAGAGATTTTTGGTAATATTAAGTGCAGAAATGCCTGCCACACACTTTCGATAGTATCCATGATTTGGTGCCAATTTTTTATGACTATTCATGGTTTGTGTGTGTTTACATTTCCTTCAGTAGTGACTACTGATGCTTTTTAAACTATGCATCCCTAGCTTAAACTCCCTTCGTGTAAAGAGCCCTGCACACTGTCGGAGGTTTACCAAATTAAGTACTTGCGAGGTGCGACCGCAGTGAAGAGGAGATAAAAGCAGTTGTCATAGTAGCGCCGACTGGAACAAGAAATTCAACGCCGCATGAGTTCACTTCCATCGGGGAAGAAAAAGGAATTCAAGTTGTCGGCGAACCGCAAAAACGCCGGCACCCCAGGTCGTAAAACCTGAACGTGGGTGAAGGTGAAGCCGGTTGAGGGGAAGAGGGTGGAAGATGAGAAGAGAAGGGAAATGAGAGGAAATAATGAAAAGAGAAAGGCGGGAAGAAAGAAGGTTGAAATAGGTGGTGGGGGGTTGTAGGTGTAGTCTATGGCTGGTTGCCTCTCCCGACTTAATTACAATAGTCGGGCAATATAGGGCGGAATGAGGGGAGCGATTAGATGGACAATGGTCAGGGGATTATTCCTCATGTCTCCCGTATTCCGTAGGACGTGAGGGTCCGTAGTGGGCCTTTCCTTCGCACCAATAACAGTAAACGGGGCTTCCCTGGAGCCTTATTTATGTTTTATATTAAGCTAGATCTTATACCACCTCAATTTCTCGCTCTCTATCTCTCTCTCGACAATTCTATTTTCCACGTCCGATCCCCACTCCGTCTCTCTCGCACCCACTGACCTGCACATCCAGCATACTCTGCCCCCGAGACTATTGTGGGATATTGCACGGCAGTCGCTTACGAGTATTGGGGCGTTTCCATTTTATGGACGAGGTCGTGCGGTAATTTCAGTAAAAGTACCTACCTAGCCCATAATCTTTCATTATAAGTGGACGAATACTTGGGGCAGACAAAAGTAAAATTACTCAAACCGCAATAGTAAAATTATCGGCGTAATTATAACTCTTGGCAATAAATTTTAGGCGTTTTTCGCCAAAAAATTGCAGGGAGAAACAAAAATGATGGTTAGGAACATAGTTTTAAGACGTTTGTGGTTCCCCATAACAACGTACGTAATTAACAAAAGGCATTCATCGCAATTTGTGTTTCCGAGCTGAGTAGGAAGACTTGGGTTGGAGGATTTGGGCAATTTCCCCTTCGCCCCAAAGAACAGGACCGATTTATACTTTTTGATTGAGTGTAAATTAGATGAGTTTTGGAACTGAGACTAAATTAGATGAGTTTTGGAACGCCATTTTGTAATTATTCAACATTGTTATTCAATAGTGTATAAGTAAGTAAGAGTAAAGAAGTGCTCCTTCTCTGCACTATGGCACTCTAAAACAAGAAGAGATGTTTCAAAGAGTCATAATAAGCCCAGCAACGGAACAAATGAATTAGAAACGTTGATTTTCAAGTTTTAGAACATGTAAATAATTCATTTCGTTTCACTTTGTTCTACCTATTTAGTCGTATATTTTATAATTTTTTGCACCTTTATTAGGGAACTTCACCGCAGTTGATATCGTACTACGCTAGCTCAATATTAAATCGATATAATCGATGAGCAGAAGTATTACAGGATACTATAGACCCGCAGGACCGAACTGCCTTGCAAGACAGGGTATAACTTGTGCGCCGTCTAGAGCTTAGTTTTTGGACTTCAAAATGAAAATTATGGTGGAGAAGGACCAAACAAGTTTAATGCTGATGTCCACCATTTTCCCACCCTCCCTTCATCAAAATAAAGACGTGAAAAACCGTTAGTTTTCCCCAAAATCCATAACATGAGACATCACCTTTGGCCCATAGTCGAGTGAAAATTCGGACATTTTGAGTGACAAACCCCTAAAGTTTGGGTGGGTCATTTTTTTCTCATCCATATGAAAAACTCCCTCTCCTAATTCTACAGATGGAAATCACACTTAGATTAAGAGAGAACCCCCTGGAGATACTGATATTGAGTCGATGGATGTTGTACTTACTATACCTATTCAAGACCCCAAAGCATCCTTTGACATATAGGTATATACCTAAAGAAATGTCCAGGTTTAACAGGACTATATGACTTTTTGCATTAGGATATCCCCAATAAGACATTTCCTACTTCATGTGAATCACGACCGAACAAAAACATTAGTTCCGCTATTCCCTCAGGAAAGGTTCGAAAAAGAAGAAAGTGACCACAGCCTGAGGGGTCTGCTTTAAGTGAAATAAGTATTGCCACTGTCTCTGGCCTCCCGAGAAAGACTGTAGCGGAGAGGAGGTCATCGGTAAAGTGTGATCATTGGAACTTATCGCAGTAAGGGACGCAACTGGAGGACCCTCTTTAAATATAGATGACCACACATTCTTTGTTGTTACTACCTATACGAGCCCTGGATTACTAAGAAGAACCTACGCCCTTTTTCAGCCCTCTCCCCCCTTGAGACAGCGGAGCAGTATCTACAGTTCTGTTACGAGACAAACCAATATGGGAATGTCCCTTTTTGTCTTGGACAAACTTGGAAATTTATCTGTCCTGGGCCTTTCCTCTCGGATCGCCCCTTGCATTTTCTGTCCTTAGCAAAGTTACCCAGTGCGATCTGGGAAGCTTTGGTTTGGAGGATTTATTGGACTGCCTACTGCGTAGTGCGATAAATAAAACATCAACTTGTATAACGATTTGTAACACGTAGATCTTATAGAATTAAAGAGACCCACGACAATGAGATCCACGGAAATTATATCTCTATTAATAAAACGATAAACAACAAACTGACCTGCCACGGAAACAATTAATAACAGACCGCTATTTTCTAATAATGAGTAATCACTATCAACTCCAGAAAGGGCATCAAGACTATCTACATCTATATTCAGGGGAAAAAACTAACAGGATGTGATGAAAATTTGCCTTCATAGTTCATACTAATCACGGCAGTGCTGAAACATTTTAACCGTCTTTTGATCTGGATGTTGCTGTGATGTGAGTAATGAAAAAGTTTGTTTTCCTGAGCTTTAGTAGGTGAACGAGGTGTGTAACAGTGTGGGCTCTTCTCGATACATTTTTTCTTCCGGTGGAGACGGGTTCGCTTGGGGAAGCCTAATCGATATCCCTTCTTAACCGGTGATAATCTCGCTGGTCTATGAGACCCGACCACTCGAGGGTCCACCCCCACTGTTAAACTCTACCACAGGTGATAAGGTGTCTTTTATAGAAATATCCGTGAGATGAGAGTTTATATAGTATGGGTCTGTCCTCCCAATTATTATTATTTGGCAACAGTATTTTATTTAGAAGGACGGAGTGTTATATCAAAGCTCCTGATTAAGAGCAATTAATTAATCAATCTCCACCTCAAGGGCAGCGGGTTTCCACCCCTATAAGTTACTTCCTGGGTTCTTGCGGTATATATTGATGACTAACTCGATTATCCGTGTGTTTCACATGGCATTACATCTGACATGACAATCAAACTGAAGTATTGTCAATAATGTATTAGTTTTAATGACTAAAATGAAACGCAAAACCATGAACGACGAAGCAGCTATGTTTGTTGAAACTGATCCACCTCGACATTCTGATCATAAAAAATTTAAAGTTAATTTACCCACAATATTCCTATTTTACTTTTAACCACTATATTACACTATATATTATAATAATACAATATTTCCCGCTATATCAACCCTTTTTTGCCCCAAACCCTCCATCCTGGTCAGATTTAACTAGTTCCATTTTGACTCCACCTTTTTCCAGCTCCATCCAATCCAAATTATTCATTTAGCGGTGATGTAAGAACAATTAGACTGACAAAAGGACCGCGAAAATTGGAGATATTGGTGCTGATTGTCTTGAAATACCTAGCATATAACGGAAAATTCGTGGAATTTCGTCATTCCAGTCAATGTACATACTAACAGAATAGCAATTTCATTGGAAGATATGGAAGCTATTGATGAAATGTTTCACGTCAGTACTCCTTTCTGAACACTGTTGTATTCAGACTGTTGTAGTGTGAGTGAAACATGATAGCGATGAACAGCGTGATGGAGCATGAGATACTGACTCACGTCTCTACCGCCATTCTCGACGGCAAAACGAGTCAGTTTTAAAACCGAGCAATTTCCCGCTAGCAAAAAGCTCCGGAGAAGCGAGAAAACTTGTGATGAAACCCGTGGAATGGGACTCCGTCGGAGGAAAAGCAACTGTCCTGTTCACCAGTTCCCATGATTTACTCCTTTCATCTCAAGTTATAAGTCAGATGGCTGTCGCGTCCCCTGGCAGACGTGTTTGTTAGGCCTATAAAAGGCATGTGTTACACACCCGTCGTCAACTCCCTAGCTTCCAGTCTCCCCTCGAGCCCTCGCCATCCCGCAGCAACTCCGTTATATTTCAAGCTCTTCGCTTCAATATTCATACCACCTCTTCCTGATGGGGATTAAGACTACGGCGTCATTCCGAGTCTCAGTCCCTTCACTCTCAGTATGCCGCACCCTCGTCAAGGATGTTGATCCTACGTTATAATCAAGTTCGTCATTCCAAACTGAGCCAATGTTTGTCAATTCAAACTTCCATGCTGAGTTTCGTACTAAGAGAAATTTTTAATACCACTTAGTATTTACCTACCGGAAGTATTGGCCATCTGTTGGTGGTTGGTGATGGGGTGGGGTGGGGGGGGGCTCAAATTTGTAAAGAGAAAACTCATCGAAGACTTGAAGTGGAAGTGGTTCAACCATAAAGCGCCGGTTTTGCTTCGAATACAATTATAATGAAGAGGCTAAATTTTTACTTGATCGCCTCGGGAGAAGTCATAAGATTTCCTGTGATTACAGGAGGCTCCATGACGACAACCAAATAAACCTGCTCACGTTCTACCATGTTGTCAGTTTGTTGTACACATTAAAAAAATTTAAAAAATAATAAAAAATAAAAACGCACTAATTAGTTTTGATGTAATTCAACTTGCGAAATTGAAATTATTTAAAATAACAAAAAAAGTGACTGATCGAGTCCCGGACTTGGAAGTAGGATCATATTATCACAATATGTACAGGGCATGATCAACTTCAAACCACGAACGCTAACGTGAACTCATTTGTGGCAACTTTCATTTTATTCATGAATATGCATCTTTAGGACTCCATTTTCCCCTCACTTCCGGCAACTCTTGTCTTTCCTTTCCTGTCTTTATACTGAAAGTATAAATCAGCAGGGGTTTTGTCAGACTGCGGATTGTCCGGACGCCGTGTATTGCGGTTGGAGAGGTATCCAGGAGATAAATCTGTTGCGAGACGCCCGCCGGTCAGCATACGAGGGATATAGTTGAAGGGTGGTTTCGCCAGGGTGAGGGAAAGACGTCCGGGATGCTGAGGGGGTTAAGGGATCACAGACGTAAGGAACGGACTCCGGCACAAATCAAAGCCCCTTCACTCTCTGGGACATCTCAGGACGAACCGCATCCTCGTATATTACCTATTGTCAGCCACCTCCCTCATGAGACCTCAACCTCCTAAATTCACTGCCAATACCAAATCTCTGTCCCCCGAACCGCTTCTTGCCTTCAGAACGGGTGACCTAAGAAACCTTGATGTACTGACCCTATTTTCCTACAATACCCCTTGGGTTCAGGAAATAACAGGCGACTTTCTTCCTTCCAGATTCAGAAAATCAATCCAAATCCCACCCCACCGGAATTCGCAACTCAAATTTATACCTCAGCCATCCCATACGAGAAGATCGAGAAACTTCATTATATTTGTATGTACCTACATTGCAAGTTCGAAATTACTTTAACCAAACCCATCCGAACCAAATCGCCAGAAAATTACAGCCTGGGCATCGTACTCAAATTTCGACTTGGGGACAGGCAATCGACCACAAGACGTCTCTACCTATAATAGGTGGTCCACGGATTTGGTTCCAGAATCTGATCTGCCCTCATGGCTTCGGCTTGTCCTTCGCCCTCCTTAATGACCCGTTACAACCACCAGATTGAGGTGAATGATTTCCCACCATACAGGGTACCTATGTGAGTTCAGTGGTTGTGATGAATTTAGAATTTTCATCACGGTGGCGTGAAGGAGAAAAGTCGCAGGCGGCGGTAGTCCACCGATCATCTACGACTTTGGAAGGAGATAGAGGTGGGTGAGTGAATTTACCTAGGCGGCTGTAGTCAACCGATCATCTAGGTAAGGAGAGGTCCTTGTCTAGGCGGCTGTAGTCAACCGATCATCTAGACAAGGAGGAGAGGAGGTTAATTCTCAGGCGGCTGTAGTCAACCGATCATCTGAGAGGGATAAGGTAAGAGAGAGAAGAGAGAGCTGGTTAGAGGAAGTGTCGAATGAAGCTAAAGCTCCAGGATCCAGGGTTATATAGGAACTGGAGGCCTTTCCCTCCAACTCCCCTGTTGGGAGTTTTGGGGGGGGGGGGGGGGGCCCAGGTTGTGTTCCCTGGATTCTGTTGCCTGTCTCCCCACTCAGTAGTTTATTAGCGGAAAGTAAGTTTTACATGAGGATATTGGTGAGAGCTTAAAGTTGTTGGTGGAGTGTTCCCGGGAGGGACTCACGACAGAGGTCCCCCCAGTTCGAACCAATGTTTGAGAAGCTGAAGGCGTAAGGTGACAGAGGCTGAGGGCTGCGGCAAACAAAAGGGGAGCTGAAGGCGCAAGGAGACAGAGGCTGAGGGCAACGGCAAACAAAGGTGGAGCTGAAGGCGCAAGGTGACAGAAGCTGAGGGCTGATGCAAACAATCGGTGTGCTGAAGGCAGAAACGTGACAGGTCTGACTTAATTCTAGGAGGTAGTAATATAGTAAGTATAGGTAGTAAGTGGTAAGTAGGAGTAACATAGTATAGTAGGCATAGGTAGTAGTAACATAGTAAGAGTATGAGATGTAAGATAAGTAAGATAAGTAAGATAAGTACAGGAGTGGTGTAGGTGAATGATATTGACAATGAATACAGTAGTGGTGTAGGTGAGCTGGCATGATTACAATGATGATGATGAGATAATAGACTAATATTTACAAGGTTGGTATGTACAAAGTTGGTATTTACAAGGTTGGTATGTACAAATTTGGGTGGGGTTGACAGATTGGAACGGGGTGTTGAAGTCCGCCGTTTCCTGCGAAAGCGACGCGGGTTGACATTGTGCCGTTCCGGGGTGGGGGAACGGTGGGGGGGTTGTCTGGAGGTGGGGTAGCGGTAGTTGGTGGGGAGAGGGTTTTGGCGGCGCCGTGAGGTGCGGCCGGCAGGTTGGTGGCCCTGGTGGTGGGCGTGGAGGGGCCGTTCCGGGGTGGGGGAACGGTAGCGGCGGCGTGAGTGGCGGCCGGGAGGTTGGTTGCCCTGGTGGCGGGCGTGGAGGGGCCGTTCCGAGGTGGGGGAACGGTAGCGGCGGCGTGAGTGGCGGCCGGAAGGTTGGTTGCCCTGGTGGCGGGCGTGGACTTGCCGTTTCCGCGGGGGGGAACGGTCGGTGGTGGGGTGAGGGGTTTGACTGCGCAGCTAGGCGCGGTTGGAGGGTAGGCGGCCGTGGCGGCGGCGTAGGAGGGGTAGTGTTGTTTGGGGGCGGCGCAGGGAGGCGCTGTCGTGGGGGAGGTGGAGGGGGTGCCGTTCCTGGGTGGGGGAACGGTTGGTGGTGGGGTGAGGGGTTTGGCGGCGCAGCTAGGCGCGGTTGGAGGGTTGGCGGCCGGAGCAGCGGCGTAGGAGGGGCAGTGTTGTTTGGGGGCGGCGCAGGGAGGTGCGGCCGTGGGGGGGGTGTGGGTTTTGCCGTTCATGGGTGGAGGAACGGTGTGTGTTGGGGGACGGGGGTTGGTGGCGGCGCAGGGAGGCGCGGCCGTGGGGGAGGTGGAGGGGTTGCCGTTCCTGGGTGGGGGAACGTTGTGCGTCCGGGGAAGGGGTTTGGTGGCGCAGCGAGTTGCTGGTGGGAGGTTGGCGGCCATGGCGGCGGCATGGGAGGTGTAGGAGGCCTTGGTGGTGGTGGTGTAGTTGATGCGGGCGGGGGGGAAGGGAGGTGGTCCCCCCCGTTTTGGCGAGGAGGGGGGCCCGCCTCGGGACGTCGAGGCGTGTTGTCGTGGAGGGGATGTGTTCGGGGGTTGCGTATTTCGCCGACGCTGGCGGCGGCGGCGAGGTCGTGCACCGTGTCGGCTAGGCGGAGGAGGTGCACGTGACGTCGGCGGCGGCGTGTGCTGCGGCTGCAGCGGCGGCGGCGGCGGCGGCGTGTGCTGCGGCTGCAGCGGCGGCGGCGGCGGCGGCGGTCGAGGCGGCTGAGTCAGGTGGCGAGAGGGTGGCGAACGGATTGACGGTTGCGGCTGGTGCGTCTGTTGTCGCAGCGGCTGGCGGCTGCAGTGTGGTCGGCCGGAGGAGTGGGGGCGTCGGTGAGTTCGGGTCCATGGCTGTAACTAAAATTCAAAAATGAGGTAGTTTTGAATTTGAAAATCGCAATCGGCGGAAGCGGAGGTGCGTTGAGAGCTGGAGTTGAGTGGTGAGGTTGGGCCAAGAATTGCGAATTTACACTGACTGTTTAAATTTGAATTTAAAATTGGGGACACCGAACTAGACTGGGGCGACACATGAGGTGGTAAGAGGATAGAAGGTTGGATGAACGTCGGGTTCACCACTGTGATGAATTTAGAATTTTCATCACGGTGGCGTGAAGGAGAAAAGTCGCAGGCGGCGGTAGTCCACCGATCATCTACGACTTTGTAAGGAGATAGAGGTGGGTGAGGGAATTTACCTAGGCGGCTGTAGTCAACCGATCATCTAGGTAAGGAGAGGTCCTTGTCTAGGCGGCTGTAGTCAACCGATCATCTAGACAAGGAGGAGAGGAGGTAAATTCTCAGGCGGCTGTAGTCAACCGATCATCTGAGAGGGATAAGGTAAGAGAGAGAAGAGAGAGCTGGTTAGAGGAAGTGTCGAATGAAGCTAAAGCTCCAGGATCCAGGGTTATATAGGAACTGGAGGCCTCTCCCTCCAACTCCCCTGTTGGGAGTTTTGGGGGGGGGGGGGGCCAGGTTGTGTTCCCTGGATTCTGTTGCCTGTCTCCCCACTCAGTAGTTTATTAGCGGAAAGTAAGTTTTACATGAGGATATTGGTGAGAGCTTAAAGTTGTTGGTGGAGTGTTCCCGGGAGGGACTCACGACAGTGGTGTTCAAGGTTGCTGCATGATGTATGTAGTTGGTTCAGAATTGATTAATATTCGATCCAATATTCGAACCTGTAGTGAACGCTTTTGCACCACGAAAGTTTCACATTTTTCGGCATGCAATAAACTTTTCATGAGGGTTTATGTTGGAAATATCCATTTCCTATATTTTTCTTCAGATGCAGTGGCAATTTTTGGCAAAATACCTTCGTCGAATTTAAAACAATACGTCTCAAAAAAATGTCGAAAATTGGACTTCCTATCTATGTTTGGAGCTATTCTGGTGAAACTGGATGACTCCAAGTCCCCCTCCTTCCTTTTCAATTTTCCACCCACCCACAATTACTGTATGGACTGCACAAGCCTACTCACAGCAGCAGGTCTGCAATGCCTACCGTTACGTTTTGATCATTTTTCAATTTTCGGCTGAATATGAAGAGGGTGCCAGAATGAGAATTAAGGAAATAAACAAAACGGTATATTCGCGTCATTCGTTCAACTAACACAGAACTTGCTGAATAAAGGGTTTACATTCTTCCGTATTTACGGAACCATTCAGTTTGATGGCCTTCAGTTTTCACCCTTTCGCCCTCTAAAACCACGCACCCTCCATAGAGGAACGGCGAAATTAAAACTGTAACTCCTGATTTCGAAAAGAGTCCGACAACCTCGGACTGATAGGGATGAACAAGTTGGTGCTGTTCCTCTAATAGTTCCCAGGACAAATTATATCACAAAACCCTCATTCCACTCCGCCTTTTTCCATAACACGTTCCCAAACCATAATATCAATTGGAAAAGACCGTTTCGAGCGTTGGAAGACGACCGTAAACGGTTGTTATCACGCTTGGGATGTTACCCTGAACGAAATTGCCGACGGTCATTTTCAATATGGCCTCCTCTCTTATAACCTCCAATAAAGGGGCGGTGTGAGCATCTTTTAACGACACTCTCACCCTCCTCTGAACGCCTAAACCACAACAATTAGCTTATGATTACATTGTAGAAAGAACTAAACCCAAAAAGAGATTTTAAAAAATCCACTCTCCCAGAAATTAATATGCATACCTTAATATTTGTTTGCTTAGTCTTCGCTGAGAAAAAAGCGTTATCTCCAGAGGTACCTTATATGGCCCCTTGAGTAGCTTAGTACTTTTATATTAATGAGAAAAAAAGGAGATAAGAGAACAGAAAAAAGCCTCTAATCTTCAGTAGAAATTCTCAGCAAGGGTTATACTGCTATATTCGATCGGGAGGATTATCTGAAACTAAAGCAATATTCCTTTTATCACAGCTTACATGCCCTTTTCCTCAGAATATTTAGATTTCCTGATACTTTCCTTTCTGTAACGTAAGTAACACATTTTTAAGCCGTTCAAATACAAGGATTTCCGATTCCTTAAGCTTGGGGTTTTAAACTACTGGTCATATCGGTTATTGGCAATTTCAGGGGTGGTCAGCGCCTTTCGAATTAGTTTCAGGTTTTCTACTAATCTTTTCGTTAATTGCTGTTGGTTTAACAAGGGGATGTCGGTAAGTGGCGGCGTTTCTATTCGAAAGAATTAGCGATTTTCCATTTCGGGGCTAAGTCCCTATTAGATCTTTACTACAGATAATCGGCAAAGTGAGTTTGTTCCTCTTTCGAACTCAAATAGCTACGTCTACCATTTTTATGTATATTTTTATTCTCTCAAACTATGACAATGTTCTGATTACAGATATATCACACCTCCAATCATACCATATAAATATCGTAAATAAACTTCCGATCACAGCATATTATCATACCACTATATACCTCCTATTATAACAATCAGCACACACACACACACACACATACACCCACATACACACACATACATACATGCATACATGCGGTACATACTGCCTTAATATGGTAGAACGCCTTTTCTCAAAATTTTGCAAAAATCGTATTTTCGCGTAATCCCCCTAAGTTCAAGTGGTATCGTCAAAAGTGGAAATTTCCTAGGGAAACCCCTTTAATTCCCTTCAGGGTATCCGGGATTCGGCATGCAAAACACCTTAACTCACCAAGCTTACGGGAAAAACGAATCCAATCAGATGTTATAAACAACTAATTTTTTATCCTCTACAGCACCTCATTTACCTACTTAGCCAAAACACCTCAACCCGTCAATATTTGCGATGAGCCGGTTTACCAGCCTCACTTTAAGGCTGAAGTTTTTTATTAGAATGCCAACGGATGCCTGCAACTATTTTTTATTACCGTGCACACATGATGTGTTTTTCCGTCACACGTCAGGGGTGAGCAGCTGCGAGATTTCAAACCGTTCTGCCAAGCTGTGCTGCTTTAGATCCCTCTGGCCTTGCTGTTTGTTCCTTGTTCAATACTTAGGTGTTAGTTTTCCTTTCTACCTAATCTTTCTTCCTTTATAATCTCTTAATCCTAATACTGTATTTTACACTTGGTATCTTATGTACCTTATTTTATTTCCTTATACCACTGTATAAGTAAAGTATAAAGTAATAGCAGGCTAGATCACAGTGATTAATTTATCTTCCCATTATTAGTTTTATAATATATAATAATATTTTGGTAGGGATTTTCAGACGAATTATTTTAAAGCTTTCATCAATATGATGGAACATGTAACTAACTATAGGTTTATTTAATTTTATTATTACTATAACCACCCATGCATTCGTCCTAAGTTGATCATGACGTATAGGTACTTTCAGTATGTTACTATCCTATTTTTAGGTCTCTTTAGGTACCTACGGTAGAAAGCATGGTGCATAATTATAATTCAACGCTACCTTCTATAACGACAGAACGGTACATTTAAGAGAAAAGCTGTTTATTTTCTTCAGGAAAAAAAACACAACCTATCATTCAGCAAAGTATTATTTTTTTAAATCCTGTTGTCAAAAAATAGCATTAACAGGATAACAGGTTAATGAAAAATAACAGTTCGGCTCATCCCATGCTATTCAACTGTTAGGAAACAACAAATACAGGTTGAAGGGTTTCGAAAATTTGAAAGCCTCACACCTGAAAAATTGTTTCTTAGAAACAGGGCAACACTTCAAAATCACTTACGATGTTGTTTCCACGGCATTGATTGGTGTCAAAGGCAAGCGCTCCGTGATTGATTGTGCCCTGATTAACTCCATTCATCAGCCTCTGCCGTCGACGTGAACATTATGTTATCCGAAGCTTCTCAATTTTTTCTTCCTTGCCCTTGTTTAAGAGGCGATAATTCATTTTTTTTCTTCTCTTCCTTCCCGGAGTGTACGGAAAGATGAAGGCGCAAAGGAGGGGAAAAAAACCTTTCGTACCGGATGATGAATGATGAATGATGAATGATGAAGCAAGGCTTTGACTTACCCCCCACTTTCCAGTTCAGGACGATTACTTAATTATCCGCACTTGATGAAGGGCTTCTCCCTTTGAATCCCTTTGAACGTAGTTTTGAGATCTGTCACGTGGTAGTACAAAACACTAGATTACTAAGACGCTCAACGCAGAAGACGCCACTAGATGATAAGACACTCATTAGTCGAAAACACGAGTTTAATACGCTTGGAGCGCTACGAACGCACTTTGTACCAAATCCTACATTTTGCGGTTCATTCGGCTATCAAAACTGAAAATACACATTCTCTGAACCTATTACATAGGACCTGCAAACAAGTTATGGCATGGTTGAACGCAGCTGATACGGTATAAATCTTATAAAGATAGAGATTGACGAATACACCAATGAGACCGACACACTCCAATAAACTGAACATACGTGGACTGGATTAAGGTTGGTTGGTTCGTTAAACGGTCGATTGTTAATTGATGGTTTTGGAGAAGGTGGTAGGTATCATTCACAGAATGCTGATAACTGAACTCAAGAGTAAAACGGTGTAGAAGGACAATAACTGCCAAGATGCCAAGGTCAGTGAGGTAGATCGTTAACTGTGTAGTTCAAACTTTCACATAATAAACCTTCGGTCAAAAGATTCGTATAGGAATATGAATGGTATGTGATGATATGAGTATTTATGTGACGTGATATCACTGTTTCAGTAAAATGGGTATGCAATGCCCATTCTCTCTCAATTCTCTCAATGCTCTCAATTCGAGCCTCTTATCCGGAGGAAAACATTAATTTACTATGATCCAATTCACTTCCATTTTCTCCTCTCTCGCTTTACTTCGGAGACTTCAAAACGACTGTAATCTTGGGAGAAAACTTGAAGAGAACCTACCAGAAATGAATAGCCTCGGAGAACACCGTGATTTTTTCATGCCTCAGCTCTAATTTAGCTCACTTCCTTCGCAGAGGAAATTTTTCCCAGTAAAAGAAGGCGGGAGTTGATGTAAGTTTAACTAGTCCTGAGGTAAGACGGAAGAAAACAACAGGGGGATGTAATATTTGCAACCTGGGAAATCCCAATGCTTAATCAGCAGACACCAAACACCCCCGAATAAATTCATCCTCTAATTTCCTCTCATTTCACATTTTTCACAGCATCTGCTTGACCTATTTACTCCGCTTATTCTGACCTACTACGTTGCCTGGAGAACCTCCATGAATTGAATGGAGTATGTGTTTAGGCTGAATAAGACGACCTGTAGGTATATGGAAGATCTTGGAATCTGAGATTCCACCTAGTCTGGGTTCCAGGTGAAGATTTCCAGGTGAACTGCTCTACACACATTCCTTAAGTGTCGCTCGATATCAAATACCTCGTACTGCCGATATTTTACTACAGTAATTATTATATACTTTCCGCCTCTCCTACACCACCGTCTTCCATATCCCCCCTCCCTGTGCAATTTTCTATATCCTGAAGATGCAGATTTCAAATTAAACTATTCTCGGCTTATCTACCAAGATTAATTCAGTTCGGATGATTCGTTTAGCTGCGTTGCGCAAACAAACATACATAGAGGCGAAGTAGATGAGTTTAAATGATGTTGCTAACATCGAGAGAGAATATTACGATTCACTGAATCTTAAAAATAACGAATATAAGTGAATCTGAATCTGAACTGTACCTACATTTGGACTGCTATTCAGAATGTTTGCTTCCTGGTTCACGTTCCCAGAGGTGGAGACGAAGTTCCTACTTCCGTTTTCTTAGCAACTCACTACCATCCCACCATCTATACTTTGTAACGGTGTGGCTGTTCTTCCGGTGGAGACGGAGTCGTTTGGGGAAGCATAATCGATATTCATTTTGGTTTATTATTCTGTGAATAATACACCTATGTATTCGCTCAGCAAAAAATGTGTATAACACCCCCTCAAAATTGTTTCTTTTCCGTTCCAAGGTGCGTAGATTCAAAAAATGCAATGTCCGTCCGCCGTACGCCGTCCGCCGTATCACGTGTACCGGCCTCATTTTCGGTCTAAAAAGTTCTTCTTTCGCACACATGCTCCATTTGGGCCCTAGTTGTGTCCCGAAACTTCGCAGCCCGATCGGAATATACCCAGGGGTGTTATGAGTGAAAATGTGTATAAAAATAAGTACTTTTTGTGTTTTAGTAACATGTTAGTAAAATGAGCTTTTGAGGTATCGTTTTCCATGTTTTTGGGGACGAGAAGACCGAATATGAAGTCGATTTTGACCAAGGAGTGGAAAATTGAGGTTGTACCAGATGTTCAGCTCCCAAAATTGATTTTTTATGAGTCAAAAACCTGCGAAATCGTCTGAAATCACCATCAATTTTTAGAATAACACTAGGAAAAGTGTCAATACGTGGATGAAGACGATTAAATGGCACAACCAATGATCAAAGATAATTTGGAAAAAAAGGAGCGCACCTAATTCAAGTTTTGGAGCCAAAATTGGTGGAAACCACCAGAACAAAAACATAAAAGCAACAATAAATGAACAGCCAGCATTTCTGTAGGTATGTCCAGTAGAATAATAAACCCATGTGACAAGGACCTCTCAGCGTTTTTAACCGGTGAAAATCCCAATAGTTGTTCCATCCTAACGATGGAGGTTGATCACCTAGAGGTTGCCCATATGAGCACAATTCACTGGACAACAACCTCTGACAACATTTTTTCTCCGCCAGTAATCGCACGTAGGAGCTTTATCCTCCACCAGTAAATGTTATTGAGCCCATTACGATTACCATGAAGGTCATTCACCTTGAAGTTGTTCAGATGTCCTTCCCTGAACCAGAACTTCACACTACTTTTCATTCCCCCTTTTCCCTCTCATACTTCTGCTATCCAGAAGTATGTCACGTGGAAAGGAGTGTGACAGTGTGGCTGTTCTCGAGCCGTTTTTTTCTTCGGGTGGAGATAGGGTCGTTTGGGGAGCCTAATTGATATCCCTTCATAACCGGTGATAATCTCACGCGTCACTCTCCTCTCTCTGTCACAACTTTCACCAAAATTTGTCACCAAATGACCTAGAAAAGAACTGATTAGTTTTATTTTGGAAACATTTTACAATTTTGGAATAAAAACGCTGCAAATTATTACACAACGAGGGGGGGGGGGGGGGTTGAGGGGCTGTTTTCCCCCATGCTCGATTCAAAGGTTCATCAATGAAGATGCAAAAATACAATGGAAAATGATCATACTAAAGTAAGCGTCACTGACTAATCAACGTAAACAGCTGCTCCAAACTTTGTCTGCCAACACCGGAGACGAATTATAATCCACCTAAGAAATGACTCCCATCAATTGAAATTAAAAACTTGGGAAGAAAAGTTGTTTTTGTGTAGTTGAGGAAGGGAAAAGCTATAATGAAAAATAATGCGCCTGTGTACTAGGTTGCAGGTTATTTATCGAAGGGCCTCCCTCGAGGCTCAGCCTTGATGATATATTTATTGGTGGCTGTAACGGCTCAGCTATAAGTCATTAACGGTTGTAAAAAGGGGGCTAATGGCGCACGCTAACTGCTTTGGAGGTTTTATATCACTTGGGCCCTCAGAAATTATTTACCGAGAACCTGGGAAAAGAGTCGGGAAAGGCGAACAGAAAGGGCTTGTGGACCGTGAAACGCAGAAGTAATTGCCGTTTTCGAAGTTGGAGAACCGAAATCTTTGCCGGGTTCAGATCAGGCTCTTATAGAACGTCACGGATTGGGTTTTCGTCGGTGTAGGAGTAAGGGGGGATTAATTGGAAACGGTCTTATGATATAGGAGCGGACCCGGGACAATGTACATTATCAGCAAGTCAATTGTCCGTAATGTTCGCTGGAGTAGGAGGTTTCTTGAGAATGTCTTGGCATTGTTACAGTTTTACCATTAATTACGGATTCGATTACTGGTTTCGGGTAGGAAGGGTTTGGGGGTTGATCGCTCGTAATTATTCAAGTCTATAATCAGCCAATGCGAAGAGGAAGGAGAACGTTACACTTTCTTGGTAAGAATCGCCCTCAACTTGAACAATAATTTTCAGTCCCAACTTCCACACCCAGTAACTCTCCTAATAGCTTCCGATTAAACTTACATTTGTCATTTCTGTTTTACCCCTCACAAACCCCCTTCTTCGCTTCACTAACTGGAAGATCGGTTTTGGGGGGAATGGATTTTCCATAGACGACAAACGGCATTGGGTGGATTCCCAGAAGAAGGTGGCGGCGAAAGCCACTTCCAGAGCCTTATCTCGGTAATTCTCGCTAAGACGCTACTAAATGAGCCAGAATGAGTATTAATTTCAACTTGTCTCTTAGCCAAGCCCGAATCTTCCCCATTCCCTCTTCGAGGGCGATCATTATCGCCCAAGCTGTAAAGCATAGTTTCTCCTAATTACGAGGGAAAGGCAGGCGTTTTAGGTCCCCGCCACCCCTTCGGCTAATGTCGCCAGTTCATTCTACTTGAATCAATTTAACAAGAGATACCCACCTACCCCCATCTAACGAAAACTCTCTTATCCACTTCTTGTCCTCCTGCGTTTGCCAAAACAGCCGTGCCGACTGCCATTATTGCCAATTAATATCTGATTTACTTGTTTGCCTCCACTAACTCCGATGATTTATTGCTAGTTGCTTCCTCAATCGAGGAGCGAGAAATTAATTCGAGAGTGTTAATATCCTTGGGATCGTTGGATCATAATTGAATATCTTCTGAACCTTAGCTTTCGCGAACCGATGATGGAAGCTCATTCTTGTAGTTCGACGAAGTGATTATAACTTGTGTGAACCTTTATTCCATTTACTTACCTATGGAATTGATCATAAGTCTGTTCATATTAGATTATCAGCACAAGTTATTAAGCATCGGGACTTCTTAATTTACCTATAATTTTCATTGTCACAAAGCTTCTAATTGACGACTAGACGTACATTTCTACACTTCTCTCCTTGTTTCGCACAGATGTCCCCTCAAAATCTCTATTCTTGCCGTAAAGTTAGGAACAGCCATTCCGAGCTGAGCTCGACGTCAAACTGCCTTACAAGGCATCGCGGAATCACATTTTATTTCGATCATTCCACTCAAGTCTCCCCGATGCTTCAACGCCGTGGGTTGGATCTCGGGGTCCCGGGGATTCGATCGGACGACCTCAGGTGCCGTCTCAATGCCAACCAAGTAGTGACCGACCCACTCGACCTCTGGCTCACCCCTCTCAGATAGGACTGACATTCTATAAATCTCGTTTCTAATTTTGAAACTACTGAACTACCGACCTTACGCGTGTTCCATTGTCGATACAACCAGCCAGTATTCTTTTGAATATCCAATAGGCCATACAGCTACTCATCAATAGTTTCGGTATTTCTTGACTTGATCTGTGCAAATAGTTCTTTTCGGAACGTCCCATTTCTTGAGCACCCAACATTACATGAGGGGAAACACCAAACCCTCGGGATATGGCGCGGGGAAAAGATGTAAATAACTATGGAATAGAGAATGGAATTCTTCGGAAGGACTATGTGAGGTGAGGAACATTCAAACCAGGTAGGTCCCATAAACTCTTCCCTCCCTAGTTATATGGCAGGGTATTGATTATTGCGAGAAGAAATAGAAGGAAGAAGAAAGAACATGGATGAGGGGTGGAGAGGGAAAAGGTTCGGATATTTGTTCTGGCGCTTTGGAAAAGGGAGGCTAAGATATGAGTGGATCACTCGGCATCATCCTATACAGAAACAATGTCTGCCATCCTCCGCAGAATACTGATCACCTCTTTGCTATCACGATCTCTTCCCTCTCAACCCTCAAACCTCGTTTCTCCCAAAGATCCCGTCTCCGGTGCGGACCTTCACTTGGTTTCTCCGCTGACCCCTGGGCTTTGTCGGACCATTTTTTCCACCAACGTGACCAAAAACTAAAACATAAAATTTGGCGTATTGCAATCGATGGATTACTTGGCACACAATAAGCTAGCCAAAATTATGAGACCAGCCATAAACTGAACTCTACATGGGAATTTGATGAAATTTATATAATGATACCAAACAACACTCAACCCCTAAATTTCAGCTCTTACCGACAATTTTATTTTATTTTTTTAACTTATTATGAACTTTGGAATCAAACGCCCCTCAAAAATGGCTGTATTAAGTGTCAAGATACGTAGATTCCAATAATCGAATTTAAAAAATCATCGGTCTGCCGTACTCTTTAGCCACTTAAAGAAGTTCACCAATATTATTGAGACTATGATGAGACCAATATTAAGTATGTAGGTCCTACTTAGGGTCTAGCTGGTCCTCGAAGCTCGGCGTTTGTGTAGTATTTCCAACGGTTTAAAAAAAGGGGTTGACCATTCAAAACGCAGGAGCTTGAGCGCTTTCAACAAACGGTCTAATTTTTCCG
This sequence comes from Leptopterna dolabrata, assembly GCA_954871275.1. NCBI lineage: Eukaryota > Metazoa > Arthropoda > Insecta > Hemiptera > Miridae > Leptopterna > Leptopterna dolabrata. The sequence continues at coordinate 24,527,936 of OX940983.1, forward strand.
TCAATTTTAAATAATATATTCCAATTTTTGGGATCGTAAGGGACCATCCGAAGCAGTGTACGACCACCCGTTTGCTCCCGTTTGCCCTATGGTTGACGAGGGTTGGTGCAAGTACCAGAAATATGAATACGATTTTTCAAGTGCTCCATTTGATGTTTCCCGTTTGAAATCGTTCACAAAGTACCTATGTATTTCACTTTATGAACCCCCTGATGAGTTAGGAGATTTGCTCAGGTAGAGAGCTGTGAATGTTGTTAGGTGATAAATCTAAACGCTCCTGATACCTAACGGTTGCCCGAAAAATGAACTAGCGTCCACATTATTATATTTACAAATATTTAGGTACCTGCAAGAGGAGCGCCTCGCCATGAAACATCTATACTCACTTCGTAATCAGTACCTACTGTTATAACTTACCAAGTAATTACCAAGGTACTCACTGAAAAGTCGTCAATCAACCGTCACGCTCATCTCTAAATGTCAACAACCTTCCTTGCGTTAGCGGCTGGTTAATGATACCAATAGTCACGCAAATAAGAGGCATTTGTTTAATCACTACAATGATCCAGGAATGTTTTTAAGAAACTTATTTTTGGATGGCTGATTTCACTGGGCGATGAAAATATTGAAAATTTGTTTAGTAGCCTCTATCAACTTTAATTGCATTCCAGTTTTTATAAACATTATGTTATCTAACATCAGATGTCTTAAATATGTGAATTGTTCTTTATAATATCGTAATATTTAATTATTCACGTTTATGTAATGTTCGGTAAAATTTTGAAGTGGACTCTATTTTTGTGAAGCCTTGTGAGCTTGATGACTGCTCTAACCCAGCGCCACGGGCAATGCCTATTGCTGGGTTAAATGTATTCTATGTTGTATATCACTCACATTTTGTATTTCTGTGAATAAATTTCTTCTCTCTCTCTCTCTCTCTCCTAAAACCAACATTATGACCCAAATTATCGCTTAAATGCTCGAACTCTGGACTTCGACAGAGTCTTCAACTCATTCATTGCTTCACCGACTTCCTAAAGTAGTACAGTAAACAATCGGAGACCCCGAGCTTTGATCCGAGCTTGGGAACCGCATTTATTTCTCAATAAATGAACAGATGTGTGCGGTACGTGTTTGTGGTGTATTGTGAGGTACTTATTGTGCAACTGGCGGGTCACCAGGTATGTTTCTATGGATATAATCAGAATTAATTCAAGATCGATAGCTTCAACAGCAAAAGTACGATTAATAAATAAATTTAAAAAAATTTTGACGAAAAAAATATTTAGAACCCCTGGAAAAATGGTAGTTTGAAGCCCGTTTTCGAAAATAAGCGTGATTTTTTAAATGAGGGGATTGAAAGTGAAAGTGCGGCAAAAAATGCGTACGAGGACTATTGACAAATTGGCTGGCTGTTGGCCCAAGGAGGTGGAGAGAAGCTTCAGAGCCGAAGGTTCACAATCCAGCATTGGAAATGGCAAACCTTTCTGGCAACCTTGAAGAACCTTTGCTGTTACCTTTCCTATGGTTTGATTTTGAGGACATGGTTTTTAATTAATTTATAAATTTTGGGATCCATCCATTTCGGTTCTGTATATCGTTTGAAGTGATGCACTAGCGCTCTAAGCGGGATTTGAGTTGAACTACTCGGCAACTTACCTGATACATCATTTCTAGCGGGAACTCAGAAATTCAAATTTCACGCTCGTTTTCTGCCCATACTTTCCGACAAAAATACCTCATTATGCGATCAAAAAGTGTTAATTTCCGTTACTGAACAGAATTTGGCCAAAAAAAGGAGAATTTGTAAACCACGAAAATTGCCCATTATGAAATCACTGATCGGCAAGCAAAATAGAATTCCATAATTATTGAAGAATATGGCCTTCCACATAATAGATTTTTTTCATGTTTTGACATTAGGAACTCTGGATTAAGGAATACATCATTTAACATCAATTCAATTTGTGTTAAACTGACTTGACGTCACTGAATCAATAGCGGCCCTTGGGTCCCAAGTTGTCTCATTACATGATTCACGATAATTCAATAAACATGATTGAAATGAAAAAATGCTAAGGGCAGTGAATTACAGTGTTTGAAAAGCTGCTTCTTTTGAGGTGCTTAAATATTTAGGACGGTCGGAGTGAGAATGGACTGTTTGTCGTCTAAAAACGCACTTCGATGAGTTCCTCGTTCGGAGAAGTATCTATGGCGGATTTAAGGGTTCGAGTTGTGGAAGATGCCAAGAGAAGATCTGGCCTCAGCGACCTCATCGGTCCGTGCGGAGGATACAGAGGTCCGCTGTACAATGAACACTATGCCAAGAATTTGTTTTTTAGGTGAGATATGCACAGGTTTAAAAGTGAATTATTCATTAGAAAGGCCTCATCAATTGTACTCTATTACACATCACATCTAGACGACGTCAATAACTGGTTTCTCAAAATGTATCTTTGATTCACATTACCAGTTATATGAATTGTTATTTATTTATTTATTTATTTTATTTTACGTTGTACATACATGAACACAAATTTATACAATAAGGAAACGCCTTTCAGCAGAAATAAACAACATTATTGCAAGGCAATAGGCAAATGCCCGTAGCGCCCCGCAAGAGCAGTGCCAAGCAATTTACAATTGCTACACGATTTTTGTGTTAATTAAAACAAAAAATAAGTAACTATACTTCTTGAACATACATATAAATTCTACTTCTTACGTGTATACACTGTTAATAACATGTTCAGCTTCTCTAATCCCAAGTCTAATCAACCATTCAAATATTTTTCTCTTATAGGAAGAACGAGTAAAAACTATGGGTGATTTAAGCGAATAATCAACTACCCGATGAATAATATAAATAATGTAAAGATAATGTGCCTTAAATGTGTAGGATACCACGTCAACTCTTAGATAAACCACCTTGTAGGTACTTACCAACATGAGCGAAACTGGACGAGGTTGGCTTTAGTGTGCTCAAACTACATTATACATGACCACATAGAATATCGCGTGAGGACTCCTAACTAGCTGGTTCATTCAAACTGTTCATGGAGATTTGTGACCATGAAATCCACCATCGATGAATTACTCGTTTTCATAATTACATCAAGGATCCCACAGAATTTCACACAAACCAAACCGAAACCCCTTTGGTATTAATTGCATAGGTAAGATAGGTAATTAATAGGACTATGTGCATTGACGTTTATTAATCTCCCACTGCATCTGCATTGGAATCATAACTGACTCTGCTTCAGTCAGTTTATCAAGTTTCATAGGTTTATGTTCGTTTAGTCAAAAAAGTAAAGCAGGTCTCTGCCGGCCATCTCAAGTTGCTTCATACTGAGCACATATTCGTTCTCAGGAATGGGACAGAAACAAGATGAGGAAAAATACCATGATAACGAAACTCCACTGGCGGATGAAAAGTTGTAGGTTCCAAATTCAGTTGTTCGTTATAAATGGGGATAATAGGTACCTGGTATACCTATGATAGAAACTAGTAGTATGCGCGAGCGGAGCGTTTGGGGATGCCCCCAGTCATTATGAGTGACAATGAATTTGTTATTTTGATTATTTCACAGAGCTTATGTTCATCTGACGGATTTGTCTGTGTTGATAAACTACATAACGATGATAGCGGCGGCCATCCATTCGAAATCCGTCCTTGAATTCGTTATGGTCGGCTTCCCGATCTCCGCCGAAACGTTATCCTTATTCCTGTCCTACTATTCCGGCTTCAAAAACTCGGACATGACCAGTGTTCTCCTCGGGTTCGACGACTGCTTCGAGGAAGATCCTCACCCCGAGCATTTGGAGCAGGAAATAAAAAAATCCGCCGACTATTACCACCATTTCTCCAGAAGCTTGCTCTGGCTTCAGGTCTTCACTATGGAAATTTACTGTTTCATATTCCCCATAACTAACGAACTGATGGACGATTATTTCCGACCAAGGGCTCTACCTTTGCCCTCCCTTTATCCTTGCGATTGGAAAGAGTCGAAAACGTGTTTCATAATGATAATTTTCATTCATTTTCTCGGTGCCACGTTCGTGAATTGGAAAATCATTGCGTTCGGCGAAGTATTCTTCGGTATGGTCTCCCGACAAGTCGCCCTTTTCCGACATTTGAACTATAACTTGCATCAGATTCTGTCGATGATTCAGGTGAGCAACAATGGGATGGTGATGTATAAAACGGATAGAGAAAATGATCATGCCAATATCAAGAAAGCATTGAGGCAGTGGATTAGGCATCATCAAAATGTCATGACGTAAGTAGGTTCTATCATAGAATTTGATACAAAGTAATCAACCCTTCAAACCCTTCTTTTGGATACTAAGATAGACACCTTATTCATTTTCCGCACTCTAACAATATATGAATATCAACGATGATCACAATTTTAAAATAATTCTGAAATGCGGACACTGAAATTTATGGATTTTTACTTTTAGACAGTACGATCGATTGCAGGCCTTTTACTCCTGGCCACTTTTCGTTCATTTTGGTTTAGTCAGCGGAGCGTTGTGCTGTTCTGCATACGCTACTTCTGATGTGAGTATTTTTATTTATTTTTTGTTCTGATTTTGAGGAAGAAGGAATGTATTTTACGTGACACGTGGTACTTTGACGTTGATATTTTTATCTAGTTCATAAAGCTGTTTATTGTACAGGAAACGTTGGACTTCGATGCAAACCTCTTATGCGGCGGATTCCTAGTTGGCCAAATGCTTGAACTTTTCTATTTATGTCGTATGGGAGATTGGATTACGATTGAAGTAAGCATTTGAATGAGTTGGAGTAATTGCCGAATAATGAATTCATTCAGGAAAATATAGCTTACGTACCTCGATTCTTTTTAGTCGCAGTTTACTGAAATCAGGCTTTGTAAGTGTGTTGCATAATGATTCAGAATAATTTTCAGACAAGCGAACTAACATTAGCGTTGACAGGATCATATACATTCGTGTTCGATCGCAAAGAGTCACAAATGCTGAGGATTATACTTTCTCGTGTGCATCGACCAAGTGTGATGCGCGCAGTTGGCCTCTACCCCCTCAACACCGCTACATTAAAAATGGTGATCATAATAATTAATTATTTTCACTACTTATTTTCACTTTCTTTCTGAACTCTACAGTATAAATAATTCAAATATGGATAAAATGCCAATATCAGTAATACTTTTTCTTTTCTTGTTTTGCCTTCGCAGTTGATCCAATCTACTTATTCATACTACACGATGCTGAAAAAAGTTAACCGAAATTGAAAACATTTCAATGAACTCCGCGGGATTTTGGGATACAACTTCTTTTATAATACCCACATTTTTTAGGATATATGCTTACTCGTACCTACTCACTTTTTGCATTGGAATACATTATAATAACTCTAATACAAATACACAATATAATAATAGCAAATAATAAACATATAAGTTAATATAGTAACTCTACGTAATATGATAGGTACTCTAATTTTGAGGTATGTTTACTCTAACTTTTTGCATTCCGCGGGATAGGTAGGTACTGAAATACATTTATATAAATATGTCACTCAGTTTTTGCATTAAACTCGTAGGGTTGTGGTTGGCTCAATTTTTTTTTTTTTCCACTCACGATTTTCACAATGAACCTAATCGTATCAAATAAGTACCTATGCTAGTTTTCAGTGTTAGTTTTCTAATGCAGACTTAAACTCGGGACCACTGGTTATTTACGTCGACAATTGTTTGCTAAATCGCTTCTACTGGTTTACCATTTGTTAACACTGAGCCTTCACTCATCCTGACTACTAGACACCCCATGAGCATTCTTCACAGACTTCTCCGAGCTACTGGTAGAAACCTGGGGTTTCCACATTTATGCTCACACCCGATGTAGGGTAGGTGTACCAAATTCCGCCTACCCTAACTGTTTTTCCTCATAGCAGCTCTGTTTACAGGTAAATCGATCCGGAAAAATGCCGAATATTACCAGCGGGGTCCTGTCTTTGACACCTGAAGCCCAAATTGCTGTAAAAAAATCCTGCTAGAAATTATTCTAGAAAGAGTGAGAAAACCCATAATCGTGATTTCCAAAAACGTGTTCCCAATTCCGCCCACCAGGCGTTCCTAAAACCGCCTGGTAGGCGGAATTAGGAACATACGACAGACTGGGGATATACCTAAAGAAGTAGGTAAAACTCATTTGGAACGAAATTGAATATAATTTTCAATTAAAATAACGACCTGCACACGTTATAAGCAAATGTACACTTATAATTTTTTTTGATTCCCCGGAAGCAGCGTCGCAGAACCTGTGGTTCCAAGAAAAACAATGCACACATTGCAACCACTGTTCTCCTCCTTTATCGTCAGACAATCGTTTGCCGCAAAACGAACACTGCACGTCATTGTCGTCATCTTGGGAATCTTCAACATCGATGTCCATGTCGTCGTCCGTGTCAACGACGGGGACGTCTTCGGCTGAATCATCTTCACTGGAAGAGGATGGCGGGCGTTTTTGTGGCTTCTTCTTTGTATTTTTCTTCTTTTTGGAACCTCCTTTTTTTGAAGGTTTCAGCTGACCAATTGTTGAAGCCTTTTGGGATTTCGCATCGTAGAAATCGGTTAACTTTTAGCGAATTTTCAAAGAAAATGAAGCTATTGCAATGGCTTCGAAATTTAAATAATATAAATTTTTGGAAATTTTCTTCATAGAAATCCGTTTCAGACCATTCTAAAACGATTCCTGAAATTTAACACTTTTTTATATGTATATATATATATATATATTTATTTATATATGTGTCACTCCAGACGATAACTCTCGATAGAATTGAGATAAACAGCTCAAATTTGCACAAAAAATCTATCTTGGCAATCGAAAGGCTAAGTTCGAAGATGGGCGAAATTGGCCTACTCTAAGGAGGGTTTTGGCGCATTTAAAGTGCGCAAAAATTACCCAAAAATCCCCAAAATGTTATTTTCCAACAAGTGACCCCTCATTTTAAAGGTTTTTGCACGCTGAACACGATGGTGGAATCGGATTTTAGATATCTTGATCCGTTCTCAAATTAGAGCATTTAAAGTGCGCAAAAATTACCTAAAAATCCCCAAAATGTTATTTTCTAACAAGTGACCCCTCATTTTAAAGGTTTTTGCACGCTGAACACGATGGTGGAATCGGATTTTAGATATCTTGATCCGTTCTCAAATTAGAGCATTTAAAGTGCGCAAAAATTACCCAAAAATCCCCAAAATGTTATTTTCCAACAAGTGACCATTTTAAAGGTTTTTGCACGCTGAACACGATGGTGGAATCGGATTTTAGATATCTTGATCCGTTCTCAAATTAGAGCATTTAAAGTGCGCAAAAATTACCCAAAAATCCCCAAAATGTTATTTTCTAACAAGTGACCCCTCATTTTAAAGGTTTTTGCACGCTGAACACGATAGTGAAATCGGATTTTAGATATCTAAATCCGTTCTTAAATTAGAGCATTTAAAGTGCGCAAAAATTACCCAAAACTAGGATAATCTTTAAACTCTTACCCCCACCCCCTTAGAGTGGTCAGATTGAAAAATGTGAGAAGTATTAATTGAAGACGAGAGTTCGAAGCAAAAAAGGGGGAGGCAAACGATTAGTACAACTCCTTGAATTTACCCACAGCGATCAAATAAATAAGCACTTAGTACAATTACGTAATAAACAAACGGTAGAATCAGGATGGACAAAACGTACAAATTAAAATAAATACGAAGAGAATATACATAGAAAACCAAATTTTAGACCGAAGTTTTCCTTTATTCAAAACCATAGCCATTAATTCGAATATTTCTTTGAAAATTCGCTCATTAAGTCATGCTGCATGACTGATTTTTTTTTTGTATGGTGAGCTGGTGACGACTAAACATTCACCCCCCTTCCTCTTCCTTGTATTTTGGGATGAAACCTTCGGGACAGGACGAACATCTATCGGTGACACGCTTGATCCCAAACTTGATGGACCCAAGGTGCACAGGGGAGAAGCGGTTTCTTAGACTGTAAGTTGAAATTAAAGTGGTAAGAAACGATTTGCAGCATGTTCCTATTTCCGCCTAGTAGGCGAAATTAGGATCAGCTTGGTAGGCGGAATTAGGAACAATGACCACTCCACATACATCACATGATGAAAACATGCTAGGTACGGTTATTCTCAAAATTTATTACACCTGTTGAACCTCCATTTCACAAGCTTCAACGTGGTTCAAGAGAAAAGTTTTAAAAACAAAACTTACCAGGTGTTTCAGTCGAAAAACTCACGGACAAAAGTTCGATCGGCAATCTCATGGACACAATAATGTGTTCCACATCTTTCTGGGCAACAATACAACCTTCAACGCCAGCGCCCCTATATGGGCTATCTGTGAACTTAATGTTACCGCCTCCAACTCACATATAGCGCTGTTAGGCTCTTCAAATCCCGAGTAGGCGGCATTAGGAACCTAGGCGGCATTTGGTACACTTACCCTACTAAAAACTCATACTTTAATGGCTGCTAAAATAAATTAGGATGGAGTGTGAATGTGCTATAAATAGTATTTAAATGTTGATTTTAAATTTTGTAGTGTTTTACATCTATGTACAAACAAGTGGTAAAATTATGTTATTGTTCAATATTTCGAAGCATTTTTAGGGTTTAGTTTGTTCATTTTGTGACGGCGTCTAGATGATTTTTGCTGGGGAAAGTAAGGACCGTGGGCCTCTCTCCCGGCAATACGTTGTTTAATTTTCAGAGTAATAAGACCTAACCTAACCATCTAGTTAAAGAAATCTTGAAATAATAATTTGATTTTTTTCTTTAAAAATGTTGTAATGCACAACTGAATAAATAAATAAATTATTAGATATTTAAGTGAAACAGCGAGGAAACCCGTTGTTTATTATATATTAGGTACCTTATGAAACCGCAACACTCTGCCCTCAACCGTGGTATATCTCAGTGTATTAGTTACATTAAGTTTGCAAATTTTTATCCAGAACAGTAGGTAATCACTGAGGATTGATTCATCATCAAATGAAAATTTAATGCGTACAAAATTATGGTGCAGAAACAATCTGACTGTAATTCAAAAGCTATACCTACAGTTGAGTCAGATGATAAATTTCGAACAAAGAAACAACGCTGCCACTCCCGAAGCTGACTTACGATGAATTTGCAAAAAATCGTCGTTAATATAACTCAGCGATTAAGCAGTAAATTGCCTGATTCCTAAAGTAACACAGCTCTTCCTGGAATGATTTACTCTCCGAATCGGCTATACGGACTTATAAAGTTAAATCATGAAATTCACCTAGAGGGCAAAACTGTCTTAGATGACAAGCTTGATATATTGTAGCGAGTATCTCCTTAAATGTGGCGATTCCAGGTTTGTATATACTTGTATATAATATAGCAATTAAAGGTGGGGCTCTAAAACTCTGCCGAGAAGGGGATGGTGGTGAGATTTTGTTTTGATTTGATGATATACGATCGACTACGGCTGCTTTGTTTTCGAAGTTTATTCCATTCCAAGCACTCGATCCTTCGAGTATTCCTCGAACCGAAACCATTCAGTAACTAATAAATAAAGGAATAACGTTCGACCTAATATATCAAACTGTATTTTCTATTAAATCATCCCCCTTCCTCTTCCTCATTGGGTCTTTTCTTTTCGGGGCCTTTCTCGAGTCCCTCTTCTTCTCTTTTCATTCTATTAACCCTCTGCTCTTCTTTGACGGTTCCCACTCTTTTCAAGGCGGTTCCTTCAAGTGAACTCTGCCACTTCTTGATATATTTTCCTGGTGGAAGTCACTCTTTTAGAGGAAGGAACCTCCCTTCAGACCTCGGTTGGCATGTTTATGGCTTTCCATGTTTGCCTAATTCCTCTTTACTCCCTTCATCCCCTCCTCTACTTTCTAATGGTGATCCTTCTCAGGCCCCAGCACTTTTATGTCCCCAGTTTTTTTTTCCTCCTCTTCTGAATAGTAATTTATGTGAAGAGATTCCGGCCCTCGTCTTCCTTTCCTCCATCATTCCTATTGTTTTTAGTACATTTTCGCTGTGAACCCCCCCCCCCCCCCATCGCCACACTCCTTCTTTTTTACCATAGAATTTTTTGATATTATTTCAGACGTCAAAGGGAGTTATATTTTACGTCAGACGGCTTCTGAGAAATTCTTCAACGTTGTGCAGGATGTATTTCTTTTGTGTCGCTTTCTTCATTTCCTTTTGTTTGCGAGGTTTAAAAATTTATAGCAGCAGCTGAAAGTTTACTTTATTCCTCCAAGAGTGTGGGAGTGGTGAAGTGGTGAGGGGCATAAAGGATGAGAGGAAAGAATGAAGGGTTGTCATAAACAATACGCGACACAGTACCAGTGAACCTACCAAGTAACTTGCTTGACTGGAACAATAATTCGAGTGAGGGAGGGATTTTTCAACCCAATGTAAAGATACCTAAGTGCACAATGTGATACGACAGAGCCCCCAGGATGTCGCAGGTTAGTAGCTTGCGGAGTAAATAAAGGAAAGTGCAGATCTGGGCTAAAATGGTCCAGTAATGTCATTAAAATACGCAGGGAAGGAGGAATTATCTCCCATTTCATATACGGATGATTCGTGATGTACGAACAAATGAACACACGGAGAAAAATTATTGTGATGATGGTGCTCAGACGCCTTAAATGGTAGTAGGATTTGGAACATGGAATCACCTAATTCTAATCAACGTAAAGAGTTAAAATATTCCTAGCATATCTGCAATGATTTCATACTTACTCTCTATCGCGTGTTGAGTCACTGATAAATCAGTAAAATAGGGAGGTATCGTATTTGTCAGAAAGAAAAACAGAACGAAAGATGATAAATATTAAAAGTTTCATCCCATCCACCACTCGGGCTGTGAGGTCGTTAGTATTCTTCATGTAAACGGCGGAAGGGGCATAAAAAACGAAAAGAAAGGGTTGTAGTCATTAAAAGACGAGAGAAACTGGATAAACGGGGGAGAAACTACAAAGAATCCTTAGGAAATAAAATTTTGTTATTAGGAGTTGACGATTACAGTGAAATGTGGTCAAAGTTACGTCGTTCATTGGTCGGGAAAACGGTTGGACCACGCCAAGGGATCCCAAGTTTCGGCGTCAGCCAAAACAGTGGCAATTAATATGAATTACACGGTTTGTGTAATTGATGTGGTGGTGTGCCGGTTGGGTATATATTTAATATAATGGGTTTCCTAGCTTGCGGAGGAAGGTTTACGGAGAGGGTTTGAGAGCATGCATCAGACGTAGTCAGAATGGCCCCTTCTCCCAGGCCAAAACCTCGAAGCTTGTGCAAAGTTCATAACGGCAGATTTACACACGTCTTTGCGGAGGCAACCCCGGCCTCAAGACCACATCGCTAACTAGACAACAAACTCCAATTAGGCAGTTGGTTATTTACCGCTCGTGACGTCATAAGGATCTTTGGATACTTCGGTTACCGAGAAGACCTTACGGGTTTTACCTTGCTTGTCAACTCCCTCACCTGGCTCCTGGATCGTCTATACAACCTCGCTAACCGAAAGCGCCAACATAAGCTCCTCGCCCCGTCCAAAACTCATATATCACATCTTTGTTATAGGTGACTTCCCTCAACTTGCTACATTTGCTCCAACCCTAATAAATTATCTTTAGAAGAGCCAACTTCAGGTCAGCCCTTTCCCTACCCGGCCGTCTTTCCTCCAGACCATACGTTATCGTTAGCAGTAAATCTACTTTAATCCCTGTGGATTCGGAAATTTATTGTCCTTGGAAATATTACAGTCCACCCTCCCCTCATCGTCGTAATCATTATGAATGTTAACTTTGGCCCAAAACAAACATAGTTAGCAAGTGCGATAACTTTGATGGAAGGAGTACTTAGAGGATCTTTTAAGGTCTCATTACGTAAGCGATGTGTACCATCAACGCTCGCTTATCTCCATCTAGTGACACCCGCCCTCGAGGGAAAAAGAAGCTAGCGATCTCTGTTAAAACTGTTTCCGTAAAACTCGCTTGAAAGACCTTGATGGTTCAGCTATCTAATCTCTCTCTCCCTTCAATAACCCACCGACTTATTCAATGGGTAGTGAGGAACCCGAGTTTGGAAAGGACAAAACCGCATAATCTCGTAAATTTGGTTAAAGTATCTATGTTTATGGGCACTTAATTCTCATGCCTTCTGTGATGAATTTGAATTTATCATCACGGTGGCGTGAAGGAGTGAATAGAGGAGAGCGAGGGAATTTCACCTAGGCGGCGGTAATCCACCGATGTAGGTGAGAGGAAGGAAGTTCACCTAGGCGGCGGTGATCCACCGATGTAGGCGAGAGGAAGGAAATTCACCTAGGCGGCGGTAATCCACCGATGTAGGTGAAGGAAGGTGCTTGTCTAGGCGGCGGATATCCACCGATGTAGACAAGGGGAAAAGGTAGGAGGTAAATTCCCAGAGCGGCGGATACCACCAGGCATCTGGGAGGAGGAAGGTAGAAGAGAGAGAAGAGAGAGCTGGTTAGAGGAAGTGTCGAATGAAGCTAAAGCTCCAGGATCCAGGGTTATATAGGACTTGGAGGCCTCTCCCTCCAGCTCCCTGTTGGGAGCTGGTAGTGGGGCTCCAGGTTGTGTCCCCTGGATTCTGTTGCCTGTCTCCCCACTCAGATGTTTATTAGCGGAAGGTAAGTTTTACATACGAATATTGGTGAGAGCTTTAAGGTTGCTAGTGGAGTGTTCCCGGGAGGGACTCACGACAGAGGTCCCCCCAGATCGAACCAATGTTTGAGATAGCTGAAGGCTCAAGGTGACAGGGGCTGAGGGCTGCGGAAACAAGAGGGGAGCTGAAGGCGCAAGTTGACAGAAGCTGAAGGCTGAAGCAAACAATTAAATTGCTGAAGGCAGAAGTGTGACCGGTGGTGCCTTAATCCTAGGGTTTATATAAAGATAGCGTGACATAGAGTAAGGAAGTAGTAAGTAAGTAGTAAGACATAAGAAGTAGCAAGTAGGATGACAGTATGACAAAATTGATGATGGGACAAGCAGTGGAGGAATATGCACAATGGTGATGAGGATAACGATGGTGATGAGTAATGACAAAATTGATGAAGGGACAATTATTGGAGGAATATGTACAATGGTGATGAGGCTGATGATGATGATATGTACAAAGATTTATAAGCTAGTTCCATTGGTATTTACATGGTATTTATATTGGTATTTACATTGGTATTTACAAAAATTTACAAGGTTGGTAGTTAGATTGGAACGGTTGATGGTGGGGTGAGGGGTGTGGCTGCGCAGCTAGGCGCGGTTGGAGGGCAGGCGGCCGTGGCGGCGGCGTAGGAGGGGTAGTGTTGTGTGGGGGCGGCGCAGGGAGGCGCTGGCATGGGGGGAGGTGGAGGGGTTGCCGTTCCTGGGTGGGGGAACGGTCGGTGGTGGGGTGAGGGGTTTGGCGGTGCAGCTAGGCGCGGTTGGAGGGTTGGCGGCCGTGGCGGCGGCGTAGGAGGGGCAGTGTTGTTTGGGGGCGGTGCAGGGAGGCGCTGTCGTGGGGGAGGTGGGGGTTTTGCCGTTCCCGGGTGGGGGAACGGTGTGTGTCCGGGGACGGGGGTTGGTGGCGGCGCAGGGAGGTGCGGCCGTGGGGGAGGTGGGGGTTTTGCCGTTCCTGGGTGGGGGAACGGTGTGCGTCCGGGGACGGGGGTTGGTGGCGGCGCAGGGAGGTGCGGCCGTGGGGGAGGTGGGGGTTTTGCCGTTCCTGGGTGGGGGAACGGTGTGTGTTCGGGGACGGGGGTTGGTGGCGGCGCAGGGAGGTGCGGCCGTGGGGGAGGTGGGGGTTTTGCCGTTCCTGGGTGGGGGAACGGTGTGTGTTCGGGGACGGGGGTTGGTGGCGGCGCAGGGAGGTGCGGCCGTGGGGGAGGTGGGGGTTGCCGTTCCTGGGTGGGGGAACGTTGTGCGTCCGGGGAAGGGGTTTTGTGGCGCAGCGAGTTGCTGGTGGGAGGTTGGCGGCCGTGGCGGCGTTATAGTGGCGGTGGTGTAGTTGATGCGGGCGGGGGGAAAGGGGGGCGGTCCCCCCCGTTTTGGCGAGGAGGGGGGCCCGCCGCGGGACGTCGAGGCGTGTTGTCGTGGAGGGGATGTGGTGCGGGGGTTGCGTAGTTCGCCGGCGCAGGCGGCGGCGGCGAGGTCGTGCACCCTGTCGGCTAGGCGGAGGAGGTGCATGTGACGTCGGTGGCGGCGTGTGCTGCGGCCGCAGCGGTGGCGGCGGCGGCATAGGAGGTGTAGATGACGTCGGCGGCGGCGTGTGTTGCGCTTGCAGCGGCGGCGGCGGCGGGGGCGGTTGATGCGGCGGAGCCGGGCGGTGCGAGGGTGGTGAAGGGGTTTTTGGCTGCGTCAGTTGTCGCAGCGGTCGGCGGCTGCAGCAGGGATGGCCGGAGGAGCGGCGGCGTTGGTGAGTTCGGGTCCATGGCTGAGGTCTGTAACTAAAATTCAAATTGGGTGAGGTTTGAATTTTAAATTCGCAATTTGCGGTAGCGGAGGTGCTTGTGGCGGAGAGTTGAGAGCTGTGTGAGCGGTTGTGGGTGGGCCAAAAATTGCGAATTTACACTGACTGTTTAAGCTGCATTTGAAATTAAAATTGGGGACACCGAACTAGACTGGGGGCGACACATGAGGTGGTAAGAAGGTAGAAGGTTGGATGAACGTCGGGTTCACCACTGTGATGAATTTGAATTTATCATCACGGTGGCGTGAAGGAGTGAATAGAGGAGAGCGAGGGAATTTCACCTAGGCGGCGGTAATCCACCGATGTAGGTGAGAGGAAGGAAGTTCACCTAGGTGGCGGTGATCCACCGATGTAGGTGAGTGGAAGGAATCTCGTCTAGGCGGTGGTAATCCACCGATGTAGGCGAGAGGAAGGAAATTCACCTAGGCGGCGGTAATCCACCGATGTAGGTGAAGGAAGGTGCTTGTCTAGGCGGCGGATATCCACCGATGTAGACAAGGGGAAAAGGTAGGAGGTAAATTCCCAGAGCGGCGGATACCACCAGGCATCTGGGAGGAGGAAGGTAGAAGAGAGAGAAGAGAGAGCTGGTTAGAGGAAGTGTCGAATGAAGCTAAAGCTCCAGGATCCAGGGTTATATAGGACTTGGAGGCCTCTCCCTCCAGCTCCCTGTTGGGAGCTGGTAGTGGGGCTCCAGGTTGTGTCCCCTGGATTCTGTTGCCTGTCTCCCCACTCAGATGTTTATTAGCGGAAGGTAAGTTTTACATACGAATATTGGTGAGTGCTTTAAGGTTGCTAGTGGAGTGTTCCCGGGAGGGACTCACGACACCTTCTTGACATAATGCGCTGTTATTCTATTTGCTGTTTGTGTATACTACCTGCTATTTTCTTCGTAAAGTATGCTCTCACTTGTGCTGATAGTGTTAGATATATCTGTTTTCAATAACATAGGTAGGTAAAATATAATTATTGTTTTGATCTCTGGCGATCAAGAATATATACAATATTATTAGAAGAAAAGGATTACTTACTTTAAATTAGATATAATTATAAATAATTCAAAATTATTATATAAGGGTTCTTATTATAGTTTACCTCGCACCTAGTTCATCCACTTTCAGATAGCTTGTTTCAACTTGACGTGATCGAGTCTTCGATAAAACATCTATTGCTGCTGAATAATATATCCGCGACGAGTCCGAAGATTACTGAAAGAGGATTACTAACTATTTATGGCAAGCTTTTTTTAGGTTCGAGGGCCGAGCTGGATGTGCCCTTGCCTGTAATACAATCTCGGAAATCTTTGGGTAATTCAAGTATGCACCGAGTTCATAAAAAATAATTATAAATCATGGTAATAGTCGTCAAAAGTGTAAATATCCACGTAATGTCATGTCTCATTCATGAAGTTTCTTGTCTCAGGATTTGGTATCTGATATTTTATATATGATCTAGGTATATTCATCCCAAATCTAGAAACGAATGTTGAAATGGCTATGCATTATACCTTGAATCGCAGATATACCGTAATTCTGCTGAGAATGAGGGGGCTCGAAGTCCAGATTCGTTTTCTGAAAAGTAGCCATAACTCTCTTGATGATTGCATTTTCAACTCGGTTTGATAAATGGGAGCTCTAAGGCTTATTATCTTCACAACGATTGTTTCCTTTGATCCCGACTAGTTTGGCGTGAAATATTCACCTGTCCGCAGTAGACGAATTAAGGACTGGCGAAGGGTAATTACGTTGTCGGCTTCAATATCAGAGAACACCACCCTCCCCACCATTAGACCCTTTTCATCTCTTGGCTTTTCTGAGGAAATCCTCCTTTGTTCTGACAGGGTTGTGATCTGGAGGCTAAACTTCAACCGCAAGCCCCCCACCCCCCTCCAACCGAACAGCAGTGGGAGAAAGGAAAACCTACTGGCAGAAATCTAATCTCCTCTGAGTCTCACCATCACTCAAATTGATTTTACGAATGATCTTATCTCCCTACTCCAACCGTGCTGTTACTTATGTTCTCTGTTGCTCCAGCAAATTCCCATCAGGCTGCAGGCCGATTGCAGTAGATAACCTAGTTATATCGATCTACTGTGGTCCCAAGAATCGTGATGGATTATTTTACGAGTATATCACTATCTCCCAACAACCCTGTTGTAAAAATTCACCCGCCAACAAAACCTCCTCAGCCGCAAAAAGTATTATCCATTTTTCCCACCAACGTAGAATAAAATCACGTTTAACCACCGAAAAATCCATTTCCCTTACCACCCTCAACTTAGAGAGGATATGAGAGGATTCAATATTAAACTTCAGTTGTTTGTGTTCTGGAATGCCAATATTGTTTTCAAGTGTTTAATATCAGAATCGAGTACCTTTGTTATAGTGAATACAATGTTGATTCTGACAGTAGCTCGTCAGTATATTTGGTCTTGTGCTTAGTTGAAAGTTCCAAGGAGTTTGAATCCTTCAAGGCAAGTAAATATGCGCCTACTGGCTTACATCAGCAGTCAGGTCTGCCAAGCCTTAACGCTCAGGACTTAATACAGTTATTGTTCGACGACTGGCTCTTCCAACTTCGCAACTACCCCGAAGCTTTTCACCTTCTAATAAAACCTCTTCCCTCAAGAGGGAAGTTTCATTTTGAATGCAAATGACCTGAAAATGAGACCAACGGCTGAACTACAGCGAGAGGCCAAGTCAAGAACAAAGGGCCCGCGCTATGCAGGACCTCCCTAAGCCTTGTGGAGTCACAGTTACAGGTAATCTCAGGGAGCAAGGGTTCCCTCAGCTTCAAGGTATTGTTACTCCACTTATAATCCCACTTGGCCACTTGACGCCTACCAAAGACAAAGACATTCTCCACCCTAAGCTTCCAAAGTGCCCATTAACACTACCGTACATAAAGGGTCTGAAGTGAGATTAGTTTTCATTATTTAAAGGTTTCTCAGTCCAACCGGCCAACCACGCCGGCTTTTCAAAGTTGGTTGGCACTTTTGTTTCCTTGTATTGTCATCAGCCTCGGTTTCTGACCCGTTCCACACCCCTTTCTCACCCTTATACTTATCATCTTCATATCACAATATTGAGATTGTATTTCCCTTTTCAACAAATTCTGTCACATAGCCTCATATTTTGCTTTAACCCAGCTAAACGATTTGTGATATTGGTATCATATTTCAAGATTACATAACTACCCTACCCGTCCAAATGAACTTATTGTGCCAGTGTTATTAAATGTTGAGTTCACTTAGCATACCGATGAGGATAAATCTACCCCTTGGTGAACGAATATCTGGTGTGGCGATATTCCTATAAACAATATCTGGTGTGGAGATAATAAACAATTTCGAATATCTGGTGTGGCAATATTCTTATAAACAATTTCGAACATCAGGTGTGGTGATATTCTTATAAACAATTTCGAACATCAGGTGTGGTGATATTCTTATAAAAGTTTTGAATATCTGGTGCGGTGATATTCTTATAAACAATTTCCCTATAAACAAAATTTGATGTTCAGATAGTTCCTCTTGGTATTGGTAGAACGCTGGTAGGCAGGTCTTTTAAATATGAGGATATTTAAATATTGATCGAACTACCAAATGAGGGAAATGATTCTCTCCAGACTCGGGTGAGCTGCAACCAGTTTACGAGTAGTAAGTACAGTAGTAAGGTCAGAGTACAGAATGTCCCAGGCCCTACTAATACTAGAAAGCGCAAGACTTCTCTAGTGTTTGGATGCCGTCAAGAGTTGTCTTATTGCGTGATTGTGCCCGCCTGCACTGATGGCCCCCGAACAGAGGAACCATTTGGGTGCCTCAGCTAAGGAACTTACCCTAACTTCCTTAGTAGGTAGGATGGCATAATACTATTTTAATTAAGTTGGGTAATACTATTTTTTCGAATGAAGATTCTTTTTATTACATATTTAGATTCCAAGCAAAATATCAAGGCATTTGCATATTGATCCTCGCACCTTTTTGGAAAGCTCTCTATTAAACCTGCAATTTGAAATAATAAAACGCTGCAAATTATTACACAACGGTTTACTATTTACCTGTATAGATGCCCCTTCTGCGTAGATCACTGTTTCCTTCGTCAATACCTAAAAATCGTGTATCGGAGCCGGCCCGGGAATTACAGTTTCATAAAAATGCACGGGATTCAATAATTCAATAATTAATTATTTGTTGTTATTCATGAAGCATTAAGGCTAATAAGAAACCCATTGTGTAATAATTTACCTGTATAGATGCCCCATGCCTCTTACACGTAGATAATAAACCGTTGTGTGATAATTTACCGTCGCGTAATAATTGTACCCAATAATACTTCGTTTGTTTAAGTTGCAAAAGTACCTACCTATCAACACAATCGAAAAGAGCCATCATTTTTCAAACGAATAATATCGCAGAACAACCAACTCGACGTCATACAGCCATCCACGATTATAATCAGGTGCTCCCTAGCGATGATATCTGGGCCGGATTTATACCGTTTGATTCACGATCATGTTAACGAGCTTTTCGGTGTAAACGAACGGCTGTTCGTACAATGCTCCGGGTGGACTCAAAAAACTCTTTAGCTCAAGATCAGTTTAAAAACCCACACTCTTCTATTGAAAGTTCTCAAGCTACGGCGCTCTGGAAATTTCAACCCCTATTTTTAACCCCTTAAAGATGACTGACAGTAACGCCGAGCCTCGAGGACCAACTATACCCCAAACGGGACCTATAAGCCAAATTTCATTAATTTCTGTTCTTGGTAACTAAGAAAAGTGCAAAGTACGGCGTACGGCGGACGGACAGACTTTTTTAATTCGATTTTCATGCTCGATTCCAAAGGTTCATTATTGAAAATAATATACCAAAAGAATGCTTTCCTTATTGTTCATTCATTGAGTACGTAATGTATGCAATATTGGATAAGAAGGTAACTAAGGATGTAGATAATTATAGTGCGCCATCAAGTTGCACATTCATAAAGCCGAATGTGCTGATAGTGTTACCTACTCAAAATATTACCATTTGAAATGTTGTTCAAACTCGCATAATATTATGGAAGTAGATGAGTGGGTGGGGGGGGGGGGGGGAGATCATTAGCTGAGACCCTTGTATAGCCCATCAAGAAAAATCAGTATATCGTCGAATAAAAATTCGGTTAATAAAAATCTAGTTAGCTGAGTGAATCAAGCAAGTAGTTTAAAATCGTCCAAAGCAAAGGCGGAAGATAAACTGGGCGGTTGGCACCGACTGTTGACAAGTTGATTCGGAGCAACCGACTGTTGAAGGGGATGCTAAACATATTTGCATAGACTCAGGGTCCTCAGCTCTTGATAAACTGTTAAGCCCGAGGTGTTAATCTTTCGACGCTTTTCCTCCTGCGATTCCCCACGGTTTTGTTGAAGACTCCTCGTTTCCCCGTCACCCTTCAGCCCTTTCCCCGTTTGTCGGTTGTGAAACAGACTTCCTATCAACTTGATAATCGGGGAGTGGAAAGCTCCCGGCTCAAGTAGATTAACGTGGGGGGAATGGTGTTACTGGAAGTCACATCAGTCGTACGGTGGAGGAAAGCTGATCTCTGAAGAATGTAATTTACATTTCCCTCAGAATTTCTCTACTGGAATTCGTCAATAAAAGTATGACCATAAATACACAAATAAAAATGATCATCATCAGTCACATCAGAAATGATGACCTCCATCGAGACCTCAAGATGGAATCATTCAGCGAAGTGGCCAAGCAACATGCGATTAAATACGAACAGCGGCTTCATGAACACATGAATCCGGAAGTTCTTCGACTCCTAGGCAACAGCAACGTCACCCGGCGGCTTGGTGGAGCAACACCTTTCGAACTTGTGATGTGACAATGTGACAAGTGTAGCGATTGAGTGTTCTCTTGAGTTACAGCCACTGGGCTAAAAACTCTACAAACAGTTGAAAAATATTATAGCAAACTAACTTGATGGGGTAAGCCCAGTTGTTAAGTTACTGATATTACAAATATATCTACTATTTAAAATTAAAAAAAACATCAGTCACCTGATATCGACCGCCACTCGTACTCCAACCCGAGGGTCCGCCCTTTTGCATATCCACTGACCCTAAACAGCCCTATCAGTCTTACCTATTCCTCTGAATGGTATTTGATACCAGAATCGTCCAAACGTGTTATTTTTTTAAATAATTTAAAGGTCTCCAGCTTCCCCTTGTAATATCCTCTTTTAACCGGCATCTCGGTATTCAATTCTTTCTTTGGTAAATTCCATGTCAATCCCGCCTAAGACACGGTCAACTAAAACTCGGAAGGGTCTGGGATCTTAGCAAGAAGATAATCCTCTTTCCGGCATCGATACACACTTTGGATGCGCGAAGGGCGTAACTGGCGGAAGTACCAGTACTCCCATTTTTCACTGTTTGAATTGAAACTGTCAACGTCAAAATCCTTGAATTGAATGGAATTCGAAGGACTTTCAGCATCACTAGCACTTTTATTATAGCTTGATTTTCCTCGCCGCCATCTGTAGGAATACAAGTCAGTATTCACACAGGACGAACAGTCATTATTCAGCCTTCGGTAGTGAGGACGCGGACGCGTACGAGGGTGGACGAACTTTTAACATGGAACACGTTTTTACGGGGGTAAACCGCGCTGGAGAGCGTCCCGTCCGCGTACACTCGGCCCCCTCCCCGTCGCCCGCACAGTTCTCCCTCTACCCCACTCCTGCCACCCAACTCACCACCTCTCCTACCAAACGTGGTGCCTT
Organism: Leptopterna dolabrata; assembly: GCA_954871275.1. Taxonomy (NCBI): domain Eukaryota; kingdom Metazoa; phylum Arthropoda; class Insecta; order Hemiptera; family Miridae; genus Leptopterna; species Leptopterna dolabrata. The sequence goes on from OX940983.1 coordinate 24,549,224, forward strand.
CCCCGACGAGAGTATGGCCAGAGCCCACTCCGCCGAAAACCGCAAAGGGGGTTCCGTTCGGGGGGGGGGGAGGGGGTGCGTTTCTGGCTGTAGCAGCTGCCCCTACTATCTCACAGAAGTCCACGAAAATTGCAGATACATTGGTGGCACAGTGGTAACGACCTGTATTACATTACGTTAGGTCGCTGGTTTGAGGCTTGGGATATCGCAAGGATTTTTTTTGCTTCCACACTACTTTTTGTTTCCAATTCACGTCCTCCAAAATGAAAATTTCCACTGCCTTTTTGCGTTCAAGACATCGAGGAACATTTTTGGTTCTGTGTCTGTCTGTCTGTCGGTGGCAATTCCTTGAAACGCCCATAACTACCCAAAATAATGGTCGAAATGGGCTGAAATTTCGAGGGTAAGTGCGGGTTCGGTCACAGACGGTCCCATACCACATTGAAAAAGTACCATAACTTTAGTCTGTGCATGCGGAAAAATGAACTACTTGGAACGCCCATAACTACTCTAAATATCGATGAAATGAGTTCAGATTTGGAGGGTCGATCAGTATAATACTTTGATGGCTCCATATGAATTTCATTGGAGTCTTGCTGTAACTTCCCTCTGCGCATACGTAAACATGAAATGTTGACCGTTTCCTTCTAACTACGCGAAAAATATTCGTAGAGAGCTGAAATTCTGGGGATCGCAGATGGTCCCGTATCATAACGAACCTACCCAACTAGTCTATACTACGCTCATGTGATTCGAGTGAGGAAGCTATACTGTCTACTCGAATTGGCAGACGTTTTTCTACATATCTATGTATCCTCTGTTATTATGTAGGTACCTATTTGAAAAACATGTTCCATGTTTCCTTGCTTTGATCCTTGACCTAAACTGTTATAATCCGGGGGTCTGAGGGTGTCCCCCAGATTTCATTCGACAATAAATGTACCATCATGAATACAAACCACTGGTGGCTAGACACCCCCTACAACAACGCTTTTTTAACATAATCCTGAAGTTGCTTGATTGGTTTTTCTGTACCTACTATTCAATTCGTCAATAAAGCTGAGCTGATTTCGTCCAAGTAGAGGTAAGTACTTTCTTCGAAAACACAGGTAGATTCTTCGTAAACAGTTTGCAGCAACATCAGCCGGACTCGATTTTGTCCAGAACATTCCGTACTTCAACCGATGAGATGCGCCGTTGATCCTCCGAACAAAAAGTAAAAGCAATTTGTAGAATTCCCAGGTTCTCTCCAACTCAGCAGACCGAACGGTTGGCAAGCTCCTCAATTTAAGTTTTATCCTTCCGTCGACTCAATTACATATCTTACCCCCTGCCAAGCATTGTCCCACCCGACCATTTCCATGTTAATTGTGCACTTCCTTGATTTTATTTCAGCATTGTCAAACACGGCTTTTCCGAACTAATTTGAATTTCAATTCTTTTTGATGACTCCGGAAAGTGGGGAATACCGAAATGTCCTGTATGTACCCGGCGGAAACTCCTCTTTCTCGAAGGGAAGAATGATTTGAATTTATAAATAGACTTTTCATCTCAACTCCTCTCACTCCTTTCAACTCTGGACGAACCCTGAGTTCTGGGAGCTTTTCGCGGTAAGTGCTATTAGAAAACTCACTCCGTTGAAGGGAATGCATAATTCCATATTGGAAGCGAGGAGAGGCCGGTTTCAGATGGAGATTGCCCGTTTCTCGATGACTCCATGAATAAGCTTCTCCTTATTATTTGTCTTGGAGGGTACACAACTAGCGTTGATGAGAAAAACTTTTTATTTCCGGACGGCTGACGCCAATCAAAACCCTCCCCCTGCGTCTCAAAACCAATCACCAGTCTCTTTAATTAAATCTCATGCAGACCTTAGTATTCGGCATTAATTTTCGAACTCATTGCTTTCTTTCAAACAAAGACTTTTAATGTCTTCTTTTTGCCCTCCTTTAATCAATCCCGGACCTTCAAATCAATATTCAGAAGTACGTCATAAATATTCTTACGAAATATTTCTTTCTTCCGACCAACTTCGTCCAACTTGCTATTAATTCTTCTTTTGAATTTTTATCTATTGTAGGATCGAAAATATGAGGTCTAAGTCATTCGATTTGTTTCAGGTGTGCATTATACATGCGCAAATGGTTGCACATAACAATGTATCCATCGAAAATTTCTGTGCCGTATTTTCCAACGCTGAATCACGCGGTAAAGTTTGTTTAACCTACTGGAAGTAATCTAAACTTATTTCAGTCCCCCCAAAGGTTGTCATGTCTCAAACACTCAACATTTTACTCATATTTTCAAGTTCCAAACAAGAGAAACTATCTACACAATTCAGTTCAGCGTTCAAAATCAATGAGAGAAATCATAATGAGACGGGTACAGTCCAGATGCGTTATTTTCCGCAACCGCCAACTTAGGGCACATAATATTCCTACTGCGCATATCTTTAAAAAATTGATTGCTCGTTCCTCTACGAAAATTTGCGTAGAATGCCAATTCGATATTTTGGGGCCCCCTCTTGTAAGCAAACGGTTAATTTATGGTGTGCAAGTAGGCACGTGGAAACGTCGCAGTTAGAATCAATTAACGAAATTGTTCGTGGATTTGAATTTTGAAAGTTTTTCACAACTTCCATTTTATCAGATAGCGAATTGGAGTCATTCGAACTTGCTGGCTGAGCTCGAGAGATAATATTGTCAATCTCAATTATACAAACGTTTGACTTTCGATCGTTGGCCTACTCAGAATTCAAGCGACATCATGTTGCGTAAACCGACGTTACGATGTTACGTTGGAAGTTTGCTAATAACCCGAAGGATTAGTATAAATCCCGTGGAAACCTGCGGAGAGGCGGTTCCAAAGAGGCCATTAGTGTTGGATAGGTGTGACATGTGGGTGAGCATGTGCGTGCAATCGTGTTCATGTCAGTGCTGGAAGGAGACGCTTTGGAGAGGGGTAGAGGTTCAAGAGGAGTTTCAAGACGATTCCTAGTCAAGGTGTATAACCCTTTACCTCAAGTGTAGTTTTAATTTGGGCAGCCCTCCGGGCTCCTGGTTGCATACACAGCACAAGCTTTTGGAAGCTTTCTCGGTCACGCCGTTAATTTTCCATGCTACTGCGATAATCTCTCGAGGTCTCGAGAGTATAACGAATCTCGACAACCACGTAAATATAATTATCCTCTAAACACAGGGGTATATGCTGCAGTGAATACTTATGGCCTTATGGAATTCAACCTTTTTCGCCCAATCAAGGATTTACACTACTGGTACTATCGACAATAGGTATCGTTACACCTAAATTACCGTTATAGCCTGGGGATGATCCAAAAGTCTTTGAAAAACGCTGCAAAGTCCTTGTCACATGGGTTATATTGGACATACCTAAAGAAATGTTGGCTTTTCATTTATTAATCGAAATAGCTATTTCGGATGGTTTTCATCAATTTTGGCCCCTGAAACACAAATCAGGTACGCTCCTTTTTTTTAATAACCTTCTTTGATCATTGGTAGTGCCATTTAATCGCCTTGATACACCTGTTGATACTACTTCCAGTGTTATTATACAAATTGATGGTGATTTCAGACGATTTCCCACGTTTTTCACTCATTAAAAATCAATTTTGGGAGCTAAACATTTGGTAGAACTCACTTTTCCACTCTATGGTCAAAATCGACTTCATATTCGGTCTTCTCGTCCCCAAAAACATGGAAAACGATATCACAAAAGCTCATGTTACCAACATGTTACTAAAACACAGAAAGTACCTTTTTTTTAATACACATTTTCACTCATAACACCCCTGGGTATATTCCGATCTGGCTGCAAAGTTTCGGGACACAACTAGGGCCCAAATAGAGCATGTGTGCGAAAGAATGACTTTTTAGACCGAAAATGAAGCCAGTACACGTGATACGGCGGACGGTGGAAGGACATTGCATTTTTGGAATCTACGCACCTTGAAACGTAAAAAAATTTTTTTCAGGGGGTGGTATAAAAATTTTTTGATGAGCGATTTCATAGGTGTATTATTCACAGAATAATAAACCAAATCGAAGTACGGCGGACGGCGTACGGACAGAAGTGTTTTTTATTCCATTTTCGGATTCTACGCACCTTGAAACGGAAACCTTTAAATTTTGAGGGGGATTGAATCCCCCCCCCCCCCACCACCAGTTTATTACTGAAAATAATAAACCAAAGACCTCTTCCTACCTACATGATGTGCGTAATCTTGGTTGTTTAGTGGATCATCCATGATTCAATCATCCGTTGTTCAAACTTCTCTCTAATGCGAACTTATAAACCCTCGTACTGATTTACTCCCATGCTACCCAACGCATTTTGTTCTCTGTAAATCAAACCTCCCGAATTCGAATGCCGATAATTCCGACTGCGGGTTTGGTCCCTTCGAACGCTTTGGCTGTTTCATTCCCACAGTTTACAACTGTAGATAATTCGTAATTTCTAATAAAGAGCCACAGGGTAGCTGAAGAACAGTGATCTACTGAAACACTGACCAACCACCAGCTAGTTATTCATTGATGGTTTTATGTGTCTCACATTATTTTAGTTTGTTCAATTAGTTTTTTAAATTTTCGTTGATTTTTCGCACCATAATATATTATTGCATTGTTTTGTACTTCAGTGAAAATCCATTGAGAATAACAATCATCATTTTAAACTTTCTATCCTCAAATCGTTCGTAGTTTTATCTACCGCGTGCTCACTATTATATGCAGTGAAAGAAAGTTAAGATTGCAGATAGTACGTTGCAAATACAAATAATTTAGCAACTTCGGTCAAATTTTGGTGATTTTCATAAGCAACGTTACCAGATTTCCCGACATTCCATCCAAGTATACTCCAAATACTCCAACATCTGGAAGTCATAATCCAAGACACCATCTTTTTAATTAAAAAAAATAATAATAATAAAATTAGAACCCGGCACATGCTACTGGTTTATAACAATCAGCATTTATAACGATCTCAAACAGCTAAACCCCCATTATTTACGATGGCACTCCTGAAAACTTACTGCACATTTTCTGCGGCATTTGCTTATCCTACATCCTTTGGGATTACGTGAAGAAAAGATAATTCAAATCTTAAACAACACGTTGAAACCTTTCACTGATCCCTAATTCATATTTTTCTTGTACATTTTCAAACCTAATCCTCTCTTGAATAAATGTGGCTCGTGGAGAAACAATTAATTTCTCTCAACTTTGTATTTCGAGTGTATCTTTAGGCGCTGAGATTAAGTAATGCTGTTCTCGAAACCGTCTCCGTGGAAGTGGACTTCAATGCAAAAGGTTCCCGAATCATTTAACCCTCATGGAGTATTAAGGCGTGTGAGACCATAAATGGGGAACATTTGGGAGGGGTTCTATTGTTCTACAATAATACAGTTAACCGGGAAACCCGCTTCAGGAAAGGACGGTCTCCTTAAAATATAGTTTGTTGAAAGATGGAGTGGTTATCTATGTCATTAAAATAATCCGTTATTAATTATTTCACAAGGGATTGTAGAAAGAGAATGTCGTTAATTTCGTTAGGAAAGTGTCATATTGACCAAGAGAGGATTGAAGAGCTAAAATATTAAGGTAAATATTTAGAGTATTCCCTAAATTTGCAGCCAGGGGGACGTAAAAACTCAATGTACCTTCATAAGTGGTGACCGCTGTGCGTAGTTTCATCGTGTTCCAGCCACTAACTAGTGCATGAAAAAAGTGTCAGTAATGCAACGTGACCATAATGAACAATTTCAAAGTGGCGATGAAAATCATAATCATGAAAGTACAGACTCAGACAGAGACATGTGCATGTTACGGTCGGCCGTAAAAAGTAAAGCATGTGGGGATATATCTACTCGTCCTTCAAAGGTAGGTAATAATATTACGTTAATTAATTTGTCTACCTCATTCACGTATTGAGTACATATTCTTCTAAAAAGTAGTAATCAAGGCTTAGGCCTGGTACGTAAGTACCGAGATGAAAACGATACCGTTGGCATTTGGTTGTACCAATCTTTTGGGTTTCCCTTCTTGAATCCAGAAGAAGTTGAGAATGTCTTTTGTGAATGGGTTCTTGACAAACCATTGAACGACGCTGCTTCCAGGTATGCTGAGTATTTGCTTCATAACTACATCAGTGACGACGCTCTTTTCCCACCAGTATAGTATGGGCGTCAAAAACAAGCGACACAACTCGCACCACCAGCGCTCGTGAGAGTTTTCATGCTAATTTTAATCATGATTTCAATGCCCCTCATCCAAATATTTATGTGTTCTTTGAAGAATTGTTGGACGTTCAGATGGAAGTGTATGCGAAAATAAACACTGATTTTATGCGTGACAGACGCAGTACTGCTACTAAGAAAAAAGAAAAATGGATCGCGAGATTGATTAGTAAAGTGAATCAAGGAGAAATACCCAATTATGAGTTCTTCAAGCGGGTTTCTGTTAAATTTTCTCGGGTTTTCGAGGAACACTGACAGGGGGGATAACAAAGTAGGTTTTGCGTTTTAGTGAACTTTAACTTAGTACCTTAGTTTTTGACTTTTGTACATTTTTTCTACTTTTACTTACCTTACTTTCTACTTACCTTACGTAACTATTAAATTGTTGCACTTTCATTACTGTTGTGTTTTATGAAGATTTCACTATATTTCCTAGGGTGGGATGGGGGTACATTTACCAACGGGTGTACGTTGTCAGAGTGTACATCGTCATACGGGTGTACATTGTCAGGGTGTACATCGTCATGTGTGTACATTGTCAATTCCCCCTAACTACCTCGCTGAATGTAGTTTCTATCACTGTACGATGTATTAAGACGCGAGAAACCATCATAGGGGAACACTGGAGCAGGTTTTATAATCCCACCAGGCATCCACTTTCAGGAATGGACCTCGTCCTTATTTACCCAGGAAATAAATATGTACTGGAACATTCCGGTTGTCCGCTGGTCTAATTTTATGGAGCAATATATTTTAAATAATGTTCCGAATGGATTTCTTCCCTCCTTGCCCCCGCAGGGCGGGCAACGGACAACAATTAGAAGGATCTAGTTGGAAGGGCAATCTCACCCTTCCTGCCTCAGTCCTAAAGTATTGTCAGCATATTTCTTAGAGGATTTGTCCCCAAACACTTTGGTTTTGGTCGGGATGGTGGGGGGGGGGGGGGAGGGGGAATTGATGGTGACACAATTCTCGTGGAGTTGCTTCTAGGGAAACGTTTCCGGGAGTTTAATTCGAAGGATTAAGTTTGAGGTAATAACGAGGACCCGCAATTGAAGAAAAACTGGGCGGCCGTAAATTTCCGGTGGGATTATTTTATTGAAATTTGAAACTGCGATGGTAGCAGCTATGGACCGCGGGGCTGGACGAAGCTGTCTTTTATGAAGTAAAATGCACAATATCACACCTTGGGGTGAGCTTAATTGCATGCAGTTAAATAAATATATTTCGATGAGGTTGTAGCTTTGAGCTAACCCATTTTGACATTGCACCATTTCACGACATTATGTTCGTATAATACACAGGTAAACGACAAAATCACTGTCCTGTCAAGTCTTCCGATTTCATTTCAACGTAGAGGTTTGGTGTTGTGTTACACGTAGTTACGATTCACCGGTAAACCTACATTTCATTAGAACACCTATGTTCCCTGAACATCTGAGGTCTGCTTAGTACGCGAGATTATTAAAATATTATTCATCGCCGTTATCTTACGAACGGCGCATTACCTATGATTCCAACAATCCATGAAATCATTAATCAATACAAAATACATAAGTCCACAGCTCCTCGCACTTGAATATGCCTAGAGTACAGTACAGTTTCAGTTGAATACTGGAATAACTGATAATATTTTAGCAGTGTGCGGAACTCTTTCAGCGACAGCACAGCCTGCTTCTGGCTGGGCAAGGTGATGTGAAAAGATTACAGATAAAACTATTCATCTCAAACGTTCATCACACATTCACCCATCATCTGTAATGGATGAGGGGTTTAACTACGCCGCCCATACAGCGTAGTTTCCCCCTCTCCATCCTCTAGAAAGGTAGGGAGGCAGTGTGACAGCTGCCCCCGGAGACAAATGGTTAGATTATAACGCGTTGCCTCCAGGAGTTGATGATTCGTTTCCGCGAATCAACCGCCCCTTCAGCCGCGTGTCAAAAAGATCGGGAAGAGCCAGCATCCAAGATGGACGGGATTCCCATATACCGTCACACTCCTCCCCTTAAAAACATACTTCTTTGAAGAAGAAGTATGTGAAGTTAGACACGGGACTGAAAGTAGTATGGAGTTCTAATTCAGGAAGATTCATCTGAAAAACTCCAAAGCTGACAGCTTCCATCGTAATGGTACTACTGAGAATTGTTACTGGTGGAGAACTTAGCTCCTATCAATATCACTTGGCCAAATTGGAAAAAAAGGAAAGAAAAAAAGTAGTTGTCAGAGGTTCTGGTTCAGGAAAGTTCATCTGAACAACCTCTAGGTGACTAACCCCCATCATAAGATGGAACAACTGGAATATAAATGAAAGTAGTTGTCAGAGGTTCCAGTTCAGGAAAGTTCATCTGATCAACCTCTGGGTGACTAACCCCCATCATAAGATGGAACAACTGGGAAAACAAGGGGAAAAATTACAAAAAATAGGCGTTGAACGCCAGGCATAACAGCCTTAAGAATAATATCATGAGGTTTGATATTATTAATAGTAGTAATCATGAGGTTGATTGTAATAATAATAATCATGAGGTTGATTTGATAAAAATAGAAAATCCAATGGCCGAAGTGTATATTGATAAACAAAGGGGTATTAAAAAGAGGATTCCTTCTGGAAAACCTCAGAGCTATTCCTTCTGGAAAAGCTCTCAAAAAGTGGAGGGGGTACCGAGGATAAAATCCAGCACATACCCACCAACCACGCTCTGCTACCATGTAATGGATGAGGGGTTTAACTACGCCGCCCATACAGCGTAGTTTCCCCCTCTCCATCCTCTAGAAAGGTAGGGAGGCAGTGTGACAGCTGCCCCCGGAGACAAATGGTTAGATTATAACGCGTTGCCTCCGAGAGTTGATGATTCGTTTCCGCGAATCAACCGCCCCTTCAGCCGCGTGTATCGGGAAGAGCCAGCATCCAAGATGGACGGGATTCCCATATACCATATAATCGTGTAAATTAATCGCAATTGTCTTCATCTTTTAGATTTACAGGGCTAATCAAAATAATATAACCGATTAGATAGGTACGGCAAAAATGCGGTCATTACCATCTCGCGTTAAGATTATTATGTCCTATTTGCAAATTCAGAACTAAGGAATCAACGACACAAAACGCTTTGAAGGTTGTCGTTACAGTAGCTATAAAGGGGGGATTCTAGCACAGCCTTGAAAGCGGTAGGTTCAATGCACTCAGGCGTAGAAATAAGATGAGGAGAAAAAACTGGATCCCACCTGTACGGAACCAGAAGTATGGAGTCTGTGTGTACGAGCGCAGTTGACCTCGATTGACCCCTTGTGCTTGTTTGACAGAGTTGGTGGGTAAAGATAATATTATGCGTCTATCACGGACGGACAAATAAAAAAACCGTGGTGCCAAGGCTGGGATTCGAACCTGGGCCAGCCGTATGGGAAGCCATTACACAAGTCATTGTGCCAATGATAGCTACTTAAGATAAGCGGGTTAATAAATGATTATACGAGCCCACACGAATTATTGTGTGGCTACTACTTTATCTATTCAATACTGACATCCTCTAATGTAGGTAGTTAATTACCTATAACTAGTTACCTATTAATGCTAAGAAATGGAAAAGGGGAAATAAAAAGTTATAGGTAAGTTTAACACCATTTATTCATTTCTAATGCATTCTTAATGAATCTGGTTCCTTTGACATTTAGTACATGAGAACAATCTGGATAGAATCTCGCATGTTCTTGCCAGGGGTCGTCATTCAAATCCCATTCGGCAATTCGTCCGCAGCATTTGTAGCACTTTACTAGATCCCCAACTTGGTCATCGTAGTGAAAACCTGCGCTGCACAGTTCTTGAAGAAGGTGTTGTAAACATTTTGGCCATAGCTTAAACGTCTTTAATCTTCCATCAAATGTTTCAAGGTCTAGAGGTGTTGTAGCAGTATCAAAAGCTTCACGCGTTGATTGCGTTCCTTTATTCTCAGAAGAGGAATATGGTATATTACCACTTTGCGATTCGCAGATTTTGTAACCACACTCATCAAAAGTGTCATTTGATGTTGTAGAAGAATGGAGCATATTGCTAGTTTTTGATGAAGAGTTTTTAAAACCGCTCACATCCATGTTGTAGCGAGGGAGATGTTGACTGCTCAAGTACCTTGGATGGTGTGTATATCTAACTTGTAAGCTCATCCTTTATATGGCTATAAACTAGAACGTTTTGGTTAAATGGGGAATCAACAAACAAAACAGAATACTCAGTTGAATAAGTTTTTATTCAAACCTATAGAGTTCAATAAATTAATACATTGTTCAGTAGCATAATGAATACGTGAACACACACATGTGCCTACAACATCGATACCAGCCCCATTTAGTTCGCTCGATGCCCATGTACATGTGTTGAAGTGTAGTCCATTCGCAGTATCTTTGTAGTAAGCTCCCAAATTATCAATTTCCAGCCGATAGATGCTGTCGATGAGTGCATCCACTCGAACCATGGCTTTATAAAATCCCATTGCACTAACATATCGTAGATACTCGTGGTAAGCGGGTAATGTGGCTAACTTTAAAAGTCCAGTGGTATCATACGTTGCAGGAGTATGAGTTGAGGATGCAGTTTCCAGGCTCGTTACTTCTGTTTCTGTGAAAACCACCACAATGTACGATGAAAATTACAGTTTGTATGAAGTGCGTTATCAGCAGAAGTGAGAGAAATAAGATGAGTAGAGAACTGGATCCGGATGATTGGAGTGATATGAGAGTTGAATTAGTCGGTATACATCTGTTTAAATCTTCGTAGATACTAAAGTTTTTACCAGGCAAGTTGACATGTTGCAGGAGATCTGCTGGAACACCTGTTTTCAGATGGCTAAACCCCTCAATTAAATCCTCAATAGGATGAGCGCTGCCCTCCATGCTAGTGTGTACTGATATATTTCATTGGTTGGCTTGATCATAAAAAGATACGTTGAAAGAGTGTAACTCATCTTGTGGAGGGGGGCTCACAGGGTTGACAACCAAACCGTTACCACCACTCACAGCTGTAAAATCCCTCATTTTATTCAAAACTGAGTTTATCTTTGGAACTAAATTCATCAAATTCGATGTCGCCTTTGCACTTAATGTAATAGTAGGAGCCTCGCAATGTAATAGACGATCTACCCAACTGGGGTAATAGCTTAAAATTAGATGTTGCTGCGGTGTTGTAGTCGCACACATGTAGGTTCCATGAAAAAATGTAGCATCCATTTTTCGATCTATCTGCTGCAGCTTGCCACTAAACAGTTCCCAGTCTTCAACACAGATGTAGAAAGGCGTACCGCGAGGTTTTCGTATCACAATCACTGTAGTAGTAAGGTCGGAAAGGCCAACTACCACCTGCAAGTTTTTCACACTGTCAATCACAAATGAGCTGGTAAGCATTAACGATTCCATGATGGCACACTGAAAGTTCCTCCTAGCTGCCTCATCATATATAATAATCGACAGTGTTCCCCCTCCCACATACTTAAGGTCCTGACGTCATTTTCTTCTTAGGTTCAAAGTGTTTAGTTGCGTATGACAATGTAATTAAATCTTGAGGTGAACTAGGCTCCCCTGTGGTAATGAGGTGGTAAGATCCAAAATTTAGAGTTCGTGCTCGATCATTTCTTATGAATGGTAGGGAGCCCTGTGTTACAGCGTCTGAAGCGTTTACCCCCGGTTTTAGATTAATCAATCGTTTTTCGTTGAAATCAACTACATTCGGCTTTGCTGTGATTATGTTCTTTTTTATAATTAATTCTTCTAATGCAACATCCAATTCTTTTGCAATTAGCTCCCTCACTAAGTCGTGCAAGTTGTTTGGCTCTGTTGAGCGAGGGGAAGATGTGTTAGGTTGAGATCCAAATCTACTGATAGCTGCCATGTTAATGATCATCAAGTGATTATGTTCAACTCTTTTAATTCCTCAATTATGGAGAATATTTCAGGGTTATGGGATGTATTTCCAGCCTGTTTTGACGCAAACAACAGCCTTAAACGATCGACTAATTCATTTGGGTCATCAAAGTAGACGTAACGTGGTCGTGCATTTACTGCCCGAATAAATCCCTTACCACCAATCTTTTTAGTTGTAAGTAAGTCCTTCAGTAGATACTTATACTTGCGACCACTCACGTTGTATGGTCTCAATCTTGAATAACCCTGTCGAGCTACATCACTGTGTATAACCAAATCTCTGTAGTTTGCGCGATCAATGGCGGTGTATGTAGCAGGATCCGGTTCCTTTAGGAAAAGTAAATTGAGTAATCCTTCAGTTATTGGTTGTTTCACTTTGTCATCCAAGTAGATATAGTTGCGATCAAGATGTAGCTCTCGGTTCCCTAAACTGAGAGTACCATTTGCATTTACTTTGGGCCCATATGTAGTATCCAAATTCAAGTCCTTCTTATCACCCGTTATTAGAGCGAGCAGGAAAGGTCTGGCAAATGAGTGAAATTGACGAAATTGCGTCTCAATTTCTCTTTCCCCCTCGGGGGTTTTACTAGCTTCCTTCAAAGCATTTTTAATTAGTGTATCCCTTCTTGGTGTACTTGTAACTGGTGGCGTTGATGGCATGTTTTGTTGAATGGAGGGATTAGAAAAGATAATTTGTGAACCATCCTCTTCCGTTTTAATATAATCACCCTCCGTTTGTGGTAAACTATCTTCGTCCATTTCTTTATTATTTGCTTCATTATCCACAATCGGTGGTTGAGGAGATATCTTCCGACGTTTAGTACGCTTACGCTTTATCAATAAGCGAGGGCGGGTGGTAGTGGTTGGTGCAGGTGGATGGTTCGTGGGAGGAAGAGGGGGCGGGGGAGGGGGTGGAGGAGCAGCAACCTGTTTAAACAAGTCTTTCAATGGGTTCATTGACATATCCGTTTCAATTTTCCCCTGTTTTAAAAGTTTATATTTTTTCCTTACCGCCTGTTGCGCTTTTACAAGGCGGCTTGTGACATGCTTCGCTTCTTGCAATTTCATTTCAACTATCAGGTCAACCACTTTCAGGTAATATATATACATCGAATCCCATTCTGTAACGACCATCATTTATTCCTTTATCCATATCTACTAATAAAAAGTTATTTTCTAACCAACATTTTGAGCACATAGTTTTGAATTTTTCAAAATCCATATCCCCTTGTATATGATCGTCATATACATGACGTACATTTAATATATCCATTTTGAAAAGTACAATCATAGTGAGATTGATTCTAATCAAATTTTTAGGTACTAAAACATAACTATGTGTACAAAAAAATATGTCAAGTGCAAAATGCCGTGACATTGCAAAATATTCCCTCAAAATTTTGTAATCTGCCGTTATAATATCATCAAATATTACGATAGAATGCGGTTTTACGGCGTCAGGTCTCAAAAGTTCCACTTGACCATCGACCATCGATGCACCATACGTGTAAAAGCCGATTTCGGGTGATAAAGGTTCTAAAACTCTTCTCAAAAATTGATATTTCTCTTGGTTCAGCGTTCTTGAAAACAAATAAACGTTTTCAAATCTCAATCCGTTTGGATGTAATAACAAAGAAAGGATAGTGCATGACTTTCCAGAGCCTGACGGACCACAAATAAGTGCTCTTATAGGATTTTTCCCAAACAGTAATCCGTGAGGTGAATGTGATTGATCATCAATACCTGCATCAATCTTTTCCCTCTCAGCCTCGTCACTAACCTCGAGCTTTACACCCTGTTTTAGAAAGCGCATTATGCCAACTAACTTCATTACCTTTCTACATCTGCTTAAAATAGGGATTATGAAAAAAAAAAATTGTTTATTCATTTAGATATATTTGCGCTATAAGTATGTTACATTCCACGATGAACAATGCCTGCCAGAGGTGAGTACGTGACAATTGAATCCTGCAAAAGGAGACAGTATGCACTAGTGTTGGCTGGTATTTCTTCCTGAGTCTCAAAGTCGATGCGAATGTCCACTACATTGTTCCCAGTGCTTGATTCTATCTGATGGCTGCAATCAATCACAACAATTGGGGCGAGGTTTATGAATTCATCATACGTTAACATGGGTTCTGACCAATCCTTGGAGTAGTACGACCGTTGAAAATCAGCATACATTTGGTACAGAATGGGTACCCGTTTACAAGCGAAATCAAGGTTCATTCTGCTGTAGGGGAATACCTGGGAGCCAATATGAAGTCGAAAGTTTGTCACTTTACAATGATTGAAGAGTGTTAAATTTTTATCAACATTCTTCTGCGCATCAGTTTTTAAACCAAAAATCACGTATCGGGGTTTCTCCAAATCAGTACTAGTTTTCAAAGCCCACGAAAACTCCTTGTTCATAGGTAGGGTTGGATAGATAGCCAAGTTCCAACTTCGAAATCCTATAGTTATAGGTTCATCTTTTTCAAGTATTGAGAGTAACTGCAGTTTTTCACTATCAGAAGGTGTCACGTATGGGATATACCATACCATTTTTTTAATAGAAATGTCTGGTGGGCCAGTCGAGGGGGTACCAGCTGCCACTGGCAGGCGTGGTATAATCATGTTAGCATCTGATGCTGATCTGTTGAGTATCAGCTCCATCCGAACATTTACCAAAACTTGGTGATAATCTTCAGCAAACCCCATCAGGGTGCTTAACGGTACACATGCCGAAAACGCCCCACTGCCCAAATCTACACATGGGTTTACCGCAGTAGCAGTAGATGGCATCATCCAACCGGCTTGATGAAGTCCACTGACAGTCGATTTGCTGAAACTTGCGTATGCCTTCATAGTAGACGTTATTCCTGGATAATTTGTCTTATCCATCAGTTCACCATTTACAATTAGTTTGATTTCATCAAAAGCGTGAGCGATCGCATTTGGAGTGAGGGTGTACCGGTCATATTTTGACAGTGAACCTTCTACGTATAAGTAGCTTTTAGATGGTAGTACATATTCACCTGGTTGGGAAAATGGAATTATGATTTCATCTGATGCGTTGTATCTAGCTGATGCAAATGGCTCGTGAGGTCTATACTCCAGCTTGGTCAATCGTTCATCAAATTCTAGTTTCCTGTCTACATCCAACATCGTGGTGTTAAGAGTTATTGACGTTATATCCTAAAGCTTTCAGAAAGTAATAGTTGATCGGTGTCAGTCGCTTTACACTTCGTTTGAAGGTATTGATAGGACTGGTGCTACTACGAGTGGACAACCTCTTTATATTGCGGAGCTGCTGATGATGGTTGAAGATCAACATGTTGACGGGTAATAGTTTATATCGAATTATTACCTTCCTTTTATGGTGAGCGTCTTCTAAAGTGGAGTCGTATCGATATTAGCTCATCGCCGAAGTTGATTAGTTTGCCATCTTGATCAACAATTTTTACCGTGATTTCTTCAAGCTTATCACCAATTACTGAATGGTAGGTTATTGACTGTGGATTTTCTATCATTCTGTAACCGGGTGCTACATTTGGAGTGAACTGATAGATGACATGTGTTGGTGTTCCATTACGGATGTCACCTTGACAACAAGACACAGATACACCAATGTTTAGCACGTTGAACACATGTACAATACCCTCTGACCAATTCCATTTGTCGCTTGGTAAGTCATCTTCTGAGTTGAATCCCAATAGTTTGGAAAATGAATCTTCGTGATTAAAATCTATGCGTTTGCTACATTTTATACCACAGCGTTGCGTATTCAAGTTAACTTGCATCCCAAAATCTATATCCAGTTTTTTCAGTTCCATTTTCAAAAGCTGCCGTAGGTCTGCCAACTCATATGTACCTGTAGGAACTTTGAATATAACACCAGAATATAGTGCATGCTGCTTCCCTGATGGTAGTTCCATTCCATCAACATGTTTCTTTAACGTTGCAGACCACGTCCTTTTTAGTGATCTATCTGCTGTATAAGAGGTGGTGGATGAAGCGTGTAAAACTCTACCCTTATCGAACCCCAAAGGTATCAATACAGAGTCATCACTAGTGTTGAAGAGTGTTCGGTCTGTTTTAATTGTTGCATGGTGCTTCGTTATCGTAACTTGAATACCTGGGTGTGCTTTTTGAAATAGTATAGGAATTTCGACGGCATCGAAAAACTTCCCACTGCCGTCATGTACTGGTACACCATTATCATCGATCAGATATAAAGTGGAATTCACACCCTCAATTAAATTTGGTATGGAGAAATAGGAGTCAAATGATATCAATCCAGCCTCCCAGTCGCTTGATTCGAGTTGGATGGGAGGAAAAAAATCAGCACGCAACTCACTTTTTCCGCGTTCAGTGAGTGTTATTGTAAAGGATGCCATTGATAAAGTGGTACTAACTTCAATAAGACCACATCTTTTTATAATATTCAGAGATCACCCAAAGGTATAGGAAACATAAATGACCACAAATGACGCTTTCCTCCACATCATCTAGCATCTGGAATCTATTAGTGTTGTACAGAACAGTTCTATGTGAACCAAAATACACTTTCCACTCGGTTGGTGGTTCTAAATTGCCGTAGCTATCAAAATAGTGGACCTTATTTCCGTCTAACCAATATGCTGTCCAATGAGTTCCATTCGAACTGTCATTAGTTGAAGCCATATTTATTATAGAACACTCAATTTGCTTAGGCTTAGTCCGTGGAACTTCGTTTCGCATACGTACTCCTATAAACCCTATAATGCTGGCACTTTTACACATGCGCTCCAAATCGATGTTAGTAAGGGGACGATTTGGGAGCGCAATGGCTAGTTTTTTGATCCAATCTTCATCCGTAATCCCTTCCCCGTTTGTTTGTAGGGTCTGATATACAGCCCTCGACCTTTTCCAATGACATTGTCTCTTCTATACGGTCTGATGTAAAGTCCTTGCCCATTTTTTTTCTTGGCCTCATCTTCCATTCTCTTGTTATGCCTTATCGTCTCATTCAAATCCTCCTGAGATCGTTTAGCGTCAATCACAGTTTTGGCCACGGCTGCTCCTCCCCCGACAAGACTCCCCACTGCAGAGAGAAATGGAAGGGCAGCCAACAATGCTGGTAGGAAACCACCATGAACACGTTGTGAACGTCTATTTTTTGCTAACTTCTTCGTCTTCTTTACATTTTTCTCTTTGCGATGGAATTTGAGGGCCGATCCCTTTGATGGTTTTCTGTGGGTTTTCAATTTCATTGCATTCATTACCAACCAAGAAGCGGTACGTTCAGAAAGAGGTAGTTGTTTATTTCGAGCCAAATTCCAAGCTCCCCACTCGAGTTTCTTGTCAGCGTCGTACCGTAGTTTATCGTCCTTTGTATTGTGATATGTACGATCGTGGTGATAGCAAAGGTTGTCTAAAGAAGAAACTCCTCGTTGTCCTAGATTGTGTCTCTCCTCAAAGCGTGTTCCAGGTCCGCAAAATTGATACCCTCCAGGAAGATGTATTTCTATTGGGAGCGAGTCTATTAAGCGATTTATTATACCACGTCCTCCTTGTTTCACCTTCACCCTCATAATGCATGCTAAAATGGTAAACATGTGTATTAAATAAGCGGTGTTTCAAACTAGTTCACTTTTATCAATCCACGAATTGTGTGAGCCATCGAAGCCCAACCATTTTACATAAACTTTGTTCCCCCTCGTCTTTAATATTTTTTCCACTAGGTATACATCTCCGACTGTGGTTTTCTTAATTTCTTTGTCATAGAATTTCCCATTTAACAACTTATTACGATAATCTTTCAACGTGTAGGTAACTGGAAGAGTTGGTTCAACAGAATGGACAGTGAAGATCTCATTGGTCCAATTTGGTAAATATCCTTTATCAAAAACTTGTTTATATTTGCTTATTCTGACTTTATCCCCCACTTTGAATCGCTGAGTTTGGTCCCTTAAATTGTAGTTCTGACGATTTTTATTGATATTTTTCATCACCAATTGCTCGTTTGTTGAGTTTACCTCACTAGGTTTCATGTTGATGATTCTATGTTTTCTATTATTATACTTTTGTAGCAGTTTTGATAATAAATTTACCCACTTGTAATTCCCAATTTCAGTAAATTTTTGATACATTAGAGATTTGAGTGAGCGATTGAAGCGTTCAATTATACTAGCTTTTTTCTCGCTATAGGATGAATAATGTTTAATGTTATATTGCTCCATACATTTTTTAAATTCTTTGTTATGAAACTCAGTCCCCTGATCAGTTTGTAAGTAGCGCATAGCATTTGTATTAAGAATAGGCTTAATTGCGTTAACAATAGTTTTTGCTTGTTTGTTTTTCAATGGAATTGCGTAGGCAAACTTGCTAAAACAATTAATCACCGTAAGAATGTACTTATAATTATTGTTGATGTGAGCGTATGGAATCATTTCTACAAGGTCAGCTTGATAAAGGTCAAAAATCCCTTTTAGTTCTACGGTCCTTGTTGGGAAATTTTTCCTGGCTGGGGCATGCAGTTCCTGTGCAATCGTTTCTCTAATGTTCATGATGCTGAACTATTTCCTTGATACCCTTCCACCTTGCTTATATATTTAGCTGGTATGTACCTGAGGAGAGGGCTAAAGGTATGTAATGAAGGTACAAAAGAAAAAAAATGCTTTATGTGTGATATTATATTTTGTTATACAGCAAAAGTACAAGAAAACAATAAAAACTTAAGGAGTGATTCTACTCCACTACAAAACCATAGTCACGTTATAATACACAGCAGTATAACAGATAACTTCAAAAGAGTGTATGTGGGCCCAAAATATACTCTTTATCAATTATTGTGTTATATTTTTGAAAAAATATGGTTTTGTGTTAATCCCATCATCCAAAATTTCTCTTTTATCATCATTAAAACTTAAAGATTTTTTACAAACATCCATGGTAAAAACATCATGTAATTTAGAATCTATTTTCCTAAAATTTGTATATATATCCTTTTTTGTTTTTAGACAGTGTAAATAGTCTTCAAGTTTGAGATCTTTAACAGCTGTTTTGTTTACTCCTTTAGCTTTCTTAATCACATTATCACCAAACTGAAAAGCGTACAATTTTGGTCTTAAACCCACAAATTCTTTTATTGGAATAGAGTGGGTTTCATCTTTGAGTTTCCCTATTACTTTTTTGTTTTTGGTGGAATAGAGAGGGTGTGATGGTGGATATTCACTAAAATCAAACATATGAGCTATAGTTTTCAAATCATTATACAAATTATTTGATCTTATCTCCCAGATGAAACTGTCAGTATCCTGATAACATATCGAGATGGAGTGTCCTCCAAAGTGTTTTAACATGTGGTTATAATGTAAATCATACATGAGAGTTTTGGATAATTCCAAGATGGCAAATCCAACATAAATTGGTTTATTGAATGTAATTTTTTCATGACTTAATCGAACAGCTATAAGTTTTTCATCATAAATTGTTCGATCGAGAAAATTTGGCTTTCTAGCTAATTTGAGAAGTTTTTCTTCTGAAAATACCAATTTCAAATTTATTCTATTTCGCACTGATTCCATCGTTTTTCCAAACACGGCATTGTTCATTAATTTGAAGAAATCCTTCTCAAAATCAGTTGTAGCTTTTTTTCGCAGCTCAGTGTTCATATTTATGTAAGTGGACAACCACTTACTCTGTTGAAATTGTAAAACTCTATTAATTTTTGTTAAAATAAGTCCTGCCTTAATAGCTTGCTGCAACACTGCAATATGCACAACATAATTTTTCTTATCCTCAAAATCCAGCAAAAGTTTTTCAACTTTCGAACCAGGAGGTTTTTTTCGCTCTGGTAAAAATGGAAAATCTGAATGTTTAACATATAAGTTTGAAGGATAATGAATATTACAATCAAATATATAACCAAAATTACCATCTGGGTCAATCCTCATTACATCAAAGTTCTCACAGTTGTTAATCCATACAAAATTGCCATATGGTAAGCTCTGACTCATTGCCCATCCATAAAGATTACAAACATCACCATAAAAAATATATGAGCTATCGTTATGGGGGTTATATGTTTCAGGTAGGTACATATTGTTAGCTATTGCATGGCGTTTAACACATTGCGTTATCCCACCACGAATGCCTGATTCAACAAACTGCAACATTTCAACATCAGTGAGAATTTGAAGACGAATTTTGGAAACTTTTAATGCTGCTTTAAAGCTTAAACCTGGTAAAGTAAAAAACCAAGCACTGTCTAATTGAAAACGGTCATAACATAGTTTTCTAAAAAGTTCATAAATTTCTGCAAGTAAAATTATATCTGATTTCAAGTACAAAATCGTATATTTTTTGAGATTTTTGATGTTGAATGCTTTCCACACTTTCAGAGCATGCTCATAGTCATCATTGTTTATCGGAGTATTAGTTAACTTATTATAGAATTTATCCTGAGATGGTAATTGTGTTTCCTCCAAGACCGAAAAGTTTGTCACATACTGATAGCAGTATACACCTTTTCTTAATAATAGCTTCCTCAAATTTGGATCAGGGAAATTCTTTTCCATTTCGGGAAACTCTTTACAGATTCCAACTAGCTTTTCTAAAGAAGCAGGCAAAAATCTGAATGAATCTAAAAATCTACACCATAGTTTACATCCAGCAAAACGAATGGAAAAGCTAATATATTTTTCCTCTGTCTGAGGGATAACTTCAACTTGTAAATTAAATGAATTAATTTTTTTAATGATAAAATGAGCATCGTACCCTGACAAATTATGGAAAAAAATAGGTACAAAATTAGGTTTTTGCAACTTTTTTAAATTACAATAACTACAACAACTGAAGCGATATTCACCATTTCCATGGTCATGGTCTGCACATTTTACATTTTTATCATCAAACTCTTTACCACACAACTCACAATGTGTTGCTTCTTCATGCTTTTGTTTTTGTGCATTAGTCATAAAACGGGGGACATTAATGTTATAGCATTTTTCGATCTCGAAAACTAATTCTTTAATTTTAGCTAAAAATTCGTAAATGCAATTTTCCATGGAAAATATTGCTGTTTGATCCTCCATTAATTCAGGATAATATGATTTTAAATGCAAACCTACACACATTGGTTCATGCCGTTCTTTAGGTATAGTACTGGAGACGTTTTTTGTAGAAGTTCCTTCATTATTGTCCACCTCATCTGTTTTGTTTAATTCGGAAAAGTGTGGCTTTAACAAGCACTCCAAGTCCCCATACATAACAAACCCCACTTTAGTCATGAATTGGTAGTCGTCAAATTCAACAACAGACTTTTGTGGAAATTCGTATCTGCATGGTTTAAATTTATTACAAAATATTTCGTGATCTTTAAGTCGTTCTTCAGCTGTTTGTTCTGTTACATAAACTCTGGATTTGCGGTACGCTTTAAAACATCTTCTACACATAATGATGGAGTTGTGTGGTGTTTTGAACATTTGAGGATTAACAAGGGATGGAAGATTCGATATATAACAATAACGAGAGTTTGAAGTATTTTCCAAATAGAGTAAATCTATAGTTGGAAAACCAAAATTTACTCTACTAGAAATTTTAAGAGGATAGACTTTATCGTCGTTATCTATCGCATAAATATTTATACATACAGAATTATGGTTTTCGAACCACACTACATCTTTGAAAGTTGCAGGAAAATGTACTCCTTTAAAATTAAATGGGTGAGCCAATGTAGTGTACACACGTTGTAAATTTCTTTGAGGAGCATTATTATTTTGATTGGTTTTTAAGTACCAGCTCAAAATTGCATACTTAAAACAAAGATTATCTTGATTTTGCACATTGATTATTGATTTGGATTTTCTAAGATGATCATTTATTGGGTAAAAACAGTTTCCTGAGAGAGGAGTGTATTTTGTGATTCTAATTAAAATTCCATCAACAGATTTTAACATCCAACCAGATCCTTTGAGTTCAAAGTTGTCCATTTCCGTTATAATTTGGTGGAAACTGTTCAACAAATATTTCTCTAAGTCTGTTGTTAATGCTAATTCTTCATTTTTGGTTTTGAAATTTGCATCAGTTACTTCTTCAACAACTACTTGATTTCTCATAGCCCCATTATATATCCTATTTTTATAGAAAGTACACTCTAAAAGTAAATTCACCTTAATATTTCTCCATTCGTTCAAGTACTCATTTAAGACGGACATTAGTTTATGCTGAGAGTTGAGTAAAAAACTTTCTGGAAGATTAAAGCCGTTTAAATTTTTGAAATATATATCAATTGCGGAGTTGGCTACTTTTCCTGTAACTTTTCCATCATGTAGGGGGACAGCGAATAATCTCATCAATTTTTGTGAACCATGAGCATGCTCTGTTTGTTCATTGACCCTTTTTCGTGAAGACATTGAGCTGGGAGTTGACAATGTACTACCTGAAGACATTGAACCACTTGAGCTGGGAGTTGACAATGTACTACCTGAAGACATTGAACCACTTGAGCTGGGAGTTGACAATGTACTAAACGTAGATCCTAAACAACTATGATTTAAATAACTAAGTTTTGTAGTAAATAATTTGTTGCACAAGGTGCAACTCAGTTTTTTTTACTTCTTTTATTCGAATGGTGTTTGTCTGAGTTTAACTTTATTTTCTGAACTTTGTTACCCGCAGCAGGAGTAGTGGCATCACCTTCATCCTCTTCATCATCATCACCATCATTATCACAATCCTGCGATCTCAAGTCAAATGATAACTCAAATGAGTTGTCACTCTTCTGTCCGAGGTATTTCATGCTGAGTGAATTGGCTGTTGGAACAAGAACAACAAAGAAATTATAAATATTGATTGATTGATTTTTTTAATGCATATTTTATTTATATGGATTTTATAGTAATGTGGTTGCAGAGCGGTTTTGATAAAGTCAAGTTGAGAACTAACCACATTTTATATTAACATAGTTGACCTGAGCCTCACTACATCAAACCCCTCATAACACACCACCGAGATATTTGCCCTATTCTCGATTTAACCATCAATTCATCAATTTTGTGACATTATAAAAAAAAATTCTATTTTGTTACACTTCACCTTTATATTCCTTCGTTGATTGAATAAATGGCTCTCCATAACGTCTTGGGAGCCACACGTTTTCCGTTCGGCCGGTCACTTCGCTCCTTAATTGGGCGACCACCGCCTCCCCAAACCTGGTCCTAACTTTCCGAATTCTGTTGATCACAAACACTTCTTGTATGGGGAGCTCCCTCACGGAAATAGTTTTGTGATGGTGGTCCTCCCTGTCCACCGCTTTCAAGTTGTTTAGCAGCTGCTCCATTTTTCTCCTAAAACATAGCGAATGTTATTTCTCCTACATGAAGGAAAAGTGTGCATTTTTTCCCTTCAGAAGTGTATGAGTGAAACTCATTTGATACACATGTACTTCTATTTGAAAATCATCAACACTGTGTGAATAGCGAGGAAATTTGAATATTGAAGAAATGAAGTAAATCGTTCAAGGGTCATGTCAAAAACAGAAAATTCATAGGCTTGATGTACACCACCTGAAATAAAAATTACGATAATGTGAATAAATTTTATCTATGTTGGGTAGATATCAATTGTGCTTCAATATCTGTGAACATCAGAACTAGATATTTACCAGTATACTTGCATCAGAACCAAACGTTTTCAAATGAATTTAAACAAAATTTAATAAATGTTGGAAACGTGGTGACATCACGAAACGGAAAGATGTTAAAGATTTTGAATACGTTGAAGAAGAAGAGAAAAAGTATCTTAAAGCTAGGACCGAGAGTACCAGTACCTCGGTTCTAGTTATTCATACATTTCTTCATACATCTCTTGGTCGCTCTCATAATCTAAGGGATTATTACCTAATGGTAATTGTTCATATTCTATCAAATATGAGTTTCTTTCCGCTTCAGTACTTTCATACTTTAGTGAGTCGTTACACGCATCACAAGTTGAAACAAATTGGCATTTATAAAGGTTATCATCACATTCATAACATGTCTCTGTCAAAATAGAACCAAATTCCATTGAATTTCTGGGAAGTAACAAATGTTTAAAATGTGAGTTTCCCTTACGTTCTTCAAAGCTAAATCTGTCATTAGCACAAGAATGACAATATGAAAAGCCATCTAATTTTAAAAAGTTTGATTTGATGCAAATATAAAGTTTATCAAAATTCATGGAGTGGCTCATGACTAATTTTTGGTAGGTACTTACTGCGTGCTGAGTACGAAGGTAACAACGTTGAACGGAGTTCACGAGAAGTGATGCAGCTAAATTGTAGTCAACGGCTTTTATATGCATAGGGCTGGTACCTCTCCCACCAGACTCGAGAAAATTAAAAAGCACAAGAAGTAGGTGCATTTGAACCTGGGTACATTGAACCAAGTTACCTAGTTGTCTTTCGAACAGATGGCCAATCCTTTTTACGAGCTGCATCTGCGAGCTGTATCACCCCCCCACGCATCTGGATCCAGTTTTTTCTACTCATCTCTTCTCTCGCTGAGCCTGAGTGCATCGGACCTATCGCTTTCAAGGCTGTGCTAGAATCCCCCCTTTATAGCTACTCGTTACATAAGATATCTTTAGAGATAAAGGAGCTAAAAGAGAAGTAAAATGGGTCATGGCAATTATTTATTACTATAATCGACGTGATATCTTCACGTATGACCGATATGAGATTGCACCATCGCACTTTTTTCCGAACGGCTTTTCCACATATTACTGTTATGACTGAGGGTAGGTGTGGGTCAGTTCGTGTAATCTTCCCTTTGCTGAATATATCAAATCAATAAGGCCGTTTCAAAGGCTAGCCAGACTGTGCGTACGTAAATTGTACTTAAGCTCTCGACCACAGACTTAGTGCTGAGGGGCATCTGACTAAGGGACCTTCTACGGTCCTCTTGAATATGGATTAGATATGCAAGGAAAGCTGGAGCAACAGAGAGAAGTGAGGTGGGGGATCTGCGGTCAAACATTTGCTCCCTTTCCACCCGTGAGATACTACAAAGGCATCCCCGTTGTCAAATTTACAATACTGGTTTTAACCCTGCAGGGCTCTTTACGTAAATATCGTGTATCGCCATTCAACCACCTTGCCTCATTTTGCTTTCCCCTATTCGTACCTCCCACCCCCATCTCTCTTTTACCTAATTTGTTTGCGATTAGAAGTAGAAATACAGCCGGCCTCGCTTGCTTTTCTGCTTAGAGATAGTGAAGCAGAGAGAGGCCCTTTTCACATACATATGTAACCTCTATTTTAAACTCTCGTAACTAAACTGTGCGTGGGTTGCGCCTCTGTGCCTTTAACTGAACATACACACACATATCATGGTAAAGACCTCTCTTCATCTGATTATCTAGTTAACCCTAATAACTAATCCCGAAGTTCGAAAACATTATTTGGGGACCTCGGCTCACCGCCGCTGTTGCTAACAGCATTATTCAGTTGAGTTTAATTTTCCGAACTCATAAAATACTTTATGCCACCGTCGCACGCTGTAGATCAAAGCCGATTAGGTACTCTGTTTTTAGTGCGTAGTCAAAGGATTTCCCCATAGAGAAATCATCCAATACTAAACAAAAACAGCCAGAACGCTACCGTATTGATAAATGCGACAACAACAGTACCTGAGGTTACAAAGTTAG
Organism: Leptopterna dolabrata; assembly: GCA_954871275.1. NCBI lineage: Eukaryota > Metazoa > Arthropoda > Insecta > Hemiptera > Miridae > Leptopterna > Leptopterna dolabrata. The sequence continues at coordinate 24,575,031 of OX940983.1, forward strand.
CTGCCACGAATTTGAGGCAAAAGCAGGGTTATTATTTCGTAATGTGATGACGATAAAACCATATTTGAACATTAGGTTTCATTGGTATCACGATTATCCAAGTACTGCAACATTTCTTCATGAAAAAATCTAAGAACCTTCTAGTTTGTCACCAAAACTAGGTATATTTACTTGTGTAATTTAATTACCTGAAAACATGGTAAATCTCCCTAACAGTAACTTCGATTTAACTTCCTGATGTTGTAATAAAAATTCTAACTTTTACATATTCATGTTGTATAAATTAGGTAAAGTACCGACGGAAAAAAAGACTTGTTCCGAAATATTAGGAATTATTAGGGTTTGCTAGAGTCCTTCCGACTTATGATTCTAAGCAGTTCAATTTGATCAGAACTCTTAGATATACTGGTCCATTCCATTCTCCAAGCTTGATTTAAAAATGCTGCCTGCTACTTAAAATTCTTGCAAAACGCAACTTGTGATTAGCACGTTCCTGTAACACTTTATCGTCCTCTAATATGATCGCAGGAATTCAGAAGCGGTGCGAAGCTGGGTGTGTGCATCGGTAGGGAGATGCGCTTTAAATTCAAAAGGTCAAGGGTGTAAACGTATAACGTAAACTGTTACCACAGCAATAACAGTTAATGGAGCGAACTAATTATCAAGTTGATAGCTCCAGGAACGGGTTTGCCGTCATCATTATGAAACCAAGTGGTATATCAGGTGTAGTTACAATAACCATTTGGAAACCTCTGAGACTTGACTCCAGAGGACGGAGGTGACGTTCCATTTTCATAACCAGCCTTAACGTTAATGCTGATAACTATTAGAGAATGGACCCAAAGTGATGGCCGCAATTAGGCAAAATACCCTACCAAACCCTGTTGGATTAGTGGGTCCGTCCACTTGTGTAATTGGAATTATAAGTGAGAGTTTCACTTAAGGGGTATTGGAGAAGCTTTCGTGGAAAGGGCAATAGGATATGACTCGGTTTAATCTTGGAGGAGGAAGCATCGGACAGACGCGGTCTGGGGTTAGCGAGGGGGCCATCCAAAGAGAATTACAGGTGTTGATCGTTCGGTGTTTAATTCAAAAGCTGACGGTTAATCCAGGAAAGGCTTTCAAGATGGCTTACAGCTCTGCCCATCGGCTGGCAAAGATATCCACCTTTGAAGTGGTGCACAAGCCCTCGGACGTCGTAAGAAAGGGTCAGCAACTGGAGGACAAAGGGGAAGGGGGACTTCGAGCGAGGATTAACAAGTCTCGCAACTGTAGGATTAGCTTGTAGCCGTTTAATAATGAACAAGACCTTCACTCAGGAGCCGTGCCTTCTAGGGAGGGAATTAGAAAGCTGACCCCACGCGGCTTTAATCAACTCAACACCTCCAAGGGCCTTTGTTTTAATATTTAAGGTTAAAACGTCATGTCCCAGGATTATGCGATACTCGGAGGGACAACAATTTTCTTTGGAGAGAGCCGGCATAAGTAATGAATCTATGAATTGTTAAAGGACTCCTAGTCGACACCGTCCTGGTTCTCTTCATCTTCAATTCAATAATGAAAGTGCAATTTCTTGTCTAGTGAACTACATCCTACGCGATGTCCACTGCTGAGGATGAAACTATCAGAAATGTATTCCAAAGTACCTATTTTTCAAGGTTTATTTGATGGGTGACAGCGAAAATTTTGAAAAAGCCTTTTGGTGCCATAATGACAAAAACTTTGTATGGGTTGTTTATTTGATAAACTTGTGCGTTCGCAGGTGATATCATGGTAGGTAAGGAACGAATCAGAACGTTCCAAGAAGGTCAACTCTAGTGTTTTATGACACCAAAACCTGTACAGCATAAGTATGTCAATCACGCTTAATATTCGAACGTCCTTATGATGATAAACCATTTAGTCGTTAGTCACTGAGATTTTAAACATCCTCTGGAATACTGAATGTCCCGCATGGGTACCTATTTAACAAACTAGCACTGAAACAAGAACTAAACAAGTTTACTACTGACAGGTCTTGTGACAGTAGTTGTTTAGCTGTATTATTTTCTATTTACTACATGCTGATATCCCATTCTATTATTATAAGATTATAACTAATAACCATGGCATGTTGCTAGATCTTGTGAATCCTTCCTGGGAGTATGATTTGAATGGTCCCGTCTCACGAGTCTATGCAGGCCTAAAATATACAGACAGCAATTTTTTCTAGCATCTGCGAACAGTGAAATCCGACGAACTGAAAGTAGTTGCACATCTTTTTGATTCAGTCCAGTCATCCTTATGGATAACTGAGGATAATGAATGACTACTTAACATGAATACCTAACGGATAAATAACTGACTTCAGTACTCCTCAAAAATGAGAACGTATCAATAGATCTAGGGAAGCGGCAGCGTCCCGCCTGCAAGAAAACCGAAAACCTCTATACCTACCTACAGCGACCAAGACACCGATTACACGACAGAATAAGAAGTAGTGTTTTACACCCCCACCGTAACACGGCCCCCTGGGGGTCTCCGGCGTTGATTTATTTTTTGTACAACCATTCTCGAGGGGCTCCTGATGATTTGTACCGAATTTCAACCCTCCGGACCATCAGACGCCGGGGTTATGGAAGTTTGAAAATTGCAATTTTTCACGTTTTTCTACTTGTTGTTGTAGTCCCCCCCCCCCCCCCCCCCCGCCGCAACCAAGCGCAAAGCCCCGGCCAAACAGCGTTAAAGGAATTTCAAGGTTTGGGGGAAGGAACAGGTTTCTATATGAATATCTAAGAGCGAGGTGAGAAGCAACGAGCATGCTACTCGTACTTCGGCGGGCAAAACGGATATCAATCCTTTTTGCGACTGAGGAGGTTTTGCTGGCGGGTAGACTTTTACAACAGGGTTGTTTTTGGGGAATAATTCTTAGCGAATATGTATAGCGTTTCTGTCGACGTCATAATTCAGCATTTGGTTATCGGATATCTATATTTTATCAAATTACCCAATGTTGTCTCATTTTAGGGTTTCTTTTGGGCCTTAAAGTCCTCCTATTTAGCGATTTTTATTGTTAATAAGTATAATAGACTGCAACTGTAGAATACGATACCAAGCACCTATTTTTTCCTGCTGACCTCCATCGGCACCGTAACCACTTGTCATAGGTACCTATGTTAGTATAGGATTCCGAAAGAACAATATCTACCAATAATTATACATAAATTTGTGGGCTGGTAGCAATGGCAACATGAACGAAAGTTATCGGTGTTTATAGGGGTTATACCAAGTATATGTCCATCAAATTTCAAGCCCAAAGTGTAAATTACAATGTTATTCCCTATTCTTTGTGCATAATTTTATAATCAGTCGGAAACGAATCTTCTAGGGGAATTCAAGTTGTTACAGGATGTTCTCTCTTGAATCAATCCCCATCAACAGAATCTGGCACGGAAGTGTAACTTTTCGAAGATGGAAGGCGACCATGAAGGGGGAGAAATCGGGAATGCATACATAACAGATGCGGTGATAGAGGCCCTCTTTACTAGATGAGGATGTAAAATATGAGATGGCACGGGGCAGAGTGAAGAACTAGCTGTTAAGGTCATCCATCGGACGTAGATATGAATGTACCCGCTGAGATAGCCAAATGGTAGATTCTCAAGCTCTAGATGGGCGAGGGAGTTGAAGGAGCAGAAGTCGTGAAGGGACCGAGTCGGGAAATGGCCAGAACAGAAATATGGTCAGCCATCATTTTCAGTTGGCCGGTGCCAGGAGCGAGAGGGGTAGCCTTGAACTCTCTCTAAGAAGCCGGGAAGTGATGTCTTTAATCGAAAAGTTGGGGTCGTCACAAATCAAACAAACCTTTTTGACAGTGTCATTACGAGCTATGGAACTGTTTGTCACTCGCGGAATTGATGTAATGTTACCTCAGATGTCGTCTGGTTAGAGTCGTTCTTCAAACCCGGCTGGTGGGGGAGAAATCCCTTCCACGTACGGGTGGTCATCTTTGTAGATATGTAATATACTGCTGCAATCAAAAGAGTCTTCGGCCACTTACCCTGATCTATTTATGCACAATCCTGCAATATTAAATTTATCAACTAAAAACTTGTATTTGCTTCACTTGTACACAAGTGAAGCAAACGCACATATACAAGTAAGCAAAAACACATGCACGTATGTATTTTGGTTTATTATTTTCAATAATGAACCATTGGAATCGAGCATGAAAAAAAAAAACGCTGCAAATCCCTGCACAACGGTTTATTATTTTGTATAGAATACCCTTCTGTTACAGATCACAGCTCTATGTATAGATAACCCGTCTATATAATATAATATGTACTATTCTATGCATAATTATGTAGATCGCAGACCCTCCGTAGGTTAGTACCAACCCCGTACTCGTTACTAGGTACCTACCTAAATCACGAGTTAAATGTTGCTAAAATAATTCTGCCGATGACAAACAGTACCTAACAAAAAGAAACACACATAATGAAGTTCTGAAAAGAAATTGTTGATGAGGAGTGAAAAAAGTTGCAAAAGTACCTACCAACAAACTCCAGCCCCTTCTACGTATGTATATGGTATAATGAACCGTTGTGTAATAATTTACCGTTGAGTAATGATTTACCGTAGTAATAATTTACCCATCAATAATACTTCAACGTTTGTTCAAGTTTCACTACCTACCAACAAACTCCAAAAGAGCCATCATTTTTCAAGCGAAATAATATCACAGAACAACCAACTCGACTTCATACTCGGCCAATATAATCAGGTGATCCCTACCAATGATTGGCCGTATTCACAAATTCCTATTGTGGGCGCGTCTCTGGTTACGAGATTTGGTTTGAATTGTATACAATTTCATTCACACTGGAGTCGAAAATGCCTGTCGGTGCAAACTTCGGGGCCTTACTGTGAACGAACGGCTGGACGTACGATGCTCCGGATGGTCTTAAAAAACTCGCAAGTTCAAGAACTATTTAAAACCGTAAAAATATTCACGTAAAAAAATGGTATAGGCGTTTTGAAAATTTCAACCCCTATTTTGAACCCCTAAGAGATGACTGACAGTAACGTCGAGCTTCGAGGACCAACTAGACCCCGAACGGAACCTATAACCCGAATTTCATCAATTTTCTTTCATGGTAACTAAGAAAAGTGGCCCGTACGGCGTACGGCGTACGGCGGACAGACAGAAATATTTTTATTGCAGTTTTGGATTCTACATACCTTGAAACGTAAACCATCAAATTTTGAGGGGGGGTAAGAATTTTTTTTTTAATGCTCGATTCCAATGGTTCATTATTGAAAATAATAAACCAAAATTCTTACCCCCCCTCAAAATTTGATGGTTTACGTTTCAAGGTATGTAGAATCCAAAACTGCAATAAAAATATTTCTGTCTGTCCGCCGTACGCCGTACGCCGTACGGGCCACTTTTCTTAGTTACCATGAAAGAAAATTGATGAAATTCGGGTTATAGGTTCCGTTCGGGGTCTAGTTGGTCCTCGAAGCTCGACGTTACTGTCAGTCATCTCTTAGGGGTTCAAAATAGGGGTTGAAATTTTCAAAACGCCTATACCATTTTTTTACGTGAATATTTTTACGGTTTTAAATAGTTCTTGAACTTGCGAGTTTTTTAAGACCATCCGGAGCGTTGTACGTCCAGCGGTTCGTTCACAGTAAGGCCCCGAAGTTTGCACCGACAGGCATTTTCGACTCCAGTGTGAATGAAATTGTATACAATTCAAACCAAATCTCGTAACCAGAGACGCGCCCACAATAGGAAAATTGGCGGAGATAAAATCATTGCTAGGGGCCACCTGATTATATTGGCGGAGTATGAAGTCGAGTTGGTTGTTCTGTGATATTATTTCATTTGACAAATGATGGCTCTTTTGGAGTTTGTTGGTAGGTAGTGAAACTTGAACAAACGTTGAAGTATTATTGATGGGTAAATTATTACTACGGTAAATCATTACTCAACGGTAAATTATTACACAACGGTTCATTATACCATATACATACGTAGAAGGGGCTGGAGTTTGTTGGTAGGTACTTTTGCAACTTTTTTCACTCCTCATCAACAATTTCTTTTCAGAACTTCGTTATGTGTGTTTCTTTTTGTTAGGTTTTTCATCGGCAGAATTATTTTAGCAACATTTAACTCGTGATTTAGGTAGGTACCTAGTAACGAGTACGGGGTTAGGTACTAACCTACGGAGGGTCTGCGATCTACATAATATGTATAGAATAGTACATATCATATTATATAGACGGGTTATCTATACATAGAGCTGTGATCTGTAACGGAAGGGTATTCTATACAAAATAATAAACCGTTGTGCAGGGATTTGCAGCGTTTTTGAAATGTCCTCGTTTTCTTATAGGTAAAATTCGCCCCTCCCATTTTGTACCTATACCTCAGGTAGGTAGGTACCCGGAAGACCTAAGGCACTTTTTCTTCAAACTGTATATTAAGCAGGTATTAAAGATCCTGTGTCTAAAAATCGGTCCTTGAGACAAAGATAACTCAAAAATTGTATTATATTCATGTATGTCTCCAATCATGAGGAAAATTCCCTGACCATGTAAGGTTCATAAAAAGTTCAATTTTTTTGCTCAACTTGAATCTACATTCCTGTGACCTCACCAAGATTCACGGAAGCCCACGTGGCACTTAACAGTTAACATGCGAAATATTGGGTGGTATTGTATATTTACATCTCCACTGGAAGTGTTGCCAGTCATGAAAATGCGGGTTGTGCTACCCGCAATATTATACTGGTGACCACTAAAACCAGCTTCAACTGAACGGCTACGATAGGGTGGCCTTAGAACTAGAAACTGGCAGCAGCTGGAGGCATGAAAGTCCACAGTCGCTCACTGTGACCGGTTCGGATGATCTAAAAGGTTTGAAAATGCCTTAGCCGGTCATCTCGGAAAGGATACCAGAAAAGGGGAAACGACTGATCACGTTCTTCAAGTTTTCAAGCACGGCAATATACCCCGATTCACAAGGAACGGCAGTCCGGCTAAACTCATTGCTATAAAAGGTCAGAAGAAACAGTGGGGTGTATGAATAGGTACAAATAATAATTGGAAAAAGAGGACGCAGGCTGTACAGTTGGATCTCCACGGGTGCCGAACAGTTGATGCTTCTATATATTTATCATCGAAGTATATAATTTGCTTTACATCATTTCATATTATCTGCTTACCTCCTCATACATGGACCGTTCCGAGAATACTGTATGAACAGATTCACCTGCACCTTTCTCTTGAGATAAAAGGAAACAATTACAACGCATAATTTCTTTCAAAAGATACCCTGCGGAGAGGGCGACCAAAGTTAATTCGTTCCATGCCACCAAAAAGCCTTAGATTACGACCAAAAACCTCCAGAGAGAAACGTATGCGAAGCACGACGCTAACACTAAGCACGTCAAGATATTCCTCCGCAAGTAAAAGCGGGTAAAATCCGTGCACGGCTAAGGTTAGGTTCGCGTCACATTAGTGCAAGCAAAGGGGTTGGCGCTACTGGTTTTCACTGGGACCTATCTGCGGCACGTTTCCCAGATAAACAACGTTGCCTCTTCCGTTCCACCTCTCGCGGCTTGAAAATTCCTGGTGCGGGGCCCCTCCCTCCTCTTCAGGTTTTCCTCTCATCTTCCTCACAGACCCCAGGGGGCTCCTCTAGACATGATTAACCGAAATCACAACATCTAACACCATACTAATTACAAACCCCATCCACCTAGGGTCTTCTCAGGGGTAATTTAACCCTTTGCCCCCCGCCGCCAACACAGTTTCTTTTGCAAACACTTCACTCCCCCCATCTTTTCCTACTCCTAATTTAATCAAATAACGAACTCCTATCTCACTATCTTTCAACTTTTTCTTGTTAAATGCGCCGTGCCCATCTCCTGTAGAATTTTTACCAGCTCAGTTTTCTTTCTGGATTTTTCCTCAAACAAAACGCTTAGTCGGTACTTCGGCTTTAAGTTTCTATTCATACTAAAAGTAGGTATCCGTACCAAGTTGTAAGACAATGTAGGCACTCTAAGAAGGACCGTTTTGTAAAGGGCATAATTTCGGATTGCAGCACAGGATATAGAAAACCTAAGGAATTCCAGTTTTTGCCCATTGATATGAAGTGAACTGGTTCTATAGTAAGAAACAAATGAAGAAATGGGATTTTCCGCTTCATGGAAAAAAATTGAACCATGGATTTGTTCGAAGCTAGATTTTGGCAGGGGGATTATGGCTGCCTGAGAGTTTACAATAAATTGATAGCTTGATTTTTTAAATTTATTAACAATTTTCGTGGGATGTTAAACCAACGGAGTTAGAATTCCTTAACTACGGAGTGGTTTTATACGTGAAGATAATTAGAAATATGACTAACACAAAATCTTTCGTGTCGTAAAACTTGGTCTGACCCCTAGCAGAAAACCTTATTCATGTTGAAAAAATAATAGACTATAAAAAATCTTTGTCGAACGAACAGATCACGCCCATTTTTGTCCAAATGTGACTTTTACGGATTTGTCCACGTTGCCTCATCTCATATTGGTTTATTATTTTCAATAATGAACCCCCACACAAAAATTTGACAGTTTCCGTTTCACAGTACGTAAAATCCGAAAATGGAATTAGAACATTTTCTGTTGGTCCGCCGTACGCCGTACCCGGCACTTTTCTTAGTGACCATGAACCAAAATTAATGAAATTAATTTTGGCACCAAAAAGCTTGATGACTGTGAATGATACGGTAGATATAAATCCAGCCCAGAAATCATTGCAGGGAACACCTGATAATAATAACGCATGGCTGAATGAAATCGAGTTGGTTGTTCCGTGATATTACCTATTTCATTTCAAGAATGACAGTTATTTTGGATTTTTCTTATAGGTAATTTCTGAACTTGAACAAACGTTATGCTTCATGAATAACAAAAAATACCTAATTACAATAAATTCATGAATCCACCACATATTTATGAAACTGTAATTACTCGGTCGGCTCCAGTACTCGATTTACGACTTTCCTCGGGGAAGCACGTTTACTATTAACTGTACATATTTATGCCGCTTCTGCGTAATCATAATCACTGTTTTCTGTAGTCAATACCTAGACGACAGAAAACAGTGATCAACGACGAAGGGGCATTTTTACAGGTAAATAATAAATCGTTGTTTACCTAATAATTTGCAGCGTTTTATGTATATCTGAGCGTACACAAAACGTTGGAAAATCGAAAAATATGGTAACATTATATGATTTTGATTATTAATATTATTATGATTACATAGTGTTCGATGAATAGAGGAGAGATTATAGAACTTATGCGTATCACGTCGAACCATTCCATAATTATTGGTGAGATTATACCTCGAACCCTGCTAAGTGACCATCTCAACGCGTAACAAGCTATGCCCAGAGACCATAGCCTTCTGAAAGGTGTGGCCGATCATCCTATGAAAGACAATACCCAAGAATGGCCCTATATCGTTATCAGAGAGGCCATCCACTCAGCCTGAGATCTTCCCCCGGATATGGGCCCCTCCGTAACAGCTAGCACCACATGTCCTCAAATTACATCTTTCCCCTTACCGAACTGGCCCTTATCATAAAATCCATCCCTTTTCCACAATTATCTCAAAATCCCAATAAAAATAATTAACGCTCCCATCCCCTCATGGCATAGCCATTCAAAGACAAAAGGGCCTATTGTGAAATCGAATTCGCTCCCTGCACGGTAAAGGGTTTTCCGCAGATCCTCACTGGCATATCTCCCGTATGGACGCCATATGCCAGCGACGTTAATGTCTGCCCAAGCCACCTACCAGTCTAATCGTTATTTAACTTAACGTTATGACCCAACGGGATTTATAATCCGTACCGTATGTGTTAACTACTCTTCTCCCCATTATTAAATTTATATCGTTTCATAACAACCAGCCTTTCGCTTCAGTTTGAGTTACAGCTGAGCACCCTTGCCCCATGACTGTTTAATGGCCCTTTATTATACTTACCCAGTTTCGATACAAATGCACGAATAATCTCCTCGAAATTGGCATCAGTACAATCCCCTCCTCGTAATAATGTTCTACCGAGCATATTACGATGATATATGCTAACAATAATCTTCGAGATTGGTGCTATGAACAATTCAGATGGATGTGGCTATTATATTTTCACAGTAGGTACACTGGAACCACTGTACGAGACCAAAATACTCTTCCATTTTCATTTTTCCAGCCATCAATCATCTTTTAACAAATTTAAAGATGATTTCCGACATTCTTCTTTAGCTGAGGCACATTGTTCAGTAACAACGGTTCAGTGCATACCTAGTTCACGAACTAGCACTTTATGCACTTTATTACCTAATACAAATATTGGGTCAAACTGTGAGTAGAAATTTATTAAAAAACGCTAATATTTGCTCCAAATTACCAAGAGGAAACAATGGTTCGAGATGGTCACTATATAGACAGAAAAGACTATTTCAATTACAAGAAACATTATTTTGGCGACTTACATTACCAGTTTTTGATTTTTTTATCAGTAACACTTACTCACTAGATGAAGTAATTCCCTCATATCAACAAAAATAGAGCTAGGTGGTAAGTTTATACATTTTAGTCAATTTTGTCTTTGTTTGAGTTTGAACTAAAGCGCCCGATCCCATAGGAAGTTTATCCTTTTGCCGCTTCTAGCGCTTCCACGCAGCTTTTTCAAGTTATCGTGATAATAATTATGAATTCTTCGGAGATGTTGCTACACAAAGACCAAATTATCTGTTTATTATTTCCAAGTAAACCTCCTCAATATCACTAACAAAATAATATTATGCTCTCCTAATGACTAGAAATAATTGGGAGAAACAAAATATCGTTCGTTATTTACGTACCTTGCGTCCGAAGTTGATGAAAATTCCGAAATAATTGTCCTCGAGATAATGAATGACATTACATTTATTGCAGTGTCAGTAAGGGGTGTTTTTTATCAGACGGTCCCGCTGCCATAATGATTTCATTATTTCGCCGAGCGAAAAGCAAATGAATTCGAATGTAATTAGAAAAGTCACCTTTGTGATTCCAATATAGGAAAAACCCGTTGGAGGACCACTGCACTCATTTGCTCCCGTTCTAAATTAAAACAAGGGACATGAAAACACTGAGGGAGACGGGCTCTAAAACAATATATAATTTGATGTTGACCAAGAGTTTTTTTTTTCTGGGTGTGAAGCGCAACAAAGTGGTGCACGTGTTGAAATAAATTTTAACGTGGGTTTTTATTTCAGGGGTTGGTTTAGGGGTTGTCAGGGGGTGCAAATAGACCGCAAAAGGACGCGTGAAGTGTCACAGCAAAAACGGCGTCGGCGGTTTCAAATCGCCGTGAAAATTCCACCTGTGCTCCCGTCGCAAACGGAAAAAATAACAAGGAGCGTAATATGTGTTAGCCTGTCTGGTTGGTACTCAGTATAAAATAAAATAAGTCGGGTGAGGGAAAAAACGTTGCACAACGTTTAGGGTTGAAAAGCGGACGGGCCGTTTATAACTAGAGTCAACCGGGGTTGGTATAGGGTGAGTGTTACAAGCGGTTTACGTACTCAGGGAAAACTGGTCAGCGATACTTGGCGTGTTTTTTTCAATTTACGGAGAGATACAACAGTTAATTGGGAGCTTCTTGCTCTCGTGGTATCTGAAAGTGTTGGGTTGTTGTTGAAGGGAGTGAAAGTAGAATGAGTTTGGTTTTAATAAACTGTTATGGTAAACACGAGAGACGCCGTGAGACAAATCGGGATGAGAGTGGCTCCAGCAAACAACACTTTCGTTGATTCGACAAATGGCATTCTCCCTTAAGAAAATGCGTCAATCACTTTAGACACTCTTTTCAACCACTTCTTGGGATAAAAACGCAGACAATTACAACACAACGGTTTACCTATGGATTCGGTGGATTCAACTACCATTGTTTGTTGTTATTCTTGAAGCGTAACGCTTGTTCAAGTTACGAAAGTACCTATCAACAAAATCCGAAGTAAGCATCATTCTCCAAACGAAATATATCACGGAACAACCAACTCGAGTTCATTCAGCCATGCGTGATGATAATCAGATAAATTTAAAACATGGAAAACGATACCTCACAAGATCATGTTCACTAAAACTTCAAAACAAAAACCTTGAGAACCCCTATTTTTACACCCATTTTTCACCCATAACACCCCTGGGTGTATTCCGATCGGGCTGCTGAGCTTCGGAGCACAACTAGGGCCGAAATGTAGCCTGTGTGCGAAAGGACGACGATTTTAGACCTAAATTCAAGGTAAATTTAGGGCTGAAACATTGTTAGAACCTCAATTCTTCGCTAGTCGGTCAAAATCGACTTCATATTCGGTCTCCTCGCTCTAAAAAACATGGAAAACGATACCTCACAATGTCATGTTACTAACACCAAAAAAAACTATACTTTTACACAAATTGTTCACCCACAACACCCTTGGCTATATTCCGATCGGGCTGCAAAGTTTCGGGACACTACTAGGGCCCCAACGGAGCGTCTCTGTGAAACAACGAATTTCTTAGACCGAAAAATAAAGATACGATGACACGGCGTAGGTACTGTGGACGGGCATTACATTTTTGGAATCTCCACACCTTGAAACGTAAAAGAAAAAAATTTGAAGGAGTTCAAAACATTTTTTGCTGAGCGAATACACAGATTACTCACAGAATAATAAACCACAAGCCGCAAGAAAGTGACCTAACCGGCTCGAGGCACAGAAGCACTCAGTAATTAGTTGAGTGGCGCTCCTAGTGGGCGAACTCGACATGTAACAACCTACCTGCAACTTTATACATTCGCAGGTTCCAGGTATTGTACCAGATCATGCGATCATATTAAACGGATTTCAATTTTCAGACGAGTTCCCCGTCAAAAACTTTTAGGCGACTTTCTACTCCGGTAAGGAAATCGGCTACATAATTTTTTGACGGGTACCCAAATGAATCAGTCCTCAGATAGTATCAAATTTAACCCAGTTCGCATGAAGCAATTTGTTCATTGGGCGATCGCAGAAAAGTTCACGGCTCCCAGATTCTATAACAACCAGGAACATTTTTCACGTTTGCAACGACAGGAATGCTCTTACAAATCAACCCACAGGCGATAACTTTTCAACTGGCAAACGGAATTTTTCAACTGCATTTCCCCCTTGCAAAAAAAGTTGAACAGAAGTGGAGGGGAGGGAACAAGGGTAAAACATGGGTTCCAATAAAGTGTCAATTACCGCTCATTGCATCGCCTGCGAGGTTGGATATAGAACGTCGCTTGGACGAAACCGGTGATATACGATACCGCATAACTTATGTCAAAAACTAGGAGAGAGCTCGGCCCCCGGAGTTCGATATACGAGTTCTCGCTGGCGCACAGTGATTTATCGAAATGGGTTTTCAAACCTCTCGTTTTAAACAGGAGACGGGTAGAGGGACATTATAGACGGCGGTCACACAAAGATGACCGGGGATGGCCGCGGATTGGGAAATTATGATCCGACAAAATGATGATAACGGTTTGCGTGAGAGGGAGAATCGATCTAAAATACATCTGTCCGTCCCAGCGGACATAATACGCTGCCTTTTCGATTTTGGTTTACAGTTCAGGTGACATATCACACGGAGGGTTGCGGGATGCGATGGCGTTGGTCGAACACCACTTTATCCGGTGGAAGTTGAATGAGGTTCGGCCCTTTCATTCGGGTCGTGGGCCGTTTTATCAGTGTTCAGACGCGATCTATACCTATAGATCTACCTCAAACGATATGCTCATTTCCTTCGCGCCCAGTGTCGAAAGCCGTGTTTAATACCTGTTGTTTGCAATGCATGAGAATGATCTCTGGTCTACTTTAATCCATGGATTACTTGGCTCAGCCTGGAATGAGAACTTGATGTGATTGTATGGACACCCATGATGGACACCAACCTTCACAAATCCCCCCCCCCCCCCAAATTTCAGCAATTTTAACCATTTTTCAGGAAGTTAAGTACGAGTGTTTCAATGAAAATTTGCGCATGCACAGACGAAAGCAAAAGGACGTGAGCGGATCTAAGCAAATCTGGGTGAATTTAATATAGAGTGGGTTCTATTGATGCTTCCAATGACCTGGAAAAGGATGGTGAAATAATTGAGCGCGTTCCTTTCCATTTGGAAGCTATGAGGATGGCAGCGGTGGAACCGATGAAGACGTCAAATTAATGCAGGATTCGGAAGGCAACCGGCCCATTCGCCCAATCATACCAAATCTGGAGAAACAGAAATATTTCCCAGGAGACAAAAGCTTCGCCTGTTCAACTCCGAACGTAAAATCGCTTTCCTACAATGCCTGTGATACTTGGAAGGTGACTAGAGCCATAAATTAGAACTTCCAGGTCTTCACGTACTGCAGTTTATAAAAATCATGGGAATCTGGGTGCCAGATGTGATTTTTAATAGGGGATTGCTGAGGAAACCCCAGCAAATAATATTATGTATCTCAACTGAAAAAAAAGGAATTAATTTTTTTAAATGGTTTTTTAAAAAACAGCAGGAAAATCTTGTACAGCGGTAGGCCCTGGACTGGAACTCACAAGGATGTAGAAATGTTGGCGGCACAGGGGAACACAGACGAGATCCATAACGGCAGAAGACGAGCCTGGAAGTCGAAGGAGACGAGGCGCATTTCATTTCCGTCTCGTATGAGATACAGGAAACACTATGAGTATGTAAGACTTACGCTCAATGATATAAGTCACCAAAGCGTACGTACCTCAAGTCTGTAGCTCATATCGACCATTTTTCCTCATATAGTTACGGGTCCTCCAAGGTTTGCGCACATACACATTACACACTCAACCGAAGGAGCTAAAATTTCAGATTTGATATCAATAGAATCGTAGCAATAGCAGCATCGAATAGAATAGCAGCATCGAACAGAATAGCAGCGTCGATCCAAATGTAGGAGTTTGTATAAAAAGTGGCAAATCAAACCCCTACTAGGGTCGTTTAGGTATGTAAGTACATTCTTGTTTTATGGATTACATACAGATACTGCCTTGTTTCGTATCTTCGATTTTGGAAGCACACAGCTAAAAGTAGCAAATTCAATCTGCTGATACCACTACAAACTGGAATCCATGAGAAACCAGGGTTATTATGTGGTAGTCATGGTTCGGGTACGGGTGTGGCGGTTGGATGTGGAGTATCGAGGTGAGTAGTCAGTGTTTTCCAACCAATTTCCATGATGTATAAAAATGGTTTAGGACAACTTGTGCAACAAAGTTGAAGGATTCATTTCGTCAGTCAAAATAATGGAGGTGGTAAAAACAAAATCAATCTCATTTGACGAAATTATTTTTTATTGGTTTTCAGCTCACCTGGAATAACTATAAGGAAATGAAATCAGAAATACACGAAACCGGAGAATCCAATCAAATCACATAATCCGGTTATAATTTCAAACGATCTGCAAACTTTGAGATGCCTCGAACGTTTGCGACGGCGCCAGTTGTACTGGTAGCGTAACGTGTCCAGATTCAACACATAAGAAAGTTGCGCTGTCGTTACCATCCCACGGGTTCCACACTACTGTGTCTGGAAAGCCGGCCTTGACCAGTTTGATACTTCTACCACCAGAGGCGTTGGAAATCAAGTGTTCATCAGCCGTATCTTTGTAAATGTTGTCAGTGTGTTTGGAAATAGTAATGACGTCACTCCCTTGCGTGAATTCTTGTAAGTGCCGAGTGTTATCCAGGTAGGAGCAGCCTTTGAAGCCGGTGATTTCGCATTTGGACACATCGGGGAGGAGCAAGTAAGTGTGGAGTAAGAGCTCGAAGGCCATTGACTGCTTACGGCTTGGATTACGGACTGAAATTCTTGTCATCAACTCCTCCTGCCGCAAAGTTACTTCCAAAATTAACGAAAACGAGTAATTCCAAAACGTACGGGACCAGTCGGAATCAATCAGCTTCAGCTCTGCTTTGACATCTCCGATTTCATTCACAGTCGCTGGATTTCCAACCACCCACATGGCCTCTCTAGCGAAACCGTGGAACGGTTTTCCTTCCCAGTGAGAAAATTTTGGAAAGACGATAGGGATCCCTCCTGAAATCGGAGTTTTGCCGTCGAATACCGCTTCTTTGCTGAGGAACAACTGCTCTGTACCGGCAACCTTCCATGATGTGATAGTTGCCCCGAGTGGGTTGATAGTGCAAACAGTACCGCCCCCGCGGTCTAGGGTGATCGCATTGTCGTTAGGATCCATCACGGAGTAACGTCACCTGTATACCTAGATAGTGAAGTCAAATCAACAGTTGCTGTGTGATTTAGTATATATTTACAGTTGTATAATACCTTCAGCCCTACAAACACATACACACGACTAACAAGCTTATTACTTCTCCTTGCATCGTTGTCAACCCTCAACGCATTATTTTCCCTTAATAGAAAACTCAAAACTTTCAACTCCCAGAAACAGAAAGCAACTCCACCGCGTAAAGATAAATCGTTTGCGACATGAGGCAGAAATGGGGATGATGGGCAAAATCGTTAGTGCAACCCGTGTGCCATAATTGGAATCTACGCAAAAAGTTAAGGGGGTTATAGTTTGTGTGATGAATTTAAAATTCTCATCACGGTGGCGTGGAAGGAAGGAAGGTGAGTGAGTGAATTTACCTAGGCGGCTGTAGTCAACCGTTCATCTAGGTAAAGGAGAGGAAAGGAGGAAAAGTCGCAGGCGGCTGTAATCAACCGAACATCTACGACTTGGGAGGAGAGAGAGGTGGATGAGGGAATTTTACCTAGGCGGCTGTAGTCAACCGTTCATCTAGGTAAAGGAGAGGAAAGGAGAGGTCCCTTGTCTAGGCGGCTGTATTCAACCGATCATCTAGACAAGGAGGAGGAGAGAGGAGGTGAAATTCTCAGGCGGCTGTAGTCAACCGATCATCTGAGAGGGAAGGTAAGAGAGAGAAGAGAGAGCTGGTTAGAGGAAGTGTCGAATGAAGCTTGAGCTCCAGGATCCAGGGTTTTATAGTACTTGGGGGCCTCTCCCTCCAGCTCCTTGCAGGGAGCTGGTAGTGGGGCCCCAGGTTGAGTAACCCTGGGTTCTGTCGCCTGTCCCCACTCATATCTTTATTTACGGAGCTTTAGTTTGGCGTTTGGATATTGGTGAGAACTTAATATAATAGGAGTGTTCCCGGGAGGGACTCACGACAGAGGTCCCCCCAGTTTGAACCAATATTGGTGCTGAAGGCGCAAGATGACAGGAGCTGAGGGCTACGGCAAACAAGAGGTGGTCGCTGAAGGCGCAAGGTGACAGGAGCTGAGGGCTACGGCAAACAAGAGGTGGAGCTGAGGGCGCAAGGTGACAGGGGCTGAGGGCCGAGGCAAACAAGGGTTGAGCTGAAGGCGGGTCTTAAATCTAGGAGTAATATGGTATAGGCAGCATAGGTAGTATTTACATGGTATAGTAAGCGTAAGTAGTAGTGACATAGGAAGTATAGTAGTGAGCCTAGCAACATGGAATAACAAGCGTAGGTAGATTAGAAGTAAACATAGTAGGTATAGGAAATAAGTAGGACGAGTTGATGAATATGTACAAGGTTGGCATTACAAGGGTGGTGAGAGTATTTACAGGATGATGGGAGTATTGGTCAGTATTCATAAACATTTGGCATTTATGAAAGTGATCGGCATGGGTGAGATGAAGGAGAATTGACAATATTTACAGCACTTACAATATTTACAATATTTACAATATTTACAAAACCCGCGCAAATGTGGGGGACATATTGGAACGGGGTGTTGGAAAACCGCCGATTCCTGGGTGTGTGTTGGGTGTGGTGAGTGACAGTGAGTGTGTGAGTGAAGTGTGCGGGGGTGGTGGGTGCTCGTAGCTCGTGGCGAGGCGGGCACGGCGGGGCTCCGAGTTCCGGTACAGTGCGAGTGGATTAAGAAGACACCAGCACTGTTCCGGAATCTCAAGGCCCCGCCGTGATTGCTCAGAGCGGGGCGGGGAATTCGGCCGCCGGGACGCGGGGAATGTGGGGACGCTCCCTCCGTCCGTTTCGCCGCCCGGGCCGTTTTGTCCCGGCGGAAACTATTAGGGATATCCCCGGCGATGGAGGGGGGGGGAGGGGGTGTTTGAAGGGGAGAAGTTGACATGGGGGGGTCGAAAATTGAAAATGGTGGGGGCGTTAAAATTGGGGGGTCGGAACTTTCTGGGGGATTGGTGATTTGAACGGGGGGTGGGGGGTCGAAATTTACTGGGGGAATGATGATTTGAACGGGGGGCGGGGGGGGGGGGGCATGAGTTCCGCGAGGCGGAACTCGCGAAGAATGGAGGACATCAACGGGTCCGTGGGGGAGTAGGGAGGGTGTACCCCCGTGGCTTGGGCTGTGCGAAACTCGCGCAGAATTTTCCACTGGGGGTACTTCCATCGCCGGGGCCGGGGAGGTAGTCCAGAGATCCGTGGCGGGACGAAAACAAGCGGTGATGTCGGCCCGGGCGAAGGGGGTAGGGGGGAGAGCGGGTCCGGGACGAAAACGTCCCGGAGAATCGCCGCCATTTCCGGATCCGAATCGAAATCCGGAAACGGCGACGGAGGTGACGGGTGCATCGGGAAGAGGTGCGACATTGCGAACGGACGGCGGGAGACTGATAGCGTTAGGGGGTTGGGTTAGCACAGGTGCAGGTTTACACCTGGCTAACGGGACTGTATGTGGTTTGCCGTCAATTAACAGGGTTGCGGTGGTGTGTGTTGTGCGGATGACTTGAAAGGGCCCGGCATAAAGTGGTTGGAAAGTTTTATGGATGCCGGGCTCTTTCAGGTACATGTGTGTGGTGGTGAAAAAGCGTTTGGGATAAGTGGTGTCGTTTGTCGGTGTTGTTGAGTGTAGCGGCTCCCTGTTAATTGACGGTGTGTGATTTGGGGTGAAAATGTCGGCCGGTAGACGTAGCGGGTCTTTAAAGGCATTTTGTGCGGGGCTGGTTTGGTCTGAAGGACGGGCTGATGTGCGTAGGCTGAGCAAAATGTAGGGAAGGGATTTTGTCCAGGAAGGGGAATTGGTTGATGTAGAAATGGCCTGTTTGAGGACCGAGTGCCACCGCTCTATTTTCCCGTTGGATTGGGGATGGTACGGGGTAGTGTGGATTTTTTGGATGCCGAGGGAACGTAGTAAATCGGAAAAGTGGGCGGATTCGAACTGCCTCCCTTGATCGACCGTGACTGTTCGCGGACAACCGTAACGGCTAACCCATTGAGTGAGGAAAGCCGTCGCGACGGCGTCCGCGGTGATGTGGGCGAGCGGGATGCACTCTACCCAGTTGGTGGCACGGTCGATCATCGTGAGGCAGTATTTCTTCCCCTCGGATGGGGGAAGGGGGCCCACTAAGTCCAGATGTACATGTTCCCACGGGAGGGAGTCGGGTATGGTTTGAGGGGGAACATGGGGGTGGGCCGAGACCTTAAATCGCTGGCACTTCTGGCACCCCAGAACCCAGTTACGAATATCTGTGTTCATGTGGGGCCAGAAGTACCGCGCTTTGATAAGGTCCCGGCTAGCCCGAATGCCAGGATGGTGAAGGGAATGGTAATGGAGGAACAACTGCCGCCTCTGTTCCGGTGGGACGTAAGGGCGCGGTGAATCGGCCGTTACGTCGCACCAGAGGTTGAGGGGCGGCAGTTGTTCCAACTTGGAGGCGGAAATGAGGTTGGAGAGGGCTGGGTCAGTGGAAGGGTTCTGTTTGTTTCTGAGGGATTGGGGGGAGGGGAACGGCAGTAACTCCGCCACCGGCGCGGGGGTAGGGGTGGGTCGGGAGAGCGCGTACGCCACGCAGTTGTCAGCCCCCGGCAAGTATCGGATATCGGACGTAAATTGTCCGATAAACTCGAGTTGCCGGAGGCGACGCGGGGAGGCGGATTTGCGGTTTTGGAGGAGGGCGTGGGTCAGGGGCTTGTGATCGGTGACGACAGAGAACTGCCTGCCCTCCACGAAGTCACGAAAGTGCTTGATGGCTTCGTGGATGGCGAGGAGTTCTCTGTCGAACGTGGAGTAATTTTTCTGGGTGGGGGACAATGTTTTCGAGAAGAAGCCTAGGGGTTGGGGGGTGGCGCCGGTGTGCTGGTGGAGCACTGCCCCGATGGCCCAGTCGGACGCATCGGTAGTGATGGAAAGGGGAGCATGGGGATCGGGATGGGCTAATAGAGCGGCGTCTACTAGGTCCTGTTTGCAAATTTTGAAGGAGGAGGTGAGTTGGGGGGTCCAGGTGATGGGACGGTTGTCATTTTTTTTGGAGGGCTGGGGGATGGCGTGTATGAGTGGCTGTTGATGTTGTGCTGCGTGTTTTATGTGTCTGCGGTAAAAATTTAACATACCCAGGAAGCGGCGGAGTTCCGTCACAGTGCGGGGTTGTGGAAAATCACTGATGGCGTGGACCTTGTCCGAGAGGGGCTTGATGCCTTCGGACGAGACTTGGTGGCCGAGGCAGCGGACGGAGGGTTGGCCGAGAACGCATTTTTCAGTGTTAACGAGGAGGCCCTCGGCGGAGAAGATGTCGAGGATCTGTTGGAGATGGTTGAGGTGTTCTTCTGGCGTTCTGGAGGCTACTAGGACGTCGTCGAGGAAGCAAAAGACGAACGGTAGGCCTCGCAGGATGCTGTCCATATAGCGCTGCCATGTCTGTGCTGCGTTCCTCAACCCGAAGCCCATTTTCACGTATTCGAATAAACCGAATGGGGTAATGATGGCGGTTTTTTGGACGTCGGGGGGGTGGATGTTAATGTGATGGAACGCTCTTGAAATGTCGAGGGTAGAGAAGATAGTAGTACCATGTAGGTGTGACGAGAAATCCCGTAGGTGGGGAACGTTATAGAGATCCGGTGTGGTTTTAGTGTTGAGGCGCCGGTAGTCCCCGCAGGGGCGGATATCCCCATTGGGCTTCTGCACGATGTGGAGTGGAGAAGCCCAAGGGGATTTCGAGGGGCGGACGATACCGTCGGCGATTAGTTTGTTAAAGTGTTGTCGAGCTTTTGATAGTTGAAGGGGGTGGAGTCGTCGGGCCTTTGCTGTGATGGGGGGGCCGGAAGTCTCGATGTGATGTTGGACGGTGGAGATGTGGGCAGAGGGGCGGCGCTGGGGGCGGTAGTTGAGGAGGAGGCGTTCAAATTGCGTGGGGGGGTGGTTGATGGCATGTATAAACCCAGGTATGGGTTTATTGGTGGCGGGGTCTATCAGGCGCGCATTCCGGACGTCGACCTGGAGACCGAAATACGCTAGGAAATCGGCCCCCAGGATCGCCTTCTCCACATCCGCCACGGTAAAGTCCCACTCGTACGCGAGTCCGCTCATGTAAACGGAGGAGCGGTACGTCCCGTACGAGGGGATGGTGGTACCGTTGGCGGCGTAGAGAAGTTGCCGGTAGCAGCGCGCCTGACGACGGAGGATATTATTGGGGAATATGGATAGCGCCGCCCCCGTGTCCACCAGGAAAGGTACGTTGGTTTTCTTGCAGCGCAAGAAAAGTCGCTGGTGGGTAGGCAGGGCGTGTTGCAGGATTGCGGAGGTGGGTATTTGTGCTGGCGGTGGGCGGTCCTCTTCGAATGAGACGCGGGGCGTTTTGTTGCCGTTCCGGAGGGGGGGAACGGTGGTGTGGGTAGGGAGGCTGGTCTGATTCGTAGGAGGTTGGTTGGTCCCGTAGTGGCGGCGTGAGTTGCGGCCGGAAGGGTGGCTGCCCTGGAAGCGGGCGTGGAGGGGCCGTTCCGTGGTGGGGGAACGGTGGCGGCGGCGTGAGTTGCGGCCGGAAGGGTGGCTGCCCTGGAGGCGGGCGTGGAGGGGCCGTTCCGAGGCGGGTGAACGGTAGATGGTGGGGTGAGGGTGCGGCGGCGCTGGCAGGCGCGGCCGGGAGGTTGGCGGCCGTGGCGGCGGCGTAGGAGGGGTATCGGGGCCTCGTGGTGGTGGTATGAATGCGGGCGGGGGGGGGTCGGTCATGGTCCCCCCCGTGTTGGCGAGGAGGGGGGCCCGCCGGGCTTACCGGCGGGCGTCTGCGTTTCCCTGCTTAGGGGCGAAGGAGCAGGGGGGTTGGCATTTGCGGGCCTCCCCACCGAAGTTGACATGATAGAAACAACGGTGGGGGGGGTCCGCAGGGAGGTAGGTGGTGTTGGTGGGGCGGTTTGAGGTGGAGGGGCGTGCAGCGGCCGGGGACCGCCCTCTGCGCTGGCGAGGAGGGGATGCGTTGCGGCGCTCGGGTGAGCGCTGGCGACGGCGGTCGGCGGAGGGGTCGCGTCGGCGATCCGTCGAAGTGGGGCGACGTCTGTCGAGGGAGGGGGGCCGGTCGCGGTCTCGGGACTTGGTGCGGTCCCGTAGAGGCGGGGGGTGACGCGGCGTACGTACTTCGCTGACGGCGGCCGCTGCGGCCAAGTCGTGAACGGTGTCCGCAAGTCGCAGGAGGGGCTCGTCGGGACCGTCGAGATGGCTGGCCAGGGCCATCTGGATGGGGTGGGGGAGGGCACGTAACCAGAATGTGCGTGCGATGTCAGTGGTCATAATGCCCTGCAGCTGGTGTCGCAGCCGTCGGTAGAGGTGGGAGGGCTTGAGGTCGCCGAGGTGTTGAGGTTGGGAGAGGGCGGCGACTCGGGCGATCTTTGACGGCTGGTAGGTGTTGATGAGGCGGCTGCGGAGGTCGTCGTACGCAGCGGCGGCGTCGGGGGAGATATCTGAAGTTTGAAGCAGGATCTCGTATGGTAGTAACGAAATGATCCGAGAATATCTAGTTTTCTGGCTGCGGATGTTGGCGGCCGAAAATGCAGCGTCCAGCTGGAAAAAGCATAGTGCGGGGTCGTGCGTGTAGAAGGGGGGCAGCGACAGAGGGAAAGCTGCGGACGCCGTCATGACGTCGGCGGCGGCCGCGGCCGCAGCGGCGGTGGCGGCTGCGGTGGACGTCGCGGATGCGGAGGAGCCGGGCGGTGAGAGGCTGGTGAAGGGGTTGTCGGCGGCGTCAGTCGTCGCAGCGGTCGGCGGCTGCAGCAGGGACGGCCGGAGGAGCGGCGGCGTCGGAGAGTTCGGGTCCATGTCTGTAACTAAAATTCAAAAATTTGAGGTGGTTTTGAATTTTGAAATTCGCAATCGGCGGGAGCGGAGGTGCGTTGAGTTGAGAGTTGAGTGGTGAGGTTGGGCCAAGAATTGCGAATTTACACTGACTGTTGAAATTTGAATTTAAAATTTGGGACACCGAACTAGACTGGGGCGACACATGAGTTGGGAAGGTGGGAAGGAAGAAGGTTGAGTGAACGTCGGGTTCACCACTGTGATGAATTTAAAATTCTCATCACGGTGGCGTGGAAGGAAGGAAGGTGAGTGAGTGAATTTACCTAGGCGGCTGTAGTCAACCGTTCATCTAGGTAAAGGAGAGGAAAGGAGGAAAAGTCGCAGGCGGCTGTAATCAACCGAACATCTACGACTTGGGAGGAGAGAGAGGTGGATGAGGGAATTTTACCTAGGCGGCTGTAGTCAACCGTTCATCTAGGTAAAGGAGAGGAAAGGAGAGGTCCCTTGTCTAGGCGGCTGTATTCAACCGATCATCTAGACAAGGAGGAGGAGAGAGGAGGTGAAATTCTCAGGCGGCTGTAGTCAACCGATCATCTGAGAGGGAAGGTAAGAGAGAGAAGAGAGAGCTGGTTAGAGGAAGTGTCGAATGAAGCTTGAGCTCCAGGATCCAGGGTTTTATAGTACTTGGGGGCCTCTCCCTCCAGCTCCTTGCAGGGAGCTGGTAGTGGGGCCCCAGGTTGAGTAACCCTGGGTTCTGTCGCCTGTCCCCACTCATATCTTTATTTACGGAGCTTTAGTTTGGCGTTTGGATATTGGTGAGAACTTAATATAATAGGAGTGTTCCCGGGAGGGACTCACGACAGTTTGAAATGGTTTTTCTTAACAAGTTACTTTGTAGAGTTGGCTGAATTGACTAAACCACTGACCTTGAGCTTCTACTCTAGGCCAGAAGGAAGTTAATACTTAAATAATCGATACCTTCCTACGCTAAGTATCAGATGATTGATTCGAAATGAATGATGGCGTGAGTGTTGCTGCCACTCACTGCTGTTTGAACCCTTGTTCGACCGGCGTATTCCTGTGGTGGGTGCAGAAGCGATGGTGTAGACCCTTCTGTCAAACTGGTACTAAACCCGAGACCAGGCCACTACAATAGACCCCATGGTTTCGCGATTGAAAGGGGGCATCCGTGACCTTGAAATCCAGCCTTGGATAAAAATAACCCAACTCCTTTCCCTTCCAGCGAATGACGGCTATCGACGAGAGCGGAATCGATTAGAAATGAAGTCGGTTTGTCAAAAGTGGCATGAAAGGCGGCCATCAACAGTCTGTCCTTTGATGAGAACAAGAGTGTATGGGAGTGGGAGAACCCAAGGCACACTACCTTCTATGGCACGAATGGATCAGAGGTTATACAGATTGTAGGAGTGCAAGTGAAAAGATAAACTTCGGAATTGCAACCGTAAGTACTACCCAAATTCCTACAGCCTTTCTATCCATCAATACATCCGGTTCTTTGATTAAGTAATATTGTCCACAAAAAGCAGACAAATAAATGACCACAAAGGGTGAAGGGTTTCAAGTTAAACGATGTTTTTACTTGTTTTGATTTGGTTTCGATTGTTGTAAGAAGGACCTTTGCACAATCTTGTCGGTCCACTTCGCCTAACATCGCCTAAGGTCGTTTGATCGTGGGATCAGCTTAATTATTATGTTGAAATCAGCCCATCAGGAAGCCCTCAATTTAATAGAATATACGGTTGGTTCACGAATTCTATAATTAACTATTTTTCGATAATCGTAAGCATAACGTCTGTTAAAGTTGAAAACTCTACAATTTATTACACAACGATTTATTATTTACCTATCTGCCTATCTTTACCTATTTACCTATCTGTTTTGTGTGGTCAATACCTACCCTCTTGCTGCAAAGCCGATCAGGCTGCAAAGTTTCTAGACAAACTAGGGCTCAAATGGTGCCTGAGTGCGAAAGACCGAATTTTTGTTAGACCGAAAATGAAGTAGATGTGCATGATACGGCGTACGGTGGACAGAATTGCATTTCTGGAATCTACGCACTTGAAACGTAAATGAAAAAATGTTGAGGGGGTGTTATAAAAACGTTTTGCTGAGCGAACAAGTGATTCACAGAATAAATAATCAACCAAAAGTGTCTGTCAAACAAATCTAAAATTAAGTTATTCTTAAACTGAAACAACCAACTCGCTTTCATTCAGGCATACGTTATTATAATTAGGTGTTCCCTAGGAATGATAATCTGGGCTGGACGTAGGCTGGATGTATATCGTTCATTCACGATCATGCTGATGAAGCTTTTCACTGCCCAAATTTCAGAGCCTTTCTGTGAACGAACAGCTGGACCTAAAATGCTCCGGGTGGTCTCAAAAAATCTTCAAGAGCTTCAAATCAGTTTGAAAACGTCAAAACAATTCCCCCTTCTAAGGAAAGTGCGAAGTAAGGAGGACGACCAGAAATTTGGTTTATCATTTTCAATAATGAACCTTTGGAATGTAAAATAAACAAATTGTCCGCCGAACACCGTACTTAAATTTTCCTTAGTTACCATGTACCAAAATTGATGAAATTTGGTTCGTAGGGCCCATTTGGGGTCTAGTTGTTCCGCGAAGCTCGGCGTTAACGTCAGTCATCTCTAAGGCGTGAAAAATAGGGGTTGAAATCTCCAGGACGCCGGTACCTCGAATTTTTCTACGTCTTTAAATAGTTCTTGAACTTGGGAGTTTTTTGAGACCGCCCGGAGTTTGCACCGACAGGATTCGTCAACAGGAGGGTGAATAAAATCATAGACATTCAGCCCAGATATCATCGCTAGGGAGCACCTGATTATAATGACGGACGGCTGTATGAAGTCGAGTTGGTCGTTCTATGATATTATTCCATTTGAAAAATGATGGCTTTTTGGATTTTGCTGATAGGTACATTTGCAACTAGAACACACTTTGAAGTATTATTGGGTAAATTATTACACAACGGTTTATTATACTACCTACGCAGAAGGGGCATTTATACAGGTAAATTATTACACAACGGTTTATTATTCACCTTATGCTTCATGAATAAGTACAAATAATTAATTATTTGATTATTGAATTCCGCGCGTTTGTATGCAACTTAATTCTCCGGCCCCTCCAGCTTCCCTGGAGGGAGCTCGAGGGTAGGTACTTACCACAGAAAAAAGTGATCTACGCAGAAGGGATATCTATAAGTACTCATAAATAGGTAATAAACCTCTGTGTAATAATTTGTAGCGTTTTTTATTCTATTTTCCATTAAATTTCGGGGTGGAAGGGGGGGGGGGGGAGGGTTAAACAATTGCATGCTCGATTCCAAAGGTTCATTAGGTAGGTATTGAAAATGATATACCAATAATAATTAACCGTTTTGTAATAATTTGCAGCGTTTTTCGCTTCAGTACGTTGTAACGTCAGCAGAAAAACGTAGTACCTATCAGCTATGTCTTCCAAGCAATTCAATTATTCATATTAGACTATTATAGAGCTTAATAAAGGGTTTTCGTATATATTCCAGTAATGGAGTGAACGATGTAAACGACCATAACCTGGTAAAACTATGGCCTCTTTTTTGTTCGAAAAATTGGTTTGGTAACTGTTGATATTATTGGAACAGTTCAAGTAGCTAGATAACACTGACTGACAATTCATATTATATCTTTGGGAAGAAATCTTACTACTGGGTCCGCTGACCAGGTGCCTCACGCAATTTAAAATAGGCTCAAATTCTGCACATGTGCCAGGCTCAATAATAGCTAGTTTACGTAAGTTTATGGTTAAATATTTATCAATAGCTACAAGAATGATGGAGCTTTGAAAGTTACTCCATTTGATTCAGCGCGCTGGAAAACATGAAAAACTATAACGAACACACATTTTTCTGGCAGATGAAACAATTGGTGTCAGCATAGCACCATTCCCTAGTACCATGGTGGCACCATAAACTATATAGCAAATTTGGAAGGCCCAACGAGTCTACCCTCAAAATTTCATGTCAAAATACCCAACATTACGGCTTGCAGCGCGGTACAAACGTTGTCGCGACGTTCGGCAATGAAGGCCATATGGGGAAAGACGAAAGAAATGGTAAACGTTTCTGTTCGTAATCGAACGTTCTCCCCGTCGACCAATAATTTATTTTCACTACTCAGAGGGAACATGCTCCGGTTCAACTCTCGTGAACGCGTTATCATAATAACCATGAGCTATTCAATTGCGTCACTGATAAGAGTTAAGAGCCGATCGGCCGTCAAGGGCATAACAATCCCAGCCCGCTGCCTCGTATGATTCCCCGTTGCTACTCAACACACTTGAGAGATCAGTTTTGCCGGAGCGGCCTTGTCGCCGACGCGTTGAGTGATTTGAGATATATCTGGCAGTTTTTGACAGCTCGTCCGCCCATCAGTTTTTGCTATCGCGCGGCGCTCGACTGTCGGTTCGCAAGTGAGTTTGATGTTACTATAATGATGATCGATTGGTTATACCTGATTTCACACGTCCATCAAAAATACTTCAACGCACCGGTTATCTTGATCTCTCTATTGATTGATCTGAATAAATTATCATTATTCTGATCGTTCTTCTGAGGGCTTTTGGTGAGAGCCTTCTTCAGGCTCTACAGGCGTATAACATATCAATAATTTTGGTATATTATTGACAATATCAATAAAAACTTTCTACTCGATTAATCAGCCACGAGTGATTATAATCACCTGTTCCCCAGCAATGATTCCTAGGTTGGATGTATGCAGTTTCATTCACGCTCATGTTGATGAAGCTTTTCAGTGCAAACTGCAGGGCTTTAACGTGAACGAACGGCTGGACGTGCAATGCCCCAGGTGGTCTCAAAAAATTCTCAAGTTCCATAACAACATAAAACGTTTTAATCGAGCTAACGGCACCATGGAAATGTTGAGCCCTATTTTTCACCGGAGATGACTGACAGTAACGCCGAGCTTCGCCGACCCGTTAGACCCCAAAGGGACCTACAACCAAATTTCATCAGTTTCCGTTCATAGTAAGTAGGTAACTAAGAAAAAAAAAGGAAGTACGGTGGCGGTATTCATCTTGAATGGGAAACCACCAAATCGGGGGGGGGGGGGGAGGTTACTTTTTTTTCTGTTTCATTGAAGGAGCGGATCTCACACTAAGAATACCTAATTGCTAATACTCCTGAATGTTCGACATTTTCAAAATGGAGACCATCAGCGACTGTCTGACAGCTTGCACAACCAGCTGAAACTGGTGTAAACTTGAAAATGATACATTTTTTGGTGCAGCTCTTCTATCAAATCTAGATGCGACTTCGGAATTTCGAAAATATCAACATTTTGGACGGGATGGGGGCGTGCAGAAACTCCACCGGGACCGAATAACCTGAATTAATATAACACAATCGACCCTCAACATTTGCGGGGGATAGGGACCGAAGTTATTTCGTGAATGTTGAATTCGCGAATGTTGGGACTGTTAACCTGTGTATAAAGGGGGGATACAGACCGGGAAAATCTGGAATACATAGTGTCACAAAAATCCGTGTTTTGCCTTGGGAAAAAAATTCTTTACATATTTTTTAGCTTTTGCTCGAATTAAGAGCCCACTTCTTTACATTCCTTACTTACATTCCTTTGATTCATGTCTTCCATCCAAACGAACAAAGCCGTTTCAGTTTTTTGCACTGTTCATCGCGCACTTCACCATGTCTTTTTCGACACACTTTCACCAACAATAGCAGCACTCTTACGTAATTCAACTTCTTTTCTTTTATTTATACACCGTACATTTGACTCATCAATTCCAAATGGGCGGCCAACCGTCGAAGCACTTTCTCCTCATTTTAACCTGTCCAAAATAACAGTTTTATCCGTCACATACAATACTTTTGGTTTATTATTTTCAATAATAAACCTTTAGAATCGAGCATGAAGGAAAAAACGCTGCAATTTATAACACAGCGGGTTATTATTTACCTATATACATGCACCATCTGCGCAGATCGCCGTTTTCTGTTGTACCCGCGTACTCCCCCCAGGAAAGCCCTAAATCCAGTACTGGAGCCGGCCCGGCACTGTTTCATAAAACTACGCGGGATTCAATAATTCAATCATTAATATTATTTGTTGTTATTCATGAAGCATAACGTTTCTTCAAGTTACAAAAGTACCTACCAACAAAATCCAAAACAGCCAACATTCTTCAAATGAAACAATGTCACAGAACAACCAACTCGACTTCGTAAATCATCGGTGATTATAATCAGATGTTCCCTACCAATAATATCTGGGCCGAATTTGCACCGTTTCACTAACGATCATGTTGACGATGCTTTTCGGTTCAAACGAACGGCTGGTCGTACAATGCTCCGAGTGTTGTCAAAAAATTCGTTAGTTTGAGATAAATTTAAAAAAGTAAAAAAAAAACCCTTCTATTGAAAGTTTTCGAGCTACGGCGTTCTGAAAATTTCAACCCCTATTGTTCACCTCTTAGAGGTGACTGACAGTAACGCCGAGCTTCACGGACGCACCAACTAGACCCCAAACGGGACCTATAAACCAAATAACATTAATTTAGCCTCATGGTGACTAAGAAAAGTGCGTAGTACGGCGTACGGTGTACGGCGGACGGACATAAATTTTTAAATTCCATTTTCGGATTCTACGTACCTTGAAACGGAAACCATCAAATTTGGAGGGGGGGGGGGGGGGGGGTTAACAATTATTTTTTTCAGGGTCGATTCCAAAGGTTCATTATTGAAAATAATAAACCAAAATTTTGACCCCCCCCCCCCCTCCACCCGCCAAATGATGAGATGGTTGCCGTTTCAAAGTACGTAGAATCCGAAAATGGAATAAGTGAAAGGTTCTCCCCGTTTGGGATCTAGTTGGTCGGCGAAGCTCTGCGTTATTGTCACAGTCATCTATTTCTAAGGGGGTGAAAAGTAGGAGTTGAAATTTTCAGAACACCGTAGCTCTAAAACGTTCAGTACAAGGGCAGGGTTTTTTCAACGGTTTTCAACTGATCTTGAACTAAACTACTTTTTGAAACCACCCGAAGCATTGTACGTCCAGCCGTTCGTTTGATCGAAAGGCTTCGTCAATATGATCGTGAATGAAACGGTATGGATCCGGCCCAGGTATCATTGCAAGGGATCCCCCTGATTACAATCACGGATGGCTGTATGAAGTCGAGTTTGCGGTTCTGTGACATTATTTTATTTGAAAAAGTATGGCTCTTTTGGATTTTTTTTATAGGTACGTAACTTAAACAAACGGCATGCTTACGAATAACAACAAATTATATTAATGATCGAATTATTGAATCCCGCGCATTTTTATAAAATGTAATTTCCGGGCCGGCTCACGAGGGCTCACGGGCACGGGAGCATGAGAGCAGGTATTCACCACAGAAAACAGCGATCCACGCAGATCTATACAGGTAAATTATTACACAACGGTTTATTATTTACCTTATGCTACAATAATAACAACAAATAAATAATGACTGAATTATTGAATCCCGCCCATTTTTATGAAACAGTAATTCCCGGGCCGGCTCCAGTACTCGTTTAGGGCTTTCCTTGGGGAGCACGAGGGTAGGTATTGACCTCAGAAAACTGTCATCTACGCAGAAGGGGCAGCTATACACGTAAATAATCGTTGTGTAATAACTTTCAGTTTTTTGTTTTTTTTTACGTTTTGGTGTGGAGTTGGGGCCCGAACACGATCATGTTGCCATAACGATAGCATGAAAACTGACTAAGCTTCTAAAATAACTACCTATCCTGTTAAAGGTTTTAAGTTTGTGGTCCCAACAACGAAGAATTCGTCTGAATCCACAGATAACTCATTGTACTGTGACCATACTTACTGGCAAAACATTGCGTCGAAAACGACCTTGACCGCTGGACCTCGCGGATGTTGAGGCCTACGTTCGCGAATGTTGGGACCTGGTATAGAGGCTCGCGAATGTTGAATTCACGAACGCTGAATTCGCGAATGTTGAGGGTCGAGTTTATTATAGGTGTATATATTTTTGTTCCTTCCAAAAATTGTAAAAGATGTCGCATCTACAATTGCTGCAGCTGTATGAGCATTGAGGAGCATTTAGTTTTCCTCGAGTGGGATGGTGGTGGTGTAAAAATGTCGATCGCAGCACTCTGGGCAAACTGTTTAGGTTTTGGATCTACAGCTAACTTCAGGGTGGTACTCTTTTTATGTTGCAGGAAACGGAGTAGCTATGAGTGGTGACACCAAAAACATCATCCTCGACCGGGGCAACGGTACCACCTGCACAATCAACCTCCACGGAGCGACCATAACTTCATGGAAAGTGTCAAGAGTCGAACAGCTGTTCGTGAGCAAGAAAGCCGTTTTCGACGACAAAACCCCCATCCTGGGAGGTATCCCGATCGTCTTCCCGCATTTCGCCGACTGGGGCGACAAACCCTTCCACGGTTTCGCCAGAGTCTGCCGGTGGTTGGTCGAAAGTCCCCCGACCGAAACGGACGGTGGAGACGTCAAAGCGGTCTTGAAACTGATGGACACTGCTTGGACACGGCAGTTCTGGGACTACACGTTTGGCCTCACTTTGGATGTCGTTTTGGGACGGGACCGTTTGGTGACGGATATTTCCGTGAGCAACCCGAGCCCAAAACAGTCGTTCGCCTTCGATCTCCTACTCCACACTTACTTCCTCCTCCCGGACGTCACCAAATGCACCATCACCGGCTTCAAAGGCTGCGCATACGTCGACAAAACCAAAAACTTCCAGGAGTTCACTCAAGATTCGGACACCATCTCTGTGCGCAAATACACAGATAACATCTACAAAGACACCTCTGACGAGCACCTCATTTCAAACGTGTCCAACGGCAAAAGCATCAGAATGATCAAAGCCAGCTACCCGGACACCGTCGTGTGGAACCCTTGGTCTGACACCGTCAAGAACTTCCCGGACCTAGACGAGTCCGAGTACCCGCATTTCTTCTGCGTCGAAGCTGGCAACGTCGCCAAACCAGTACTTTTGGCCCCTGGACAGACCTTCAAGGCCTCTCATGTTTTGCAAGTCCTTTAAAGGACATGCAAAACTTCATGCCAGAACTCTCAAAAAACAGTACTGAGTGTACAAGTACTGATCCCAGTAGGAGGAAACTGGTGCAGGCTGACTGCACCCGCACTATGAGTAATATTTAAAGATGATGTATTTTGATTGATAAATTAAACTTTTTCATTGAAAATAATCTCGTCGTCTTCCCTGCATAGTATACCTGATTTCATAGAGCTTTACATGATTAATTAATGAGCCAAGTATATTTCCCCACGTATATTTGTGGGGAAATATAGCAAAACTTTCCCATCAATAATGAGCCAACCTGTATGACTCGAAACCAAGGCCTACCAAAGCCTTCACTTTTCCTTTTCTTATGATCGTTAAGGACAATTCCGAAACGAGTAATTTTTTTTTCATTAATTTTTTTCAGAATTATAACTATTGTTATTATTCTAACTTATTCTGTTTTTATAGTGTTCCTAGTGACTTAATTTATGTTTGACTTGGTATGCTGTG
Source organism: Leptopterna dolabrata (assembly GCA_954871275.1). Classification (NCBI taxonomy): domain Eukaryota; kingdom Metazoa; phylum Arthropoda; class Insecta; order Hemiptera; family Miridae; genus Leptopterna; species Leptopterna dolabrata. The sequence continues at coordinate 24,607,731 of OX940983.1, forward strand.
TCGTATGGCAACCAAGATTATGGGCAGCTCGCCGTTTTTATTGTAAATAAAGTGGTTGTTCTCTCTTTAATAATTGTCTCATAATTCGAACTTTCAGCTAATTTTCAAAGAAAATTAAGCTGTTGAAATGGGTCCAAATTTTAACACGAATTTTTGAAAGTTTTGTATAGGCAAATCCATGTCAGAGCATCCTAAATTCATCCCTAGATTTTAACAAAAACTTATATACATATATTTGCTTGTGTCATCCAAACGATATCTATCCTAGGGTAAATGATAAATATTCCAAATTTCGCCAAAACTTTCGTATTGCCAAACAAAAGGATGAGTGAAGATGAGCAATTTTCAAAACGGAGGTCAAGTTAGTATGAGATTTGGGAGGTCAAAAATCAGGAAAAATGCTAAAATTGCTAACAATTGACATAAAATCACTGAAAGTGGTATGGATGGGTGAGTAAAACAGAAAAATACCATGTCAGTTGTCTTTTATACAGAATAGGGGTCATATGTGGATTTTTTGGGGTCAACAATTCCACGCTGCCGCTATGAGGGATGGTGATTCACGACGGAGGGACTATTTCAATGATAGAAATATTTGTATCCAAAAATTTGACTTTATAAGGGTCAAAAATTGGTACAAACTAATAAATCACGAAAAAAAGTTTTAATTTTAACACAATAGTTCTTTTTACACAATAGCACGAATATTTCCTTGAAAATTCGCTCTTATAGCCATGCTGCATGACTGGAACTTTTCTCCTTTTGTTCAAGGTCCCTTGAGTTCGGCATTATCGAGAGTCGAGTGTTTAGTTCTTTAATTTCTTGTTTAAATTCATAGTTGGTGAAAGAGTTTGTTTGAAGTCCCCTAAGTGGGGAAAGTTGGTTAGGGAGGGGAGAAAAAGTGGTTGGTGGGTGGTGAATGAGGGGAGGGTGGTTTTAGTGGTTGATGGAGGGGAGGGGAGGGTTGATATAACTGGGGGGTTTAGCCCGCGGCTCGTCAATTCATAGCTAAGTTAGGTGGATGGGTGACGGTATCAGGGAGCTGAGGTGATGTTATGCGGAGGGGGTGAGGTTGTGGGTAGGGGAGTATAACGGGAGGTTTTAAAAGAGAAGTTGAAGGCGGTGAGGGGGGGTCGCCGCGGAGATAGCCACCGAGTGTATGCAAAGGTGATGTGAGGGTTGTGTTAAAAGGGTCGTGGGGGGGGGGGGGGGGTGCGAAGGCGGAGAGGCGAAGGGAATGAAAAGGGAGAAATGCGCTCCCGCCCGCACGGTGGTGAAGGGAGGGGTGAAATTAAAGGGCATAAACTCTACTGGTTTAGTGCACTCTCGCCTCCCTCCCCCGGCTTCGCCTCTTCAACGTTCTACCTCACCGTTTTCACCCTCCCTTCAAGCAGCCTTTCTCTTCAACAAATCAGACGACCGCGTCGTTAGCTCTCCCGCTGGCAATTACCCCTCTCCGCCTTCACGACTGCCACAACTTTCACCCCACCTTTCACCACCACTATCACCTTTCACCCCACTCACCCACCCGCATCTCATCTCTCTGTCAGTCTTGAACAATAATCAAACAGCAGCAACTATATCAACCTCAGATCAACTTAAAATTACTAAATTAATCTTACAATGGAAAGATTACCAACATCCAGAGGTCTCGTGACAGAGACATGAATAAAACATAAATTTTTGGTCGAGTAATCCATGGGTTGCCTGGCTCGGCCTTGGCACTTTTGGTGGAACTAGTTGTCTTCATTCATAATAGGTAATAATTTGTAGGATATTTTCTACAGTAGTTCGAAAGACAGGATGTTTTTCAATTAACAATCCGTTAGGGCCATTAGGGAGATTACAAAGCGACATTCCACGTATTAACCAAGTTCGAACAGTTTATTTTTTTCTCGAAAGTTGATTTACAGGATTCAATTATTGAAAAGGGATAATAATCCCATATCTATATATAACAAATAAATAAATAGATGAGCAGTGAGCAGCATACCTATACGGAACACTAGAGACTACTGGAGTTTGTTTGTACCACTGGGTTGTGGGTTATGGCGGTTCAACGGTTTCACGTTTGCGCATGCGCAGTCGCTGCTACTGCTGCGAATGCATACGTATTCATACGGGACCAACGAGGGCCTAACCCCGAACTACTACGAAGTTTGGTCCAATTTGGACCACTGCAGTCTGGGTTATAGTAGCTCAATGGTTTTTACGTTTGCGCATAATATGCAGTCGCTAATACTGCATTGCTAATAATGCAGGCGCTAATAAAAAAGCGACGAAATTGATATCGGACCAACTAGGGCCTATCCCTAACTATCATCAAAATTTGAGCCAATCTGTACCATGGGTTGTGGTTTATGGCGGGTCAACGTTTTTCACGTTTGTGCATGTGCAGTCACTAATACCGATACGAAAACGGCAAAATTCATATGGGACCAACGACGACCTAACTCCGAACTACTGTCATCATTTGGGCCAGTTTGGACCATTGAGTTGTGGGTTATGGTGGTTCAATGGTTTCACGTTTGCGCGCGTGCAGTCGCTACTACTGATACGAATTCGACGAAATTCGACCTAACCCTATCATCAAAATGTGAGCCAATCTGGAACATGGGTTGGTGTTTATGACTTAGCATGCGCGCTGGAAGTACCATTTGACTTTATTTAACGAGCTTGTTTGAATAAGTTTTTACTAGAGTTTGGCACGGTACATTGTGTTTGCGCAGTTCACGTCTAGTCGTTGTACTTGACTGACGAGGGTTCCACAAACCGATGGGCAGTATATGACTGTCAACAGACCTGCCCCCAACTAACCCTAACTTGGTTGTTGGATATTTGTTCTGATGTACGAAACTGGAGGAATCTGAGGTTCATTGAACAAAATTCCCAAGTTACCTGAAAACAGCCAAATCGCCAGGTGATGAAGAACTGAAAATGCACTTGCACTAGCCGTTTGTGCTCATTTTGAACGCTCTCGATTTGTATTGAGAACAGCAGTATGATACTTACGGAGAACGTTCCAGGGAAACGCGATAAAAGAGTGGAGGTCATCTCGGCGGGAAAATATTTATCGTTTCCCGCAGAGAGCCTATGGAACAAAGAGGTCGGGAAAGGGACCGCTAGTCACTGTACTTTACGGCGGAGGTGTTCAGACCCAAAGCGAGGGGCAGTAAGTCCAAGTTAGTCGCGGCGACTCACCAACAAGGAAAAATCTCCCCTCTGTCTCCGTATGGGTTTTCGTTCCCCCGTACAGGTCTAAGGAAGACGGGAGAGGCCTTAGACAATATGGACAAATGTTCTTTCGCCCGATTGTCGTCCCACCCGGCTTTGATTGTTCTCGACTCGACCGGGAAAGTCACCCGGGAGTCGAGAGCGAACTTGAAATATAAGCGGGATCGGTCAGGAATTGGGACTTAGTGGACGCCTGGGGGACGGACTTTGTGCCGTGACATCATATTAGTTGCGTACATTTGTAGGTACTTCAACTGCCGTACTTCGGTCGATGATTCAAAAGCCCCTAAGAGCTTTTCAGCATTGCTCGAGACCCTGTTAGTACATAGCTAGGAACTGCAATGACTAAGCCTCCGGAAACGTTTAAATAAATTAAATTTTTAAGAAATCGATAACCAATAAGATGCTTCAGATGCCCAACTGAGATGCTAATCAAGATACAAATAGCAGTACTTTGCAGACGATTCTAGTAGTTCTTAGTAATGGCAAAAATAGTTGTCACAATGGGGAATTTTCGATCAAAATTCCTCTTGGAAAAATTGTAGTTTGAAGTCCGTTTTCAAAAATGAGTGATATTTTTTAAATTAGGGTGACTGAAAGTAAAAATGCGGCAAGAAATGACGTATAAGGTCTATTGATATATGACTGGCTTTTGGCCCCTAGGAGGCGGAGCGAACCTTCGGAGGTAATGGTTCTCAATGCTGCCAACAGCATAAGAAACGGCAAACCTTCTTGGCAACCTTCAAGAACTTCCTGTGAAGTTTTGTGAACCTCCCCTCGGACAATCGTTTAAAGTGATGCAGTAGCGCTCCAAGCGGGATTTGAGTTGAACGACTCGGTGATTTACCTAATAAGTCATTTCTAGCGGGACTCAGAAATTCAAATTTCACAGTCGTTTTCTGCCTGGAAAACCCCTCTTTACGTGGTAAATAAACAGTTAATTTTCGTTATTGACCACAATTTGGCCAAAAAAGTGAGAATTTGTAACCCAAAAAAATTGCCCATTTCGTGGCTGAACTTAGTGGAACATGAAAACATTCTGTTTGCGTGTCCTGAACAAGAAAAACTGAATAGCTCAATCAATTTATTTAGAGAATACATTGAAATTTTACATGAATGATGCCACGTAGATTTATCGAAAATTACAGCACTGTCCAATGTGAAATTCTAAATAAACTGCATTCCTGAATGTTAGTTCTTGTAAGTTCGACTCAGAGAGTACTCGGTAACTGTCATAACGTAAGAACGTAATATATTAAAACATTCTCAGCTGGCCACATAACGCATGTGGTAGGTAACAACACAACACGAATGGCGTCATCACACATTACTTCATCTCAGTATGTTGGACTAAACCACCTCCTCAGGATGTTCGAAGAGTTGTGATGTCAGTACTCAGAGAACTCGTAGCGATTGACTTGCTTCGAAGGAACCACCGGGTCGAAGTTCGACTGTGCTGAAAAAACTCCCTGCTTCAATACAAACGAAACGGCCGAACTCTTCATCGGAAAGGTCAGGTATGGTTTTGGCAACTTCTTCACCCGGATTCCAAACGACTGTATCGGGGAAATTGACCTTGATGATGGACAAAGTCCGCTCTGGAGTGACGAGCTCGTGTATGGACCCAGTATCTTCGTACAACCTCGTAATAGGTCCGGTGATTTTTAATGGCTCTCCATCACCAACCAACTTCTCAGTGTCGTCCCTTTTAGTGAGATACGTCAAGCCGTTTAGCCCGTTGATGTTGCATTTGCTGACATCATCGATTTGAAAATACGTGTGGAGAACCAGCTCAAATGAAAATGGCGTATCTTTGCTCGGATTTGTGACAGTTACTTTGGTTTTTAGTTGTTTTTCACCCAGTAGCAAAGTGTACAGAAGTCGAAATTGGTGACCCCAAATCGACCTTGTGTAATCGTTGTCCTCCAGTACCAATTTGACTTTCATGTCTCCGTTAGCTAATTTGTCAATGTCAGACGCAAGGCTCCATTTACAAATCCTCGCAAACCCGTGGAGAGGTTTGTCTTCCCAAGGGCCGAATTTGGGGAAAGCAATGGGGATTCCACCTCTGATTGGGGATTTCTCGTCGAACACTGCTTTAGTGCTGAGAAATAACTGTTCGATGCCGTCTACTTTCCAAGACGTCAGCGTCGCTCCGTGCAGATTGACTGTGCACGAAGTTCCATCGCTTCTCTCCATAACTACGGCGTTCCTTTCGTGAACTGGGACCACCATGGTGCTGGAGAGGTGTCAACCTAAAAGGATAATTATATTTGTACCTATCTATATACCAGTAGTATAGTCATACATCTTCATACCTAATCTGATTAGGTTGAAGTTGAATGGGTCATTCTCAAACAGAATGTTAATATCCTGTCTTAAAACCTTCAAGGTTGAAACATAAAACCGGCTCGAACATACCAGTACTTTTCTTTTGTAGAGATGCGAACGTTTGGGAGCAGCTATTTTGAAAAGTGAGATTTTAAAAAACTAATGCTTATTTTATGAGGAACATAATAAAGCATAAGAGCTGAACAATAATTCGGCTTTTCCATTTCTGTTGGTTGCATCGTGTTGAAGCATTTGTCCAAGTTAGTTTATAGGTATAAGGTTCAATTCTAGTGCTGTTTTTGTTTTGTTTTTTCACCAAATAGTTATGATAAATAATGGTTGTTTAAAATGTTGACGTAAATATTGAGGTCAAACTGAAAATTTTGGTTGCTGTATTGTTGTTGAACGTTGTTACCCCCGATAACTCAGAGCGGTATTTGAATACTGGAAAAATATAATTTTCAAGGATTGAGAAACGAATGTGCATCGCCGTGATAGCTCAAACTGCAACCGACACTCCAAGTGGTTCTTATCTAAGAGGGAAAGTCTCTTTGAAATCACGAGTATTGCCGTAACTATATTTGATGTAGGTTACAACTGTTTTCGCACTATGACTGCATGACTGGTCCACCAAGCCTTCACATTTTGTCGATATTAACGATGTGAACATTTCTACTCAAGTATTACAAAACAAAAATTGTTGGTAGTTTAAGTCTGTTTATGATGGAAACTCAAAATGTGAGGTAGGCACCTCCGCCTCCTCACAAATTTGAGGCTTACTTACGCTACATTTGGATGGTAATTTTTCACTTCAAAAATAAGGAATCTGAAATGATATGAACCAAAAGTACTTCATGTTTCCATGATGCTGAATTATCCTAAAGTAGGCAGGTACTATCATACAACTCGATATAGTAATTATTTTCGGGAGTAAAACTGCCATTATAAGATTAGTATTACCCTAATAGGGGGAAATGCCCACTCCTTCAAAAGAAATCGTTCTTAATTTTAATGAGTAAAGAAGATAGAGTAAATGGAATGCAAGATAAGTGTTCGATATACATCAGGACTAGACAGTAGACATACCTGAATATTTTTATCGTAAGTAGAATGAAGAGTGGTCGAATGAAATAAACGAAGGCTGAACTATCTATGAAGGTAGAAATGGCTCACGTAGCCTTCTTCACCTCGTTTGTTCTCATTCTATCTCACTAGATATACACTGATTAGATACCGTAGCATTCGAATGTGCCACTTGAATGAGGCATTTCGAATCTTGGTTATTGAAGAACATACTTAGACTCACAGTGAAGAATTGTTACAGCTGGGTAATCGGTTGAATTAATTTGACGTTATTAATTTGAGATTTTTCATTGTCAATAAGATATGGCATTTTGTCTCCAACAATTTAACATTACGAATTATTTTTGCTTTGGAACGAATCATGGGGGCATTTCGGCAAATTACTCAGGGTGACAAAACTAAATCGCTGTTGTCAAAGCCATCGACGATAGTACCTGTCACATTTCAGTTCTCATAAACCGATCACTGCTCCATGTATTAATTTAGTCAAAAATTGGGGTACAACGTGAAACTCGACCCGGTCATTTTTGAAAATTCTGATGGTCGCTGAACCTCAGTATGACACTCGACATACTCCAAATGTTCACCTAATTTGAATGATAAGTTTGGCCGTGAATCTAACAAACTTATATCTGGGTAAAAAAAGTACCCTGAGGGGGGAGGTTGAAAATATTGTCACCCTCGATTCCGAAGTTTATTAATTAAAATAAAACTCAAAATCACCAGACATTATTATTGTACATCGCTGGATAGCTCGGAGTACCTAGTCTTATCTGACATAGAACTTGGTTGACTACGAGTACAACTTCTCTTTCATACGAAACCCAGTTTAGATGTTTCCAGTGCGGAAAATATTGACAGTTTCTATGCTTTAACAAACAAAAATGCAGCTTATAAACTATTTTAGGTATTGGAATATGAGGTACAGTGCGATATTATTTTATTGCAGTGCCAAGTTTTTCCCCATCCACTTCTCTGTGAAGTGTGGCATCACTAGTGGTTTGCAACCATTGTACCTACAATATTAGTACCATCTATGTCGTAGACTGACGGATACCATGGTAGGCTACTCAACCACCAATTTGAAACTAAATATAATTCGTCCTCACGAGCTCCCATACTTTGAATCAGCAGTATCAGGACATCAAAAGGAAATTAGAGTCCCCAAAGGATTGCCAACGTCAAATGTGAAGAGTAAGGGTTCCTCTCCTCTGATACTGATTCTTTCTACATCACAAAACAACTTGAGATTCTTGGAGAGCGGGGAGGAGCAGCATAAGCCGAAGGATTAGTTGAAGGGTCACTCCTGGGCGGCTCTTTTCACAAGGATAACACCCTTGATTAAAACCTCCTTTGACACTGTACACTACCTCAAGGTGGCACCTCCAATATAAAAGAGACTGCTGTTTTAAGGGGGGAGATTTAATTTGTAGTCGCGAAAAGGTTTCAGTAGTTGAGGTGGAGGACGTGCCAGCGCTAGTGACGTGGGTGGGACATGAGAAAAGGGACCCAGGTAAAGGATACGTAGGGAGTTGTCGCCTTTGATCCAGCGGTTAACCCCCCCTTCTCTAATTAGAACACTTTTAATTAACATTCCTTTGTCCGGTTCTCCTTTTGGGTTGGGGCGCAAGGTTTCCTGAGAGGAAACACCAAGGTGGATGGACAAATTAAAGTAACCGATTGAGGATGAGGCGGTTGAGGGAAGTGGAAGTTGCTATTTGAGGATGGTTTGGTCCCTGTGATGGACGCTCCCTTGTCTTCAGCATCCTGGAAAGCCCTTCTTCCTTTGCTTCCTCCTATCGAGTCCTTCCCATGAACAATTACTTGGATTATCAGACACGTAGTAACTACAACAAGAGGGCGTTTCAGTAAGGCCTACATGCACAAAATCTAAATTCAGTAACTCGATGGCAGCCAAATCTAAGTTTCAAAACTCCCTGACGTTTGGTTTATTATTTTCAATGAACCTTTGGAGCCGCATTAAAATAATTTTTTTACACCCCCCCCCCCCCCCCCCCCTCAATCCCCGAAATTTGATGGTGTCCGTTTCACGTTAAGTACGTAGAATCCAAAAATGGAATCACCAATTTCTGTACGTCCGCCACGGTAATTCGCACCTTTCTCAGTTATCATGAACCAAAATTAAGGAAATTTGGCTTGGATGTCCCATTTAGGGTCTAGTAGAACAGCGACTCTCGGATTTTTTCAATTGATTCCGAACTTGGAATTTTTTAAGACCACCCGGAGCACCCTACGTCTAGCCGTTACTTCACAGTAATCCTGAAGTTAGCACCAAAAATTTTCATCAACATGAGTGTGAATCATACGGTCATACATTCAGCCCAGACAATAATCATTTCTAGGAAGCTGATAATAATCACGCATGCCTTTCTAAAATCGTGTTGGTTGTCCCGTGATATATTTGAAGAAAGATGGTTATTTTGAATCTTGTTGATAGGTACTGTTGTAACTTGAACAAATTTGGTTCGGTGTCTGCCCACCTGTTTCCGCAAATTTGCAGGTTGGGCCCCAGGTGGTCCCTACGAATTACGAAACAATCGGATCATTAGTACGGCCATTGTGCATGCGCAAACTCGAATCCGAGGTACTCACTTTCTCGCGAATCAACGGATTATGCTCAAATTCGTTGAGTAGATGGACGTAGCTCCGAACAGATCCTATGAATTACAGAATGATTGGATCATGAAGACGGCCACTGTGCATGCGCAATACCAGTTACTCAGTTTCTAACGAATAAATGGCCCGATTATGCACTAACAATAAACAGTGATCTGCCCAGAAGGGGCAGCTATACATACATAAGCTGTTGTATAATACTTAGCAGCGTTTGTTCAAGTGCTGTTGACAAAAACCCCAGTTCAATGAAAATGCCCATAGAAACACTTCAATTTAATTAAAACGCACTGGATGAGCAAGTGGTTAAGTAGGCATAGGTATATGAATACCTCCCTCTGGAATTCTATGTAACTGAGCTATAGGAGGTGGGTTACGACTACTGAAGCTAATCTCAGTAGTTGCAGGCCTCCTGCTGTATTTCCAATCAGATCGAATAGGCGTCCCAAACACAAATCACCATTTAACGAATCCGAGGAATGAAACGGACATAGTATGAGTGGCTTCGCAAAATAGTGTCCAGGCAGCAATGACGGAGCTTTGGAAATCGCATACCTGGTGACAAGGCAGGAACACTTCATCAACCGCCTCTCAGCCCCCCTCCCCTCTCCCACACCGTCCGGATCGCCCATCAATTCAAATGGGATCGCTATTTATCATCGTGACAAATGCGCTACCGGCTTCGGATTGATGCATTCATTAATTAGGGAGAAATTCATTCAAGTCCGTTCGACGGTTTGTATGACGGGGGGGGGGGGGGGGGGGAGATTATAATGTTGGCGTGATTAATGCCTGATATCAGTCAGAGCTCCTGGGTGTATCGTCGGGCATCAGTAGCACAGGGGCCCCTTCACCGTGCATTATCGGCTCATATAACAACTAATCATTCTAGTGGACAGAGCCGGACTGAGACAGGATGACGATGTAAAAGCGCCTCACTCCATCAATTAATGCGTGGATTATTATTGATGAGTTGTAATTCTTCTGTTCCGTCAATGGAGTGAATCTTCTTCGTGGAAAGTATCAAGTAATACAAAATATTACAAATCCCAGTTCAGCAGCATGACTAGATGAGCGAATATTCAAAAAGACTTCAATAAAAAGTACTTATGTACTTTATTACGGGCGAACCTAATTGCAAGATACGTAAGAAATATTTCTGTACAGTTATAGATAAGAAACATAATAAAACTTGAATATGCTAACATGACACGTAGGAATAAAATTAAAAAATAAAAATAACTGCTAGCAAAGTGATGTCGAATGAAAGAAAAAAACGCTGCAAATCCCTGCACAACGGTTTATTATTTTGTATAGAATACCCTTCTGTTACAGATCACAGCTCTATGTATAGATAACCCGTCTATATAATATGATATTTATGTACTACTCTATACATATTATGTAGATCGCAGACCCTCCGTAGGTTAGTACCTAACCCCGTACTCGTTACTAGGTACCTACCTAAATCACGAGTTAAATGTTGCTAAAATAATTCTGCCGATGACAAACAGTACCTAACAAACAGAAACACACATAATGAAGTTCTGAAAAGAAATTGTTGATGAGGAGTGAAAAAAGTTGCAAAAGTACCTACCAACAAACTCCAGCCCCTTCTACGTAGATGGTATAATGAACCGTTGTGTAATAATTTACCGTTGAGTAATGATTTACCGTAGCCATCAATAATACTTCAACGTTTGTTCAAGTTTCACTACCTACCAACAAACTCCAATAGAGCCATCATTTTTCAAATTAAATAATATCACAGAACAACCAACTCGACTTCATACTCCGCCAATATAATCAGGTGATCCCTACCAATGATTGGCCGCATTCACAAATTCCTATTGTGGGCGCGTCTCTGGTTACGAGATTTGGTTTGAATTGTATACAATTTCATTCACACTGGAGTCGAAAATGCCTGTCGGTGCAAACTTCGGGGCCTTACTGCGAACGAACGGCTGGACGTACGATGCTCCGGATGGTCTTAAAAAACTCGCAAGTTCAAGAACTATTTAAAACCGTAAAAATATTTACGTAAAAAAATGGTATAGGCGTTTTGAAAATTTCAACCCCTATTTTGAACCCCTTAGAGATGACTCACAGTAACGTCGAGCTTCGAGGACCAACTAGACGCCGAACGGAACCTATAACCCGAATTTCATCAATTTTCTTTCATGGTAACTAAGAAAAGTGGCCCGTACGGCGTACGGCGGACAGACAGAAATATTTTTATTGCAGTTTTGGATTCTACATACCTTGAAACGTAAACCATCAAATTTTGAGGGGGGGTAAGAATTTTTTTTTTCATGCTCGATTCCAATGGTTCATTATTGAAAATAATAAACCAAAATGTAACAAGAAAGATAAAATACCTATTCGGGATCACGGCAATCTGCCATCGAGCGTAACGCTTCTCGCTCTAATGGGGCTGGTCAGCAAATCCAGTTCTGGGTACCGGAGTAGTAGGAAATTTGCTGTAAGAGGAAGGCGGGACAGAGGGCGCTGATGGAAGTAATTTGTCGGAGAAAAATCCACTGAGAAATGGGACTGGGAACGGGTACCGATATGGGGGATCAAAATGTTTATTTCCGAGAGGAGATTTGGACAGTCCAGCCCACTCCGGACAAGCTTGCACAAAAATACTATGTCCAACATGGATCTGCGACTATGGAGCGGGCTAAAGTTTCAAGCTTCGAGCAGGGACGAGTAATTAATAATTATCAGCAGGCGGAATGACATCGACCTGGCGACCAGCTGGGAAAGCCTTCATTATAATTCCTGGATCTCCAACAAATTACTAACCGCTGGACGTCCACGGAAGAAGCCATGCTGTCCGATAGCAATCACTTATATCTTTGTCATTTCTGACGACGTGATACCTGGATCGCATCAGATGTGTTAGAAGCACCATATTGGGATGGAGAGTTAGACAATTTAAGACAGACATACAATTATAAGCGTCATATATATGAGCAACGCGCAGTAGCCAATGCAGCAATGAAACGAGCACGAAACAGATATGTAAACACCCGCAGAACAAAGAAGAAAAAATCATGGATCGATTACATCAGCTCTGAAATTTCTGGCAACCCATGGGGATTCCTGTATAAGTACATGGCACAGAAGCTACTGTCTAGATCGGCTATAATGACGGTGCGTACCGCAGATGGATCACACACGGAGACTTGGTGGCCCGCACTACTAGATATGGAATGCCAGGAAACTTATTTCGATTATTAAAAAGTTATTTACAGGATAGAACGACAACAATAGCAGGAGGTAACTCCCGAGAGACACAGCTAAATAGCAAAGGATGTCCGCAAGGATCAGTATTGGGTCCCTACTTATGGAACATAGTCGCAAACACGCTAATTGTGAAATTAAAACAAGAGGGAATCACCATAATAATGTACGCCGATGATGGCACTATTATAATATCTGGAAACTCCAGGATACAACTTGAGAATATGGGCAACACAGCATTACATAACGTAAATGAATGGTGTAAGCATCAAAAGATGAAATTATCATCTGCCAAAACCCAGGCAGTAATTATCAAAGGAAAGCTCGATCCCGAACGGCCACCGGTCATCGCAGTAGAAGGGGACAGAGTCAGAGTGCTAAGAAAAATCAAGATATTAGGAGTATGGATAGACTCCAACCTAAACTATGTAAATCATATGATATACATATGTCAGAAAACGAAAATATATTATTCCAGATGATCCGCAAAACTTTGAGAAGACAACGCGTCGCTACCAACAGAACATTACTAACACTATACAAAGGTGTATTCGAAAGCCAGTTGACATACGCATGTCCCCTATGGGGACATACAGTTTCAAAAACTCACAATATTCGGAGACTAACTAGTGCACAACGTGTAGCACTGTTGGCGGTAACAAAGGCGTACAGAACGACGTCTAATGCAGCTCTTCAGGTCGTTGCTGGGGCGATCCCAATCGATTTGTTGATAATAAAGCGTGCGGTGACGTATCACATCAAGAATCAAAAATACCAAGAAGCAGAACGATTACTAGAAGAAATGCTACCATCAGGAGTCGATGAAGTCGTCTTAATGGAGTTCGTGTCAGAAACAATTTTAGCCAAGTGGCAATCCAGATGGGATGAGAGTGAGAAAGGTAGAGAGACCTACCAATATTGGCCAAACGTGAAAGAAAGACTCTCACAGAAGCTTGATATGGATAGATAGGTACACGGTACAAGCCGTTACTGGCCACGGAAATTTCAAGGCAAAACTAGTCAGCTTTGGTTTAGACTTTAGAGGATGATGAAAGGTGCACTTGAGGCGAGTTGGAAACAGCCCAACACGTTATCTGGAACTGTGTGGAATATCAAGATTCACGACCTTTTCTGAATGTTAGGGCGAACCTTCTTAAGTCCGACATTCCGAAAAATGGGGAACTATGGAAACATTTTACAGATATGTCACGTACGATATTACAGCAAAAAGAAACAAGAGAATTCGAAAATCAGCATATATAAAAAAAATTTATTTTTACCATCTCGAAAGAGGAGTCAAGAAACACATGTATACACTGGATGATACTTGAAACGGAAAATGAATCACCCCTGAATAAGGATTACAACGAAGTAAATTGACGAATGCTGGCACACTCAAAGATGGATCTGGGAAGAAACAGCACTCGGCTCGCAAAGTCCAGTGATTCGCAGATACAATAATGGTCAGGGAAAGCCCTAGCGGCTAGGTACCTAACTGACTGGGTGGAAGGAGGGTGCGATGCCTCCCTACCTTTCTGGAGTGGAGAGGGGGAAACTACGCTGTATGGGTGGTACTTATACCCCCTCATCCATCCCAAATTTTAAAAAACCTTGCATAATAATTTGCATTACCTTTTACTTTCTTTCCATGCTTCTCATGAATAACCCACATCTTCTTTACCTACCTACTACTTACAACCTTTTGATTTCATCTCCTCCTGCCACATCATCATCTAACCCCAATCAGTATAATTCGCTCTCTTTCTCTGCCCGGATGATGGGTAAGGTTGCTAGAATGTAGAGAAGAATGAAATTAATATAATTCATATATTGCTTCCGAGTCTGCGAAGCAGCGGAAGCCTTGTGTTCACTTTCGTGAGCCAAAAAATTTTTGTCTTCAGAAATCAAAATTTCCACTTGCATTTTGCGTTTCAAAGCCTACTGAACAAATTTGGTTCCGTGTCTGTCGGTCTGTGAGTCTGTGAGTCTGTGAATCTGTGAGTCTGTGAGTCTGTCCGCATTTCCTTGTTACAGCCATAACTTCCACGATTTTGAATTGATTCAGCTCAGATTTTGAGGGATGGTGCGGATAAGGCCCCTTGAGGTCCCATACAAATTTCAACATGATTGATCCAGCGGTACGCCCTGCGCATGCGCTAACGTTAAATTCAACAAACACGCATAACTTTCACAATTTTGATTCAATTTCGCTCAAATTTTCAAGGGTTGTTTGGACAAGGCCTAGTGAGTTCCAGTATGAATTTCAGCATGATCGGACCCTCGGTGCGCTCTGCGCATGCGCTGGCGTGAAATAGATTCAATTTCCTTGTTACAGCCGTAGTAACCAAAGATTTCACCCAATTTCAATGTAATTCTCAGGGATTAAGCGGGTAGGGCCCATTGAGGTCCCATATAAATTTCAACATGATAGAGCCAGCGGTTCGCCCTGCGCATGCGCTCTGTCTGTCTGTCTGTCCTTCTATGCACGGCCAAACGGCTCGACGGATATCGACCAAATTTGGCACGAATATCCAGTAGGCTCCCAAGTTGTGCAACGTCGCATTTTCAATTCCCTGACCATAGCGGAACTATGGTCGACCATGGTCAACTCCTGAATGGCTTGATGGATATCGACCAAATTTGGCACGAATATCCAGTAGGCTCCCAAGTTGTGCAACGTCGCATTTTTAATTCCCTGACCATAGCGGAACTATGGTCGACCATGGTCAACTCCTGAATGGCTTGATGGATATCGACCAAATTAGGCACGAATATCCAGTAGGCTCCCAAGTTGTGCAACGTCGCATTTTTAATTCTCTGACCATAGCGGAACTATGGTCGACCATGGTCAACTTCGTTTAATTGAAATGGTAACCCCTATTTTTTATCGCGTATTCGTAATCTACGTGAAATTCTGTCTACGATCGACCCTTCGGACTACCCCCGCGGTCGACCATAGCGCATCCATGGGCCCCTCCATGGTGGAATCCCGAATTGCTCAACGGATATCGACCAAATTTGGCACGAATATCCAGTAGGCTCCCAAGTTGTGCAACGTCGCATTTTTAATTCCCTGACCATAGCGGAACTATGGTCGACCATGGTCAACTTCGTTAATTGAAATGGTAACCCCTATTTTTTATCGCGTATTCGTAATCTACGTGAAATTCTATCTACGATCGACCCTTCGGACTACCCCCGCGGTCGACCATAGCGCATCCATGGGCCCCTCCATGGTCGAATCCCGAATTGCTCAACGGATATCGACCAAATTTGGCACGAATATCCAGTAGGCTCCCAAGTTGTGCAACGTCGCATTTTTAATTCCCTGACCATAGCGGAACTATGGTCGACCATGGTCAACTCCTGAATGGCTTGACGGATATCGACCAAATTTGGCACGAGTATCCAGTAGGCTCCCAAGTTGTGCAACGTCGCATTTTTAATTCCCTGACCATAGCGGAACTATGGTCGACCATGGTCAACTTCGTTAATTGAAATGGTAACCCCTATTTTTTATCGCGTATTCGTAATCTACGTGAAATTCTATCTACGATCGACCCTTCGGACTACCCCCGCGGTCGACCTTAGCGCATCCATGGGCCCCTCCATGGTCGAATCCCGAATTGCTCAACGGATATCGACCAAATTTGGCACCAATATCTGGTAGCCTCCTAAGTTGAACGTAGGCGCATTTTTAATTCCCTGACCATAGCGGAAATATGGTCGACCATGGTCAACTCCTGAATGGCTTGACGGATTTTGATAAAATTGGGCACAAATACCCGGTAGGGTATGGGATTTTTCCGTCGTTTGTTGGTTCCACGATACTGCGTACAGCGAATCTCGGATAGCGAGCGAAGCGAGCGGTCAGGCTAGTTATGTATAATGGACGTAATGCATTATGGAAGTCATGTTATGTATAATATGTATATTTCATGTAATGTTATGTAATGTTATGTTATGTAATGTAATGTTATGTAATATGTATATTTAACGTTATGTAATGTTATGTAATGTAATGTAATGTTATGTTATTTTGCTTCCGAGTCTGTTCTATTTTATAATGGGTAACTCTGATTGTGACGAGGAAGCTCCTGTGCCATCACCTTGGCAGTGTATTTCAATTTCATTTCGGTTACATTATACCTGCACTAACACGTTGAACCACATTGAGTTATGCCACCAAAGAACAAGCATACTCCCTGCTGTTCGGTTTTCCACGGATGAGCAGATATAAGGCCCTGGCAGGACATTTTTCATACCCGTCACAATATATTTTCCATTCTAGACGTTGAAGAAAAGCAGATCGTCGCCAGCCATTCATTAAAAGGACTTTACAGTGGTCAGGAAAGGTCGTAATTTATCTTTCATTACGCGTTACACCAACCGTACCATTGTTTTCCCACGACGAAAAAAAAAACCGCGCCGTAAAACCGTAGTTTTGTTCTTCGGATGTCCGGTGAAGGATGTCGTGGGGAGGAAAAGGCAGCAAACCAGGGACGACGCTCAAGAATTTGTGGGATATAACAGAAACCTTACTTCAACACCCTGGGAGCGCAAGACTTGCGACCGCCCTCCGTATTCTCCCTTTTTTGGAGTTGTGCCACCCACTTCAAAAACCGTCACCACAAAACGCAGTCGGCTATTTATTACAGATACATTAATTTGTAAAGCCGCAACTCTTCGGAAAACGTTCAGACGTCTCATTTGTTATCCTACTTCCTCCGACTGAGGAGGAACTTTCGTCGTTAAGCTTTTGCCTCCTTTTTGGAGCGTATAAATATCAGTGGAACTAGACTTCCTTGCCCTGTTTTTCTTTCCTACCCCCCCCCCCCCTCCCCCATCACACCCCACACCGGATTGGTGACGAGGACGCCTATTTGGACTGAAGTCTCGCTTGGAGCACTGGGTTCGGCGAGGGAACTCCCTCCTTTTCCCTATCATGGAGACACAGGGCGCACATATAAATTTCGTTGTTTGTTTAGCCATTTCCATAACGGATGCCATTTGACGTCGTATCGCTTGTTTTTATTGCGAAGACTGTGATCGCTGAACGAAACTATACGGAGTAACCCTGAACCCCCACCCCTTCACACCCTTTAAAACACGAAAAGAGAAAGTGAGCCAAAATTACCAAAAACAAATTCTGTTTCACACTATTTTTGGGTAATTATTTTCAATAATGAACCTTTGGAATCAAGCATGAAAATGAAGAAAAATATGTTTACCCCTCCACCACTAAAATTTGATGGTTTCCGTTTCAAGGTATGTGGAATCCGAAAATGCAATAAAAAATTCCTGTCCGTCCGCCTTACTTCGCACTTTTCTTAGTTATCATGAACCAAAATTAATGAAATTTGGTTTTTAGGTCCCATTTGGGGTCTAGTGCGAAGCTCGGCGTTACTGCCAGTCATCTTCAAGGAGTGAAAAATAGGGGTTGAAATTTTCAGTACGCCGTAGCTCGAAAACTTTCAATAGAAGGGTATGTTTTTAAATTGGGCTCAAACTAAAGAATTTTTTGAGACCACCCGGAGCGTTGTACGACCAGCCGTTCGTTTGCACCGATAAGCTTCGTCAACATGACCGTGAATGAAACTGTATAAATCCGGCCCACATAATATCACTGCTAGGGAACACTTGATTATAATTATGGATGGCTGTATGAAGTCGAGTTGGTTGTTCTGTGGTATTATTTCATTTTAAGAATGATGGTTGGATTTTGTTGATAGGTACTTTTGTAACTTGAACAAACTCTATGCTTCATGAATAACAACAAATAATTGATCGCAGAATGATTGAATACTGTGCATTTTAATGAAACTGTAGTTCCCGGGCCGGCTCCAGTACTCGATTTAGGGCTTTCCTCGACGGAGCTCGGGGGTAGGTATTGACCACAGAAAACAGTGATCTATACAGGGGAATCAATACAGGTACCATTGCGTAATAATAAGCAGCGTTTTCTTCCACTTAATTGATATCCACCTTGTTACAACGCTCCTACAATGATTATTCATCGACTACGGACATGGGTACTCCTGCCTCAACCCAATCATGGACCATATCAGCCGAATAACCATCAGTAGCAGCAAATGGAGTCATCAACTCTTTACGATAATTTGGCGTTATTTTAATAAAATAACTGGAACGACCAGGGGCAAACCAAAATATCTATGAACTCATCTTAATTTGTACTACCTATCAAATAAATACTTTTTTTTGTAAATACGTCGGTCCTCACAATTCCATACCAAGGTATTCACTTCTAGCAATATTAAGACCTAGCCGTTGCTAAATGACTTCACCAGGCGAAAAAAATCAACTCCCTAGCCTATTCAGAAAGCTGCCCGTGAAACGTTATTAGCGTATAATAGGTTCTCAAATGTGACCTGTTCCCCGGCTCAGTATAAAGAGAGAACCATCAGTCTGATGGTGATTAATGTGATAAGTCAGCCAGGGCATTGTGCCCCTTCAGCCTTCGGTTTTAGAAGTACATTCTACAAACCCCCTCCCCCCTCCCCCTCGTCTTGACTTTCACACCTCCCCGCTATTTAAATTGATGGAAGACTATTAATTGAAGAGAAGGGTAAAACGTGTTATGCGGGCATTTGCCCTTCCCGAATTTATACCCCTCGTATCCTTCTGAAACCCAAAAATCTCTTCCACTCAAATTGAAGTAATTGACTTAACAAACCTCATTAGCCTTTGACTAGATTAATGATGGCCTCTCTTATTGACTTCTTTAATTTACTAGAGCAAAGCTCCCCCTCCCGCTCTTATTTTTTCATGCAGGCTGCCGAAAACACGGGTTGTCAATTATTCAAGCGGTGGGAAACATGTTGGCAGGTTTGCTGACGGTGGAAACGCTCAGCTGAGCTTAGCTTTCGTCAAGTAATTGATTCGACGCGAATTGAAAGAATGATCGTTAGTCAACGTTGTTTTTCACCATGTATAGCCCTTCGGCGAAACGAGCCTCAATGTTTTAAGCGCATAAAGGCCTCTTTAACTCAATTTTTCTCTACTACCAAGTAAAGTAAAGTAAAGTAAACAGCCATTCCAGGCTGGGGCTTTTCGTCCGACTGCCCTGCCAGGGTCGCGGACGAGATCAGCTGTCCTCCAATGAGAGGATCAGAATTCGACCTGATCATTTCGCTCTTTACTTGGCTACTCGCCCCCATCCAAGTACTAACCACGCTCGAGGTATCTCAACTACGGAGATCTCACGGGAACCGGTTTATTCCACCTGATAAGGCCGCAGGGCCTCTACTACTAAAACCTCGGGGCCTATTCACTAAGCCAAAGAGACATCTCTTTTCGGTCCGACTCTCTCTTTTGGCAGAAGAGATTTTTATAGTATCCATGACAAGGTTATTCAGTAACTTCAAAAAGAGAGAGTTGGCGGCCATCTTGGCATTTTCGATCTCTTTCGGAGAGACACATAATTAGGTGTTTTTTCTCGAAAGAGAGAGACCCTTTCTCATTTCTCGTTCGTTTGACAGTGATCATGTATCATCCTTCATTCATCGGCTACCATATCGGTCATTTTGATGTATATTTTTTCATCTCTTAAAGGTAGATAAGTCGATTGTTCATTAAAAATATATTTATTTATTTATTTCACGGGCGAGCCCAATTACATAATAACATTCAAGAGGAGTGAAAAATTAAATAATACAATAAAGAACTTGAAAAAAAAAGAAAAACTAAAATATTTCATGAATAACTGATAGGGGAGGAATATAACAAGGTCTTTAAGGAAGAGAGTGAGGAATGGAAGAAGTCGAATTCCGGGTTAATGGTTAGAAATATTATCGATTTATGAGTAAAAACGGGTTGAGAGCTATTCAGTAAAATAGAAGAACCTGAGAGACACTGGAAGAGACTATCTTTCCCAGGAGATTTCCAAAATAGATAATCTATTTTCACTATCTCTTTTATTGAATAGGCCCCCTGAAGCGTTTTCTTACAATAATTTTCCGAACGGGATATTTGAATAGTAAGTTATCTTGGCTGAAGCAACTCCACAGTATTCAAATTGTGCAACACGTATAATTTGAACCTACTGAAGACGTTAAATTTGGAACCATGAAGAATCTGCTAATGTACCAATGAAAATTCTGAGTGCATTCATGGGTTGGTGAACCAAACAATCTGCAGGTTTGTAATCGGGCGAATAAGGCGAATGTGGCGTTTCTTCACGATGCCGCCAAAATTTGGTAGGTAGGTATGCCAATGAGGAATGGAACCCAATCAGTAAGTCTGCAATCTTTATTCGAAAAATCACCAAATCTACCAAGTCCACTATATAATATGTGCCTGTGTTGGTTGTAAATGAACAACTTCCTTTGAATAATGTTATTGCCCTTGTACAAATTAAGTACTAAGTAGGTACGTAAGTAAGTAGGTACCTAAGTAGTAAGTAGGTACATCAATTAATTGACAAGTTAATTTGATGCAAATTCTAGTAAATAAGTGTTGGGATTTTACTCTAAATCTTGTTTAAAGTACATTCCGTTTTGAAGTTGAACGATTTGTCTATTTTTAAACGACTTCATCTACCCTACTACTCCAAGCATACATCCCTTAAAATAACGAGTGATGTCCACTATAGATGCAGAATATGTCCACTACAGAAACACCGGACATTTTTGGGGTCCTTGTATTTATTAATTTCTTCTTTTTTTTTAAATGTTCAACCTGGATTTTTATTAGTGGAATCCAAAGAAGACGAGTCAGGGAATGTAAAAACTGAAGGATCATCGTTCTCAAACCAAATGGACGATATATATGGGGAATTCAAGCGAAATTTTCTTTGAAGCGTCCACTATTGGCGCAGTTACTTTAAATGAGCCAATATTTTAAAAAAACGCTGCAAATCCCTGCACAACGGTTTATTATTTTGTATAGAATACCCTTCCGTTACAGATCACAGCTCTATGTATAGATAACCCGTCTATATAATATGATATGTACTATTCTATACATATTATGTAGATCGCAGACCCTCCTTAGGTTAGTACCTAACCCCGTACTCGTTACTAGGTACCTACCTAAATCACGAGTTAAATGTTGCTAAAATAATTCTGCCGATGACAAAAAGAAACACACATAATGAAGTTCTGAAAAGAAATTGTTGATGAGGAGTGAAAAAAGTTGCGAAAGTACCTACCAACAAACTCCAGCCCCTTCTACGTAGATGGTATAATGAACCGTTGTGTAATAATTTACCGTTGAGTAATGATTTACCGTAGTAATAATTTACCCATCAATAATACTTCAACGTTTGTTCAAGTTTCACTACCTACCAACAAACTCCAAAAGAGCCATAATTTTTCAAAATGAAATAATATCACAGAACAACCAACTGGACTTCATACTCCGCCAATATAATCAGGTGATCCCTAGCAATGATTTCATCTCCGCCAAATTTCCTATTGTGGGTACAAACAGAGTACAGCGTACGCAGAAACACCAAAAACTACCACATCCTGTCTCCACAATGTTCATATTTACAGTTACATAAATATTGTACTTATTCAGTTCTGCTGACGTGGCCACACACGTTGCGTTTGGCCTGCGCAGTCCCGCCCGGACAGAAATTCGGAAAGGTTTTCCGATGAGGATTCACGGCCTTAGGTATCTCTCAGCACGAAATAAAGTACGCTAAAGCGTAACTGAATTTAATTGGCTGATCAGGTTACGGTCTTTACGCGTAACCAGTGTCCAAGAACAAAAACGCTGCAAATCCCTGCACAACGGTTTTTATTTTGTACAGAATTCCCTTCTTTTACAGATCACAGCTCTCTGTATAAATAACGCGTCTATATAATATGTACTAGTCTATAAATATTATGTAGATCGCAGACCCTCCGTAGGTTAGTGGTACCTAACCCCGTACTCGTTACTAGGTACCTACCTAAATCACGAGTTAAATGTAGCTAAAATAATTCTTTCGATGACAAAGAAACGCAAATAATGAAGTTCTAAAGGAAAATTGTTGATGTGGAGTGAAATAGATGCCCCTTCTGCGTAGATCACTGTTTTCTGTAGTCAATACCTACCCTCATGGTCAAGTATAATGAACCGTTGTGTAATAATTTACCGTTCTGTAATGATTTACCTTTGTGTAATAATTTACCGTTGTGTAATAATTTACCGTTGTGTAATAATTTACTGCTGTGTAATAATTTACCGTTGTGTAATAATTTACCCATCAATAACACTTCAAAGTTTTTTCAAGTTTCACAAATACCTACCAACAAAATCCGATAGTCCGTCACTTATCAAATGAAATAATATCGCACAACAACCAACTCGACTTCATACAGCCATCCTTGATTATAATCAGGTGCTCCTTAGTGATGATATCCCGGCCGGATTTATACCGTTTGATTCACGATCGTGTTGACGAAGCTTTTCGGTGCACACGAACGGCTGGACGTACAATGCTTCGGGTGGTCTCAAAAAATTGTTTAGCTCAAGACAAATTTAATAACGTAGAAAAAACCATACCCTTCTATCGAAAGTTTTCAAGCTACGGCGTTCTGAAAATTTCAACCCCTATTTTGAACCCTTAGAGATGACTGACAGTAACGCCGAGCTTCGAGGACCAACTAGACCCCTAACGGAACCTATAACCGGAATTTCATCAATTTTTATTCATGGTAACTAATAAAAGTGGCCCGTACGGCGGACAGACAGAAATATTTTTATTGCATTTTCGGATTCTACGTACCGTGAAACGTAAACCATCACATTTTGAGGGGGGGTTAGAATTTTTTTTTTTTTTCATGCTCGATTCCAGTGGTTCATAATTGAAAATAATAAACCAAAAACGCTGCAAATCCCTGCACAACGGTTTATTATTTTGTATAGAATACCCTCCTGTTACAGATCACAGCTCTATGTATAGATAACCCTTCTATATAATATGATATGTACTATTCTATTATATACATATTATGTAGATCGCAGACCCTCCGTAGGTTAGTACCTAACCCCGTACTCGTTACTAGGTACCTACCTAAATCACGAGTTAAATGTTGCTAAAATAATTCTGCCGATGACAAACAGTACCTAACAAAAAGAAACACACATAATGAAGTTCTGAAAAGAAATTGTTGATGAGGAGTGAAAAAAGTTGCAAAAGTACCTACCAACAAACTCCAGCCCCTTCTACGTAGATGGTATAATGAACCGTTGTGTAATAATTTACCGTTGAGTAATGATTTACCGTAGTAATAATTTACCCATCAATAATACTTCAACGTTTGTTCAAGTTTCACTACCTACCAACAAACTCCAAAAGAGCCATCATTTTTCAAGCGAAATAATATCACAGAACAACCAACTCTACTTCATACTCCGCCAATATAATAAGATGATCCCTACCAATGATTGGCCGTATTCACAATTTCCTATTGTGGGCGCGTCTCTGGTTACGAGATTTCGTCTGTTGTATTTCATTCACACTGGAGTCGAAAATGCCTGTCGGTGCAAACTTCGGGGCCTTACTGTGAACGAACGGCTGGACGTACGACGCTCCGGATGGTCTTAAAAAACTCGCAAGTTCAAGAACTATTTAAAACCGTAAAAATATTCACGTAAAAAAATGGTGTAGGCGTTTTGAAAATTTCAACCCCTATTTTGAACCCCTTAGAGATGACTCACAGTAACGTCGAGCTTCGAGGACCAACTAGACAGCGAACGGAACCTATAACCCGAATTTCATCAATTTTCTTTCATGGTAACTAAGAAAAGTGGCCCGTACGGCGTACGGCGGACCGACAGAAATATTTTTATTGCAGTTTTGGATTCTACATACCTTGAAACGTAAACCATCAAATTTTGAGGGGGGGTAAGAATTTTTTTTTCATGCTCGATTCCAATGGTTCATTATTGAAAATAATAAACCAAAAAATACTATCCTCCCACCTTAGTTCAGCTTCGAATGAACTCGAGGTGGTGTGTTTCGCGAACAAAAATGAGAAGTTCCAGACTGAAATTTTATTTATGTACTGAGGGATTACCAATTTATAAGAAAACGCGGCAAATGATTACACAACGGTTTATTATTTACCTGTATACATGATCCTTCTGCGTAGATCACTGTTTTCTGTGGTCAATATCTACCCTCGAGCTCCTCCCCAGGAAAGGCCTAAATCGTGCATTGGAGCCGGCCCAGGAATTACAGTTTCATAAAAATGCGTGGGATTCAATAATTCAACAATTAATTATTTGTTGCTAATCATGAAGCATAAAGTAAATAATAAAACCGTTGTGCAATAATTTAGCAGTATAGATGCCCGTTCTGCGTAGATAACTGTTTTCTGTGGTCATACATACCCTCGTGCCCCCCCCCCCCCCCCCCCACGAAAACCCTAAATCGAGCAGTGCAGCCGGCCCGGAATTACAGCTACATAAAAATTCGCGGGATTCAATAATTCAATCATTAATAGTTATTTGTCATTCATTAAGCATAACGTTTGTTCAAATTGCAGAACACAATCGAAAAGAGCCATCATTTTTCAAACGAAAGAATGTCACAGAACAACCAACTCGACTTCATACAGCCATCCTTGATTATAATCTGGTGCTCCCTAGCAATGATATCTGGGCCGGATTTATACCGTTTGATTCACAATCATGTTGACGAAGGTTTTCGGTAGAAACGAACGGCTGGTAGTACTATGCTCCGGGTGTTCTCAAAAAATTATTTAGTGCAATATCAGTATTGAAACGTTAAAAAAACTATAGGTACCCTTCTAATGGAAGTTTTCGAGCTACGGCGTTCTGAAAATGCCAACCCCTATTTTTCACCCCTTAGAGACGACTGACAGTAACATAGAGCTTCTCGGACCACCTAGACCCCAAACGGGACCTGCAAACCAAATTTCCTTAATTTCGGTTTATGGTAACTATTGCAAAGTACGGCGTCCGGTGAACGGCGTACGGACAGACATTTGTTGTTGTTCCATTTTCGGATTCTATGAAACCATCAGATTTTGAGTAGTGTTCACTATTGAAAATAATAAACCAATGTATGAGTAAATGAAAAAATGTGAATGGAAAAAAAATTGAATAAAAGAGCAAACTTAGAAAAAACAACAACAGAATAGAATAAGTTAGTCTAAACAGGACAATAGTAACAAAGCGAGTTGGTAGTCAGTCGTAACCTGTTCATCTGAGAGGACTCAGTGCTGACAGCACTCTGCGACGGAAGGAAGGCCCGAACCAAACCGGTCGCTCTCTCAGGAAATCTCTCTGAATTCGGGTCAGTGGTGAATTAAGCAAATAGTTCGCTGTACGTTCGAACTTAAGTAAAAGCCTCACTCAGGGACAGTTTATGAACACGTAACGGCCTCATTTCCCACTCCAAAAACTCTGAAATGCACTATTCTTGTCAACGTTGCTACTGGAAGAATCCAAATCGATGTTATCCATATTATTAATGTCACGCTATCGCACAGCAAAACTGAAATCGCATGAATTTGGCCAGCTTTTGGTTTACTTTTCTCTTAATAATACACCCCTCAAAACACACCCATCAAAATTTTTTCTTGTGCGTTTGAAGGTAAGTAGGTTCCAAAAATGCGATGTCTGTCCGCCGTGTCATCGATATCTACCTTAATTTTTGGTCTAAAAAAAGAAGAAAAAACTGTCTTTCGCAAACAGGCTCCATTTGGCCCCTACCGTGTCCCCTATCTCGGCAGCCCGATCAGAAAACACCCAAGGATGTTACCGGTGAAAATTGGGTGCAAAATTAGGTATTTTTGAGGTTTTAGTGAACTTGGGCTTGTGATGTATCGTTTTCCATGTTGAGGAGGCAAAACATGAAGTTGATTTCCACCACTGAGTGAAGGATTGAGGTTCTAGCGAAGTTCTAACTCTCAAAATTCAATATTTATGGATCAAAAACCTGTGAAAATGGCTGCAATCACCAGAAATTTGTAACAGGTGAATCAAGACAGTTCAACGACCATTTCACTGTTCGAAAATTGTTTGTCAGAAACAACAACCTAATATTCGATTTTAAAACCGCCAAATTAGCTTTGTGGGTCTCTTGTCTCGTCACTGAGTTCCCAACCGTGCCGCATTCAGCCGAGAATAATGAGGTTAGAAAGCCCTGATGAACTCACTAAACGTCAGTTAACGCTTTTATCCATCCGCCCTTAGACCAGATAAATTTGGACTTCAGTAAGCCCTTAACTGGGAGTGGATAAACACTCAGTTGAAGCAGACTGCCGTTTTGTTCGTACTGCTGGTTACATCTCCTCCAAGTCATAGTTATTTGCGATTGATAAACCGGGTATTTCATGAATAGGCCCTTCATCTCAACAGAAAGAAAGTCATTAAAATACAACGTACGAGGGGGGTCGAGTGGATGTTTAAAAAAAATCAAGGCAACGCGATTAAGAGGCTGACCGAGCGGAGTGCTTGACCGTGCAAAACGGGTCCGAGAGCTGATGCCTCTCCAACCTAAAGCAAATTGACTCACATTAACTCATAAGAGGTGACGTTTTGCAAAAAGAGGGTGGAAAGGGTTAAAGTGTGGTGGGCAGTCCCGGTGATTGGATTTATGGGGCGAGCCCACCTGTCACCACGCTACGACAGAGTCCTTAACCCCTCGGAGGCTGGAATCGAGTTATACGCGGGGAGTCCAAGCAAATCTTATTACCCATTCCCCATTAGCGGAGGAATGAAGGAGGTTCGAGGGAAGTGAGGTGACGGGAGACCCCGGGGGTCGGGGGAGCTGCGGTTAAGGAGTGAAGCTAAACCCTTTAGTCGTCCTCTAATGCCGTGGCCATTACCCGGAGCAGGACATGATTAGTGATGACCCTCCTAAGGGCGGCCGCTGCCTGGTAAGCTGATACCCTTTCCTCCGGTCCGTCTCGTTCCTTCTAACTCCTGGGCCACCTAACAGGGAATAGCTAATTGTTCGCCCTTACGAAGGTCACTCTCCCATGAAAGGTTCATCCGGAATTCCAGGCAAGGAGACTCAAGGTGTAGTGAACTATAAGGTTTGTCCGCAATTGCTTTTTCTGACAATTAGCTGACTCTTAGAAAACCGTCAGAAATCATCCACGATCCAATCTTGATAAGTGTTTGAGTTTGAACTGGTTTGAAGCGGTTGCGTTTGCGTTGGGTTGGGAATTGAGAAGGCCCAACCACCCCTGGGGTGCATGGTCGGTGTCTCGTCCACCCTATCTTCTGTGTTCTGGAATGACGATAAGAAAACTGGCTTTGGATAGTCATGAAGACACTGCGAACAGCCGATAGTGGATATTATACAGCATCACTTTATAGCTCTGGCTTTTTCTGACAGTTAGCGGACTCCTAGAAATCCGTCAGAAATCATCCATGATTCAATACCAATCTTGGTAAGCGAGTTTGAACCGGTTTGAAGCGGTTGCGTCTGTGTCGGGTTGGGAATCGAGAAGGCCCAACCATCCCTGGGGTGCATGGTCGGTGTCTCGTCCGCCCTATCTTCTGTGTACTGGAATGACGATAACAAACCTGGCTTTGATAGTCACGAAAACACTGCCAAACCGTCAGAAATCATCCATGATTCAACATCAATCTTGACATAAGCGATTGAGAAGGGTTTGAGTTTGATAATGGTTGGGAATCGAGAAGGCAGTGCATGGTCAGTTTCTCGTCCGCCCTATCTTCTTTGTACTGGAATGACGATAAAGGCGTCCATACACTGTCCAACCGTCGGACCCAACAAGGGGTGGGGAGAGATGAAAACGCCTCCCATTCCCTACTGTTGGATCGTGTGTGGGAGGACGTCCAACCGTTGGATCCGACCAACCTGGTTGGGTGTGGTCGGATGGCAAAACCGCCCAACAAACATGGTTGTTCCCTTCCCCCTCCATTACTCCCGACCAAGTTGTACCGTGTGTGGCGCTGTCGGACCAACTTCTTCTTCTTCTCCTGTAATTTTTTGTTCGTCTGAAGCAGACACACGTTGTTTTACGTAATTTTTATCAGTTTCTCCTGTTATCAGTTGTGCCAGTACCTCAAGATATTGGAGTTTGGATAATTGGTGTTTACTGTTACTGTTTTGTTATTATCATGAGAGGTGAAACAATGAATTGTACCGAAGTTGATGCAACAACGGAGTTATTGGAAAACTATAGGATTCACGTTCGGGAAAAATAAAAAAACGCGGGAAACTTGGTCGGATTGGGTGCTTGTTTGGTTGGATCGTGTGTGAAGCGCCGTCTGGTTGGCAGGGGGGCGCGTTTTCGCCTCTCCCCACCCCTTGTTGGGCCCGACGGTTGGACAGTGTATGGGCGCCTTAACGATAAGAAAACTTGCTTTGGATAGTCACGAAAACACTGTGAACAGCCGGTCATGGATACTATGCAGCCGAAAAGAGTCCGAGAGTCATTGCGAACGGCCTACCGCCTTTCTGACGGTCAGATAACCGTCAGATGGTTACTGCGATCAAACCTATATGATTCCATACCCATTTCGTTTGCTCACGTTACAAAAGTAACTAACAATAAAATCCAAAATAACCATCATTCTTCAAATGATATCATAGAACAACCAAATCGATTTTATTCAGCCATGCGTGATTATAATCAGGTGTTCCCAAGCATTGATATGTGGGCTGGATGTATACCATTTCATTTTTCATTCACGATGAGGTAGACGAAGCTTTTCGGTTCACATTCCACGGCCTTACTATTCACGAACGACTGGACGTGCAGTGCTCCAGCTGGTACAAAAAAATCCCAAATTCGAGATAGACCGAAAAAAAAGAGGACCGATTCCAAAGGTTAATTATTGGCAATAAACCAAAATTACGCTTAATTTCAGTTTTTAGGGGTCAAAAACGGTAACAACCACTAAAAACCGCCGAAAATTGATATACATTCACTAAGAACTCCGTCAATTAAATCCATGAAATCTTCAGGAATCGTGCAGGTTGGGTCTCTGATGTTCCCCCGTGAACTCCGCATGAGACTGCGTACGAGTTAACTTGAAATCCTATACGAGAACCTCGTTCCTCAATTTCGCCCAACTGCTTACCTACTGCAAATGTGTAAAACACCACACTGTAGGAGCTCAAAATTGTTAAGCTTTCATACTGGCACTGATGAGGGATTACTCATAACTTAACGTGAAAAGCTACCGGCAAAGCGATTAAAAGTAGTTTTAGGAACTGAACTTGGAAAAGAAACATCGCTAGTATGCATCACTTTATCTGTGGGCATGACAAATGTATTCACTCGCACCTACCTGATGCCAGTACCAGGTCATCCATTGCGACTTCTTGATGCTTCGAGCTCAAAACTTCTGGTGAAACTCTTCGAATAAAACTTTCGGTCGGAAAGAAATTTAAGACCGAACGCCCGAAGAAAAACAAAAAAAGGGGATGAATTAGTGATCGGAAGCTCCGCAATAAATATTGTATAAGCGGAGTTCAGAATTCCAAAAGTTGCGGGACAAGTTGTTGTTAAATGTCCCTCATTAGAAACGGTGTAGCGTCTCTGATTTACATGTTTTGTGTTGCCAGCTGTAAATGTCTTTCTTTTTCTTCTCCCTTTTCCATCCCTTTCGTACAGGCGACGGAGGCGCGGTAAACACATAAATCTCCAGTTAATGCCCGTTGAAGGAGAGTAGGAGACGGTAGTTAGTTGGATGGGAGGGGGCCTTAGTGCTGATATTGCAAGGCTCCTTTCCAGAAGGGCTGATAGATGACTGACAACGAGCTCCTGACGTTCCTTGGTATCCAGCAAAAGGAAAACCACCCTCACTATACTTCACTCGTAGAGAAACACCCTCGGACTCAGAGCCATCCCTTGACGCACACCCCTACGAAAAAGGCAATTATTTAAAATTATAGCGGCACTTAGGTTCTGCCCGTGCTTTACTACTTGTCGTCTTCAACGGATTTATTTCTTTCGACGGGCCTCGGAAGTGAGGGTTTTTTCGGAGAAAGACGGCAGATGTACGATCTTTTATTACCCAACCACCCCACCTTGGTCACTACTTAGCTCTGCCATTCCCCGTCCTCCATAACAATATCATATAAATACGCAATAACTCGCGTCCGTTGCCTTTCTCTCCTCCCAACCCTTCAACCGCGTGTTTCCTCCCTCTCGTCCTGAGCTTTTCGGTGGAGGATTGACAAAAGAAAACACCCCAGTAAATCAAGGGGTTAGGATCCCTGGGCCGGCCATTATAGAGATATATACGTGGATTGATGTCACCCTCAGGTCACATCACATTCCGGGCGTTTCCCAACTCATGCCAACGCTCTTTTGCTCTTTTTTCTTCGACATCCATTCTGCTCTTAACAACACACTTTCTCCATCGAAATATTCCTTCACTCGTCCAGCGTCCACAAAAGTATTGCTTCACATTGCAAATATGGAAAGGAGAGCGCAGGACAGAATATTTAATATTGAAAATCCAAGTAGTTTTTGGTAGCTATTCCATTACTGTACAGGAATGCATCGAAGCATTTCACAAATCCGGCCAGCTTGAGACTTGCTTAGGTTTCCTCATGAAGACTGGCACCATATTTAGTGGTGGTTATACGTTGCAACGAACGAGGGAAATTAAATTATCGAAAGGAATACATTGCTGGCGACCTATTTCTGAGATACAGGAATTTCTCAGCAAAATAGGCAATCTGCATGACTATTTTAAACTGTTCCTCATCGACAGTGCATTGCTTAAGAAACGTAGAAACTAAGGCTGTTAAAACAATTACTATTCGATTTACTATAAGCCAAATAAAATCTCAAAATAAAAACCTTGAAACGTAAACCATAAAATAATGAGGGGGTTAGAATTTTTTTTTTTTTTTTCACGCTCGATTCCAAAGGTTCATCATTGAAAATAATAAACCGAAAAAGGCGGGTGATTACGCCCAAAGTTCTGGGCGTTCTTACTGACTAGAGCTAAAAGCCTTCTTCGGTGATTATGTTGGAAGCTCAAAGCCACTTTTTGAATGCTTCGATTTTAAAAAGTGGCCAGTACGGCGTACGGCGTACAGACAGAAATTTTTTTATTGCATTTTCGGATTCTACATACCTTGAAACGTAAACCATCAAAATTTGAGGGGGGGGGGGGGGGGGAATTTTTATTTTTTCATGCTCGATTCCAATGGTTCATTATTGAAAATAATAAACCAAAATCCGTTTCTACTCAAGAAAAAACTGTTAGGCCACGTAATCGCCCATTTCGTCACCAGCACACCTCCCTACACACAAATGAACCAGCTATTTCGAATTTTATTTATGATGCAAATAGCCCACTGTTGGATGATGCAAAGACAAAACTGCTAAACAAGGGACAATCTCACAAACGAGAGTTACTGGGTATGGGGTTCACATAAAACAACGAAATGAACGGATCGTTTAGGGGGAAAAAGTGGCGTTTGTCGGACTTCACGTCTGCGCATGCGCTGTGGCTACCATTAATCCGAATAAGATGAAATTCATAGGGTTCCATCTACAGCCTAAGTTAAGTTCCTTCAACTGGTCGATTAGGTACTGCATTGCGGGTATCGCTGCCCCTTGGAAGCTAAGCTCGCAATTTCGTGTCTGGCACTTATATTGTGTATTATAGTGGCACTTGCATAACCTAACTGTAGTTTCCGGGATAATCCTGGAACCAGGTGACTCTGGATCGAAGAATGTTGGTGAAACGGGTTAAACGTCAACCCGTGGATATGATACATTTAATTTGGAACATTAGGCCCATCTTCAACCAACCCACTCATATCAACAAGTTAGAACTTACTGTCTTATAATTATGTAGTGGTAAATGTTTTTACGATTGCTAGTTTTGGTTTATTATTTTCAATAATGAACCATTGGAATCGAGCATGAAAAAAAAAACGCTGCAAATCCCTGCACAACGGTTTATTATTTTGTACAGAATACCCTCCTGTTACAGATCACAGGTCTCCGTATAGATAACCCTTCTATATAACATATGTACTATTCTACACATATTATGTAGATCGCGGACCTCCGTAGGTTAGTACCTAACCCCGTACTCGTTACTAGGTACCTCCCTAAACCGTTGTGTAATAATTTACCTGTATAGGTTCCACTTCCACGGAGATAGAATAATGAACCATTGTGTAATAATTTGCCCATCAATAATACTTCAACGGCTGTTCAAGTTGCAAAAGTACCTACCAACAAAATACAGCCCCATCTTGGTAGATTAGCCGCTGTGTAATAATTTACCGTGGTGTAATAATTTACCGTTGTGTAGTAATTAACCGTTGTGTAATAATTTGTCGTTGTGTAATCATTTGCCATTATGTAATAATTTACCCATCAATAATTAATACTTCAACGGTTGTTCAAGTTGCAAAAGTACCTATCAACAAAATCCAGCCGGATCGCACACCCTCCGTAGGTTAATACCTAACCCCGTACTCGTTACTAGGTACCTACCTAAATCACGAGGTAAATGTTGCTAAAATAATTCTGTCGATTGCAAACAGTATCTAACAAAAAGAAACGCACATCATTTTTCAAATGAAATAATATCACAGAACAACCAACTCGACCTGTTAGGTACCCCACCAATAAAATCGGCGCGTCCCTGGTGACGAGATTTCGTCTGTTGTATACAATAATTTCATTCACACTGGAGTCGAAAATGCCTGTCGGTGCAAACTTCGGGGCCTTACTGTGAACGAACGACTGGACGTACGACGCTCCGGATGGTCTTAAAAAACTCGCAAGTTCAAGAACTATTTAAAACCGTAAAAAGATTTACGTAAAAAAAGGTATAGGCGTTTTGAAAATTTCAACCCCTATTTTGAACCCCTTAGAGATGACTCACAGTAACGTCGAGCTTCGAGGACCAACTAGACCCCGAACGGAACCTATAACCCGAATTTCATCAATTTTTTTTCATGGTAACTAAGAAAAGTGGACGGCGTACGGCGGACAGACAGAAATATTTTTATTGCAGTTTTGGATTCTACATACCTTGAAACGTAAACCATCAAATTTTGAGGGGGGGGTAAGAAATTTTTTTCATGCTCGATTCCAATGGTTCATTATTGAAAATAATAAACCAAAAAAATTCTAACCCCCCCCCCCAACGAATTTGATGGTTTACGTTTCAAGGTATGTAGAATCCGAAAATGCAATAAAAATATTTCTGTCTGTCCGCCGTACGCCGTACTGGCCACTTTTCTTAGTTACCATGAAAGAAAATTGATGAAATTCGGGTTATAGGTTCCGTTCGGGGTCTAGTTGGTCCTCGAAGCTCGGCGTTACTGTCAGTCATCTCTAAGGGGTTCAAAATAGGGGTTGACATTTTCAGAACGCCGTATCTCGAAAACTTTCGATAGAAGGGTATGGTTTTTTTTTACGTTATTAAATTTGTCTTAAGCTAAACAATTTTTTGAGACCACCGGAGCATTTTACGTCCAGCCGTTCGTGCGCACCAAAAAGTTTCGTCAACACGATCGTGAATCAAACGGTATAAATCCGGCCGGGATATCATCACTAGGGAGCACCTGATTATAATCAAGGATGGCTGTATTTAGTCGAGTTGGTTGTTCTGCGATATTATTTCATTTGATAAGTGATGGACTACTGGATTTTGTTGGTAGGTACTTGTGAAACTTGAACAAACGTTGAAGTATTACTGATGGGTAAATTATTACACAATGGTAAATTATTACACAACGGCAAATTATTACACAACGGTAAATTATTACACAACGGTTCATCTACCTAGAAGGGGCTGGATTTTGTTGATCGATACTTTTGCAACTTGAACAACCGTTGAAGCGTTATTGATGGGCAAGTTATTACACAATGGTTCATTATACTTGACCACGAGGAGGTATTGACCAGAAAACAGTGATCTGCGCAGAAGGGGCATCTATTTCACTCCACATCAACAATTTTCCTTCAGAACTTCATTATTTGAGTTTCTTTTTGCCATTTTAGTTACTGTTTCTCATCGACAGAATTATTCTAGCAACACTTAACTCGTGTCATCACTAGGAACGCGCTAACAATCGGGAATTGGCCCGAGATAAAATCATTGCTAGGGATCACCTGATTATAATCGAGGAGTATGAAGTCCAGTTGGTTGTTCCGTGATATTATTTCATTTGACAAATGATGGCTGTTTTGGAGTTTGTTGATTTCACTCCGCATCAACAATCTCCCTTCAGAACTTCATTATTTGCGTTTCTTTTTGCCATTTCAGGCACTGTTTGTCATCGAAAGAATTATTTTAGCAACATTAACTCGTGATTTAGGTAGGTACCTAGTAACGAGTACGGGGTTAGGTACTAACCTACGGAGGATCTCGTCGGTTAAGTACTGATACAGCCTAATCCACATTTAATCATTTTTCAGGAGACACAATAAACCTGTTCTTTTTTAAACTGCTACTTGTATCACCCAAAAGAGGGTAGTTTCATTGTTTTGGTGGCTCCGCACCAGTACTTAATTATAATTTAAACAAAAATAATCGAAATTACGAAAATTGTGTGGGTTAGGCGGTTTTGCCGTTTGGTTTTGTGGATTAGGTGGTATCGCTTATAGTTTATTTTGTGGGTTAGGTGGTATTGCTCCCAAGCGACATTGTGGAAAGGTGGTATTGATGAGACAAACCAATTTTCATTTTAACAAAAAAACATTTATTTTTTAAACTTTGAATTGGAAAAACACTGAACACTATCAGTCTTGAAACCCTTAATGCTACTCTTGTTATATAAACATGTATAGGAACTTTTTGGCAGCATTATTCTTGTCAAAAATTTTCACTCTTGGATGAAGAAAGGAACACAAATTGTGATAAAAATATTGGTAACCTACGCAGACAGGTACCTATGCACCACACTCACTATCACAATATCAACGGTAATCTGCTTTCCTTTTCTGTCCCTGGGCTTTTTTTGTAGTACGAGAACGATTTTCTTGACGACGGCTGACATCCTCGTGGCACAGGCCATCGTAAAACGCATGAGCATCGGCAGGTAGAAACGGCTTCAATGACTGGAGATCTTGGAATTTATCCTTAGGGATCGTTTGACGAGAGGTGAACAGATTGGGAAAATCCAGAGTATGATTCACAGGCTTTGGTCTGGTTGGGATATCTTGGGAAATGTCACCGAAATTGAGTTTATAATAAATTTTGCCATTTGGGTTGTACTCCAAAACTCTTAGATCAGTGACCGTTGGATCCCCCTTCTTCTTGCCTGGGCGTATACTTGAGTATGCCAGGTACTCTTCAAAGCCATTATTCTTAAAAAAAAGTATGGTCAACGTACCTTGCCTCGTATGGCATTAGATTCTTCCTGGCAAGTTGGGACAGCGTGACGTACTGACTGGGCAAATAAATATCGATGTCTTCAATGTACCTCTCAACAACACTATGGACCGAATCACCCTCCATATGGGTATGTCCCTTCTCTAAATATTTATGAGTGATGGGTACTTGAGTTACCACTGCAACATGGAGGAGGGCATTGGCCAAAATCGAATTTCGGTTCTGATAGAGTGGTCACAAAAATTCAACTTTCGAAATTCAATCCCATTTGACTAGAAAATGAGATTCCCAAAATGTTAGGTCGATTGGATAACATTAACCCGTGCCGCATCGAGGTTGAAGTTTAGAAAAACTCACTTTTTTTTAATAAAAATATTATTTCTTTCCTCATGACATAGTAACCATTTGTCCTAGAGACTTGAAATTGGTCTTAACACAAGCCCCCCTAACCCGACCAGTATTTGCAGCTGTGGTGTCAAAGCACATTGCTTGAATTTTGTCTGCTGCACCCCACTCTTGAATGGCTTCAAATACCGCCTGGGCTTGCAAGAGTCCAGTACTATTTTCGAGTTGAGGAACTCCGATCAACTGTTCCTCATCTCCACAACTAATCAAGATCGCTACTCTTTCTACGTTTTCATTTTTCAAGATATCTGGTAGCTGGTAGTTACCTAGATCCCCCCCCCCCCCTTATTACAGCCTCAACCTTTACATTTATACCTGAAACTTACTCATTTTCAATAAACCAGAGTGATAAAGAAGTGTCAAATCGCCTGGAGGTCGATTTCATTGACTGGAGTGTGGTTTTTAGGGGTATGCGTAAAAAGGCACATTTGCTGAAACGGACCACGTTTTGAGATGGGAAAAGCTGAATAACAACATAGAATCTACAGGATGTAGCGAAAAAATTATGGAAGTAAAAGTTGAAGAAGATAACATTTTAAATAAAATGAGACCAATTTCAAGTCTCTAGGACAAATGGTTACTATGCTATGAGGAAAAAAGAGTATTTTTATTAAACAAAGTGAGTTTTTCTGATCTTCAACCTCAATGCGGCACGGGTTAACGTTATCCGATCGACCTAAAACTTTGCGAATCTCATTTTCTAGTCAAATGGCACATTTTAGGGGGTTGCCAGAAGTAATTTTCTCAAAAAAAATCTTGCCTATTGCCTTGTGACCACCCTAATAGAGTCGTCACAAAAAGTCAACTTTCGAAATTCAATCGTGGCAACCCCCTAAAAGGTGCCATTTGACCAGAAAATGAGATTCCCCAAGTTTTAGGTCGATCGGATAACATTAACCCGTGCCGCATCGAGGTTGAAGTTTAGAAAACTCACTTTTTTTCATAAAAATATTATTTCTTTCCTCATAACATAGTAACCATTTGTCCTAGAGACTTGAAATTGGTCTTAACACAAGCCCCCCTAACCCGACCATTATTTGCAGCTGTGGTGTCAAAGCACATTGCTTGAATTTTGTCTGCTGCACCCCACTCTTGAATGGCTTCAAATACCATCTGGGCTTGCAAGAGTCCAGTACTATTTTCGAGTTGAGGAACTCCGATCAACTGTTCCTCATCTCCACAACTAATCAAGATCGCTACTCTTTCTACGTTTTCATTTTTCAAGATATCTGGTAGCTGGTAGTTACCTAGATCCCCCCCCCCCCCCTTATTACAGCCTCAACGTTTACATTTATACCTGAAACTTACTCATTTTCAATAAACCAGAGTGATAAAGAAGTGTCAAATCGCCTGGAGGTCGATTTTATTGACTGGAGTGTGGTTTTTAGGGGTATGCGTAAAAAGGCACATTTGCTGAAACGGACCACGTTTTGAGATGGGAAAAGCTGAATAACAACATAGAATCTACAGGATGTAGCGAAAAAATTATGGAAGTAAAAGTTGAAGAAGATAACATTTTAAATAAAATGAGACCAATTTCAAGTCTCTAGGACAAATGGTTACTATATTATGAGGAAAAAAAGAGTATTTTTATTAAACAAAGTGAGTTTTTCTGATCTTCAACCTCAATGCGGCACGGGTTAACGTTATCCGATCGACCTAAAACTTTGCGAATCTCATTTTCTAGTCAAATGGCACATTTTAGGGGGTTGCCAGAAGTAATTTTCTCAAAAAAAATTTTGCCTATTGCCTTGTGACCACCCTAATAGAGTGGTCACAAAAAGTCAACTTTCGAAATTCAATCGTGGCAACCCCCTGAAAGGCGCCATTTGACTAGAAAATGAGATTCGAAATGTTTTAGGTCGATCGGATAACATTAACCCGTGCCGCATCGAGGTTGAAGTTTAGAAAATCTCACTTTTTTACATAAAAATATTATTTCTTTCCTCATAACATAGTAACCATTTGTCCTAGAGACTTGAAATTGGTCTTAACACAAGCCCCCCTAACCCGACCATTATTTGCAGCTGTGGTGTCAAAGCACATTGCTTGAATTTTGTCTGCTGCACCCCACTCTTGAAAGGCTTCAAATACCGCCTGGGCTTGCAAGAGTCCAGTATTATTTTCGAGTTAAGGAACTCCGATCAACTGTTCCTCATCTCCACAACTAATCAAGATCGCTACTCTTTCTACGTTTTCATTTTTCAAGATATCTGGTAGCTGGTAGTTACCTAGATCCCCCCCCCCCCCCTTATTACAGCCTCAACCTTTACATTTATACCTGAAACTTACTCATTTTCAATAAACCAGAGTGATAAAGAAGTGTCAAATCGCCTGGAGGTCGATTTCATTGACTGGAGTGTGGTTTTTAGGGGTATGCGTAAAAAGGCACATTTGCTGAAACGGACCACGTTTTGAGATGGGAAAAGCTGAATAACATAGAATCTACAGGATGTAGCGAAAAAATTATGGAAGTAAAAGTTGAAGGAGATAACATTTTAAATAAAATGAGACCAATTTCAAGTCTCTAGGACAAATGGTTACTATGTTATGAGTAAAAAAAAAGAGTATTTTTATTAAACAAAGTGAGTTTTTCTGATCTTCAACCTCAATGCGGCACGGGTTAACGTTATCCAATCGACCTAAAACTTTGCGAATCTCATTTTCTAGTCAAATGGCACATTTTAGGGGGTTGCCAGAAGTAATTTTCTCAAAAAAAATTTTGCCTATTGCCTTGTGACCACCCTAATAGAGTGGTCACAAAAAGTCA
Source organism: Leptopterna dolabrata (assembly GCA_954871275.1). Classification (NCBI taxonomy): domain Eukaryota; kingdom Metazoa; phylum Arthropoda; class Insecta; order Hemiptera; family Miridae; genus Leptopterna; species Leptopterna dolabrata. Next base: position 24,646,723 of record OX940983.1, read on the forward strand.
ACTTTCGAAATTCAATCGTGGCAACCCCCTGAAAGGTGCCATTTGACTAGAAAATGAGATTCGCAAAGTTTTAGGTCGATCGGATAACATTAACCCGTGCCGCATCGAGGTTGAAGTTTAGAAAAACTCACTTTTGGTTTATTATTTTCAATAATGAACCATTGGAATCGAGCATGAAAAAAAAAATTCTTACCCCCCCTCAAAATTTGATGGTTTACGTTTCAAGGTATGTAGAATCCAAAACTGCAATAAAAATATTTCTGTCTGTCCGCCGTACGCCGTACGGGCCACTTTTCTTAGTTACCATGAAAAAAAATTGATGAAATTCGGGTTATAGGTTCCGTTCGGCGTCTAGTTGGTCCTCGAAGCTCGACATTACTGTGAGTCATTTCTAAGGGGTTCAAAATAGGGGTTGAAATTTTCAAAACGCCTATACCATTGTTTTACGTAAATATTTTTACGGTTTTAAATAGTTCTTGAACTTGCGAGTTTTTTAAGACCATCCGGAGCATCGTACGTCCAGCCGTTCGTTCACAGTAAGGCCCCGAAGTTTGCACCGACAGGCATTTTCGACTCGTGTGAATGAAATTGTATACAATCCAAACCAAATCTCGTAACCAGAGACGCGCCCACAATAGGAATTTGTGAATACGGCCAGTCATTGGTAGGGATCACCTGATTATATTGGCGGAGTATGAAGTCGAGTTGGTTGTTCTGTGATATTATTTAATTTGAAAAATGATGGCTCTTTTGGAGTTTGTTGGTAGGTAGTGAAACTTGAACAAACGTTGAAGTATTATTGATGGGTAAATTATTACTACGGTAAATCATTACTCAACGGTAAATTATTACACAACGGTTCATTATACCATCTACGTAGAAAGGGCTGGAGTTTGTTGGTAGGTACTTTTGCAACTTTTTTCACTCCTCATCAACAATTTCTTTTCAGAACTTCAGTATGTGTGTTTCGTTTTGTTAGGTACTGTTTGTCAACGGCAGAATTATTTTAGCAACATTTAACTCGTGATTTAGGTAGGTACCTAGTAACGAGTACGGGGTTAGGTACTAACCTACGGAGGGTCTGCGATCTACATAATATGCATATAATAGAATAGTACATATCATATTATATAGACGGGTTATCTATACATAGAGCTGTGATCTGTAACAGAAGGGTATTCTATACAAAATAATAAACCGTTGTGCAGGGATTTGCAGCGTTTTTTCATAAAAATATTATTTCTTTCCTCATAACATAGTAACCATTTGTCCTAGGGACTTGAAATTGGTCTTATTTTATTTGAAATGTTATCTTCTTCAACGTTTCTTTTTGTTAGGTACTGTTTGTCAACGGCAGAATTATTTTAGCAACATTTAACTCGTGATTTAGGTAGGTACCTAGTAACGAGTACGGGGTTAGGTACTAACCTACGGAGGGTCTGCGATCTACATAATATGCATATAATAGAATAGTACATATCATATTATATAGACGGGTTATCTATACATAGAGCTGTGATCTGTAACAGAAGGGTATTCTATACAAAATAATAAACCGTTGTGCAGGGATTTGCAGCGTTTTTTCATAAAAATATTATTTCTTTCCTCATAACATAGTAACTATTTGTCCTAGGGACTTGAAATTGGTCTTATTTTATTTGAAATGTTAACTTCTTCAACTTTTAATGCAATAATTTTTTCGCTAGATCCTATAGATTTTATGTCATTCAGCTTTTCCCATCTCAAAACGTGGTCCGTTTCAGCAAATGTGCGTTTTTACGCATACCCCTAAAAACCACACTCCAGTCAATGAAATCGACCTCTAGGCAATTTGATACTTCTGTATCACTCTGGTATATTGAAAATTGATACATTGGAATCTAATATATATAATATATGGAGGTGGTAGGGGGGAGATGGGCGGGTGGTGGGTGCTATGAAATGCACAAAAAACAATAAAAATTATGTAAAATGTGTTTTAATAATACAAATTGAAAGTTTTTTGTATAGAAAATAATAGCCTGGAACTTATTTTACAACACAATATATCTATTCCAACACCACTGAATTTAGAACTACATTAATGGCTTAGATAGTGAGGCTTTATCGACATCAGGGTAAATTTTTCTACATTCTGACACAACTTGTAATAAAAATTGGCGCTGTTCTTCGTCTATTGTCAAGCAAGAGTTGAAGTCTTGTATCAATTTCACTCCTCTTTCAGCAGTGTCGTTGACTACCCTTAAACCGTTCACTATGTTTTTAGCATGCAAATAATGAGGATTTTTGTTCCATAAGCGTGTATCGGTGTTTAACAAATCTGTCTCTATGGAAAACCGCTTGAAAAAATTCTGTGTCTTCACTCACATGCCCAGATTCATAACTGAGACACGTGTCATAGCAATCCTTCTTGGGTGAAAATATCGACAAATTGTTCCGTTTTCTCTCACGGTCGAAAGCCCACCTGCTGACAGACTCTTCCCCTAGTTCCTTGCAGTAAGTTTGGTACATCCTGAAAAGCTGGCTCCAGCTTCTGACGTCAGTTTGCAGGTAATTTCTTTTGGAATCTTTTCTGCAGTAATGGGAAGGCATAAAAACCAAGCGGTTGAAAAATGCAGTCAAGGTTTTTTTCTTCTGTTTTTTAGAAGTGGAAAGTGAATCATCTTGTTGCAGAGGTTGAGGATTAGCAACGTCAGCTATTGCTTCAGGATTCATGGAAGAACATGGTTCACAATTTCCGTTACTCTCATGATTCTCCTTGTTCAGAGTTTTAAGATCAGGCACATTGTAAGCTCGATAATTCTCGAGCCAGTAGCGTACTTCGGAGCGCTTCAACCCCAGGGTGCTTAAGTACATGAACTGGCAAACTCGTATTCTTTCCCCATTAACCAGCAGAAAGTAGGAGTATGTGGACATTCTGGAGTTCTCCGAGTATTGTCGCTTAGGAGGGGCTATAACGACAGTAGAACACACAAACATCCTTTTCGTGTCCCATGACATGTTCCAGTATGATTGGAAAAGTTCTCTCCTCTCAGCCTCCTCTACTTGTCCACAAAGCCTCGATTGCCATTTCTGGCACAATTCAGATTTACATGGGGGTCCCTTCACTCTTGCTTCCTTGGGACTATCTTGGGTGACTTTTCTTTTTTTACCCTTTTCAACCCTGAAGCCCATGTACGCCTTGCCTAACATCCGATTAGTTTTTTCTGTGTTTTTCGTCCACTCCTTGGGGTTGGCGACTGAGCTGCGGCTTCTGCGAACTCTTTCTGATGAGTTAACAGTACTTCCAGAACCAGAAGGTACTTCAACTTGAGGTGCTGGAGGGGATAAAGCTGGAACTTCCTCAGGCATTGGGATAAAGCCCTCTGGAGCTTGATCAAGAACAGGAACTTCCCGAATGATCGTCATCTCTCCATTTTTTGGTTTATTATTTTCAATAATGAACCATTGGAATCGAGCATGAAAAAAAAAATTCTTACCCCCCCTCAAAATTTGATGGTTTACGTTTCAAGGTATGTAGAATCCAAAACTGCAATAAAAATATTTCTGTCTGTCCGCCGTACGCCGTACACCGTACGCCGTACGCCGTACGGGCCACTTTTCTTAGTTACCATGAAAAAAAATTGATGAAATTCGGGTTATAGGTTCCGTTCGGCGTCTAGTTGGTCCTCGAAGCTCGACGTTACTGTGAGTCATCTCTAAGGGGTTCAAAATAGGGGTCGAAATTTTCAAAACGCCTATACCATTTTTTTACGTGAATATTTTTACGGTTTTAAATAGTTCTTGAACTTGCGAGTTTTTTAAGACCATCCGGAGCGTCGTACGTCCAGCCGTTCGTTCACAGTAAGGCCCCGAAGTTTGCACCGACAGGCATTTTCGACTCCAGTGTGAATGAAATTGTATACAATTCAAACCAAATCTCGTAACCAGAGACGCGCCCACAATAGGAAATTTGGCGGAGATGAAATCATTGCTAGGGATCATCTGATTATATTGGCGGAGTATGAAGTCGAGTTGGTTGTTCTGTGAACTCTTTTGGAGTTTGTTGGTAGGTAGTGAAACTTGAACAAACGTTGAAGTATTATTGATGGGTAAATTATTACTACGGTAAATCATTACTCAACGGTAAATTATTACACAACGGTTCATTATACCATCTACGTAGAAGGGGCTGGAGTTTGTTGGTAGGTACTTTCGCAACTTTTTTCACTCCTCATCAACAATTTCTTTTCACAACTTCATTATGTGTGTTTCTTTTTGTTAGGTACTGTTTGTCATCGGCAGAATTATTTTAGCAACATTTAACTCGTGATTTAGGTAGGTACCTAGTAACGTGTACGGGGTTAGGTACTAACCTACGGAGGGTCTGCGATCTACATTATATGTATAGAATAGTACATATCATAAATTATATAGACGGGTTATCTATACATAGAGCTGTGATCTGTAACGGAAGGGTATTCTATACAAAATAATAAACCGTTGTGCAGGGATTTGCAGCGTTTTTGTAAGGCAGTGGTTTTAAAGTCAGTTGGTACCACTTCAGAGGGTTCTTCACAGCATTCTGGCTGAACATTGACCAAAATGGGACTAGGTTCCTTACAGCTAGAAATTTGATCAAATAATGATATCACCGGCTTGATTATTGTGGTGCCTTCATCTTTCAATATATCACAGATGTTGTCTATGCTGTACACATTTTGGCTGGATTCGTCGCTGCTAATGGAGTCATCCGAAGCAGGTTGATATTCGTCATCACTGTCCATTGCACACCTGAAAACCACCCAAAACTCCATAATTTATTTCAATCAGGAAAACAATAGGTAGATAGGTACCTGCTACCACCTACACCCATCAAAAATTTATCTTCTCAAGCCAAATCTCGCCTTCCATAATGGTTTATTATTAGTAACTATGAACATAGGATCGATGGTAAGTGGGTAGTGAAGGAAACAGTGGTAGGTAAGGAACAACTTCCACCGAAAGTTTGAAAGATTCAGTCACATTCCCCGAACCATTCTCACCAAATACCTATTCATAAAAACGACATTAAGCAACGTATTAAAGACGAAATAAGTCAAAAGGAATACTTACGTTCGCCGCAACGTCCCAGGAACGAAAAATAAGCTCGCCGGAGACGCGTCAGTGGCGTACAGCTGTAGCACGTGTGCGTGTGGATTAGGCGGTATTGCCCAGCTAACCACAAGAAACTGATTAGGCGGTAGGTATCGACATTTTGGTGATTTACGCGCTTTCTGTTGGGCCTTTTTCAAACTTGATATTTTCAGTCACTCTGGCGCGCAATTTTGAATCGGAAACCACAATAACCTCATTTTGGCAAAAATGTGGATTAGGCTGTATCAGTACTTAACCGACGATCTGCTATCTACATAATATGTATAGAATAGTACATATTATGTAATATAGACGGGATATCTATGCAGAGAGCTGTGATCTGTAACAGAAGGGTATTCTGTACAAAATAATAAACCGTTGTGCAGGTATTTGCAGCGTTTTTTATTGGTTTTTAAAAAGTTTATTAGTTTGTTTTGTAGTTGCTAATGTCAGAAGTTATGTTTTTTTATAATTTTTCCCCTATCTGACAACACTCTGCGGAATGGCCATACCGTATTTGTTGAATCCCGACCATTTACCAAGAAACAGCTCACTTAATAATGCAGCCCACTTCTACAGCACAGAAACAGGTTGTCCTAAGGGAAGGCCATCTGACAGATCCAGCGCCACCGCCGGGGACTTATGCTTAAAAGGCACTGAGCATCTCAGACTTGGGACAAAAATTCAATGGGTAATAAATTACGACGGCTAAATTTCGCTCATCGATTACATGTCCGCTCTCACCTGAAAAGCAGCAGTATCGACTTCAAAAGCTAAAGGTGTCTCGGCGAGGTGAAACGAGGTTATAAATGGAAACCGTCAGCACAGGACTGACTTGAACTTTCTTCCCTTCCAGCTGAAAATTGATGGGGCGTGATTCCACGAAACCTGCCAAAATGTTTAGTCGCCCGTCTCTCATATTGAAAAACGAATTCCTTTCACTGTCCTAATTAGCCAGGTTCAGACGGATATTTTCCCTCCGCGCTTTTCCCTCTTAAAACTCATCTTGTCAAATTAAAACAATTTTTTTCCTTCGCTTTCCTCCTCCACCTGTTTCTGAACCAGAGTTTTCCAAGAACGTCCCATCACCCATCGAATACTTTTTTCACTT